>JAKZAP010000001.1:29370570-30800810 GCA_023053575.1 Branchinecta lynchi
AGACAATACAGTAAAGGTATGTGCAGTACGTCTTAATAGAAGAATTCTGAACAACATAGTACAACATTAAAAATAACGGATTAAATGGTTTGCATGCATGCAAATAGGAATCTGTCCGTCGCCGCATTTTGCATGCATGCAAATAGGAATCTGTCGGTCGCCGCATTTTCTCCACATCACGGTCTTGTCCGTTTGTTTGAAGTGTAATCTGTTCGATGTGTAAAGTTGTATCCTAATTTTAAGTTGTGTTTCTTTCTTTTCTTTATGTACTCCATATTTCTATTTTATAGAAGTGGGTAAATAAAAATATTCATTCATTCATTCAAAGGCCCCGATACTGACTCGTAATGAAATATCAAACCTTTACCGTATCAGTTTACTCCTCTAAATAACCCTCCGTAAAGCATTTTAATGAGTAAGTGACAGTATGTTTTATAAATTATTGATAGGGTCTTATTTAAGTATTATGTTGTTTGACCTAATAAATTTGTATCGTATCGTATCGTAAGTAATATGGGGGAGTATGCATATACCCAATATTTTAGTCAGTTGCAAAGACCGTTAAGCAATGCTATAATGCTGGATGGTCTGACGCTTGGGATTCACATTTAAAGAATTCAAATTTATCTAAAATTCTGTTCCCGTGAACTCAAAAATCTACAAAAAACTTGCGATTTTGACTCATGATTGAGGTTGTCTGCTGTGTAGTTTTGGTGAAAACCGCCGCATTTCCTCGTTTTCGGTCGTTTAGGTAGTGCAATGAACAATTGGGCGTGGTTTCTTTTGTCACATGTTTCTACGAAATTTGCACTGCCATTTCAACTCTTTAATTCCCTTAGTCCGTGTCTTCTCTTGTGATTGGTTTGTCTTTAGAACTGCGTTCTGAATCGCTTGCTCGGATCGATAACAGAGGAATCCGTCACTGGTCCGGGGAAGCAAAGAGCAAAGCATGTTTCCCGGCTTATTCTTTCGTGTTTTTGTTGCTAGTCGGCTATGTTCAACCAGTGGAACTTGGTAGGATTTCATTTTATTGGGTCGCGAAGGGTTTGTAAAATTTTATTTTTTCACTGTCAGTTTCAGAAGATCGTACACAAGAATTCGCGATTTCATCAGTGAATGTACCTAATAGTATGCTCACCAAAGGTGCAGTTAACTTCACATACTGCTCGAGTTTCATCAATTTTTTCTGAAGGCTTTCAATTGTTGGATAGATGCTGCCAGATAAGCGTTTCAGTGAGCAAATCAATGTGATCTGAGCAGAATGTACTTGAGACAGTATGTGAAAATTTAGTGGTAGGGGAGCTCGGGGTTGGATCGGACAAGGGGTTGGTCTGGACACCCGCGAAATAAATATTAAAAGTTATCGCTAAAATCTGTAAAAATACATAACATCTGCCTTCTAGTGTAACTTCGTACCAAAGTATCATGGTAAATACTTTTCTGGTTTTGATAAAAAGTTGAAAAATTGGTTTTCTTGAGGTAATAGTGTTTAGCTCATGGTAGATTAAAAAGCTGTACCGAGAAGATTTGTAGTAACTGGAAGGCGATTAAACGGTAAGATATAGCTTAGTAATCATGGTTTGTAGCCTGCGTAGTATTTTCGAGATAGGTCACTTAATTTTCCTCTGGTACTCCATATTGTTATTTTAGTCAGGGTGGGGTTGGTTCGGACAGTCTTTGCCTACTGATACCCCATAAAAAGCTGAAACTCAGCTGGAAAAATACAAAAGATAATATCAGAATCCTTATTGTGTTATGTGTTAACAAAATAAATTTTCAAAATCGAGAAAAATTAACGCTAAAAAGGGTAAACCACAACCAAAGAAAATCAGTTAGTAGAATTGTTTACAATAAAGTAAAAGATAAAAAAAAGTGTATGTTAATGAATTTATTGTTTATGATATTTTCAAGGAGGGAAGAAAAACGCGAATTCTCCTTGTGGAGCTCAATTTGGGAAAAGGTCAAAGCAATGTTTTTCTTACCTGGGAAAGTCGACCAAGAAGGAAGAAACACTTCCTTGGACTATGTTGTCGTGGTTACTGGCTCTTAATATTTTTTTGATTTGAGTTTTATAACATATCTGTGGACATTTTTATTTTATATTTTCACCTATCAGACGACAGAATATTTTTTAGGACGGCTCTCAAAAAGCACATGCTAAAAACAATTATATTTCCGCTATTTAATTTTGTTTAATATTGGTTGATAGATTTTTTTTTTAAATGTATGTAGGCTTCCTTGTCCGAATATTCTCGTGATAAAATTGTGGATATTTGTGTCTGTATTTGTTTGTTTTTCTTTTTTTTGTTTCTGTGCCAAGGCATGCCTGGCACTTTCTTGAACTCTAGTGTCGTTGCAAAAATAAAAAAAGTTTACCATTTCTTACTTTTTTCCTCACCTGAGACTGTAAGCTGACCTATCTGTTTAACGAAATTTATCCTTTTAGATTCATCAAGTGCGTTTTATTTGTCCCTCGGAAAAGTTTCCAAAGATTCCGTTAGATGACTTGCACTTAAGGCCGAAATTAGATGGCGCTTTATTCTTTACTTTTGACAGACGGAATTTTGTTTTGTTGAAAACAGAACATCTGAGATTTGAATAAACCACTTTATTCTGTCCATAAGAATAAACAATAAGAATATATATTATTCTGTCTGTATGGGCATAACTCGAAAGAAATAGAAAACCGTGATTTTCGTTTTTTTTTATTGATCAGCTAATTATCCCTCTAGGATGATGTGCGAGGGATAAATATAAATTCGGATATTTCGGTTGCAACTTCCGGCAAAACCGTCCTCAGCGAAAAAGTAGGCGAAAAGTCCAAGTAGGACAGAAGTATCACTGGAATAATTCTCAGCTGACTTATAGTGCAGTCAATCTTTTCATCTATCTGGCGGAAAAGGGGTACCATTCAGCGCTATTTCATGTAAAATACAAATTATTTCTTATTTGTTTAAAAATGTATAATTGTTTAGTCAGTTCGACGGCCCAAGGTAATAAGGCCGGATCGATTTTGCTGATTGTGTGTGTATGTTCGACTAATGCTACTGGCAAGGGGTCAATTTGTTACTTGAAGGTGTGCACCGTCTGCGCCTTTCTTCAACATTTTGTCTCTTTTTTGTGTTGTTTCCCTTTTGCATTTTTGTTTGTTTCCGAGGACGGGGACTTCTGAGTACTGCTTTTGACCCTTTTGCTTTCTTTTTCCCGAGGAGGGGAAGTTCTGATAGTGTTGTACCCTAACCGAGGTCGCTAAAACCGGAAGGCGTCTCGGGACCTGTACCACGTTCTGGGAAAGAAAGACCTCAAACATTGAAGAGATCCTAAAATTAAACTCCTTTTTCCCCAGAGGCGGATTTTGTATGGCACTTGCCTACCGGCCAAGTGCCATATACCGATCACTTTTCCGTCGGTCTGTCGGTCGGTCAGTCTGGTGTTTGCGAATTAGGGTACTTCCAGATGTGCTAGGACTATGAAACTTGGCAGGCATATCAGGGACCCGATCAAAGTAACCTGAAAATAATCAGTTTCCCGATCCGACCATCTTTGTGGGGGGGGGGGGGGGGCGGAGAGCGGGGGAATCCTGAGAATTGAGCAGTTTTTGTCAAAACCCGTACCCCTTTCTTCACACTAGTATAGCTCTGCACGTGGATGACGTCATTCTCTGCTTATATCTATGAGCTTCGTTGGATAGAGCTAGTGTTCGTCGACGGTCGAAGGGGTTGGTATGTGGTTCAAGCTTTTTGTATTATTAGTCATGTATGTATGTAACTTATGTATTTGTAATCCGTACTACAGGGATGGAGTACATAGAATAAGAAAGAAAGGAAAGACAGAGTATTTCTCCCAAAGCTGCAGAGTAGTTAAAGAAAATAAGCTATAAGTTAGCAATGTCCTGCGGCATTCGTTGTCATGTTGTCAAGGCAACGAGATTGCTCGGTACTTTCTGGAGCGTGTTCCACCCTTCCAACAGTGGTTTCGTTCCAACCGACCATTCCAACCTTCTCGAAATAAATACTATTTGCTTACTGTGTTCGGGAGTGTAGTTAGCGTAGTATCTACGATCTCTGAAACATGATTGGCCCGATCGGCCTGCAATACGATATTTTGCCGAAAATAGAAAAATGCTTTCCTGCCTCAAGCGCACGTCAAACGTATGTTTCTTTACGGCGTCCCGTTAGGAAGTTGTTGCTAAAATGACTATGTAGCTTTTTCTGTGCTTCCATTTCGGTCAGCTCGTGAAATCAAGTGATTACTCCTAACTGTAGTTGACCAGAACTCCGGAAGTCAATCTGACTCAAGGTATTCCGTCGCGCCAACCGCATCCTATTGGTATTGTGAATGAATACCTTGTTTAAATTCATATAATTACCGTGTAACTGACATCCTTACTGTGCCGTCATTTGATAACATCCGGTCCTGTATCGTAGTGATAAAAGATGAAGCAGAATGTCGTCCATCAGGTGGCCCTCGTTGCAGGAGAGCGTTTTAGCGCAACGTTTCAGATTAATTGTAAAATTCTGTGACAGAAAAAATAATATTTTAGTGGGTCATCCGGAAGCGCAAGCTTTTTACACCTGTTCCAGATAATCTTTTACAAGTATGACATCAGGACATTCGTTAAATATTGTCCTCATCCTTACCCTTCCTTGGAGATATCGTTGTTTTTTTGCGGCTTTGAAACGAGGGTTTCAATTTCGAATCCGAATCCACGGCTAGTTACGAATCCGATTCCGAATCCACCATTTCAGGATGAGAATTTGGGTCCGGAATCGAATCCGACCTTAACAGAAATTAAATTATGTACATAAGTTATAGTTTAAAAATCAGAGTTGACAAAATGCGCAGTTTTCTAGATCACATGATGTGATAGATTACTGGGTTGGTGGTAAAAAACGGAAAAATTGGTGAAAAAACACACTGTGTGAAAAGATCGGGAAATGGAAGCTAGAAGGATGTAAACTAGAAATTTCAGCGGATTCGTAAGATTGGAGGTTTGGAGCCCGAATTCAGCCTGAGAAGCAGAAGATTCAAATCTAGATTCGAATCCGAATTCGGATTCGCCCATCTCTGAACGAGGGGTTGCAGCATTTATTGCAAATGTACCTGTCAAGGTGCTACCAGGCTGGTTTTCGCTGTCCGCGCGCTTCCCTTGGCCACACTGTCACCACTGAAGTTTGGGGCTTTATTACGTACAGGTGGAATGCTATACAAGGAACTTTAACCGCTCTGTGCTCCTGAGTTGCTAAATGGGGTTCTTGGCAGTAAAATGATCCAAGTTGCTTGACCGCTAATTCCCTAAAACAGCCGGTGATGGATAAGGGGGCTATAAAACAGAGTGATCTGGGTTTTGCTCGCTTCCGTGCGAAAAAGGAGACAATGCTGTTATCTTGTCGTTTGGCTATGAAGATTCACGTGCCGTAGGATTCAAGATGTCTCGAAAAGAGTCAACCCTGGTTGCAGAAATCTGCCAGTTGCCGCTCGGACCGTTCGGATTTTTAACGAATTCAGTGCTTATGCAATTTAGATATACAGTAGTCCGTTGACTGGTCTAGGTTTCTAATTTGTGTCACAAGATGTCTATGGATAATGTAATTTACATCTACAGTTTAGACATTTATCCAGTTCTCGAGATTAATCAGTGTTTGCATTGACCTCATTAAACTTGAATTTGAATAGTGTCTGACTACACTTACAAAACATATTTACAAACTGAAAGTACTACATTTTACATATTTATAACTTTCCGAAGCGAATAAATATCACTCTAGCCCCATTAAAACCATATTTACAAACTGTATTCTTATTTGACGACCCCTCCTTAAAACACCTATTTAATATTCTGCAAGATAATCAGTGAGCGATTGGATGGAGCAGTTGTGGAAGAACAGTTCATCAGCATTACAATTAGGGTACTGCATTGTCTTCCGTGATAGCACACATATCCTGTGTCATTTCCAAATTACACTCAAAGTGCCTGAATACTACTTTGATACGTAATCACTACTTTGGACGTAATTTGCTAATTACATCCCAGCTAGTTTGAAAAAGATTTGTTGTTTAAGAATAAATTAAATAAAAATACATTTTTCGGGTAATTTATCTAATGATTTTGAAGTGGAGGTAGGATGATGTGATGGAAGGGGACTTAGGAATAGGGGAGGGGAGATGGTTGAGGGAAGAAAGCTTTTGAAGAGATTTGGAGTAGCGGGTAGTAGTTGTTTGTTATAAGCATGTTTTGTACTACTATTTTTTCCTTCTTGCACATGTGACTTTTCTTTTCTGACCCTGGCTTTTGCCTCTGACTACCCCTGGCTTCTTAGTGCCGGTGGCCATCTAACGTGTTATTGTCACTTTTTAAAGCTGAGTACTTTGAATTTGGCCAGATCCGCGAAAATCCTGGCTTTTGACTACGACTACCACTGGCGTTTGCGCCATCTAAAGTCTTCATCTAAGTCTGAATCTCAAATGGGTTGGAGGTAGCTGGTCTTTGTTCGCTATCTACCCTTATTTATACTTTTCGCTGTATTTGCTTTTTGATAGCGTCCCTTCTGGCTCGGAGTAAATAGTTACTCCTAAGCCAGTTTGAGTTACTGCGAGGTATACTAGAACTAATACCACTTTAGGGGAGCTGTTACTGGTTTTCTGTCTAGACTTTGTGAATTTCACCTGCAGTTGCCGTGATAGTTTAGGACTGATTCGCTTTGCTAGTAAGTCTTCTTTTAAAAGGTTGATTTTCTTTGACTCAGCAGTCAGCAAACTTGTACGAAATGTGTCTACCTGTCCCAGATGGCTTTGTCAATGGGTTTATTTGTTTGTTTTGTTTAATCATTTTTTAGGACATGGTTGGTATGGGTTTGGAAGAAACTTGGAACTATGGTAGGCTTATCTTAAAGGACCCCTCTTGCTTATTCTGCCTTTTTATAATCTACATAGCTCCATTGTACAGTTATAGGCTTCCAAGATCCCCACCTTTCTCCATTGTTTCCTTTTGAGCCTACGAACTTTTAGCCCTTTTTTCGACTGTGCCGAGTTTTGCCCGGCACAGAACGCAAAGTTTGACTGAATCTTCTATGTCCGCTGACGACTCTTCCCATAGATTCGTTTTCCAACTTTTTAACCACGGCGCATTCAGTTTTCAAATGTTTTGCGCCCAACCGCCGCGTCGGACAGCAGGAGGGCTGGATAGAGTCGACAAGCCCTAACAAGAAAATTGCTAACTTCAGATGGAAAGTAATGGTATTTTCGGAAAATATTTTTTCTGATCCATTTCGTGGGGAAAAGATCATTTCTAGTAAGAGTTGTGCTTTATGTAAGTTAGTAAATTTTGTGTATTCTGTCATGCCCAATATTCGTGTTTTCCTCTCCATCGAGCATGTGAAGATGATTGGGTTTTGGAAATAACACTGAATCTGTTTCCGCCAGCGTTGCTGTTAGAATTGTAAAATGCGATAATCCTCGAAGCGGACTTGACTTTAATGTGGACAAACTTATTTCATTATAGACGAAAATCAGAATAGTATATTTTGAATTGGTTCTTTGAGTCGTTACGAACGTTCGGTAGTGGACACAAAAGCGCTTCGAAAATAACAGTTATTTGACTAGTTAATATAGTTATATTCAAAAGCTACGTCAACCTCGTCAGTGGTAGAATAGCTGTTTCCTCATCTGGGGATTATCTTTAGATTGGTATTAGATTTTGTTGGTTTTATTGAATTGTGGAAACGTACCTAGGGGCTACCCAACCCCCGTCATCTGATGGATGCGCCCTTTCCCGGCACCGGCCGTTGCCAGCGTTGCCAGCCACAAATCAGACGATTCATCTTTCAAACGCTTCTAAACACGCTGACCTTAGTGTTCTCACACTTGGCAACCGGTGCCGGCACCAGCCTGGCATTCGGCTAAAATCTAATAACTAAAATCGAAGATGGGCAACCCCTCGTAACGCACAAGGGCTTCAGTTCCAGGGTTTCCGTTGTAAACGGTTGTGTTATGACGGAAACTTAGTTGACTAAGTTAACATTGTGAACTAGACTGCCCCTTAGAAATCCAGCGGGTCATGCCCCCCCCCCTCCCAAATGGCGCCCCTGATATCTACTCTTTGAGCCCAAGCTGACTTTGAAACATTTATTCAAACAATGTTTACAACGGATATACGTCAGTAACGGATATACGTCACATACTGACGTATATCCGTTGTAAACATTGTTTGAATAAAGCCTCTGATATCAGTATCTGCTTCAGCTCTTCGATCATGTGATTTGTTGGTTATAATTCATTGATTATTTTTCTTTTTTCAGGGAGATGACTGGCTAGGTGAAATGGACGAGCAGGCAGCGAACAATGGTGTGGCGAGCGTGGGCATCGCTCCCTTTCAGTGCCTCATACACGAGCAGGCGAAGTCAATCGTTGCTTTGCAGGTACGCCAATGAGAGTTTTTTCTTTATTTCTCATAGCTGTGGTCGTCGTCCGACACAATTTTCAAGGCGTGCCATTGCACCCAGTTTGGGTTTCTAGCCAGATTTGTTTTTCGGGTAATGAATCGGAACGTCAACTTTTGGTGATCTAGTATTGGATATGAAAACGTGTTGAGTGTGTAGTCTCTGCTTGCCAAAGCTTGAAATGTCCGTTAGGTTTGATACCCGAATTCACGATCCACTGCCTACCGTATGATGTCTTGCTTTATCAATTCCTTGTTACCCTTATGGTGCTCCAGATGAAACGTGCTCATTCATGTTCATAAAGTTTTTCGTAAACATGTACAATAGCGTACAATGTATTATCATATAATAATAATGTTTGTTTAGCCTAAAGGGCGTACAACAAAGAGAACAAGAAATCAAAACGAAACAAACGGATACACCTTTCCCAGTCTAACTTGATATGTGTAGGCTACACCATGTACAAAGCACCCGTCGTACTTATGGTAGTGATTCAGTCTACTTCACTAGTATTTGTATTCATTCTCGTTCCAGAGATTCTTCACTTCATAAATGTACCCTATCTATTAGCATTACACTGATTATCACACTTGCCACCTTAGTTCTCTGTATATTACGCATCAGGCTCCCGGTCCTTGTTTACTAGAACCTTATTGGTCAGAAGACCCGTTAGGCGAATTTTGCCAAGTTTGTCGTCCAAGGCAAGAGTCATGGACATGGGCTAAAACTGCCGAAGCCTTGTGTAATATTCTGTAAGCATGGTTAAAGGACCTCTCGCACTATTTACTATTCAACTTACAGTATTTTAAAATATTTGAATAGTTTAAAACTAGGCTGTGCTTTCAACAAATAACCCACGGTTTTGGCTGTGTTAAGCCTTTTCTGAGACCCGTTGACTTACAGCGAAAACAGGGAAAAATTTACATAACCGGTTTTTCTGATGGAAAAACTTCTCGCAGACAACCATCGACAGCGTGATACACATTGAAGGTAGCAAAACACGGCAAGTGAGAAAATTACCGTGGTTTTGTTAGAGGGGTTATAATGTATCGTACGAAATTGGGGTCTCCGGGTTTAGAACTAGATGGAGTGATTATGGAGGTAGGTTGCGTTAGTATTATAGCTAAGACAGGTTCTTTAAGTTTGAAAGTATAGTCAACTTTCGGAATATCTTAGGAGAAACAATATGCAGTGCTTAGGCGTCCTTTAAGTGCTTTTGATACATTTTCGAAACTGCCAAGGGTTCGTGGATTTCATAATAGCGGAGAGCAACACAAAAGCACCCCCGACAAATTTATCCCTCAAATGCGAAAGTGCCTGGGACCGAAGGACGGGGGCCAGTTCTCCCAAAACATAGCGTTGCTCTATCTGGCCTTTTTTAAAACCATATAGCAGTTTTTTCACACTTTTCAAACTAGATTCGACACCAGCTTGATGCTACATACTCCTCCCCCCTCGCTGACATTCATTCATAAACTGGTGTAAGGTCTACAATTCATAATAAAAGAAACAAAAACGATATTTTTGTTGTTTTCTTGATCAGCGAATTATTCCTGTAAGGTAATGTGTTAAGCGAGGCATAGTTATAATTTAAGATATTTCGGTTGTAATTCCGGCAAATGTCTGTTGCCGTTGGTGGCGCAATTTGTGTATGGTCGTTAGAACAAACTAAATTATCATATAAATGTTTGCATTTATCATTTTTTTTCTATAATGGCGGACAGCCTATTACCAGCTGTGTACGGCTTCGTGTTTTAGAATACGCTATCGGTTGATTGATAACTTACCAGCACCGCTTGCATATTTGCTGTCTGTCTCGATGCTACGACTGTGTTCCACCCTACTTACTGTAGTTACTACACATGATGTCACGAATTTTGGCTTTTTGGCGTCGAGAGTGAACACATTTCTCTATTTTCTGCAAAATATCGTGCCGCGGGCTAAACGGACCAATCAGGTCAAGAGATTCGTAGTTACCACGCATACTACGCTCGTGAGAGTGGTAAGCAAATAGTTACTATTTCGATACGCTGAAACGGTCAGCGTACTAACTTTTCACGAGGCTGGAACGAAAATAGTAACTAATAGTTACGATTGTTAGAGGGGTGGAACACGCTCTAGAGCGTCGGTAGAGGGGGACAAGGATTTTGTCTGTAAACGATGAGCTGTGACATAAAAGGTTAATTCTTATGCATGATTACTCTCAATTTCTCAGAGCTATTTAGAGCGTGTTCCGCCCTACTTACTGTAGCTACTACACATGACGTCACGAATTTTGGCTTTTTGGCGTCGAGGGTGAACACATTTCTCTGTTTTCTGCAAAATATCGTGCCGCGGGCTAAACGGACCAATCCGGTCAAAGAGATTCGTAGTTACACGCTTACTACGCTCCTGAGCATGGTAGGCAAATAGTTACTGTTAGTTACTATTTCGAGAAGAAGTTGTATCAACTTTTGTTGTGTTTTGGGTGGAACACGCTCTAGAGCGTCGGTAGAGGGGGACAAGGATTTTGTCTGTAAACGATAAGCTGTGACATAAAAGGTTAATTCTTATGCATGATTACTCTCAATTTCTCAGAGCTATTTAGAGCGTGTTCTACCCTACCTACCGTAGCTACTACGCATGACGTCACAAATTCTGGCTTTTTGCCGTTAAGGCTGGACGATTTTTCTGTTTTCCAGCAGAATATCGTGCCACGGGTGAATCCGACCAATCGCGTTACAGAGATTCGTAGTTACTATTACTACGCTCCCGAGCATGGTAGGCAAATAGTTACTGTTAGTTACTATTTCGAGAAGAAGTTGTATCAACTTTTTACGGGGTTAGATCGAAAATAGTAACTAATAGTTACTATTGTTAGGAGGGTGGAACACGCTCTTCGAGGCGAAAGTCTTTTCTTTTTCATTATATTATTAGTATTAATCACAGATTCTTGCAGGAGCTACAGCACGACGTTTACAACTTGCTGGCTTTTCGGGATGCTGTTCTATCTGCGTTTCCCCACCTTAGCAATTTGGTACACAGCTCGTCAGTCCTACAAACTCCTCCCCCCCAGACCTGGACAAGGCGAAGACACATGCAGAACCAGCAGAAAGGATACAGCTCTGACGGAAAGTAAGTTGATGAGTTCCGTAACTCGTGGCAGAGATTTAACTAAACATCCCTTCAGACTGTCCCTTTAAAACTTGCGGCACCTTCTCGGAACCCATAAGGTGTTTTTCAGCGGCACATTTGTGTGACGCACGTTTCTGAGTTTTTGTCGCGGAAACAGAATTCTGTGCCGCAGACTCGACCCACAGATTGAAACGGCAATTTTGTTTTTGACGGTAACTTTAAATGTCTGCAAATAAAATAAAATCTCTATAGAACTTCTGGCTTACGTCCTTACCATTCGGTACTAGAAGGAACCTCAGTTGTATGTCTATATGCTTGATAAAGGATCTTTTTTCCGTCCTTGTTAGTTATTCTAAATTCTCTAAATTCCTTCTTGGTTTCCCTATTGCTGCGAGTAACTCTTTCCTAACTTCTAATTTTAAAGTGAAGACTCCCTTGGAAACCTTAAATAGTAAAATCCAAAACTTTCATAAAAAGGCTGACAACATTCTTCTTCATTACAACCTTTTTCCTTTTTTTTCACAAAAAAGCTCCCTGATTAGTTTGTTTATTTTGATCTCTGTTTTTACCCTTGTTTTTATTGTAGATTTAGTGGGCTGATATGTGTTTAACGACCAGTTGTTTTTGGGATCCCAAAACGTAAGTGGAGGGATACCTATGACATCGCAAAAGTTGTCCGTCTGTCCGTCTGTCCATCTGTCCGTCCGTCCGTCCGTCCGTCCGTCCGTCCGTCCGTCCGTCCGTCCGTCCGTCCGTCTGTCCGTCCGTCTGTAAGCACGGTAACTCTCGAAGGGAATGAGATATTTTGATGAAACTTGGTGTGAGGATTCGTTGGGTCGTCGGACCAGTTGAGTTCGTAGATGGGCTTTGTAGCCCTACATTTAGGGGTGGGGGAGGGGGTTTTAATTAAGGGGCAAACAAAATATTTTGAAACAGCTAATGTGATAGTCGATTATGGGGTAAGAAGACATGCTGAGCACGATGGTGAAAACCATTTTGTCATCGGACGAGTAGTTCGTCCGGAATCCGGCCAAAACCGGAAAGTTTGTTAAAAGTAAAAGTTTTATTTGAAGTTTATTAGATTTTTGATTTAGGGGTAGGAAGACATGTTGAAGGCGATGGTGAAAACCATTTTGTCATCGGACGAGTAGTTCGTCCGGAATCCGGCCAAAACCGAAAAATTTGTTAAAAGTAAAAGTTTTATTTGAAGTTGATTAGATGTTCGGTTTCGGGGTAGGAAGACATGCTGAAGACGATGGTGAAAACCATTTTGTCATCGGACGAGTAGTTCGTCCGGAATCCGGCCAAAACCGGAAAGTTTGTTAAAAGTAAAAGTTTTATTTGAAGTTGATTAGATGTTCGACTTAGGGGTAAGAAGACATGGTGAAGACGATGGTGAAAACCATTTTCTCGACGGACAAGTAGTTCGCCCGAAATCCGGCCGAAAGCGGAAAGTTTGTTAAAATTATAAGTTTTTTTTCGAGTTGATTAGATGTTCGGGTTAGGGCAAGAAGACATGCTGAACACTCATGTGAAAACAATTTTCTACCCGGACATGTAGTTCGCCCGGAATCCGGCGAAAACCGGAAAGTTGGTTAAAAGTAAAAGTTTAATTTGAAGTTGATTAAATGTTTGATTTATAGGTAAAAAGACATGCCGAACACGATGGTTAAAATCATTTTCTCGCTGGAGAACTAGTTCGCTCGGAATCCGGCCAAAACCGGAAAATTTGTTAAAAGCATAAGTTCTATTAGATGACAGATTAAGGGGTAAGAAGAGAGGCTGAGTCGGTATATGACAATGGTTTTTTACCCGGACATATAATTATTCCGGAATCCGGTTGTAACCGGATTTTTTTTTCAGTCAAACTTTTATTCAAAATTGATTAGATGTTCTTTATAGGGATAAGGAGATACGCTGGTTTTGTTTCTGTATTTTTTTATTTTGCTGGACTAGTAGTTCGCTCGGAAATCGGCAGGAAGTCTCGGTCAGTATCGTCAAAATAGATATGGCTTATAGAGGTATATCTGAACTTGGTTTTCTCTGATGATTAGCCTGTCCAAGACTGGATCTGGCGAAGACAAGACTCGATTGTCTGAATCAAATATTAGATTTTTGGGATCCCATCGACACCTTTGGTCTTGTTTTGTATGTAAGTGTTCTTGAGTTTGGTTGACACGTATTTGTTTCTTTTTATACGTTACTCTTGAGCTTTGAAGGATTCAAATAAATAAAAATAATAATAATAACAAAAATATTGAATTTTATTATTTGAACAGGAATTTGCCGCCAAATTTTAATTTGCCACAAACGACCGCGGAAACGCTCTTTTCGAGCCACAAACACTTCGGGGATCGCAGAAAAATGTCTCTAAGGTTACATTGACACTTCTACAGCGGACACCTTTGGACCAGCGTAACATTGTGGAATTCCTTTTTCTTCTCTTTTTTTTCAAAGCTTTGGTTTGGTTTCATAAGCCCCACACTGTAAAAAGAAAAACTTGCAGTATTGCTGCTAGGATTAACCTTGTCTCTAAAAAGATAATCTTATCTCTAATTCGGATTAATCTTATCTCAGTATCAGCCTTTTTCAGTCTGAACTTCATTCAGTTACCATTTTCTTCTACCCTCTTCAACGCGGTCGGGGTTTAAAATTATGGGGGGGGGGGACTACATCCAAAATTGAGTCGCAAACCCCTGTCTATTCCCGACATAGTCCGCGCACTGATTTATTTGATACAAATAAGTCAAGGCGGATGCTAGCTAGGATTTGATCAGCGGTATTTCGGCCCTTCTCTATAAGGGTCCTCTTCAAGTTGATCCTTGCCAAGATAGGACAAAATATAGTGGAAGATTACCGAATCTGATCCGTTCTCAATCATTTTTACAAATAATTCCCAGTCAGCTTGGGCTGTAGGATTATTTTTGCAGATTATTTTGTTGTTGTTACGAATTTGCATACTTCTGTCCAGGTGTTGGGTTGCTGTGTAGCTCTTTCACCCGTCAACTTCGAATGCATGCAACGAATGCATTAGCAGGCATTTTTTCAGGACAAAAAAAAAATCCCCGGGTATGCAATAACACTCGTTCCAATCGTTAGACAGGCTAATGCGGACAAGCACCGAATTATCTATCCTTTAAATCTACCGGCTTGATTACGGTCAACCAGCAGGCGACTCAAACGTGATAAGTTCTCTCCGGTCGATTTTTTTGTTTTTTTGTTTTTATGGCACTTGCCCTTCGGCCAAGTGCCATATAGCAATCGCAATTTCTGTCCATCCGTTGGTCTGTCGGCCTGGGTTTTGCTAGTTCGGGCACTTCCACATAAGCTAGGACGATGAAACTTGGGAGGCATATCAGGGACCCCAAATGATTAAGTTGGAGATAGTCACTTCCCCGATCCGAGCATCGTGGGGGGAGTGGCAGTAGGGGGAATACGGAATCTTGAGGTATTTATAACTCTTGAACGGGTGATAGGATCTTAATGAAACTTGGTATTTGGCAGGACCTCGTGTCCCAGACGTTCTACATAAAATCTGAACCGGATCTGATGACTTTGGGGGGGGGGGGGAGGTTGGAGAGGGGAACCGGAAATCGTGGGAAATGCTTAGAGTGGAGGGATCAGGATGAAACTTGGTGGGAAGAGCAAGCACAAGTTGTACTTACATCATTGACGTGAAATCAGATACCTTATTTCTAGGTCTAATCCTAGGGGGGGGGGGGGGGGTAAAGGGGGGATTTTCTGACATTCTCATCTACGTTCTTGTACCACCTACTCGCAACAAGTACCATATGAGCTCGTAGCTCTTGTTGTTCAACTAATTATTCTGTGAAGCGGTCGACTTATATCTTGAGCTATTGTGTTTCGTATGTGTAGAGGAATTGCATCCTAGTACCAACCAATTAGAAAGTCGGGCATTGGTTCGAAGGTGCGAAAAGTTTGAAAACTTAAGCATCTCATTTGTGATTTAACTGTGCTCCAAAACCTGCGATTAAACAACCAAAAAAGGGTCGGAACATTTTTTAATACATGCCTGTTAAGATTGCTTAGCAGAAGTCGATAATTTAGTCTCGAAGTTTAACATCAGTGCATCATAATGTTAAATTATTTTGTTTGGCCTTTTTTTTTATGTTGGTGTAGACATATCCGTTTTTGTAGGGTAGACTCAGTCTGTCCGAGTGAACCTCCTTTTCCCAGACCCGACCATCCGTCACGGACATCAGTTCATTAATAGGTTATTCGCATACGTTCTTGTGAATAACCTAGGGTATTGTTTGTTTTTCGTTTTAGTAAGACGAAATTAAGTAGATCATGCAGAGCACAATCTACCCCTTTTTCCTGCTACAAGTGGCCACCCGTTGCTCTGTTTTGAATTGGATTAAATTAAACTTAGGTATTGTACAGGTGCATTGAAAAGCCATAAGGCCAGCATATATTGCAGATACAACACCTACTTTCCCAGAAAGGCCCCCACCGGAAAAACCCATGGTATGCAACCAACAGTATCCTAAAATTCTTCCCTCCAGTGCGTTAACTGCTGACACAGTAAATGGTTAATCCGTATAAGGTTTAAAGCCAAGCTGACCGTTCATAATACAAGAAACAAAAATGAGATTTTTGAGGTTTTTTAGATCAGCTAATTATCCTATCCCTCTGCCGGTGAATAAATTGGAATATTTCGGCTGGACTTTCAGCAACCGTATCCAACAAAGAACAGGCTAAATTACATACTATTTTAGATTGCGTTTATATGGTTTACATGTAGAAGTGCAGCCGAAGTATTCGAATTCATATTTACCCCTCTAAGATCCTATAGAGATGATTAGCTGATCTACAAACAAAAACGAAAGTCTCATTTCTGTTTCTTTTCTAGTCGATCCATAAATCCCCCCCCCCCCCCCCAAGAGTGTCTTTTGTTGTTCTTGTAGCTTATACTTGGGTACTCGGCCATAAGTGGCTTCGTTTTCTAGCTCGTTGCTTGTCCAGTGTGCTCCCAAGTGAGCTAGCTCGAACAAACATGCCCGTTATTGTTAATAACAATGTTCGGTGTTATTCTGCTGCTTTTAAAGCTGTATGGACGCGTTGCAGTGAGCGGCCACGTGGAACGTGAAGTCTGCTAAGCTTTCCTAATCGATTTCGGTCTTCATGCTCCAAAATTAACGCTCATTCTCGCTCCAGTTTGAAACTGAAAAGAGATTGACGTCACAGTTGCGCCGTGGCCATGGCGACAGTCGTGAGAAAAAAGCTTCGCTGGGTTAAAGCGAGGCTTCACCGTCCAGGTTTTTCTTCCGGATTCCAGACGTCCGTTTTCGTTGATATGGAGCCAGAAGGTGAAGCAAGGCCAAAGGCGTATTCTCGCCGATCCCAGAGGACTCCTCGGGGAATCGAAGGAAACAGCAACAATACTCCCTAGGCCTTTTTCCGCGACACAATTGTGGGCCATGCACTTCTGACTGTTTGTCGCGGAAACACGATTGTGTGCCACACAGTCGAGTCACTAGTTGAAACTCGCGGAAACGCCATTTTGTCAATTTTTGGGGCGGTAATTTCAAATATCTGAAAATAAAAGTAAAATTCATGTAAAATCTCAATCAATAAATAAACTCCAGGCTTATTTTCATACCATTCTGCAAAAAGCATCGTCAGTTTTAAGTCTATATGCTTGAAAAAGTAGTTAACTTTATTGTTTAGACACTATTTTGCGGCTTCATTTGAATTTCCCGCCAGATTCGAGCCACAAAATCGACAATCACCTCGCCAGTTGTTTGTCAAATTTGAGCCACAAAGCGAGCCACGAAAATCTTGTTGGTCGCGGAAACACACTTGTGGGCCGCACAAAAGACTGCGGAAACACACCAAAGCACGCCACTGAGCCTCGGGAAGAACGAGAAAACGTCTCACTAGCGTCTCAAACTCAAATCCTGTGCCGAAAAATCACGGCGATCTTCGGGAGCAGCCGTGATACCCGAGGTGATACCGCTTCTGGCTCTTCCGCTAGGTACCCGGCGATTTGCATCGGCAAGGACAGTTAGTCATCAAGAGTATAGAGGGAGTCACTCCACTCCGCGCACGGAAAACAACGAGAACAAGAGGAATGCTACCGAAGTAGATTTGTTCGAATAAAATATATGCAGTTGACGACATTAGTCTGGATCCACTTTATTTTTGGTTTTGTTTATTCTGATTGTTTTAAATTAATTTTACATTGCACCAGCACCAGCAAATATTGATTACCTTCTGAATCTGAATTGTCCTTTTGATGATGATGATGCTAATCGGAGCACTCCCCGTCCATGGGGATTACGGGGAGCAAGCCGCCGGGACAAACAAAAACGTGGGGATTCCTCAAGTCGAGTCCTCGGGGAACGGCGAGAATACCCCTCAAGAAGGTCTGAAAGTCCGAGGTGTTGGACACTCCAGATTCCAATGTCTGGACAGTGTCATTGAGGCAACACATTAGAGAGACACAATCGGTGTGCAAATGAACTTGGCAGGAAAGAAAAGAAGTGTGATTGACATTTATAATTAGGAGTCAAAAAATATTTGAAGGGGGCGATGCATCTATTAACAGTCAATTCAGTTCAGTTTATTTCTAACCCGTAAAAAAACAAGATGGGGCGCTTATCCATAATGAGATAACGTAAGAAGTTGTACACTGAACACAACTACCAGATCACAAGAAGAGCAAGGACCAATGTTGGAACAGTTCTCTAGAGGAAGTGGGATTTTAAATAAATAAATAATGGTTTAATCCATAGTATTTAATCCTTAAAAATTTATAAAAATTTCTTTGGATGGGACAGTGTTTTAAACACTATGTTCATAAACGAAAGCACCATAGTACATCAAAATAAACATCAATAATACAGCAAAACAACTGGGCAATATTACATAGTTAAGAACAGTTAAAATTTTTGACAAATTGTGCTACAAAGTTTTTTTTAGGTAAGGCTCGGATGAATGTTCTGGAAGAGGAATTAGTCGCTTCGTGTGATAATTGCGAGATTGTTAGTGCTTCAGTACTGGGTGTCGTAAGTCGTGGTGTGAGGTGTCAGGGACAGAGCTGATTGGCACATGATCGAATGGAATAGATGATATTTACACAAATGCCCGAAGGCAATGTAAACTAATAGTGTTTGAATAAACTGAATAAACAGCGATAAAAACAGAACAAAGACAAAATAAGAATGAACGTATTGAATAAACAGTTCGCGGTGGCGAAACCAGCCCGGAAGAATTTCCCAAACATTCTCACATCATTAAATTTTCTACTTTTCAACATCCTAAACATCCACTCTTTCTCAAACACTCTTTGACCAAAAACAGGGGTCTTAAATCATTCAACTCACTACACTCGCACACAAAATGACTCAAATGGTCACTCGCAGTCCCACACATTCGCGCACTAAGCGTACGTTAAAACTATGAATAAGACCGGTAGCCACGTAACTCCCTGTACGAAAGAGAAGTTCTCAGAAGTCCCCCTCCCCCCTATACGTTACACCCCTGTATACAAGTACCTTAAATCTATAGCTAGCGAAAGAAGAAAAACGAGTAAAAATCATTTTTGAGTACCAGTCATCGCACATGTCTACTACTTTGTTAGTGTTATTTATTTTGTTTTCTTGTTCTCTTTTAAATATGGATTTGTTGTCGCGTCAGACGCGGATAGGGTTGTCACAACTCACAATTGATTTTTGTAAGAGGTGAAATTTGTCTTCTTTAGAGGTATTAATTCGTTTGAGTTCCCGAACTGGCGTTTTTAGAGCCTTTGGCATGTTGGCAGATCCGGGATTCGTGTGTTGATTTCTTTTCGTTTTTGGGATCCCAAAACGTAAGTGGAGGGATACCTATGACATCGCAAAAGTTGTCCGTCTGTCCGTCCGTCCGTCCGTCTGTAAGCACGATAACTCTCGAAGGGAATGAGATATTTTGATGAAACTTGGTGTGAGGGTTCGTTGGGTCGTCGGACCAGTCAAGTTCGTAGATGGGCTTTGTAGCTCTACATTTAGGGGAGGGGGAGGGGATTCAAATTAAGAGACAAACAAAATATTTTGAAACAGCTAATGTGATAGTCGATTATGGGGTAAGAAGACATGCTGAACACGAAGGTGAAAACCATTTTGTCATCGGACAAGTAGTTCGCCCGGAATCCGGCCAAAACCGGAAAGTTTGTTGAAAGTAAAAGTTTTATTTGAAGTTGATTAGATGTTCGATTTAGGAGTAGAAAGACATGCTGAAGACGATGGTGAAAATTATTTTCTCGACGGACAAGTATTTCGCCCGGAATCCGGCCCAAACCGGAAAGTTTGTTGAAAGTAAAAGTTTTATTTGAAATTGATTAGATATTCGATTTAGGGGTAGGAAGACATGCTGAAGATGATGGTTAAAACTATTTTCTCCATGGACAAGTATTTCGCCCGGAATCCGGCTCAAACCGGAAAGTTTGTTGAAAGTAAAAGTTTTATTTGAAGTTGATTAAATGTTCGATTTAGAGGTAGGGAGACATGCTGAAGACGATGGTGAAAACTATTTTCTCGACGGACAAGTATTTGACCGGAATCCGGCCCAAACCGGAAAGTTTGTCAAAATTAAAAGTTTTGTTTGGAGTTGATTAGATGTTTGATTTAGGGCAAGAAGACATGCTGAACACTTATGTGAAAACAAGTTTCTACCCGGACATGTAGTTCGTCCGGAATCCGGCCAAAACCGGAAAACTGTTGGAAGTCAAAGTTTTATTTCTAGTTGATTAGATAAGCGATTTAGGAGTAAGAAGAGATGCTGAGTCCCTGTGTGACAATCGTATTTTACCCGGACATATAGTTCGACCGGAATCTGGCTGGAATCGGAAAATTTGTTATAAGCTAAATTTCTATTTGAAGTTGATTAGATGTTCATTACTGGGGAAAGAAGATACCCTGATTTCGTCTTTGAGCTTTCTTTTTTCGCCGGACAAGTAATTCTGGAGTTCGGCCGGAACCGGGAAATTGGCAGAAGTGGCAGGAAGTTTTCGTCAAAACAGATATGACTTATAGGGGTAAACACACATGCTGAATCCAAATCTGAACTTGGTTTTCTCAGGTGATTAGCTATTTGGCCTTAATCTGTTTCTGAATTTTAATTGTAAAAATGTTCAAGGAGTCTGGCGAAGACTGGATCTGGCTAAGACAAGACCCAGTTGTCTGGATCAGATATTGAATTTTTGGGATCCCATCGAAACCTTTGGTCTTGTTACAAATAAAGCAAAGCAAATGTTAAAGCTTGGTTGACATTTGGTATCTGAGTATAGGCGTGCGAAATTCGCCTCACTATGGGTAAACCTGCATGCGATGTGTCAAAAAATCCGGAGAGAAGAAGGAAATTTCGCATCCGACTGCAAAAGTCGGACTGTGTATACAAACAGAGGCATTACTAGACAAAATGTTTGGGGAGTTACAGGCCGTTTTGTAGAAAAAACGATGTTGACGAAAAATTGGCTTATTTTCAGAAAACCAACTGTTTTTTAAGAAAAATCGACTGCTTGGAAGAAAAATTGGCTTTTTCCAAGAAAAAACCCGCTGTTTTTACGAAAAATTGCGCCGCTTCGCGCCGACTCGGTTTTTTTTTTACCGACTGTCCGGCAACTTGGGGGGGGGGGGGGGCTACCCCTCCCCCCTATACTTGACGCCCCTGTATACAAGTACCTTAAATCTATAGCTAGCGAAAGAAGAAAAACGAGTAAAAATCATTTTTGAGTAACAGTCATCGCATATGTCTACTAGTTTGTTGTGTTCGAAGTTTGCAGTTGATTGAGTTAATCGTTATTTGAAAAAACCGTTGTCCAAGTGGGAAGTTTGTTAAAAAGGTAATTGGAAAGTTGACTGCCATTCAGAGTTCGCGTCGTAGCGTCACAACCACTAATTGGCGATTTTTTGCCTGGGGGAATGTGGCTTGGGAATGATTTGTAGAGGACTGAGCGCGGAGTGCGGAGAACCGCGAATGGTCAACCGCAAACTAACGCTATTGCCAGCTTTTCAAGCTGCCTTCTGACTATGATGCATTTTTGGGAATTACATGTCCAGCTTTTGTGTGTGGAAGAGATTTTTTATTATTAATTACTGCACATTCCTTCGATGCAGTGAACTGAAAGAGTGTGTATGATCAGGTGGGCGTGTTTTCCGAGGACGTTCGTCTGACTCTGAATGGTAATGTTTTGGGTTGGCTGTTGCGTTTGGAAGTGGTCAGCGATGAGTTTGATTCTGATTGTGAGGACGGATTTTGTCGCATGATTTTGCTTTGTAAAGTGTAAATTTTGCCACGTCACTGCCAGGATAAGTGATGTCCAGCGTTATGAAACCTGTTCCGGCGTGTATTGGTAACCCGTTGTTTTATCTGTTAACGGTTTATATTTTTTTTTTCAGAGAGGCAGCTACGACAAGCAGTGGGCTTCCAGGGGTATCGGACTCCGGGTTCAACTCGGAAGCTAAGGACCAGTCTAGTGGCTCCACCTCGGCAGCCAGCCCCCGGTCGAGTAGGTGGTTGGATTCCCAGCAGACCCATCCGGCTATGGTACACGCTATCGCTCCACACGGTCCTGAGCTAAAGCAGCAGCTTGAACGACTTCGAACTCGTATACGAAGGGAGGAGTTTCCCTCCCCACACCGATTACCCCGAAAATCTTCGACAGCTATTGATGAAAAGGATGAACTGTGGGTACTCCTTGATGCAATAGAGAATAAAGGAATTCAGATGAAACGTGATTTAGACTCCTTTTCTGGAAAGAGTGAAGCGTCGACGCGGAATCCTTCGAGGAACAAGGATATTTATCGCCTAAATAGTTTACACCATAGTGGGGATAGTTACGAACGGGATAGGACTGGGGATCATCATACCGTGGCCAATGGTGTGATTGAGCCCCAGCCCAGCTACGACTCGAAACGGGATCTGATTGAAAGGATTACGGATACCGAGGCTCGCCTACAGGCAGCTCTATTAGACCTCGAGGCGACGAAAAAGGATAGGGATTATTACTCATATACGTACTCAAAAGCGGAGGCGGAGATAAACGCTCTAAGAAATACCAAGCTGAGCGTTGAAAGTGATCTGCAGCAAACGCGGGAACGTTTGACGAAGGCAGAACAGCAGGTGAAAGACGCACTGCAGAAGCTGAATGCCAAGTCGGACGACTTGAGTGCTCTGAAGGAGAAGCTGAGCACACTTCAAAGTGAGGCGACGCTTCGGAAGCGTGTTGCTGAGGTTTCAGTGACGGTGAACGGCTCCCCGATCTTCCCAAAGAAGCTAGTGCGCAGCTCTGCTCAGTTGAACCTTGCCGACCTTGTTTCTAGTCAGCCTGTTGAGGTAGAGGAAGTCAGACTGAGTGATGAGGAGGTATTGAGTGTTGTGAGGGAGCGGAACGTTGTGGAATTGCAGAGGAAACTTTTGAAGACGATGGTGGAGCTATCGGTAAGTTCTTTTGTAAATCCCGCACAGTTGGACTTAAAAGACCTAACCCAAACATTCTGCTTACCTTCTCTTACTGATCGGAAGCCATTTGTTTTTTTAGGTTTGAACTTGATTGCTGGGTTGCTCTTTTGGCTCGGGGAAGAAGGTCTTCTTTTCCAGATGATGAAATTTCCCACGTTTGCTTAGCAAAGAATTTTAGGACTGAAAGATTATTTTTTGTATGACAATCAATCAATCAATCAATCATTGCATTTATTCCTGAATATCAGTTTCACAACATGATAACATAGGACTGTCAACTTAAACAAAATATAATTGATATATACAATTCATTTTAAAACTTGTACGACTTCATAACTTTTAACAAAATTAAACGGTATGTCAACATAAAAAATAAACAAAATTTAAACGGTATGTCAAACATAAAAAATATAATATTAGATTAATTGTAAAAACATTAGACTTCAGGAGTACGACACTGTTCTTGGTTTTTAATTAATTTGTATTTGTAATGAACAGTTGGAGCATTAGATGGAAATTATTATTTTGATCCTTGGCTACCTACATGCCATAAGGGCTGTCCCGAATAATCGGCTGAGATTTATTCCAGACCGAATTATTTTAGACTTAGGAAATTTTTGTTTGTTTTTTAACTTGCTCATTGTTTGACAGAGTTTTTGGGTTTTTTGAACATTCGTAGTGGCAGTAGGGATGGTCATCATTGTGTGTGTGGTAGAAAGACCATTTATTGTGGTCCGCTTTAAAGTCGGGCTCTTGGACTATACCACTATATTACCAGACTATAACCATCAGGGGTTGAGATATTTTGGTCAAATTTGGCATGAGGACTCTTTAGGTCGAAGTACAGGTCAAGTTCGAAGATGGACTATAACCAGCGCTCTGTCAGAGTGGCCTAGTATCCTTCTCAACAGTTTATACCTGAGGAGATCGCACCGTCTGAACTCGGATTCATGTTTTTTAAATTTTCTTCCAGTGTTCTGCCAATTCAAGGTTCAAGGTTTTTTTTATTCTTACTATAACTGATACATAAAGGAGGGAGGTCTTTGATTTGATGGGTAACAAAGTGTTCCAAGAGTTGCGTCGGTTGGGTAGATTCCTGAAGGTTGCCATGGAGTACCGTGAACGTTTTATTGTAGGTTGATGTTGTGGTAAGGATAGGTATTAGTTTGGTTAATAGTCATTTAGTTATTAGAAGTATGAGTTCGAGTGTTGAATACTTGGACTGGTACATTGCAGTTGGAGTGCTTGTTTATTTTTTATATTTTGCCCGCTATAACCCATAGTTTTTTTTGGGGGGAATACATTCATTCATTCATTCATTGATAATACGATACTCTGCACTTACAATTGTTTCAGGGTTTGAATCGGAGAGAAGAAAAACATCGAATGGTCCAGAGCCTTCCATAAAAGAAATCAGTAAAACAAAATCGATCCAACGCTGAGTAGAAGGAAATTTCGCATCCGACTGCAAAAGTCGGACTGTGTATACAAGCAGAGGCATTACTAGACAAAATGTTTGGGGAGTTACAGGCGTTACCGACTGTTTTTGTAGAAAAAATGATGTTGACGAAAAATTGACCATGAAAATCGCCAACACAGAGCGAAATCAATCCAAACAAAAATAACAACAAAAATGAGAGAAGGGTAACTGAAAACCAGCATCACCAGAGGAAAACACATAAATAAAATAAGTAAACATGAAATACAACCAATCTCTTGCTGTTAATTATATATCTTAAACTTGTTAATGAGAATTTGGGATAGCTGTTTTTTTGGGATCCCAAAACGTAAGTGGAGGGATACCTATGACATCGCAAAAGTTGTCCGTCCGTCCGTCTGTTAGCACGATAACTCTCGAAGGGGTTGAGATATTTTGATCAAATTTGGCATGAGGACTCTTTAGGTCAAAGTACAGGTCAAGTTCGAAGATGGGCTATGTAGCTCTATATTTAGGTATGGGGGAGGGGTTGGAAATAAAGGGGAACAAAATATTTTTTTAAAAGCTAATAAAATAGTCGAATTAGGGGTAAGGAGACATGCTGAATCCGAATATGAAATGTATTTTCTCGTCGGACAAATAGTTCACCCGGAATCCGGTGAAAACCGGAAAAATTTAACATGAAGTTGATTGGAGGATCGATTCTGGCAAGGAAACGTGATGAGTCCGAATATGAAAATTATTTTTTCGCCGGACAATTAGTTCGACCGGAATCCGGCAAAAACCGGAGAATTTGTTTAAAGTAAAAGTTTTATTTAAATTTGATAAGATGTCCGATTTGCGGGGTAGTAGACATGCTGAATTCGTATGAAAATCATTTTATCACCGGACGTATATATCGCTTGGAATCCGGCTGAAACCGGAAAATTTGTTAAAAGTAAAAGTTTAATCTGAAGTTGATTAGAGGTTGGATGCAAGGGTAAGGAGGCATGCTGAATTCGTTTTTGAGCTTTATTTTCGGACAAGTATTTCCAGAATTCCGCCTAAACCGGAAAATTGGCAGAAGTAAGGCAGGAAGTTTCGATCTGCTTTGTCAAAATAGATATGACTTAAAAGGGTAAACACACATGCTGAATCGATATCTGAACTTGGTGTTCTATTGTGATTAGCTATTTGGCCTTAATCTGTTTCTAAATTTTGATAGTAAAAGTGTTCAAGGAGTCTGGCGAAGACAGGACCCAATTGTCTGGACAAATCTGAACTTTTGGGATCCCATCGAAACCTTTGGTCTTTTTATACTTTGAAGGGAATTTGTAGAATCAATTTTAGTAAATTAAATTTGCCATGAATTCAAGACAAAATAAGATGGATAAAAACGATCAGTCAGTTACAGAATTTTGTGGATTGAGATAGTATTGTTACTCGTGAGGCGAATTCTCGTTCAGTGCTAGGGCAGGTCACAAGTTTGCAGTTGAAGGAACGTGAGAGTTTGCTGCTTAAATCTTCTGAATTTGCTCAGTTGATCATGGTATCGAAGAGTTTGGAAGCATCAAAAATGCACGTGCCATTGACTATTCGTCGTCGTAAGTCAGCTAAGGTTTGTTTAGCGATGTTTCGGCCCTTCTTAGCAAGGATTCTCCCCAGGCTGTCGCTATAAGAATGAACTTGCACAGTATTCGTCTCCGTTTTCAGCACAAGTACTCCGGTTGGGACCTGCGAGCTTCCGGATTAGGAACCGAGTTAGGAACTCTCGAGGGGTAGACCACTCTTGATTTTGGAGTATGCTAAGTGCCAGTTGACGGAACAGCTTGCCACGTGTTAGAATGTTAAAATCAACATATTTAGAAGCGTTGATAGGGCCGGCTGGTGGAGTGTACACCAAGTGCCAGGGAGTGCGTGACGCCTTGGGAACTTCTTGAGGACTCTGAATTCGTTCAGAAGATTGTCACGTTGCCTGCGACCATCATATTAGGGTAATTGGTAATTAATCGTAAGCTTAGGCTTACTAGATAGTTGCCAAGTTCCCATTCTTCTAGAAGCCAAGTTCCTTGTTCTCCTTGAGAGTTTCCAAGGGTAACGCAGCATTTCCGTGGTGTTGCTCCGCCTATAATTAATTAATTACTATAAATAATTACCGCCTCTTAATTACTTACTTACTATTGACGCAGATGTCTGCTACGTCTCCAACCTTGGGCAAAACATATCTTACACTAAGATAGCTGATCCAGTAAGATCTGTAATAAACAAGTTTACCACTTACAGCTAGAACAGGCACCAAACACCCATGGGGACTACTGCCAGGATATTAGTGCCAGTCGGAGTACTGGTCTGTTTATTATCACAAGTCTTTTAAAATAACATGTCATTGATTGGTATCGAGCCTATGCTAGGGACTATTGGCTATGACCCAAGTTCTCTGAAGGCTCTCCTCTTTGTCGCATTTGTCTGGGCTATAAGCTCCTAGGATTCTTATCGCTCTTGTCAATTGCCAAGGTAGAGGGTAGCCAAAGAGATTTTGACGTTGTGTGTTCCTGAGGTTCAAGGTACTGTGCTTGGTCACTGCTATCTTCCGAGTTCCCAGGTGGGGTTCTTGGCAGTAAAAATCGTCCCAGTGGCTTGACCGCTCATTCCTCAAATGAGCCGACGACAGAGAAGGGGGTCGTAAAATATTCCCTAAGACTGCACAAACCTGTAACATAGTGGTCTAGGCCTATACTGGCCGCACTGGGACATACAGTGATAAACTTCAGACGAGGAAATTAATTTAGGCATGTAGGCAGAAATTGGTCTACATAAACACCAGCGCAAAATGAAGATGAAACTAGAGTCTCTTAAAATGTCACCGACTTCCTGGGAACAATGATAATAAAAACAGTTTATTTATTACACATCATACACTCAAAAGAGAAAAGACGAGAGTAGGTATAACTAAAAAAGAAAAGTAACTCTACAGAAAACAAACAAGACCAAAGGTTTCGACGGGATCCCAAAAATTCAGTATTTGATCTAGACAATTGGGTCTTGTCTTCGCCAGATCCAGTCTTCGCCAGACTCCTTGGCATTTTTACTATTAAAATTCAGAAACAGATTAAGGCCAAATAGCTAACCATCTGAGAAAACTAAGTTCAGATATGGATTCAGCATGTGTGTTTACCCCTATAAGTCATTTCTGTTTTGACGAAAACTTCCTGACTTACTTCTGCCAATTTCCCGGTTTCGGCCGAATTCCGGAACTACTTGTCCGGTGATAAAAGCAAGCTAAAAAATGATTTTCTTTCCCCTATATCGAACATCTAATCAACTTCAAATACAAATTTTAACTTATAACAAATTGTCCGGTTCCAGCCGGATTCCGAGCTAACTACATGTCTGGGTAAAAAATGATTGTCATACACGGATTCAGCATCTCTTCTTACCCCTAAATCGGTTATCTAATCAACAAAACTTTAACTTTTAACAATTTTCCTGTTTTGGCCGGATTCCGGGTGAACTACTTGTCCGGGTAGAAAATGGTTTTCATATTCGTGTTCTGAATGTCTTCTTACTCCTTAATCGACTATCTCATTAGTTGTTTAAAAACATTTCGTTTGTCCCTTAATTTGAACCCCCTCCCCACCCCTAAATCTAGGGCTACAGAGCCCATCTACAAACTCGGCCTTTCCCTTGCCCCAAAGGATCCTCCCACCAAGTTTCATCAAAATATCTGATTCTCTTCGAGAGTTATCGTGGTCACAGACAGACAGACAGATGGACAAACGACAACTTTTGCGATGTCTTAGGTATCCCTCTACATACGTTTTGGGATCCCAAAAAACAACTAATGTAATAATTATTGAGCTATCTTTTAACCAGTTAACTAGATAATGGTTCAAACGGAAAAAAGCAACACCGGCCCCCCCTCACATAAAGATAAACATCCCTTAGGCTTCAGTCTCCGGAAGTAGCGCACGCAAATAGCGTTTTATTGTAGAAACATTATACATATTCTTTATTTTGAATATCGGATTTTATTGTTTCCGTGTCTTGACTTCTCAGAGATAAATAATAACTGAGTCAAGTGCTGGCTCAGACAGAAACGCTAGAATTTCATTTCTGCTGCATTTTTCATTCTGCATTACTTTAAGAGCTGACTTCGCAAAAACACTGAAACCCCAAAAAGCTGCGTTAGCTGTGGCAACGTCAAGGAGAATGAAGTAAATTGGATATCGTCCAGTAGCCAAGATCCAGTAGGTCATTCATCTGAACTAATGTTATTAATTTTGCGTCATTAGGAGAAATGACGTACACTGTAATTAATTATAAATTAGATAGAAGCTTGTCAGAGGGATATGTTCTAGTTGGTCTATAGACTTTCTCAGAGGTCGAAACCTTGATTTAGTTTTATAGACTCTTAAATCTTTCAACTCTTAGTTAACTCTTCCGACACTTTCCAAAACGGCTGTTTGGGATTGGCTCTTTTACGTGTCTCAGAATTTATTCTAGTGTCCTGGCGTTCCAAAAGCCAGTTGACGACAAAATAGAAGAATTCCATTCCGCGTGTGAGTCAATATTGTCTAATTAGCATTTCTGTCAGGTCTATTTATATATTAAACTTTTATTTCCTGAATAGCTCATGTGGAATAGCTCTAGCTGGAATTTAGTATTTGCTAGGTCATGGCTTAGGCTACTGTTTATAATAATATAATATAATCACCTTTTGCTCTTAGCTCGTCTAAGTAACTCGCTTGAAACTTAGTATTTGTTGTAACTTGGTGGCTGGTACGGAACACTAATTTCGTACCACGTGCTAATAGCCCAAGTGAGATAGCGAGCTGATAATAAATCAGCTGTGCTAACTGAGGCACGATAATCGAATCTGTCCTGAATTCATTTCTCCTGGCCTGGTTATTAATTAACACTGATCCGAAATCGCAAATCTTCGGGAACATAAAAAGATTTAACGGTTTTCATGTTTCGGTCGTGCAGTTCATTACCATTATTTTAGCCGATCTGAAAAAGCTTCAGTTTTGCAGTTTCTCTGCCAGCTTAACCAGCTTAATGAGGGGAAAAAATATTTTTCCTGTCAGCTGCGGCGGACTTGTTTACCGTTTGACATAAAGCGTGGTGTCCATCAGAGGCATTTCTAGCCAAAATATTTTTTGTGGCAAGTTACTTAACGCTTTTTTACTGACTGTTTTTGCAGAAAAAACGACTGTTTTTTACGAAGAAAATTACTGTTTTGGCGAAAATGAGACTGATTTTCAGGAAAGCTGGCTGTTTTAAGAAAAGTCCACGACTTTTGCGAAAATTTTTTGATCGGTTTTGAAGAAAAATCGAGTATTTTCCAGAAAAAATCGTCTGATTTTGCAGATAGACGGCGCCGACTCGGTTATGTTTACCGACCTGCAAAACCAAAATTGGGGGAGGGGGGGGGGAGTCTCCTGGTGTCCATGCATATTCTCATCCGATTTTTGCTTAACCAAAGTGTATTATTGTGTCAAAGGAATTAGATCGGAAGCAGAAGCATTTTCAATAGTTGCGTTTTTGATCGAGTTTTGTTCACCGTTAGCGTAGCCGGTTGCTTAATTTCCGTTTTCAAACGCCGAAGTTCACCGTTTGCTTAACTAGTGTTTTTACGACTCCGGCGATCCTTGCCCGGTTGATGTTTCTTCGACGATTCAAGCAAACTTCGAACTAGCTAGCTCACGAATTTCGACGGTCAGAGTCATGCTGCCATTAATTGCCATTAATTGCTTTTGTTCAATTAAAAACCTTTCCATACGAATACTAATAATAATAATAATATTGTATTTAAAGCCTTAGGGCCATATACATACAATAAAAAAAAACACTTCATAATTACTTCTAATATATCACTACGTAAACTAAACTGCACTCGCCAGGTCAACTTTTACTTGAACACTTTGCAACACAAATCTACATAACGCACTAATTGCTCCTGGAGATGTGCTCTTCAATATATCAGGAAACAGTATCTCCCTTACCCCCCAGCAAGATTCCCAGCAAGAATATCCATAGCTCCATCACCAACGGCAAGGCAAGCGGGTCTACCACAAATCCCTGATTTTTGGATACCCCATGCCAAACGCTGGATATATCTAGCATTTGGCATAGCCTATGCCTAACGCTGGATACCCTATGCCAAACGCTGGATACCTGTTGGTAACCTAACCTTGACCTACCTTAATATAAAGGAGTTCTGATTGGTTGATCTTTTAGCTTCACTCAAATCATCAATATTTTACTTTGTTACAGTATCCAGCACCTGGCATAGTGTATCCAGCGTTAGGCATAGGGTATACCAAACGCTAGACATATCCAACGTTTGGCATAGGGTACCTAAAAATCAGGGGTTTGTAGCTGACTGGCTTGCAGTAAGTTTTTTGGAAATTCTTACATCTTTTACTCGCCTAATATTTCTTTAAAATACCCTATTAATTTTGTGTATTAATCACTAACATTTGTCTATATTTTTTAATTGTAGACAGCCATGGGTTGCACCTTGAATATATTTACCATATTCAAGACCCTTTAAATATACAACATTTGTAACAGGTTTACCTGTTGCATCATAAGGGGACTTATGAAGGACGAAGGAACTGTGACCGGCGACCAAAAACGGTAATTAAACAAAAACCTTTGAGGTTGAAGGTAACTTCAAACTTCGATAAAAAACGCAACTAATGTATAGATCTTTCCGATCAAAGTCGCGACTTCGAACCGAGATTCGGTAAGGGCATCGTGGCCTCTAGTGGCACGATTCGGAAGTATCCTTATGGGCAAGGTCAGAGTAGATCAGATCTCAAAGGACCCCTCTCACTATTTACTGTTTATGTTTTAATATTCAAATAGTCAAATGCATTAAAACCAGGCTTTGCTTTTAGCAAATTACCCTTGACTGTTTTAAGTAGGCTTAGCCTTTCTTCAGGTCCGTTGACTGCTAGCATAAACACGGAAAAACAAAACAAAAAATCAGATAACAGTTTATCTGACGAGTGAGCTTCTCACCAACAGTCGTCGGGAGCATCATACGCGTCGAAAATGGAGAAACTAGGAAAGCGTAAAATTCAGTAAGGTATCGTTAGAGGGATAGAATGTATCGTATGAATTGCATTATGGGTATGACGTGTCCTTTAACAAGAAACTCGGACAAGAAGAGAAACATTTAGATGTTACATGGACAAAAAATAGACACAATACAGCTAGAAATTTGGCAGTAGGCTATCTATTTGGCTCAATAATTTGTTTTGAGATCTTTATGCCACCTCCTAACAATCGGTATTTTTTTTTCATGAAGAACAGCGTGCTCAGTAATCTAGAGTAACAATTCTGACCTGTTGGGTAATTTATGAGCGGGTGGGACTGACAGACTCGTTGTCCCAAACGGTCGATTCAGTTTATTTCTGAATATAGTTGGCTGGTGTTCAAGGATTGGTCAAAACGAAAAGTCAGGGTAGCGTTCACAGTAATCATTCATTTGGACTGATATATGGATCTCGACATGTTCCTTGAATTGTGGTTCCCGAGCCTCGTATCGTCCTGTGAGGCGAGCGTGGCGAGCCCCGTTCGAGAAGACGAAATCGGGCGAAAGCCATTGACTGATTTGTAGGAGAAGTTGTGTCTTGTTGTAACCTAGGATGTCTTCCAAGGAGCATCGAAACTGCCGTTTATAGGAATTGGAATGGTAGCCTACCGTTGGCGTTCAAATGCCGGCTATCGAATTGAAATGACATGCATAACTACTAATCACTAAAATTGAACGTCAAAATGGCTGTTAGGACCCGAAGACGTATGTTTTTGTTGTACTACCAGTTTAGATAAGATGTTGGTTTTGTGTAGGACTTTAACCGTAAGACCACTGCAGGTGTTCATGAACGGTCAGATGATATAAAATGGCAATAATTTATCTGCACACACCTTAATGTTGTCATGGGAGCTCATGACCACTCTTGACACAATGAAAGTTCGAGGAAGTGGAGTAGGCTACCATCATAAAGAGGACAGCAGTCTGGATAACGAGCTTCAAACTGCAACTACCAAGAAATTAGGCCTGAATCTACAGTTTTTTCTATCTTTTGTTAATCTTTATCTTTTTTTGTTAATATCCCCTCGCGCTGACAACAGTTTAGTGTTTTCTTTAAAACATTTATTTCAATCTTAATTTTATTTTTTCTTCCAAAGATGTTGTTTCTTTACTTTTTTTAATAACTAAATTATTCAAAGACATTAAATGAAAATTATTCACAGCTATTAGTGTAAGATGAAAACGAGTAAAAAAAAACAAAAAAAAAGCTAAAACCACACCATGAGATGCCATTCCGTCTTAGTAACATGTTCGTCGGGTGATTCGGCCGAAATCTGTAATCTGAAAAACTTTGGCCAGTCTTTTTCTTGCAAAAATTTGCAGAATTTCTTTCAGTGAGAACGTAGCTTAACGCTTTGGTATGTGTTTTGATTTTTTGGACGAGGGGGGATTGATTATAATTGGCTGCTTTTTTGTTTGAACAGGTGATCTCACGTCTTGAAAATCATGTAGCCTTATTTATATTGACATGAATTTATTTAAAATATAAGTACGTGATAAAATCAGTCACTACGAGCAAGGCAGAACAGTATGGGGAGTTTAAAGTTAAAGACAAATGTGCAGTAAAGCGAATCTGCTGCGTACATCTAACCTGTATACTCTCTGCCGAGTGTAGATTCACTACCCGGACCCGCAACCCCGAAGGGGCCTTAAAGGACCTATTATATTAATCGACCTACGCATTTAATCCAGTCGTAATCTGAAGGTGGGTAAATCTACCACCTCAACCGTAAGGCTACTGCAGCTGTAATCTGTCCAACTGAAGAAAATGTCTTTGCTAGTTTTGCAATTAGCTCACATGTTGGCATGAAGCATGTTATGTTGTCTTTTTGTCTAATCCGGTCGTTGCCCTTAAATTGCCTTGTATTTTTTCAATTAATTTCGTGCCCATCGTAATACGCATCCATGGGAAACGATTCTTTGAAAGCCAGTGTGATGATCGAGCAAAATCTTCTGTGGCTATGATGTTCGTCATCTCCTTTGAATCTGAAAACTTCAGCCACTAGAATTCTCTATGAGTTTCATCATCATCTCGCGAGCATTGCATAGACGAGAATACCATTTTCAGTAAACAGTTTTTTATGGCACTTGCAGCCGCTGGCTCAAGTGCCACATACCGGTCGCAATTCCGTCTGTAGGTCGGTCCGGTTTTTGTCTCACTTTTTCGAGTTAGGGGACTTCCAGATGTGCTAGGACGATGAATCTTGGCAGGCATATCTGGGACCCGAACAAACTAACCTGGAAATAATCAGTGTCTCGATCCGACAATCTGCGGGGGAGAGGAGGGCGGGGGAAACTGGAAAATTGAGGTCAGTTTGTCACACTTTTTTGAGTCAAGCTACTAACAGATGTGCTAGGACGACGAAAAAAGGGCGGGGGAATTCGGAAAATTCAATAGTGCGTAACTTTCGAACGGGTGGAAAGAGCTATCGTCTCAGATGTTCCACGTGATACTTGCGGGGGGAGTTGGAGGGGGACAGAATTCCGTTGATCGCGACTTATGACACTTCCAGGTGTGCCAAGGACGATAAAACCTGGCGTGCATATTACTGACCCGACCAAATAGACTTAATAGCTCGACAAAATTCCCTAAGAAAACTTCCGTTCCTGGATCCGATCGTTTTTGAGGGACCTAAGGGAGGGGAATCGGTAAATTACTAACTTCCGTAGGTTGCGAACAGGTGGTCCGATCCGAGTGAAACTTTATGGGTGATAAGAACTGTAGAGTGTCCTCCGAACCACTGCAGCCATGGTTGGGGGAGTTGGAGGGGGGTCCAGAAACTTTTTGACATGCACAAAAACCAAACGAACGATGCTGAGTGGGATGCAAGCTGGACAGGACCGTTTTTATTCGTCGTAGATTCGTTATTTGGCTTCCGGTCTGGATCCGGCCGCGGTAGGAGGGGGATCAAGCGGGAACCGGAAACTTGTAGAAATGCTCCGGTTCGAGTCAAACCTTATGGACGGGAAGAGGTGATGTCAGAGATGCGAACTTTATGTATCCGAGTCGTACTGGTCCACAGTGGGAGGAGTTCGAGGAGTTGGAGGGGGATCCCGGAAACTATGTCGCTCGCATAGGGGTCAAACGAGTGGAGCGATTTTAATGAAACTTGGAAAGCAGAGAGATCATATGTCCTATATGACATGCTTTAGGGTCCGGACCGAATCCGACGACGGTTGGGGGGGGGGGGGGGGGGGGCTCAGAAATTTCACGTAAAATGCTCAGATTCGGGTAAAACTGGTTTAAGTGACCATTGCCGTTGCGGGTAAGTAAATACACCAACCGAGCCACTGAAGAGCCGACTCTTCGTTCGTATCACAGTACAAAAACGACCCAACCACCACCCTAGAACTGAAATGCATGCTAACGAGCTTGCAAGGGTCATATAAGCTTCTAGACCTTGTTATCAGACTTGGTGTGAGGATCCTTTGGGTGAAAGTACCGTTAAAGATTGCGGCCAAAGATTAAGGGTACAAAAAAAATCTTTTAAACTAATCGGCAAGTCGATTTGGAGGTAAGGACACACGCTGAATCCGTATCTTAAATTTGTATTCTCTCCGTATATAAGATGCTGCCCAGCACAGTTCAAAGATCCTGGTCGGAGAAGAATCTTCAGGACTCGCTAATCTCGAGATACTGTGGCTTCAGACATTCGGTTGCCCGGTGGTGGGCGTTGACTTTGCTTCCTCACTAAATTGTTGGGTTTTGACGAACTCCAAAAAGCGTGAAAATGCTCAAGGTTTGTCTGACGATTGAACGTCTTCTTGGTTTTCTCTGGTATTGTTGCAGTAGAAAATTGTACTGTCGTTTCTCTGTTTAATTGAAGGAAACTTGCTCGCTGGTCCTTGCTGTTATTCTTGTGTTTCACCGCGTCTCAGACAGTTGCTTTATTTCTAGGTACTCAAAGGCCGATTAAAAGAGAAGTCGAAAAGCGAATCTTCGCTGCTGGAGCCCGGTGAAATCGACGATAATCGAAGAGCTGCCGAGGAACTGGTCAAGCTAAAGGATGAGAATGACGAGCTCAAATTTCAGGTATATTGTATTTCGTAAATATTTCATTGACCTCTTCTAGCTTTAAGCTATTTGAAATTAAATTTGATTAATTGATTTGTTGCTTTGATTGTATGCTTTAGGTCTGCTGTTTGTCAACTTCTTAAAGTACTAGGCGGAGAAGATGCTAATACTAAAATCTGATCCTAAGAATATACTTTAATAAGAAAGAAAGCACACTCATACAGCAAATATACCGATGAAGAATTTGTAGCCTGCGTAGTTGTATGATAGTTGTACGAAAAATTTGCATGTTTTGATATGTAATAGTACAGAATACTATCACATAGTATTCAAATAATGTATACAACGGATACGTCAGCTACGATGCTTCACCAGCAATGGATACTCGTCATGCTGTCAATCTTCAAGGTCAGCGTCGGGGAAGCAAACATACCTGTAATAAATAACTGAAGCTTCTATCGACTATAAATGTCTTATTCGGGCAAATTACTTTCAAACACCACTATGACATCGGTATTTGAAAGTAATTTGCCCGAATAAGATATTTATAGTCGGTAGAAGCTTCAGTTATTTATTACAGGTTTGTTTCCTTCCCCTACGTGGACCCTGACGAGGACCCTTTCCAAGAAGGGCCGAAATATCGGTGATGAAGCATCGTAGCTGACGCATCCGTTGTATGCATTATTTGAACATATGTTTCAAAGTCAGCTTGGACTCAAGGAATATTAATCATATAATGCGCCTCAGACTAGGCCAATCTTAAGGAGTTGTATCCAGTGGTTTCCTGTCTGGCTATAGTAGCATCCAGTCTTGTAGTAGCACGCAGTGGTAACAGTTACTGTCGTATGCTGTTAAAACTTACAACTTCGTATGATTAATTCATGAAAATTTTTCATCGGGATTGCTCCCCTAGAAGCTAGTCTTATGAGTGCTTGGTCACTGCGATAACGTTCCAGTGGAATAATAATTCGGATAATCAACGAAAAAAGGGGACCGAACTAAACAATGCCAAAGGTTTCGATGGGATCCCAAAAATTCAATATCTGATCCAGACAACTGGGTCTTGACTTCGCCAGACTCCTTGAACATTTTTACTATAAAATTCAGAAACAGATTAAGGCCAAATAGCTAATCATCTGAGAAAACCAAGTTCAAATATGGATTCAGCATGCGTGTTTACCCCTATAAGTCATATCTGTTTTGACGAAAGCTTTGTCCCACTTCTGCCAATTTCCCGGTTTCGGACGAGCTCCGGAACTACTTGTCCGGCGGAAAAAGAAAGCTCAGAAACGAACTCAGGATATCTTCTTTCCCTAATAATGAACATCTAATCAACTTCAAATAAAAATTTAACTTATAACAAATTTTTCGACTCCAGCCGGATTCCGGTCGAACTATATGTCCGGGTAAAAAATGAATGTCATAAAAGGATTCAGCATCTCTTCTTACTCCTAAATTGGCTATCTAATCAACTACAAATAAAACTTTAACTTTTAACGATTTTCCGGTTTTGGCCGGATTCCGGGCGAACTACATGTTCGGGTAGAAAATCGTTTTCACGTATGTGTTCGGCATGTCTTCTTGCCCTAAATCGAACATCTAATCAACTCCAAATAAAACTTTTAATTTCAACAAACTTTCCGGTTTCGGCCGGATTCCGAGCGAACTACTTGTCCGTCGAGAAAATGGTTTTCACCATCGTCAGCAGGTCTTCTTACCCCTAAATCTAATCAACTTCAAATAAAACTTTTTCTTTTAGCAAATTTTCCGGTTTTGGCCGGATTCCGGACGAACTGCTTGTCCGATGACAAAATGGTTTTCACCATCGGGTTCAGCATGTCTTCTTACCCCATTATCGACTATCACATTAGCTGTTTCAAAATATTTTGTTTGCCCCTTAATTTGAACCCCTTCCCCCACCCCTAAACTTAGAGCCCATCTACGAACTTGACTGGTTCGACGACCCAACGAATCCTCACACCAAGTTTCATCAAAATATCTCATTCCCTTCGACAGTTATCGTGCTTACAGACAGACGGACGGACGGACAACTTTTGCGATGTCATAGGTATCCCTCCACTTACCTTTTGGGATCCCAAAAATAAGACGAAAGGTTTCGATGAGATCCCAAAAATGTTATATTTGATCCAGACAATAGGGTCTTGTCTTCGCAAGATCCGGTCGTCGCCAGACTCCTTGAACATTTTTACTAAGACAATTTAAAAAAAGATTAAGGCCAAATAGCTAATAGCTGAATAATAGCCAAATAGCTGAGAAAACCAAGTTCAGGTATGGATTCAGCATGTGTGTTTGTCCCTATAAGTCATACCTGTTATGACGAAACTGATTGAAACTTTCTGCCTTACTTTTGCTAAATTTCCAGTTTCTGCCGAATTCCAGAACTACTTGTCCGGCGATAAAAAAAAAAGCTAAAACACGCATTCAGCGTATCTTCTTTCCCCTATATAGAACGTCTAATCAACTTCAAATAAAACTTCAACCAAAAAATTTCCAGTTACATCCCGTTCCGGGTGAACTATATGTCCCGGTAAAAAACGATTGTCATATACGGACGGATTCAGCATCTCTTCTTATCCCTAAATTATAAATCTAATCAAATACAAATGAAACTTTTGCTTTTCACGAACTTTCTGGTTTTGGATTCCGGGATTCAGATTCGGATTCCGGGCGAACTACTTGCCGGGGTAGAAAATAATTATCACATAATTGTTCAGCTTGCCTTCTTGCCCCTAAATCGAACATCTAGTCAACTTCAAAGAAAACATTTACTTCTAACAGACTTTCCGGTTTTGGCCGAATTGGGGGCGAACTACTTGTCGGTCGAGAAAATGGTTTTTATATTCGTTTTCAGCGTGTCTTCTTAATCCTTAATCGACTATCTTATTAGCTGTTTACAGATATTTTGTTTGCCCCTTATTTTGAAGTTCATTTTCCAGTTTGAGCGGCTTGAGCCTGAAGAGGACCCTTGCCAAGAAGGGCCGAAATATAGCTCCAATAAAATGTAGCTGACTTATCCGTTTTGCACTGTCAAATATGAACCCCAACCCTAAATGTAGGGCTACAGAGCACATCTACGATTCGATGTTTCCCTTGACCCAAAGAATCCTCACACCAAGTTTCATCAAAATATCTCATTCCCTTCGAGAGTTATCGTGCTCAGAGACGGACGGACAGACGGACAACTTTTGCCTTTTCATAGGTATCCCTCCACTTACGTTTTGAGATCCCAAAAAGACAAGAAAAGGAAAAAAGATAGTCTGATTTTCTAACAGACCTACTCCTTAGAAGCGTTGTGGGGTTTCGTACAGGTTTTCGTACTGAGACTCACTCAGCACCCTGGGTTTCGATAAGAAACACGGCAGAATCTGCCTAACCAGTATTCCTGACCAGTAAGCTCCTCGGAAACAATAATCAAGAGCCTGGTCCGAATCGAAAAGAGCTGAAGCCTGCAAATATAAAAATCAGCTTAGCGTTGTTAGGGTGGGTAAAGTTTACATAGAAAGTTCGAAATTCAGTAATTCAGTGGATGGAATGATTAGAGCCTAGAGGCTTGGAATGAAGTAGTAATATAAGCAACAGGGTTCCTTTTAAGTACCCCTTTAGTGGTAGGCGTATCTGCATTGAGCTGCATTGAAACGCTAAGTGCTGCACGCACTCGAGGCACTTGACCTAATTTGTTAGGGCACCTTCCGTATAGCCATCCATCAGTTCGAAAACTTCTTCCGTCAGTACAGTCGTCTGTCCATTCAAACTAAAATCGGTCACTGCATCCACCTGTCAATTCGGACGGACACCCGTCGGTTTACCCGCACTGTCAGTAAGCGTCTGACTGATGCGCGTAGAGATTATGGTTTTTTACCAAGCCAGATTTTTGGCTGATCAGTACTATAGTCTCGTTTTTGATCCGAATTCTCCTTGCGATTTTCCTCGCAGTTCTCCTATTTCGCGTTTTTCGACTATTCCGGTAAAGCGAATTCTCCGTTTCTTGCGTTTTTGTCAGAATCGAGAACGGGGAAAGCCTCGCGATTCTGCAGAATGAGAAGTTGCTCCGATGGTGAATTCTCGATTCTCCTCTCTCCGTTCTCGTCCCTGATTGGTCAACAGAGTGCGGATGTTCAATATGCATAAACACATATATATTATTGCGGACGAGCTCCCAAATTAGTATTTTTGTCGAAAGCGAGAATGGAGAAGGCAGAGGAGCAAAAACGGTAATTTGTAGTGAATCGAGAATTCAGAAGCGAGAAAGGAGAACTGAGAATTCAGATAAAAAACGCAACTTATATTTAGTTCGGACCGTTTATATTATTGTTCTATTTGTTCCGCCAAAGCTGGCGAGTAAAATACAACCGAGAGAAGCAAACTAATAAAGTCACAGCTTAACTACCCCCGGGTTGTTAATCTGTGAGCAAAGTATAGCTTACGCTTCCACACAAAGATTCATGCATGGGTAATATATCAATCTTAAAATTCTCTCATGATCATAATAAAACATAATTTTAACAACATACTGTATTTACTATCTTGTCTGTTGTTTGTTTTAAGATAATGAAGATAAGTTGTGTAAAAAAGAAGTTTACTGGCTTTAAGTCTGCATTTGTTGTTATCTTTACACTTCATATTTTGCTCGTTAACCATTACGGTACTGGAGTGATATCAGTTGAAACGACATAGAAACCTTTCAAAAAGGAAATAGAATGTACCAATGCTTGTTCTCTGAGGATCTGACGACCCCTTCAAAAATTCAAAACAATGGGGATGCAATTAAATCTCAAGATATTCCAAAACGGATTCTTATTCTTGGTATCCGGTTCTGCCGAAATCCGATGAAAACTGAAATTATTGAACAGGCCTACCCGGATAGAACGCTCAAAACGTCCTTGTCAGAAGGTTAATGCCAAGTGCCAATTAATTTGCTCGCGCATGAAATGCTGTGCCGCATTTATTTTGAAATTAAATTAAATTAAAATGAAACTGCAAGCAAGAATCTTTCGTTCTAGAAACTACAGAAAACCCATTGACCAGAACGAATTAGTGTACACAAACTCTCTCCTATAACTGCAAAACACGTCAGATTTACAAAAAGTTTGATTCCACAGTTCGTAACTTTTTAACGGAGTATGATTGATTTTTAAGTGTAAACTATCGACACAGATACTGTAAATATTTGTGTCGACAGTAATTGCAAATTTGGTTGTGTAACTCAAATTTTTAACTAAATTTTTGAAGGGGTCGTCAGATACTCAGAGAACAAGCATTTATACATTACAGTCGATTTGTAAAATAAAGTTTGTATCTATCTATCTGTGCTTTTCTCGGTTGGTCTGTTTGACATTTTTGATAAACGGGATCTATCCAGAATAAGGATAGATTATTTCCGTTACTGTAAGTTTATTCTGTATCTGTCCCGGTCCAATAGTAATTCTAAGATCATTAAATCTTACGGAGCTACTGACATTTTGTCACGGCTGCAAGAATTGAACATTGATTTCTGTCAGAAATCTAGTCTACGCCTGTTGCCGCATCACCGACTGATTAGACTTTTTATTATTGATAGTTGGAGGCCTAGTGTATGTTTCGTATGTTATTCTCCTGTTGTCTTTTGTTCTACTTTTTTCTACTTATCTTTAGTCCACTCTCTTTTGTTGTAAAACATTTTCTGGGTTATAAATATACTTACTTACTTAAAACTAATTAAGTAACTAATCATGTTCTTTGTTTCAGCTTGAAGAGCAGAAGATCGAGCTAGAGGGTACAAAGGCACAGCTTCGCGTGAGCCGCCAGTTGTCAATCAAACAGAAGCGACCAGTCACTGTCGCCGCCGTCGCCGTTCAAACCGAACAACTGCAACTCTCACGCGTCTACACCCAAACTTCCTTGTCACTCTGTGACCTGGTTGATTTTGGGACGCAGACCGACAACTCCACTTCCACCCCGCCACCTAGTATTGGGAGGACGTTATCTCCTCTCACGAGTTCGGGGCTGGCGTCGGAAACTGCCAAACTGCCAAGCCGAATCCCGACACCGATCAAGTCTCGGACGTCTAGCCTGATCCGAACGCGGGGGGATAGCTCGATTGGGAGCCTGACGTCGATGGGATCAAGGGGTGACAAGAGGCTCAACAGTTGGAAGTTGGACGTGCAGAAAGGAAGTCTTGAAGGCAGGAAGGAAAAGGTTAGAAGACTAAATATTCCCAGTATTGTTCAAGCCAAGGTTACGTATCATAATGATAACATCATATTTGTACATTAGTTGCGTTTTTAAAGATACCGTGGTATCTGATACCATGGTCTAAAGTTGTTTTTTCCAGTTATCGTGGTAGCTGATACCACGGTCAAAAGGCGTTTCCGTAGTTATCGTGGTATCTGGCCAGTTATCGTGGTATCTGATAACAATCAATTCACTTTCATCATTACCAACAACAGAGACTAGGATTTTGTCAGACTGGTGGGAAAGAAGTTTGGCACTTAGTCATGTGACTTGCTATTAGTTTTTATGGCACTTGCCCTTCGGCCAAGTGCCATATAGCGATTGTAATTTCTGTCCGTCAGTCGGTCTGTCGGTCCCGGTTTTGCTAGTTTGGGCACTTCCAGATAAGCTAGGACGATGAAACTTGGCAGGCGTATCAGAGACCGGACCAGATTAAATTAGAAATAGTCGTTTCCCCGATACGACCATTTGGAGGGGAGTGGAGGGAGGGGGAATCCGGAAAAAATAGGAAATTTTTAGCTTATGAACGGGTGATCGGATCTTAATGAAACTTGATATGTGGAAGGAAGTCGTGTCTCAGATGTTCCATTGACACTGGGGGAAGTTTTAGGGGAAAACCGGAAATCTTGAGAAACGCTTAGAGTGGAGGGATCTGGATGAAACTTGGTGGGAAGAACAAGCACAAGTCCTAGATACGTCATTGACATAACCAGAACGGATCCGCTCACTTTGGGGCAGTTGGGGGAGGGGGTCCGAATTTCTAGTGGTCCCGCGAGTTCGGTGCTTCCTGATGTGCTAGGACGGTGAAAATTGGCAGGCGTATCAAGGACCCGACCAGATCAGATAGGAAACAGTAAATTCCCTGATCCGACCATCTGGGAGGGGGGGGGGGAGTGGAGGGAGGGGGAAACCAAAAATTGAGGTATTTTTATCTTGCGAACGGGTGATCAGATCTTGATGAAAGTTGATATTTAGGATGATGTCGTGTTTCAGACGTCCCACTTTAAATCCGGACCGGATCCGATGACACTGGGGGGAGCTGGAGAAGGGAACCGGAAATCTTGAGAAACGCTTCGAGTGGAGGGGTCGGGATGAAAGTTGGTGGGAAGAACAGTCACACGTCCTAGATACGTCATTGACATAACCTGACCGGATCTGAACACTATGGGGGAGTTGGGGGTGGCCTGGATTTCTAGCGATCCCGCGAGTTCGGCATACTTCCTGATGTGCTAGGACGATGAAACTTGGCAGATATGTCAGGGCTCCGAACATATTGACTTGAGAATAGTTGTTTCCCCGATCCAACCATCTTGGGGGGAGTGGACGGATGGGGAGTCCGGAATCTAGTGGCATGCTTAACTTGTGAACGGGTGATCGGATTTGAATGAAACTTGTCAGGTGGAAAGAGCTATCGCCTCAGATGATCAGTGTTAAGTCCGGGTCGGGTCCGATGCCTGTGGTGGAAGGGGGGGGGGACACTCAAGAAACGCTAAAAGCAGAGGGATTGCAGACCGTCCGGAACTGCGCAGAATTGAGTGAAACTAGATATCCTATTTCTCTTTCCGAACCGCATTTTGGATGGCGTGTATTTTGTGAACGTTCTCATCCACTTTCTTTTACCGCCTACTCGTAACAAGTGCCGTATGAGCTCGTAGCTCTTGTTCTTTCGGGATAACTTCGAAAAGCGCAATTTCGCAATTGTCGTTTTTGCCGAGCAACCGTTGCATCAGATACCATGGTAACTTCAAAATCGACTAATTGAAGATCCATTTATCGTGCAAAAACAAAAATAATGTGAAAGCGTGACGTTCCGCAGTGTTAGACTGTCAGAAGTTACGTAACAGATAACACAAGGATGCGAAGTTTCAACAGATAAACACTTGGGATGATATCTGTTACCATTTTGCAAATGCCATGCATTGAACGTTACCTTACCTTACCTTAGTTCCTCCTGTGCCGCCAGAGGCAACCAGGGCATCCAGAAAGAGCCGCCAGTCGGCCCTCATATGTGCTGCTGCCCAGACGTCTTCCCACTGGGGTTGGACTATCAAATTAATGTGTTTTAGGTCCCGCTGGTACGTACGACGAAGTGTATTCTTCGGCCTTCCTCTTCTTCGGGTTCCCTCTGGTTGCCACTCCAGTACCGTTCTGGGGAGTCTATCTTCCGCCATACGGATAACATGCCCCAAGCAGCGGCATCTTCGTTGGCGTATGACATCAATTACCATTGGCTGGCGGGAGATAGGGCGAACTGTCTGGTTGGTTATGTGGTCCCTCCAGTTTATGTTCAGTATTCTGCGAAGACAGTTGTTCTCGAAAGCAAGAATCCTCTTTTCTTGGTGTTGGTTCAGTTTCCAACAGTCACAGCTATAAAGGAGGGCGGAGATGACGTTACTGTCGAACAGCCTCATTTTCAGTTTCAGGGAGTACTTTTTCGAAGTGCTCCGAAGTACTAATTGAACGTTACGCATAACAGTAATTGCAAAGAAGAGCCGAAAAAGAAGAGCAGAAGTGTTATCTGTTGAGACTGCTTATCCCTGGGTTAACTGTTATGAAAATTCGTTCAGTGTAATAACCGTAACACGGCCTAGCTTTGCATTGGTGGCTTTTAAAGGACACCTGAATGAAGAGTACCAAGTATCATCCCTATCTGTATGACTTCCGTTAACATTGCCTGCAGAAAACCCAATCCAAATATGAAATAGATCCAAGCCATGATTTTTGCTCCATTTTGCATCTGTCCTTATTTCAGTACCGAACAATTTTAGAAATGAAAAATGTATCCAGTCAACCCTTCTTCTGGAATATTTTTAACCGGTTAAGCCCAAACGTATATCTAGAAGAAATTCCAATACGATCCGGCCAGCGCTGTACAACATTTGAATGAATTGTGCCTTTTGTCTTGGAGTCTGCATGTGCAAACCTCCAGAACGAATATCCCTATTTTGAAAACGTCACGCTCAGGAGAAGAATGCTCTCTGCGGCCATGTCTGTAAATGCATTCTCCATGGTGTGTTCAAGTATTGGTTCATTGTTCAGGTGTCCTTTAAATTATGCGTCAAAAAATCTTTAAACCGTATTTACTGGAGAGTAGGCAATCAGTGAAGTATCGACTCAAGCTACTTATGCAAATTTACTATCACAAGAACACGAAGGGGGTGGATTCACAAGTCCCTCTGTAGCTGATTGATAGAGCGAAGGCCTAGGATTCAAATCCCGATTGAGGAGGACTTGTATAATGAGCCAATAAATATAAAGGTGGTTGGTAAAATCCAAAAAGGGTTGCTTGTTCCAGTTTTCACGTCGCTTCACTTCTCCAGGTATCATCTAAACTCGACGGAAGCTTGCGACTGGAAAAGCTAGATCCCCGACAGGCCGATAAGAAATTGAAAAAGAGGGCCCCCTCTGGTGAACGCGGCGGAGGAAAAAATCCATCGTCCAACGATGGGAAGGTACGCCCTAAGCAGTCCTTCTGGGGTAGCCTCTGGCGTTTGGTGGATAATAACCCATAGGCATTCCACCTCGTAGGTTGTAAGTTTAGTTCAGGTTCTATGCCTGTCTGTAGTGGTGCTGTTTCACTAACACCATCTCACTTGCACGACCATTGGTTGGTTCACTGGAATTTCTCTGCCTTTGGCACTTGGCTTTCTGACTTTAAATGACACCACGCACTATTTGTCGTATAATCAGAGGCGTCACGACTGGGGGGGGGGGACGCCCCCCCCAAAGCCGTCCGCCAGTCGGTAAAAAACACCGAATCGCGCCGCGATTTTTCGTCAAAACAGTTGATTTTTTTCATGAAAACAGTCGGTATTTCTGAAAATTTTATAGTCAAAATAGTCGGTTTTTCTGAAAATCTGAAAATCAGTGGATTTTTTGGAAAATCAGTCGATTTTTTTTCAAAAGTGTAATTTTTATTGTTGAAAACAATCGTTTTCTCTGCAGAAAAAGTCGGTAAAAATTACCAGCCAGTCGGTAAATGCCTCGTCCCCCCCAAAAAAAAAACATTTTGGCAAGTAACGCCTCTGCGTATAATATGGATATGACAGGACCAGGTTCGGTTGCTGTGTACAGTTTATTAATAGACATCGCACTGGTGTACAGACACCCGGCGATTGACGAATAAAACACATTACACATGACTTTAAATACAAACTCAAATCAATTAATGAAAGAATAGGTGATCAGATCAATTACTTAATGAACAAACTAGGTCGCAGCATTAATTACTAATATTACACTATTTACTGTTTTGTTACAATGTTCTAAAATAGTCGAGTACTTTAAAACTGGGCTCTGCTTTTAAAAAATTACCGACGACTTTTGTTGCTTATTCTGGCCCGTTGACACGTAGCAAAATTACGAAGAAGTTGTATTGAGCGTGTTCCACCCTACTTACCGTAGTTACTACGCATGACGTAACGAATTTTGGCCTCTCGGCCTCAAGGCTGGAACGATTTTGTCTATTTTCAGCAAAATATCATGCCACGGGCTAATCCGACCAACGTTACAGAGATTCGCAGTTCCCACGCTTACTACGCTCCCGAGCATGGTTACGATTAGTTACTATTTCGAAAAGGTTGGAAATGTCGCGTAGTAACTTTTCGCGAGGTGGAACGAAAATAGTAACTAATAGTTACACTAGGCTCCCGAGCATGGTAAGCAAATAGTTACTATTAGAGCTTGGTCACACTGGGCTCAAAAAGCCGCCTATTCGACAAACAAAAATCCCTAGGGGACGTGAGATTTGATGGGCTTTGTGGCAGCTCGGGGATAATGAGCAGACTGCAATTAGGGGTCAATTAGGGTTCCTGGAACACAATTATACACGCTGTTTTGCTCTAATTGATCCCCTGAATTTAAAACGACAACATTCAGAATTAGTTGTATCTTGTTCGCTTTCTTTTTTCTACTTTTGCAACCCAAAAAGCCTGGAAACGAGCCCAATGTGACCAAGCTCTTAGTTACTATTTGAGAAGGCTGGAACGGTCAGCGTAGTAACTTTTTACGAGGTTGGAACGGAAATATTAACTAATAGTTACTATTGTTAGAAGGGTGGAACACGCTCATAACCAGTTTTCTCAGGGATACTCGCGGGGAGCATGAAATGTATTGAAAACAGCGAAAAACGGAAGTAAGGATTATATAGTTGGGGGGGGGGGGTTGAGTTCACTGTATGAAATTTGGGTCCCCGAGTTTACGAATTGATAGAGCGATTGCGGCTGTAGTTAGTATTAATAGGTAGGCCATTAGTGGTATTTCAGGTACGACGGGTCCTTCTTTACAGCTCGCGATTTCAGAGGCTATTAAGAGCGTGTTCCACCCTTCTGACAATAGTTACTATTAGTTACTATTTCCGTTCCATCCTCACGAAAAGTTACTACGCCGACCGTTCCAACCTTGTCGGAATAGTAACTACTAGTTACTATTTGCTTACCATGCTCGAGAGCGTAGTAAGCGTAGTAACTACGCATCTGTGTAACGTGATTGGTCGGATTCACCCCTGGCGTGAAATCCTGCTGGAAAATAGAAAAATCGTTCCAGCCTTGACGGCAAAAATCCGGAATTCGTGACGTCATGCGTAGTAACTACGGTAAGTAGGGTGGAACACGCTCTAAGTAGGTGCTGAGCACACGCACAATGCCATTTTTCATCTTTCTTTGTGATCGTGTTCACTCATAGCGACTAATTCCCAATTTAACAAAGGGGCGTGTTCTCTTTCTCTTCTTTTTTTAGTATTTAAAGTATAACTGAAAAGGGCTGAGATAGGGTAATTTAGTTACCCGTACCTATTCACTTGAAGAGGCTCGAAGACCCGATAAAAATGTGTTACTTCGTTGCTCTGCTATCCACGAACAATCGATATTCATATAGTAGAATTTCCCTGTCGGATTTGTGGTACCTCCATGCGCTTGTTCCTGTGTTTTATGCTTGATGAAAACGATAAACGAAGTCACGCAGTTAGTTATACCTTCCACGAGTTGATCCTGGCCACTGAAAAGCCGCGTTTATATTGAGATTCAGATTTTCCGCGTCATAGTAGATTTTGTATTGTGAGGACGGCCGTAAATATTCTGAACTTCATTCTAGAGGAAATGGTGAAAAAAAAATCCCTTAACACAAGCAAAATAATGTAGTGTGTTCAGTTAAATGATACACACATAAGTTTGCCTTTCAGTTAAACTTTAAAGGATCTGTCTTACCTATTATACTAACGCAACCTACTTCCATAATCACTCCATATATTTCTAAACCCAGAGACCCCATTTTGGTACTGTACATTGTAAGACCTCTAACAAAACCACGCTGATTTTCTCACTTACCATGGTTTGAAACGCTGTCGAAGGTTGTCGGCGAGAAGTTTTTCCGTCAGAAAAATCGGCTATATAAATTGTTTCCCTATTTTCTGTAAAAGTCGACGGGTCTCGAAAAAGGCTTAAAACAGTCAAAACCGGGGGGGGGGGGGGGGGTATTTATTGAAAGCAAAGCCTAGTGTTAAAGAAATATTTTAAAATAATATAGGTGGAAGAGTAAATAGTGCGAGTGGTCCTTTAAGCAACGTATATCTCTTCCAATTGCAAGGCTCCGATTTATGGGTATTTCCAAAGTTCGGAACCCTGTCTTATGAAATGTCTCCTCTTGTAAGTGTTCACGATTTCGGAGCCTAATAACTCTAATAAGTCGTTTGTTGTCACACTTGCAAGGGCATGTGATAGTCTTCGCAGGACGAGTCGTGGGAGCATGAAACGCATCGAAATTAGTGAAACACAGAAAATCACAAAAAATCTCACGCGCAAGGGCATTTTTCTTTCATCTTATTTTGTGATGTGTTCGCTCTTTACGAGCTTGCAAACCAAGGACAGTGAAATTTCTGTAAGGATTAATGGAATTGTCACACAAGGCTATTCTTTTCTAATTAGCTCTTAAAGTTTAACTGAAAAGCCAGCGTATTTTTGGGTGATTTAAATGAATATACTAAATAATTTCAATTCTGCTAAGGTCTTTTTGTCTATTTCCCACTATTTGCTCTGTTTATGACGTTCAGAATATTTGGGCCGTCCCCACAACGGAAGTCCTACTATGACCCGGGAAATTTTAATTTCAATATAAGCGCTGCTTTTCAGTGGGCAGTGGTGAGCTTGTGAAGACTGCTTAGTGCCTGAACAAAAAAAAATTCATATATCTTTCTGGTAAGGCATAAAATACAAGCGTATAGAGGGACCACAAGTCACACGGAAATTCCACTATTTGAAAATCGATCATTCGTGAATAGCGGAATAACGTAGTAACCCATTTTCAGCGGGTCTTCAAGCCAATTTAAGTGAATAAGTGATGGGTAACTAGATTGCCCTATCCCAGCCCTTTTCATTTAAACGTAAAAAATCCACTGAGCCAAGGCATATAAAATTATTAAAAACGGGAAAAGTCATTTTATACAAGTCTTTTTCATACTTTACATGCATATACATTTTTCATACATCATTTTTATAAATGTATCCTTGTGTTGGATGTTATCAAACTTCTGACGCGTATCCTTATATAACCTGAGAAAAGAGTTGTTTAAACATCGAAGCAGACGAAAGAAGGATGTTGAAAGTAGGCTACGGTTAAAATGGTGTTTTTAGAAAAGAGGCAGACATTTTAGAATATTGTGAAAAAACAGTATCTGTGATGCTGCATTTCCTTGAAGTACCTTTTGTAGTAACTTACGGTCTGACCTGTCATATCAGAGATCACTCATTCCGAAGCTAGTTGTTCGTGTCCTTTTGTATTCGAAAAACAACAATAAGTATAACTTAATAATGGCTAATCCCAGTACTTATCAGTTTGTCGTTCCTCCGCAGCTGCCCTCTGACGACCGACCCGAAAGTCAAAGGCGACGGTAAATGGGTTGGTTTAACTTTTTTTCTATGGTTGCTTTTAACTGCATGCATTGTCTTGGCTTACATCTACTTCTTCCCTCTTATGGCACGTTTGTAGTGAAAATAACCGGTTCAAATGCTCGTGTTTTGTTGTACAAGCTGACATTTTTGATGAGTGAATGTTTATTCCACAAAAGCCCTTGGGCGCATTGCCGAAAAACACAATATTAAAAGAAATAAAAAATAACACTCCGGAACTGAATATAAACACCAAAAGGAGAAAACCCTTACAACAAAGAACGCTTACGATGCTTCATAGCCCGCCTGGGGAACCTCCCGAGCTGACGAAGTTCAGCAAAATGTTTCTTCCCCTTAAAAACTACCCCTCCCTTTCCATCGTTTCTCCCCCAAATATCTCTGTTCACAAACCCGTTAGATCGGCGCACGACCCACTAAATGAAAAGCCTCCTACCCTTGTGAATCGCACGTAGGGCAAAAGTAAGTAACTCAACTTAAGTTTCCCTAAAATCTATCTTCTCCCCCCCCCCCCACCATGAAAAATTTGTCTCAAAATAGTACTATGAAATAGGCTAGTACGAAAAAGTTGCATGTAGTACTAACGATGCTACTACATGCTTCTACTTCAAAGCTACCGTGTTACTGCATACTACTATATGCTACTATTAACAAGACCGGATGCTACTATGGCAAGACAGGATGCTACTGGATACTACTACATAAGATTGGACCAGTCTGAGGCACATTAAATGATAGTCTTATTTGCTACTACATAGTATTACATGCAACGTTTTCGTACTACTACCATACTACGACGCAGGCTACAGATCTTTCACCCCCCCCCCCTCGACGGGAGGGAATCCGCCCGCAGTTACCATCTGCTTAGTTCCTCTAGCCGAAGCCGCCATTTGTCTAAGCTGGGAAACGATGGCGAAGCATTCAGCGACACCCCAAACGTGGTTCTTCCCTCCTTTTTTTAAGCTGTCGATCCTGCCAATACTGTTTTTTGACAGTACAGTATTTTTTGCGATCTTACGCAAAACCGGCCGAATTAGTTGTACAAGCAACGTGATCGTTCGTTAAGTTCCTGTTTTCATCGATTTTTGACGACCTATCCAGTTGGAAAAAAAAGACAAACCGTTTTCTGAGGTGCAAAATTTCTCCTGTTCGATCCTTTGCGTTGGCTCCGGAACTTTTGGTTCTCACCGAATTCAAGCCAACAGCCTATTCATCTGAGCAGAATGCATCAGTTTCTTGTGTCAAGTTATTTCTCTTCCATTTTCTTTTTCTCAGATCCTGGAACTGTAGCATATCCAAATTCAGAATGTCGTTTCGCTCTTGCGTCGACCGCCAGTTGGATTCAGGTCACAATTGGGTTGTTCGTATAGGTTGTTTTGTTTATTGGTTATCTTTCTTCAAGATTTGATCCTTACAAACTGTTTTTTTTTTTTTTTTTTTTTTTCGTAATGCCGCGTAGCATCTTTTCCGTTCTTCCTGTCCAATATGATTTGGCCAGGTGACTACGCTTCCACTTCCCTCGGTGACGCCAACGGTCCTAACATCTGATATTTAATTTTTTGTATTTTTGTTTTTTCAATGACCGACCTATATATTTAGCGTCACCTACACTTTCCTCTATCTCTACATTATCTTTTTTTTTAATAATCTTTCTTGTTCCCTCTTTTAACCCTTATTTCTCATTTTACCGTTTCAACACATATTTAAAACATTTTCTTTGTTTTCCTTCCTTAATATCTCCTTTCCTAAAATTTTCATTCTTTAAAAACTTAATATTTACAAAAATACTATCCCTCGTTATTTTTTTTTGTTTGCAACCAAACCAAAAAAGGGGTTTGGGCTTTGGCTTTTTTGAACTGGTAGTTTGTTTTCTTGTGCCCGTTTTTTGGCTCGTGTTGCCATTCATGGTTACTCATTAGGAGCTCAAATTTAGTTCGTGGACCGAGCGAAGAAATTGTATTTTGACAACGAAGTTAGGGAGAGAAATCAGGTTATGGCCAACCCGAATACCTTCATCTAGCTAGCGGAATCCCCCTTGCTCGACGAGATCGGTGTAATCGGTACTTGGCTACCCCTCACGTACCACGTTCCTATCCCTTGTATTCATAACTTCGTATGCGGTAGTGCTGTTGGAAAAAAGTGTAAAACTTGAACCCTTACCTATGCCAATTTTTTCACAATCAGAACTCCGGAGAGCCTAGACCCCTTGACCTTGGTAGGTAGCCAGCCGAACCCCATATTTGACAGTGCAAAACGGATATGTCCGCTGCATTTTATCAGAGCTATATTTGGGCCCTTCTTGGCAAGGGTTCTCTTCAGGCTGAAACCGCTCAAGATGGAAAATGAACTTGTGGAGAAGCAACCAAAGATTCTAGCTTTAGTATCTGAATTTATTCGTGAAAACTGCCCGAAGTTAAAGTTGGTGCTGCGATTTCATTTTGGACACGGCTGCTGTTTTTACTGCTCTAAGAAATTCAAAAAATCAGATACTCAAACTAGAATCTTTCGTTGTTTCTCCACAAGTTTATTTTCCAGCTTGAGCGACTTGAGCCTGAAGAGGACCCTTGCCAAGAAGGGCCGAAATATAGATCTAATAAAATGCAGCCGATGTATCAGTTTTGCACTCGCAAGCATGATTCGCAGTCAGCTTGGGCTGAAATAAATATTTAGTCGAACCCCCATTGCTAGACGCGATCAGTTTAACCGGTACTTGGTCAATCCCCATGTACCACGGTCCTGTCCCACGTACAGATACATTTTGTACACACTCCTTTGAAAGAAATAAATTGTTCAAGATGGACCTTTAGTTACGCCAATTCTTTAGTTACACTTCAGTGCATGCGAAAGTCGGTTGAAGAGCTGAGTCAGTGGGTGTAGAGCATGACATTTTATGGTAGAGGGCGCTGATTACAGGTCGAAGATTGTTCCTTCTCCATGGTCGATTGAATATCGTGTGAGAGTACCCGACGGGCATGGCTGTCATACCCCTAGCTTTATTGAAGTCCATTTACTCGGAACGCGTTAGTAAGCCTACTTAGCCGATCCACACCTCCTTGCAGAGAGAGGGGGGGGGGGGGGGTAATTTGGGTGGGATAACATGTTAGTTGTGTTTAGTGCTATTTGCGGTCTGTGAAGCCAGGGAAACTACAAGACCCGGTTATTTCGCAATTGGGCATGTTTTAATTGCCTCGTTTGTTGTCAGCTTTTTTTTTTACTAACTCATTTTTGTATGGAGAAATCTGTTTTATCCAAATTAATTTTCGAGAGGTTTACAACCAGGCTGGGTCGCTTTACATAAGTACTAGTTCAGCCCGAGTTGACCATGAATCATATTTGCTGCCAGTAAACGGGTAAGTCAGCTGAGACTTGCTCCAGTGATATTCCGGTCCTTCTTGACAGGGGTCTTTGTCAGGTCGCAGCTAGAGAAGACGAACCTGCAATAATCGATAGTTTCATCAGTAATCAATAGGTTATTGCAGGTCGTTTTCTTCCAACCGCAGCCTGACAAGGACCCATGCCGAGATACCATTTAATATGATCACTGAAAGTTGGTTCCGCACACAGCAAAATAACACTAGAGAGTAGCGGCAAGACTTGAAAAAGTGACACACACTCGAAAAACAGCGACACTAGCACTACTAGCGACAACAGTGAGCGTTCCTACTGAAACTCAATCGGTCGTGCACCAGCGCTGGTTCCAGTAACATGATATTCTGAACAAAACAAACAAAAATACAACCTCCACAGTTTCCTCGATGGGTGCAGACCGCATCTTAGATTTGCTAGAAATTTCGAAACCCGCAAGTTTGTCTCGCTTTAAATGTCGCCAGGTGTTGTGGGCGGCGCTATGATGGCCCGTTTGCTAAACAAGGAAAGCGTAGGTCTTGACGCTACTCCCTCGTGTTATTTTGGTCTGGTTCTGAACTGCCAAGAGAGATGGAAATTTTTCCCCATAGAGTGTTTCCCGACTCGGTGTTGCCACTTTTATTACATTAAATCGCACTCGCAACCGAAAGGTAACCCTGTGCTGGCTCTGTGATTGACAAGTCTTGGAAACAACCTGTAACAATCTGGTCTTTGATGAAACTTGTTCCGTTTTGCTAATTAATAACCAGAAACCTCGCTTTATTTTTTTTTCATTTATTTTTAAAAAAAATATTTGTTTACGTTATTTTTTTTTTATTGCTGCGTAGCATCTTTTCCGTTCTTCCTGTCCAATAAGATTTGACCAGGTGACTACGCTTCCACTTCCCTCGGTGACGCCAGCGGTCCTAACATCTGCTTTATAAGCTTCATAATCATACAGTTTTGCTTTTTGTACGGTCTTATCGGTTACAGATTTGTGGCTCTTTTGAAGGAGTCGGAAACCTGTGACAAATCGCAGAATTCTGCAACCAATGGGAACACCAGAGCAAAATAAAATTAGGGAGTAACGCCAAGACTTGACAAAATTGACACACACTCGAATAGCAGCGATACTAGCACCACTAGCGATAGAGAACATCCCTACTGAAACTCATTTAGTCGCTCACCAACGCTGGCTCCGATTTTGAAGTTTGAAAAAAAAAAAAAATGATACACCCTCCATTGTTTTCTTGGTGTGTGCAAGCCGCACCTTTGCTTTACTAGAAATTTCAAACCCGCAAGTTTGTCTGTGCTTTAAATGCTGCAAGCGTGGTTGGTGGCGCTACCAGTATCGTCCGTTTGTAAAGCATGGCAAGCATAGGTCTTGGCGCTACCAGGGGCGGATCCAGGGGGGGGGGGGGTGAGGGGGGCGATCGCCCCCCCCTAGACGGGCTGTAATTTTTTTGTTTTGTTTACTGCACTTACGGAAGTCTGCATTAATGTATGTTCTAACTACTGTAACTAGATTCTAGAGCCTTTTACAGTACGTTCAACCCACAGCTTTTCCTCTGTCAAGCTAGCCTCGACTATTTCTCACCTCATAGCTCGCTCATAGAATAGCGACAGTTCACCCGGTAAATTTTAGCTAGATTCGAGACGCAACGCAACCAGACCTAGTAAAAACAAACATTTCGGTCCAGTGTATAGTGAAATTTGAACATCCGTCACGAGGAGTTTCGTCGTTTAAGCGACATTAATGTCGGAAAACGCGGACAAAAGACGCTTGACAGACAGGTTTGCGAACAATGTAGCCAGGAAGCTTGAATTTTTCTTGTAAACAGTTGTAAGTTGATCAAGTACAGTTTTTGTAAGCATTAATGTAATATATGAAAACCACATTTTCGTTAAATAAGAGAACGACAGGGACACTCAAAACACGAAAAAAATCAGCCTTGTGGCCGACAAAAAGGCCTCTACCCCCACTCTTTTCGGTAAGAATCGCCCCCCTAGAACGAAAGGCTGGATCCGCCCCTGGGCGCTACTCCCCAGTTTTATTTTGCTCTGGACAAAACTGTCTGGAAAGCTCAGGGGAAAGTTTTCTAGAATCGTCACTTTCCATGGGTTTTGAGAAACTGGCAAGCGGAAAGCGATTTCCGGAATAAGTTTCCTGCTACTTTTGGGAAGTACCTCGCTCGTTGTAAGTGATTCCAAATCTCGCGATACACCTCCTCAGGTTAGCTTGCTACTACGTTTTATATCCTGACATAGATTTATTTCAGGAGATAGCCAATCAGAAGCGGACGCGGAACCGAACCGCAAGCAGCATCCTCGAGTTGACACTAGATGACTCTGAGAATTCCCTCAGCTCATGCCAAAAAAGACAAGATTTGCGACGATTTTATTTCTTCGACTCGGGCAGAAGCTGTTTCAGGAAAAGCGCCTCCCACGGTGACGGACTGAACGACAGGTGCTTGTCCCCTATGATACTGAATAACATCTCCACAGCCCCACATATCTACTGACCCCTGTGTAGTGGATTGAAAATCCCGGACATTGTGACTTATACCTTGTTGCATTCCAAGCTCAGTGAACTGAAGATAAGGTTATTTTGAATCTTGAAGCACGTATCTACACCGGACCAAGAACAAATAATCTGACAGAACCTCCGTCTCCCAATCTCTGTAATACGACCATGCGGAGTCGAATATATTCTGATACCCTGCCCGATGCAAATGAGCGGAGGAGGAGCTACGCAGAACATCATAATTTGTTACCTCTACGAACAGCTGCATCGCAGTAGAACCCCGCAGAAGAATAGGAACGCCCTCTGAGTCGTCCTTCACAGCTGATTAGTTGTCAAACCATCGTGACGTTACATCTGACCTCAGACAGGGTTCTCCACCCCTGCAGGCATCCACGTTTTTTTTCATGTGGTATGCGTAACGGCAAAGAGGGAAGTAGACGGGTATCAACTCAAACCTCACAGCACGTACCTCTAGTTCTGCTCAGTTTTATCGGGCTATCCGTAGTCGCTGCATGGGACCAAAGACGGAGGTTCTGTCAGATTATTTGTTCTTGACCTTGCCTGGAAACTTTGTCAATTGTCAGGTACTATTTTCGAAACGGTAATGGGACCTCTGCAGTTGCGTTGAAGTTGTCCTCTTCGCCGCTAAACATTTGCCAAAAGGACGATTAAGAGCGTGTTCCACCCTTTTAACAATAGTAACTATTTGTTACTGTTTTCGTTCCAACCTCGTAAAAAGTTACGACGCTGACCGTTCCGACCTTCTCAAAATAGTAACTATTTGCTTACCATGCTTGGGAGCGTGGTAATTACGCATCTCTGTGACATGATTGTCGGGTTCGCTCGGCATCATATCCTGCTGGAAAATAGAAAAATCGTTCCAACCTTGATGGCAAAAAGCCAGAATTCGTGACGCCATTCGTAGTAACTACGGTAAGTAGGGTGGAACACGCTCTAAAAATGTGTTGAAACCGATACGGAAATCTTCCGTCTTATATCGACGAAGACAAAATGAAACAGATTTCGATCCCGTTTCAGGTTAGTTTCTTCCTCGCGGCCTCGTTCTGACCGTGGCCGAAATTCCGGTCAAAATGATTCAGTAAGTCACCCGAGGCCGAAATTCCGGTCGATCCAATTAAGAAAACAACCTGGAGTTGAGTCAAGTTTTTTCCACTTTGCCTGGGTCGATTTCAGGCAGAAAATTTCGCTGTGGGAAGAAGGGTGAGTAATCACAATGTTTGTTAGTGAGCAGTCCAGAAAGCAGAGCGAAATCTAGCCACGCGCTAGAAAACGTGGAAAGCCGTTTCGCTTCGCGTTCAACACAAATTTACTCCTCTTTCCAAAATTGAAAGTGAAGGAAGCTTTGCCGAAGTTGCAAAATCGGCCGAAAAACTACACAGTAAAAAGTGAGCGAAAAATTTCCTCGATAATTTCGATGTTAAGATAAATAATGGCAAAAAATAAGCCGCAGCCTAACACATCTTAAAATTTTGTAAAAACAATTAAAAAAAATCGTGGATTTGGCGAGAGGGATAAATAAAATTTCTGATATTTCGGTTGCACGTCTGGCAACTGTCATCAAAGAAATCCATCGCTTAGTATCTAGTTGGGATGAGTTTATAGGGTAGTTAAACAAAACCCCTGAAATCTCGTTTTTATTTCTTCATCATGATGAATGCCTATGATCGACCCTTAAATTGGAGTTTGGGTAGGGACTTTGTTTCCAAGATTTAAATAGGCAATTCGTCTTTAGGGTGTAGATACACGCTTTAAGCCAGTGTGCATTTACGGATCTGACAAATTGATGTTGCACGTACACTGTATGTGAAAGTTGCATAGAATCGTAGCGTCTTCAAGGACATTTTCTATGTTGTGTTTATGTGTCGTAAAGTATTGACAATTTCGAATATAGTCACGATCCAATATTTTGTTGTGTTAGCGTGGTCTTGCCAATAGTCATTTATCGTTTCGCACTGCACGCATGTGATTTTAGTAGTCTCTGTAAATACACACTAGTAGTTTGTTTAGTTTTCGGACGCATTTGTAATACTCTATTTAACTGTGGCAGTTATTCCTATCTGCTTCGACTGCGTAGCGTATTGTAAGCCGATGCGTTGGTAGTGTTATTTTTTTCCTGGTTGGAAATATTCGCTGTGATATTAGAGGGTGTGTAGATCTTTAAGCTAGGTTCTCAACATGTACATTCTCGTAAAATTCTGCAGTATAAAAATTAGGCCTGAATCTACAGTTTTTTCTAACTTTTGTTAATCTTTATCTTTGTTTGTTAATCTCCTCTCGCGTTGACACCAGTTTGTTTTTTCTTTAAAACCTTTATTTCAATCTTAATTTTTTCTTCCAAAGGTGTTGTTTCTTAACTTTTTTTAATAACTAAATTATTCAAAGACATTAAATGAAAATTATTCACAGTATTAGTGTAAGATGAAAACGAGTAAAAAAAACAACCAACAAACAAACTAAAACCACACCGTGAGATGCCATTCCGTCTTAGTACCATATTCATCCGGTGATTCAGCCGAAATCTGTAATCAAGTGAAAAACATTTGGCCAATCTTTTTCTTGCACAAATTTGCAGAATTTCTTTCAGTGAGAACGTAGCTTAACGCTTTGGTATGTGTTTTGATTTTTTGGACGAGGGGGGATTGACTATAATTGGCTGCTTTTTTGTTTGAACAGGTGATCTCGCGTCTTGAAAATCATGTAGCCTTATTTATATTGACATGAATTTATTTAAAATATAAGTACGTGATAAAGTCAGTCACTATGAGCAATACAGAAAAGTATGGGGAATGTGAAGTTAAAGACAAATGTTTAGTAAAGCGAATCTGCTGCGTACATCTAAGCTGTATACTCTCTGCCGAGTGTAGTCACTACCCGGACCCGCAACCCCGAAGGAGCCTTAAAGGACCTATTATGTTAATCGACTTTAGTCCCTACGCATGTAATCCAGTCGTAATCTGAAGGTGGGTAAATCTACCACCTCAACTGACAATGAGCCTCCCAACTACTGTTTCCGAGCTCGCTGGTCAGAAAGATTGGACAGACGAGTTTAGCCGTGTTTCTGATCGCAGCCAAGGGTACTGACCAGTGGCTAAATCAGCCGAAGCCAAAGACAGCTTGAATTATCTTCTAATATCAGAGCAGTATGGGGCTGCGGCCTGCCAGTAAACTATAGTTACCCATCTTTCATCCATAAAGGTTGGATCATTAGCAACGGAAAATTCTGACAGTAATCGTAAGTCTAGTGAGAACACTTGACAGAGCTAATCTACGCTACCGACTGTAAACATGCACATATGTTCATAAAGTTACTGACATGAAACCTACCCAAACCAAGAACAAATAATCGGATCGAACCTCCGTCTCCCTATCTCTGTAATATTGCCATGCGGAGTCGAATATTTCCCCATACATTGCCCGGTGCAAACGAGCGGGGGTTAGTGGCATCGCGACACATCACGTTTCGTTACCTCTTCAAATAGCTATATCACTGTGAAGCCGCGTAGAGGAAAAGTAGAAGTTAAAGCCGATTGGTTCTACGGACGCGCTCCAGAGCGGGTCAGCGCGCTCCTTGCACCTTTTGCTCTGCGATGAGCAACGGCGAAGACGGAAGTAGAGTAAACGGGTATCAACATCACCTCAAAGCTAGAGCAAATACCTCTAGAGGCGTATTCTCGCCGTTCCCCGAGGACTCCTCGGGGAATCGAAGGGAACGGCTACAATAGAGGGAGTCACTCCACGTGGACTCCGCGTACGAGAACACGGGGAATGCTTCCAAAATGGATTTTGTTCGAAACAAAAATATGCTGTTGACGAAATTAGTCTGGATCCTCTTATTCTGATTGTTTTTAATTAATTTTACATTGCACCAACACCAGCAAAAACTGATTCCCCTCCGAATTTGAAAGGGAGTCCTTTTTGATGATGTTGATGACAATAGCGGCATTCCCCGTCCGTGGGGACTCGCGAGAATACGGGGAGTGAGCCCCCGGGACAAACAAAAACGCGGGGACTCCTCGAGCGGAGTCCTCGGGGAACAGCGAGAGTACGCCTTGGGTCCGCTCAGTTCTGACGGGGTATCCGTAGTCGCTGTATGGGACAACAAACGGAGGTTCTATCTGATTATTTGTTCTTGCTCAAACTCAACACACTGTTGATTCGTTTCCTGCAGCAAGAGCTGGATCACTTTCTGTTTGTGAGACGCTGCGGAATGGTGCCGAGTTTTCCGCAGCCGTTTTCGCACGCCCTTGAAAACTTTGCAACGTCAAGGTTGGTCCCCACAAAGTGCAATTTTTTCTCTGCTTACGAATTGATACGCGACGCGAGTACTCTATATGACCGAGTCCAAACCATGACAGTGAACAACCAGAAGAAAGAGAAACGTCACCCAAACGATCCTCAAACTGATTCAAATCCTCTGTAAACCAATCAAAAACGCTTGCTGTGGACAGCCGTGGTGACGTTTCTGGCTCTTCGCTAGGCACGCGGCGATTCTTCGTCGGCACGAAGAGTTAGTCATCAAGGGTGTTTCACTTGAGGCGAAACGGCGTGGCGAGAATTTTGTGGCCTGACAACGCGGATTTTTTGCTTGCGATGCCGAACTCGCAAGCGAACGCGAGAATTTGCGTTCTGTCGGCACCTGCTTTAATCAGAAGTGTTTCGATGGAAAGCTCCGAAATGTGGCAAGTTCTGGAAAAGGTCAGTACAAACTTCAAAACATGGCAAATCTGGATCAGAACGACGATAATCCAAAGTATTCCAAAGCCGCGTTCGATTCATCTACAGTTATCCGACTATATTTTCCCAAAATTGTCTATAGTCGTTTATTCACAAATAATGACGTCAATCTCAACGCAAATTTCCATTATTATGGTGTGAATCGAACGACAACAGACGAACGATTTTCATCATCGCTAGAACTTCGACGGAAATCACAGAACGAAAAAAGAACTTCCGTCGGGAATTTATTATCCGACGGATTCCTAGAACTACGACTACAGTTTTAAATAAAACAACAAAAGCGCTACGCTATAGTTGAATAAAACGGCATATAGGGCTGGTCGTCGACAATAATAGATAACTGTTGATGAATCGAACGCGACTCAATACAGGTGCAACCCTAACTTCTCTCGTGATCGAGGCATGGGGTAAGAGTATTCAACATAAAACAAAACTTATGTTACACTTCAGCAACAATCTATAGGTGGGACCACCGACCTTATCTCGCTAGATGAATTAAGATTACTTCACTGCTCTCTAAAAAGAATCACTTGGAGCGATTTTTCGGAGCGACTCACAGTTATATCACTGAAAAAACGGTGTCCTTGCAGAAGAATACAAACTGGCACGCCAAAACATAGTAAGATCTCAACTATTTGTATAACCTTAGTTTCTAGAGGCACACGAGCTCGAGCAAGAAATTGGAAAGAGTCATTGGAAAACAGCATAAGGATACGACAGATTGGGTCCAACATATTTAGACGGCTGGGGCATATGAGCTTTACTAGCCGATTAGCCAGTACTTTCCCAAGGCACAATCCTGGAACCACACAAGTTCAAGAGTGAACACGTTTTTCTGAAATAACATCAAGATGTGACACACTCCATCAGTGTTATGTGTCCCGCCATGGCCCTTAGGCTTTATTGGGAATAAATTCATTCATTCATTCATAAAGAAATCCTCAATTTTTGGCACTGTTGTCCAACGTTATGCTCCGAGGCATGGTGACAATGCCTAAACATTGGGGCACAGTATATCACGCCCAAGAAAATCTGTACATCCCCACAACTGATTTTCCTGAGGGTACTGCCCCCTTGCTCCAGGGCACTTGTGCTCATACGTTGGGGTAGCGTATACCCTAACGTTAGATCACTGTGAAAAAAAAGAGAATTTGTGTATGACTGCATTGGTTCTAGCCATAACTGCAGAGCATAAATTGGCTCTCGAAACTATACAAAATGTAATCTCTAATACCAGAGTGCCAGGACTTAAGGAACGACCCTAGAGACACTACGAGTTGAAGAATGAGCATAGTTTCGAAACGTTGGGAAATAACGTAGGATATGGCACAGTCAAGTGATTCTTTCAGCTTAGTCGCTCACTTTGTAGCTGACGAGAGCTTCCACTTTATGGAGAGAGGTTGAGAAACTCCTGAGATTTACAGTTTCTGAGTTAGGAATCAGCAACGCTTCAGACTCAAGCCATTCAGACGGCTGCTCTGAATCGGAAGTCCTTGTATAAACCAGAACCTCGAAGCAGCCTGAAAAGTGAGAAAGATAGTTGAAGGGTCATTCCCTGGTCAAAATCTACTTGTCTAATATTACCCTCGAGGTATCTACCTTTCAAGAATTGTGTGAATGAGGCTCAGGTTCGGGTTCACATCGCAATTCTTTATAATAGAGTTTTACAAAACAAAATTCTGTATCATAACAGACCTGCCACATGGAAATCTATACAGATTTGTTTGTGGCAGGGCTCAATAATTTAATCACTTAGCATAATTATACAGTGAATAAAAAAGAAAAGGGAAAATATAAATGCAATAATATACATAAACAACTATTTAAAAAAAAATTCAACTTGATAAATAAATGAAAATCTCGTGGCAATTTAGCATTTTATTAACACTGTGTGTGTGTGTGTGTGTGTGGGGGGGGGGGGGGGGGGGGGGGTCGCCAGGGGGCTTGGTACCGTTTTTTTTTGCCCGGGGACCCTTTGATTCAGGTAAGAACTATGCTATCCAAAGGTGTCTGCAGTAGCAGGAGCTAGGCTGGGTTCATATAGCTGGGCTTAATCAAGATTTATTAGGTGGAAGACCAGTTTGGCTCTTGAAACACTTCTCCATCTTTTGAGCGCCGTCTCCACGCCCTCCTTTTCCGTTTTGAGCCGCTAATTCAAAACCAGCGTTCGGTACGACCCGTGGGAGGACCTAGTGGCGCAATTTAGAAGTACCTAGGCGCTGCCAAAATAGCTTTCAGCAGAAAAAGGTGGTAGTATAATGATAAAAACAAAACAAAAAAAGACAGCAAAGTATTTCACAGTATCCATTTTCGGAGTTTCTTTTTGGTATTTCCTCTCATTCATCCTTGAAAACCAGCAATAGATTTGTCAACTAAACTCGGCATATATCATATCATCAAACTACTTTTGAAATGTTGCTGTTTTTGCGCGATCACCCGTGTCTGACGCACAAGGAAAATCATTATCGGTTCTGCTACACTGTATTCTTAACACGCTAGCCAAGCATCAACTCAAACCTCAGAAAGTACGATAGCTCTACTAATTTTGTCGGAGAGTGGGACCAAAGATGGAGGTTCTATTGGCTTATTTGTTCTTGGTTGTATCTGAAAAAACTTATAACTTGATGTAACTGTTTCATGAAAATTTTTCATCGGGGGCAACGCTGATAAGACCGAGGAAAGAAAGGAATTTTGAACTTTGGTAGACTGTCTGCCCACTGGGAGTAAGTTTCACTTGGAGGACTGATCAGTCGAAGAGAAATCTACTTACATATACACTCTAGTAGAGGCAGGAAAGAAACACTGGCTGTCACTTGTCTCATGACATCACGGATTTCCGACTGAATTTTTTTCAGCTCCTTAGTACCAACAGGGCCATTTGAACTAAGGAAAAAATTGATAACGGTTAGCCGGGGCGTCACGTATTTGGGGGGACGCCCCCCAAAAAAAAAATGTTGCCGGCCAGTCGGTAAAAAAATAGATAGTCCTTCAGCCCAAGCTGACTGCGAATCATATTTGACGGTGCAAAGCGGATAAGTCAGCTACATTTTATTAGAGCTATATTTCGGCCCTTCTTGGCAAGGGTCCTTTTCAGGCTCAAGCTGGAAATTCAACTTGTGGAAAAACAGTTAAATATTCTTCTTAAATATCCGATTTTATGAACTTCTTCTCCGAAAATTGGTTGGAGTTAAATCTGTTTTCGCAGAGTGGGCGCATTTCAGGTAGTCTGTCGGAAGATCACGTACGGTTTGTCTGAGGAAGTTTACTCTAAAAAGGGTGCTCTTCTCTTCACTGAATCCTAAGTTTTACCTGGTAGCAAGGCCGTATCCAGGGGGTTGACCCCCCCCCCCCCCCCCCCCCCCCCCCCCCCCCCCCCCCCCCCCCCCCGAGACATACACAAATACTCAATTTAGAGGCTTTTCCCTCTGATCTATGTCTTTTTGCACTTTTCTGTGCGACCCACAGGCCCCCCCCCCTAAAATAAATTCCTGGATACGGGCCTGCCTGGTAGATAGTACACAGCTTTGAGCTGTTTCAGCAGGACGGTAAGTTCAAACAGCGGAATTTATTGCTCTGCTCCGGGGAATGATGACTTGTTACTGTTCAGGTCGGAGAGAGCTTTGAACACTTGATGGCATTCAATGACTGGTATGTCAGTGACGTCAGGTAATGCAGGGATCTCAGATAGACCAGGGTGCTTCCAGCAGACTTCAGCGAAATGATGGTTAATTTCTTTAGCTGTGAGTGAAAAACCATTTTGTTTGTAGATTTCGAGGTGGCTATTGTCCTTTCCAACATTTTCCTGACGTGTGAGAAAAACTTCTTCTGGTTCTGGCCAGTCTTCTGGATCTCAAATTTGCCGTAGAGTTTCCTTGCTCTTTTTATGCTAGATAAATAAGACGTCGAGTGACGAGGTCTTGGCCGGAAGCTGTTTCATTTTCGTCAACAGTCGTATTACTTCCAGCATAGGTTCTTTGGTGATCGGGGTTTCAAGAATGTGCTTAGGGAAAGACTTCCTGCATACAACTTCAACACCACCACCACGGTAACCACCACCATGTGGTCAAATACGAGTGCGGCACTGTCAGAAATCCATGTTTCGGTCACGCAAGCTATGTAAATCTTGTAATCTGAGACCACTTCATTCAGTTCTTCGACCTTGATTCAAGGACAAATTTTGCGTAATACGTTTTAGAGAGTAAAGGTACAAGATTAAAAAATTAACAAGATTAAAACAAGATTAGTACAAGATTAAAAAATGAGTCCTAATAATAGCGTCAGTAGGTCCTATGAAGGGTTACTATGTAAATTCGAAATCGCCTCCTTACATGAACGAAGGCTGAAACTCTGCATGGAGTTTGGGGTCAAATCTCTGAATCACCCAATCCATACAACAAAATTCCGTTCTGAAAAACTGACAAAACGGCTCCCTCGCAAGGTAGACTGCGGTTGAAAAGTTGCAGCCAATCAAATGTGCCCACTAGAGGTTTGAAAAGAGCTTCGTCCCTTCATTTCAACAGTTGTAAAGTGAAGCTTAAGCTGAGCTGCTAGTTTAAATTTACAGTGTTATTTATGACCGTTGTAAACCTATATACGTAGGCATATTATGATTTATGTGTGTGCTCATAAGTTGCACCCATGACTATACCAAACAAATTTGGCGTGAACCATGATAATTTTTTGGGAATTAAAAGATTTATTATCTATTTATCTACAGGTCTTACATTTTTGGGCTCTGAGCTTCGGAACTCAGGCATAGAAGAGGCGCATATTTGTTGACTCTTGGAGGCAAGGGGTCGCAAAAAAACTGGATATCGCGAACGAGGATCATTTTGGCTGGAAGAGTACACTCATCATCTGAATAATCATATCTCCGAAACCCAAAGACATGGTACATTTCCAATAATCAGTATGTGTATTACCCATCAAAACAATAAATGTGTAAGAGGGAGTTCACGAAAAAGAAACGAAAATGGATGGGAGTGACTGCGAAGAGACAGAATAATCTAAAAAAATCAAACATTAACCAACCTCTGAATCAGCAGATTCGTGTTTCTAAAATCCTACATTTCAACGTTTTGTCGCCGAGGGTGGAAATGAAAAGTGGAAAGCGACTCCCTGGAGAGGAATCGTGCGTTTCTGCGATGCGCTTTGCCCACTGGAATATGATTACATGAAAACCCTTTATTCGCCTTAAAGAGGGATTCAATACTAGCACTCATACATGCACCAACTGAACCTTAGACCCTCCTGTGCCTAGAGAGGCACCTAGGGCATCCACGAATAGGCACCGGTCATTCTCCCTAGTGGGCTGCTACCAAGAATTTTGGCAATCAAGTTACATCAAGAAAAAATAATCCGACGGAACCCCCGTCTCCCTATCTCTGTACTATAACTATGCCGTAGATTACAATAGTAATTTATTCACTCACACTTTCATGGTTACAAAACCAAAAATTGATGAGTACTGTCATAACATAAACATTTAAAAGCACGTACAAATGGTCAAAGGCTATTTAAAATTTCAAGAATCTTTGGTATAAAACTATTTTGGTAACGGCTGTGTTTGGCCGCTACTGGTTGGAATATTGGGACCTTCGTAGAGACTGCTCGCTCTTGCCTTTCCCTTACATTGTTGTATGGGGGAGGGAGAAACTCACTGTAGATGGGGTGCGAAATAAGTTTTTTACCGATCTCGAGGCATAGGTTCAGTCTCCGTGTCTCCGATGTATCAATTGTATATGTGCTTAAAAGAAGGGAGTAGGGTACTTTTGGGCGTTTATGGATAATATGGAGAGCGCGTTTTTGGATTCTTTCAATACGTGAGTTTTGATCTGCAGTTAGACCGAAATGCCACAGTGCGCATGCGTACTCCATTGATGGTCTTATGAAAGATGTGTAAATCCTGAGGATGTGCAGACTTGGGACATTATGCTTTGATAAAAGCTTTAACATGTGGAGGCTTGAGTTTGCCTTACGGAGTATTTCTACTGTATTATCTTCCCAATCTAAAGTTTCAGTAATAACTACTCCAAGGAGTTTTAGTTTTTTTACGGCCAAATTTTCAATGAGCTTTGGTTCAAATTGCGGGGTGATTTTAAAAATGAAATAGTCAAAACAGCGCTTTTTTCTTGGTTAACTTGCATATCGGACAAAGACGCTTCATTTTGTATGTCTTCGATGATTGCTGCTGCTGAACTTTTAATATGACGGTAGCTTCCCCGTACTTTTTCCGCTGTGAACGAGTGGAGATTACTAGCTTCGCGCCACATCAAGTTTCATTACCTCTACAATTAGCTATATCGCTGTGAAACCACCTTGAGAAAAAGTAGAAGTTCTTTGGACGTGCTCAAGAGCGGGTCAGTGCCCGGAGTACACCTCCTGTATTTTCTTTCTCTGCGATGAGCAACGGCAAAGACGGAAGTAGAGTAGACGGGTAAAAAGCTACAGTAAATACCTCTAGGTCCGCTTAGTTTTGTCGGGGTATTTACAGTCGCTTCATGGTACCAAAGACAGAGGTTTTATCTGATTATTTGTTCTTGGTGCGACGGACCGTGGTTCTTGCTTGATATTCCTTATCGACGTCTTCCGTTGGGCTGTCAATCTAGGATCCCGGATTCGTCCATGCGGAGGACGTGGTGAAAGTGCCGCCACATAGAGCGTGATCCACCCTACTTACCGTAGTTACTACGCATGATGTCACGAATTCTGGCTTTTTGCCGTCAAGGTTGGGACGATTTTTCTATTTTCCAGCAGGATCTCACGCCAGGGGCGAATCCGACCAATCACGTTACAGAGGTGCGTAGTTACTACGCTTACTACGCTCCCGAGCATGGTAAGCAAATAGTAACTATTAGTTACTATTCCGACAAGGTTGGAACGGTCAGCGTAGTAACTTTTCGTGAGGATGGAACGAAAATATTAACTAATAGTAACTATTGTTAGAAGGGTGGAACACGCTCATAATCACCATCTAGATTTAAACGTAAAGAAGTACAATAAATACTAACTCTGTCTGCTGAGCAGACTTTTCGCCTTCCACTTTGAACTCCCATCTCTCCACCACATCATTCGTGTCCATATCTTTAAGGACCAGGACAAGACGTTCAGCCTTATTCTCAGCAACCCAACCTAAAAAATGTAAAGGTTATTTCGAATTCAAGTTCTATTTTCCTAGGCTGTACAACCTCATGTAAGAAAGCTACTTTAGCAAATACAGAGACGGTAAAGGGCCAAGCCAGCTATGACAGCGCCAAGAAACTCATTCCTTGAGACACTCCGGGGTTTCTGTGCTCTTGCCTGGTATTTAGACCTCAACAGATAAGAGTAAAATAAAACTGACCATGCATTTTCAGGCCTATAAAACCAGCAGTTTGTTTAAGATTTTTTTTTTTATGGAAAGTTTGAGCTTAATTCTTTTCGGGCTGGGTGGGTGTAAGCTACAATGGAACTCTCCCCACTCACAAGTCTGGATGTTGCTATGAGTACATTTCACTTCATACTAATTAACATCTAGATACGGAATATTAATTTTACTGATGCTGCATCTCTGATATCTAAGTTGGTGACTACGGTTAGCTTACATAATTTGACAAAGAAATGACCTGACAAAACAAAACCAACAGGATATCATCCTCTCTGCACAAGACTGCAAGGGTAGGTTGTATCCATCACACAGGTACTAAAACTACATGAAATAGCATAAGAAAAGGTAGGGAGTAGGTTGTATGCATCATACAGGTATTAAAATTACTTGAAAATAGCAAAAGAAAAGGCATTTTCATGATAGTAAATTCTGTCTACTTACTCTGAACTTGACCGAGTACTATATCCAAGTACTTCTTCACATGCTCATCAGTTGAGACTAGCAGAGGGATTCCATAATGCTGTACTGATTTGAAGGTTTCCTGGGGGTACACTCCTCTTTGATAAAGTATGCTATTGATACCATAATCTGGAAAAAAATAGAAAAGATACTATTGACATTATCTGTAAAATCAATCATTCCCTAGGCCAGTTATAAATTATTTTCTTTGGAAGTTTCTGATTGCCTAATCAAATTCTATGAGGCAGTCTTTCTGGCCTAAGAACAAATCAGCCTAGACTTGTTTTTTCATTCATTCAAAACCCCAAGCAAGGACCGGGATTCTCCTACTCACACAAATTTTTTTTTTCACCTGAGTAGAAGATTTATAGGAAATATAGTTTCACATATAGTTTCATTTTATGAAAGACAGTATCTCGCTGGAAGTGTGATTTAAGGTAATATAGTGCCTAGGCGCCTACAGAATCAGTGTGTTTTTTTACCATGTCTTCAAAGCAGGGACAACATTTTCAAACTCTGAATGTCCCTTTCCCTCTTCAAAGTTGTCCAACAAATGAGAGAAATATCTTGAAGAAAGATCCATTGTTCTTTTGGCCTAATCCATTTACACTGACGGCATGTGCAGAAAACAAAAGAAACAATGACCTCTCTATCTATGGCCATTTGGGAAATACAAAGTTGGTCACAAATTAAAGAAATGTCTTCTCTTGAGAGGCCGCTAAAGTGAAAAGTGAAATCAGGCACCATTTTAAGATGTGGTAATGGTGGCATCAACTAACAGGAATTACCATTTTTGTTTTCAGAGAAGACTTATGATAGTCACACCTGATTCACACACAAGTTAGATGGGCAATACTGACCTCAATCAAACCGGAGCTAACAACAAAGTATAGGAGAATCATCCCTGGAAATATTCCAGCGGGCTGAGGCTCAAAGAATGAAAATTATTTATTATGTAAACTACCCCTACTGCAGGCTAGGCTACTGATCCTTTGGCTTGGTGCAATGGGCGGTTTGGGGCTAACCACATTCCCCACATATTCCCCAGATTTCTTCAGGTACCCATATGAAGCTGGGTGGACTTTGGCTTGTCGCCCAGGGTTGCGCACGAACCCCCGCCCTAAACCAAACAATAGGCACCACCGAGACTCGAACTCGCGACACCAACCCAAAGCTCTGAAAGTAGCTGTAGCTCTGCTCAGTTGTGTCGGGCTATCCCTAGTCTGTGCATGTGATCAAAGACGGAGGTCCTATTGGAATGTTTTTTCTTGATGACACACATGTATAACCAGAGAAAAGATCCCCTGAAACTATCTTGTTGGGGGAACGATTCTCCTTCATAATGGTAGACTACTACTAAATAATAATAATAGTGATAGATTTATTGCCCATCATAATGCACAAATGTACAAAAAGACGGAGTAATTAAATAAAGAAGAAGAAAAGAAACAAAAAAATAATTGATATATAGACTGCATGTGGATATCAATTGGAATATCCTTACAGAAAATATAATACAGGAGGGGTATCGAACCCCGAATTTACACAACTTCGAACCTGGCCTAAAAAGGTTGGAAGGAAACTGCAGTGCAGTCCTGACAAGGGCTTAACTGACGGAAATCCTGCGTGACCTATGACCTGTTTTGGATTACACAGAAATGTCCTTGTTAAGTTTTCAGCTTCAGGCCAAGTTCGAGGTCATATAAATTCAGGGTCTGTTTCTGTGTTTCATTTATTTTCTTTTATTTACTCCACTTTCTGAAAATGGTGGGTTATAAATAAATTACTTTACTTATAAATTTGAGGTTGGATACCCCTGCCCTACTGTGTTCTGCCTGTATTTTATAATAGAGAAATAGGGCAGGCTAGGTAGTCATACACAAATCCTCAATTTTTGGGCATGGTGCCCCAACATGCCCATTTGTTGGGGCACCATACCTTGAGCATGGGCATGGTACCTCTGTAAAATTTGGTTAAACTGAGACTGGCTACATACCTAAATAGGGTTGTCTTCCTATTCTAGATCAAAAGATACCTGATTTTACTTTCTATCCCATCTCACTTTCCAATTTTCAAAATGTTAGAGCACTTCCAAGATAAATAGAGTTTTGTGGAGAACAACTTCTTTCCTAGTGGATGTACACTATCCTTTTCAGGTGGTTGCCACTAGGTTACTCAATCATTTTCCAGGTTGTCGCCACTAGGCTACTCTATCCTTCTCAGGTAAGTCAACGCTAGTAGAGTGGATGAGGTAAGCTTTTAAATTTTCTTCCCTTAGGAAGTTAGAGCACTTCCAAGACACATAGAGTTTCGTGGAGAACAACTTCTTTCCTAGTGGATGTACGCTATCCTTTTGCAGGTGGTTGCCACTAGGTTACTCAATAATTTTCCAGGTTGTCACCACTAGGCTACTCTATCCTTCTCAGGTAAGTCAACGCTAGTAGAGTGGATGAGGTAAGCTTTTAAATTTTCTTCCCTTAGGAATTAAATTTCCTTTCCTTCCAAATTCCTTTGGATTATTTCCCTTTTATTGTATTTCTTTTGAGTTTAGTGAGTTTCGATAACAACCACTAACACAGTCAACAACAAAAAATCACGAAAATAAATACAATAAAAGCCTTTTATTGAAAAGGCAAACAATCTAAAGGTAATATTTGCTTCACTCAACATATTGAAAAGCTTGCCTCATCCATGCTACCTAGCAGCAATTTTCTGAAAGAGGGTAGATTAAACCCACTAGAAGACAACTGGCCTCCCAATAACTCTGTGTAGGCTATCTTTCTTGTTGCTTAGAAGTGCTCTAACAATTAACATTCTGAAAACTCGAAAACGAGGTTGAATGGAAAGTAAAACCAGGAATCTTTTGATCTAGGACTGGAAGACTACCCTATTAAGGTATGTAGCTAGTCTCAGTTTAACCAAATTTCACAGGGGTACCACTTCCATGCTCTAGGGCATGCCAAGACGATGCCAAGACGCTGCCCAGACGTTGGGCACCATGCCGCAAAATTGAGGATTTCTGTATGACTGAGGCTAGGATAAATTTACATACAAAATTTGAATAAAAGCATTTTACCCCCCAATGCAGGAGGATTAGGCCCAAGAAACAAGAAAAGGCTAAAACTTACTGAAGAACTCTGATACAATTTCTGATGAGCCTTTAAGAGTAATTGAATGCTTTTGACTTTGCTCCGTATTTGACATTCTGTGACCTTTTTAAAAGGCAGTGTTTTCGTCAATGGTTTCAATGACGAATTAACCAGTTAACCTGGCAGTATTCACAAGATTTCCACGTTCCAATGAGCAACTTTTGAAATCAAATAATTCGCGTTTGTTGCGGAGCGACCGAAGAGTGATCATAAAAATCCTTCCTCTCATATCCCAAGAAAATTAAATGGAAGAAAAAAGTGAAATAAATAATTTTAACCAAGAACCGGTTGGTAATTTTATTTTTTTCTATATTATTGATGTATCCAAGTCTTAGTATACCATTATTCTTAGGGATTTTATGAATCCCTCTTCTTCCGAACTTTCAGAGCAGTAGAACATATTTTTCGCAGCAAATTTAAACTAGATTTGGCATGGGTTGATGTTTTGTAGGGATGAAAATTGTGTGTTGGTTTGTCGAATCTGGAATAGTTTTGTGAAGTTCTTAAGGAGTTATGGGACTTAAATTTTATTAGATTGTGCTACGAGGCTTATGCTGTTATGCTAGTGTGGGACTGTATTTGGCTGGTTTTGGATAAAGCAGGATAGATGTCAGCACAGACACCAGACAGAGAATATAGCCTACTGTAGGCTGAATAGGAGCACTGGATCAGGATTCATATCTTAAATTGCTCTGAAGTGCAATTTAAGGTAGAGGTGAGCTTCTCTTTGGCCCAGCTTTGGCCCTGTCAATTTCTAGTTGAAAGCCTAGACAAGTCAAGGCCCCTAGGTCTGCTCTAGTCCCTGCCTAGTCATGTTCACATAAGTAACTGTTCACATAAGCATACCTCTACTGTATAATGGAAGAACAGTGCAGATCCAGAAATGGCTTATTGGCAATAACACTGCTAGTGTTTGCTAGTGGCATTTCAATAGGGTAGTGAGTATCCTATTGTATACTGATTGTATACATTTGCAGTTCCTAAAAGATGCTAAACCCTATCTTCTTTCTAGTCTAAAGAATCAGCAACTTTTCAGAAACTGCTTCTGTAAAATCAGCACTATTTTTACATTTGTGAATAAATTGGTTATCTGAAGTACTGACACAACTAGGCTAAAAATGTCTAAGCTGTGTCCGATTTTTTTTTTTTTTTTTTTTACTGTTCAAGACAATCAAGCTATCAAATTTAGCTGAACTTGCCTTGAAAAACTTTCTAGTGCCAAGGATTGAAGAGTTATGGCAATGGGGGAGACAAAATAGGAGAAAGTAAGAAAGAAGCCTAGCCTGTATGATATTAATTAAAGGTGGAGACTTATTTAAAATAAACTAGAAGAGTCTGTCTATGATATTCAAGAAAGTTCGATTCGATTTAAGTTGACCTTTCTTGAATACGAAAAAATATGCACTTTCTCTTGTAATCCGGTTTTTGAGTTTCTCCCATCTCTTAAGAAAGAAAATGCACATCCCAAACCATCTCAAAGGGCTATGTGGGAGCTTCATTGAATCTGTTTCTTCGCAAAATTTTATGGTAATCTTCAAAATGACATAATCGTCCCTTCATAATACAAATTGGTCTTTGTGTTTAAAACAAAATGTTTATTCAGACTGAGGTAATTTGTCATTTGAACTGAAACCAAAGCTAAAAGGTAGGAGAATTACAGTCTAAAAATTTATCAAAGAGTGGCTATCCGATCTTTAAACCAATCCAGCACTAAAAGGCTATGCCCAGTACTTGGTCTCAGTTTTTAGAGGAAAAAGTTTATTTGCAGCATGTCTATTATATTTTGTGGATCCAGGTTCTGTTCAGGGTCTGTTCCCTTTTCAATCCCACCCTAAGCTCTTGGCACTTTTAATTAGAGCAAATTCTGACAGTTTGAATCAGACAAAATAAAAATGCTACTGTATTTTTGTCTTCAAGTTCTGATGCTGCTCTTATACAGTAGCCTTCCCGTATGGAAATAATTAAGTCATAAATAATTATTTTCAGTTGTTCGTGATCGTTAAGAACTGGATTCATCACTGAATCCAAATTCGTCAGTGTAAATAATTTTTAACAATTGGAAAAAGTTGTTTCCGATTGTAATTTTATGATCATTTTTTCGTATCCATTCAAACCGATCGTTTTCAACTGTTTCCAATCTTTTTCAATTGTTTCCAATCATTTTCAGATGTTTTCAATCGGAAACAGTTGGTTTTGTTTTGAAGTCCTGAAATACAGACGTGAGTTTTAACAACTGTAACAGGGAAGTTGATTTTTTTTGTTGTTGTAAACGATCAAAAGATTTTAACTGAAACGGTGAATCTGAACTAAGACAAAAGAATAATTGAGAATATATAGCCGTTCGAAAAAACAGGAAAAAACTAGGTAGAATAGCGAAATATCGGTAGAAAATCAGTAGATCAGGAGACTCAAAAATAAATATGTAGGAGACCTAAATGAAACGTAGATCTCCTGATAAATCATGAGAAGTGGAAGCACTGATCGTAAATAACTGTTTTCTTATCGTAAAACACAAATTGGAAACAGTTGTTTTCAATCGTAAAATAACGATTGGAAACAGTCTGTTTCAGTTGTAAGACTAGGATCATACACAACAGTTTCCGATCGTAAAAATATTATTGGAAACAACCGGTTTTGATCTAAAATAGGATTGATAACAACTGTTTACAATCGCAAATTATTGGTAACAACTGTTTACAATCGCAAACGATTGAAGACAACTGTTTATAATCGTAAACAACTGTTTCCAAGCGTATATAAAAACAATTGTGACAATCGTTTCCAGTTGTGTTCCAAATGTCCCATAATACAATTGGGAAAAAACGATCGTCTATGACTTAAATTATTTCCATACGGGTTGTGTTTGCTATTTTGGGGTTCTGGTCCTACAGCACGGTGAGATAATAATTAATTGGCTTTCAGGCATAAAACATGGAGTTTTCCCCTGAATTGACATTCGTGCAACTGCAAGATCCAAGGGGACGAGTGGAAATCTTGCTGGAAGAGAGCAGTGGAGCTTTGTTTTCCAGCAACCCAGCATCTAAGGTAAAATCCTTTTCTTTGGGGTTCTATCTCCCCCTCCCCTGTGTCGACCCCCCCCCTTCCCTCACATGATCAGTAATCATAAAAAAATATATTTCTGTGGAATGTGTACAAAGACAAGCGGCATGCGAGCCGCCATCAGCGTTTACATTTGATTCTCGGATCTATTGGAAACCTTTGTGCTTACAGTCAAAACTGCACATTTGCGGGGGGGGGGGGGGGGTATTATCCTAGGGGAAGAGTTCACCAGAGAGACTTTCGACGCGAGAGGTGTCGACTGGGGGGGGGGGGGAGGGGGAGGTAGCCTAGATCCAACATATTGTGCACCTATTTTAGGGTGTTATAAATCTCATAAAGGAAGTAAGTAAGTCATTTATTTGTAACCCGCCATTTCGAAAGAGCGGACTAAATATAAGAAAATAAATAAAACACACAAAGACACAGAAAAAGACACTAATTTTCAATCTTAGGCAAGGAAGTAGCGGAGAAGGTCGTGGTGCTCTGGCTGGGCTCGGTCGTCAATGATTTTTGGTAGCAACGAAGGAACATCCAAAAGGGTAACACTTGCATCTTGATTTTTTAACTTCTCCGTCAATGTATGGTTATGGCATAATTTCGACAAGTGGAGCAGGTGCTTTGTATATTTAAAATAACATGATCTCATCTTTTTAGTCTCCTTCTTTCGCAGAACATGAGTGACATCAGAACGAAATAGTATAGAAGGAGCGCAGAAGGTGCTGTACAATTTTCCCAAAGCTTTACGATTATAGCGCCCCCGGTTGGGGACGATGCGCCCATAGGTGGTACTAATTGATCTACTAACTTCTTGAACAACCGTCAAATTCGTCATGCCATCAAGAAAGGAGGTTGTAAAGCCGTTATTTTTACCAATGTATTAATTGGATCCCCGTCGTTCGAATACTTGAGGATTAGTCAGAGATCAAGCCATGTTCCATATGTTTTGTTTTATTTTGGGAAAGTTTTTCCATATGTTTTGTTTTATTTTGGGAAAGTTTCTGTGCCGTTTTAATGAATATCAGTCCGATACAGTAATGATTAAGAGTATAACATCCCATCTCAGCTTCCCAGCACATCACGGCTTGCCCCTTCTTCTAGAGTGAACTTTAGTGTTTTTGTGTTCTTTTTCATTGTTTGTACTCCGCTATTCTGTCTTTTCAGCGGGTTATAAAAATAAATAAAGAAAAATAGTATAATGGAGCTGACAGGGTTGATAGAAGAGAGAGCCAGTTCACTTCTTTTAAACACTATTCATCTTCATTCGATTGAAACAAACGAATAAAATAGAGAATTCAGTATGTTGTTAACTACATGTTTGCATTATAACCTTGGAAGTGTTTTAAATATATATGATATGCATGTACAATTGTTTTTGTGGAAGTGTAATACTTTGCTGGTCCTTTTTTCTATGTTCTGCTCGGCTTGCCGATCTTGGCGGAAATAATTATCATGTAAATAATAATTAATTATTAATATGATAATGAAATGACCTAGATTAATATTTGGATCATTCTACTTTTGGTTGATCATACTCTTTCTTTGTAGCGACTGACAGGCAGTCTTTCCGAATTGGCCTTTGGGTGTGTTGCTTTGACAGAAAATCAGGATATAATGAAAATACATTTCTACAATACCGATTTTGTTCTTCTGACACGAGTGTGCACACTTGTCGCGACTGGGCTTAGTCAAAGGTAAGCTGTTTTCGTCTTGGTTTCTGTTTTTTCAAACATTTAACTAGGATAGTTTGACCAAGTAATGAGGGATGTATTACCTTAATGTTGGCTAACTTATATTGCACTTAAAACAGGATTCCCAGTATTTCCACCCTTTTTAACGCTTGCTGGTGGCTTACTTCGTCATTGCTTTAAGAGGGGGGAGGGAGAGCTGGGTCTCGGTTGGGTTTCTCAAACTGCTCCTAGACTCCTTCTGAAGGGTTATACATATGGTCTGCTCCTCAGTGTCTGTGAAGAGTTCCGGGAAGGTATTGAGCGTGTTCCACCCTACTTACCGTAGTAACTACGCATGACGTCATACATTTTGGTTTCTTGGCTTTAAGGCTGGAATGTTTTTCTGTTTTCGCCAATATATCACCTCCGTGGGGTAATCCAGCGAATCACGTTACACAGATTTATAGTTACCACATTTACTACGCTCCCGAGCATGTTAAGCAAATAGTTCTAGTTTGAGAAGGCTTTAAGGCTGGAATGTATTTTTCGATTTTCGCCAATATATCACTCCACGGGGTAATCCAGCCAATCACGTTACACAGATCCGTAGTTACCACATTTACTACGCTAACTTTTTCGTGAGGTTGGAACGGAAATAGTAACTAATAGTTACTACTGTTAGAAAGGTCGAACACGCTCGCTGTTCTGCAGATGCCTAGATTAGTTTTATAGTCGAATGATATACTAAGAATTATGCTTGGTTGTTAGTGTTCTCGGGTAGACCTAGTTTGATCATTATAGTTCTAGGGCAAAATATAATATTTGCAAGGAAATTCTATTTTATTAGGGGAAGTGTGACGTCAGTATCCAGACGCTCTTCTAGGCAGACTCGTGAAAATCTGGGAAAGAGGTTGTCGACAGCTACTGACAGCGGTTTTGGAGAGTTGAGCTCATGCTTCAGTGAAAGGTCAATGCCCTCCCTGAATACATGTTCAGATCTTGGTAGTGGTATCCTCGTACTGAAGACTGGCTCAGAAAATTTAGGTAGGCATACACCTCTTCTTCACTATTTGGTGTGTATATCTCACTGATTTTTCCTCGCACTGAAGACCGGCTCAGAAAGTTTAGGCCAATCAATCAATCAATCTTTATTATTCGAAAAACATTCCATACGGTATTAACAAAAAACCGAATATTTGTTCTCTCGTCAAACATAACTATATAGCCTACAATTGCGCTTTTTAGGCTAGGTACATTTTTTTTTTTTACAATTTGTTGTGTATTTTATCGCCTATGATTTTGTTTTTTCGTACGTTCAGTCGCGCATTACAAGTGAGAACACATTATCATCCGGAACCCTTGTATTGCTATCCTGCTAGTTACTAAACATCTCGTACCAGCGCTAGCGTTGGAAAACTTCTTTTTCAACCTAATGCAGCTATACAGAGCACGCAGGCCCGTATCCAGAAATTTATCTATTTTTTTTTTGGGGGGGGGGGGGTTGTCTGCGGGTCGGACAAAAAAAGTACAAAAAAGACATAGATCAGAGGGGAAAGCCTATAAAAATGGTTATTTTTCTATGTTTCGGGTGGGGGGTTCACCAGATTTAATGCGTTTCTCCGCCACATATTTTTGTCCCACACCTAGGCTACTGACACAAAAGTTAAAACTGGTGGACACGCCATGTAGTCTATTTTTATGGCAATTTGACCGATCACTTTTGTGTCTGTCGGTCCGTCTGTCTGTCGGTCCGTCTTTCTGTCAGTCAACTGTTCTCGAGTTAGGGTACTTCCAAAGTGTTAGGACAATGAAACTTGGCAGGCATACCAAACTAACTTTCAATTAGTCACTTTCCCGATCCGGTCACCGAGGGCGGAGTGGAGGGAATGGGAATCCGGAATCGATTCATGTATAACTTTGGAACGGGTGATCGGATTTTAATGAAACTTGATGTTTGGAAATAACCTGTGTCTTGGTTGTCCCATTTCAAGTCCGGACAGGATCCGATGAATGTGTGTGGGGGGTGCGGGTGGAAGGGGGGAACTGGAAATCTTGTGACATGTTTAGAGTGGAGCGATTGAGAAAGTTGGTGGGAAGAACAAGCACAAGCCCTAGATACATCAGTGACGTACCGTGAACCGGTTGAAAAATCTGTGCGCGAGCCAGATTGAACATCGTGGATTTGCATATTTAGCTCTGAATTTTACGAATGTTTTTGAACAGTTTATGATCCTTTTTACGTGGATATAAACGCAATATCGGCTATTGTGTCCTTGCTATTTCAAACCATGTCCGGAATTCATGTTCCTCTTGGTTTGCGCTCTGGGCTAGTCGTTAAGAAAATCAGCTGATGGAATTCGGACATTTTCTTGTCTATGTTTTTTGTTTGTTTGTTTCTTCACGAAAAATCTGAGAAAATGTCTTGTGGTCACTCTTTTTTTGTTGTGTTGTTAAATAACACATCCTCGCAAGCAGTGCTTTTGCTGTGGGTTATGCAATCCTCGGTTGTGTTGTTAATAAAAGTATTCTACTACTACTATTTTTGTTCTCCCTCTGTTTGCAAGCATTCCGGAATTTTGGCAGTTGAAGACGAAAATGTTTAAACCGTATCAGGACTTATTATTTCAAATGTTGTAAATTTCTTTTATACCCTGCTTGACGTTGTAGGAATTCCCGTATAACTGCGAATTTTTTGCCCTCTGACCCTTGTGCAAGTTATCTTTGCACACATTTCTGGATCAATTGTTGACGACCCAACATTTTGGAAAACTGTGCAGTGAAAATTCAATTTCGTCAGTTGATTCAGGCTGATCAGTTCGTCTTTAGCTGATCGCTGATTGTGTGATCAATCAATCAAGTTTATTATCCAAATAGCTTAAAGCCAGAAGAGGAATAAAATATTCACGAAATACACTGAGACGAAACAAATTAACTCACACAATTACTAGATCGTATTATTTTAAATATGCAAAGTACCTGCTCCACTTGTCGAAATTATGCCATAATCATACATTGACGGATAAGTTCAAAATTCAAGATGTAAGTATTACCCTTTTGGATGTTTCTTCGTCGCTATCCAATATTATTGGCAACAGAGCCCATCAAGCGCACGACCTTCTCCATTGTTTCCTGGCCGGAGGTTGAAAATTAGGTGTCTTTTTATTTTATTTATATTCATCATTTACTCCGCCAAAATGGCGGGTTACAAATAAATTACTTACTTACTTACCTAGATATGACCAGAAATAAATGATGGGATGAAAGTATGAAAAAATTGTGTGATCATCTCTTACAGTTCTCGAAGTCATGTCAGTGTGTATTTTGTCGGTATGTGTACTGATAGTGTTTTATATTGAAGAACTTGAACCTTTTATTTTAGGAACCTCAGATGAAGAGCATGCCAGTCCCCACCGTATGCTTGCTATGAGGAATTGTGCAAGCTTCATGGCCCTGCCAGCAGTGCAAAATGTGCCGGAGAGAAAGAATATGTCCGACCCCGGGTTGTGCAGCCGGCGAACCAGTCAGGCCATGAAAGGGGGGAGACTGGCTGTAACCATCGCCCTTCGTTGCGTGGATGCTGGAAGGTGAGGGTTTCTAATTTTGTCCAAGTTCTTTCTTCTTAGCTCCTCCGTCCAGGGCGTCACGTATGGGGGGGAGGGCCCCCCCCCCAGTGTTGTCGGTCAGTCGGTAAAAAATAATCGTATCGGCGCGAAGCGCCGCGAATTTTCGTAAAAACAGTCGATTTTTTTGGAAACGATCGATTTTTCTTCAAAAAGTCGGTTTTCCTTAAAAATAGTCGATTTTTCTTACAAACAATCGATATTTGTTAAAACAGTCGATTTTTTTCTCAAAAACGCTAGAACAGTCCGCTAAAACAGTCGGTAGAAATGACCGGCCAGTCGGTGAATATCCCCTCCCCCTCCCCCAAACATCGTAACCTGTATAGTCTCCTGCAACTGATAAAAGTTGTTGCACGTAAATTATTTGGTCTTTAAAACCTTTTTTTTAAATGTAACAATGATCCTTTGTTTACTTTTTCTTTGATAGTTTTTTTATGGCACTTGCCCTTCGGCCAAGTGCCATATAGCGGTCGCAGTTTCTGTCCGTCCGTCGGTCTGTCGGTCTGTCCAGGTTTTGCTAGTTCGGGCACTTCCACATAAGCTAGGACGATAAAACTTGGCAGGCGTATCAGGGACCCCAAATGATTAAGTTGGAAATAGTCACGTCCCCGATCCGAGCACCGTGGGGGGAGTGGAGGGAGGGGGAATCCGGAATCTTGAGGTATTTATAACTTTTGAACGGGTGATCGGATCTCGATGGAACTTGATATTTAGAAAGACCTCATACCTCAGACGACCCACTTAAAATCTGGACCTGATCCGGTGACTTTTGGGGAGAGCTGCAGGGGGCAACCGGAAATCTTGGGAAACGCTATGAGTGGAGGGATCGAGATGAAACTTGGTGGGAAGACACCTAGCAAACACTAGATACATCATTGACATAACCGAGCCGATTCGGGCACTGTGGGGGGGGGGAGTGGAGGGAGGGGGAATCCGGAATCTTGAGGTATTTATAACTTTTGAACGGGTGATCGGATCTCGATGGAAATTGATATTTGGAAAGACCTCATGCCTCAGACGACCCACTTAAAATCCGGACCGGATCCGGTGACTTTTGGGGGGAGCTGGAGGAGGCAACCGGAAATCTTGGGAAACGCTATGAGTGGAGGGATCGAGATGAAACTTGGTGGGAAGTCACCTAGCAAACACTAGATACATCATTGACATGACCGAGCCGATTCGGGCACTGTCGGGGGAGTGGAGGGAGGGGGAATCCGGAATCTTGAGGTATTTATAACTTTTGAACGGGTGACCGGACCTCGTTGAAACTTGATATTTGGAACGACCTCATGCCTCAGACGACCCACTTAAAATCCGGACCGGATCCGGTGACTTTTGGGGGGAGCTGGAGGGGGCAACCGGAAATCTTGGGAAACGCTATGAGTGGACGGATCGAGATGAAACTTGGTGTGCAGACACCTAGCAAACACTAGATACATCATTGACATGACCGAGCCGATTCGGGCACTGTCGGGGGAGTGGAGGGAAGGGGAATCCGGAATCTTGAGGTATTTATAACTTTTGAACGGGTGACCGGATCTCGATGAAACTTGATATTTGGAAAGACCTCATGCCTCAGACGACCCCCTTAAAATCCGGACCGGATCCGGTGACTTTTGGGGGGAGCTGGAGGGGAGAACCGGAAATATTGGAAAACGCTATGAGTGGAGGGAACGAGATGAAACTTGGTGGGAAGACACCTAGCAAACACAAGATATATCATTGACTTAACCGAGCCGTGCTTACTCGTAACAAGTGCCATATGAGCTCGTAGCTCTTGTTATCTCTTTATAAAACGAGTAAAAAACCGGGAATGCAAAACGACAAAGAAGAAAAGAATTATCGACCCTCTCCAAGTGCTTTTGGCTGATTAAAAAGATATACAGTCCTGCGTGAAGTCTGTTGTCTGGCCTTTTTTTGGAACTGGGAGGGGGGGGGGGCTTTAATAGTGGTTCTGCTCTTAGCATGTCAGCACTGAATTAGCACTATCTTGCTCTAATGGGAGATCGAAAGGAGCGTGGCAAGTACTGTACCTTGAAAAAAAAGGAGATACATGTCTCATACCATTCCGTTACCGAGAAATTACAGATTACATTTACTCTGAACCCAATGATGATGGTGATGTAATTTTATTTACGGACTTAAGAAGAGGAAAATAGTGCAGTATAGACAAAGAAAAGGAAAAAAAAATACACTGAGCTTTCAATAATGTAGTAAATGCACGAGATCATTAAATAAACATTTAAAAAAAAGAAAGACAAATCGGCATACATCTCCCTTGGTTTTCTGTAAAGTCAGGTAGGTAAATCTGGGCGCGAGGGTCTCCCTACCGCTCATCGAGGCGTCACAGCAGAGCTCGACGAACACTATTTTAAATGTATAAGAAAACAAGACCAAAGGTGTCGATGGGATCCAAAAAATCTAAGATTTGATCCAGACAATTCGGTCTTGTCTTCGCCAGGCTAATCATCAGAGAAAACCGAGTTCAGATATTCTATCTACCTATCTATACCTCTATAAGCCTGCTTTAGGCTACTATTGCCAAATTTGCGGTTTCGCCCGAATTCCGAGCGAACTACTAGTCCAGCAAAAAAAGAAAAATTCAGAAACGAAGCCGGCGTATCTCCTTATCCCTATAAAGAAATCTAATAAACCTTAAATAAAATTTTGACTTGAAAAAAATGCGGGTACAACCGGATTCTGGACTAATTATTTGTCTGGGTAAAAAATGATCATTATATACAGACTCAGCGTCTCTTCTTACCCCTAAATATATCATCTAATCAACTTCAGATAAAGCTTTTACTTTTAACATATTTTCCGGTTTTGGCCGGATTACAGGCGAACTGGTTGTCCGGTGAGAAAATGGTTTTCACCATCGGGTTCAGCATGTCTTCTTACCCCTAAATCAAACATTTAATCAACTTCAAATGAAACTGTTACTTTTAACCAACTTTCCGGTTTCGGCCGGATTCTGGACGAACTGCTTGTCCGGCGACAAAATGATTTTCACCATCATGCTCAGCATGTCTTCTTACCCCTAAATCAAACATTTAATCAACTTCAAACGAAACTTTTACTTTTAACCAACTTTCCGGTTTTTGCCGGATTCCGGACGAACTACTCGTCCAGCGAGAAAATGGTTTTCACCATCGTGCTCAGCATGTCTTCTTACCCTTAAATCATCAAACATTTAATCAACTTTAAATGAAACTTTTAGATTTAACAAACTTTCCGGTTTTTGCCGGATTCCGGACGAACTACTTGTCCGGCGAGAAAATGATTGTCACCATCGTGCTCAGCATGTCTTCTTACTCCATAATCGACTATCACATTAGCTGTTAAAAAATATTTTGTTTGTCCCTTAAATTGAACCCCCACCCCCAAATATAGGGCTACAGAGCCCATCTACGAACTCGTCCTTACCCTTGACCCAAACAATCCTCATACCAAGTTTCATCAAAATATCTCATTCCCTTCGAGAGTTATCGTGCTTACAGAAGGACGGACAACTTTTGCGATGTCATAGGTATCCCTCCACTTACGTTTTGGGATCCCAAAAACAAAAACAGAAAGCCCGAGGGCCATGGCAACAGTAAAAATAAATAAATAGTCAATCTTAATCCCCATCAGTCTAAGAAACTTGTTCTGTGATCCATCACATACATCGAGCAAGGTAACGTCCAAATTTTTTTACACTCAGAAATCATTCGTCAACATCCGTTCTTCATTGAAAACTTGCTCTCCATCTAACTTTCTCCATTGCAGTAAGTTATTATTAATGGTATTAAGTTCTTATTAATGTACCACGTGATGGAGTGACGTGAGCCAGTTTGGATGATGACGTTTTTGTACGGACTGGTAAAACAAAGGAACTAATGCAGTATATAACCAAAAGAAGAAAAGTAAATGACACACAAACGAATAATCACTTTTTTCGTTTGTTTATTTATTCCATTTTTCTTTGGCATTAAACGGTGTTAAAACAGTCCAGCAGTCTGTTTTGGGAAAGACCGTCTGCCAGTGCATCCATGACATGTTGTGCTATAAGTCGTCACTTAAAGTCCGTATAAACACCTGGACGTTATAATCGTAACCTAATATTCAGTTTCTGCTTGATACAGACCCTTGTGACAATCTTCAGTTACTTCTACTGCCACCCCCACTTCTACATTCTTCTCCTTCATAGCAACACATTCCGATCACAAGCAGAAATAAAAATTAAAGGAGACATTGAAAATAATCGCAGGAATAAATTTTGTACGTGCCTTTTCTTAACCACAGATGTTACATTGCTAATTGTTCATCGATGATGGTGAGCAAAGGGGTTAGTCACATAGGAATAGCCGCCCAAAGGGCGTGAATGTATGTGCTTTTTTATGGCACTTGCAGCCTCTGGCTCAAGTGCCATATACCGATCACAATTCCGTCTGTCGGTCGGTCCGAGTTTTTTGTCACACTTTCTCGAGTTAGGGTACTTCCAGATGTGCTTGGACAATGAAACTTGGCAGGAATATCAGGAACCCGACCAAACTAACCTGGAAATAATCAGTTTCCCGATCTGACCATATACGGGGGAATGGGGGGCGCTGGAAACTTGAAAATTTAGGGCATTTTGTCACACTTTTTCGAGTTAGGGTACTTCCAGATGAGCTAGGACAATGAAACTTGGCAGGCATATCAGGAATCTGACAAAACTAACCAGGAAATAATCAGTTTGCCGATCCGACCATATGCGGGGGAGTGGGGGCGCTGGAAACTTGAAAATCTAGTGCATTTTGTCACACTTTTTCGAGTTAGGGTACTTCCAGTTGTGCTAGGACCATGAAACTTGGCAGGCATATCAGAGACCCAACCAAACAAACTTAGAAATAATCAGTTTTCCGATCCGACCATTTTGGGGGGGAGTGGAGGGCAGGGGAATCCGGGAAATTGAGAAGTGTGTAACTTTCGAACGGGTGATCGGATTGTAATGAAACTTAATAACTGAATAGATTATATATGTGTGATGTCCCGTTTAAAGTCTTGACCGGATTCAGTAGCCAGGGGGGATTTGGGGGGGAGACCGGAAATTTCAAGAAGCGGTTAGAATGAGGGACTTAAACCATTGTACTGGTTCCGAACACTTATGGGGGGAGGGGGTTTACCGGAATTCCGGTGATGGCGGTTTTGGGGATTTTCACGATGAAACTTGACAGGCATATCAGGGACCCAATCAAACTGAATTCAAAATAAAAATTTGGTCGATCTGATAATGGTGGGGGGAGTGGAGGTAGGGGAATCCGGAATTTTTAGTTATGCGTAACTTTGGAATGGGTGATCGGATTCGAGTGAAATTTAAGAATTTAACAGAGGACATTTCTCCCGGTGATCTTTTTCGTATCCGGACCGGATTCGGCAACTATTGGGGGGGGGGGGGAATACGTGACCCGCTTATAATGGAGAGATCGGAATAGATCTTTGTGGGAAGAACAAACCGATGCTTTAGGTAAATCATTTACTGAATCGGATTGGCTACGGGCACCATGGGTGAGATGGGGGGGGGGGGGGGGGCGGAAATCTCGAGAAACAGTTAGAATGATGGTATCGGAGTGAACTTGCTCGGAAGAACAACGGGTGATCAGATTCGAGTGAAATTTAAGAATTGAACATATGACATTTTTCTCTGGTGATCTTTTTCATTTCCTGACCGAATCCGGCAATTACGGGGGGGGGGGAGGTCGGAAAATACTTGACCCGCTTAGACTGGTGTGATCTGGATCGAACTTCGTGGGAATGACAAACAGATGCTCTGGATTAATCATTTACAGAACCGGATTGGCTCCGAGTATTGTGGGTGGAGTTGGAGGGGGGGGGGGGGCTTTGATTCCGGTGATCGCAAGTTCAGGTACTTCCAGATGTGCTAGGACGATGAAACTTTGCTGGAATATTGGAGATTCACCAACATTTGCTTAGAAATTGCTACTTCCCAAATCCGATTATTCCCTTAAAGTACAAATCTTGACCGCAAAGTAAAAAAAATACTTTTAAGCAATATATTCATTTTCATGATGCCCATCAGCCCATTAGCATTTTTGCCTTAAGGGTATTGCTTACAAATAAAGTTCCAGCTCCCTTAGAGTGCGCATCTCAACCGCAAAGTCGAAACTTACTTTTGACCAATCAAAACATCTTAACCCATGCAAGTGCCATATTAGCTTATAGCTCTTGTTGGGATTTGTAGGACTTTCGTGGTTGCTTGTATCATGGGCGTGTTCCACCCTTCTACAAATAGTAACTATTAGTTACTATTTCCGTTCCAACCTCTCCAAAAGTTACTACGCTGACCTTCCAACCTTCTCCAAATAGTAACTATTTGCTTACCACGCTCGGGAGCGTAGTAACTACGGATATCTGCAACGTGATTGGTCGGATTCCCCGTGGCATGATATTCTGCTGGAAAACAGAAAAGTCGTTCCAGCCTTGACGGCAAAAAGGCAGAATTCGTGACGTCATGCGTAGTAACTACGGTAAGTAGGATGGAACACGCTCATTGTAGATGGAGAGGAGTTGTCTTTGTGTACACACGGTATATGGATCCCTCTTTAAAGTTTAACTGAAAAGGCAGCTTATTTTTACATCTGATATTTGAAGACACGGACAGATTTGCAGTTTTTTTTTTCACCCGGGGCTCTAGTAATAACATTAAGAGTCTGCGCTGATTTAACGCCAATTCAAAGTTCTTCCAGACCCGGAGAATTTGAATCTGAATTTGAATTACTATTTCCGTTCCAACCTCACCAAAAGTTACTACGCTCACCGTTCCAACCATCTCGAAATAGTAACTAATACTATTTGCTTACCACGCTGGGGAGCGTAGTAACTACGTATCTCTGTAACGTGATTGGTCGGATTCGCCCGTGGCATGATATTCTGCAGGAAAATAGAAAAGTCGTTCCAGCCTCGACGGCAAAAAGGCAGAATTCGTGACGTCATGCGTAGTAACTGGTAAGTAGGATGGAACACGCTCATCATATAGCGATTACACGGACAAGATATCCCGTCACATAGAAAGGAATTCAGGTTGACTTGGAAGGATCCCGTTCGTAAAAGACGACTAGAAGAAAAGTCTTCTAGTCGTATTTTACGAAGACGAGGAATCCTCGTCTAGCGCGACGAGGATTCCTTTCAAGATGAAAGGGTTCCGGTCTACTTGAAAGGAATCTCGTCGGCGGCGCTGGTAGAAAAGTATAAACAAAAATTCTATCTAGCTTTTGAGAGCAACAGTCATCAGTACTGATGTCAGTATTGCAGAACCTTTTTTTGTTGCTAATGAGGACCTAGGACAAGGTTACTTTTTGGGGTGGTTGTTAAACGGACGTGTCTTATTTATTTATTCAATAAATTTCTCTCTCTCTCGCTTTTTGCCCGATTTTCTGGCTCGAAGAATTTTTGTTTCCCTCGGCGTGTGAACAGAATATTGTCACCAAGACCGGATTCTGTTCAAGTTTTTCTCTAGGTCTACTTGTAAGCGCTGCATAAGCTGGGAAAAGTAGGCCTGTAGGACGCAAGACGATGATCTGGTCTTGCAAGTAATCGGACATTTTTGTTTTAGTTTTCGGCAATGGCTTAAGTTATAGTTGGTAAATATTTCAAGTGTAGTGGGACAAGCATATAGAATTATAGATGAAACACAAATCCGAAAGAATTAGTTCATCTGATGAAATCGATTATATTAAAATGTCGGATTTCAGCCCTATTCGTTTAAGGACCCTTTGCACTATTTACCGGGTACTCTTCAACTTACAGTATCTTAAAATATTTGAATAATTTAAAAGTAGGCTGTGGTTTCAACCAAGAACTCACGGTTTTGGCTGTTTTAAGCCTTTTCCGAGACCCGTTGACTTATAACGAAAATAGAAAAACAATTTACATAACCGGTTTTTGGGGATCCCAAAACGTGAGTGGAGGGATACCGATGAAATCGCAAAAGTTGTCCGTCTGTCCGTCCGTCTGTACGTACGATAACTCTCGAAGGGAATAAGATATTTTGATGAAACTTGGTGTGGGGATTCTTTGGGTCGTCGGACAGGTCAAGTTCGTAGATGGGTTTTGTAGCCCTACATTTAGGGATGGGGGAGGGCGTTCAAATTAAGGGGAAAAAATATTTTGAAACAGCTAATGTGATAGTCGATTATGGGGTAAGAAAACATGCTGGACACGACGATAACCATTCTCTCGCCGGACAAATAGTTCGTCTGGAATCCGGCAAATACCGGAAAGTTTGTTAAAAGTAAACTTTTATTTGATTTTGATTAGATGTTCGATTTAGGGGTAAAAAGAATTGCTGAAAAGTTGTGTGAAAATCATTTTTACCCGGACAATCCGGCCAAAACCGGAAAATTTGTTAAAAGTAAAAGTGTTATTTGTAGTTATTTGTAATTTTTAGATTTAGGGGTAAGAAGCGATGCTGAATCCGTATATGACAATCATTTTTTACCCGGACATATAGTTCACCCGGAATCCGGATAGAACCGGAAAATTTGTAATGAGTTAAATTTTTATTTGAAGTTGATTAGATGTTCGATATTGGGGAAAGAAGATACGGTGAGTTCGTTTCTGATCTTTCTTTTTTTTTACCGGACAAGTGGTTCCGGAATTCAGTGGAAATCTGAAACTTGGCAGAAGTAAGGCAGGAAGTTTTGGTCAAAATAGATATGACAATATGGGGTAAACGCACATGGTGAATCCATATCTGAGCTTGTTTTTCACAGGTGATTATGTATTTGGCCTTAATCTGCTTCTGAATTTTGATATTAAAATGTTCAAGGAGTCTGGCGAAGACAAGACCCAATTGTCTAGATCAGATATTGTCTGATCTAGCAGACAACTGTCGACAGCGTGATACACATCGAATGTAGCAAAACGTGGCAAGTGAGAAAATCGGCGTGGTTTGCTAGAGGGGTTAGGATGTACTGTGCGAAATTATGGAAGTAGGCTGCGTTAGTATTCTAGGTAAGACAGGTCCTTTAAACTTAAATGTGTCTCCTAGCGTTCCGTGGCAGTATGACAATGTCTGACATTTCTCGGAAGATAGAGACTTTTCCAAGCATAAACGATGTATGTGAGGCCCTCTTTAGTGTGTCTTCTCGAGTTCCCTGGGAGTATGACAGTCTTGAACATTTTTCTGAAAATAAAAAATGAACCGTGTTTCCTATAGACAGACGAATTGCCAGGAGCGTGAAAACGTTAGAAAATGTTTTCATTGGAAGTAACCTATTAAAAGTTCAGAACCGAGACTTTACGACTTGACATGCTTTCATCTGTCTGAAAGCGAAATTCGTTGAATGTTTGTTGTTTCTGTTAGTTAGTCGAACGCTTGGATTCACTCGTGGATGCTTAAAGTTTAAGTGAACAGCCAGCTCATTTTTGTGTTGGCTTCTATGAATTATTGTGGTTTGAGCGATTTTTGTTTTTTCACATAAGACTCTCGAATTGACAATGAGAATATGGGCTGTGCTCAATTTTGATTTCTACGAAGACTGGTTTATAATTCTTTAAACTCGCGGATGGCAGCAAATCAAAGACGCTGCTGTATGCCTATGGGTATATAAGTTCAAAAGAGCCACAGAAATAGCAGCCAAATAAGTTGTATTTATTGACAGCAAGCAATCTGATCCTGTTGATGATCTTACATATCTGGAATTACGTAGAGCTACCCCACGTTTGAAAGGTCTTTCGCACAAAAATCCTTACTCCGAAATAGCGGAGCAATGGACTGATGCATTTTCACGGGTTTGTCAAGCCCGTTTTGGTTAATAAATAGTTCTTAGCTAGGTTTCTTATCTCATCCATATTCATTGAATCTGTTTGTGCTTGAAACCATGTTGAGTAGATTATAATTTTATTCGTAAAATTTTACTTTCACAGCGCATGCGCCGAATTCGACCTTTGCGTGAAACATAATTTTACTGAAATACGTATATAAAATAAATCAAAATATAGTTAAAAGCGCCAAAGACAAAAACTAAGAAATTCAATAATAACTGTGAGTCAATTTGGGAACTTTTTAGGACTATTTGCATTGTAGTCTGTTGTGGACGGGTGAGAAGGGCTCGGGTGGATGGGACGTAATCGGGGATCATACATAATGTCTGCTCTATTTTCTACCGTGAAACATTCAAGGTGTTCCTTCCTATAAAGTGGCGTAAGTAATCATAAAATGGCGTGGTTTGCAAATTGCAGATTATCTAACCCCTTAGCTCGTCGTCCTAAGAATTCTGCGATTCCTATATTCCTCCCACGAGCATAAAGGATTAGCACGTTTATGAGTTTCGAATATTAACCTGTAAATACTTTTTTCTTTTATCATCTTTCTTGCTCGAAAATAGGGATGAGAATACTTAAAGCGTAAAATCTTGTCTCGCCTTGACCGGGGATCAGAACAGAGGGTGGGATTGCATAGGCTTAAGCTTAAGCGGAAGACCTTATTAGGATTAAGGCGTCTAGGTTTGGGCATAGACTTTAAATTAACAGTGGCGGCACTCTCTTGATATTTTCTGACTACCTTTTGAAATCCCAGACTCGAGAAATGACTACTTTCTATGAGCATTTTGTGTATTGTTAGATAGGTGGCTCATAAAGGATTTGTTCGCGAGCTGGAAAACACAGTCGGAATCACTTTTTAATGGTTTTCGTGCTGCTTCGGCAGGTGTCGAACTTTCCGCGCAGTTTTTTGCGCGTTGGAAACTTAAGCAGCCTTCTCGGAAAGTGCTCCAAGAAAGCTTGTCTGGTCAGTGGACGGTAGCCCAGGCGATTAATATAATCTCTCTTTCGAAGATCTGCGGATATTGTTTTGATGCATGCACTAGTTTTCACAGTTTTTTGTTTTTATGGCACTTGAGCTTACTCAAGTGCCATATAGCGATTGTAATTTCTGTCCGTCAGTCGGTCTGTCGGTCCCGGTTTTGCTAGTTCGGGCACTTCCAGATAAGCTAGGACGATGAAACTTGGCAGGCATATCAGGGACCGGACCAGCTCAACTTAAAATTAATCATTTCTTCAATCCGACTTTCCCCGGATCCGGGAGTCCGGAAACTATAAAGCAAAAGTGGAGCGAAATGTAGCAAAAAAAAGGGCTGCCCGAATGCGGGAGGGAACCAGGAACCTCTGAGTTAAAAGTCCAACGCTCTACCAACTGAGCCACGAGTCCATGTATGAGAGAGCGAATGCGGGAATACAAACAAAGTGGATAATCTAAACAAATTACATTGTTAGGATAATGGAACTTGTCAGGAATATTGGATGTATTAGGGAGCGTATGCGGGAGTATATATTGTTAAAAGATTGACGACCTGATTAACCTGGACATAGTCAAGAAACATAAATAATTGTTTGGGCACTTCCACGCAAGCTAGGACGATGAAACTTCGCAGGCATATCAGGGACCCGACCAGACTAAGTTGGAAATAGTCACTTGCCCGATCCGACCATCGTGGGGGAGGGGGCGGAATCCGGAAAATAGGGACATTCATCACTTTCGAACGGGTGATCGGATCTTAATGAAACTTGATATCTGGAAAGATCTCGTGTCTCAGATGTCTCATTTCGAGTCCGGACCGGATCCGATGAATCTTGGGGGTGGGTCTTGAGGGGAGTGGAGGGACGGGGAATCCGGAAAAATTTGGAAAAATTAAATATTTTCAGCTTACGAACGGGTCGTCGGATCTTAACGAAACTTGATATATGGAAGGACCTCATGTCTCAGACGCCGGTGATATGGGGGGAGTTGGAAGGGGAAACCGGAAATCTTGAAAAACGCTCAGAGTGGAGAGATCCGGATGAAACTTGGTAGAAAGAACAAGCACAAGTCCTAGATACCTGACTGACATAACCGGAACGGATCCGCTCACTTTGGGGGAGTTCGGGGGGGGGGGGAGTCCTAATTTCTAGTGATCCCGCGAGTTCGATGCTTCCTGATGTGCTAGGACAATGAAAATTGGCAAGCATACCAAGGACCCGACCAGATTAAATAGGAAATAGTCACTTCCCCGATCTGACCATCTGGGGGGGGGGGGGGGGGAGGGACGGGGAAGCCAAAATTGAGGTATTTTTAACTTGCGAACGGTTGGTCGGATCTTGATGAAAGTTGATATTTAGCATGACCTCGTGTCTCAGACGTCCCACTTTAAATCCGGACCGGATCCGATGTCACTGGGGGGGGGGGGGGGGGGGAGCTGGTGGAGGGAACCAGAAATCTTGACAAACGCTTAGAGTGCAGCGATCGGGATGGAACTTATTCGGCCACGGTAGGTGGAGATAGAGTGAGTACCGGAAATCGTGTAGCACGTCTAGGGATCAAACAAATGGATTTATTGGGATGAAAGTTTGAACAGTCATGTGCATTTGCTGCAGACAATTGAGACGATGCCGGAACTGCTCAGAAATGAGTGAAACTAAATATCCTATTTCTATTTCCGAACCGCATTTTTGGATGGCGGGTGTATTTTGTGAGGTTCTCATCTACTTTCTTGTACAGCCTACTCGTACAAGTGCCATATGAGCTCGTAGCTCTTGTTGTTTTTAGTAGTAGCAGTAGTAGCCTATAACTAAAAGTAATTGAGCTCATCCGATTTTTTGGGATCCCAAAACATAAGTGGAGGGATACCTATGACATCGCAAAGTTGCCGTCTGTCCATCCGTCCGTCTGTCAGCACGATAACTCTCGAAGAGAATGAGATATTTTGATGAAACTTGGTGTGAGGATTTTTTGGGTCAAGGGGAAGTGGGGTAAGAAGACATGCTGAACACGATTATGAAAACCATTTTCTCGTCGGACAACTAGTTCGCCCGGAATCCGGCCGAACCGGAAATTTTTTTAAAAGCGAAAGTTTTATTTGAAGTTGATTAGATGACAGACTAAGGGCTAAGAAAAGATGCTGAGCCTGTATATGACAATCATTTTAAACCCGGAGATATAATTCGCCCGGAATCCGGTTGAAACCTTTGGGAGCATCTATCCGGTTGAAGGAAAATCTATTACCGAAGTACGGAACTAATCGCCCATACATGCCGCCAACAAGTATCCATCTTAGCTGGAAAGAAGAAGAGACAGGTGACACTAAAACCAAAATGCAGAAGAATCTCTACCCTTTCGAAGACCCAGTCGAACAACAAAAACAGTAGCCGAGTCCAGAACCAAATCACACCACCAGCTTTAGCTCCATCCAACTTTCAGAGAAGAAGTTCACAAAAGCAGATATTTAAGGAGAGTCTTTGATTGTTCTTCCACAAGTTTATTATCCAGCTTAAGCCTGAAGAAACCCTCGCCCTTGCCAAGAAGGGCCGAAATATAGCTCGAATAAAATGTAGCTGACTTATCCGTTTTGCCCCGTCAAATATGAAACCGGAAATTTTATAAGTTAAAATTTTATTTGAAGATATTAGATGTTCTGTATAAGGACAAGGAGATACACTGAATTCGTTTCTGAATTGTTCTTTTTTTGCTGGACAAGTAGTTCGCTCGGAATTCGGCCGAAACGGGAAATTTGGCAGAAGTAAAGCAGGAAGTTATAGTCAGTATCGAAATTGGTTTTCTCAGATGATTAGCGTGGCGAAGACAAGACCCAATTGTCTGGATCAAATATTAGATTTTTGGGATCCCATCGAAACCTTAGGTCTTGTTTCTTTTGTATTGCCGAGAACCCCGTTTACCATAGGGCCTGGAAGGAAGCGATCTTTTTTCCACCATAGCGTGTTCCACACGTAGTGAAGTACAAAGGAAAACCGCAAGCTATGATGGCTCTCTCCACCATGCAGTATAGTTCTGTCGCATCTCTCACCTGATTTCCTACTTGCATAACACTCATTTCTTATTTGCACAATTCTTTAGAGTTGCGCCAAGTTTCCACCACTTAGTGAAGTGCCCTCGGAAATCGCAATCTGGGATCCGGAAATGGGCCTTTTCACCATGCAGCAGTGCCGTAACCTAATTTCTTATTTTACGCCATCTTGAAAGTCCCGTCAACTTTTCTCCATGTAGTGAGTGACCTCGGAAATTGTAAGCTGTGATCGGAAACAGACCTTCCCACCATCAAGTAATGCTGTCGTATTTTGACCTGGCTCAAATTTGTTTCTTCACATTTTTAAGTTCGGTTTATTTTAAACAAAACAAAAAATAGGGCTGGACATGTTAATACAGTTAAAAAGATAAGCCAAGGGATATATTTACAATTGTAACCTGTGATTATATACACAGTTCACGGTTTAGAATACAACTCATCAAAATACGAACGCGAACTAAAATGACAAGTCTTGAAAACAATTACAAAAATGATTCGTCATAAGTGTCATTACTATTCTAATATTACAAAAAAAGAAGATTGAGATAGAAAAAGTTAATCAAATATGAAATGGTCAAACTATTTATGTCACAACAAAATTAAAAGGTTGAAAAGAGATAGAGGACAACAACTTTTAAAGAGCGTCGAAATGTCCGGTAAAATATGGCTTGGAAGAATTGAGGAATCTCACTTACTACTTGCGTAAACTAATTTCTTATTTTCCGCCATTCTTGAGAGTCACGTCAGTTTCCACCACGCAGTGAAGTGCCCACGGAAATCGCAAGCTGTGATCGGGAAACGGGCTTTTCCAACATGCAGTAGTTTTGCCGCATTTTGACCTAATTTCTTCTTGACCGCCGTTCTTGAGAATCAGCTCAGTTTCCGCCATGCAGTGAAGTGCCCTCGAAAATCGCCAGCTATTATCGGAAAATGGTCATTTCCACCATGCAATAATTCTGCCGCATCTCCCGCCGCAACTCTTACCTGATTCCGCATCTCTGACCTGGTTCTGACCTAAAGTAGAGGTATGCTTATTTGAACGTTTGTTGACTCTGGGCCATTTTCATGCAATTGCTGTGACTAAAGTCAACTATGAGTTAGCCAAAATTGTTAATACTCTTGATGACTAACTCTCCTTGCCGATGCAAAATCGTCGGATACCTAGCGGAAGAGCCAGAAGCGGGATCACCTAGGGTTTCACCGCTGCTCCGGAAGATCGCCGTGATTATTTAACATGGGATTTGAGTTGTTGAGTTTGAGTCGTTACGGAAACGTTTACTCCTCACTGACGTGTTTTGGACTTAGTCATATTGAGCTTCTGAAAACACCTAAATAGGTGGATATTCATTCTACCATTTAGGTCAAAACTGCACTGTTGACATTTAAGTAACTGTTCAAATAAACATACCTCTACTGTACTTATAACCTAATTTCTTATTTTGCATCATCCTTAAGAGCCACGTCAACTTGCTGACGCCACATGTGCCAAAATCTTGAGATTTTGCTTCTCTTGGCAGACTAATTTTCCCACCAGCGACCTCGTGGGAATGGGCGCTCTGGAATTTCTTAACATCCTCAAAATATTCCGCCGGAGTCACATGATTAGAAACGTCCTATTATCTTCTTTTTCCAGTTCCCGATATGAAATTCTCAGTCACATGACAGACTTGGAGTTGTGCCTCGTCCGGTTTCAGACCTACGTCAGAAGGCACTTCAACCTGGCATGCCCAATCGGGAAGCTGGTCAAAGAGGCTAGCGTAAAATTGGGTGAGGTCAGTTGCAACCCGTTGATTACCATTGTAGGGCATGTTTCCGTCCTGCTGCCTGTCACATTCGTAACATTAATCTCGGGAATGACTAACAATATATGTCGCTTCTGTCTTGTCAAATTTAACATTGGGACAGGATGGGATTGAGCAATAAGTCAGAGCTACCACAATCGCATATTTCAAGCCGATCCAGTTTTTGGGATCCCAAACCGTAAGTGAAGGGATACCTATGACATCGCAGAAGTTGTCTGTCTTTCCGTTTCTCCGTCCGTCCGTCTGTCCGTCTGTCAGCACGATAAATCTCGAAGGGAATGAGATATTTTGATGAAACTTGGTGTGAAGATTCTTTAGGTCAAGTGTAAGGTCAAGCCCGTTGATGGGCTCTGTAGCCCTACATTTAGGGGTGGGGGAGGGGGTTCAAATTAATTGGCAAATAAAATATTTTTAAACAGCTAATGTGATAGTTGACTATGGGGTAAGAAGACATGCTGAACACGAATGTGCAAAACATTTTCTCGTCCGACAAGTAGTTCGCCCGGAATGCGGCAAAAACCGGAAATTTGGTTAAAAGTAAAAGTTTCATTTTAAGTTGATTAACTGTTTGATTTAGGGGTAAAAACAAATGCTGACCGCGATGGTGAAAACCATTTTCTCGCCGGACAAGTAGTTCGTCTGGAATCCGGCAAAAACCGGAAAGTTAGTTAAAAGTAGAAGTTTTATTTGAAGTTTATTAGATGTTTGATTTAGAGGTAAGACATGCTGAACACGATGATGAAAACCATTTTATCGCCAGACAAGTCGTTCGTCCGGAATCCGGCAAAACCGGAAAGTTGGCTAAAATTAAAAGTTTTACCTGAAGTTAATTAGATGACAGACTTAGGAGTAAGAAGGCATGCTGAACACTTATATGAAAAGCTTTTATACCCCGACAAATAGTTCGCCCGGAATCCGGCCAAAACCGAACAATTCGTTAATAGCAAAAGTTTTATTTGAAGTTGATTAGATGACAGATTTAGGGCTAAGGAGACGCTGAGTCTGTATATCACAATCATTTGTCACCCGGACCTATAATTCGTCGGAATACGGTTGAAACCGGAAATTTGTTTGTAAGTTGAAGTTTTATTTGAAGTTGATTAGATGTCCTTTAGGACATAAGGAGATACGCTGACTTCGTTTCTGAGTTTTCTTTTATTTGCTGGACAAGTAGTTCGCTTGGAATTCGGCCGAAACTGGAAATTTGGCAGAAGTAAAGCAGGAAGTTTCGGATCGTCAAAAGAGATAAGTCTGATAGAGGTATATCTGAACTTGGTTTTCTCAGATGATTAGCCTGGCGAATACTGGACCTGGCAAAGACAAGACCCACTTGTCTGGATCAAATACTAGATTTTTGGGATCCCATCGAAAGCTTAGGTCTTGTTCTTGACGTCAGTTCATTCCAGGCAAAAACTGAAAGCCTATATGTAGATTTTTAAGGAAAGGGGGGTAAAGGGGAAGTCGTTGCATAATCGTATATTTGAAGCCGACTCAGGCAACCGATTCTTAAAGTCAGCTCCCTCGAGGCTAAAAGTAAAAGCGTGTTGGTAATGTATCTAGTATATATAGTGGGGGGGGGGGGGGGGGCATGAGTGGTCAAAGTCATTGCATATCTCAAACCAATTCGTTTTGTCCAATTTATTTCAGTCAGTTCACTCTAGTATACAATTCAAAGCTAGTTGACTATGTAGCATTTTAGGGAGGGGGGGGGGGGGGATGTGGGCCTCACAGCCCAAGACAGTTCCGTTTAACCCAGGCCTTGCCTATCAACGAGGTTCATTGAGTGTCACTTTTATGCAATAGAACCAGAAATCCTTCTTCAGCTAAAGTCGTTGCATACTCGAATATCTCAAACCAATTCATTTTGTCCAATTCATTTCAGTCAGTTAACTCTAGTATGAAGTTCAAAGGGAGTTGACTATGTAGCATTTTAGGGGGGGGGGGGGGCTCACAGTCCAAGCCAGTTCCGTTTACCTCAGGGAAGAAAGTGAAATATGCCTATGAACGAGGTTCATCGAGTGTCACTTTTGTCCAGTTCGAATCAGAAACCCTTCTTTCAGCTAGCTCCATCTCTGGTTTTCTCTTGATCTTTTGTAGACCTGTAAGTGAACGGCTCTTTGTTTGCGTTTGTCGCGATTGCAGAGAACTTGAACGGGAACTGTCGAGTAGATTCTTGATATCATCGACACATAGATGGCGTAGGAATCTGCTTCGTTCTGAGTTGGAGAGTTAGATTTGCCGACTCTTTCATACCTGTAGCGAGACCCTTCAGACCGGCGTAAGGATAAGGGTAAAATTAAGGATTTTTTTCTCCATTTTTCATCGCTTTTGTCTGAGGCAACTTATTCAGATTTAGTAAAGCTTGGAACTCTTGTGGAGAAACTGGCAGATCTTTTCATCAAGCAAGTCCATTTTATTTTTTCCTTGTTCTTCTTCTTATGATGCCTTCCCACGGTTGCCACATAAAAAAATACTTAGAGAGTTAGTTTTGGCCCAAAACAGAGAGTGAAATGGGAGTGAAAGTATATTTTCATAAAAAAAAATTGAAATGGTCCCTTTTGGTCGACATCGCCTCTGCAAAAATTACAAGTCGTAATTTATTTTCACCAAAAAAAAAATTCGAAATAGTCACTTCTGGTCGGAATCCTGCTGCAAAAATTACACACCTGGACGTTTTAGAAATATAGTGATTTTATGTCCTACGTAGGACAAGAGTGACAAAATCAAAATGTGGCAACCCTGTGCCCTGTGCAACCCTGTGCCTTCCGACACAGTACAGATTTCCACTCCCAATTTACGCACATATTTGACGTTACATAGAAGTAAGGAAGCTTTTTACGTCAGTGCAATTTTTGGCAGCTTACGCGGCGGATCATGAATCTTCCAAAACGACATAAGAATCCTTTCTGTTGTTTTCAGTGTTCATTCAGTATCCAGTTCGAACTCGCGAAATAGTATTTATAGCCTCGTTGTTTTTATTTAATTTTAAAAAACAAACTATATAGTATTCTCGAGAACTTCATCCCTAACAAGCCCTGGTCAAGTTATGGTGGGTACTTCAGTCATCAGAAGAGTGCAATCCATTTCTACTAGATGAGAATTTGTTGGAAAGAGCACGCCGATGTTCTATCGTCTAAACTTTCTCGGTCTCTTGGAGTGATAAGGAGAGTTAAAAACATTGCATCATCTAAAATTCTACGAATGATATATTATGCTATTTTCATCCTTACTTAATTTATGGATGCTCCGTGTGGGCTAGCAATTTTGTATCTTGTTACAAGAAAGTTCAAAATCTTTTTAGATCTATTAAAATAATGGAGGTCTCCACAATTAGAGACTACCAAGTTGCAGTTTTCACTTATAAGTGTTTTAAAGATCATTTAAATTCGTCTTTTCAGAATTTGTTTTCCCAGAATCAGGATTTCCACGAGTATTCTACACGGAATGCCCGTCAGTTGGCGAGTGCCCCCCGTAAAACAACTAGAGCTTCTTTCATAATAAAACACTTTGCTCCGGGGGTGTGGAATTCAATACCTGAGGAGGTAAGGGGTGCGTCTACCCTTTCAGCTTTCAAGTGACAAGCCAAGTCCTTTTTGGGATCCCAAAACGTAAGTGGAGGGATACTTATGACATCACAAAAGCTGTCCGTCTGTCCGTCCGTCCGTCTGTGCGCACTGTAACTCTCGAAGGCAATGTATTTTGATGAAACTTGGTGTGAGGATTCTTTGGGTCAAGAGTAAGGTCAAGTTCGTAGATGGGCTCTGTAGCCCCACATTTAGGGGTGGGGGTTTAAATTAAGGGGCAAATTAAATATTTTTAAACGGATACTGTGATAGTCGATTATGGGGTAAGAAGTCGTGCTGAACACGATGGTGAAAATCATTTTGTAATCGGCCAAGTTGTTCGCCCGGAACCCGGCTAAAACAGGAAAGTTTGTTAAAAGTAAAAGTTTTATTTGAAGTTGATTAGATGTCCGAGTTAGAGGTAAAAAGACATGCTAAACACTATGGTGAAAACCATTTTTGTGCCGGACAAGTAGTTGGCCCGGAATCCGGCCAAAACCGGAAAGTCTGTTAAAAGTAAAAGTTTTATTTGAAGTTGATTAGATGTTCGATTTAGGGGTTGGAGGACGTGCTGAACACGACGGTGAAAACCATTTTCTCTCAGGACAAGTAGTTCGCCCGGAGTCCGGCCAAAGCCAGAAAGTTTGTTAAAAGTAAAAGTTTTATTTGGAGTTGCTTAGATGTTCGATTTAGGGGTAAGAAGACATGCTGAACACTCGTGTGAAAACAATTTTCTACCCGGGCAAGTACTTTGCCCGGAGTCTGGCCAAAACCGGAAAAATTTAAAGTTTTAGTTTTAGTTGATTAGATATCCGATTTAGAGGTAAGAAGAGAAGCTGAGTCCGTGTATGAAAATCATTTTTCGCCCGGACATATAGTTCGATCGGAATCCGACTGGAGCCGGAAAATTTGTTATAAGTTAAATTTATATTTGAAGTTTATTAGATATCCAATATTGGGGAAAGAAGATACGCTGAGTTCGTTTTTGAGCTTTGTTTTTTTCCCGGACAGGTAGTTCCGGAGTTCGGCTGAAACTGGGAAATTGGCAGAAGTGGCAGGAAGTTTTCGTCAAAACAGATATGACTTATAGGGGTAAACACACATGCTGAATCCATATCTGAACTTTGTTTTCTCAGATGATTAGCTATTTGGCCTTAATCTTTTTCTGAATTTTAATAGTAAAAGCATTCAAGGAGTCTGGCGAAGACAAGACCCAATTGTCTGGATCGAATATTGACTTTTTGGGATCCCATCGAAACCTTTGGTCTTGTTCTTATCGAAAACATAATGTTCCAAAACATAATTTCCTTTCTTCTTTTTTCCTTCCTTTTTTTGGGGGGTGGGGGTGGGGGTGGGAGGGCAAAGGCGCTTTGGTGATGGAAGATCGTTCGCTAGTGGATCTTGTCAGTTTGATACGTCTTCATTCTTCTTTTTTTCTCTCCTTCTTTTTCCTTTTTTTTGATTTCTTTGGTTTGTTTCCCTTAAGATCAGATGAATAAAGAATAAGCCCCGCCCATTGCCAGGCCTTATGGTGGACCATAAACAGTTAATGGTGTTTTTTATTTGTATGAATAAACTGAACTGAACTGAACCAAGATCTTTCCCTAACAGTCTTGTTTTGCAGCTCAAATCAGACAGGTCATATAAACATTTGAAACTCCTTTCACAAATTATTTATTTTTCCAATTGTCAGAGCACATTTTCGAATGGGTTTAGAATTCGCTCCAGAAAAAGTAGAAATTTTTCTACTGAAATCGGAAGGAAATTTTCGGACCGAATCCGCATGCGATGTGTCAAAATTGCAGAGTGGAGAAGGGGATTCGCAGGGCACTGCGAAATTCAGACTGTGTGTGTACGCTACTTTATCGTGCTAACAGACAGACGGACGGACGGATAACTTTACGGAGACATAGGTATCCCGTCACTTACATTTTGGGATCCCAAAAACCACCTCCCAGCTAACCAAGTTTTAACAAAAAAGGTGCCAAAAAGCGGAAACGCAATCTTTAAGAAGAAATATGCACCGAGAGGAAAAGTTACAAAAAAAGGTCTGGCCATCGTCCCTGGGTTAAGACATGACCTCACTCGAGAAATCGGAGAACGTTTCAACCGTTTCTCGGTGAAGCTATCCTCATTTTCCACTTTTTCTTGTTTCTTGTTCTCACTAGCCTTTCCTTTTTATTTAGTATTCTCAGCACATGTCTTTCCTTTATTCTTTTGGTAATTCTTTCTGCCCCTAAAAAAGGAAAAGAAAATATCTCCAGTCTGGACCAGAGCAATCGACCGAAAGCGTCAGCGCCTTCTTTTTTGTCAAAAACAAAACTCCCCTTACTACTTTTGTGTACTACTACTACTTGGGTGTCTACTTTCTTGTAAAAGTATACTTGTCGGTGTCTCTTATACATCCGTTAAAGTTTAACTGAAAGCCAACTTATTTTTTTGTCATTTAATTGAATACACTGAATCATTTTAATTCTGCAAAGGGTTTTTTCAGTTTTCCACTCTCTGCTCTAGTTATGACGTTCACGATATCTGCGGCCGTCCCCACAACATAAATTCTACTATGACGCCGGAAATTTTAATCTCAACACAAACGCGGGTTTTCAGTGGGCAGTGTTGAGATTGGTCAAGATTGCTTAGTGCCTGAAAAAAAAAAAAAAAATCATAAATCGATTATTCATGAATAGCGGAACAGCAAATTTACGCATTTTCAGCGGGTCTTCAAGCCAATTTAAGTGAATAACTTATTGGTAACTAGATTGTCCTATACCCAGCCCCTTTCAGTTAAATTTTAAACAGACAGGCCTACATCGTGTATGTAGGCTATCCTATGAGAACAGAAATCTCTTTGAGCAGACAAGAAGTAGAACTTAGTTTCATGTAGATAGTATCCAGTGTCAAAGTTTAACCGAAAAGGGCCGAAATATGACAATCGGTTACTCATTACTTATTCACTCGAAGAGGATTGACGACCCGTGAAAATGTGTTACTTTGTTGCTCCGCTATTCACAAATAATCAGTTTTCAAATAGTGAAATTTCCCTCTCGGATTTGTAGTAACTCTGTGCGCTTGTACCTGTGTTGTATGTTGGACGAAAACGATTTACGAAAAATAAGTGTTCACGCAGTGAGCTACCTTCCGTAAGCTGATCACTGACCACTGAAAAGCCGCGTTTGTATTCAGATTCAAATTTTCCGCGTAGTAGTAGAATTTTGTGTTGTGTGGGCGGCCGTAGATATTCTGAACGTCATTCTAGAGTAAATAGTGAAGAAAAAAATTCCCTTAACACAATCTAAATAATGCAGTATATTCGGTTAAATGATACAAAAATAAGTTGGCTTTTCAGTTAGCCTAAACTTCAAATTGAATCAGGTCAGGGTAACAGAGGAAGAGTTTGTACCCCCCCCCCCCCAAAACAAAAAACACAAAGAAACAAACAAATCCGCTTGGCATAAGAGGGGTTGATTTTAATTCTTTCTTCGTAGAGTGGGGTTTTCTTCTCTTTCCCTTTCCTTTTTATATTATTCAATCTAGCACTTGATTGCAAACAAACCCTCGCCAGATCAGAGTGAAAAATCGACAGATAATACTGGACCCTGTCCTCCAGTAAGTTTGTCAGTAAGAGTCAAGTAGTTTCTTGATGGTACGGATATTTGTAGCCACTGTGGGTAGAAGGAAACCAAAAGCGGGTTCTCTAATACAGCCAGCCTTCTTAAAGTTGTACAGAAAAGGCAGCTTACTTGTATATCTTATATGTGCATGTACTGAATTATTTTGACTCTGCTCAGAGGTTTTTATTTTTCACCTTGGGGTGTAGTACAAGTTCAAGTTCAAGATTTTTATTTCTGACACTGAAAGACAAATACATCAAACACGCAATTGTGGAGAATAACAGTTCGTAGGCTACATTCAGTGCTTGTTAATAATTTTACCTTAAAGGACACGTGAACAATGAAACCATACTTGAACGCACCATGGAGAATGCATTTACAGACATGGCCACGGAGAGCATTCTTTCTTGAGCGTGAAGTTCTCAAAATAGCGATATTCGTTTCTAGAGGTTTGCACATGCAGACTCCAAGACAAAAAGCGGAATTCATTCAAATCTTGAACAGCGCTGGCCGGGTCATATTGGAATTTCTTCTAGGTATACGTTTGGGCTTAACCGGTTAAAAAATATTCAAGAAGAAGAGTTGACTGGACACATTTGTTCATTTCCAAATTGTTCGGTACTGAAATAAGGACAGATGCAAAATGGAGCAAAAATCATAGCTTGGAAACACTATTTCGTATTTGGATTGGGTTTTCTGCAGGCAATGTTAACAGAAGTCATACAGATAGGGATGATACTTGGTACTCTTTTCATTCAGGTTTCCTTTAACGACAACAACTAGGTACCCTGTAATTCTATAATAACTCTGACAAAGTGACGTTCCGAAATATGCACTGCTGGCCGATAAGACAAAGATTCACAGCAACGCGGAGGATTTGAATTTCAACAAAAGCGTGTATTTCAATGGCTAATGAAACGAAGTTCAGGAAATATATTCGTAATTGTATCTGAAATCAGTTTAATTTCCCTGTCTGGAGAATAAGTAAGTAATTTACTTATAACCAGCCTTTTCGAATAAGCGGAGTAAATGAAAGAAAACAATGGCATTGGATGTCATTGTGCATGTTTTGTTTAATTTTCGGCAACCGTTTAGGGGTGTAGCTGCTATATATTTCAGTCATAGAGGTACAAGCATAAAGCGGCTCCACAGAAACGAAAGAAGAAGTTCATTCAAATCAGTTATACGTGAATATCAGAGCGGCGAAGTAAGGTGATCGGTCTCCTAGCATCTTTAAGCGTATAAGTGATGGTTACCTAGAGCCTGTGCCACCCTACTTACCGTAGTTACTATGCATGACGTCACAAATTTTGACGTCAAGGCTGGAACGCATTTTTGAATTTTCGGTAAAATACCACTCCACGGGGTAATCCGGCCAACGAGGTTACAGAGATTCGTAGATACCACGCTTACTACGCTCCCCAGCATGGTAAGCAAATAGTGACTATTAGTTACTACTTTGAGAAGACTGGCACGGTCAGCATAGTAACTTCTCGTGAGGTTGGAACGGAATTAGTGACTAACAGTTATTATTGTTAGTAAGGTGGAACACGCTCCTCGATTGTCGTATCTCAACCTTATTCGGTTAAACCTTAAAGGACACCTGAATGAAGAGTACCAAGTATCATCCCTATCGGTAAGACTTCCGTTACCATTGCCTGCAGAAAACCCAGTCCAAATACGAAATAGTGTTTCCAAGCTATGATTTTTGCTCTATTTTGCATTTGTCCTTATTTCAGTACCAAACAGTTTTAGAAATGAACAAATATCTCCAATCAACCCTTCTTCTGGAATATTTTTTAACCAGTTAAGCCCCACCACATCTCTAGAAGAAATTCCAATACGATCCGGCCAGTGCTGTACAAGATTTGAATGAATTGCCCTTTTTGTCTTGGAGTCTGCATGTGCAAACCTCAAGAAAGGAACATCCCTAGTTTGAATACGTCACGCTCAGGAGAAGAATGCTTTCCGTGACCATGTCTGTAAATGCATTCTCCATGGTGTGTTCAAGTATGGTTTCATTGTTCAGGTGTCCTTTAAGGATGGTCTTCCTTTCTCGCATAAAGGCTCAGTGCCCAATTAAATCAGGTCAGGGCGACAAGGGAGATGAATCTCTTCCTTCTGGTGTGTCGCCTGCTTAGGCATTTCTTTTTTCTAGGATTTACGTGCCGTGCATCATCCATCATTATTTCCGTCGGCGAACTTTGTGAGCGTGTCCCAAGGAAATAAGATGTTTATGCAGTCGCTCAAACGACTAGAGAAACTTCTGGATACGAAGGAAACCAAATTGTAAGCCGACTGACATTTCTTCTTTGTTGTTCGTACCGGGAAATACGGTGTGTGCATGTGGAATTTGGATTTCAGGAATGAGGGAGCGGTGGTAGTAGGCTAAGCGGAAGAATGGTAACATAAAGCCAAGAACAAATAATCTGACACAACCCCCGTCTCCCTATCTCTGTAATATGACTATGCGGAGTCGAATATTTCCCCATACCGCTACGAACGAGCGGAGGTTACTAGCTTCGCGCCACATCACGTTTCGTTACCCCTACAAATAGCTAAATCGCTGTTAAGTCGCTAGTGAGGAAAAGTAAGAGTCAAAGCTGATTAGTTCTTTGGACGAGCTCCAGAGCGGGTCAGCGCGCGGAGTACGCCTCCTGCCAGCCTCTTTCACTATTTCTTGCGCGATAAGCAACGGCGAAGACGGAAGAGGAGTAAACGGGTATCAACATCAGCACAAAGCTAGAGTAAATACCTCTAGGTCCGCTCAGTTTTGTCGGGTTTTCATAGAACGTGTCCGAAAGCTACGAAACAAACGAAAATGCTGAATTAATTCAGCATTTTATGCAGCATTTCGCTTTCGGACTTATATTTTCGCTAAATTAATGCAGCATTAATTCATCATAAAATTCATCATGCCTAGGCACAGATTTTGGACCAGGCGCTGAGTTCCAGGCTCTAGAACTTTGTGCCTGGCTAAAGCTGGGCACGTGCCTAGATATCTGTGCTTGGCTAGGCATGCGTGTGAACGCGGCTTAAGACTACGGTTTTAGAATAGCTTCGGGTGCAATCCCGACTACTCTGGCTCTTTTTGCAAAAAAAAACGAATCAGCTATCTCTAGGTTCGGTGTGTATCTAGTCATGTGATCGAGGTTCGGATCGCAGGTTTGTTTAGCTACTTAGCGTAGCCAGAGCCTACACCCTTGCCATTCGGATTAATTGATTCGCAATTGTAGCTTGGATGGAAATCAAGTATATAGTAATCAAAGATATTGCTATGATCTTTTTTCTTTTAGCTTTTTGTCTACCCTCTGCTCTGCCGTGTTTCTTCACTGCCAGGATTGGATGCCACAGTTGTCTCCTGCGGATCTCAGTAACAACCGGAAATACTGCCGGATACTTCTTTCCGGATGTAACCCGGATTTACTTGAAGATCTCAGATTGTTCCTTCGCCTACTGCTTAACCCTGCAATGCGTACGTCCTCAGACAAGTCTAAAGTAGCCAAGCGGTGCCAGACGTGCCCCCTTGGGGGGGAACCGAGGAGGCGGGGGGTTTTGAAACGGAGGAGAAGTTTTCCACCATTTGATGACGCGAAAATAATCAGGTCTGCCAACAACCCGGTGAACTGTACGAGGGAAGGTTTGCCTTTCGTAAGGTAAGGTTTTATATCAGGTACATTTACATGAACAGTTTATCTATATGGTCATCCATAGCTGACTGGTTAAACCGTAGGCCCCCGAACTCGGATTCTCGCCAAGACGTTCAATGGAACTGGTGGTCCGGTTCCGTAAGACTATCCTCAGTCTGTAAAATGGGTAGCTGAACAAGTATTTCTTCGTCCCAAGCTGACTGCGAATTATATTGACGGTGCTAAATGGATATGTCATCTGAAATTTATTCTAGTAATGTTTCGCCCCTTCTTGCTAGGCTAAGGGTCCTCGTCAGGCCCCCCCCCCCCCCAAGCTAGAAAGACAAACCTGTGATACAGTAAATGAAGAAGACTACTAGCTACTATAAGTATCCGTAAGTAAGTAAGGTTTATTAGACAAAAACTTGCTAGCGAGCTAATTTGATTGTCTCTACCAAATATCATCTTTTTAACACTCACAAGTCACAAGTTATATTACGGGATACATGGTGGTACTAATACTAACGTTAGACTAAAAAAACGGCACAAACGTATTGATATGCCTCTTTGTTTTTATGGCACTTGAGCTTACTCAAGTGCCATATAGCGATTGTAATTTCTGTCCGTCAGTCGGTCTGTCGGTCTGTCGGTCTGTCGGTCCCGGTTTTGCTAGTTCGGGCACTTCCAGATAAGCTAGGACGATGAAACTTGGCAAGCATATCAGGAACTGGACCAGATTAAATTAGAAATTGTCGCTTCCTCGATCCGACCATCTGGAGGGGAGTGGAGGGAGGGGGAATCCGGAAAAAATAGGAAAAATTAGATATTTTTAGCTTACGAACGGGTGATCGGATCTTAATGAAACTTAATACATGGAAGGACTTCGTGTCTCAGACCCTCCATTTTAAATCCAGACCGGATCCGGTGACACTGGGGGGAGTTAGAGGGGGAAACCGGAAATCGTGGTCTGGGACCCGACCAGCTTAAATAGGAAATCATCAATTCCCCGATTCGACCATCTGGGGGGGGGGGGGGGGGTGGAGGGAGGGTGAAGCCAAAATTTGAGGTATTTTTAGCTTGCGAACGGGTGATCGGATCTTGATGAAAATTGATATTTAGGATGACCTCGTGTCTCAGACACCTCACTTTAAATCCGGGCCGGATCCGATGACACTGAGGGGAGTTGGAGGAGGGAACCGGAAATTTTGAGAAACGCTTAAAGTGGAGGGGCCGGGATGATACTTGGTGGGAAAAACAAGCACAGGTCCTAGAAACGTCATTGACATAACCGGACCGGATCACGGCACTGTGGGGGAGTTGGGGTGGGGAACCGGAAATTTTGAGAAACGCTTAAAGTGGAGGGATCGGGATGAAACTTGGTGGGAAAAACAAGCACAGGTCCTAGACACGTTATTGACATAACCGGACCGGATCAGGGCACTGTGGGGGAGTTGGGGTGGGGGTCCGGATTTCTAGCGATCCCGCGAGTTCGGCATACTTCCTGGTGTCCTAGGGCGATGAAACTTGGCAGGTATGTCAAGGATCCGAACAGATTGACTTAAGAACAGCCGTTTCCCCGACCCGACCATCGTGGGGGGAGTGGGTGGATGGGGAGTCCGGAATCTAGTGGCGTGCATAACTTTTGAACGGGTGATCGGATCTTGATGAAAATTGATATTTAGGATGACCTTGTGTCTCAGGCACCTCACTTTAAATCCGGGCCGGATCCGATGACACTGGGGGGAGTTGGAGGAGGTAACCGGAAATTTTGAGAAACGCTTAAAGTTGAGGGATCGGGATGAAACTTGGTGGGAAAAACAAGCACAGGTCCTAGACACGTCATTGACATAACCGGACCGGATCCGATGACACTGGGGGGAGTTGGAGGAGGGAACCGGAAATTTTGAGAAACGCTTAAAGTGGAGGGATCGGGATGAAACTTGGTGGGAAAAACAAGCACAGGTCCTCGACACGTCATTGACATAACCGGACCGGATCAGGGCACTGTGGGGGAGTTGGGGTGGGGGTCCGGATTTCTAGCGATCCCGCGAGTTCGGCATACTTCCTGATGTCCTAGGGCGATGAAACTTGGCAGGTATGTCAGGGATCCGAACAGATTGACTTGAGAACAGCCGTTTCCCCGACCCGACCATCGTGGGGGGAGTGGGTGCATGGGGAGTCCGGAATCTAGTGGCGTGCATAACTTTTGAACGGGTGATCGGATTTGAATGAAACTCGTCTGGTGAGCTATCGCCTCGGACGTTCAGTGTCACGTCCGAGTCGGGTCCGATACCTGTGGGGATGGGGGGGGGGGGGGGGTGGAAAACTCAAGAAACTCTAAAAGTAGAGGGATTGGGACGAAACTTAATGGATGGAACAAGCATTAGGCCTAGATGAAATTGACATAGCCAGATGGTTTCGGGGCTCTGTGGGGGGAGTTGGAGGGGGTTTCCTGGAATTCCGGTAGTCGTGAGTTAGAATAGTTCCAGATGTAAAACGACAACGAAACTTTGCAGGCATATTAGTGACCCGAATTATCTTGACTTAAAAACCTGACACAACATACCCCCGGAAACTTCCGTTCCTAGATCCGAGCATTTTTGGGGGAGCAAGAGAAGAGAAATATGGACTTCTATAAATTGCGAACGAGTGGTCTGATTCGAGTGAAACTTCATGGGTGATACGAATCGATGGCCTCGACATGTAAAACATGCGTTCGAACCATATGCGACCACGATTAGGGGAATTGGGGGTGGGGGGACTTTTGACATGCACAAAAACCAAACGGATGGACCGAATGAGATGCAACTAGACCTACGTTGCCGGGGCAACGTGAAGTGTTGCGGCAACCTTTGTCCGGCTTCGCCGACTAAAGTGTTGCGAGAGCAACACTTTGGTTTTGTTTCTTCGCTGTCGGTTAAATGCTGAAATTGTCAACTTATCGAAGCTTTTAAAACGGTATGTTCTAAAAAGAATAATCACATGATCAAAAGCTGTTCTTTAGCGTTGTAAAACCAACAACAAAACAATATCGGAAGAAGGGACTAAATTGACTTGGCGGTCAGTTGAGCTTTATCCTTTTCAATCGTAGATATCGTGACGGATGAAAACTTGGAACAATATCTTATATAATCTAGTTGGTATATAAAGCTATCCGTAACGTTTCAGGACTAAAATACCATAGATGACACTATTAATTATTACAAAACTACCTTATTGTTTTAGATTACCGTATCGTTTGTACCCGTTGTGTAAATAGTTAATCTTCGGTTATAGCGATAGACCATCGATACAAACTTTCTTACCGTCATATTTACAGATATCGAATACAATGTGCACCAATTTTCAAAAATTTCTAGCCCCTCGTGAACCGATTCTTACTTACAAGTCCCTCTCCCGTGATTGACATCAAATTCATCGGAACAAATAATGGATACACCAGCTATTAAAAGTTGCAAACCCCTCATCGCTGAAGATGATTATAGCACAAAAGCCGTTTTGGCTTTTTGGGAACAAAACTGTTCTTACCATCTAATACACCTGATACAAATAACAGGTATACCAACTAGCAAAAGCTGCAAACTCCTCATTGCCGAAGATGATTATGAGCTAACAGTCGACTGTTGCTTACAGTCGACTGTTGCTTACAAGTCCCTTACATGTCTCACAACTGGTATCGCCTATTTTTGGTTTCAGTGTGTACCTTACTCCTGAAGTTGTCAACCCCTTGAAACTTTCAAACTGGTTTATCTCATGAAGGATTTTTGTTCAAAAAAAATGGATGACATATACTTTGATCAGCTCATCAAGGGCATCGATTGCCCTAACCACAACAAAAGAATATCGGGAAAAGGGACTAAATTGACTTTGCAGTCAGTTGAACTTTATCCTTTTCAATCGTAGACATCGTGACGGATGAAAACTTGGAACAATATCCTATATAATCTAGTTGGTATTATAAAGCTATCCGTAACTTTTCAGGATTAAAATACCATAGATGACACTATTAATTATTACGAAACTACCTTATTTTACATTATCGTTTGTACCCGTTGCGAAAACAGTAAATCCTAGGTTACAGCGAGAGACCATCGATACAAACTTTCTTACCGTCAGTTTTATATAAATCGAATACAATGTGCAACAATTTGCACAAATTTCTAGCCCCTCGTGCACCGATTCTACTGACAAGTCCCTTTCCCGTGATAGACATCAAGTTCACCGGATACAAATAATGGGTACACCGGCTAGCAAAAGTTTCAAACCCCTCATCGCTGAAGATTTTTGTAGCATAACAGCCTATTATTACTGACAAGTCCCTTGCATGTCTTACAATTGGGAACCTAATTGTTCTTACCATCAAATGACAGGTACGCCAACTAGCGAAAGCTGCAAACCCCTTATTGCCGAAGATGATTATGAGCTAACACTCGACTGCCGCGTACAAGTCCCCTACATGTCTCACAACTGGTATCACCTATTTTTGGTTTCAGTGTGTACCTTACTACTGAAGTTGTCAACCCCTTGAAACTTTCAAACTGGTGTATCTCATGAAGGAATTTGTGTACCAAAAAATGGATGACATATACTTTGATCAGCTCATCAGCGGCTATCGATTGCCGTCGAAAAAAAAAATTCTACCTGTCTTAGTTCAAAAGTTGACTTTTTTGCCGTAGGCCAACTTTCTAACGTCACCACTTAGAAAGGAGCAAAGGATAAGCTCTAGTTTCTTTAGCAATGAGAGAACTTCTAAAGTTTAAGAGGTACATCTGGTACCATTTCTCTACCGCAAACCCAAGTGCAAAAAAACGAATGATAAACTCAGCTGAAATCGCGTGCACAAATGGAACCAAATTGTTCTTACCATCGAATACACCGGAAACAAATAAGAGGTACACCAACTAGCAAAAGCTGCAAGGCCCTCATTACCGAAGTTGATTATGAGCTAACAGTCGACTGTTGCTTAAAAGTCCCCTACATGGCTCATAACTGCTATCGCCTATTTTTGGTTTCAATGTACCTTACTACTGAAGTTGTCAACCCCTTTGAAATTTTCAAACTGGTGTATCTCATGAAGGAATTTTTGTACCAAAAAATGGATGACATATACTTTGATCAGCTCATCAGTGGCTATCGATTGCCGTCGAAACAAAAATTCTACCTGTCTTAGTTCAAAAGTTGACTTTTTTGCCGTAGGCCAACTTTCTAACGTCACGACTTAGAAAGGAGCAAAGGATAAGCTTTAGTTTCTTTAGCAATGAGAGAACTTTTAAAGTTTAAGGGGCACATCTGATACCGTTACTCTACCGCAAACCCAAGTGCAAAAAAAAAAAATTGTACTCAGCTGGAATCGTCACAGACATGGACAGAAACAATAGATGGCAGCACTTTCGGACCCGTGGGAAAAAGCCACTTTTTTGTCTCTGTAGATTTTTCTATTTATCACTCAAAGAAGATATGTTGGCTGTGGGGCCGGGTAACTGCCGCATATATTTAACACTTATAGATTTTAGTCCATCTTCAATTTGAAACTGGTGCCTGCCTGCTAGCGTGCTAGAACGGAGCTTTCCACTCGAAAGCAGAAACATGGTTTGATGAAACGAAAGGTTCGCTACACAACTTGAGATGGTCCTCTCCGACATAGGCTATACAACTCCACTTCACTTCGCAAACCGTAGGCTCTGGCTCGATGACAAGCAAAAACCATCCTTATTGGCCCCAGGCAAGAGTTCTACGGAGCTTTCCAAAATGTAATGTCATATTCATCAATCCGGCCTAAGGTCTACACTTTCCGTAAAAACCGCACAGGTTAGACCCTTCCCAGTTACCAGGAATAAAATGAAATCGGAGTCATAGGAAAAAAAAAAAAAAACAAAAAAAAAAACAGGACAAAACCAAAGTGTTGCTCTCGCAACACAATTCGACAGTGCCGAGTTTATGCGGCCTAGATTTGTTATTTGGCGTCTGGGCCGGATTCGGCCAAGGTAGGGGGGGGGGTACTGGAAACTTGCAGATAGCTATGCTCCAATTTTAGTCAAACTTGATGAGGGAATTAAGAGATTGGGCCCGAACCGGCTCCGACAACGTTGGTGGGAAGGGGGGGGGGGGGTACCGGAACTTTCCCAAAATGCCCAGATTCGAGTGAAACTTGGTAGATGGTATAAACGAAGATGCTTTAGGTGGTCGATTTTTTTTTTATTCCGAACCAGATTCGGCCACGGTAGGTGGAAATAGAGTGAGTACCGGAAATCGTGTAGCACGTCTAGGGATCAAACAAATGGATTTATTGGGATGAAAGTTTGAACAGTCATGTGCATTTGCAATCGAGACGATGCCGGAACTGCTCAGAAATGAGTGAAACTAAATATCCTATTTCTATTTCCGAACCGCCTTTTTGGATGGCGGGTGTATTTTGTGACGTTTTCATCTACTTTCTTGTACAGCCTACTCGTACAAGTGCCATATGAGCTCGTAGCTCTTGTTTATTTTAACTGGCTTCAGTTTTAGCTGTCAACGCGTTCAATTGACTTCGATTGCTTATGGGTGCATCAGGTGGGATGCTAGTACGGTGTTGGACAGATGCAAGGATTTTATATCCAAATTTGAAAATCCGTGAGTTAGGACGTTCATGCAGTGAGGGGAGGGATAAGTCTGTTAGTTGAGATTAAAGCACTAAGGAATAGTAGAACAGTTGACAAGCTCATTGCGATAGCTGATCACAGCTTTTCCCACGTTTTAAAGCTAAAAACTAGAATTGCCTGGCATGCAGCCTCGACACCGCAAGAGCCATCTATCCGATCTGATATTGGTCGGAATTAGCCTATTGGAATTATAGGAATTTTACCATCGAAAGATGGTCAACCTGATAGGTATAGTTTATGACAATTGTTTTGATTTTGTAAGTATTTAAAAAGGTTTAATAGATGTTTGCCAGTCAACTTGGACTCAAGGAGCATTGACACTTATAGCTGATAGAATATTAAAAAAAATACAAAATTATGCAGGTTTGTTGCTCTAGCTTGGGTCTAGAGCGTGAAGAGGACTCTTCCCGAGAAGGGCCGAAATATCTCAAGAAGAATCTGTCATGCCTTTTGCGAAATCAAATATGGGTAGCTGAAGTAAAATTTTCTCTTATCAGATATTTTGGCCCAACTTGTAATATTTGATAGTGCAAAACTGATATGTCATCTGAATTTTATCAGAGCTATATTTCGACCCTTCTTGGCAAGGGTCCTCTTCAGGCTCAAAGCCGCTCAAGTTGGAAAAACGAAGTTGTAGGAAAAACAAGTTCACAAGTTTTGTGTGTACCGCAAGTTCGTTTTTCCAACTTGAACGGCTTTGAGCCTGAAGAGGACTCTTGCCAAGAATGGCCAAAATATAGCTCTAATAAAATTCAGTTTACGTATCCGTTTTGTACTATCAAATATTATTCGCAGTCAGCTTGGGGTGAAGGAATATTTATCCTTCTTGTAAGCGGCCTCTTCAGGCTGTGTACAGGAAAACGAATCTGCGACCTTATAGCTACAGCCTGAAGACGAACCTTGCCAAGTATTGCCTAAAAATCGCTAGAAAAACCTCGTCCGTTTAAGGCCGTCAAATATAATTGGCGGTCAGCGTCTGCGGAAGTCGTTTGCTGAAGCCTTCTCTTATCTTCCTGCGAGTTTAACACCTCGTGGAATGTATATATAACATATACCACATATCTAAGTAAGTAATAAGTAAGTAATTTATTTATGACCCGCCATTTCGGAAAGGCGGTGTAAATGAAGAAAGTAAACAAAACACAGAAAAAGACACTTAATTTTTAATCTTCGGTCAGGAAACAGTGGACGACGTCGTGGGCGGGTTGGGCCCTGTCGTCCATGATTTTTAAATGTTTCACTACCTTGGTTTTGTTTCTTGCTTATAAAATAGTCAAATAGAAAGAAGAAGCAACACAGTAGATATCAGCTAACAGCCAACTGTTTCATCTTTCTTTTTGCATAAACTTTGAGTTGGAATTCCACTTTTAGGTTTTTTGTTGACTTTAAGTGCATCTTCTTCCATTGCGGTGTAGTGTTTACTTTGAGCGCCATCTACGTGGTAAAATTGTGTGCCGCTTGGCGAAAGATGGAAAAAAAGAAAGAAGAAAATAAAGAACAAATAAATCAAAATAAGACCGATGTATGATCAACTGCGAATGGGAAAGTTTCCTGATATGTATTTAGACTATGACCAGGTATATTCTTTATAGCGGATGTTGTGTTCAAACAGAACAAGAACGAAGTAAATGAAATAAAAAGTAAGTAAAAATAGAGAAAATACAAATAGCGATTTATTTTAAAGTGTCTACGACGTTCAGATTAGCATCTCTACTGTGCCCCTCCTCGTCTATTAGTCTATTATTCCCCTTTTAGCTATTTTCTTGTCAACCATTTGCGTCATCCGCCTGATGGGAGATCGAAGATTCCTGTCTAGCACTCTCACGCCTTTTTCCCGCTATTCTAGAAATTTGGAGAAAGTCTTGCCGATAAATCAGGACTTGTTTGACGAAGAGCGAATTCGTTTACTTGTTCAAACAAAAGAAGGGAGAACGTGGCAGTCCTACTTCAAAGATGCCATATCCCTCGAGTCGGAAGCGATGGAGTTGAGTCACAGAGCGAAGATGATAACCTGGGTTGTCGGAGATTTGAGATCGCAGTAAGTGGTCCCTCTTAAGTGACTTCAAGTCGTAGATAGCATGCATTTAGACCACATGTTTTCCATCTCAAAATTTAGTAGAGACTTTTTTTTTAATTATTTTTTTATCCCATTGGGGGCCAAATTGGGGCCCCCCCATTGGGATGTCAAACACGACATATATCCAGCGTTTGGCATATGGTATCCAAAAATCAAGGATTTGTGGCTGACTGGGACGTCCTGAATTCGGCAAAACTAGTTATCTAAGAGTATTTCGTCGCAAATTTTGATGGCACAGTCGACTAGTGAGATAACTAGTCCGCCTTTTACATAGTCCGGTTGGTAGGAGCCCTATGGTCTGACTACCCGTCTTCTGGCGTCGTTTGCTTCCAGATTTTCTCGCTTGGTCGGGTTCCATCCTGATCAGGCCCAAATATTTGCTTATCCATGTCCGTGGTAAAACAAAAAAAAACGAAAGGGTTTGTGATTCCGGGTAGAAGATTTTATCCAAAGTGGTCAAACGTATAATGGATTTTTCGAGTGTGCCGTTTTCTGGGTGAAAGCTTCTGCGCTTTCCCAGACGGATGGTAAATTGTAAATATACACAGAGCTCAGAATTGTAAATAATCACAGATTTGTACATATACACTTTTAACACGCACATTTTATCTTTCGTTATTTTATTTTTATCTGCATCCGCACCGTTTTCTTTTGTTTTTTTAGTTACATCTCGTCTTATTGTCTGTTGGTTCCGCATCGTTCTCCTGTTGTGATTGTGGTGGATTTTATGATTTAGTTTTGTTTTGTTTTTCGCTGAGGACGGTTTGCCGGAAGTGCAACCGAAATATCCTAATTTATATTTATCCCTCGCACATCATCCTAGAGGGATAATTAGCTGATCAAGAAAAAACCCAGAAAATCACGGTTTTCTATTTCTTTCGGGTAGAACACGATCTCTGTGAAAATATGTGACTGAAAATACACAACGGAATTGGAGACAAAGAATGTATTGACAGAGCAGTCTACCACAAACCCCTGATTTTGGGAAATCCTATGCCAAACGCTGGGTATATCTGCGTTTGGTATACCCTATGCCTAATGCTGGATATACTATAGATCAGTGGTTCCCAACCGGTGGTACGCGTACTCGAGGGGGTACGCGAGACCACTGTAAGGGGTAGGTGAAGGAGCCAGAATTGTTTTAGTCTGTAGATTAAAGATCTCGTCTACTCACGTTTGATTGCCGAAAGCCTAATATAACCACCATAGGCATCACCAGCCAAAATTTATTTGGAGGGGCAAGGTATTTTTACTGACCGACAGGTCATTTTTATCGACATTTTATTATGGCACTTGCCTTCCGGCTAAGTGCCATATACCGATCACTTTTCCGTCGGTCTGTCGGTCTGTCGGTCGGTCGGTTAGTCCGGTGTTTGCGAGTTAGGGTACTTCCAGATATGCTAGGACGATGAAACTTGGCAGGCATACTAGGGACCCGACCAAACTAAGTTGAAAATAGTCACTTGCCCGATCCGACCATCGTGGGGGAGGGAGGGGAGCCGGAATCCGGAATTTAGTGGCATGCATAACTTTGGAACGGGTTATCGGATCTTAATGAAAGTTGATATTTGGTGAGACGTCATGTCTCAGATGTTCCATTTCAAGTCCGGACCGAATCCGATGAATGTGGGGGGGGGGGTGCGCATGGGGGACCGGAAATCATATGACAAGCTTAAAGTGGAGGGATCGGGATGAAACTTGGTGAGAGGAACAAGCACAAGCCCTAGGTACATCATTGTCAGACGCGGACGGGATTCGTGCACTGTGGTGGGAGTTGGAGGGGGGGGGGCCGGAATTCCGGTAATACGGAGTTAAATTACTTTTAGGTGGGCTGGGACAGTGAAACTTGGCAAGCGTACCAGGGACCCGACCAAACTAACTTGGAAATAGTCACTTCCCCGATCCGACCACCGTGGGGGGAGTGGAGGGAAGGGGAATCCAGCATCTAGAGGTACGTATAACTTTGGAACGGGTGATCAGATTTTAATGAAACTTGATATTTGGAAAGACCTCGTGTCTCGGATGTCCCGTGTGAAGTCCGAACCGGATCCGATTATTGTGGGGGGGGGGTCAGAGGGGGAGCCGTAAATCTTGTGACACGCTAAGAGTGGAGGGATTGGGATGATACTTGGTGGGAAGAACAAGCACAAGCCCTAGATTCACCAGTGACAGAACTGGATCGGGTTCGAGCACTGTGGGGGGAGGAAGGGGGGTCCGGAATTCCGGTGATCACCAGTTAAAGTACTTCCAGATGTGCTAGGACCATGAAATTTGAACATTAGAGACTTGACACGATTAGAATATTTTTGCCTCATGGGTTTTGCTTAGAACTGAATTTCTTAAAGTACAAATGATACTTTTGATTAAAATATACATTTCATTCTCCCGATGAGCTCATCATCATTTTTGCTTCAAGAGTTTTGATTACAGATGAATTTCTAGCGCCCCTAAAGTGCGCATCATCACAGCCAAATGTCTTACCAAACGATACGTTCTCGTGATTTCCAAGGACCCATTATCTCTATGGTTTTGCTTACAAATAATCACAACAAACCCACGAACTGAAGAATTCCTACTTTCATCCTCTGACCCAGCCTTGCAAGTGCCATATGAGCTCTCAGCTCTTGTTTTTAAATATCCACTCTTACGAATTGCGGCGTTTCGCGTTGAATCTTTTCTTTTTAACCGTCTGGCTGACCACGAGTCGGTCAGAGAGGGGGGCTGCCAATCCTTGTTTGACGCCTCTGATCGCAAGCCCTAGTGAAAGTCAATGAAATAATTTGATTCCAGAACTGCTAGCCTACTGCCGTAAAATCTGTTCCTGTGTCAAACATTATTGTTTTAAGAAGAATCGAAGACACTGCAAGTGATATTGTCATTCAGGCTGCGAAATAAGCTAACGAAAATGTTTGCGATGCAGCTTGACGAAACCATGGAGAACATTAAAACCAAACATAGATACAGGCTGACCGTAAAAATATTGCCGTTAATGGCGTCGAGCCGAGATCCGACAAAATTTTTAGCTACAAAGCAGCCTTAAGTGATTGCGTGATTGATTTTGCATATATTTCTACACATGTATGCCTTATCATTCATGATAATAAGTATCGTCTTTTTCACGTTCTGAAAAAGGGGGTACGCAATATTTTCGAACCTTGATTAGGGTTACACGTTACGGAAAAGGTTGGGAACCACTGCTATAGATAGTCCTTCAGCCTAAGCTGACTGCGAATCATATTTGACGGTGCAGAACGGATAAGTCAGATACATTATATTAGAGATATATTTCTGCCATTCTTGGCAAGGGTCCTCTTCAGGCTTAGGCCGCTCAAGCTAGAAAATGAACTTGTGGAAAAACAATCAAAGATTCTTCCTCAAATATCTTATTTTATGAATTTCTTCTCTGAAAATTGGTTGGAGTTAAAGCTGGTGCTGTGATTTCATTCTGGACACGGCTGCTGTTTTTGCTGTTCGTACACTATGCCAAATGCTGGATACTGGGACCCTATAAAATATTGATGATTTGTAGTGAAATCTGTAGGGAGGTAGGTCAGCGTTAGGGTGCCAACAGCCATCCAGCGTTTGGCATAGGGTATAAAACAAGAGATGTAAGCTCATATGGCACTTGCAACTGTATGTAGTAGGTAAGGGCTCTGTCAGATTGATCGGGTCTCTGGTTTCGTCTTGAAAAACGCCATCACAGGAATTCTGAAAGGACCCCCTCCACCCTTCCCCTCCCAAGTGTCCGGATCCAGTCCAACTGTGCAAACGATTTATCTAGAATAAACGCTTGTTCTTCCCAGCAAGTTTAACTCCGATCCCTCTATTCTAACCGTTTCTTGAGATTTCCGATCACCCCCTCCCAACTCGCCCATAGCTCTTGAATCCGCTGTCATAAGCTGAGATGAATCTTTTGATAAAAAGTACTTTTCGACTTTGCAGTTAACATGCGCACTTCAAGGGAGCTTTAACTTCATTTGTATGCAAAAGCCCTGGGGCAAAAATGATAATGGGTTCATGGGGGTCATGAAAACGTATATTTCGCTTAATAGTATTTTTCTTACTTTGTGGTCAAGATCGGTACTTTAAGGAATAGTCGGATTTGGAAAGTGGCAATTTCTGAGCCAATCTTGTCAAATGTCTAATATTCCAGCCAAGTTGCATCGTCCTACCACATCTATAAGTACCTTAACTCGTGATCGCCCGAATTCCGGATCCCCCCCCCCCCCCCCCCCCCCCCCGCCCTCAAACTCCCCTACAGTCACCGGAGCCAATCCAGTTCCGAAAAAGATTTATCCAAAGCATTTGTTTGTTATTCCCACAAAGTTCCATCCCAATCTCTCCAGTGTCAGCCAGTCACGTATTTTCCGGTCTCCCCGCCCCCCCCCCCCCAAACTGTTGTCGGATCAAGTCTGGACATGAAAAAGATTACCAGAGAAATATCCTCTGTTCGATTATATTAAACTTCACTCAAATCCGATCACCCGTTCCATAAGTTGCGCATAACTCAATATTCGGGATTCTCCCTCCCTTCACTCCCCCTACGACTATCGGATCGAGTAAATTTATATTTACCAGTCAGTTTGATCGGATCCCAGATATGCCTCCCAAGTTTCGTCACGAAAATCACCAACATTGACATCATCGGAATTCAGGGAAACTCTCCTCCACCCCCCCCCCTCCCAAGGGTCCCGATCCAGTCCAATTATGTAAAAGATTCGTCTGGGACAGATGCTTGTTCTTCCCAGCAAGTTTCAATCCGATCCCTCCATTCTAACCCTTTCTCGAGATTTCCGGTCTTCCCCCCCCCCCCCAGCTCCTCCATAGCTACCGAATCCGGTCCGGACTTCTAATGGGACATCAGAGATATGTCGTTGGTTCACTCATCAAGTTTTATTCCAATCCGATTACCCGTACGAAAGTTACACACTACTCAATTTTCCAGATTCCACGGTCAGCCACCCACCCCCCTCTCAGATGGTCGGATTGAGAAACTGATTGTTTCCAAGTTAGTTTGGTCGGGTCCCTGATATGCCTCCCAAGTTTCGTCGCGAAAATCCCCAAAACTGACGTCATCGGAATTCCGACAATCTCCCCCCCCCCCCACCAAGGGTCCGAATCCAGTCCAACTGTGTAAACGATTTATCTCGGGCAGATGCTTGTTCTTCCCCGCAAGTTTCACTCCGATCCCTTAATTGTAACCGTTTCTCGAGATCCCCCCCCCCAAACTCCCCCATAGATACCGAATCCGGTCCGGACTTTAAATGGTACATCAGAGATATGTCCTTTATCCAGTTATCAAGGTTCATTCCAATCCGGTCACCCGTTCAAAAGTTACACACTACTTAATTTTCCAGATCCCCCCCCCCCCCAGATGCATTGATGCAGTTCAGGTTTAGGTTCTTTTAATAGTAAACTAAAAAACAGAAGGTCCAGAACCCAGCTGAGAAGGTAAATTCGTTGTGCACGGTCCGGAAAGACTTCTTTAAAGGACCCCTCGCACTATTTACTCTTCAACTTACGGTATTTTCAGATAGTTGAATAATTTATAACTAAGCTGTGCTTTCAAGTTTTGGCTGCTTTTCCAAGACCCATTGACTTATAGCGGAAACCGAGAAACAATTTACATAACCGTTTTTTCTAATGGAAAAACTTCTCGCAGACAACCGTCGACAGCGCGATACAATCGAAGGCAGCAAAACCCGTCAAGTGATAAAATCAGCGTGGTTTTGTTATTGGGGTTAGAATGTACCGTACGATTTGGGGTCTCCGGGTTTACAAATATATGGAGTGATTATGGAAGAAGGTGGCGTTAGTATTATAGGTAAGACAGGTCCTTTAACTAAATACAACATAAATAATTTCAATACATGCCATTCATACCAATGAAATACGCGTGTTCTCCCGTCAGCACCCAGCCCCCAACACCACCTGGTGACACGTCCAGCAAAACCAACAATACAGAAAAAAATTAAAATAAAGGAAATCAAGATCCGAGGAAAAGTGATATCAGTTACTGGTATGGGTGCCTTAAATAGCCGAATTTAATTCGCATGTGATCAAAGAAACAGCAATACAAACTGGAAATCGAAATTTTAACTCGCTTCATGTAAAGTAAGTAATTTATTTATGACACGCCGTTTTTAGAAGTGGAGGACGTAAACGAAAGAAAGAAAACAAAACAAAAATACATAAAAAATCCAATTTTCAATTTTTCGGCCAGAAAACAGTGAAGAACTTCATGTGTTGACTAGGCCCAATTGTGCATGATATTTGGCAGAAATCACGAATTTTCCAAAGGGTAAGTATCTTTAACTTGGAACGGCTCCGTTAGCATGGGGCTATGGGATACGACAAAAACAAAGGAGGTGCTTGTATACTTAAAATAACACTTTCTCATGTTTTGTAACTCCTTCTTTCGCAAAAGAGGCGTAAAGCGATATCTCTTCCTTTTTCCCTGGCTGTTATAATTGCAGCAGAGACGACTTTCTATAGTTTGCCTTTTTTGTGCTGTTGTCACTTAAAACTGTCCTTATCTCTCCCCCCCCCTTCTTTTACATCGTCACGCCTAATGTGTTACCTATGTCGCCATGGGAACTGTATCCTGCAATCCGCGATTGTGGCTAGTAAAGAAATTTGGAAGGCTTTTAGTATAAATGTCCTCGAGTCGAGTTCCGTCTCGCTGATCCCCTTTGAGGCTAAGTCCCCCTTTCCGCTTTTATGGGCGTCGCGAGCAAATGGTTTTTACACTCGAATAATCAGCTTGGAAGGGAAGTTGGAACAAAAGGCTTGAGTTGTGGCCTTGATTAGATTACTAGGACACTATTACTTGGTTATTACTCAAGGAGACAGTCTCACTTAAAATTCGTGTAAAAACTTGGATCCTGATGCTAATCCAGTCTTCAGCCCTCTGCTCTCGAAAAAGTAGCGTGCAGTGCTAACGAGCTACTACATGCTTCTACTTCAAGGCTACCGTGTTACTGCATACTACTATATGCTACTATTAGCAAGACCGGATGCTACTATGGCAAGACAGGATGCTACTGGATACTACTACATGAGATTGGACCAGTCTGAAGCACAGTAAATGATAGTATTCTTTGCTATTACATTGTATTACATGTAACGTTTTCGTACTACTACCATAATACTACGCAGGCTACACATTTTTCATCGGGAAATGTTGACTTCTAAGTGTGGTTACTGAACTAGCTTGACATCTTGAGTGGCTTAGCCTCGGCTGCACAGCTGCACGGCTGCACGGCCGCTCTCGAGTTCCAGGCTTCTCACAGAGGCTGGAGTTGTCTGAAGCAAAAATTTAAAGGACGCCTCGCACTACACAGTGTTTCAGCTCAGACGTTCTGAATTACCTGAAATAGTTGACCCTTTAAAACTAAGCTGAACTTACAGAAAATTACACACGGCATCGGCTGTACGGTGTTAAGGTACGGTGTTCGCATGTCCTAAAATGGGGCTAAACAAAGGATATGGATTAGGGCCACCACCTTCCGAATTCCTACCGAGAAGCGCATGTCCGAGTTTTAGCTGACAGGATACTGAACTAGCATCGTTACACTGATAATACCAAGAACAAATAATCCAATGGAACCTCCGTCTTTGGTCCCACCCTATGAAAAATGTGAGCCTGCGTAGTTGTATGATAGTTGTTCGAAGAAGTTGCATGTGTTGATATGTAATAGTAAAGAATACTATCATTTAATTTGCCTCATACTGGGCCAATCTTAAGCAGTAGTATCCAGTAGCATCCTGTCTTGCTATAGTAGCATCCAGTTTGCTAATAGTAGCATGCAGTAACACGGTATTACCATTGACATAGAAGTATCTAGTAGCATCAGTTCGTACGCCATGCTACTTTTGAGTAGAACTTCTTACTACTATTTAATTAAATTTTTCATCGGGCATGCAGCGACTATGGATACCCCGACAAAACTGGGCGGAGCTAGAGATACTTGCTGTGAGCTTTGAGTTGATACCCGTGTACTCCTTATTCGCCGCTGCGCATATCAGATGAAAAACTGTAGGAGGCCTTAAAGTGTCGAGATCCCGCTTTGCAGTGGGTCACATGTGACGTCATAGTGGTAGACAACCAATCAGCTGTAAAGGACGACTTAGACGGCGTTCGTAATGAAATTTCTCCTGTGGGCTCTACTGTGATATAGCTGTTTGTAGAGGTTACGAATTATGATAGTCTCCTACCCTCCGCTCTATCGAGAATATATTTGGCTCCACATGGTCGTTTTACAGAGATAAGGAGAACGGGTGTTTTTGGGATCATTTTTTCTTGATAATACCAAGAACAAATAGTCAGATAGAACTTCTGTCTTTGGTCGCATGCAGCGACTATGAAAACCCCGACAAAACTGAGCGGACCTACAGGGATTTACTCTAGCTTTGAGCTATGTTGATACCCGTTTACTCCTCATCTGTCTTTGCCGTTGCTTCTCGCAGAAGAAATGGTGAAGAAGGCTGGCAGGAGGCGTACTCCGCGCGCTGACCCGCTCTGGAGTGCGTCCGGAGAACCAATCGTCTTTGACTCCTACTTTTCCCCTCCAGCGACTTAACTTCCGCTCGTTCGCAGCGGATAGGGTATGGTGAAATATTCGACTCCGCATAGTCATATTACAGAGATAGGGAGATGTCCGTTCTGTCAGATAGATAGATAGATAGAAAGTTTATTTTAAAATCAACTATCGTGGCTATACACCAAATTTGCGATTATTGTCAAACAGACAGAAAAAAACTACAATATATGTGTAAAATGTCAGTACGCTTAAAAATTCAAACTTCGTTAAAATATTGGCACATCTAGCGTGTTTTGTAGGTACGGGACAGAGCTTGGGAACCTTAGAACTTACCACTCGTTCTGGTCGGCTTCTAACATTTTGATAGGGGGGAGGGAGGACTTGGGAGTGGAGAGGATGAAATACCATGGCTGAACCGAAGTCAGTGCTTAGCTCCTTTCTGCGCTCCTGCAGTGTTTTTAGATTATTTGTTCTTGAACAAAAGATTATTTGTTCTTGAACGTAAGGATGGAATTTTATACAAGGGAATTTTTACTGTGACAAATGGGGATGTGACTGTTTAGACGTATTTGCCCTTCGGCGGCATCACCATTCCTGTAGCTGTTGTTTGTAGTATTCCTGTAGCTCGTTGTTGTTCCTGTAGCTGTTGTTTTGTTTCTGTTGTTTGCAAACTATGATCACACTGGCGCCTGTCTCTCAGTGGTATAGCAGTGGCCTTGTGAACAAAAGGTTACGGGTTCAACCCGGCCTGAGAGTCACTTCTGTCTTCCAGTTGACTAGCACGCCGCCGTGCTGAGTTTGAATCTTCTCTAGACAGGTGCATTCGTATTATAGTGCGTTTGTACTGTCATTTCGCAGTCGGGTCTTTTCTTTTTCTTTCCTTTATTGTTTTTCATATTCTCCGTATGGTCACGTTTTGTGCCATTTCTAGATGGGTTAATAAATTATTGATTGATATCGTTAGCCTGTTCCTGTCGTAAACTGCCCGGAACGCATCTTTACGCTGGCGCTGCATTTCATCTAAAGATTTGTTTTTTTTCAGTGACGTCATAATGTTATCAGCCTCCTCTCGTCCTGGATCAAGAGAGAAATTGAATTTGTCTCGCTCGTCGGCAATGCTCTCGCCGTTGATTGGATCGGCTATCGAAGAGACAAGTAGAGTCTTCAGTCTGACAGGATCCTCTCGAATGGTGAGAATTTGAATATTTTTCTGTCATCTTTTTAAAGGAGTTTTGACGGGACGGAGAATGGGAGAAACATCTATGCCAGTCGAAAGGAATGATTATTGTGAACAAAACTGCAGCTAGCAGCAGCCGTCACATTTTAAAACTGAAACCCAACTTATTTATATGAATGAATGAATGAATCTATTCCCAATAAAGCCCAAGGGCCATGGCGGGAAACATAACACAATAACAAAAAACAAAATATCATACACTCCAAAAACAAACCAACTAGACCTACGTTGCCGGGGCAACGTGAAGTGTTGCGGCAACCTTTGTCCGGCTTCGCCGACTAAAGTGTTGCGAGAGCAACACTTTGGTTTTGTTTCTTCGCTGTCAGTTAAATGCTGCTTGTCAACTTATCGAAGCTTTTAAAACGGTATGTTCTAAAAAGAATAATCACATGATCAAAAGCTGTTCTTTAGCGTTGTAAAACCAACAAGAAAACAATATCGGAAGAAGGGACTAAATTGACTTGGCGGTCAGTTGAACTTTATCCTTTTCAATCGTAGATATCGTGACGGATGAAAACTTGGAACAATATCTTATATAATCTAGTTGGTATTATAAAGCTATCCGTAACGTTTCAGGATTAAAATACCACAGATGACACTATTAATTATTACAAAACAACCTTATTGTTTTAGATTACCGTATCGTTTGTACCCGTTGTGTAAACAGTTAATCCTCGGTTATAGCGATAGACCATCGATACAAACTTTCTTACCGTCATATTTACAGATATCGAATACAATGTGCACCAATTTTCAAAAATTTCTAGCCCATCGTGAACCGATTCTTACTTACAAGTCCCCTTCCCGTGATTGACATCAAATTCATCGGAATAAATAATGGATACACCAGCTATTAAAAGTTGCAAACCCCTCATCGCTGAAGATGATTATAGCATAAAAGCCGTTTTGGCTTTTTGGGAACAAAATTGTTCTTACCATCTAATACACCTGATAAAAATAACAGGTATACCAACTAGCAAAAGCTGCAAACTCCTCATTGCCGAAGATGATTATGAGCTAACAGTCGACTGTTGCTTACAAGTCCCTTACATGTCTCACAACTGGTATCGCCTATTTTTGGTTTCAGTGTGTACCTTACTCCTGAAGTTGTCAACCCCTTGAAACTTTCAAACTGGTTTATCTTATGAAGGATTTTTGTTCAAAAAAATGGATGGCATATATTTTGATCAGCTCTTCAAGGGCTATCGATTGCCCTAACCACAACAAAAGAATATCGGAAAAAGGGACTAAATTGACTTTGCAGTCAGTTGAACTTTATCCTTTTCAATCGTAGACATCGTGACGGATGAAAACTTGGAACAATATCCTATATAATCTAGTTGGTATTATAAAGCTAGCCGAAACTTTTCAGGATTAAAATACCATAGATGACACTATTAATTATTACGAAACTACCTTGTTTTACATTATCGTTTGTACCCGTTGCGAAAACAGTGAATCCTAGGATACAGCGAGAGACCATCGATACAAACTTTCTTACCGTCAGTTTTATATAAATCGAATAATGTGCAACAATTTGACAAGTCCAAGTCCCTTTCCCGTGACAGACATCAAGTTCACCGGATAAAAATAATGGGTACACCGGCTAGCAAAAGTTACAAACCCCTCATCGCTGAAGATTTTTGTAGCATAACAGCCTATTATTACTGACAAGTCCCTTGCATGTCTTACAATTGGGAACCTAATTGTTCTTACCATCAAATGACAGGTACGCCAACTAGCGAAAGCTGCAAACCCCTCATTGCCGAAGATGATTATGAGCTAACACTGGACTGCCGCGTACAAGTCCCCTACATTTCTCACAACTGGTATCACCTATTTTTGGTTTCAGTGTGTACCTTACTACTGAAGTTGTCAACCCCTTGAAACTTTCAAACTGGTGTATCTCATGAAGGAATTTGTGTACCAAAAAATGTAGGACATATACTTTGATCAGCTCATCAGCGGCTATCGATTGCCGTCGAAAAAAAAAATTCTACCTGTCTTAGTTCAAAAGTTGACTTTTTTGCCGTAGGCCAACTTTCTAACGTCACCGCTTACAAAGGAGCAAAGGATAAGCTCTAGTTTCTTTAACAATGAGAGAACTTCTAAAGTTTAAGAGGTACATCTGATACCATTTCTCTACCGCAAACCCAAGTGCAAAAAAACGAATGATAAACTCAGCTGAAATCGCGTACACAAATGGAACCAAATTGTTCTTACCATCGAATACACCGGAAACAAATAACAGGTACACCAACTTGCAAAAGCTGCAAGGCCCTCATTACCGAAGATGGTTATGAGCTAACAGTCGACTGTTGCTTAAAAGTCCCCTACATGGCGCATACCTGCTATCGCCTATTTTTGGTTTCAATGTACCTTACTACTGAAGTTGTCAGCCCCTTGGAAATTTTCAAACTGGTGTATCTCATGAAGGAATTTTTGTACCAAAAAATGGATGACATATACTTTGATCAGCCCATCAATGGCTATCGATTGCCGTCGAAAAAAAAATTCTACCTGTCTTAGTTCAAAAGTTGACTTTTTTGCCGTAGGCCAACTTTCTAACGTCACGACTTAGAAAGGAGCAAAGGATAAGCTCTAGTTTCTTTAGCAATGAGATAACTTTTAAAGTTTAAGGGGCACATCTGATACCGTTACTCTACCGCAAACCCAAGTGCAAAAAAAAAAAATTATAAACTCAGCTGGAATCGTCGCAGACATGGACAGAAACAATAGATGGCAGCACTTTCGGACCCGTGGGAAAAAGCCACTTTTTTGTCTCTGTAGATTTTTCTATTTATCACTCAAAGAAGATATGTTGGCTGTGGGGCCGGGTAACTGCCGCATATATTTAACACTTATAGATTTTAGTCCATCTTCAATTCGAAACTGGTGCCTGCCTGCTAGCGTGCTAGAACGGAGCTTTCCACTCGAAAGCAGAAACATGGTTTGATGAAACGAAAGGTTCGCTACACAACTTGAGATGGTCCTCTCCGACATAGGCTATACAACTCCACTTCACTTCGCAAACCGTAGGCTCTGGCTCGATGACAAGCAAAAACCATCCTTATTGGCCCCAGGCAAGAGTTCTATGGAGCTTTCCAAAATGTAATGCCATATTCATCAATCCGGCCTAAGGTCCACACTTTCCGTAAAAACCGCACAGGTTAGACCCTTCCCAGTTACCAGGAATAAAATGAAATCGGAGTCATAGGAAAAAAAAAAAAAAAAAAAAAAAAAAAACAGGACAAAACCAAAGTGTTGCTCTCGCAACACAAAAATCAACTTCTTCCGCACCCTGTCCGCAAGACAATGGGCTTTTGCTGACGTTCTCGTTTTTCAGTTCTGAGCGAGCTTGTCGGCAACCCTGACCAACAGGATTTGGTAATAAATATAACAGTGTCTCAGACGGGACGTTGCGCCCGATTCGAGAAAGCCTGACGTTTAATACTTCGGAGATTGGATTTCTTATCGGACTGTCTCGTAGGCTGTTTGTCTTTCTAGGTATTGTTGATATTCGTGTCATGGGGGGGGGGGGGGGTAGTTTATTCGTCGAAAAAAAAAAGTGTTTTAGTAGTAGAACAGTTTTATTGAAAATAAACATTTTGTTTTTCAATAGCACAACAAAAGCGGGTCTTGCGGGGCTGTGCTAACTGGTAAGAGAAAATATAAGAGAAGAGAGAGTATGGAGAATGAGACCATGTACCGATACCAAAACAAAACAAAAACATTACCTTACGTGACCTCCAAACAACAAAACACAACAAACAAAAAATTATATAAATCTCGAGATTATAACGGATATGATAAATTATATGGTTACTCAACTGTCAGAAGGTTCATATTTCGTCTTCTCTGCTAAAAATCATGGACAACTAGGTCCAGCCAGCACATGACGTTCTTCACTCTTTTCTGGCCGAAGAGTGAACAATTCTATATTGCATTTGTTTTTATGGCACTTGCCTTCCGGCCAAGTGCCATAGACCGATCACTTTTCCGTCGGTCTGTCGGTCGGTTAGTCCGGTGTTTGCGAGTTAGGGTACTTCCAGATATGCTAGGACGATGAAACGTGGCAGGCATATTAGGGACCCAATAGTCACTTGTCCGATCCGACCATCGTGGGGGGAGGGGGAGGTTGCGGAATCTAGAAAATAGGGGCATGCATAAATTTCGAATGGGTGATCGGATCTTAATGAAACTTGATACCTGGGAATACCTCGTTTTTCAGATGTGTCATCTCAAGTCCAGACCGGATCCGATGAATCTGAGGGGGAGTCGGAGGGGGAGCCGGAAATCATGTGAAATTATCGGAGGGGAGCGATCGGGATGAAACTTGGTGGGAAGAACAAGCACAAGCTCTAAATGAATAACTGACAGAACTGGACCGGATTCGGACACTGTGGGGGGAGTTAGAGGGGAGTTCCGGAATTTCGGCGATCCGTAGTTGATGTACTTCCAGGTTGGCTAGGACGATAAAACTTGACAGGCGTATCAGAGACCCGACCAGATTAACTTGGAAACAGTCACTCGCCCGATCCGACCGTTGTGGGGGGAGAGGGAGACGGCGGAATCCGGAAATTAGTGGCATGCATAACTTTCGAACGGGTTATCGGATCTTAATGAAACTTGATATCTTGAAAGAAAAAATGTCTCAGATGTTCCATTTCAAGTGCGGACCGGATCCGATGAACTGGGGGGGGGGTGGAGGGGAGAACCGGAAATCTTGCGATACGCATAGAGTGGAGCGACCAGGATGAAACTTGGTGGGATCCTAGGTGCATCAGTGACAGAATCGGACCAGATTTGGGTACCAAAGGGGGGGGGGGGCTGTAGGGGGGTGTCTGGAATTCCGGTGATCGTGAGTTAAGGTACACCCAGATGTGCTAGGACGACAAAACTTTGCTGGAGCATTATAAACTTGACAGCACTGGGTTAGACATCGTCACTTCTCCGATCCGACCACTCCTTAAAGAACTCATCTTAACAACAAAATACAAAAAATAATTTTAAGCAAAATTTACTTTTTGGGATCCCAAAACGTAAGTAGAGGGATACCTATGACATCGCAAAAGTTGTCCGTCTGTCCGTCCGTCCGTCCGTCCGTCCGTCCGTTCGTCTGTAAGCACGATAACTCTCGAAGGGAATGAAGTATTTTGATGAAACTTGGTTTGAGGATTCATTGGGTCGTCGGACCAGTCAAGTTCGTAGATGGGCTTTGTAGCCCTACATTTAGGGGTGGGGGAGGGGTTTCAAAATAAGGGGCACACAAAATATTTTGAAACAGCTAATGTGATAGTCGATTACGGGGTAAGAAGACATGCCGAACACGATGGTGAAAACCATTTTGTCATCGAACAAGTAGTTCGAAGGACGACAAACCGGAAAGTTTGTTAAAAGTAAAATTTTTATTTTAAGTTGATTATATGTTCGATTTAGGGGTAGGAAGACATGCTGAAGACGATGGTGAAAACCATTTTCTCGACGGACAAGTAGTTCGCCCGGAATCCGACCCAAACCGGAAAGTTTGTTAAAAGTAAAAGTTTTATTTTAAGTTGATTAGATGTTCGATTTAGGGGTAGGAAGACACGCTGAACACGGTGGTGAAAACCATTTTCTCGACGGACAAGTAGTTCGCCCGGAATCCGGCCCAAACCAGAGGTTTGTTAAAATTAAAAGTTTTAGTTGAAGTTGATTAGATGTTCGATATAGGGCAAGAAGACATGCTGAACACTCATGTGAAAAAAATTTCTATCCAGGCATGTAGTTCGCCCGGAATCCGGCCAAAACCGGAAAATTGGTAGAAGTAAAAGTTTTATTTCTAGTTGATTAGATAACCGATTCAGGGGCAAGAAGAGATGCTGAATCCGTATGTTACAATCATATTTTACCCGGACATATAGTTCGACCGAAATCCGGCTGGGGTCGGAAAATTTGTTAGAAGTTAAATTTTTATTTGAAGTTGATTAGATGTTCATTATTGGGGAAAGAAGATACCCTGAGTTCATTTTTGAGCTTTCTTTTTTTCGCCGGACAATTAGTTCTGGAGTTTGGCCAAAATCGGGAAATTGGTGGTTGTGGCAGGAAGTTTTTCTCAGATGATTAGCTATTTGGCCTTAATCTGTTTCTGAATTTTAATTGTAAAAATGTTCAAGGAGTCTGGCGATGACTGGGTCTGGCTAAGACGAGACCCAGTTGTCTGGATCAGATATTGAATTTTTGGGATTCCATCGAAACCTTTGGTCTTGTTCAAGATCGCCATGGGTACATGAGCCTTTTTTCCTCAAGGGTTTTGCTTAGAAATTAATTTTTACCACCCTTAAAGTGCGCATCTTAACCGAAAATAAAAAAAAAACTTTTGGCCATCACTTTCATCCTCTGACCCAGCCTTGCCAGTTTTTGTTTTCCTTCTTGTTTCCTTTTGCTTTCTGTCTCCTATTTTCATCTTTAAAGTGAAACCAGAGGTTCAATTTTCAGCCCCCTTCATTTTTTCTTGTTGGGGTATTTCTTACTACATATGCTTGCATGTGCCATATAAGCTTACAGCTTTGTTGTTGTGTTTTATTGATTTTTTTTTATTTTATTTTACATACTCTGCTTTTGACAATGGCGGGTCATAAATAAATGATTTACGCACTTAGGCTACGTATAACATGTAGCCTACGCACAGGGATGAGCTTATAGATGAAATAGATAATATAAAATTATGTTCTCCCACTACTTCTATTTTCTACTTAAGTACAAGTATTAAGGACTTTGAAAATGTTGTACTTAAGTAGAGTACAAGTATTACGATTTTTAACTTGAGTAATTACTTCAAGTTTAACTGAAAAGCCAACTTACTTTTGTGTCATTTTAACTGAACACACTGAATTATTTAGATCTGCAAAGGGATTTTTTCATTTTCCACTATCTGCTCTAGTTACTACGTTCAGAATATCTGCGGCCGTCCCCGCAGCGTAAATTCTACCATGACCCGGGAAAATGTGTACCAGACCCATAGATGTACCAGAATGACCCATAGATGTACCAGAATCACATGGAAATTCCACTATATGAAAATCGATTGTTCTTGGATAGCGGAACAGCGAAGTAACACATTTTCAGCGGGTATTCAAGCGAATTTAAGCCAATAAGTGATGCATAACTAGACTGTCCTATTCCAGCCCTTTTCGTTTAAACTTTAAGTATTTTCCAACACCGGTTTTGTTAGTATTGCTTGTTATCTCATCTGACTACCTAGAGTCTAAATTTGGAAATATAACATATAAACGTTTAAATTAGCCAAAAATAGAAGCGTAAACACCAACGAAGCATAATAACACAGAAGCATTATAACATATTATTAATGTAATCATGTGAAGTATTTTCTTTATCCAATGCTCCTCGGTGTTGATAGAGAGAAACGAATGAATAAATAAAGCTGGCGTCACACTACACCGTCTCTATGGAGTTATCTGGCGTTTCTCACTTCATGATTTCGCAGATCATCGGATTTAGTTCTAACAAATGGTTAATATGTGAAACCTAATCGCATCCCTTACTTCGTGATGCCCTATTGGCAGTTCCGGTAAGATGGGGTTAAGTTGGATAATGACCTCATTTGATAGCGTGCTTCACCTCGGAGTGGAATAGCGGAAGTTAAAGGATTTAATTTGTGTGGCACAGTCTGGTACTTCGTACAAGGATCCTTTGGGTCAAGGGACAGGTCGAGTTCGTAGATGAGCTCTGTAGCCGTACATTTCACCAATCAATCAATCAATTAACTTTACTTCAGCACAAGTGCCATAAATAACAACAAAGACAAACAAAGAAAAAACACCAGAGAACATAAGAAGTGTCGTTTAACGACCGCCAAACGGGTAAATATAACAAGAGCTACGAGCTCATATGGCACTTGTTACGAGTAGGTGGTACAAGAAAGTAGATGAAAATGTCTCAAAATCCCCCCTTTAAGCCCCCCTAGGATTAGATCTAGAAATAAGGTATCTAATTTCACGTCAATGATGCATTAAGGACTTGTGCTTGCTCTCCCACCAAGTTTCATCCTGGTCCCTCCACTCTAAGTGTTTCTCAAGATTTCCGGTTCCCCTCTCCAACTCCCCCCGAAGTCACCGGATCCTGTTCGGATTTTATGTGGATCGTCTGAGACACGAGGTCTTTCCAAATACCAAGTTTCATTAAGATCCGATCACCCGTTCAAAGTTTTAAATACCTCAAGATTCTGGATTCCCCCTCCGGCCACTCCCCCCACGATGATCGGATCATGCAAACGACTATTGTCAAGTCGGTTTATTCAAGTCCCTGATATGCCAGCCCAGTTGCATCGTCCTAGTGCATCAGGAAGTACCGAACTCACATTTAATCAGCCGCCCCCTCCCCCCCAACTCCCCCCGTATTGCTCGAATCCGGTCCGGTTTTGCCAGTGATGTATCTAGGACTTGTGCTTGCTCTTCCCACCAAGTTTCATCCTGATCCCTCCACTCTAACTAATAAGCATTTCCCAAGATTTCCGGTTCCCCTCTCCAACTCCCCCCGAAGTCACCGGATCCTGTTCGGATTTTATGTGGATAGTCTGAGACACGAGGTCTTTCCAAACACCAAGTTTCATTAAGATCCGATCACCCATTCAAGAGTTATAAATACCTCAAGATTCTGGATTCCCCCTCCCACCACTCCCACCACGGTGCTCGGATTTGGGGAAGTGATTATTTCCAGCTTAATCATTTGGGGTCCCTGATATGCCTGCCAAGTTTCATCGTCCTAGCTTATGTGGAAGTGCCCGAACTAGCAAAACCCGGACCGCCCGACAGACAGACCGACGGACGGACAGAAATTGCGATCGCTGTATGGCACTTGGCCGAAGGGCAAGTGCCATAAAAACATAGGTTTAGATGCAAGCGCGATAAGCTCATTATCACACAGTTTAAGTCGTGACAACAGAGAAACTTCTGCTATCCGGCGAATTTCAGTGAACGTGTGGCAATGATTCGACACTTGTTCAGAGCTAAGACTGCAAATACGTGGAAGCCGAATTATTTAGGGGTGAGCGAATCATTTAGGGGTGGGGGTTCAAATTAAGGGGCAAACAAAATATTTTAAACAGCTAATGAGAGAGTCAATTAATGTGTACGAAGACATGCTGAACACGATTATGAAAACCATTTCCTTTTCATTGATTTTGATTTTGAATATTTTTTTTTTATTGTAAAAAGTAAAGGTGAAAATATTAAGGTAATTGTTAAGTTATGAATAGAATTGTAAAGATAATACAATTTTAAAGTAAAAATAGAAAGAGTAAGTGCACACTTGTGTCAGTGAGTGGAGGAGGAGGGAAAACCATTTCCTCGCCGGAATCCGAAAAATGCAGAAGTTGTATTTGTAGTTGATTGGATGTCCGGTTCACGGGCAAGAAGAGATGCTGATCCGTATATGACTATAATTTTTTACCCGGACAAATAGTTCGCGGTAAAGTTTTTGGGATCCCAAAACGTAAGTGGAGGGATACCTATGACATCGCAAAAGTTGTCCGTCTGTCCGTCCGTCCGTCTGTAAGCACGATAACTCTCGAAGGGAACGAGATATTTTGATGAAACTTGTATGAGGATTGTTTGGGTCAAGGGTAAGGTCGAGTTCGTAGATGGGCTCTGTAGCCCTATATTTTGGGGTGGGAGAGGGGGTCCAATTTAAGGGACAAACAAAATATTTTTAAACAGCTAATGTGATAGTCGATTATGGGGTAAGAAGACATGCTGAGCACGATGGTGACATCATTTTCTCGCCGGACAAATAGTTCGTTCGTAATCCGGCAAAAACCGGAAAGTTTGTTAAAAGTAAAAGTTTCATTTGAAGTTGATTAAATGTTTGATTTAGGGGTAAGAAGACATGCTGAGCACGATGGTGAAAACCATTTTCTCGCTGGACCAGTAGTTCTTCCGGAATCCGGCAAAAACCGGAAAGTTGGTTAAAAGTAAAAGTTTCAATTGAAGTTGATTAAATGTTTGATTTAGGGGTAAGAAGACATGCTGAACATGGTGGTGAAAATCATTTTGTCGCCGGACAAGCAGTTCGTCCGGAATCCGTCCAAAACCGGAAAGTTGTTTAAAAGTAACAGTTTCATTTGAAATCGATTAAATGTTTGATTTATGGGTAAAAAGACATGCTGAACCCGATGGTGAAAACCATTTTCTCGCCGGACAACTAGTTCGCCTGTAATCCGGCCAAAACCGGAAAATATGTTAAAAGTAAAAGCTTTATCTGAAGTTGATTAGATGATATATATTTAGGGGTAAGAAGAGACGCTGAGTCTGTATATAATGATCATTTTTTACCCGGACATATCCGGAATCCGGTTGTACCCGCATTTTTTTTTAAGGCCAAATTTTATTTAAAGTTGATTAGATTTCTTGATAGGGATAAGGAGATACGCCGGCTTCGTTTCTGAATTTTTCTTTTTTTGCTGGACTAGTAGTTCGCTCGGAATTCGGGCGAAACCGCAAATTTGGCAGTAGTAAAGCAGGAAGTTTCGGTCAATATCGTCAAAATAGATATGGCTTATAGAGGTATAGATAGGTAGATAGAATATCTGAACTCGGTTTTCTCTGATGATTAGCCTGGCGAAGACAATACCGAATCGTCTGGATCAAATCTTAGATTTTTGGGATCCCATCGACACCTTTGGTCTTGTTTCGCCGGACAAGTAGTTCCCGAGTTCCGCCGGACCAGAAAATTCGCATAAGTAAGGCAGGAAGTTTCGTTCGGTTTCGTCAAAATAGATATGACTTTTCGGATTAACACACATGCTGAATTCATATTTGAATACTGTTTTCTTAGATGATTAGCTATTTGGCCTTGATCTGTTTCTAAATTTAAAAAATAAAAGTATTCAAGGAGTCTGGTGAAGACTGTATCTGGCGAAGACAATTAAAACCATCGAAAATTTTGGTCTTGTTTTGGATGAAATGAAGGGTGGTTTTCCGGCAAAGAGAATGAAAATGTTTTAAGTTTTTTTTCACGGAATAAAACCAGAGCACTGAGTAAAAAATTAGTTAGAACAGAGAAATAAAAGTAACTACTTATTTTAGCATAAAATGTATTTACAGAAACAGGCAAGCATACCGCGCACATAAAAAACAATGGTCTCAAAAAAGTTTGTCCGCAGGGAACTTGTAGTTCTTTGTAGCATTGAAATGGGACTTTAGCGGGAATCGGTAACTTTTCTTTTTACCTATCCCGTCGTCCTGGTTTCAGCTTCTGACGAGTCGTTAAATAAATAAATAAGTGACTCGTCAGTGATTGAGATGGAAGGGCTTTTCAAGAATATGTAAGTCTTTCTGGAAGGACCACCTTAGAACGTTCTTAAAAGTCGCTAGCCACTCGATCATGCTGACATAAGCCAGTTTTGTTCAATGTGCTTAATAATTGAGGGGGGGAGGGGGGGGGGGGGTGAAATTTGTCCCCCCGTCTTTCTCCAGTGTCAGGCACTTTCGCATTTTTTTTTTATTATTCCGGCCCTTTCTTGATTGTTTCATCACAATATCTGAGTATCCTTCAATCGGAAAAGAGATCTTGACGTTGTCTTAACTTTTACCACACACAAAAGCAAGAACGCATCCTATTGGTCAGTTTCTGCACCTTCGATTCAAAGGCTGGCTTCCTAATGGTCAATATCGAGGAAACTGAGGAAATGGTACGACTGGGTCGGTAGCCTACACTAGCAGAAGTTTCATTACAGATAACACAAATATTTGACGGTGCAAAACGGATAAGTAAGCTACATTTTATTAGAGCTATATTTTGGCACTTCTAGGCAAGGGTCCTCTTCAGGCTTTTTTTTAAATGTACTAGACATAGGTCTAAATTTTTCCCGGCTTGAGCCCGAAGAGGACCGTTGCCAAGAAGGGCCGAAATATGGCTCTAATAAAATGTAGCTGACTTCCGTTTTGCACCGTCAAAGATGATTCGCAGTCAGCTTGGGCCTAGGGAATATCTAGGTAACATAAAGACGAGCAGTTTCAATAAGATAACACTTGAGATGTTACCTGCTATGAATTTGCAAAGGTCATGTATAACAATCGTTGCCAATAAGAGCCTGAAAAACAACTGCTGACTTTGTGTTTTTCCAGCGATGTTTCGTCTCTGCATTTAACGCATAACGTTAAATGCGTAGCTAACATCCTAAGAGACTAACATCCGTTGAAACTTGTCACCCTTATGTTATCTGTTATGACGCTTCTGACAGTGTACTTCGAGACTTTCTTCGGAACGAACAGAAATATGAAACTTTGCTAATAACTTAAAAAAGGAAAGAAGGAGAAGGAAGGGAAAGAATGAGATAAAAAAGATGAGATCGTGTTATTTCAGATATGCAAAGAATCTGCTTCACTTGTCGAAATTATGTCTGAACCACATTGATGGAGAAGTTTAGTTTTACAGATGCAGTTGTTACCCTATCGATGTTTCTCATCGGTTTCAAGAATTATGGACAACAGGGTCCAACAAGCGCACGCGTGATCCACTGCTTCCTGGCCGAAGATCGTGAATTAGTGTTTTTTATCTGTTTTTTTTTTTTTTTTCATTTACTCCGCTTTTTAAAAATGGCGGGTTACAAATAAATTACGTACGTACTTTTACCCAAGATATTTTTTTCAGGCGAGCCATCACTTGAACAACTGTTTACTGCGAATTTGCGACCTAAGCCGGGTCCTCGTGGAGTGCTTAGTCCCTGAACCCCGTTGGGAAATCCACGAGCTCGCCCCGAATCTAGGCGTCCACCCAGCTGATTTACCACTCCTCTTGGGAGTTGCGTCTGCGTACATGCCTGGGATAGACGAGCAGTTCCAGCTCGATTTCAGATAACGACGGATCTTGAGGAGATCTTGAAAACCACATCAAGGCCTTGTTGGCAGTTCGCCAAGACTGTTCTGGGCAGCAGGTGCTTGAAGCATATTGCAAGTTTGCAAATGATGGTAACCGCAAGAAAACGGGCTTGAAAAATGAGGGGAACTCAAAACAGTGATGGGATCAACTAAAAGTGGCATCAAGACGGAAGGGCATGGTTAAGGTGGAGCGAGTACTAAGAAGAGGGAGGATGGACTGTCTCGGATCCTTCCTTCTTTTAACCGCTGCTTGGTCATGAATCTTAGAGCATGCCCATGCACATCAAGGGGTAGGACCTGCGAACAGGGGTTGTGCTCGCTCGGGTATATCCCAGAACTCGTGCTCAAATTATGGGACTAAACGAAGCGACGGTGAATGGTTCCTTTTTTTAGTAGTGTACCTCGGTGTGCAACGTTCCTCTTATCAGTATGGCATTCTTTTCTTAGTTTCTCTTCTTAGTACTCTTTCCGCCTGAAAGGTGACCTTCCGTTCTGTTCCCACTTTTAATAGATCCCTTCTCGAATATTAGAGCCGCCACGATTGATATTGATGACTAGACGAATGAACGATGAACTGTTGGGAGTTAGCTTTCCTTGCTGGTTACAAGAATGAAAAGTGGAGCTCAAATTAAACGCTACCGGGAGTAGACTACTGATAGGGAGCCTCCGCCATTGGTGGCTGGTTGCATGAGAGAGTCGGTAGTTTAGTGGTCTGAGGGAGCCAGTGGGAGTATCGGTCTGGAGCTGCCTCGCTTAATCTGTTGGCATGGCCGATAGGTAGTTGGAAGTAAATTGAGCGATCGCCACCCAAAAATATTCGTGTGAAACCGCCGCTATTGTGAGTATTGGCGACTGGAAGGATGTACAGCTAGTAGTTTCGATTGTTAATTGTTGAAATAATAAGAAACAGTTAATAATTATGTGTGTTTCGAATAAAATGTCTGAAGGTTGGATAATTTCACTGTCCCTTTCCTTTTAGTAGAGTGTTTCTTGGAACAATCCACTATTGCGAGCGCTGTAGCAGCTTTCCGTTTCCAGTTTTCAGTTTTCACCGTATTTTGGGGAGCTCATAACTCGTGAACCAGTGGAAGTATCAAGTTCAAACTTGGTACACTTGTGGGTATTGGGGTCTAGTTGTTCCTCTTGTGGGTCCCATCTCCCACACCGACCCGGTTCAGGGGCAAATGGGCCCAGATTGCCCAGTGAATAATGTCCATGACTTGACTAGACCTGGACGGAGGACGATGAAATTCCTTGTACTTGTAGATCTTAGGGCGGTGAAATCGCTTACAAAGTTTCACCTCCTCCACCCACCCCATTCAAGGGCAACTGGGCCCAGATTGCCCAGCAGTAAAGTTGATCGTTACCCGTGAAAGGAATCAACAGATATCAAGTTGAAACGTAGTAGGTTTGTGAGCATTGGGATCTCTTTTTACTTGTTGTGGCCCCGAAACCATACATATACCCACTTGGTTCAGGGGTAACTGGGCCAGATTGCCCATTTTTTTTTTTTTTTAACTTGACAAAAACTGGATATAACGAAGAAATTCCTTTGTGCCCTTGGATCATCCGGTTGGGATTATCAATGTGGAGTTGACAAGTTGGAAACTGGGCGGTTGAGTCATATGATCGATGATATGCCATTCGTAATGAAGTTGTGACAAGGGCGGTATCAGGCAATAAAACGATTTGTTTTTACTACTATGGAAAAGAGGTTTATCAGAGGTTTTCCGACGATCCAAGTTAAGGTGCTAGGACAATGAAACTTGGCGTCTCGGACTGTTTTTGCAAGAGTTTGAAGATCTTCTTTGGATTTCTAAATGCGGTTTGTTCGCATTAAAAGCTTTAAAACTGGTATGATATCAAATTGGGTTATTTCAGTATTTTTAGGTTATTGTTGGTGTGAAATGTCTAACGTTGTTTGTGTATAAGATGTGATAGACATTTTATGTTCCACATCTGAGCCCTTGCGCAATTGTTATTTCTGTTCTTGCTGGGAATTGGTTGCTATGTAGGACTAGAATATTTCATTCCTGAAATCTTTGCTGGTATAGATCATAACCAACGAGAAAGGCTAAGTTTGTGTCAAACTATAAAATTAGGTTAGGACTTTACGTGTGTTTCAGGCGAAGGAATGTGGTAAATTGAGCCCCGCCAAAATTATACACCGCAAGACAAAAACACGCTGCCCCTCGTTTACTAAATGAAGGTTCTGACTGGAAGGAATGGGTTTTGCAGGCAAATGTTTCGCAATGTTGACCGTTGCTGGCACTCTTTGATGTCTGGCTTGTACAAATAGGTGCAGCAAGCTGCATAGGGCTATACGGGATGTTTACGTTTTACTACACACCCTTGTTCAAATTGAAATTAAAAGGTTCTTACCAATGCAACGTTGGGTATTGCCACACTCATACAATGTTTCGAGCTTCTAATGATCAGCAAAAGTGTCCTTAGTACCACTTGAAGTACATGAATACTTTGACGTCCCTTATACCTCCCTGAGCACTGGCTCCACCTCCTGTTCATTTAAGATAGACCCGACACTGTGCGAGGGTAACGGTGTGAAAATCATACCAGTTGACTCACAGCTGTGAGTTGACCTTATACTACGCTGAGGTGTAGACGTTTTGTGGTTATAAAGTCGACGATAAATGAAGATTATAACACATAGATGGCACTTTTTTTATACAAGGGACTTGTACCGTGACCAATAAACCATAATCAATTTTTCGAATAAAATTTAGAAGTCTAGGACTCCATTGTCGGAGCCACGTAGACATACCAGGACCCACAAGACGAGGTCCCATGGTGAAAACCAAATATATAATTTTAATGGGGAAGACGCCCTTGAGATACAAACATTTATAAGTAGTGAACTGTTAGACAAAAATGCTCATCAGCCGGGATTTGAACCCAGGACCCTCTGCTTACAAGGCAGTCGCTCTATCAACTGAGCTACCAAGGGGCTTGTGAACATAGTTCCCAAACCACTACAACAGTCTGGCAGAAGCCGGCCATAGGAACAGTGATCCCGCCCGAAGGCAAATTCATCTAACCAGGTCACATCCCCATGTCACGGAAATTAATAAATAATTTCACCATGAGACACCTGGTATGTCTTCGGTCCTGGTATGTCTACGTGGCTCCGACAATGGAGTCCTAGACTTCTAAATTACATTCGAAAAGTCGATTATGGTTTATTGGTCACGGTACAAGTCCCTTGTGTAAAAACCGAAATATCCGAAATTGTATTTATCCCTCGCACATCATCTTGGAGGGGCAACTTTTCTATTTTATTTGAAATGAGTGGTCAGCTTGGCTTCAAACATTCTACTAAGTAAATGTGTTGGAAAGGTTCCAAGTTGAAAAAGGTCCGAAGTATTATCCTTAGTCAAATTAAAGAACAGTTTATTCTCAAAGCTATGGCACAGTTGACAGTCGGTCAATCCCAGTCAGACGTTAGAAAAAAACAAACAAAAAAACACTTGGTTGGTACATCGGGCTGGTTCCTGGCGAGAATGATTTGTACAATTATTTACAGATGAAAAAAAAAAACAGTAATGAGGTACTGTTAGATTCGACTGTTTGCGATCCTGTTGCCAGTTGGCTATGTGGTGACACAGAGATACACCCAAGGTCACGGGTAGGTATACCGTCGTTATAGGGCCGTTCGTCGGAAAGTCAACTGTCTACGGCAGTGGTTCCCAACCTTTTCCGTACCGCGTACCCCTACTTAACGTTCAAAAAGGTTGCGTACCCCTTTTTGAAGAATCATAATATCTCTAAGATCTCTTAAGTTCAGATCGCCAAAACGACGTCATTTATTACCATAAATGGCGAGGGATTAAACTTGAGGGTGCAAGGTTGTCAATTTCACGATTGTCCACAAACTGGTCAAGAATCGGAAAGACAGTTGCGCTGTTTCTACGAACCTTCGCAGGGTAAGCGAAAACTCTAATTTCTTGACGAAAGCAGACATTTTCGAATTCCCAGATCTGGGACCGTCACGCACCCCTTTAGGTACGCATACCCCCCGTCGGGAACCACTGTTCTATGGGAGCTGCATCAACGACACGTGTATGTGGATACGTGAACAACAGTATGTGGTGGCAACAGTGCTTCCACTTTTCGATTTCAATTTTCCCTATTCCCATACCAATTTTCCCTAAAATTACTCGTGTTTAGGTCTGATTTCTCCCTAGGAAAAAGGATATTTTGTCCTAGATTTCCACAAAATGTACATGAAAAGCACAGCGCAAATATTAGGCTACCTAAATTACTAAATACCTAATGAATGTCATTCCACACTTTCACTTATTTTGAAATTTCGCGCTGAACTTCACAACATAAGTTAGTGTTGCAACATAAGCATTTTCAAGAAGACTGAAAATACGCAATCTATGAGAACCTTTCCCTGACTATCCCTAAAAACCCTTACTTTACCGAAGATTTCCCTGAATCCCTAGATTCAAAATAAGTGTCCCTAAAAGAAGTGATTTTCCCCTAAAATAGGGTAATCTAGGGAAGCCCTGGGTGGCAAATCTCGAGGAGCAAACTGACCTCAGGGGTCAGCTTTAGGCAGCCAACTGACTCGAGATGAAGCTCAAGCTGTACGGTCGGGAAAAGGTCAATTTGTTTTCTCGTAGTTTTTAGTACCCCAGAACATCTTAGTTGCGCAAAAGCGAGCGAACAAAATGATCAGATTTGAAAATAAGCGACGTTTGAATTTATGCTAGCATGCAAGGGAACGGCAAGGCTATGCCGTTTTCCAACCTAACTATTTGTACCGTATCTGTTACACGCGTGATGGTCGGTATCGCGTAAATCTTACTTTTAAAACATTCATAAATATGTTTTCCTGAGAATTCCGATTAGCATTCTTTCAGGCACTGATTACCATGACGTCACTGGGGGGTAGGGTCAAAGATAACCCGCACCAAAGGAAATGTTCCGGGAAAACTGCTGTCCCCGCCCCGAAGCCCTTTCGAAACAAAGCCATTGGATTGGTACAGAAAAGCACACGTGATTTAAATAAAGATTAATTTGGTTTACTCGTGCATACAACAGTCAATTCCTTTAGCAAAAATAACAATATTTACTACATTGCGGACAAATGCATTTCTCCAAGCAATTTACAGTCGTAAGGGAGCGTGCAAGCTTCCACCACCCACGTCTCTGTTAGTTGGGGGAAGTCCTGGCAGCAACCCACACGTGAGAGGACAGGCAGCTAATCGTGTATGCTCGAGGGTCTACCGAGAGTCCCAAAACTAGGAAGGGTGGTCATCACTCCGTATCTAAAATATAGACGATACTGGGCAATATAAGTTATTCTTACTACGACTCCCCCCTACATGCATATGTCTAAACTACTTGTTCTACAGCTGGTCTAACAGAATCAAGCCAGTGATTCCGTCGACAAACCAAGTTCTTTGGGGGGACAGGAGGCAGAACTTGAGGCCCCTGTCGTAGTCAAACCTGCGTCATAGCCTTAATCGGTTCTGATAAGCGACTAGAAATTTTGACAAACTGACCCACCACAAATTGACAAAACGGGTACAAGTATCCATACACCTATCATATAATTCGTTATGAGCTTTCTAGACGGGAAACTGATACGACGTAGCACACGGGTTCTTTGGAAATACTGATGCTTTGCCTAAATGTATCCCAAAGTTAATATATAGTGTTTGATATTCTTTTCGGTTGAAAAAATCCTCCCAGAATCCATTCCTGAAATAACCTGTTTGTTGTTTACAAATTCGTCCCAGAATCTGTGTCAAGAGTCTTCTTTGAATAACCTTTATTTACATATATGTATATGGACATCCCCAGCTATTTCTGACAAAGCGATACATGTCGGTTAGTTAGGTGACTTTAGGATGAGCGTATTTGTGGAGCATATCAGTATAGGCACTGTCTAGGGAACCGGGAGTCGTACTTTATGTCCTACGGGCTACGGAACCGGTAGTTCTCACGGAAACCAAACCATATGAGCTGCGATTCCGGGATCTGACGTCATTAACTAACGGAAACTTGTGCGTGCTGGCTCCCGTTCCGGTAGTAATTGGAAATAGCTCACGGAAACTTCATTGCACCAGCTTCTCGTCCGGTAGCCTCACGGAATTGTGTACCCAGAAGCTAGGGAGCCGGTAGTTGATACCGGAAACTGTATAATTGGAGCTTCTGTTCCGGTAGTGTCTACGTGGAATATAAAACTCACGGAATAGTTTGGATGAGAGCTAGGATGCCGGGATTTTCACGGACTTAGAGAAAATAACATTGGACAAAATTCACTACCGGAACCCATATATTGAGAGCTAAGGTACCGGTAGCAACTACTATTTGCTTGAAAATGACCAGCTCACGGACACAGGTGACTATGGGCTAGGGTTCCGGTAGTGACGAAAATAAAAAAATAGGACTCACGGACCCATGTCAGTGTAGACTAGGAAACCTGAAGTGAATATTTTTTACTCACGGAACGACGGGTGTCAATATGGACTTTGAGTCCGGTACAGCTCACTGAATCCAGTTATACATCTTATTTTTTTTTTGCCCTACCGGAACCCCAGCCAGCAGAAGTTGGGTTCCGTTAGTTAAAAATATTTGCTTCCGGTTTCCTAGTCTGCACTGACATGGGTGCGTGAGTTCAATTTTTTTTTTTTCATCACTACCGGAACCCTAGCCCATAGCCATCTGTGTCCGTGAGCTGGTCATTTTCAAGCAAATAGTAGTTTCTACCGGTACCTTAGCTCTCAATATATGGGTTCCGGTAGTGAATTTTTTCCCATGTTAAGTCCGTGAAAATCCCGGCATCCTAGCTCTCATCCAAACTATTCCGTGAGTTTTATATTCCACGTAGACACTACCGGAACAGAATCTCCAATTATACAGTTTCCGGTATCAACTACCGGCTCCCTAGCTTCTGAGTACACAATTCCGTGAGGCTACCGGACGAGAAGCTGGTGCGATGAAGTTTCCGTGAGCTATTTCCAATTACTACCGGAACGGGAGCCAGCACATACAAGTTTCCGTTAGTTAATGACGTCAGATCCCGGAATCGCAGCTCATATGGTTTGGTTTCCGTGAGAACTACCGGTTCCGTAGCCCGTAGGACATAAAGTACGACTCCCGGTTCCCTAGACAGTGCCATCAGTATAACCGCGTGGACTCTCGAAAAACAGCAAATAAACTTGTTTTTACCTATTATTATTTACTACTTAGCCCTCAGTTGACACATCTAAAATTGGCAGTTATTGTAAATCCTGAAAATATAAGCGCATCCATTACCGGGAGTCCCGAGTGTCTGAGCGACTGAATGACTCTTTCCGTACAAAGAAGCTGATACAAATTTTCTCTTCTCTGTACGGGGAAATGAAGGTGAGAAAAGTTAGCCAAGACTCGAGACAAATTTCCAGGCAGTGTGTCCAACACTTTAGTGCTGTAATCACTTGAACGACTAGAATAACGAACTGAGATCACGAACACACACTTTTCTTGACATCGTAGCGAAAACCAAGTGCAGTGCCAGGTGCAGTCGGGACTCGGAGCATAACAGCAACTATTAAGTAAAGTGGCCGTGACACAAACTTGGATATGTGAAGCACTTGCTTTCGGCACCGCAGTTCGGTAAAGTTCCACCCTACTGCACTATCCCTCTAGTGCAGCCAAACGTTCACGGTTGGATGTTCGAGACTTCCGATTTCGCAGTTTACAGTTCGCGTTTCTCCGTTGATTACGAAAACGGCTCCTTTTGCCGGGCTTATCAAATATGTTCCGAAAACGCCAGAACTGTGGATGGGTCGATTGGGGCCTCCCCAGGGAACCTCGTTAGGATTCATAGCGTCGCCCAGTCCTGTTAAGACGTCAACCTTTCCTGCAAGAAAAGAAGAAGACTTAGCAGCTTTCTTGGAACTTCATAACCGACATGGAGCACAATAAATCGAAGCCAGTGATATTATTCTCGACGTGCGAAACAGGAAAACAAGTAGCGGGCTCGACGATGAAAAAAATACAAGTTTGTTGTTTAAAGGGTAACTGAAGAGATCAAGTTTGTTGTTTAAAGGCTAACTGAAGAGGTTGTCGTTCCCTGTCACCATGGGCAAGTAGTTTCTTTATTCCAGATAAAATACCGTGGAAGAAAACACGAGCTGTGAGCTCATGGTCCTTCGAAAGGATGGGTAGCATCAGTTCCGTATCCAGGAATTTACTTCGGGGGGGGGGGGGGGGGGGGGGGATACGGCCTTGGGTTGCATGTATTTCAGCTAAAGGTCACGCTGTCGAAGTCGTCTCAGCTAAGGTTCGTCCAATCAAGTTTGGATGGCTCTTTCCCCTTCAATGTTTGGTGGTCTTTTCTGTCAAGTACTGTCAAGATGTCTCCACCCTGAGTACGTCACGAGTATATTTTTTATATATTTTAACACCGCGTAGCATCTTTTCTATAAACTAATCCTGTTTTTGAATAGCTGACTTTGAAACATATATTCAAATAATGCATACAAGGGATGCTTCAGCAACGATTCTTCATCAGCGATATTTCGGCCCTTCTTGGCAAGGGGTTTCTAGGCAGAAGGGCAACCAATCATGACGAGTTAAATGGTCGCATACCCTACCAGGGACGCGACAGTGACCCTCAGGCAGAAGGAGTAAACGTGTCCGCAACGACTCAAACTCTACGACTCAAATCCTGTGTCAACAAATCACGGCGATCTTTGGGAGCCGACGTCACACCACTTCCGCCTTTCTTCCGCTAGGTACCCGGATAGGTCGGAGATTCTGCATCGGCAAGGAGAGATAGTCATCAAGAGTATTCGCCAAATTGCAGTTCAGCGCTTCCAAGCCGACTCATTTCTGTTGGTCCCACATCATCAGCACTTGACTCATGACATATTAAAGTAGATCCACAGGTTGATGTAGAAGATTTGCAATTTTCTTCCCAGTTAATGGCGGTTTTGCAAATATCTCAGTAATAGAAAGTGAAAGTTGCCCAATACCTTACGGCAGGGCCGTATCCTGGATTTTTTTCTGGGGGGGGGGTAAAAAAAAATCTTCCTCCTGTGGACTTAGTCTAACGGTTTCTGTGTGCAAAAATTTGTTTACGTGCATTTTTTTTACTTTTGTACGAGTCGGACAAAAATTTCGGGGGGTGTTCAAATCCGGTAACACCCCCCCCCCCTGGATACGGCCCTGCCTTACGGGTCCGACGTTTTGTGTATCTCTACACAAGTGTCGAATATGAGACAATGGGGGATTAGTGCAAACTAGTCCTTCTCCTCCACCCCCTTTTTTTTGTCTCTACCCCTACCCCTAATCACAGCCCGGCTGAGAGTCGGGAAGCGACTAACCTAGTCCGGGTTGCAGCACTTTGGGTTCGGAATGGTAATACATTCCGAATCCAAACCGCACGAACCCGCCCTTGGATGTTAAGTATCGGAGGGTAGAGCTCGCAATCCCCTACTCTTTCCCCTTCTCCCATCATTCATCCAAACCCAAATCCACTTATCCACTTGGAGCACTGACAGGAATAAGCCCAATACTCTATATGACTAAGTCCAAAACATGCCAGCGATCCTCAGGAAGAAGGAGTAAGCGTGTCCGTACGTCTCAAACTCAATGACTCAAATTCTGTGTCAAGCAATCACCGCGATCTTGGGGAGCAGCTGCGATGCCACTTCTGCCTCTCTTCCACTAGATACCCGGAGAGGCCGGAGATTTTGTATCGAAGAGTATTGCTTGCTTCGAGACACCAGATAAATAGTGACATTCCCTCGGATATTCCCCGACGAGATCCGTAAAACCTATCGAAATGATAACATCTATGGTTTAACATTGTAAATCTGTAAGGTTTTGATATTCGGGGAGCGAATTTACGGGGAAGGTTGGAAAAGCTTGAAAGTATAATGGACACTTCTAATGCTTTACTTTGTATTAAATGCTTCACAAATAAACATTTCCGACTTCCTTTAGAACGAACCTCTCTGGCATTTCTGCGATCCAGATCTTATGAGGTGGGATATCGTGGCAGGAAATTCAAAAACTCCCAGCAATGCTTGATAGAAAAGGATATATTTGAGATGTCATCAAAGTCAAGCCGCAGATGAAGTTTACCTGATTGTTCTAGTATTTCATCAGAAGTTTCATGGCTTAAAGTGCCTATTAAAAGTATTTCTTTGTGGAATAGTGTTTTGAAGCTTGATTACCTTGTTTTATAAAATGTACCAGAATATGCAATAAGCTTCAAAAAAATAACATAGCTACAAAAATCATTCAAAAACAAATAACCTATTCAAATCTGAATTATACAAGCTGATTTGTGCATAAAATGAAGATCTACTAAGTATTATAAGAAACATCACTTTTATCTTTGTCCAAGCTAGTAAATTGAGCATGTACTGGCCCCAAAAATTACGCTTTGAAATATCACAGAGAGGAAACTGTCGAAAATGCTGCTGATCTAGAGGGTAAGCATTGTTCCTAGGTTGTTACAGAGTGGGATTGGGGTAGTTTGATGTGCCCATTGAACTTGAAGAGAAAAGTTTGATTAGGGGTCAGGCAGGTTGGAAGGTTTTTGCAGATATGTTGAAAGTATAGAGAAGAGTTTTTGTAGGTAGGATTTACTAGTTGTTCGTTTGTTTTTTATGTGACTGAATTTTGATTTGTATGCGACGGCCCTCGGGCTTTAAGCAAATATATCATATCATCATATCATCATATACCTATTGCAAGAAAGGTTTTTGTTCAAGAAAGAATATAAAATTGTTCTTATTTTTATGTTTGGAAAAATTAGAGATAATACTTTTTGAGTGAAGTTTTGTTTATAAAAATCAGAAGTGAAGTTAAGTGGTGGGAAATTGAGAACGTCAGAAATCTGAGGATAAATAATATGTTACGCGCAGAAAATACACTTTAGGAATAAAATGAAAAAATAATGCACTTACCGGTAAGAAGGTTCAGATACAGCAGGTCATCTTTATCAGCTGCTGTGGCGAACAAATCGAAACCATGTCCAGAGGCGGAGGGGTGGAACGCAACGTCGCTCAAGTTCAAGCTGGTCTTCACGTCGAACGAAAAGCGCAGGCCAGTGGCTATAAACAGAATAAATATCAAATGATTTCGGTCGGTAATTTAATTAAGTCCTTTTCTTCATAAAAAATCCTACGACACTGGGATCGGGACCTCCAGCTTTTTCTCCATCGAGAGGGATGCTGTTTACCCGAAAAAAATAAATAAATCATAAGTAAAGGTGATAGAGCCAGGCCCGTATCCAGGAATGTATTTCGGGGGGGGGGGGGGGGGGTGCCTGCTGGTCGGACAGAAAACTACAAGGAACACATAGATCAGACGAAAAAGCATATACAAATGATGATTTTTGTATGTTTCGGGGGTTAGGGGTTGACCCCCCCCCTGGATACGGCCTTGAATAGAGCCAACACGCATAGCGACCAAGACGCGCATCATGACTACCGAATTAAGGCTACCTGAGTCCCTTTTATTTCCCGAAGTTCATTAACTGGATTGAGACAACCTTATTCCTTTTATTTCCAAAGTGTTACCCAAATTGAGACTACCTTACTCCTTTCTTTCTTCGTCATTGTAATGAAACATCACAAAATAGTTATGTCCAGTTCCTTTTTTATTTTTAGCTTATACGAAAAACAAAACGCAACTATAATGAAAATAATTCACTAATAATGTTAAATCATAATGGACTATAAATGACTAATGTCGAAATAGCCAATAAATATTAAATCCTGAAAAATAAAATCAGTAGCTTGTTCTCATAACCTCCTGCCTAAATTTCCTCAGAAAACGACACAACCAAAATCTCGAACATAAAATAGTTTTAATTCTTAAGTACCATATTTCCACCCCCCAGAAACTCAACAGACCCCGAAACAGAACCAGAATATTATTAACAAAAAAAATATTATTAACAGACCCCGAACAGAACCAAAATATTATTATCAATAGAACCCTTTCTGAATTGAATATTGCCGGAAATGTCTAGTACGAGTAAGGGTTGGTGCCCACCAGAGCCGCATTCGGAGGGGGGGGGGGGCAAACTTGTAAAAAGACTCAATTTTTAAAGGCTTTAATCTCTGATATGTCTTATTTTTTTTTGGTCCGACCTGCGGGACGCCCCCCCCCCCCAAATCCGCAGCGCAGACTCATTGTACTTGGAGTTGAAATGACACGGAATTTGTCCGTTAGTGACGAGAATACTCTTGACGACTAGCTCTCCTTGCCGATGAAAAATCGCCGGATACCTAGCTGAAGAGCCAGATGCGGTATCACCTCGGGTGTCACAGCTGCTCGGCCGCGATTGTTTGACAAAGGATTTGAGTTCTTGAGTTTGAGTCCTTACGGAGACGTTTACTCCTTCTTCCCGAGCATTAATGCCATGTTTGGACTTAGTCACATAGAGTATTCACCTAGGCTAGTGCGAGTCCGCATTCCGGGGCACCAAACGTAAAGCGTTCTTACTCGCTTCGTTTCTTTCTGTATAATGTAACCATTTGTGAGGGCTCCTTCACCAAATACTAGACCTAAGTTGCCTTGGCAACGTGAATTGTTGCGGCAAGCTTTGTCCGGCTTCGCCGACTAAAGTGTTGCGAGCAACACTTTGGTTTTGTTTCTTCGCTGTCAGTTAAATGCTGAAGTTGTCAACTTATCGAAGCTTTTAAAATGGTATGTTCTAAAAGGAATCATCACATGATCAAAAGGTATTGTTCAGCTTTGTAAAAACAACAACAAAAGAATATCGAAAGAAGGGACTAAATTGACTTTGCAGTCAGTTAAAATTTATCCTTTTCAATCATAGACATCGTGACGGATGAAAACTTGGAACAATATCTTATATAATCTAGTTGGTATTATAAAGCTATCCGTAACTTTTCAGGATTAAAATGACACTATTAATTATTACGAAACTCAAACTCATTGTTTTACATTATCGTTTGTACCCATTGCGTAAACAGTTAATCCTAGGTTACAGCGATATACCATCGATACAAACTTTCTTACCGTCAGACTTAGAGAAATCGAATACAATGTGCACCAATTTACAAAAGTTCTAGCCCCTCGTGAACCGATTCTTACTTGCAAGTCCCTCTCTCGTGATAGACATCAAGTTCACCGGATAAAAATAATGGGTACACCAGCTAGCAAAAGTTGCAAACCCCTCATCCCTGAAGATGATTGTAGCATAACGGCCGATTACTACTTACAAGTCCCTTGCATGTCTTACAATTGGGAACCAAATTGTTCTTACCATCGAATACACCGGAAACAAATAACAGGTACGCCAACTAGCAAAAGCTTCAAACCCCTCATTGCCGAAGATGATTATGAGCTAACAGTTGACTGTTAAATACATGTCTCACAACTGGTATCGCCTATTTTTGGTTTCAGTGTGTACCTTACTACTGAAGTTTTCAACCCCTCAACTTATCGAAGCTTTTAAAACGGGATGTTCCAACAAAATTTAATCATATGACCAAAAGTTATTCTTCAGCGTTGTAAAAACAACAATAAAATGATATCGGAAGAAAGGACTAAATTGATTTTGCCGTCAGTTGAACTTTATCCTTTTCAATCGTAGACATAACTTTGTCATCAGGGGCGTCGCAAGTTCATTTTCCTTTAGGGGAGGGGGGAGCCAACAAAATTTCAGGAATCTGCCGTGACGGATGAAAATTTGGAACACTATATTATATAATCTGGCTCGTATTGTAAAGCTATCCGTAACTTTTCAGGATTAAAATACCATAGATGACACTATTGATTATTATGAAACTGCCTCATTATTTTATATTTTCGTTTGTATCCCTTGCGTAAACAGTTACTCCTAGGTTACAGCGATAGACCATCGACAAAAACTTTCTTACCGTCAGATTTATAGAAATCGAACACAATGTGACCCATTTGCAAAAATTTCTAGCCCCACGTGAACCGATTCCTACTTACAAGTCCATCTCCCCTGATATTCCCTCTCCCTTTGCTGTTATGTCGTTATGTTTTGACGTAAAAACAACCCATCGGCTTGTCCGTTACCTGTTTTTTAGATTAAATTGAATTGAACTGAATAGACATCAAGTTCACCGAAAACAAATAATGGGTAGGACACCAGCTAGCAAAAGTTGCAAACCCCTCATCGCTGAAGATGATTGTAGCATAACAGCCGATAATTACTTACAAGTCACTTGCATATCTTACCATTGGGAACCAAATTGTTCTTACCATCGAATATACCGGAAACAAATCACAGGTACACCAACTAGCAAGAGCTGCAAACCCTCATTGCCGAAGATGATTATGAGCTAACAGTCGACTGTTGCTTACAAGTCCTCTACATGTCTCACAACTGGTATCGCCTATTTTTGGTTTTATTGCGTACCGTACTACTGAAGTTGTCAACCCCTTGAAATTTTCAAACTGATGTATCTCACGAAGGAATTTTTGTACCATAAAAATGGATGACATATAATTTGATCAGCTGATCAACGGCTATCGATTGCCGTCGAAAAAAATATTCTACCTGTCTTAGTTCAAAAGTTGACTTTATTGCCGTAGGCCAACTTTCTAACGTCACCACTTAGAAAGGAGCAAAGGATAAGCTCTAGTTTCTTTAGCAATGAGAGAACTTTTAAAGTTTAAGAGGCTCATCTGATGCTGTTTTTGTACCACAAACCCAAGTGCAAAAACAAGGAATGATAAACTCAGCTGAAACCGCGAACAGACATAGATAGAAACAATAGATGGCAGCACTTTCGGACCCGTGGGAAAAAACACTTTTTTGTTTCTGTAGATCTTTCTATTTATCACTCAAAGAAGATATGTTGGCTGTGGGGCCGGGTAACTGCCGCATAAACATATACATTTTAGTCCATCTTCAATTTGAAACTGGTGCCTGCCGGCTTGCGTGCTAGAACAGAGCTTTCCACCCGAAAGCAGAAACATGGTTTGATGAAACGAAAGGTTCGCTACACAACTTCAGATAGTTCTCTCTGACATGTGCATATATAACTCCACTTCACTTTGCACACTGTAGGCTCTGGCTCGAGGACAAGCAAAAACCATCCTTATTGGCCCAGAGTTCTACAAGTTCTACGGAGCTTTCAAAAATGTAACGTAATATTCATCAATCCGGCCTAAGGCCCACACTTTCCGTAAGAACCGCACAGGTTAGACCCTTACCAGTTACCAGGAATAAAATGAAATCGGCGGCGAAAAAAAAAAAAAAAAAAAAACGAGGACAAAACCAAAGTGTTGCTCTCGCGACACAGTTAAAGCTACTTCAGATTTCCGTCTGCTCTGGAAACACTAAGTTTTCTCGCGGACTCTCAACAGTCCCCAACCAGAAACACGCCATTTCATTTTCTCTTAAAGGGACAAGGGATTGCACTCCGAGAAAATCAATAAAAAATGGTCTCAGAACGTACTACAACTGCTTCGAGGGATTAAAACAAATTGGAACTTTGATTGTCCAAGAAACAAAGGAGAAAATGTTCGCTTGTGTAACTGAATCAGGACAAACAGACAGGAAGGTCAAGCACCCGTTAGTTATTTAAAGGGGCTAGCGACATGCGTAGGGGCTAAATCCATTCGAGGAGGGAGAAGAAGAGTCTTTTATTAATGCAGTAGAGGTATGCGTGTGTGAAGGTCACCTAACAGTGAACGGTCGCCGAAGAACAAAAAAAACGAAACCCGGTATTTTTCACAATAAAATACGTGCCAAAAACATATTCATGTTCTTATCACTTTTTCAATGTTTGATGATAGCATAGCTTGACTGAACTGTCACCTGGTGTTCCTTTCACAATTTGAATACTTTGCCAGGAGGAACGCACCCTCAGCCAAGAACATGGCGGTTCGAACCAACAGAACGCCTCTAGTCGAAGGAGAAGTACATTTGTAAATCCAAAATAAAATAAAATTTATTTGAATTTCTACTCAAAGTTTAGACCAGGATAAGCCTGAAATAGTTGGGTACTAGTTTAAATCTAGTTTGTTATTTTTCCTTTCCATTTGACTGTTTTATAAGCAAGTAAGAAAGCAAGGGTAGTGAAACAGTTTTTCAATTCAATTCAATTTATTTTCAAAACCGATACAACGGTCAAGCCGATTTGGTGGTTCTTGTGAATAGATAGATAGATAGATTTATTTGCGCTAAAAAGTCACAAGGGCCATGGCAAATACAAAATAATAACAACAAAACAACAACAATAACAAACCTACAAAAAACCTTCCTGATATGACAGAGCGATCCGAAGGAATCTTCCAAATCTCTTTAAATCCCCAAAATGTTTACTTTTTAATTTTCTAACAAGTTCCTCCCTCGAGAAAAAACCCACCCTAAAAATTTCCTCCCTTAGATACCTTAAACCCTCACAATCACAAATAAAATGCTCTACATCTTCATCAATCATCCCGCACAAAGGGCAGAAATAAGGACCAGACGAAACTCTAATTTTCCCAATATATTTTCTTCTTTGGCCAAAAGGCAAACAATCTCCTCTCAGACTAATTAAACATTTCAATTCTTCTGGAGATAACCCCGACTTAAAATAAATTTCTTATTAGCACTAATCATATACAAAAGCTAATTATACACTAGTTTGGATATAACCAAGACTTGTCAAACATAACACGAAAAATTCAAATCTATTTACAATTAACGATGCGAGTTAAGAAGGGTGACGAAAGCGGGAACAAAACTTCTTAGGCAACGTGTCGTTGTATGTTTAATTGGCTGCAATTTGGGTATTGGCTGGGCTACCACACTCTCAGGCCTTACTCTTGCCGCTGAAAAATCTGGGGGGAGGATATCACGTAGTGCTGGTGCATTCATGATTTTAGTTCCAAACTCTAACAAAAGTTTTCCACGGCGCTTCAACAGGGTTTCTAAATTATAAGTATTAAGGAGGTCAACATACGGTACTCTAGGGGACTTGGAAACTACAAGGAGGGCTCTAAACTGTATCAAGAATGACTGTATCCTGGCAAGCGAATCAGACTGTTCACGAGTAATTCCAAAGTGCCACACAGGGCAATAGTATTCCAGAAGTGGGCGTATGAAAGAAAGATAAACTCTTAGGAGATGCTTAGGTGGGACTCCATATATGGATAATACTTTGAGGGAACGGATGGACATGTTACCTCTCCTTAGCATAACTTCAACCTGTCAATCCCACTTCAGATCCGCCGTTAAGCGAACTCCCAAGAGTTTAAACTCTCTAACATGATGAGAGTGAGGAATTGGAGGAAAAAAAACAGGGTTACTTTTTAAAAAGGACATTGTTAGAACCACGGATTTCTCCATGTTAACAACCATTCAAATACATACCATTCATTTTCAAATAAGCATACCTCTATTGTACCCAAATCGTGGACAGGCCAGATAGGAGGTTCTCGTCCAACAGCAATAGCATGTGATAATTCATTGCTCTGTGGGAACGGAGAGATGGACATTCTACTGCTCACGAGTATTATAAGTTTTCGTCGCCAACCATTAGCATTCAGATGGACGGCATTGTGGAATTCTCGCTTCCGACTAAACCTTACCAAATAACTTTATATGCTATGGACGTGAATATGGAACAGGTTGTCCTGGCGCCTTAAAATCTGAACTGAGCCAAACTATTCAAGGTTCAATTCAATGTTCTAATTTGGAATGCAAATTTTTGGGACAGAATGAGGTCACGACTCCGAGTTAGTGCGGTTTCAACTAGGCACACTTTAAGCAAGAACATATAGTCTAACAGAACCTCCGTCTCCCAATCTCTGTGACTATGCGGAGTCAAATAGTTCCCCATACACTGTCCGCTACGAACGAGCGGAGGTTACTAGCTTCGCCACATGACGTGTCGTTACCTCCACAAATAGCTAAATCGCTGTTAAGTCGCTGGTGAGGAAAAGTAGAAGTCAAAGCTGATTGATTCTGTGGACGCGCTCCAGGGCGGGTCACTGCGCGGAGTAAGACTCCTGCCAGCCACCTTCATTATTTCTTGTGCGATAAGTAACGGCGAAGACGGAAGAGGAGTAAACGGGTATCAACGTGGAATTTTTTAGAAAAGGAAACTTCAGCTCTTCGATGTAAATTTATGAACCATAGTTTTTTGTTGTTAGGAGACTTTAACGCGTATACAGCGGATTCAATTGAGTTACCCGAAGTGGAAATTCCGGATAATTATTCTGTTATCCACTGATGTATAGGATACCAAGAAAGAGTATGGATGTTAAAAGAAGATTGAACGTTTGGGGTAGAAAGCTCCTGGCATTTTGTGCGGAAGTTGGAGTTGCCATTGGTAATGGGAGATTTGGAGTTGATAAGTTAGCGGGTGAGTATACATGTATTTCGGGTCTTAGGCCAAGTGTTATTGATTATGTTTTAATAGATATTCGCCTGGATCCGGAATCGCTAGATGTTCAGGTTTTAAATATTCAGGTTTCTGACCATTTACCTATTAAGTTGAGTCTGGTTCAGGCCCATAGAAAAATTGAAGAATCACACCCGCCAAAAAACTTACCGCTGCCTCGTCGGCTTAAGAGTGCGTGGGGTGAGATGGAACAAAAGGTATTAAGCGCGATTTTTAGTGAAGAAGTTGTGCATCAAAAGCTAAAACATATGAGGTTAACTAGTAGTAATGCTGAAGATCTAGAAGCTAAGTTCAGTTCATTATTGCTGGAATTGTCTAATCCAGTTTCAGGGTCGTCGGAGCCATTGATTGATAGTTATTACGATATGGAGTGTATTAGAAGTAAGAAAGTATTAGTAAAAGCTCTAGAACTAGTAAGGCAGGCGAGGGATGAGGTTCAAAGCTTTAGTCTATTAACTAGGTTTCGCGAGCTGAGAAGTTGTCACAAGAGGCTAATTAAGTCGAAGAAAAGATCATTCCTTCTTCGCAAAATGGAGGAGACGAGTCGCCTCTACGTGGAAAGTAATATGAAAGAATTCTGGAGACGGGTGAACCATAAACAAGGAAAAACATCACTTGGAATCCCTGATCCTGAAACCTGGCCGGAACATTTCTCAAGTAAAGAAGAAGGAGATCTAGGTAAGTGGTGTGAAGAAGAATTTGGTGGTCTTAATGTAGAAGTTAGTTATCCTATGAGGGAAGAAGATAATTCGCTTGTAGGTGAAGTGACTCGTGAAGAAGTAAGTGAGGCGTTAAAAAGATGAACGGAGGTTCGGCACAAGGTATGGACGGGCTCCCTACTCGGTTATATAAGAAATTTTCCAGTCTATTTATGCCAATATTTATTATGTTATTTAATAATGTGATTTCTTCTGGAAAGTGGATTTCAGGATGGAAGACATCTCTGGTTTTGCCATTGTTTAAGAAGGGGAGCCCATCACTACATGGTAATTACCGTCCAATTGCTCTAGTTTCATGTTTAAGTAAGATTCTAGAAAAGATAATTGATAATAGGCTAGGTGGTTAAGTAGGAATAGAATTATTTTTGAGAAGCAAGGAGGCTTTAGGGAAGGTTATAGCACAATTGATAGGGTTTTTATACTTAAGTCATTGATAGAGAAGTATTGTAGAGGGAGGAATACCCTGTTTGTTTTTTTCATAGACTTAGAGAAGGCTTTCGATAGCGTAGATAGAATCCTGCTTTGTAAAGAGTTGTTGAGGATAGGCCTGCCCCGGATTTTTGTTAGATTAGTTGGGGATATGTATAGGCTTACTAAAGGAATAGTTAAAGTAGCAGGGAAGGGATTTTCAGATTTATTTGATTGTGAGGTAGGAGTGAAGCAGGGAAGCACTTTGTCACCGAGGCTTTTTTGTATTTATGTAAATGATATTGTTGAATATTTCCAGGAGAAATGGGCACTCACGGTGCGTCTAGGGAATTTGACATTATCACTGTTGCAATTTGCTGACGATGCTGCGCTGGTAGCTAAATCCCCCGAAGAACTGCAGAGTTTGTTAAATATATTAGCAGATTATTTGGACAATAAGAAGATGAAGTTGAGTGTTAAAAAATCAGAAATAGTAGTCTTTGGTAATAATAAAAATAATCACGAATGTGTCTATAAGGGTACTGATTTAAAAAGAATTGATACTTTCAAGTATCTTGGGTTTTTGTTGAATGAAAAAGGAAATTGGAAAGATCATGTTGAAGAAATGATTCGCAGTGTCTGCTGCTGTGTTGAGAAATTCAGTGATAAGTGGAATAAAAAAATTTAAAAAAGCAAATATTTCAGTAAAAAATTCGCCCTACTCTCCATTATGGGGCTGAGCTTTGGGGGTATGAGGCTATCCCGCAACTTGAAACCGTTCAGCTGCAACATTATAAGAAATTAATTGGGGTCCATCCTACAACTCCCACGCTAGCCCTTAAGGGGGATTTAGGGCTCTGTTCTTTGCAGAAAGATAGAGCTTTCCAGGTTATTAGGTTTTGGATAAAACTTCTTCAACTGCCAGATGAGAGGCTGTTGAAGGCAGCGTATTTGGAACTATTAAAGCAGGGAAAGAAGAGATCCTGGCCATTTCAAGTGAAAGCCCTACTTGATAAAGCAGTGCTGTCTTCTGCATGGAATGAGGGTCTCGGTCCTACAACTGATCAAGATAAACTTTGTCGCAGTTTTGCGCGAGCTCAGGAGGATCAAACAATTCAACTTTGGCATGAACAGACTGTTAATTCAGAGACTGAAAGATTATAGGAATATTAAAGAGTCGGTTGGTTTTGAATTTTATTTCAAGTTACGTTTACCGGCTGAAAACCTGCGTTTGTGGCTCCAGGTCCGAGCGAACAGTCTCCCTCTTAAGAGTAGGGTTAAATTATTTGAAAGAAATTCCCGAAACCCGAAGTCATGTTATACTTGCTCGTTATGTGGTTTGGAAGAGGAGAATCTGTCCCACTTCCTGTCAAGATGCAAGGGGCTCTCGGATTTGAGAGTAAGATTTCTTGGTGAAGATGGGTTGCTCTTTCCTGGTATCCTAAAGTCATCTTCACGGTCAGCGATAATGGCAGTTACAGGTTTTGTCAAAGAAGCGTTAAAGAGATTTAAATAGTTATTGGTGGTGGGAGTTTAAAGCGTTTTACATGTGAGTTTATATAATCGCTCTCTCGAAGTGTTTAAAAATGTATGATTTTGCGTATGGCCTCACGGCTAAAATTAAAGTATCTATCAATCTATCTATCATTAGCTCAAAGATACCTCTAGGGCTGCTCGGTCTTGTCGGGGTTTTCATAGTCGCTGCATGCGACTAAAGACAGAAGCCCTATCTGGTTATTGTGTTGCGAGAGCAACACTTCGGTTTTGTCGCTTGCAACAATCGGCTGTTAGACCATAATCATCTTCGTCGACGAGGGGTTAACAACGTCGGTAGTTGGTGTACCTATCAATCCTATTATTCCTTTCTTGTGTGTTTTATCGTGAGAACAATTTGGTACCATCTCTATCACGGGGAGATGGACTTGTAAGTAAGAATCGGTTGCTAGAAGTGGTTTATGAGGGGCTAGACACTTGTGAAAATTCGTGCACATTTTTTTATCTCTATAAATCAGAAGGTAACAAAACTAGTCTACTTGGTCTATCACTGTAACATTGAATTAAGTGGGAATTGACAACTTTAGTGGTAGGGTAGGGTACAAACTCAAACAAGGAATAGGCGGAACCCAATTGTGAGACATGTCAGGGACTTGTAAGTAACAATCGGATCTTATACGATAATCGTCTTCGGCGGTGAGAGGTTTCCGACCGTGTTAACGCAACGGATACAAATGGTAATGTAAAACAATGATATAGTTTCGAAATTATTAGCAGAGTGGCATCTATGGTATTTTGATCATGAAAAGTTACGGATAGCTTTACAATACGAACTTGATTATATAAGATAATGTGTCAAGTTGTCATGAGTCACGATGTCTACGATTGAAAAGGATAACGCTCAATTGGCTGCAAAGTCAAGTTAGTCCCTAGTTCGGTTTTCTGTTTTTTTGTTACTTGTAAGCAAAAATCGACTATTAGACCATAACCATTTTCAGCGATGAGGGGCTTGTAACTTTTGCTAGTTGGTGTACCTATTAATCCTATTATTTGTTTCTGGTGTCTTTGAACCGAAAAGAATTTAGTCCTATGTCTATCACGGGGAGATGGTCTTGTAAGCAGGTATCGATCTGAGGGTAAGAAAATTAGTCTCCATGGTCTATCACTGTAACTTAGAATCGAGTGTTTGAGGGGTTGACAACTTTAGTGGTAGGGTACACACTAAAAAAAAAAGAATAGGCGGAACCCATCTGTGAGACAAGTCAGGGACTTGTTCTAACAATCGGCGATTACACCAGAATCATCTTTGGCGATGAGGGGCTTCCGACTTTTCCTAGTATGCGTACCTATTTTGCGGTTCGAATGGCTTGGGCATGGGGGGGGGGGGGTGAGGACTGCAAAATATACGACTGGCTCTTTGTCGCCATACGACTAAAAAAATGTGATTTGTAGGTGAAACTCACGTTTGGTAACTGCTATTATGTCATTCTGAAAAGCACAAAATATACTACTGTCATACAGACAAGCTCAAAATATACGACTGAGAGTAGATTCTCTGGATCGTGGGGGGGGGGGGGTGAGTCCCCCCCCCACGCCCAACTTCGAACCGCCCCTGGATTCCGGTGTTTTTGATGATGAGAAAAGTTTGGTTCATGTCGCCGTTCAAGAATCGGTTGCTAAACCATTGTCATTTTCATAATATGCTAGAACGGTCTATGCTGATGGTCTTTCACTGTAACCTAGAATCAGGTGTTGACGCAACGGATACGAATGATAAGGTAAAACAACGATATGTTTCAGAATAATAATTAAGTGACATCTATTGTATTTTGAACTAAAAAGATATGGATAGCTTTATAATACCAACTTGGTAATATAAGATAATGTTCCAAGTTCCCACATTCACGATCTCTACGATTTAAAAGGATAAAGTTCAACTGGCTGCAAAGTCAGTTTAATCCCTACTTCTGATGTTCTTTTTTTTTTGGTTCAACGCTGAGGGATAACCATGTGAAGAAAAATATTCTTCATGGATTGGAACACACCATTTAGGAAACCTCGATGGGTTGAAAAATTCAGCATTTAACCGTTATCGAAAAAACCCGCCCTGACATTTGCGTACCCATTTCAAGTGAACAAAGGGAAATTTGGCAACCGGAGCAGTGTCAAGTTCAGAATTTACACATTATTATATGAAATAGTAAAATTAACGGTATATCGCGTTATTCCATTTGGGATTGGATTTGGGATTGGAGGAATGGTGAGAAAAGGGGAAAGAGTAGGTGGTTGCGGGCTCTACCCTCCGATATTTAACAACCAAGGACGGGTTCATGCGGTTTGGATTCGGAATATATTACAAAGCAAATGATCTTTACACCACCTTATAGAGGAAGAGCTGTGACGTTGCTCTGAGTAAAAATGAGCAAATATCCAAAGTAGCATATCGACGCAAAATCAGCGTGTTTTTAGCTTTTAACGCCATTTTCTACGTTTTTCGAAAAAATACAATTTTCGTGGTCGTCCGTTATTCTGAAACTGAAGTACGATTCTAATATAAAATCACAAGCTGAAACCGAAGACGATGTCAGATTTGGCGTATAAAGCACCAGAGAAAAAGTTAACGTAATTTTTGCAACCAATTTCCCAAAAAAGTAAAATTTTCGTACTGGGTCCATTTGCTTGTACGAAAATGATATCCTGCCTGACGTAATATCCTAACTGAGACCAAAAGTGGAACCAACTGGGTGTTTAGTGTATCAGAAAGAAGTTTAATGATCATCAAATATGATAACTACGAATTTTGCTAAAACAAGAAAATTATTAAGAAACGTCAAATATGAAGCAAAGTGGTTTTCAAGATTTTGTCCACCATTTAATGTCAGCAAATTGTGTGTTAATCTGAATAGCCTGTTAAGCAGAATCAACCCTATAGATTTTTAAAAGGAGGTAATCAAACTGCAACTAGTGTTCATAGCTTCGTCCGTTGGAACAGACTAAAGGCGTATTTTCGACGTTCCCCGAGGACTCCACTCGAGGAGTCCCCAAGAACGGGGCGTGCTCCAATTATTATCACCATCATTAAAAAATACTCCCTTTCCGATTCAGAGGGAAATCAATTTTGATGTTACTGCAATGTAAAATTAATTACAACAATCAGAATAGACAAAACCAAAAATAAAGTGGATCCAGGCTATATTTCGTCAACTGCATATTTATTTATAGAAGAAAATTCATTTTGGAAGCATTCCCATGCTCTCGTTGTTTTCCGGACGCGGAGTCCGCGTGGAGTGATTCCCTCTATTCTCGCCGTTCCCTTCGATTCCCGGCGGCGTCCTCGGGGAACCGCGAAAATATGCCTTAAGCTACCGACTGAGCTTTTGGTTTTCTGCATCATAGTAGGTATATTAATAAAACTTTCAAAGGAAGTATTTTTTTCGTTAGTCTACTTTCTTTCTTTTAAAGTATTCGGTCGTCTCTTTATCTTTTTATTACTCAATGTTTTTCAATTAACATGGTTTTTAATATTATTAAACAATAACACAAATTTTATCTACAAAGAATATTATATGTCTGACGACGCAAAACGGAAACGTCAGCTACATTTTATTACAGCTATATTTCAAGTTGATTTTCCAGCTTGAGCGGCTTGAGCCTGAAGAGGACCCTTGCCAAGACGTGCCGAAATAAAGCTCTTATAAAATATAGCTGACGTATCCTTTTTGGATCGTCAATAATGATTGGTAATGCGTATTTTCGCCGTTCCACGAGGACTCCTCGGGGAATCGAAGGGAACGGCGACAATAGAGGGAGTCACTCCACGCGGACTCCGCCTAGAAAACAACGTGAACACGGGGAATGCTTCTAAAATGGATTTTGTTCGAAAAACAAATATGCAGTTGACGAAATTAGTCTGGATCCACTTTAGTTTTGGTTTTGCTTATTCTTATTCGTTTTAATTAATTTTACATTGCACCAACACCAGCAAAAATTTATGCCCCTCCGAATCTGAAAGGGAGTCCTTTTTGATGATGGTGATGATAATCAAGGCATTCCCCGTCCGTGGGGACTCGCGAGAATACGGGGAGTGAGTCTCCGGGACAAACAAAAACGCAGGGACTCCTCAGTGAACGGCGAGAATACGCCTGTAGTCAGCTTGGGTTGAAGGAATATATAACGGCTATTACAATTATTCTTATTATATCCAGGGGAATCGACGACTTACCTGTAGTCTCTTGAACAAGTACCGCAACTCCATCAACTTCTCGCTGGACCGTTACGACGTGTCTGCTATCTGGGGACATGTAGGGAGTTCCGCGTAAAGACGCCTTATGCGTGAGGACAATATCGGTCAGATAGTCGAGAACGATTTGTCCGGTCGCTCGTCGGGTTACGGGCTCCTCGCATTCCATGACGACAAGTCCATCTAAATGGGAATCTGTTAGAAACTTCTATGTTTTCAAGTTGCTAAGGGGTGAGAATTATTTTTTTTTGCTTATTAAAGTCATCATGAAAGCGATCAACAAAATCTATCCTGACACATTATTTGCGTTTTTGATCCGAATTCTACGTTCCGAGTTCTCGCTTCTGAATTCTCGTACAAATTACAGTTTTTGCTCCTCAGACTTCTCTATTCTCGCTTTTAACAAAAACACTAGCTGTGTTCGTTGCACTCCGGGCTGTCTCTGGTGTTTAGTCACCAGTGTCCAGTTCTTCCCTTAAAACGCGTTTCTTTGGTTCACCTGCGAGTTGATGAAAACTGGCTAACTCCTCGCTGCAGCCGGGCTCACGAGCAGGTTTTGGTTAGTCCTCACCGGTGAGATAAAACCGGACACTGGTTAGTTCGAAAACGGGTTATAAGAACAAGACCAAAGGTTTCGATGGGATCCCAAAAATTCAATATCTGATCCAGACAACTGGGTCTTGTCTTAGCCAGATCCAGTCTTCGCCAGACTCCTTGAGCATTTTTACAATTAAAATTCAGAAACAGATTAAGGCCAAATAGCTAATCACCTGAGAAAACCAAGTTCAGATTTGGATTCAGCATGTGTGTTTACCCCTATAAGTCATATCTGTTTGACGAAAACTCCCTGCCACTTCTGCCAATTTCCCGGTTCCGGCCGAACTCCAGAACTAATTGTCAGGCGAAAAAAGAAAGCTCTAAGACGAAATCAGGGTATCTTCTTTCCCCAGTAATGAACATCTAATCAACTTCAAATAGAAATTTAGCTTATAACAAATTTTCCGATTCCAGCCGGATTCCGGTCGAACTATATGTCCGGATAAAATACGATTGTCACACAGGGACTCGGCATCTCTTCTTACCCCTATCGCTTATCTAATCAACTAGAAATAAAACTTTGACTTCCAACAGTTTTCCGGTTTTGGCCGGATTCCGGACGAACTAAATGTCCGGGTAGAAACTTGTTTTCACATAAGTGTTCAGCATGTCTTCTTGCCCTAAATCGAACATCTAATCAACTCCAAATAAAACTTTAAATTTTGACAAACTTTCCGGTTTGAGCCGGATTCCGGTCGAAATACTTGTCCGTCGAGAAAATAGTTTTCACCATCGTCTTCAGCATGTCTTCCTACCTCTAAATCGAACATTTAATCAACTTCAAATAAAACTTTTACTTTCAACAAACTTTCCGGTTTGGGCCGGATTCCGGGCGAAATACTTGTCCATCGAGAAAATAGTTTTCACCATCGTCTTCAGCATGTCTTCCTACCTCTAAATCGAACATCTAATCAATTTCAAATAAAACTTTTACTTTCAACAAACTTTCCGGTTTGGGCCGGATTCCGGGCGAAACACTTGTCCGTCGAGAAAATAATTTTCACCATCGTCTTCAGCATGTCTTCTTACCCCTAAATCGAACATCTAATCAACTTCAAATAAAACTTTTACTTTCAACAAACTTTCCGGTTTTTGCCGGATTCCGGGCGAACTACTTGTCCGATGACAAAATGGTTTTCACCACCGTGTTCAGCATGTCTTCTTACCCCATAATCGACTATCACATTAGCTGTTTCAAAATATTTTGTTTGTCCCTTAATTTGAATCCCCTCCCCCACCCCTAAATGTAGAGCTACAAAGCCCATCTACGAACTTGACTGGTCCGACGACCCAACGAACCCTCACACCAAGTTTCATCAAAATATCTCATTCCCTTCGAGAGTTATCGTGCTTACAGACGGACGGACAGACGGACGGACAGACGGACGGACGGACAGACGGACAACTTTTGCGATGTCATAGGTATCCCTCCACTTACGTTTTGGGATCCCAAAAACCGGAGACCATCGGTGAGAACTCCCGTGACAAAGAACGCAGCTACTGATTTGGCAGCTCGTCCGCAACCCGCTATATGTGTTTATACCCGCACTCTGTTGACCAATCGGGGAGGAGAACGGAGAGAGGAGAATTGACAATTCACCATCGGAGGAACTTCTCGATTCTGCAGAATCGCGAGGCTTTCCCCGTTCTCAATTTTTGACAAAAACGCAAGAAAAGGAAAATTCACTTCCTCTGAATTGTCCAAAAACGCGAAATAAGAGAATTCGGAGGAGAATTTGGATCAAAAACGCAACTTTTATTTATACTTTATACTTCGTAAATCATTCATACTTCGTAAATCACTTTCCGTACACTAGATACACAACCTATTCATCAGAAGAAATTTCTCCGGTTTTTAAAAGCTTACTCAAGGAACTTCCCAACATTTCTTATTTTTCTTTAAAACCTTTCCTGCCCATCGTTTCAAATCCATTTGTCATTCATCTCCACTAGCCCCAAAGTCTTCTCTCTTTGTCCCTGTAACTTTCTGCATTCACACAAAAGTGGCACATTTTTTTATGCTCTTCTGTCTGACAGTCAGATCTCGTTCAACATCGCCACATTCTTAGTCTACTTATTTTGCACCTATTCTATAGGTCTCTGAGATATTCAAAAACATGTGCGGATTTCTGAGTAAAAACTGATTTTTCGATAAGCTCGTAATGATGTTCACTGGGTATCTCTCCTTAATCAGGTCCCTCCCGACTTCTAGAGGAGGAGTGACTTTTTTCTTTGTCATAGGAAATTCAAAGAATAGTAAATCAATAAAAAAAAAATATATCAGCACATTACCTACTGGCCTAAACCATAATCAATCTCTACGGCACTAAATAATAAATATGAATTTTAATGTTTAGTCAAATTGAATCGCTCTCAGTTTGCCAAAAATCCATTTTTTTCCGAGAGAGATGGGATTTTGTGGTGTTGTATGTCTGGGTGGTTTGTTGCGACGAGGAAGCAAGTAAGGATTTTTTTTCTTTTCTTTTCTTCTTTTCTCCCTTTTTATTTACTTTAATTTATGTTTCAAGGGTGTGCTGCACGACCAAACAAGTGGTAGCTTCTGGGCGGCGATGTGGTTGTTTTGTATTTTTTTTAATAATCCCGAATGTGGTTGGTAATCCAGGTCATAAGCAGGGTCGTTCGGACATTGCTAGTAGCGTGAACGTGGGTCCGACAGGCATGGACTTGTCCACTCACAGAAACAATCAATAAAAGTATGGAAATTCTCTCTTTAGAAAAGATCCATCTTTATATTTTGAAAGCCTCTTTTTAGTTATAAACTAAAACTAAAACTTTGAAGTCAACTTTTTTCGGTTATCAATGGATCTGTTCTGTTCTCTAAAAACGAACTACAATGAGCGTGTTCCATCTTACGTACCGTAGTTACTACGCATGACGTCACGAGTTTTGGCTCTTGCTGTACAAAGATCACTCCGAGGGGGAATCCAGCCAATCCAGTTACAGAGATCCGTTGTTACCACGCTTACTACGCTCCCGAGTATGACAAGCAAATTGTTTCTACTAGTTACTATTTCGAGATGGTTGGAACGGTCAGCGTAAGTAGCTTTTCACGAGGCTGGAACAAAAATAGTAACTAATAGTTACTATTATTAGAAGGTTGGAGCACGCTCAATGACTAGGTAATCATGATGAGCAGCAGTGACACCACTTGTCATCTTTCAGAGCGTGTTCCACCCTTCTAAAAATAGTAACTATTAGTTACTATTTCCGTTCCAACCTCACGAAAAGTTACTACGCTGACCGTTCCAACCTTCTCGAAATAGTAACTAATACTAACTTTGCTTACCATGTAGTAGCGTAGTAAGCGTGGTTACTACGGATCTCTGTAACTGGAGCTGCGTTCTCTGTCACGTGAGTTTTCACCGGTGGTCTCCGGTTTTTCTTATAAGCCGTTTTTGCATCCACCGGTGACTTCTCACCAGTCTTATAACCCGTTTTTGAACTAACCAGTGTCCGGTTTTATCTCACCGGTGAGACTAACCAGAACCTGCTCGTGAGCCCTGCTGCTGCGAGGAGTTAGCCGGTTTTCATCAACTCACAGGTGAACCAAAAAAACACGTTTTAAGGGAAGAACCGGACACTGGTGACTAAACACCAGAGACAGCCCGGAGTGCAACGAACGCAGCTTGGATTGGCTGGATTCTTTCTACAGCAAGAGCCAAAATTCGTGACGTCATGCGTAGTAACTACGGTAAGTCCGGCGAGGCAAGCTCTCAGCACGACCTTTCTTACGCTCAACCTTCCCTAAGCTGGCCGAGTATTCTCTCTCGGAAGAAGTTCAACTTCCCTATAATTGCTGAAACTTCCACCAAGAAGATTGGAATTTGTGTGTTGCCCAGCCCTTCAAAGGATCCTCTTTCAAACAATAATAACCCCAACTTACACAGAGATGAGTACTGAACTGTTCTTGGAACGCAATTATAGGGAGCGAGGTCGACAGCTTTGATATAACGCATTGCTTGCAAGTTCATCTTATAGAGCCCCCTCTGGTTCACATGACTGACATATCCGTAGCGGAACTGCTCACCGAATTCCTGGAAGAAGAGAAGGGGGTTACTAAGATACAAGGAAAGTGAAATGAAAGACAGGAGACCAGGGGCGTCACGACTAGGAGGGAGGGGGGGGGGAACGAGCAACCCCCCAAATGTTGCCGGCTAGTCGGTACAAAATTTGCCGAGTCAGCGCGAAGCGCCGCGGTTTTTCGAACAAACAGTCAATTTCTTTCTTGGAAACAGTCGATTTTCTTTAAAAACAGCCTGTTTCACGTAAAAATAATCGATTTTTTTAAAAAATAAGTCGACTTTAGATCAACAAGTCTATTTTTGAATAATAGTCGTTTTTATCGGCAAAACAGACGGTAAAAATGACCTAACAGTCGGTATATACCTTGCCTCCCCCCCCCCCACAAAAAAAAGATTTGGGCTAGTAACGCCTCTGCAGGACACAAATCATCCTACATGTGTAATTTTGAGATCCAGTCCGGAACTGACCCCAGTATATACATGTGCGGAAGCACAGCAGTTGGATTACCAACTGAAGAACGGTTGACTATAAAAATGAACCCGCATAAGCAGACGTCCAACCGCAGCGACGTAACTAAGGTTAAAGGGTTGGGGAGCGGGCATTGTCCGAAGAAACTTGTCCATGTGTCAACTACTTCATGGGGGGGAGGAAGTTTAGCAACAGGCCTACTAGAGGCGCAGGTTTTTTGCCCAATCAGCTTTTTCAAAGGCGTAGGGATGTGATCCCCTTCTTGGTTCCATCTTGCCTCCTGTGACAAATGACGCTCATTTGGAACCCTTGACGTAAAATTGGCTGAACTGCTAAACTAGAAACAATTACTGGACTGTTAATCAGCGAAGTAAAAAGTTTAGTCACGTTCTTCAGTTTGTGAACTGAATATCCAGTACATTTCCTTTTTCGGCTTAAAGCATAGCACTATACTCTACATGACTAAGTCCAAAACATATTGAACCTCCGAAAGAACAAGAAACGTCACCCAGGCGTACCCAGTAAATTGATTCAAATCCTGTGTAAAAAAATAACTGTTGAAACGCTGGCGAGCGAGAGCTTGGCGTGCCGCATCGATGTAACAGAATGAAGCAAACAGACGTGGTAGGTGGCATCGTGCTCAGGAAATTCCCCCTTTCCCTCCCTCTCGTTGTCGTCATTCGCCCTCTTCTCCGGAATCGACCAAAAGTACGAGCCATCAACTTTCTTCGTTTACGACAATAAAGGAAAAATATTTTCTGGACACCTAGTTGTCTGGTAGAAACAAAGAAGAGTTCTCCTCTATACTTTTTACAGATGAGGTCCTCTTTTTCCTCCCCCCTCCTCTCCCTGTTGAGTCAATCACCTTCATTATCAGGCTGTGAGTCTTCTCCAGTCGTAATGTGCCAATGCCCGATCAATAGCCTATTTTCAGGCAACGAGTCGGCCGCTGGTAAAGCCATACAAATGGATCGAACAGAGTGATAGCAAACCGTTAAACTCTGCAAATTACTGATTGGATTACCACAATAAAAATGAATTGGTTTGGAGGTTCACTATATACGAGCACTAAAGTGATTCTCGATTATCGTCTATAAACTAGAACCATCTTCATGACACTCTTAAAACAGCTCAGTAACGACAGAAGCAAGCAGTATCAATCAATCAATCAATCAATCAATATATTTAATTCATGACATGATACGTCACATAAATAAAAGAACTGGATACTATAGTCTATATACACATTAACCATCTGGCAGTTCAGGGGCAGTTCAGCAAGTCTGCGGTACAGACGATAAAACTGCCCGGAACGACAGTCCTCGTACTGGTGAACAGCCTGCAGGAGTGGGTTTCGAGTCCGATCAAGGCGTCCGATCAAGTATAATTTGTCACGTCAAAGTTCTGCAGCACTCTTTTTGGGATCCCAAAACGTAAATGATTATGACTTCGGAAAGTTTGTCGGTCTGTCTGTTAGCATATAACTCTCGAAGGAACTGAGATATTTTGTTCAAACTTGATGTGAAGATCCTTTGTGTCTAATTACAATATTTACAATTCAAGTTCGTAGATGGTACCTATACCAATATTTTCAGGGGTAGGGGAGGGGTTTCAAATTATGGGGAAAAAAGGTTTTATGGCCAATAAGATAGTCGATGCAGGGCAGTCGTCATTCAGTCGTGCCCGAGAGCAGACGCAGGTATTTATTCCAGTGCGCTCAGAGATTTACTGATCTAAAATGTCGCAGTGAGAAAGAACGGTGCCAAAAACTGTCCGGCAGGAAAATCTGAACCGGAGCTATCGGGATTATTGTGACTATGTCGAATAAGCAGAAGCATTACTGCCCCGAATGCCGATCGTTAGTAACGTCGAACGCCGTCCAGTGCCAAGCAGGGTGTAGCAGGTGGTATCATGCCGGAATTAATAGGTGCGCACGTATAAGCGCTAGTGAGTACACAGTACAGTGGCTGTGCATCGAGTGCACGACCAAATCTAACAGGCAAAATACACCTAAGGTTGCAAAGCCGACAACCAAGTCGACACCGCGCCCTCCTGATGCTACTCCGGCTACTCGCCATAATGCGCGAGGAGCCGCTATTGAACAGCCTACCGTTTTTGGCATAGGAATCACCCCCAAGTCACATTTGAAAGGCAGCACGAAAACCACTGCCGCACCGCCCCCACCCCACTCCGTTCCTCAGACTGTGCCCAGCGGTGATAATGAAGACACGACAACTGCACAGCTCCATGAGCAAGTGCTAATAACTCCACCAAGTGAGTTAGAAGTAAGTGATATCGAAGTGCTACAGGAAACCATCAGCTGTCTCAAGAAGGATCTCTCAGCCGCTCAGGCGGAAATTGCAGTGTTACGGGCGGACCTCGCTAATGCAAAATCTCACAGCAATACTTTGGAAAACCACCTCGAACTTAAAGAATTTCTCATCAGTAACCTGCAAAAATCCGCCAGTGTCTCCGCTCAACTTTCAGAAATATCCGACCCCTCGCAATCCAAATTGAACCAGGAAAATATTTCAGTGCAAATCATCGATAGTCAGCCTCTTGGTAATGACTCACCGCTAGCAGACGCAACTCCTAGTGACGTAAATACCGCATTGCAGAGCCCAGGTCACGTTATTTCGAAAACATGCAGTAATAATGAGTGTAGTTTTGACCACGTTGATTTGTGTAATGTTTTATCATGTACTGACAAAGAATGTAGTTTCGCGCATCCGTATTGCGGTATGTCAAAAAGACGTAGCCCTAGTCATGCAAATCGACAGGAAAACTTTTTTTTGAATCAAAACCCGGCATCAAAAAACTTGGCCGGACGGGGGTCGCGAATTCAGTCACACCGCGAATACACCTCTCGCGGACCTGCGTGGCTCCCCTTGCCAACAATTCCTCCCGCACATCAGCAACCCCCCTACCAAGCGGGTGTTGCACCTCCACAATCGGTCGGAGTGTTTCTTCCCAATCCGCCACCTCAACAGCATCAACCTTTGTATCCCCCACGAAAGATAACGTACCCCCCTCTACATCCGAGCCCTCTGACAGTGTCTCAAATCCCCGTGCCTCCCCCTTTCTGTCCACCTTTGCTGCCCTCACCGGCGAGGACGCAATTTCTCTCGTTTCAGCCGCAATTCCGGTACTGAATAGATTTGAGCCCCTTATTGGTGTGGGTAATGCTGACGGCCGCAACGCCCACCAGGAAAACAATTTATTATTACAAAGACCTCCTACGAGAACATCAAACACCACTAAGGTAAAGTATTACAATTCTGAACTTTTTTCTTTCCCTAGGTTTATTTACGCAAATGCCGAGAGTTTAAATTTTGATAAAGTGGCCGAGTTAGAAAGTCTAGCTCAGGTTACAAAGGCATCTGTTTTAATGGTTTCTGAAGTCCATCGACAAAACCCGGAACTCCTGAAAATCGGTGGTTTTGACGAATTTATAAAAATGCGACCGGATGACCACCCACTGGGAAAAAAAGGTGGGGGAGTCCTTATTTATACCAATGAAACTTTAAGAGCAACTAGACTTGATATCCCATTTTTAACCGATTACGATGAAATTATGTGGGTCATTTTAAAACCACGACGTCTCCCGAGGAAATTCACTGGTATAGCTTTATGCGTGTATTACTACTCTCCAGGTCAGACGAGTGAAAATCGCAAAGCATTTGTCGAAAAGTTGCAACTCAGTTCGGATTTTGTTTTGGGTAAATACCCGTCATGCGGAATTTTCATGATGGGCGATGCTAATGAATTAAAGCTCAATTATCTTGACACTGGAATTGGCCTGAAGCAACTCGTCAATTTTCCCACGACTAAGGGCGGTACCTCTCTTGACCGAATTTCCACAAATATGTATGAATTTTAAAACATGCCTACGGCCGGTGCTCCGATTGGAGGAAGTTACCATTTTTCTCTTGAACTTAACCCCACCAATTCTATTAAGATTGACTACACTACAACTGTAAATACCAGTCGACCGATCACAGATGAGGGACTACTAACTTTTGGTCAATGGTTGAGTTGCGAGAAATGGGAAAAATTCAAAGATGCTAAAAGTAGTAATGAGAAAGCTACTATTTTCCAAGAAACTTTGCTTCAAAATTACAAGGCTTGTTTTCCCGAGAAGTCAACAAAACGTTTCTCATCAGATCGACCATATATTTCGCAAGAAGTTAAGAAAATGGTAATGGAAAAACGATGGCTTTTCCGTCAGGGTAATACCAAACAAGCCAACAGGTTGAAAAACAAGCTCAGAAAAGTCACTCGAAAACATGCAAAAAAATACTTGGAACATGAAGTTAATCATCTGTATGAGTCCAAACCAAGCCAGTGGTACAACCGAATCAAAAGAATGACAGGCAAGGTGGAAAAAGGAGTTGATTTTGGTCTTGACGAAGAAGACGACGTTACTGCCAACTCCCTTAATAAACATTTGGCTAACATTGTGCAGTCCCTCCCGCCTTTGCTGGGCGAAGAAGTGCCCACCCCACCCCCTGAGTTTATTGATTTCCCTCTAATATCAGAGTCCCAGGTGTTTTTTAAATTAAAAAGACTTAAAAGAACAAGCATTACCCCTGTAGATATTCCCGTGGATCTTATTAAAGCATTTCCCGATTATCTCAGTGGCCCACTAACACTCCTTTTTAATCAGGTCACAAAAACAGGTGAGTATCCATCAATCTGGAAAAATGGTTTCATTACACCAATACCAAAAAAAGATGCGCCTAATGATTTTTCGGGCGTCCGACCGATCACCATGACACCCATTTTTAGCAAAGTGTATGAGAGTTTTGTCGCAGAATGGCTGAAAGACCGTATTTTGGAGAAAATTGATCCGAGGCAGTTTGGAAATATGCCGAACACGTCTACATCTCATTACCTAGTAAGTATAATTGACAAAATCTTACAAAACCTTGATGAACCAGATTCTTGGATTAATCTTATTGCAATAGATCTAAGAAAAGCTTTTGATTTAATTTGCCATAATATTCTTATAAAAAAACTTCTTGGCCTAGGTGTACACTCATTCCTTGTTCGTTTAATCGCTAGTTTTCTTTCAGGCAGATGTCAACGGACAAAATATAAGTCCACCTACTCTGATCCACTGCCCATCTTTTGTGGTGTTCCTCAAGGTACCCTTTTGGGACCACTTTTGTTCCTTGTCATGATAAATGATTTGGCAACAACACTGGACAACCGTTGGAAGTATGTCGATGACTTGTCACTCATTGAATGCTGTCGGAAAAACCTCCCAAGCAGTGCAGGTTCACTAATGAATGATATATGTCAAGAGGCAAAGGTGGACAGAATGACTGTCAACTGCGACAAATCTGTAATTTTAACCATTTCTTTTTTAAAATCCACGCCAGTTTTTAACCCAATTATTCCCAGCGCTAGTCACGTGACCGAAATCAAACTACTTGGTGTCCATATAACTTCAGATCTGAAGTGGAACAAGCACGTCGATGGCATGTTAAAGAAAACCAATTTGGCCATCAGATCTCTAAAGTTGCTGGCTCGCCATGGAATCCCTGCCCCACACCTCCTACGCATTTATTTTTCTTTTATTCGTTCGACACTCGAGTACTGCTGCCCTGTATGGCATTTTGGACTGACGAAGGAACAGTCTGACCGGGTTGAGAGGGTGCAATACCGTGCCCTCCTAGTAATTTCAAAAGCCCCGAAAGTACCATACATATCCCTCCTTAATCAGTTTCAACTTCAAACCCTTCACTCCCGTCGTTTAAAACTCTCCCTATCTTTTGGACATAAAATCCTGTCGAGCCCCATTCACCGAAATATCCTCCCGCCCCAACATGAACCGGCTCGGTTAAGGCCAAGCAGGTCCATTGCAGAGCCTGTACCGAAACTTCAACCTGTGACTGCCTCACATGCTCGTTATGAGCTTAGTTTTGTGCCCTCGTTTGTTAAGTTGTTCAATGCCGGGTCGATTTTTTAGTCTGTAAAATAGTTATCAATTGTATATATTGTATTTTTGTGCATGTTATTTTTGGCTCATCGCACATGTTGACAACAAAAACTAATAATCGGCTCTGTCCGTCTCATGTTTTTCGAATAAAGTGAATTGAATTGAATTGAATTGCTAAGGAAACATGCTGAATCCATATATGAAACTTTTTTTTCTCGCCAGACAACTGGTCCGACCGAAATCAGTTCGAAAACGGAAAATTCTACAAAAGAAAAGTTGTACCCGAACTTTATTTAGAGGTTCGACATAGGGTACAGAAACATCCTAAATCAATTTCTGAAACTTTTAATGTCGCCCGACAACTAGTTCGTTCGGAATCCGGTCAAAACCGGAAAGTTACTAAGCAACAATCTTATTCTGAAGTCGTTTAGCCAAACAGGGATAAGCGGACATTGGAAAATATATTTTTTTCTCGCTGAACAAGCAGTTCGCCCGGAATCCGGCCAAAACCGAAAATTTGGTAAAAGTAAGAACACACGACAAATCCATTTCCGAAGTTTACTTTCTTGTTATTCGAGATTTATGCATGAGGGATACACATATACGTTAGATCCATATTGAGTCAGCAGTTTGGCCATAACTAGTCAAAAGACATCATTCGGTATCGGTAGCTTTTTTTCATATCATATGTTTACGTACCCAGTGAAACGTAACTGTGCCAAAACACCCCCATAGCGAAACGTCCCCATGGCAAAACGTGCGCATTACAAAACGTCCCCATGGCGAAACGTCCCCAAGATTCGTAAGCTTACCTTGGTCTCCAGGAGCATGACCGAGTAGTGAGACAAAGCTAAAAAACAAGAGCTACGAGCCTATATGGCACTTGTGACGAGTAGGCTGTACAAGAAAGTAGATGAGAACGTCACAAAATACACCCGCCATCCAAAAATGCGGTTCGGAAATAGAAATAGGATATTTAGTTCTCACTCAGTTCTGAGCAATTTCGGCATCGTCGCCGATTATCTGTAGCAAATGCGCATGACTGTTCAAACTTCCAAGTTTCAGCCCAATAAATCCACTCGTTTAATCAACAGACGTGCTCCACGATTTCCGGTACTCCCTCCATCTCCCCCTACCCGTGGCTGGATCTGGTTCGGACTAAAACATGGACCATCTAAAGCATCTTCTTTTACAGCATCTGTCAAGTTTCACTCGAATCTGATTCTTTTTGAAAAATTTCAGACCCCCCCCCCCCCCCCTCACCGTTGTCGGATCGTGTTCGGACCTTAAAATATGTCATCTAGGGTATATGTCTCTCTACATTCCAAGTTTCATTTAAACTGATGCATTCGTTTGATCCCTATGCGAGCCTCAAAGCGTCCGGCAATCTCCCTCCAACTCCCCCCACTCTGGCCGAAGAGCACTTGGAAACACAAACGTCGTACTCTTGATCCACACTTCCCGTCCATCAAATTTTACTGAAATCGGAGCATAGTCTTTCTGCAAATTTCTGGTAACCCCCCCCCCCCCCCCCCACCTTGGCCGAATCTGGCCCGGACGATAAAATATTAAATTGAGGCCGCATAAAATCGCCATTTTCGAACTTGCATCTCATTTGGTCCACCCGTTTGGCTTTTGTGCATGTCAAAAGTCGCCCCCCCCCCTCCCCCCATTTTCCCAAACCGTGGTTGCATGTAGTTGGAACGTCTAGGTCATCGATTATTATCACCCATTAAGTTTCACTCGAATCAGACCACTCGTTCGCAATTTGCAGAAGTGAATTTCCATATTTCCCTTCCCACGCTCCCCCGAAAATGCTTGGATCTAGGAACGGAAGTTTACGGGGGTATGTTGTGTCAGGTTCTTAAAGTCGGGTCACTAATATGCCTGCGATGTTTCGTTATCTTAGTACATCTGGAACTATTCTAACTCGCGACTACTGGAATTCCGGGAAACCCCTCCAGCTGCCCTCAAAGAGATCTGAAACGGTCTGGCTCCGTCAATTTCGTATCTAGGCCTAATGCTCCGGTAAGTTCCGTCCCAATCCCTCTGCTTTAAGCGTTTCTTGAGCTTTCCACCCCCATCCCCCCACAGGTATCGGACCCGACCCGGACTTGACAGAGAGAATCTGAGGCAATAGCTCTTTCCACCTGACAAGTTTCATTCACATCCGATCACCCGTTCAAAAGTTATGCATGCCACTAGATTCCTGACTCTACATCCAAGTCAATCTGTTCGGATCCCTGACATACCTGCGAAGTTTCATTGTTTTAGCACATCAGGAAGTATGCGGAACTTGCAGGATCGCTAGAAATCCAGACCCCCACACTCCCCCACAGTTCCCAGATCCGGTCCGGTTATGTCAATGACGTATCCAGGACCTGTGCTTGTTCTTCTCATCAAGTTTCATCCCGATCCCTCCACTCTAAGCGTTTCTCAAGATTTCCGATTCCCTCCTCCAACTCCCCCCAGTGTAATCGGATCCGGTCCGAATTTAAAGTGGGACGTCTGATATACGAGATCATCCTGAATATCAGCTTCCATCAAGATCCGATCACCCGTTCGCAAGTTAAGAATACCTCAATTTTTGGCTTCCCCTTTCCTCCACTCCCCCCCCAGATGGTCGGATCGGGGAAGTGGCTATTTCCTATATAACCTGGTCGGGTCCCTAGCATGCCTGCCAATCTCCATCGTGCTAGCACATCAGGAAGCATCGAACTCGCGGGATCACTAGAAAAAGCGCACATGAAGAAGATATTGCCGGGTATGATTGCAGAAACAGCTACTATCTATTATAGTTAATAGAAAATTAAATCGAGCACCGCAGGCGAAAATTTTCGAAATCCATTTTTTTTTTTAGGCTAAAATTTAACTGCTTCTCTTACAAATTCTATCATCTACCGTCGATTAAATACCGAGACTCTAAGAAGTTCCAGAAACCGGATGCAGTGACGTTCCGGCAGCAGCAGCAACTGTAGTCTAGTCAATATACTACCTCTAATCACAGAAATATATTTTTTTGCTTTTTCCTGCCAAATTTAATCTCTACCTAAATTCTAGCTTTAATGTTTCGAAATCTCAATCCTAAAACTGGCTTCAAACCCCCGTCAAATGATGCGCCCTTCCACACAATAGAGAATATTACGAAAAGTGCTGCAGGCAGAATTTTCTAAATATTTATGATTAGATATTCTTTTTGAGATCCAAAAAAAAGGAATGACTATCGATGATATCACAGATCATCCCTTTTGTCTGCGACCAGTACTTCACTCGACCTCTTCTGAGTTTCGAGGCTTGTGGTAACTCCGAATCTTGGCAATTATAACGAATACGTCACCGAATCCTAGCTATTTTACCGAATAAGTTCAGACCGATAGCATGTTCGGGATTCTGTATAACTACCGTATCCCGGTTATTATACCGAATTGTTTTGGTATCGAAAGACTACCGAACAATATTCGTATTCGGTATACTTTCGTCAAAACTGGAACAAAGTCAGGATTCGTGGTTAACTTCCTAATCCTAGAAATTATACTGAATAAATTACCGAATCCCAATCGTGATACCGAATAATTTCGAACCAATAGCTTATTCGGGATTCTGTGTAACTACGGAATCTCCATAAATATACCGAATAGTTCCGGCATCGAAAAATTACCAAATAATTTCAGTAAATTCTCTCACCAAATTCGTGACAACTACCGAATACTTGCAAATTTACCGAATCCCGATCATTATACATAAGAGATTTGTACAGATAGCCTATTTAGAATTCTGTATTACTACCGAATCCCCGTAAATATAACGAACAGTTCTGCTATCAAAAAAATACCGAACAATTTTAGTAAAATTTTGGGCCTCCGGTCCAAAATTTTACCGAATCTCAAAAAGGTGGGGGGAGGGGGGGGGGCTGCATCCCCCTCACTCACCCCTTGCGACGCCCCTGTGTATGGGACTTTTGGAGCTTTAGATGTAACGAGCAACGTTCTATACTGTATCCTCTCAAGCAAATCCGACTGTTCCTGGGTCAGACCAAAATGCCAAACCGGACATCCGTATTCTAGGTTAGAACGGATAAAAGAAATGTAAACGCGTAGTAAATGGTGAGATGGAACACCGTAACGGGGCAAAAGTGTAAGGTAGCTTATAGCCGCGTTAGTTTTTTTTAAGCATACTCTCAACCTGTCTTTGCCACCTCAGATCCGAGGTTATGTATACTCCCAGCAGCTTCAGTTCGGCAGCTTCTGAACAAGTAAATAGGAAGCTGATAGTCCAGCCTTCCCCGGGAACAAAAAAACTAATACAACGAGGTTCGTCGTCCAGGCTTTTCCGCTCCTCCCTCCGACATAATTCGAAAGATACGACCCAGGATGACTACTAGCTTGTAGAAACTGGAAGAACCACTAACCTGAGCAGAAGGTGGGAAAAAGTCCTTGACAAGGTCAAACTGACCATCGATCGGTTCTGGATGGACCGTGTGGTGACTTTTCTTCTGTTTCGCGTCACGTATAACCTTCAAAGAAGAATGATTCTCATTATCAATGTTGGAATGATGAATGAATTTATTCCCAATAAAGCCCAAGGGCTATGGTGGCAAACATAACACAGTAACACAAACAAAATATCATACACTCCAAAAACAAACCAAAAATCAACTTCTATAAAAATAGTTCACGGTGGGTCATAGCTACCTTCAGGAATCTACTCGGCCTTCGGAGCTCACCAAAACACTTACTTCCCCTACTTGAAACCAAATCCCTTTCCTCCCAAGCCTCCCGACCAAACACTTCCTTTCTTAATTCTTTAAACTCCTCGCAATAATCATCATTATGAATCATTATGAAACGCGTCATACTAGTGATTTCGTTGTCCCGCATAGAAGTGGAACCAGGGCCGGCTTCCCTACTAGATTTTCAGGGCCTAATGTGTGGAACTCTATTCCGGAGAGCATTCGGGCGGCTGAGCACCTGGGGTTATTTAAAAATAAACTGAAAAAGTATTTGTTAGGCCAAGGTTCATAGTTTTTTTTTCTTATTTTTCTTGTTATTTTTCTTTTTTCTCATTATTATTATTAAATGAGTTGATGAGAGATTGGTTTTAGTGATCTTTTCTGTTATGATTTGTTTCTAGTTAATTATTAGTTAGGAAATGAGTTTTATGTACCCGCGCAATTGCAGGTGCTTTTTTGTACCTTTCTTGGGGCGGGTACTTCATTGGTGAAGATTGCTTAGTGCCTGAATACAAAATAATTACAAATCTTTCTCGTAAGGCATACAACAAAAATACAAGCGCATAGAGGTACCACAAATAACACGGAACAACCACCATTTGAAAATTGGTTTATTCGTGAATAGCGGAACAACGAAGTAATGTATTTTCAGCGGGTCTTCAAGCCAATTTTAGTGAATAAGTGGTAGGTAACTAGATTGTACTATCCCAGTCCTTTTCGGTTAAACTTTAAACATACGTGTATTAGAATAGGAGACCATACAATATATTGTATGGCCTCCAGTTCATTGGCTCGAAGTGAAAAATTTTTTACACACTGGGCGCGAAAAGGGGACTGGCATGCTGTAGGAGATACGAAGCCCGATAACACAGGACGAAGAAAGTACGACGTTCTGAGAAGACCTCAAAGATCATACGCTGTGGCAGTGGTGGCGACAGAGATGGGCGAATCCAATCATGAAAGGATTCGATTCGGAATCCAGATTCCGAATCCGAATCAACCATTTTGTGCTGAGGATTCGAATCCGACCTTAACAAAATCAAATCATGTCCATAGGTTATAATTTAAAAATCAGAGGTGACAAACAGGACTGATATCTAAGGTATCTAAGATAACGTGATAAGTTACTGAGGGTGGTTGGCGGTGCGGAGACCAAAAAGTTGCATTGCCGAAGCCCGATGTGTAAAATTGGTAAAACGGTAACCGGAAGGATGTAGTCTAGAAATATGAGTGGACTCGTAAGATAAGGATTTGGAATCCGAGTCCGATAAGCAGAAGAACTGAATTCGAATCCGGTCAAAAGCACGAATCCTGGATTCAAATCCGAATCTGGATTCGGATTCGCCCATCTTTGGGTGGCGATACAACGGGATAAATGCGAAACATACAGTCTACTCACCGGTCCCCAGTGATGGCACTGGGGGAGCGAGAGGATTGCTTCCACTGGAGGATCTACTTTTTGAGCATTTGCAGGTTCCAGGTTGAATTTTTTCTGTTCAGTCAGATTTTCGTTTCGACATTATGTAGATGGTGCTTTATACAAGGTGAAAAATAAACCAGAAAAAAAAATGTTTGAATTGAATTTGCACCGTGTTCTTCTGAACTGTGCTAACTGAATTTTTTTTGAAAACTGAGTTAACTATACCATTGGAAAGAACATAACTGATTTGGTATTGTGGTAAAGTGTGCTAAGTGTTAGATGACGACATTTGCTCCATCTAACAGTTAGACTAGTCTTAACCTTCTTAGTTCCTACTTTCTTCATGCAGATGTAAAACACAAAACTGGGCACACAAATTATAAATATGTAGTTAGCACAGTTTTGAAGAACACGGTACATTTAGAAGTCTAGGACTCCGCGCTTGTCGGAGCCTCGCAAACCAGGACCCATATTTTTTTTTTTTTTTTTTTTTTTTTTCTTGTACGTGATTTTGTTTTAGTGGTAGTTGCAATGGATAGGTGCCAGAATTGCAGTAAATATTATATCATGTCATGGTATTGCCTCATGGTTGTTACGACGACTGTATTTGTATGTGAAGATGCACTATCAACCTACTGTTACGACGAGGGATGTAGTAGGCTGGACCCAAGGTGGTAAATGTCCAAAAATACAAACATCTCAGTCAGGATGGCCTTGGGCGTCACAACGGCCTACTGCACATGCAGCACTTCACGGGTGTTTATTCACATTGGTTTGCAGACCGACCCCATAATAGGCTATCAACCACCCATCATACACAAGAGTTTACAGGCCAGCCCACTTTAAGGAGCTGTACATAAAACCCATAACAATGACCTATGGTCCTTAAATAAACGCAATATTTTATTTATTGATACTTATATACAACCTTTAGGCAAAAAATGTTGTTGGCCGGTCAAGGCCCAGAAAAAAAGTGTAGATGACTCATGGTCATGCGATGAGCCATGATAAGTCAAGGAGTTAAGAAATGATGCAAGAGTAGTCTACGGACCGTAAGCCCGACAGTATAAAAGATTAAACATAGTAAACGGAACCTTCACCGCAGCATGGTGAAGCCCCTCTCGATGAAGACCCTCGGTAGCTGAATTGGTAGAGCGGCCGCCTGGAAAGCGAGGTTCCTGGGTTCAAATCCCGGCAGAAGATAATTTTTGTCTTTCAGTTTACCACTTATAAATCTTACATTTCACAAAAGTGTCTTTGCCGAAGTCAGTATCGACAATATAAAGTACATATCTTTTCCTGTTCTCCTGTCCTTTCCTGTTATATCTTGGCGCTCAAATGCCAAAACTCAAAGCCAGATATTTAAATTCGCTCCTACTTTTTCCTCTAGTTCCTCTTTATCCCGCCTGTACCCTCAAACTCTACTCCAAGGGTATCAAAGTGTTTTCCTACACATTAGTTTAGTAAACAGCTTCGTTTATGGCCCAACGATCCATGTCAAATGGAGCTGTTATCTTCTAACAAGAGCTGTAAGCTCATATGGCACTTGCAGGAGTTAAGATGTTTTGATTGATCAAAAGTAAGTTTCGACTTTGCGGTTAAGATGCGCACTCTAGGGGAGCTGGAACTTCATTCGTAAGCAAAATCCTTAAGGCAAAAATGCTAATGGGCTGATGGGCATCATGAAAATGAATATATTGCTTAAAAGTATTTTTTTTACTTCGCGGTCAAGATTGGTACTTTAAGGACTAATCGGATTTGGGAAGTAGCAATTTCTAAGCAAATGTTGTTGAATCTCCAATATTCCAGCAAAGTTTCATCGTCCTAGCACATCTGGAAGTACCTGAACTCGCGATCACCGGAATCAAAGACCCCCCCCCCCCCCCCTCCAACTCCACCCATAATACCCGGAGCCAATCCGGTTCTGTACATGATTAATCCAGAGCATCTATTTGTCATTCCCACGAAGTTCGATCCAGATCACACCAGTCTAAGCGGTTCAAGTATTTTCCGCCCTCCCCCCAATAATTGCCGGATTCGGTCCGGAAATGAAAAAGATCACCAGAGAAAAATGTCCTTTGTTCAATTGTTAAATTTCACTCGAATCCGATCACCCGTTCCAAAGTTACGCACGACTCAATATTCCGGATTCCTCTCCCTCACCCCCCCCCAATATTATCATATCGAGGATTTTTTTTGTATTCCAAGTCAGTTTGACCGGCTCCCTGATATGCCTGCCAAGTTTAGTCGTGAAAATCCCAAAAAACAGAATTCCGGGACCCCCCCCCCCCTCAAGTGTCCGGACCAGTCAAATTGTGTAAAAGATTTACATGGATCAGCGGTTTGTTCTTCCCAGCAATTTTCACTCCGATACCATCATTCTAACTGTTTCTCGAGATTTCTGGTCCCCCCCCCCCTCCCCCATGGTGCCCGTAGCCAATCAGATTCAGGATATGATTTACCTAGAGCATCGGTTTGTTCTTCCCACAAAGTTCCATTCCGATCTCTCCATTCTAAGCGGGTCACGTATTCCCCCCCCCCCCCCCCCAATTGTAGCCGGATACGGTCAGGATATGAAAAAGGTAACCGGAGAAATGTTCTCTGTTAAAATCTTAAATTTAACTCGAATCCGATCGCCCATTCCAAAGTTACGCATGACTGAAAATTCCGGATTCCCCTCCCTCCACTCCCCCCACCTTTATCAGATCGATAATCGGGTCGCTGATATGGCCTGCCAAGTTTCATCATGAAAATTCCAAAACCGCCATCACCGGAATTCCAGGAAACCCCTCCCCCAACCCATATGTGTTCGGAACCAGTACAACGGTCTTTATCTAGAGCAGATGCTTGTTCGGCCCAGCAAGTTTCACTCCAACCCCTCCATTCTAACCGTTTCTTGAAATTTCCGGTCTCCCCCCCCCCCAACTCCACCCTCGCTACCGAATCCGGAGAAGACTTTAAACGCAAAATCACAGATATATAATCTATCCAGTTATTAAGTTTCATTACAATCCGATCACCCGTTTGAAAGTTACACACTTCTCAATTTCCCGGATTCCCCTGCCCTCCACCACCCCCCCAATATGGTCGGATCGGAAAACTGATTATTTCTAAGTTTGTTTGGTCGGGTTTTCAAAACCCCCAAAAGACCGCAATCTTGGTTTTCAAAAAAGATCGGCTGACTTATATTGTCCAACAATCAGGGTCACAGGAAGTGCCCCATACGATGGTCTACATACCTGTAAGGTTCGTGCCCCGCGGTCATCTTCGCTTCTCCGACAGGAAGCCCAGACTTGGTCCAAGCTTGGAATGTAGTGCAGCTCAACTGGGTAGCGGTCAGTAGCGACAACCTGAAAAATAAGACCTTAGTTGGACAGTACAAATCCAAATAGCTCATATAGTTAAAAATATAAAACAAAAATGGTAAGAAACAGTTTAAACCATCGAGGACACGAGTAACAGTTTTCTTCCACTCTTCTAAGGTTTTTTGAAAACCTTTTGCCGTCCCTAAATTTCCAGACTGTCCCACCCCTAATACTTCAGGTACGAAGACCTCACACACCAGCTTTTATTAAAGTAGGCTGTTCCGTTCGGTAGCCGACACAGTAGAAAAAAAGGACAGATGATCCTAGCTTTCTTCTGGGACCATAGCATGCGACGTCAGCAAATGCAATTTTTGTTTTTGAAGGGTTTTCTTCTTGTGCTCTACTTATCAGCATTGTATGGCTGTCACAGCAACATTCACGAGTTCTTCTTCTTCTTCTTTTTAGTCATCTCCCGTTCGCTGACTCGGCACAAACCAGGAAAGAATTAACTCAAAGAAAGTCTGTCGCGGGGCTAAATTACACTCTCGCGCCGAGTCACGACCGAGTTATCTCATGGGAATAGAGACGAACTAGGAATCCAGGACAAGAACTGGATTACCTTTTAGATAAAAGTCCTAAGAGAAAGAGGGGATCTTCTTGCAAAAGCTTATGTAAGCATAATACAAAAAACATCCCCAGGGAATGCACGGAAAATTGGGAGAGAGTCACGAAGAAGGGGATCTTAAATTAATGGAGGAGGCAGAAGTTTGCACAAGACAAACATAAAACTAATTACGTGATGTGTCCTATTTATAATTATTGCATCTCATGATGCCTAGCGATGGGGGGGGGGGGGGAGGGAGTGGCAGAAAAGGTATGACACAACATTTTTTTTACATTATCAAGGCTAGCTCTGTGCATATGACGACTGATATTATTAATTTATCAAAATTAGCTTTCTTCATAGCTGTGACGATTGTTAATAATTAAATATCAAAATTAGCTCTTCAGCTTGGACGATACGGGATTTTTAGACTAGTAAAATCATAAGAGCAAACAACCACCTTTTTTAAGTATCGCTTGGTTATGACTGAGCTGACATTATTCTGTCCTTTTCTAAGTTCCTGGAATTCGACCTTGATATAAAGTTTTACAGCTTAGGGAGACTCGTGGTGTGTGTGCACTTTTGAGGCTGCTGTTTGATCTCTAAAGCACACCTCGCACTACGTTCCAATATTAAAAAATACCTGAATACTGTAAAGGTATAGGCTAGGCAATTAACAAATTATCCACGGCCTTGGCTGTTTAGATCCTTTTCTCAAAACCATTGACTTCTAACAAAATCTCGCATGAAACGCGAACGATCGTTGGAAGCATAATGCGCATGGAAACCAGTGAATCGTGGCAAGTGCAAGATTGGGCGGTGTCGGTAGCGGGGAAAGAGTGTAACTTTTTTTTTAAATTTAAAATTTGAAATTTGGTCACCAGGTTTAAGAACTAATAAATGCTGTTACGGACGTAGATTACATTGGCATTATTGGTAAGACAGGTTATTTAAAGGCTGGTTGCGACGTAGTGAACTTGAACGTCAGCCAATCTAAAGTCCGAAACAGACAAACAGATTCACTTTCTTCTTGGTTGAAGCGGCAGCGCTGCAGCATCTTGCAGGGAAGCACGGACTTGGTCGGGGAGCAAGTCCGTGATTCTCGAGAAGCGCTGCCGTCTTCCTCGGAAGCGCTGCAGTGCAAAAACGGATGTAGAAAGAATCAGTCCGGAATCGGCCGAGAAGTAGACCTGCAGCATGCAACAAAAACGAGGCTCATTTAATTTCTTCCAGCACGGCCAAAGTTTAGCGTGTCTGACCGTCTGCTTTTCTTAGTAGGTGATCAACACCATCCGAAAGATGCCGAGGATATTTCTGTTATGAGCCTCTTCACGAAAAGATGACACATAGAAAGGTTTTAACCGAAATATTCTCGGTATCAAGGAATCGCATCCTTGTCTCAAATGTTATCAGGCTTTAAATCGACAAGAACATAGTCAAGTGTAAGTGGGAAGAAAAGGAAACAATTTACTCTAGACAAAAGACTACGAATCCCATGTGCCGTTGAAGAGTTGTGTGTTACTATCGCTCGCCCACTACCACGTTAAGAGGTCGCATCTCTTTTTTGCTGGTATGCTTCTGAAATTTATTTTTTAAGGCGTTTTTCCGCGACACAGTTGTGGGCGACACACTTCTGAGTGTTTGTCGGGGAAACACGATTGTGTGCCACACAAGCGAGCTTCAAGTTGAAACTCACGGAAACGCCGTTCTGTCCATTTTTTGGCGGTAGTTTCATGTCTGAAAATAAAAACTAAGTCCATGGAAAAATCTCAATAAATAGAACTCCAGGCTTTCTTCCTCACCATTCCGTGAAAAATGATCCTCAGTTTTATGTCTACATACTTTGGAAAGCTTTTAATTTTATTCTTATGATATTATTTTGATGCTAAATTTGAATTTCCCGCCAACGTCGAGCCACAAAATCAAAACTCACCTCGGCAGTTGTTTGTCGAATTCAAGCCACAAAGCGAGCCACACAAATCTTGTTGTTCGCGGAAACAAACTTGCCGGCCGCAGAAACAACCTTTTCGAGCCACAATCGACCCACAAACTGTTTATGGGAGCACGGAAAAACACCTTTAGTTTGTTCATCGCTGAGGACGATTGCCGGAAGTGCAACCAAAATGTCCGAAATATTTCTCCCTTGCTTAAAATCTTAAAGGTCGGAGCACATCTACGCCTCGCTCTGACCTGCGCCCCCCTCAGTTTCTACCCAGTTTGTTTTTAGCAGAAGAAAAACAGAGTAGAGTACTTACGTCAACCACAACCATTTGCTCTCTGCTGATGACAAGCACTCTATCCTTTTTGGGCTGAGTGGCATAAATATACCGAGTGGAAACGGCAACAGCGGCACCCCAGTTGCACAAAACGCCTTTGTCACCGCAAACGTAGTCCTGGAAATAAGCATTAGTTCAAGAGCTTTCTATCTTAGATATCGAATTTAAGTTCAAAGTTTACCATAACACTTAGGTTCCAAATCTCTCGAAACATTTCAAGGTTCAAGGTTTTAATTACACTTCTGTATAAAATCGTAGTAAATATAGGGTCAAACCGGAGAGACTAGGTCGGTTGACAAAAACCCGGAAGAAAAATAGTAAGTAAAAAATATACAAGGTAGGCTTCCACTTAATTGGTGCGTCAAATAACAGTTTCAAATTCTGTACGAGGAATGCCCTCGAGAATGCCATTCGCTTTTTAATGGTTTATACTTCCTGTGTGCTTTACAGATAGTGGCAGGAAGGTAAAACCCCACTTTGAAAAATATGAAGTAAGGTTCAACAAGGTCAGTGTAAAACATTACACTGTAAACAAAATCTTGCAGTATTAGCTACTGGGATTAATTCTGTCTCTACTAAGATAAGATTATCTCTAATTCGGATTAATCTTATCCCAGTACAGATAACTTTAATCCTTAATCGGAGAAACTTTTTACGGCGTAGTCCGCTGCAACAAATTTACTGGATAACGAGGGCCAAAGAGTTCCATAGTTTAGGATCCCGTCGAGACCTTCGGTATTCGTTTACTGCTGCCACCAGCAAGCCACGCTAGAAGGCCTTTGATCTTCAGCCATCTGAGAAGGGGTGGGCTCGAACAATCTTTCATTAACCTCAAACGCGGACCTGCCAAATAGGTCGATCGTTCCGCAGGTCCACTTTCCTCGTCAATGTCCCCCTGTGATACATTTGGTGATGGGATGGAAGATCGAGTGCGGATGGGATTGGAGAAAGATTGGACAGAGATGGATAACTTTTCTTTTAGAGCTTCCTGGGTTCCTGTACAGCTGTGTTCTCTGTACACCTGCACTGAGGACGGGGAGATGAAGCGGAACAAGGACAAAGGACAGCATTTTGTAAGTTTTTTACGTTCATCCTACTCGAATGTCAAATCGCCTAACGTGCATATATAGCTCTTACATATTTGTAATTATTTGTGAAACATTTTTTTTTACAATAACTTGAATTGCTTAGCACCTACGGATATTTTATAACTATGGTACATTTAGTTACTCCTTTTTCTGTACAAAAAGACGTCTTTATTTTTCCTTTGTACTCAATCGCATGTTCTTTTGATCCTTGGTGGGTAATACAGTTTACTTCTTTAAGTACTTACAAACAATTGCTCATTGGCCACGAATAAATTGCTGACCTTTCAAGATAAGCAAATGGCATTCCCGAGGGCATTCCTCGTACAGAATTTGAAACTGTTATTTGACGCATCAATTAAATGGAACATAGCCTACCTTGTATATGTTTTACTTACTATTTTCCTATCTTTTTTTTATTACGAGCTTGTCCCTGATGGATTCATGAATAAAACAACTGTCTAACTAACTAACCTCACCGTCCCTGGCAAAAACAAAAAAACAATTTTATTTTTGGCTGGGATTTGTTTCAATGAGATTCATTGGGATTCAATTATTCACGGCTTCCTTAAAAATTGTCTTCTTTGTATGCAAGCCCACGCCGCTGTATTCTTTTTGGTCTGGGGCAACATTCGATACGACAATCGAAATATCGATCAGTTTCGATATTGACTTATCAAATATCGATATTTTCTATAGTTGCATTACGATGTGCAACAGTTCTGTCATTCGGGATTTTCAAAATAAAAGAAGGAAATGGGGTTCCAAACTTGATTTCAATTGGGGAGAAGAAACAGACTGGGAAGGAAAAGCATGGAAATCCTACTATTAATTAATGGGAATGTTTGATTTTCTTATTTTAATTTATTTCTTTTCCTGTTATTTTTTTTGTCTGTGAAAAATATAGCAGTATAAACAGTTTCAGATATCGGTTTGAGATAATCCAAATATCGATAACCGAATTTGAAAAATATCGCCCAACACTAATTTTTGTATTTAATGCCGGCAAAATTTAAGATCAGAAAGAAAGGCTCCGTGCCTCGCAAGCAGCCAATCAGAAAGCAGCACGCGTGGCGGGCGGACTAAGTTGCGTTTGTTGCACTCCCAGCTGTCTCTGGTGTTTTGTCACCGGTGTCCGGTTCTTCTCTTGTAACGTGTTTTTGGTTCACTGGTGAGGCAAAAACGGCCTAAAGTCGGCCCCGTTAAAGGCGTAATCTCGTCGTTCCCCGAGGACTCCTCGGGGAACCGCAGGCAACGGCGAGAACAGAGGATATGCAAAATATGCAGTAGACGAAATTAGTCTGGATCCACTTTATGCTTGGTTTTGTTTATTCTGATTGTCTTTAATTAATTTTACATTGCACCAACATCAGCAAAAATTGATTCCCCTCTGAATCTGAAAGGGAGTCTTTTTTGATGATAGTGATGATAATCGTAGCCTTCCCTGTCTGTTGGGACTTCCGAGAATACGGGGAGTGAGTTCCCAGGACAAACAAGAAAGTGGGTACTCCTCAAGTGGAGCCCTCGGGGAACGGCGAGAATACGCCTTAAGTGTTGACGAAAAGTTGCTGACTCCCCGGGTAAAGCGGGCTCCCGAGCAGATTCTGGTTAGCCCGCAACGGTGAGGTAAATCGGACACCGGTTAGTTCAAAAACGGGTTATATGACTGTTTAGTAGTCACCGGTGGATGCTAAAACGTCTTATAAGAATAACTGGAGACCACCGGTGAGAACTCCCGTGACAAAGAACGCAGCTTCTGAACCGGGTTTCGGTTCTTGATAAAGGTAGAATTCCAAATGCAGTATAGGGAACATACTATTTGACAAGGTAAGAGAAAGCTAAGCTGGGTTGAATTATCCACGATTTTGGGCGTGACAATGAAATTTGAAAAGGTGATGCTCGGTTAAAACATCCGACGATCATGGATGTCAGAAGTGCAAGGGCCCATGGATATGAAAAGTTCGATCTAGGTTAAAACATCCACGACCGGGATCCCCTTCTCAGATAAATATTCTTTGAGCCCAAGCTGACTTTGAAACATTTATTCAAACAATGTTTACAACGGATACGTCAGCTACGATTCTTCGTCAGAGATATTTCGGCCCTTCTTGGCAATGGTCCTCGTCAGGCTGTCAATCCTCTGGTTGATTACAGGTTTGTTTCCTTCCCCGAAGTTAACCAGAGGATTGACAGCCTGACGAAGACCCTTGCCAAGGAGGGCCGAAATATCGCTGACGAAGAATCTTAGCTGACGTATCCGTTTTAAACATTGTTTGAATAAACCTTCTCAGATCACCCCAAAGTCCTCAGTTTGGACACAATGCTCCAACGTCAGGGTATACCCAAGCACAGTGCCAGAATGTTTGAGCAAAGTCTCAGTTTAACTTGGTCCCATAAGAATCTGTACTGGAAGTTCCCCCCATAATCAGATTCTTATGAGGGGTCTGTCCCGTTGTGCCAGGGCATTGTGCTCCGACGTACAGGCAATGGGCAGATATATTGGGGTGTGACCTAATGTCGGAGAAATGTGCCCACCAATGTAGGATTCGTCTATGATTTACCTTGCCCTGAGATAGTTTTTCCCGAGTCCTTCTTATGCATGCAAAGTGCGGAGTAGTCGACAGTTACAAAATGGAGTAAAAGAAAGAAGCAATTTTTATCCCCATTGCTTTCAACCTGATGATGGTTTATTTTCAAAACAAACTCTCACAGAGAACATAGCTTCTCTCGGTAGTTACAGATAGTGTTAAAAAAAAAACTGGGCTTGTCGTTAATTACAGGTAAGCAGTACACAATTTTTTCGTCAGTTTTACAGTTCACATTCTCATGTCTTCCTGTCTTTCGTTACTTGTCAACGGGTCAAACACCCTTTGGAGGGTCAACCGCGGGTCAAGAACCCTTTGTTCGTTCGTGCTCCATGGTGAGGCTGATCTACTTTCGTGATCTTTTACTAACACTTCTTATTCCATGTTGACGGCAAAACATTTTTGTCCTTTTTTTTTTTTTTTTTAATCCCGCCTAGCTTCTTTTTCATTTGTTCTCGATTTAGATTGAACTAAAACAAGTGGCTATGTCACCACCTCCAACTCAGTGACGTTAATACAAAATTTACCTAACAGTTTACCCTACTTTAAGGTCACTTACACTTTCGTCTTAAACCTATTATCTTTATATACTTTATCAACTCTAAATTTAACTTCTCTTTTCCAAATTTTCATTTTTTTCTTAAATATTCTCCTAAGAACTCACTCCTTCTCACCCCAAAAAAGTTTGTCCTTTGTCCTCCAAATTCGACTAGGTGCAAGTAGCACATTGTTTTGGCGTTAGGTACAGAGGAAAGTCTTATTGTCTTCGTTATTGGCCGGGATACAGTAGCTGTTGAGATTGTCAAAATCGCAGATCAAAAGCGTTCGCTGCTTCTTGAAGTATAGGCAGGTTGCCGCCACGGAGCCCTTACCCGATGACAAATTTGTAGCCTGCGTAGATGTATGATAGTTGTACCAAGAAGTTGCATGTATTGATATGTAATAGTAATGAATACTATCATTTAATGTGTCTCTTAAGCAGTAGTATCCAGTAGTATCCTTGCCTTGATATAGACGCATGTAGCAGCATCACTTTGTACTGCATGCTACTTTTTCGTACGATTTCATACTATTGTTTTGAGATAAATTTTGCATCGGGTATCTACCCTTCAGCGACCTTTCTCGACCAACGCGTTTGTTTACAAGTAATCGATGTTGAGGAGGGAGAGCGATCAAGAAAACTAGTCTCCATGGTAACCATATGTTTGTTCAATATAACGCTTTTCATGCTCGAGCACATATTCACATGCTATCGGGAAACAGCACGATGCCAAAAAAAACAACAAATAGTTGCGTCTTTGGAGAACCAGGGTATCTGTTATTACGGTTACTGAATCTGCAATTAGTCGATTTTGCAGTTACCGTGGTATCTGAAATACGGTTGCTCTGCAAAAACGACATTTGAATTCGAAGTCATCCCAAAAGGAAAACTGATATTCAGTCACATCACTAAGTGTCAAACTCGTTTCCCACCAATCTGACAAAAAATGATGATAGTGAGATGACTCTTTCAGATGCTACGGTCAGTTAAAACGGTCGGACCGTGGTAACTGAATATCGGGTACCACGAGAACTGGTCAGATACCCCGATAACTGCAAAAACACCTTTTGACCGGTGGTATCAGATACCACGTAACTGCAAAAAAGACTTTAGACCGTTGTATCAGATACCATGGTATCTGCCAACACACAACTATTGGTTCGAATCAATTTCTACACAATCGATGCAATCGAGCGAAATTAACGCCCGTGATCCTATGGTCATGTCTTAATTACTCGCAAGGTACTCCCAGTACTTACGGTACGTCCACACACAGTCTGATTTTCGAAGATTCACTGTAAAAAGTTCCTCCGAGTAAGGATTAAAGTAAACTGCAGTATTTGCTACTGGGATTAATTTTATCTCCACTGAGATAAGATTAATCCGAATTAGAGATAAACTTATTTTTTTAGAGACAAAATTAATCCCAGTAGCAAATACTGCAAAAGTTTTTTTTACATTGTTCTCTCCGAAATTGTGACGCATGACACGCATGTTACCCCACAGCGAGCAAATTCCGTTAAATGACTGAGTGTGCACGTAGCTTAACACAGCAACCTTCTTCCCATTTATTTGAGGTTTTTTCTCTCAATTCCCTGATGTGGCCCTGAAGGTTACTGGATTGGGGTCGGATGAAGTTAAAGCACAAGTCACAATGGATATAGTTTAATTTCCAATATTCTATCATCCGCACCTTCTACTGAACTCTGCCATGTTTTATAAAAGATTACAAGCAAGGACCCTTTTGAGCTGAAAATGGTATTGTTTCTGTAACAAATAAATTTTGTACATTTTGGACTAAACCGTAGGCTAATTACAGGGGTCTTCCCTTGAATACCTGACAACGGCGACGGCTGAGTATTTGAGAATATGATTTCGCGGGTTTTGGGGGAAGCACTAAAGAAACAAAACTGAAAACCCCCAAACAAACCAATTTGAAGTTAAATCTTTTTTTTTTTTTACCAGGAAACATTTTTGTAGATACTTCGTGGCATAACATTTCAGATCGGAGTTCCTCGTGCTGGAGCTGCTGTCTGTCACTGTCGTATTGTCTTCCCGCCCACCCATGAGCAGTCTTTGCTAGGTTTCACCGATGGACAGTATTCACTGTTTTTGCATTCTCCTTTTCTTGACAGTAATGGAAGCAGAAACTGGTTTTACCATTGTCAACATTATCATATTTGCTACTAAAAACAGAGACTGAGAAACACTGCTTGGCGGCTCCGTCTCGGTGCGGAGCAACTACTTCAACTTCCGCTCCTAAGAAACTGATGCCGCCTCCCAGTTTTGCTGGTACTAAGACTACTAGTGCAGTACTACTAATTAATAGTAAATAATGAAATGACATGCTTACAACGAATGATACCTGGGTTCCCGGAACAATGTCTGTTCCTTGGATCTGGTGATGAAGGCGACAGTTGGCCGGATCAAAGACTGAGATCCCTTTGTCGTGAAAAACGAAAAAACGGCTTTCGTCGGCGTTATCATCTAAAAATATGATCAACTGAATTAGAAAGAATGCAACCATCATTCACACGGAATGACATGACTTCTTAAGAAAAGGATATAAGAGAGATAAATTTATACAAGAAAAAGTTTGGCAAGCCTTCCGGAAAAAAAAAGTTACGGAGCGAGACCTAATTTCAAAAGAATGTTCAGCAAGAGAGTAGCAGTCTTGAACAGCCACCCCACCAGTATCGCGAAAAGAAACTTCACCGTAGCTAAGCGTCCCCACAGAAAACTTCCCATGGTAAAACGTCCCCGGCTAAAATGGACCGATAACCAAAATATGACAATATTTGTGGGAGGGACGGTTTACATCAGGCCCGTCAATCTTTCAAAGCGGATTAATTTGAGACAAGAGCATGGGAAAAAGTGATTAAAATCGCAGATCTGCAAATATTAAACTGAGGAATACGAGGTTCACTAAGTTTACTTTAATTATCTTGTAGTTCCCAGCTTTGGGAGCGCTCACCCTGCTATGTCATCTCTACTTTAAGGACCCGTCGTACTTAAATTCTGAATCGACTCTACTTCCGTAATCTTTCCCTACAGTCGTATTCTCGAACTGCATTTCCTAGGCATATTCTCCCCCCTTACTGGAACAAAATCAGGTTTTCCGGCCAACCTTTTTTGGCTGTTTCAGAACGTCCCAGACTCCTGATTAGTATTTTTGGTGAAGCTAATTGTTCAGAAAGACCGTTTATGCAAATTTGCCGCGTGTTTGGATTGGAGACCTGATAGGCTAAAAACGACCAAAGCCTTGTGTGCTTTGTTGAAGTTCTGAACTAGTCAATTACCTTCAAACACCAGCGCGTAAGCTTGGTATGAGATGCCCTTAAAAGTTTCTCTGTTAGATTCAGTTCTAAAAATCGTTGCTGATCGGAAAAAGGAGATTTAGCAAACAGCAGAATCTAGTAACCATATTCCGAGAAATTCAACCGGGAGTGTTCCAAGTCAATATCTTAAAGTGCATTCTGCTATCCAGTTCCAGGCATAATTTCCGACACCGCTCTTTATTTCTTCTCTGGTCGGAACTGCCCAATAAATGCACTTCAAAGCTCATCATCTCCAGACCAGGCAAGCTTCTTAAATCCCATTCAAACCGCCCTTGGTTGTTGGCTGGATAAATTGGGCCATCACATCCAGCTGCCGACTCTGTCAATGGACTTCCAGACAAGAACACTTTATCCGCGTTAGGCTATACTTCGAATAATCTTGTATGGAAATAAGGTGGTTTTCCTGGCAAGGACAACACACAGAGAAGGATATTGGATCAACGGCGTTCACTAACGTTGAAGTTTAACCGACAAGGGCTAGGATACGACAATCTAGTTACCCATCACTTGTTCACTTAAATAATCTTGAAAACCCGATGAAAAAGCGTTAGTTTGTTTATCTGATATTCCAAATAACCGATTATCCCATTGTGCTTGCTGCTCTTCCCGTTTTTGTGATAGCTCTATGGTGAATATTCTTTGAGCCCAAGCTGACTTTGAAACATTTATTTATTTATTTATGACCCGCTTTTTGCGTAACAGCGGAGTATAAAATACAAAAGTAAAATATACATATTAAAACACTTAAACAAAACAATGCAAATAAACACGACAACATTCTTTTCATTTAAAAAAAAAAAAAAAAACACTAAATAGACTTAAAATTTGTACACAGTGACAAGCACATTAATCGGGTTCAGGAATGAAAAACTGGCTAATAATTTCATGGGCTGAGAGGGCAGGATGTTTGTGGAGGGAAAATAGATTTGAATGCGAACGAAAAAGTGTATTAACACTATCCTGAACATTAAAATTCGAAACCAATTTACGATTACGAAAAGATTTTGGAAGATACATCAGAAATTTACAATACTTGAAAAAACAACTTCTCAAATTTTTAACATCTTTTTTCCTTAGGATATGGTAAACTCCGGAACAATTGTGGATATATGGGCCGCAAAAAGCACTATACAACTTTCCGAGCGCCTTGCGTGAATATTTTCCTCTATTTGGGACCAAACGCCCGTAACCAAATCTGATGGAATTTGATACTGATTTTAAAATAGAGGAGCACGTTAAAGATAATGTGGATTTGAAGGTAAGCCCGAGCCATTTCAGCGACTCGGACGAAAAAATAGAAAAAGAACCAATTGCAACAGAAGAGCGCTCAGAGGTTGTTGTGCGACCGAAACAAAGATATTCACATTTTGACAGATTTATCTCAAGTCCGATGTCTGAAAGTTTGTTTGCTAAAATTTTCATATTTTTAGAAAGAGTGGATTTTGTACGGCTGACTAGGAGGATATCATCAGCATACGCAATGTAGTTGATCGAAATCTCCTTGAACAAATATGCAGGAAGAAGAGAATCCAAACAATCAGAAATCGCAGACTTAAATATATACGGTGACAAAACTCCACCTTGGCGAACTCCATGGTTCACTGAAATATTTTCCGATAACTGACCCTGCCATTTTACCCGAATGCTGGAATTTGCGTACCAATACTTTAAAAGGCAAAGAATAGAAGAATTGACTCCAGAACGAGCAAGCGAATACAAAGCTTGAGAATGGACAACATTATCAAAAGCCCCAGAGATGTCTATGGAACAAATGTGGATGGTTGATCTGTTTAGAGTGGCCTGTCGCATTATTTTGGTTAGAACGTGGTGAGCATGCGCACAACCCGTACCATCCCTGAAACCCAATTGCATATTTCCAAAATTGCCTTTTTCAAGAAGTTCGGGAAGAAGGACATACTCAAAAATTTTACTGACTGTACATGATACTGTAATCGGACGGAAACTATTGCACAGTTCAGGGTCCTTGCCTCGCTTAAGGACAGATGTTACGGTTCCAACAAGGAAGCTATTCGGGACCTGAGATTGGGAAAGAAACATTTGGAACAGTAGTTGTAGATGTTGGATCAGAACAGGACATTCAGTTTTGAAGAACTCTGAAGAAATACCATCGATATCGACAGATCCAGTCTTTTTTAGTCTGTAAACAGCCTTTTCGACAGCATTACTAGTAACCGCAAAAACAGAAGACTGAGAAATTTTAACAGGGAGAAACCTTGAAAGTAAAGAGTCGAAAAACTGTTGCACGCGCATATTGCACTGAGTGAACAAGTTGCGATAATGGTTTATCCAGTCAGAGGAGGTCAATTTTGACGGAGACACTGCACAACACTTGTCCGAAAGAAGAACTTTATTCCAAGACTTGCGGTCTGTAGGGGCATCAGCGCCATTTAAACGTGCGGATTTCAAACAATATTTATACTCCCGCTTTGTCTTCTTTTTAAGGTCAAACACGGTTCCACTGATAGGGCGTCCACAAGCTATCCATAGTCTCAACCAAAATTTCGCATGATTTTTGGCTTTCTTAACCTCCGGACAAACTCTCCAAAGCCGCTTTCGGGTTCCAACCCGAACATTTTCGAATGGTACGGCTACGTTAGCGGCAGTCTTCAAGCAATGAACGACCTCAGAGTAATAAAAGTTCAAGTCGATGGAGGAACCAGTCACATGGAGACTAGTCTGGAGTAAGTGGAACGGAATTTTCACAGCTGTCAAAAGGGTGGTCAGTGTAGCTATATAAAGTACGGGATCTAAACGATTCCAGTTCCTTTTCTTGATCCATGTCTGATGTTGAGACGTAGTGCTTTTAACACAATCGGCGGGGAGTGCCAATTTGAAAGTCAACGGCAGATGGTCATCTTCAATTTTTTCGTCGTCAACTTCAACCGTTCCATCAGCTACAGATGGATGGGAGACTATAAGGTGGTCAAGGTTCGAAACGGTTCCGCCACGATTGTGTCTGTAGGTATACGGCAAGGACTTTTCTACGATACAATATCCGCTAGGAAGAGACTCGGTAAACAGGTCAGTGCGTATAGAAGGAGCCAGGATGTTGGTATTCAAATCACCAACAAGAATCCAGTTAAGACCTTTGCTACTGATGTCTGAAAGGAGAGACTTGATCTTGTTACAAGATTTAGCAAATAATCGAAATGAAGCGAGGTTGCGACGGTCGCACGGAAGATATGCGTTAACTAGAACGAGGTCGCCAAACTGTACAGCTAGCATCAGTCTATCCGAAAGAAAGACAGTTGGAGGTCTGAGGCAACAGGAAGAACGGATAAAAATTGCTAGTCCACCGGAAGGACGGCCTCTCGTTTTTCTAGCAGGTTGCACGAATATATAGTGATCGACCGAACGGCGCAGACTGTCGGCACTAGTAGTGGAAAGAAGATGCTCTTGAAGGAACAGCACATCAGTTTCGGAGAGTAATCGATCCAGTTCAAGGTCCTTATCTTTCGTCCCATTTATGTTCAAAGACACACATCGGAGTACATTTGAAATCTGAGCCATCACACCGTTATTTTCAATGCGTTTTTGATTTTCGGGCACCGAAAACTGAAAGACACATGGTCCCCATCACAATTGGCACATTTGGGGGGTAGGCTACAAGGCAAGTCTCTTGAATATACGTGACATCCAGAGCATCTAGCACATTTAGGCGTATCTGTCTGAAGTGGACATCTATCAACAACATGGTCCAGTGACTGACAACGGAAACATCTTTTCGGCATGCGATGAAATTCATGGACACGGAAATGCTCGTAACCGATCTTAACTCCACACTTTAAAGCTCTTAAAAGGGAAGCTTGATCTACATAGCCAACCTTGAAAGACCGGGAATTTGAGATCTGCGAGACTTCCACGGCATCAAGCAAACACTTCAAATCACTAGAAGAGATGCGCTCTGGAACACTTCGTATTACCCCAAAGAATCTTGGTTGTATGACCTTAGTGGTATCCCCGGGCGGAAGACCCTTTGTTATCGATTTGGCAACAATGTCAGCATATGTCGCACTCGAACTCTGTACAACTAGACGGTTTTGCCTGACACTAGCTTTGACGTTTGTGATGCCATCTCGACCCTCAACGGAATCGAGATGCTGATTTCTTGAATTGACGTCACATAGGGAAGGAGGGATATTGTCCACAATAACAGTGTGCACAGGCGAGGGGGTCGTGATTGTTTGATTCGACATTCCAAAGACAGGAGTGGACCCCTCATGTTTTGCAATTCGATCAGCAATGAACCGAATATCCTTGGCACACGCATTGATCTGGCTGGTCAGGAGAGAGTAAGCCACAGCTGGAATAACGGGCACTTCGTTCGGGAACCTGATAACGAAGTCAGGTAGCTCAACGTTGTCATTGTCACAACGTTTGAATGCAGCGGTGAGGTCTGCTAAATGATTAGCAGATGTGTTTCGTTTTGGCGGGAGCTCCGGGGCGAAAACACAGGACCAGAATAGCTTCTTAGCCGTGACTATGGCTTCAACGGAAAAGAATTCAGCTGCAAACTTCCTGACCACATCTTCGTCAACACCAACATCGAGACTTTTTTGAAAAAAATTCAGCACTGGTTGGTAGTAGAGTCCACTCCACGAACAACCATTGTTATCCGTTGGCGCCATGCCCAAGGTCGAGACAACCTAACGGTCTTTTGAAGACAGAAACCGTTGAACTTTATCCTTCCAAACTCGAATGAAAATTGCGACTGATCACCTCGACGGTTAGAAGAAGACTGATTTATTGATTTATTCAAACAATGTTTACAACGGATACGTCAGCTCTGATTTTTCATCAGCGATATTTCGGCCCTTCTTGGCAAGGGTCCTCGTCAGGCTGTCAATCTTCTTGTTCAACTTCGGGGAAGGAAACAAACCTGTAATAAATAACTGAAGCTTCTACCGACTATAAATATCTTATTAAGGTAAATTATCTTCAAGGACCAGTATAATGAAAAAACTAGTCCTGAGATTTAATTTTTGACAACGACGCTGTTTTTGCTGCATGATTGGGGCGATGACAGGATGGTGCCTGGAACATTTGGCAACAACAGCAGCAGCATAGGAATAAATAAATTGTGTATTTGCCATATCTGACCTCGACCAAAATATGAGCTTGAAAAATCACATTTGGTCGACAGTTTAAATTTTCGCGGGCGAATTGTGGACGGATTCACCACGGGAAAGCTTTCACATTCCCAACGTCCCTACTGAAGACTAATGTGGACAGAATGAAAATCCCCAATCTGTGTTGTAATAATTCAATGTATTTGAATCTAAGATGTAAAAATAAGTTGCCTGTTCAGTTAAACTTTAAAGGCCATAAACTCAGAAAATTCGACGTGACGAACGTGGCGTTTTTACCCGACTTGGAAGCTGACTGAGCATACTCTTGATGACTATCTCTCCTTGCCGACACAAAATCTCCGGCCTCTCCGGGTAGCCAGCGGAAGAAAGGCAGAAGTGGTGTCATAGCTGCTGCCAAAGATCGCGGTGATCGATTGACACAGGGTTTGAGTCGTCGAGTTTGAGTCGTTCGGGCACGCTTACTCCTTCTTGCTAAACTGAAGTGTTTGGACTTAGTCATAGAGTATTGCTGAGGGTTTTACTGATACTTTTTGTCTCTCCTTCGAATCTCGGTGCTGTGATTCATATGCATATTCATACCCAATCGGTACACCAATCAAGGCAACGCGTGCACTTGCTACTGATGATACCCTCAGAAAAGTTCATTTTGCATTTGGTTTGCATGTGTTTCCATATGATGTTATCTGTTGTGTTTGAAAACGTTATTCATGAAATGTTATGCATAACAAGCTTTGCTAGGTAGAGACAAAACACGGTCAAAACAGCATCTACTGGCTTACTTTATTCTTTATCGTTATGATGTCAGAAAACTCATCATATGCCTTTAGGCGGTTTTTTGTTTTTTCCTGATGGTTACGCTTAATATGCGTAACATTCTGAAACACAAAAGACGACATCCGACGTGTTATCTCTTACGCATTATGTGTTGAAGCCACGCATCCTTGTCTTATCTGTTATGAAACTTCTGACAGTGCAGAAATTTGTCCTCTATCGTACTAAACCTATAGTTTATCCAAGAGTTATGAAGACAAAAAGAAAAATCATGGAAAAAGAGAAAACTCTCACTTGAGCTCTAAATTCAGCGTTTTTGCAGTTCGCTTCAGTTCGTCAGCCAAAACAAGGCGATACCCCCTATAAAATAGAACTCCTCAGTAGGGATGAGAAAATTAACTCGTTCGACATCGATGAAGTTCGTTTACCACGTTCCCAAATCGCCTTCCCACGTAAGCCGCCCACCGGGGCCACCTACTATGAATGTTACTAATTTCCGGATTCCCCATCTTGCCACTCCCCCATTGATGGTCGGATCCGGGGAGTGATTATTTCCAAGTTAATCCGGTTGGGACCCTGATATGCGGACAGACCGACATACAATACGATCGCTATATGGCACTTGAGTCTGCTCAAGTGCCATAAAAAACGCGCAAATGAGGACACGGTATCAGGGGACTATTACCATCCCGTTTAATATTTCCTTAGTGATTCGTGTAAATCAATTATCCACATGAACGACAGCGCTCCATTTCATTTCGACTGATAACCAACTAATGAGATCCAGGACGAAAACTGTATCAGACCCGTTTAGTCAACCGGAAAGAGCGAGTCAAAGAGAATTCGGAAATTATATTTTCTAATAAGAGGGAAGTAGGAGCGCGATGAAAGCGGAAAGGCTGCTGGATAAACTGCAGCCTATACGAACTTGGGTGAACTGATTTCTTAAAGAACTGGTAGAAATAAAACAAAAATAGAAAATGTTACGTTAAGATGAAATGAAACAAGGGAATTTACCGCGACGAAACTGCGAACTGCTTAGACGAATTTGAATTGAGCGGGTCACTGCTTCGCTTCTATCTGACCTTTGTAGTAGTTTGAACGGTGTTCACATTCCCTTCTGTAGTTCAATTGTCGAGCAGCGGCCATTGTAAGCGAAAGGTCATGGATTGAAATCCCAACTGAGGAAGCACTTTTGTGTTTTAGTTCACTGCAGTCAACCCAAACGCTTGATTTTTGGGTACCCTATGCCCATGTCTACCGCTGGATACACTATGCCAAATGCTATATAGAGCGTGTTCCATCCTACTTACCGTAGTACTACGCATGACGTCACGAATTATGGCTTTTTGCCGTCAAGGCTGGAACGGTTTTTCTATTTTCCAGCAGGATCTCACGCACGGGCGAATCCTACCAATCACGTTGCAGTGATGCGTAGTTACTACGCTTACTACGCTCCCGGGCATGGTAAGCAAATAGTAACTATTAGTTACTATTCCGACAAGGTTGGAACGATCAGCGTAGTAACCTTTCGTGAGGATGGAACGGAAATAGTAACTATTGTTAGAAGGGTGGAACACGCTCGTAGTCTACCATAGTAGAATACTGATGATTTGAGGGAAGAAATTAACCAACCAGAATTCGTTTATAGTGGAGTAGGTCAGGGCTTGGGTACCAACAGGTATCAGTGTTTTGCACAAGGTATCGAGAGTCAGGCACAGGATTTGCCAAACGCTAGGTACATTTATGGTGGGTTTACACACTGCGTAAAATCCGAGCGTATTTTACGCACGTTTTGAGCTTGAAAACATTTCTAGCAATACGGACGTATTTGAGAAATCGGTCCGTTTTGTATCTAATACGTCCGTATCGTATTGCTAGAAATCTTTTCAAGCTCAAAACGTGCGTAAAATACGCTCGGATTTCAGAATACGCTCAGATTTTACGCAGTGTGTAAATGGACCATCAGCGTATGGCATAGGGTATCCAGAAATGAGGCGTTTGTAGTAGCTTGGCTTACTACTTGTAAAAATAAAAAAAATTGGTGTGCCGTTTCAGCACTATTATCTAGCCTCATGTAGCTGACTGATTGGATAAACAGTGTCATGCAGATAAGATGTCAAGATCTGTCCGTCGGACTTCCTTCGGTTCGTTGACGGTCTTCTAAGTTTGATATCAGCCCCAATCCCGAGGGGTCGACGACTCTCCCGGAATGGTGTACACGTCCCGAAGGAATAATCCGGAATGGTCAGGAATAATCAGGAATAATCCGGAATGGTCGAGAATAATCCGGAATGGATTATATTAGATTAGATTAAATTTTATTAGGTGGCAGTCTTCTCTATTCTACATAATGTGGTAACACTATTTTTATATTATTCTACATGCCATTCATACACGGTTCATACATATATTCTGCTTACAAAAAACCCTCACACATCATTACTATTCTTTTGCAAGGAAAAATCTCTTCACTGTAGCCATGAAGGATGCCAGATGACTCGAATGTCTAATTTCAACACTGGAATTATATCCCATACACATGGTTAGGAATAATGCGGAATAGTTAGGAATAATCCGGAATGGTCAGGATTATTAGGTATTCCGGAATGGTGTACATAAAAATTAGAGTCGTCGACCCCTCGCCCAATCCTTGCAACCATTCCAATCTTTCTTCTAACTAAAGCATAGGTTGCAGTAGAAACAGTACATATTCCACAATTCTAACATACTCGCTTCGAAACCCTATAGAGTTTCTCAAAGACCGTATAGCCGTCCTAGCTATTTTCAGCCTCGGCCGGCCACCTTGATTTCCGACAAGAAAGACCGAAAAGTTTGCAGCACCGATATTTCTGACCAGTGACCTCGTAGGAAGCAATAAGCGGGAACCTGGTCCGCCTCGGAACGAGCCACACACCCCTATGATCTATGTCTTTTCTGTCGAATCCGCGGGTACCCCCCCCCCCCCCAATAAACTCCTGGATACGGGCCTGGATCGAACGACTTGGGACGCAGTGGGAAGCAGCAATCAACTCAAAACGAAAAATCAGCGTCGGCATTATTCTTCTGTATTTTTTAGAGTAGAGAGTAGAGTAGAGTAGAGATACATTTATTAATAAAACAGACACTATTCGCCTTTCGCCTGCCAAGAAAGGCTATGAAGCTTGGAAGGGCAAGCGATGTAATTCATTTATAATTATTCACTACATTCATACCGAGCTACTCATACACTAAAAATTCAACTAATGAATGATACAGATGAAAATACAAGAAGAAGATGATACAGCAACAAATAAAGAAAATCAGAGAACAATACCTTGAATAAAATGGACAACCATACCTTGAACAGAATGGACAACCTGGATCGGGTTTCTGACCAGTTTCATTCCCGAGACAAAAGGAAGTTCTTTGCCCGTGACTTGAAAGCAGGAAGACTAGGCGCATTTTTCACAGACTCGGGCAAAGTTATTTACCAAGCCTTCATCGCATTTTATTTTATTTCGCTGTTGTGTTATAAATAATTTTGACCATTTGTTTGACCATTTTATTTCGTTGGAGTTTTCATAAAATAATATTTGAGCATTTGACCATCGTTATTAATTTGTTTGAGAAATCTTATATTTGCAATTATGACGAACCACTTTTAACCTGCTGCGCTTTCATTCATGTTCGATACTGACGTCTTGTACTTTTGAAATCGTGAATTGTATCTATATAGCTTAGGTTAAAATTGTAATTAGATACAGCTCTTGGTCGATTTATTTAACTGTGATGGCAAGTCCACCAGTATTTTTTATGTTAAAGATACTATGGAGCAATAAACCGTATTCTAAAATACAATTCATCGATTTTTTCTAGGGTTGAAACAGGTGCAAAGAAGGGCCGAAATATCGCTGCAGAATATTGAAGTTAATTTCTTCGTAAAATAGTACATATTTTTTATATTTTTCTTTATCCCAGCCTAGTCAGCCTGGGCTAAAGGAATATTTATGTCGATCACCAGTTTTCAACTTTTTTTAACATCTAATCAACTTTGAAAAAAAGTTTGACTTAAAAAAAAAATCCGGTTACAACCGGATTCCGGACTAGTTATATGTCCAGGTAAAATATGTTTGTCATATACAGACTCAGCCTCTCTTCTTATCCCTCAATCTGTCATCTAACCGAACTTTTGCTTTTAACAAATCTTCCGGTTTTGGACGGATTCCGGGCGAACTAGTTGTCCGGCGAGAAAATGATTTTCACCATCGTCTTCAGCATGTCTTTCTATCCCTAAATCGAACATTTAATCAACTTCAAATGAAACTTTTACTTTTAACCGGATTCCAGACGAACTACTTGTCTGGCGAGGAACAAATTTTCACTATCGTGCTCAGCATGTTTTCTTACCCCATAATTGACTATCACATTTGCTGTTCAAAAATATTTTGTTTGTCCCTTAATTTGAACCCCCTCCCCCACCCCTAAATGTAGAGCTACATAGCCCATCTACGAACTTGGCCTTACCCTTGACCCAATGAATCATCATACCAAGTTGCATCAAAATATCTCATTCCCTTCGAGAGTTATCGTGCTCACAGACAGACGGACATTTTTGCGATGTCATAGGTATCTCTCCACTTACATTTTGGGATCCCAAAAAGCACATGCAAATGTAGCCCCGTTCTAAAAGAAACTTGTCCCAATCAAAATTATCGAAAGAATGGTAATAGTACTGGAAAAATCCAAACTCGATGACAAATTCCGTTTGCCCTGTCCAAGCAAAAAGTCTAGATAGCTTATTTGCAAAGTGGAAGGCAATTTGGAACTGGCCTTTGGGCTCTCCGACCAGTGTAATATACGGCTTTGAAAAAAAGAACAATCTTGGTTGGATTGTAAAGGAAAATTCGGAGAACGCCGCAGATCACCGAAGCCAAAGAGGGAAACCAACAATTGATTTCCAGAGGGGAACTATAGTGTCTTTTTTCTGTATGTTTCTGTATGTTACCATTAAAGAAAAGACGCCTAAATTTAACAACTGATTTTGATAAAAAAAAAATTTGCAATCAAACAGATTCCGCCACCTCCTTCCCGAACAACGACTTACGCAACGAGACATTCAAATTTTCTCAAGCCGTTTCCAGCATCAAGTACCGCACGTCGGCTCCCCTCATTCTCCGCCCTTGTTACTAATCATTTTAATAACCAATAAAATTTCACGTTTGTTGTTATTTTTGGCTGTTCGGTTCTTGATTTGTTTCTGTATTTTGTCTTAAGTTTTGTTTTTGATGTGTTTAGATGTGTTAGTTATTAATGTGTGTTTATTTCTTTTCTTTTTCTTGCCTATTATTTAGCTTTTGCTATTGTGGCAATTTTTCCATTAAACCTTAAACCTTATGTGTTTTATTTGTTTTCTTTCGTCTACTCCGCTTTTTCAAAATGGCGGGTTATAAATAAATTACCTACTTACTTACTACCTGACTACCTCTTGCGCTTATTTCCGTTTTTTTGTGTCACTCTATTTCAGAGTAAAAGGTAATTAAGTATTTATTCATGGTATTTCTCACGCAGAACAAAAAGAAGTAAAGAAGAATGGGAGAAAAAGAAGAAAGAAAAACAAGGAGGGAAATTTTTTGTTTTAGTAGAGTGTTCCTTGGAACAATCCACAATTGCGAGCGCCTTAGCAGCTTTCGGCTTTCGATTTCCGGTTTTCACCGTATTTTGTGGAGCTCATAACTCGTGAATCAGTGCAAGTATCAAGTTCAAACTTGGTACACTTGTGGGTATTGGGGTCTAGTTGTGCCTTTTGGGGTACCCCCCACACCTACCCTGTTCAGGGGCAAATGGTCCCATATTGCCCAGTGAATAATGTTCATAACTTGACCAGACCTGGACAAAGGACGATGAAGTTCCTTTTACTTGTAGATCCTAGGACTGGGAAACTACTTTCAAAGTTTCACCTCTCCCACCCACCCCGTTCAAGTGCAAAAGGGCCCAGATTGCACAGAAGTAAATTTCGTTACACGTGACAGGAATCAACAGACATGAAGTTGAAGCTTGGTAGGTTTGTGAGCATTGGGGTCTCTTTTTGCTTTTTGTGGTCCCCCAACCACTCCCCCCCTATCACGTTGAAAGCGTAGTGCGAAAGGGACATTGCTCACTGCTGACCTTAGTGTCAATGCGTAGGCTTGGTTTTACAATTCCTGAACTTCGCCTCGCATACCTTACCCACGTGCGCCCCCTTTTGGAATACTGATGCCCGGTATGTGGACCCCAAGTACAAAACATGGTCTATCTACCGGAAAAGCTCGAATCCGTACAGAAACGCGCAAAGAAAATTAGAACGGGTCCTGGCTATCACTCTTACGAGCAAGCACTGTCTCTGTTGAGAATCTCGAGCCTCTACATCCGAAGAACAGAACTGATATTGAACTTAGGGAAAAACTGTTGGCAAATGAGAACAACCGATCATTGCCCCCCCCCCCCCCTGATGCTCCAAAAAATAGCAGGACAAGACAGCAAAACAAACTAGTGCCTGTCAGAGGACGAATTTCAAAGTTCATGAGCTCGTTAGTGCCCTTGTTTACAGAGATTTTTAACATAGTGAATAATTAGTGCAATGTATGTATTTTATTACTGTAGGACCGGCGTAATTTAGCAACTTCTAACGAAGAAAGCTACGAAGTTGGTTTGTCAATAAACGATTTCAAACGATTTATTTACGGGCCAAAAACCCGTACTTGAATCTAAACCTTACCATACTACCCACCCTTCGAAGGGAAATCCTGCGTGCGCGGCCTCAAAGTGGGGTAGGGGTGGACCTCCCGCGTGATCTCCTAATGAAATCCAGTTCTGCGAACACCCTTGAAGGGTGCCCATGTTCTGAGAAGCTATGGGTTAAATATATTTCCAAGAAACATGTAATGCAGAAGTCTACAAAGAACCTCCCAACCCGTAGTCCGGCTTTTCCGGAAGGCGATCAGTCGGGATTCGACGCCTCCTTCGAAAAGCGGACAACAACAACACATATCCCTGATCGTGTGTTCAAGGCATAAGCTCCGAAGTAAGGGAGGGGAGGCGGGGTCGGGAGATGTAACAAGTGTATGCATAAGCCCACTAAGCTCAAAGTCAGGAAGGGATTCGTACCTGAACTCGCATCCTCTCGAACGACCAAGGACGAAATATCCCTCGAAACTCCGGCCAATCCACTGGCTTGACACATGTAAGCTCCAGTGTCAGCGTAATTAATATGGGTCACCTGTAGAGTTGAACTTTCTCCGCCCACTACATACTTTTCACTCATTTCCGAGCCTCCGATTGGCGCATCGTTCTTCAACCATTCCACCTGAAATGAATAAATAAGAATTTGGGCAAAAATGACTAAAACAACACTGCCCGAACTTTGATAACAGATAATACATATTTACACATTCTTGTGTTAAACGTTATGACAATATATCTTTCTGGCCCAATCATTCAAAAATCCCAAGTTTTAGGGCACTGTACTCTAGCTTTATGGCATGCCCCAATGTATGAGCACCAGTGCTCATACGCTGGGGCACCATGTCCTAGAGCAAGGACACGACCTCCCCCCCCACAAATTCTGTTCGAAATAAAAACTAGTTCATATTTTCGATTCAACCCATTACCATGGGGATAATGAGACCTTGCTCTAGAACATTGTGCTCCAACGTATGAGCACAATGAGCACAAGTGCTCATTCACTAACACTGGAGCACTGTGACCAATAATCAGGGTTAGAATGAATGAATTAATGATTTCTGACGCACTGCCCAAGGGCACAAGTGGAGTAGAAAAGAAAAAATAAATATAAAATAAAGGCTAGACACAAATATATTTTCCAAAAATGTTCAACAATTTAGAAATAACAGTTCTCGCGAAAAACAACAGTTTCGCGATCAATCACGCGAAATATAACAGTTCAAAAGGTCATAACAGAAATATCCTAGGCGTCCAACATAACATTCAACATGCCCAAACGTGTTTTATCTGTAATCAAACTACTTACTCTGTGTTTTGTGTTTTTTTTTTTTTTTTAAATACCGTCTTTTCTATTTGACACTGCAAAACGGGCATGTCTGCTAAATTTTGGCCCTTCTTGGCAAGGGTCCTATCCAGGCTCAAGGGCACAAATTCATTTTACAGCAGCTTGAGGCTGAAGGTAAGGACCACAAGTTCCTTTTCCAGCTTGAGTGCCTACAGCCTTAAGAGGACCCTTGCCAAAAAGGGACGAAATATAGCTCTACTATTATAATTACTACAATTACATTACATAACTACATATAACTATTGATAAATCTAGCTGACGTATCCGTTTTGCAGTGTCAAACATCATTCGTAGACAGCCTGGGCTGAAGGAATATTTACCAAATTTATTTCTAAACACACCATACATATGTATCTCAGTCCAGTCATTCGTGATCGCCGTTTGGCGGGGACACTTTCAGTTTTTTTTTTTGTTTAGGCAAACGGCTACCAGAACATCAGTCATTTTTTTGTATCAGAAGTCCAGCTGAGCGGCAGACTTTGGACGTCTGAAGTTTCCTTTTTGGCAGACAGTTTTCCCAACCTCACACCCATTTAATTTAGAAACCTGATAGCATTCCGCTAAGAAACCTATTAATCAAAGGAAACAATACTAAACTACACGTCTTTCACGGACGTCTTTCCCTTCCCTTCCTAATCAGCCACAGGCAATATCTAGATTCAAGACAATCAATTTTCTCCTCAAGACATTTGGAACAATCTCTCTTCATAGTAAGTAACTTAAACGAGAATGCAATTGCGTGCTCTAATGTAATTAGCCAATTAGACTGCTGGAATGCAAAACATGTACCAGGTAGGGGACTCGAGCACTCCTATGGGCGTTTTCCGCAATCCCACAACGAATGTTTCCGCGGTACTTTGTGTGGCCCACAAGTACGTTTCAAAGACTAACATGGTTTTGTGGCTAAATTTGACAAGCAATTGTCGAGGAGATTTATAACCACGATTTTGGGGCTCAAATTTGAGGAGAAATTCAAACTCAGGGCCAAACTGAAATCCAAATAATAAATTAGCTACTTTATCAAGCAACTTAAGCACCTCTACCTTCTAGATCTGACAGATAGAACGAATTACTACCACGAAACGCTGCGCTGGCACCTGAATCCAACTTTAATGTTGTTCATACCTTAAAATGAAACTCAGTACCAAAACATTCTGTAACCTGTCTGTACTAAACAAAATTCGATGGCCACCAGTTTCCGTGTTTGAAGGCCTCACTGTTTAACAAGGCCAATGTCTTCGACGGAATCCCAAACAATGATCCCACCGAAGTTTTTTTTTTGGTAAAAGCGTGGGTAAAGAAGGAGATGGTCTAAAGAAATTCAGTGTAACGACTGGATGTTTTATCTTTTCATTGAGATAAAAACGGAAGCCTATACTTCATAACTGCGACGTGCAGAAAACCTGGAGTAAAAACGTCCGGACTCACTCCAATCTCCCTACTAGATCTCCAATAAACAAAAAATAATCACAGCACCTTTTTTCAAAGGAGAAAAGGTTCTCGAAAGGATTTCTTCAGTTTAAATTCAGAAATTCGAATTCAGTTACTAGTGGAAATAATATTATAAGTTTATTAATACTATAAGAAAAAATATTGTAAGTGGAATTTCTCACTCGTCCCAAGGTTGGTCTAAAGTTGTGCGAGAACTAAGAGCGTGTTCCACCCAACTTACCGTAATTACTACGCATAACGTCATGAATTCTGGCTTTTTGCCGTCAAGGCTGGAACGACTGTTCTATTTTCCAGCAGAATATCATGCCACGGGCGAACTCGACCAATCAAGTTACATAGATGCGTAGTTAACACGCTTACTACACTCCCGAGCATGGTAAGCCTAGTAACTTTCCACGAGGTTGGAAGGAAAATAGTAACAAATAGTTACTACTGTTAGAAGGGTGGAAAACGCTCTAAGGCTTGCGCACACCAGAGGGATCGCCCTACATCCGTAGACGGTGACTCAATGTCATGGCGACATCTAGGACGGATTCAACCTTCATGATTCCATGAGGTCTATGAACCCTTAAAAGGTAGCAGAGTGTTAGCGCCACCGGTTTTTTTTGCCACTGGGTATTTGCCACCATTCCGTTGTGTCAACACTTTCGACCCATATCCTAATGACGCGCTGAACCTTGTGTAGTTACCTGCAGACTTAGTGGGATTAGTGACCTAGGATGTTTTGCCACTCCATAAGTCATTAAATATTCCAATTAGCCTGGCCATTCAACACGCAAAATCGTATGATTGTATTACGGCCTTGCCAGAAAAGTTCTGGAGTATAAGCATATTGACACAAACTGCAATACAGTAAACAAAAACGATATAAATTGTATTTTCTTTGTAGCTCATATTTGTATTAGTTTCTCTTTATCTGTTAGAAGAGAAGAGAATACGAGATGAAATCAGCACTTTTTACTTTAATATTTTTCCTGAGCTAATCCTTTATAATTAGTAGAGGAGTGGCGCAAAATCCTTCTGAGATCTTATCAGTACTCAGCCCACTTATATATAATCTGTTTTTACCCTTCTTTACCTGTTGTGTTACCTGTGGCGGCGAAAAATACCCAGTGGCGAAAAATCAGGGTGGCGCTATAATACGTATATCCCTTTAAAGGACACCTGAATGAAGAGTACCAAGTATCGTCCATATCTGTACGACTTCCGTTAACATTGCCTGCAGAAAACCCGATCCAAATACGAAATAGTGTTTCCAAGCTACGATTTTTGCTCCATTTTGTATCCGTCCTTATTTCAGTACCGAACAATTTTAGAAATGAACAAATGTCTCCAATCAACCCTTCTTCTGGAATATTCCTTAACCAGTTAAGCCCAAACGTATATCTAGAAGAAATTCCAATACGATCCACCCAGCGCTGTACAAGATTTGAATGAATTGCGCTTTTTGTCTTGGAGTCTGCATGTGCAAACCTTAAGAAACTAACATCCCTATTTTGATAACGTCACGCTCAGGAGAAGAATGCTCTCCGTGGCCATGTTTGTAAATGCATTCTCCATGGTGTGTTCAAGTATGGTTTCATTGTTCAGGTGTCCTTTAAGTCCCTATTTATTTTTTTGGTAGAATATTAAATGACAACATTCGGAAAAGAGGTGGTTAACGTTACCTTTGGGAATGGCTCTCCCATTGCGTGACAAGCAAGCTTAGCTTCATCACCGGGCTTTTTCGACTGTAATCGCGGCGTGACACGGACTTGAGGCAGTGCTGTAAGAGAAAGGCTGGTAAGAAAAGATTCTGCAATTTTATTTATTATCATTCATTAATTTTCAAGTGAAAATTTGTGTCCTTGTCAACTTTTTTAAGAATCACTTGTGTGAACTAGATGTTCGATAAGGTTTAAAACGATTTTTCGTAAAAACAGTCGATTTTTTTTTGGAAACAGTCAATTTTTCTTAAAAACGGTCGCTTTTTCTTAAAATCAGTCGATTTTCTGTCAAACAGTCGTTTTTTCCGCAAAAAAAGCCGGTAAATCTAAAAACAGTCGATTTTTTTTCGGAAACAGTCAATTTTTCTTAAAAACGGTCGCTTTTTCTTAAAATCAGTCGATTTTCTGTCAAACAGTCGATTTTCTGTCAAACAGTCGTTTTTTCCGCAAAAGGATCCTGAGCATGTCTTAAGCGTAAAATCTGTTAAACTGCAAATTATATTCTAAAAAGACCTTACTTTAGGGTCCAGCTTTTTCCTCCAAACTTCTGCAATTCTTTCTTTTCTATCCCCTCTGCAATTTTCTATCTGAGCAGTGACAAAACATGCTATGAGAGCAAGTTCCGTATTTTCTAAAACAGACAGCGGAACAGAGAACACGGAACACAGAACAGCGTACAAAAACGGGAAAATGAGAAACAGCGTGTTCCGTGTTTTGACAAAAACGGGAAAAATATAAAACAGAGAGAAAACAGCGAACAGGACAGAAATAAAAAACGCAACTAATGTCTCTTAACAGTTCTGTCGCACCTCTAACCAATTTCAGAAAAATCCTTTACTTTTACCGCATTTCCGGTTTCGACCGGATTCTGGAGAAACTACTGTCCGACAAGAAAAATTAAATTTAGATATGGATTCAATATTCAATACATATTCTTACCTCTAAACCTAGCTTTTCCAAAAGCTTTACTTGGCTCAATGAATTCACAAACCAAATTTGAACATAACACAAAGGTTTACCGTGCTAGCAGACGGTCAACTTTTACGAAATCATAGCCATCCCGCCATATTTGGAAACTACAAGAAGTGTGATGAAGGCAACTAAGGTCTCAGAGATCAGCGCCCGCTCAGTATTTACTGATCATGCTCGTGCATTTTTGCTGGGGGCGAGTATCTTAATCTTATTCGTTCTTGATATTTTTTAGTGGACCGGTGCCGAAACGGTTGTCCAAAAAAGAAGATTGAAAAAAGGGAGCATTTCGCATCTCTTCTAGTCATCCTATTTGTATGCCTTGCGTAGCCCTAGCTTCCACTCATCCAATTAGCCGGCGCCGTCGTAAATTCTGGACCCAGGAAACGTTTCCCAGTCCTAACGATTCGTTTCCCGAGACGAACCAGATTATCCTTTGTTCGACGAAAGCTCACCGGGAAAGCAAACCTTGTCAAACAAAAGTGGGAAATTCCACGTCTTGATTCGACCTCAGTCTATCCCCTGTCCGAACAAACACCACGAACTGAAATCTTAACGAGATTGAAGAAGCGGCGAAGGCCGACGTCAGAAGGGAGGAGAAAACGGGGGGGGGGAGAAAACTGTAGGGACTCATATCGATCTTTCTAAAGGCACTGATAAGCTCGGATATGGTAATACGACGAGGACAACAGCCAAGGATTCGGAAACGGGATGAACAACGACATCGTATCAAGGGTGAGAGATGAAAAAGGGGGAGATATGAATCATAACCGGCTTTTTCCTGCTGAGGGGGCTACATGATGCCGGCATCGAAAGTCAATTTAAGAGATAAACTGACAAGTACTTTATGAACGAGAGTGCCTGATAGTAATCGGTTACTGTTATTTCGCGTGGGGCCTTTGGGGATAGAAGGAAAGTTTGACGCACACACTGCAAATGAGAAATTGGTGACTTGGCATCGAACGTTTTTTGTCAGCAAACTTTTCAGTCCGTCGGCACAAACTCGACGTCCCACTCCCCAAAGGTAAAAGGCTAGTAAGTAAGTAAGTAAGTAATTTATTTTTGACCCGCCATTTTGGAAAGGCGGAGTAAATGAAGAAAATAAACAAAACACATACAAACAAAAACACAGAAAAAGACACTTAATTTTTAAATCGGTCAGGAAACAGTGGACGACGTCGTGCGCTGGTTGGGCCCTGTCGTCCATGATTTTTGAAAGCGATGAGGAAACATCCAAAAGGGTAGCACTTGCGTCTTGAATTTTGAACTTCTCCGTCAATGTATGGTTATGACATAATTTCGACAATTGGAGCAGGTGCTTTACATATTTAAAATAACATGATCTCATCTTTTTAATCTCCTTCTTTCGCAGAACATGAATGACACCAGAACGAAATAGTATAGAAGGAGCGCAGAAGGTGCTGTACAAATTTCCAAAAGCTTTACTATTATAGCGCCCCCGGTTGGGGACGATGCGCCCATAGGTGGTACGGATCGATCTAGAAACTTCTTGAACAACTGAAGAGCAAAATTTCGACAATGAAGATTTGAATGTTATGCCGAGCCACCGTAGAGAGTCTGTTGGTTTGACGATAGTGATGCCCCTGCCTAGGGTATCTTCTCTTACCATTCGTCAAGTTTCACTGGAATCTACCATTTCTGGGGAATGGCGGGACCCACCATATAGGTGGTGCAACTGTGGTGACTGAAGCGGATCTGTGGCGCACGACAAAATTAATGGGTTTTGGGAACACAAGATACGCGAGGTATTACGTCTTTTTCTATTAACCAAGGATTCTCACGTTTTTCAAATTCATACCGGGACTCTAGAATAACAATACCAAAGGTTTCGATGGGATCCCAAATATTTAATATTTGATCCAGACAGTTAACCTTTTTCATTTTTAAAATTTAAAAACAGATCAAGGCTTATAGTGAGAGTTGAAACACCTTAGACACTTAACAAAATAATCGTATTTTGTAGGTTTTCGAAGACAGTACAAAAACCGGTAGATCTGAGAAAACCAAGTTTGGATATAGATTCAGCATGTGTGTTTACCCTTCTATATTGACGTAAGCGATCGAAACTTCCTGCCTTACTTCTGCCAACTTTCCAGTTTCGGCGGAATTCCGGAACTTATACTTGTCCGGCGAAAAAATAAAGCTCAAATACCGATTCAGCGTATCCCCTTACCCCTATATCCAACATATATCAACTTCATATAAAATTTAACTTATAACAAATTTTTCGGTTTCAGCCGGATTCCGGGCGAATTATATGTGTATCTTTCCTCAAGTCCAATCCATCTTTCCAACCTGACCTACCTGATGACAGCAGAGTGGAGGAGCTCAAACTTTCAGGTGTTCATCTAACTTCAGATCTCAAGTGGGATTAGCAAGTACAATCTATGCTGAAAAGAGCAAATAGGGGCATAAGGTATCTCAAAATGCTCTCCCGCCATGGCACCCCGAAACACCACCTCCTTCGCATTTACCTTGTGTTCATTCGCCCTTCCCTTGAATACTACTGTCCGTTATGGCTCTTTGGTTTAACACGGGAGCAGTCGGAACGCCTCGAGAGGATCCAGTACCGGTCTTTACTTAGTATCAAAATCCCGTACATTTCCCTTCTTAACGAGTTTGGTCTCGCATCTTTGTCAACCGTAGACACCAACTTTCTACCAAGTTTGGTGAGCAACTACTGGAAGACCCCAACCATCGGCACATCCTTCTCCCTCCCCACATTCCAGACCGCATAAGGCCACAGAGAATTGGCAGCACAACCCCTAAACTCCAACCCATTGGGCAATTCATGCGCGGTACGAAAGAAGTTTTGTCCCCTCCTTTGTGAGTTTTTTCAACGCGAAATTCTAAATTCTTTTCCTCTTTTTTTTTGGGATCCCAAAACGTAAGAGGAGGGATACCTATGACATCGCAAAAGTTGTCCGTCTGTCCGTCCGTCTGTGCGCACCATAACTCTCGAACGGAATGAGATACTTTGATGAAACTTGGTATTAGGGTTGTCTGGGTCAAGAGTAAGGTCGAGTTCGTAGATGGGTCCAGGCGAAAAACATCCTTGCGAAACCCTCACCCGGACATCCCCCCCCCGGGACCAAAAGCTCCTTGGGGTAAACCCCACGGGTACCAGCCTCCCCGGGCACTGAAGGATTTTCCCTAGACACGGGAGTTAAACGTATATACGTGACGGTGGCTTGCTCCCCACTCACCACTGTGTACTTTTCACAGAATACATTGCTAATACATTGCATTTTATTAACACTGTGTGTGTGGGGGGGGGGAGGTTTTTTTTTGTTACCCGGGGTGTTTCCGCCAGTTGTTCTTTGGTACCGAGGAGATTTTGGTCAGGGGTTTGGTGTCAGGGATATATCCGGGGCGGGGGGGGGGGGACCTACTTAAGCTCTAGAGTCGGGTCACTAACAGCCCTTGGATTTCACAATATTTTCGTGTTTTTGGGATCCCAAAACGTAAGTGGAGGGATACCTATGACATCGCAAAAGTTGTCCGTCTGTCCGTCCGTCCGTCCGTCCGTCTGTCCGTCCGTCTGTAAGCACGATAACTCTCGAAGGGAGTGAGATATTTTGATGAAACTTGGTGTGAGGATTCGTTGGGTCGTCGGACCAGTCAAGTTCGTAGATGGGCTATGTAGCCCTACATTTAGGGGTGGGGGAGGGGGTTGAAATTAAGGGGCAAACAAAATATTTTGAAACAGCTAATGTGATAGTCGATTATGGGGTAAGAAGACATGCTGAGCACGATGGTGAAAACTATTTTGTCATCGGACGAGTAGTTCGCCCGGAATCCGGCCAAAACCGGAAAGTTTGTTAAAAGTAAAAGTTTTATTTGAAGTTGATTAGATGTTCGATTTAGGGGTAGGAAGACATGCTGAAGACGATGGTGAAAACCATTTTCTCGACGGATAAGTAATACGCCCGGAATCCGGCCGAAACCGGAAAGTTTGTTAAAATTAGAAGTTTTATTTCGAGTTGATAGTTTGATAGTCGATAATGGGGTAAGAAGACGTGCTGAGCACGATGGGGAAAATCATTTTGTCATCGGACGAGTAGTTCACCCGGAATCCGGCCAAAACCGGAAAGTTTGTTAAAAGTGAAAGTTTTATTTGAAGTTGATTAGATGTTTGATTTAGGGGTAGGAAGACATGCTGAAGACGATGGTGAAAATCATTTTCTCGACGGACAAGTAGTTCGCCCGGAATCCGACCAAAACCGGAAAATTTGTTAAAAGCAAAAGTTCGAGTAGATGACAGATTAAGGGGTAAGAAGGGAGACTGAGTCGGTTTATGACGATGTTTTTTTACCCGGACATATAATTTTTCCGGAATCCGGTTGTAACCGGATTTTTTTTTAAGTCAAACTTTTATTCAAAGTTGATTAGATGTTCTTTATAGGGATAAGGAGATACGCTGGTTTTGTTTCTGTATTTTTTTTGTTTGCTGGGCTAGTAGTTCGCTCGGAAATCGGCAGGAAGTCTCGGTCAGTATCGTCAAAATAGATATGGTTTATAGAGGTATATCTGAACTTGGTTTTCTCTGATAATTAGCCTGTCCAAGACTGGATCTGGCGAAGACAAGACTCGATTGTCTGAATCAAATAATAGATTTTTGGGATCCCATCGACACCTTTGGTCTTGTTTTCAATGCCTTGAAGCTATTTCTTTCCACTTTTCTTTCTTTCCTTTATACTCCATTGTTTATTCTTTGGTTACTTAGTTAATTTATCACACAAGAACGACCTCGTTAACTTTTCTAGCCCCATATAAGCACCCCCCCCCCACACACACACACAATGGTTGGGGCTTAATTTCATTCAGATTGTGTTTTCAAAGAAACAAAGCAAATAGCAGAAAACGGAAGGGGACAAGAAAAGGGAAGAGAAAGGAACTACAAGAGAAAAAAAAATACTAAATGCAAAATCAATGAACTGCGTATGCGCGTCTGTCGCTCTCTCCTGTTATTCGTTGGTCTGACGCTTGACCATTTTTTCGTGTGCGATATCTTTTCCCTAAGTAAGCCTATGTCTTTATTTTCTTTTACCTACCCCGTAATCTTCGTCTTGTAGGCTACTATGTATGGGTTAGAAATAAATTATTGCACTTTGCCCATGACTTGAAAGTTGAGAAGATTCGCGAAACTTTTCCTCTTCAGTTATCAAGTTCCACACCCAAGGCGCAGAATTTTTAATTTATAAAATAAGCTTTTTGATCAGAAACTCTTCCTTAGAACCTGGCGTGTATAGTCACTTTCTTTCAGCAAACAGGGTCAAGAAATACTTACTTAGATTAGATCATGGACCCATAAATTTTCTGTTAAGTTTAAACTTAACAGGAAATTTACGGGTCCCTGCTTAGATATACAACGTTTCAAATTACCCTCTTTCGAAATCGAGTATCTTTATCTCAGACAACCTGATTTAGTACGCGAATGAGAGAGAGCATGTCATCCGATATCTCCCTTCTGATGGGGGAAAGACAAAGCTCGGGAAGGTACAAGGAAGCTTGTAAACAAGTATCACTAATTCATTAAAATAGTTTTTTGCTGACGCAGCTAGGCGAAGGCTGCATCGAAAGTCAATAAGGGACTAACTGCAGACGAGTTCTTAGACCAGAGTGGCTGATTGTAATACGATATTTCCTTTTTGGATAGGGAGGGGGGGGGGGCTTCGGGGGACATAGGAAGCATAGGAAAACTGCAAATCAGGAATTGCTGACTTGACTGTGGAGAGACAATAGAAAGAGACTGGAGCAAATTATATCAAGTCGTTCCTGCTTAAAGTCTTTGATTCATGTGGGCCGAGAAGGTGGGAGAGACCATCATTTTTCGATGGGTCGGATTTTTAAGAACACACCGTTACCTCTCTTTTCCCCAAAATCCTCACGGTAGCCAATGTTATCCACAAATTACTTGAACCCAATTCACTCCTGGACTCCAATCCGCCATTGCTAATTAACTATGCATTGATCTCCTGGCGCTATTCAAAAGATTAGTAAAACCTTCGAGAAGATCAAGTGGCGTGTAAGAGGATTAAAACCACTAAGTATCTCACCATGTGGACGTTTAAATATGTCAGAAGAAGAAACCATTGGCCAGTTTGACATCTCCGAAGCTGAATATTATTTAGCTCAGTTTTAGAATCTTCAAGAAATCACTATAACGAATTTCGTATAGTTTGCGGCGTTTGTTTATTGTGATCTAGTTTACATCCTTAATTCTTTGGACAAGAAAAAATTCTTAAAGAAATCGATAATGCAGATGATTAGCTTAAATTCTTTTTACACATTTTCCATGTGCCTGCTACGATAAAAACATTTTGATTTTGTCAAACTACGACTCCATACTCCCCATGCTGGGCGCTTCCGACCCGCGCCGCTAGATGACCCAGCGGTCGGATCGAGTCGTGGCTTTATCTTGGTTCTTGGGGGGGGGGGGGGGGTCTAGACATCGCAAGTGCTAGAATGCTTATGATATATCTCCTTTACGAACTGATTCACACACTTTTAAAGTCATTCCGGAACTGCAGAAATAAATAGACCATACTTCGAACTATCTTCGTAATCGAGCATCTGTTTGTCAAACAACTCAAACTGTAACCTACTTGAATGAGAAGGAGAGTGTAATTGGATGTTTCCCTTTTTGGTGGGGAGGGGGGACAAGAGTTTGCTCCGCTGCGGGAAATTCAAATAAAGTTACCGATGGGGCTCTTCAAAAGGAAGTGCCTACTCTTTCATGAACCGACAATGTTAGAATGATCCCTACACCAATCGTGCAACATAAAAAGACGGTTTCTCCACTATCTCATCCGTTAGGAGATCCAGGCAGATCCCCCTAAAAAAAAAATACGAGAAGAAAATAAAAGACGAGAATATCCACTGGACAAGTAGATAAGGAAATGCGAGGCCAGTTTCTTGCAATTCTACCATCTTAGGGGGTCACACCGAAAATGGCTATCCCATTCACCAAGAATCTAGGGAAATCACGGATTGGGTTGATCGATCACCAGCGGTCCAGTGCAAGAATGAATGAATAAATTATTGACGACGAGATCTGCTCTGGCAAGGGATAAGGATGTAGATAAAGTAAATGATGCTTGTTCAGAGGGGATTGAAACAGCTGATGATTCTCTCTCAGCAGGCATTTAGCGACTGAAAAAAATCTGCCGCTAATCTTCCAGTTTTGCACTTCTTATTGCGGTCATCCACGGGGGAAATGAAATCCTTTCGAATGTGACTTTTGATGATTCTTGGACATTAAACAGAATGAAAATTGGGGTTTTACTACAAAAAGTAGTAAGCCTTAGGATATTCCAGTTTAAAATGTCAAATGTCAAACCAATATGAACACAAATTAAAATTAATTTGGTCAAAACCAAATTAAAACCCTATCTGTTCCACGTTTACGTAATATTCTCCCACCCCCTTTTCTCCTTTACGTCTTAGACCCCAGCGAGGGAAATCCCAAACTAGCCCCTGTGGCCCCTCTTCATGAAAGATATAGGAGGATTTTTTTTTTACGAAAAGGTCAAATTCGGCGGTAACGCTCGGACAGCTGCTTTTGAAAAATAATATTTTATTCTATTCTATGAACTAGCATGGTTTCCCGTCTAAGCTTCCCAGAATTGCTCTAAATAATTTCTGGAAAAAGATTTTACATATTTTGTCAAAGTAATCTCGACAATGTGTGTCTGATGTTTTATTTTTTTTTTCGTTGAAAAACAGCAGTTAGGATATTTTCCTGTCACCCTTCCTTATCAAATTTTGTTCTAGGTAACTTCAGAAGTGAATGAACAATGTTTTACGCAATGCCCGATGGTGTAAATGCAGTAAACAAATACACAAGCGTTCAAACGTGGAGTATAAAAGTAACGCTGCACCAAAAATGATAAAAATGTAAAATGCTTCAATAATTTCCCGAAGCGTGACCACAAATGAGAAATAAGCTAATGGGGTCAGAGTGTTATGAGCTAAAGCGTTTACCCTTTCCTCGTTTGTGCAGTCGTTGGGTAGGCAAGGCGGTTAAATATCGATCTCATACACGTTTCTTTGGCTTATCAGATAGTAAAAATATTTGAGATAGGTTTTTCTTATTCATCTTTTTTTTTTTTTTTAATAAAAACGATTCTAAGCATTTGCTTGGAAATCCCAGGCAAGTTGATTTCTAAATTGCGCCAATCGCGTATTTGAATGAGCTGAGCGTCCGTCAGGGGGAGGGGGGGGGGGACGCCCACCCCCCGATATTGTCGACCAGTCGGTAAAAAATAACCGAGTTAAGGTCTTCCGTTTGCTATCTTAGATGTTATTAATAATAACCCTGTAATTATCTCCCGATGAAAAATTTATCTCAAAATAGTACTATGAAGTAGTACGAAAAAGTTGCATGCAGTACTAACGATGCTACTACATGCTTCGACTTCAAGGCTACTGTGTTACTGCATACTACTATATGCTACTATTAGCAAGGCTGGTTGCTACTATATCAAGACAAGATGCTACTGGATACTACTACATAAGATTGGACCAGTCTCAGGCACATTAAATAATAGTATTTTTTGCCATTACACAGTATTACATGCAACGTTTTCGTACTACTACCATACTACTACGCAGGCTACAAATTTTTCATCTGGTAGTCCTTCGGCATAAGCTGACGACCAGTAATGGTTTCTGAATTTTTGTTTTGTTTTCCTCTTGTAGAAATAAACATATGGTTTTACTGTTGCGAAGTATGACAGGCATTTTGTGTGTAGCCTACGTTATTTTGATATTTTTTCGGTATTGGCAAGATCAGCAGAAACTTCGAGTAAGTAAGTAAGTAAGTAAGTAATTTATTTATGACCCGCCGTTCTGAAAAAGCGGAGTAAATGAAGAAAATAAACAAAACACATAGACACACAGAAAAGAATTTTCAATCTTCGGTCAAGAAGCAGTGGATGTCGTCGTGCGCTGGTTGGGCCCTGTTGTCCATGATTTTTTAAATCGACGAGGAAACATCCAAAAGGGTAACACTTGCATCTTGAATTCTGAACTCCTCCATCAATGAATGGTTATGACGTAATTTCGACAAGTGGAGCAGGTGCTTTGCATATTTAAAATAACATGATCTCATATTTTGATCTCCGTCTTTCGCAGAACAGAGTGACGCCAGAACGAAATAGTATAGAAGGAGCGCAGAAGGTGCTGTGCAAATTTCCCAAAGCTTTACGATTATAGCGCCCCCGGTTGGGACAATGCGCCCATAGGCGCTACGGATTGATCTTGTCTCTTGTTATATATTTGTGTTAGGTAGTTGGTGTAATATGAATAAAATGAAATGAAAAAAAAAAAAAATTAAGCGAGAAAAGAAGGAAGAGAGTGATCTGATTATTATTATTGGGAAGAAAGGATTTGGTGACCTTCATCGGATCGAGAGTCGGCCTCTAGTAGGCAATTCTGCACCGTGAGGCTTTTTTAAGGCAAGGGTTTTCTTTTTTGGTGTTTATATAGACTTTTTTGAGGTAAGTTTTCTTTTTTGGTGTTTATTTAGACTTTTTTGAGATAAGGGTTTTCTTTTTTGGTGTTTATATAGACTTTTTTGAGGTAAGGGTTTTCTTTTTTGGTGTTTATATAGACTTTTTTGAGGTAAGGGTTTTCTTTTTTGGTGTTTATATAGACTTTTTTGAGGCAAGGGTTTCCTTTTTTGGTGTTTATATAGACTTTTTTGAGGTAAGTTTTCTTTTTTGGTGTTTATTTAGACTTTTTTGAGATAAGGGTTTTCTTTTTTGGTGTTTATATAGACTTTTTTGAGGTAAGGGTTTTCTTTTTTGGTGTTTATATAGACTTTTTTGAGGTAAGGGTTTTCTTTTTTGGTGTTTATATAGACTTTTTTGAGGCAAGGGTTTTCTTTTTTGGTGTTTATATAGACTTTTTTGAGGTAAGTTTTCTTTTTTGGTGTTTATTTAGACTTTTTTGAGATAAGGGTTTTCTTTTTTGGTGTTTATATAGACTTTTTTGAGGTAAGGGTTTTCTTTTTTGGTGTTTATATAGACTTTTTTGAGGTAAGGGTTTTCTTTTTTGGTGTTTATATAGACTTTTTTGAGGTAAGGGTTTTCTTTTTTGGTGTTTATATAGACTTTTTTAAGGCAAGGGTTTTCTTTTTTGGTGTTTATATAGACTTTTTTGAGGTAAGTTTTCTTTTTTGGTGTTTATTTAGACTTTTTTGAGATAAGGGTTTTCTTTTTTGGTGTTTATATAGACTTTTTTGAGGTAAGGGTTTTCTTTTTTGGTGTTTATATAGACTTTTTTGAGGTAAGGGTTTTCTTTTTTGGTGTTTACATTGAGTTCTGAGTGTTGATTTTATTTTATTTTGGTTTCATGCCAAGCCCCCATGGGCTTTTTGAGAATAAATTGATTCATGTCAGAATTGCGCCACAGATCTGATGTGGGGAAATTACGATCTACGCACGTAACAAAGCGTACCGTTTCAGTACCTACTTGAAGAATTCTGAGCCTCGACTATGAGCATGTTCCACCCTTCTAACAATAATAATTGTTGGTTGATATTTCCGTTCTAACCTCACGAAACGTTATTACGCCGACCGTTCCAACCTTGTCGAAATAGTAACTATTAGTTTACCATGCTCGGGAGCGTAGTAAGCGTGGTAACTACGGATGTCTGTAACGTGATTGGCTGGGTTACCCCGTGGAGTAATACTTTGCGGAAAATTGGAAAATGCGTTCCAGACTTGACGCCTCGAAGCCAAAATTCGTGACGTCATGCGTAGTAACTACGGTAAGTAGGATGGAACACGCTCTATATCATTAAGTGTCCAGAGGAAGAAAAGAATAAAGACTCACTATGGATCGTCAGGACATGGGTCTGAACAACCTCGTGGTTCCTCTGTGCTTGGCAAGTGTAGTTGCCAGAGTGATACAGTTGCAACTTCATTAGGTACAGGGAGCCATCGGAGAAGACACGGATATTCTCATCCCCCAAAGCGCTGAGATCGACGCCATGTCGCCGCCACACAATAGGTGGCACTGGGGTTCCTGCGATGTCGCAGCGGACCTGAACGTTGTCTCCAACGCGCGCGGTGATATGGTTGACTTCAAGGGACTTCTCGAGGGTGACAACTGAGACGCCTGCAAAAACGATAGGTTTTAGTCAGGGTTAAAGTTTAAATGAAAAGCCAACTTATTTTTGTGTCCTTTAACTGAATACACTGAATTATTTGAATTCTGCAAAGGGATTTTTTTATTTTCCACCATCTGCTCTAGTTATGACGTTCACAATATCTGCAGCCGTCCCCACAGCGTAAATTCTACTATGACGCGGGAAATTTTAATGTCAACACAAACGGGGCTTTTCAGTGGGCAGTAGTGAGATTGATGAAGATTGCTTAGTGACTGAACAAAAAAAAATCATAAACGTTTCTCGTAACGCATACAACAAAAATACAAGTGCATAGAGGTATCACAAACCCCACGGAAATTCCACTATTTGAAAATCGATTATAGTGAATAGCGGACCAATCCAGTAACGCATTTTCAGCGGGTCTTCAAGTCAATTCAAATGAATAAGTGATAGGTAACGAGATTTTCCTATCCCAGCTCTTTTCGGTTAAATTTTAACAACCTAGGTCATCCATCGTCAGACTAAAAAAAAAAATAATGAGGACAATTTTATTGTGTGAATAAACTAAACAGAATAGGAAGAAAAACAAATGAAAAAAAATAACCTCACAATTTCTTTTCAACGCCTAAACCAAAAGTACCACTGCAGAATTTTTTAACTCTTAGGAATGTTTTAAAAAAATTTAGTAGTCTGAGCCGAGTTTAATTTGAATTCCTGACGCCATCTAGTACTTTTAGATAAACTGAAGCGTCAGTGAAGCTATACACCTTTCATAAAATCCGACGACAAGATGCGCTGGAGAAAATAACCATCACACGTTAGAACTTGGTATAAGTTATCTGAAGGAGGAATACACGATTAGGCTTCCGGTTCATACCGAATCGCACATTAACCCTGTGGAAAAGTAAACCAGTAGTCACCACCGAAATCAGAAGCCAGAATTGACAAACTTGATGAAGTTTAACAGAACAGGGTTGGGTACAGCAAACACAGAGGCATTTTAAAGAGTTGAAACAAGACAAGGTCTAAGAGGAACTGAAAATGGCCAAAACAAATCTGGTGAAACGTACACCAAGAAGTAACGTGTCATTCTGTACTTGGTAGTCTAGCGCATCTAGCGGCAACAAAAAAAACTAATCTGGAAGGAATTTTATGAAGGGCGTATAAAATGCAGGGTTATTCAGTTGATCTGTGCGTTCTAAACTACAAGTGCCTTGAAGAGGTGGTCAGGGACGGGTTTTCTCCGGACTGGAATTCCTGCCCGGATGTTGGGCTCCACCATCAGTTCCATATGGAAAAGATGAGCTTTGTTCAACTTAAGGATGAAAGCGCAGAAAATCCGGCGGAGAAATCCTGATTTCGTGTGGTCGCCCTAGAGAGCGTGACAAGTTAGTTGCCCGAAAGTAGTCAGTAACGTCAGTGGCACAATACAGAATGATTTGCTGTTAGAAATCAAGAGTAAACTATTTAATTTCTTATTAACGTTGCAATTAGCTTTATATAGAAGGTGGATCAAAAACATAATCGCCTGTGCAGGGGCGGATCCAGCCTTTCGTTCTAGGGGGGGGGCGATTCTTACCGAAAATAGTGGCGGTAGTGGCCTTTTGTCGGCCACAAGGCTGATTTTTTTCGTGTTCTAAGTGTCCCTGTCGGTCTCTTATTTAACGAAAATGTGGTTTTATATATTACAATAATGCTTACAAAAACTGTACTTGATCAACTTACAACTGTTTACAAGAAAAATTCAAGCTTCCTGGCTCCCCTGTCTGTCAAGCGTCTTTTGTCCGCGTTTTCCGACATTAATATCGTTTCAACGACGAAAGTCCTCGTGACGGATGTTCAAATTTCACTATACACTGGAACGAAATGTTTGTTTTTGCCAGGTCCGGTTGCGTTGCGTCTCGAATCTAGCTAAAGTTTACCGGGTGAACTGTTGCTATGCTATGAGCGAGCTATGAGGTGAGAAATAGTCGAGGCTAGCTTGACAGAAGAAAAGCTGTAGGTTGAAAGTAGTGTAAAAGGTTGTAGAGTCTAGTTACAGTAGTTAGAACATGCATTAATGCAGACTTCCGTAAGTGCAGTAAACAAAACAAAAAAATTACAGCCCGTCTAGGGGGGGGGGGCGATCGCCCCCCTCGCCCCCCCCCCGCCTGTGGGGTATTTCATGAATTTTCTCTCTTGTTAGTTTACTAGGCTCGTGTTATTTCTCTTCTAGTTTCTTTTATCTTTCCTGTTCATTTCTCCTTGTTTTGTCTTCTTTGTTTCTTTGGAAATGGAATAGGAATGAAAAGCCGTATCCATTATCAGGCTGAAAAACTTAATGATGTCAATTTTGTCTGTGAATAAACTGAACTAAATAGGAAGAAAACAACAGAAAGAAAAGATTTAACGTTATCTCTGACCCTGTATAGTCAAATATTCAAACAACGTAGGAAACACATAGCGACTGTGACAGAGAGCGTGTTCCACCCTTCCGAGATGAAAAGTTACGACGCTGACGGTTCCAACCTTGTCGAAATAGTAACTGATAGAAACTATTTGCTTACCACGCTCGGGAGCTTAGTCAGCGTGGTAAATACGGATCTATGTGATACTCTAAAGTGATTGGCCGTTATAATCCGTGGCACGACATTTTGCGGAACATAGAAAAATCCGTTCCAGCCTTGCTGTCAAAAAGCGTAGTAACTACGGTAAGTAGGGTGGAACACGCTCTGAGTGATCGACTGAGAGTGATTGAGCGTGAGTGAATGACTGGGAGTGACCAAGTGTGAGTTGTGCGTTTAGTGTCGGGAGTCAATGGGAGAAAGTGAAGCGGCAATAAAATGGATCGAATCGAATCCCGGTAAGTTCCGTTTCTCCGATACTTCCAAAACGTTGGCGGGCTGCGGCGGTTACTCTGTTTGTCGGCCGTACGTGCTCAAATTATGAAGACATGTCGCTGCTTTACCACATCTACTTTTTACAGCCTTGAGAACTTTTTAATTTGACATATGTCTGCTTTTAAAGCATTGTATTTTAAGTTTTCAAAAATTATTATATGGTTCTCATTTCTTTTGCAATTCCTAATAATTTCCAATTTTGACGTAAAATGTCCATTTTTTATTCTAAAGAAAAGATGAAGAATTTTTACAAAAGCTTCTCAAGCCTTAACAACCGACAGGATGCACCCATTCTTTTTTGAATTACTGCTTTTGCATATAGGCTATATTCTATTCACCGTCAGTTTTGAGGGATTTGGTTTTATTGAGGGGTTTGGTTTTATTTGGTTTTCACCATGAGACCCCGTCTTGTGGGTCCTGGTTTGTCTACGTGGCTCCGACAAGGGAGTCCTAGACTTCTAAATTATATTAAAAAAATTGTTGATGGAATTGGTTACGGTACAAGTCGCTTGTGTAAAGTGCCATCTATATTAATAATTTCGGTGACATGGAGATGTGAACTGGTTAGATGAATTTGCCGTCGGGCGGGATCACTGTTCCTATGGACGGCTTCTACCAGACTGTTGTAGTGACTTGCGAAGTCTGTTCACAAGCCCCTCGGTAGCTCAGTGGTAGAGTGACTGCCTTGTAAGCCGAGGATCCTGGGTTCAAATCCCGTCTGAGGAGCTTTTTTGTCTATCAGTTCACTACTTATAAAAAAGGAGTAAGAAATATCTGAGTAGGTCGAAGTAAGATCTTTTCTTATCGTTTTTCCTCTCTGTCTATTCAAAAAAATGCGACAGGTGATAGTTACTGGAGTCAACTCCATCAATCAGTCGTTATTTTTTCCCTATTTCCAGTTGGAATCCCCTGTGAACGAACTCATCAATTTTGTAATATCGCAAATATTCATTTTGGGAAATAAAGATTCCAAAGCAGCTGCACTGAAAGACGTACTTTATCGTGTTTGATATTTCCTTTGATAACAACTGCTGATGCAGTTGGGGAAAAATCAATGAGAGCAATTTCAAGAAACAATAAAAGACGGGCGCTTTTTTTCTGCTCGCACGTTCCAACAGTCTGGAATAAAGGACCACTTTTTCGATGTTATAATGTACTGACATCCCCCCCCCCAAACTCCAGGCAATCAGAACATCCCCAATTGTGTATCCCATTTCAAACTTTCTCAACAAAGAGCTCCCAAAATATCGCATGTCTCTGCCGTGTCCTGTTACTACGTACCTCCTCTTTCGCCCAATCAGATTATGTCCCATGGGTCTTGCGAAACCTACTTAGAATTCCTTCTCTCGTCCCGGAAAAAAAAAGATAGCTGCGCTTTTTACTTACCAGTGTTTGCACGACGTGTGTCCGTCTGTGTTTTTAGATTTTTATAGACAAAATAATGGTGTGCATGATTATTTTACAAGGGATGCTACTAATCTGGTGACTGAGTATAGGAGAGGTAGACCAACTGGCTTTCTAATTAAACATTTGGGACAGGCGGTACGGAATTCACTCCCAGATAGTGTTAAGGCGGCTGAACACCAACAATTGTTTAAAAAAAGAGTAAAGAAATTTTTGTTGGAGGAGTGAGGGGTCATTCAGAGAATGAAGGTATAAGTTATTATTTCTTTTTTTATTACCTTTCTTAATTTATTTTTTCTCTTTTTTCTTCTTCTTTCATTTGTGTGGTAAACGGAAAAGAAATTTGATTAAATAGTGTTGAAATGAAATTAAGTTATTGTTTAAGTTAAGTTGAAGTAGTTCGTGGTAACCGCCCAGTGCCAGTGCATTTATGTCTTCTCAAGGGCGGTTACCTATCATGATGGGTTATTATGTAATTTAGCAATAATCTAATCTAATCTAATCTAATCTAGCTACTGATGAACAAAGCAGATCCAACCCCGGACACGCGATCAGGATTTCGCGGCCAGATTTTCTGCACTTTCATTATCAACATGACAAACTCAACGTTTTCATATGGAACTGATGATGGTGCCGAAACCCAGTTTACACTGTGAACACACAGATCAGTATTTCGCTGCCGAGATTTTAGCATTAACCATCATCAAGTTAAATAAATCTCAACGTTTCCATGCGGAACTGATAATAGTGCCGAAATCTCAGCGCATGGTGCACAAACACGATCAGGGTTTCCTGGCCGGATATTTAGCACTAGGACTAACCATCATCATTTTGAATAAAGGCGTTTTCCGCGACAATCCCGGATTAAAATCCTAGATCAGTGGTTCCCGGAGCAAAATAATTCTAGACAGTAATGCGAAGACGTATCCTTCCCATGCATTAAAAATGGGCCTCCGTCCAGCGCCGCCCAGCTCGCTTGGCGAGAGAAGCTTCACCGAACTGTTCGGCTGTGCAGTGGCGGACTAAAGTTATTTGCTCTGGATCAGAGCCAGCGCGCTTATTAACGACTGGTCGAGTTTCAGTAGGGATGTTCGTGTCCGCTAGCGAAGCTAGTGTCGCTGCGTTTTGACCCTTTGTGTGTCACTTTTTCAAATTTCGGGCATTACTCTCTAGAGTTATTTTGCACTGGTGGTTCCCATCCTTTTCCGTACCGCGTATCCCTCATCAAGGTTCACAAACGTTGCGTACCCCTTTTTATGGCACTTGAGCTTACTCAAGGGCCATATAGCGATTGTTATTTCTGTCCGTCAGTCGGTCTGTCGGTCTGTCGGTCCCGGTTTTGCTAGTTCGGGCACTTCCAGATAAGCTAGGACGATGAAACTTGGCAGGCATATCAGGAACTGGACCAGATTAAATTAGAAATACTCGCTTCCCCGATCCGACCATCTGGAGGGGAGTGGAGGGAGGGGGAATCCGAAAAAATGGGGAAAAATGAGAAATTTTTAGCTTACGAACGGGTTATCGGATCTTAATGAAACTTGATATATGGAAGGAACTCGTGTCTCAGACCCTCTATTTTAAATCCAAACCGGATCCGGTGACATTGGGGGGAGTTGGAGGGGGAAACCGGAAATCTTGAAAAACACTTAGAGTGGAGGGATCCGGATGAAACTTGGTGGAAAGTACAAGCACAAGTCCTAGATACATGGCTGATATAACCGGAACGGGTCCGCTCACTTTGGGGGAGTTGGGGGGGGGAGAAGTCCGAATTTGTAGTGATCCCGCGAGTTCCGTGCTTCCTGATGTGCTGTGACGATGGAAATTGACAGGCATCCCTGGGACCCGACCAGATTAAATAGGAAATCGTCAATTCCCCGATTCGACCATCTGGGGGGGGGAGTGGAGGGAGGGGGAAGCCAAAATTTGAGGTATTTTTATCTTGCGAACGAGTCATCGGATCTTGATGAAATTTTATATTTAGGATGACCTCGTGTCTCAGACGTCCCACTATAGATCCGGACCGGATCCGATGACACTGGGGGGAGTTGGAGGAGGGAACCGGAAATCTTGAGAAACGCCTAGAGTGGAGGGATCGGGATGAAACTTGGTGGGAAGAAAAAGCACAAGTCCTAGATACGTCATTGATATAAGCGGACCAGATCTAGGCACTCTGGGGGGAGTCGGGGGGGGGGGGGGGGTCCGGATTTCTAGCGATCCCGCGAGTTCGGCATACTTCCTGATGTGCTAGGGCGATGAAACTTGGCAGGTATGTCAGGGACCCGAACAGGTTCACTTGAGAACAGCCGTTTCCCCAATCCGACCATACTGGGGGGAGTGGATGGATGGGGAGTCCGGAATCTAGTGGCGTGTATAACTTTTGAACGGGTGATCGGATCTTGATGAAATTTTATATTTAGGATGACCTCGTGTCTCAGACATCCCACTTTAAATCCGGGTGGATCCGATGACACTGGGGGGATTGGAGGAGGGAACCGGAAATTTTGAGAAACGCTTAGAGTGGAGGGATCGGGATGAAACTTGGTGGGAAAAACAAGCACAAGTCCTAGACACGTCATTGACATAACAGGACCGGATCAGGGCACTGTGGGGGAGTTGGGGTCGGGGTCCGGATTTCTAGAAATCCCGCGAGTTCGGCATACTTCCTATGATGTCCTAGGGCGATGAAACTTGGCAGGTATGTCAGAGATCCGAACATATTGACTTGAGAACAGCCGTTTCCCCGACCCGACCATCGTGGGGGGAGTGGGTGGATGGGGAGTCCGGAATCTAGTGGCGTGCATAACTTTTGAACGGGTGATCGGATTTGAATGAAACTTGTCTGGTGAGCTATCGCCTCGGACGTTCAGTGTCACGTCCGGGTCGGGTCCGATACCTGTGGGGATGGAGGGGGGGGGGGGGGGGGAACTCGAGAAACTCTAAAAGCAGAGGGATTGGGACGAAACTTAATGGATGGAACAAGCATTAGGCCTAGATGAAATTGAAGGAGCCAGATGGTTTCGGGGCTCTGTGGGGGGAGTTGGAGGGGTTTCCTGGAATTCCGGTAGTCGTGAGTTAGAATAGTTCCAGATGTAAAACGACAATGAAACTTTGCAGGCATATTAGCGACCCGAATTATCTTGACTTAAGAACCTGACACAACATACCCCCGGAAACTTCCGTTCCTAGATCCGAGCATTTTTTGGGGAGCACGAGAAGAGAAATATGGAAATTGACTTCTATAAATTGCAAACGAGTGGTCTGATTCGAGTGAAACTTTATGGGTGATACGAATCGATGGCCTCGAGATGTAAAACATGCGTTCGAACCATATGCGACCACGATTAGGGGAATTGGGGGTGGGGGGACTTTTGACATGCACAAAAACCAAACGGATGGACCGAATGAGATGCAAATTCGACAGTGCCGAGTTTATGCGGCCTAGATTTGTCATTTGGCGTCCGGGCCGAATTCCGCCAAGGTAGGGGGGGGGGGGGGGTACTGGAAACTTGCAGATAGGCTAAGCTCCAATTTCAGTAAAACTTGATGGACAGGAACAGGGAATTAAGAGATTGGGCCCGAACCGGCTCTGACAACGTTGGTGGGAGGGGGGGGGGGGGGGGGTACCGGAACTTTCCAAAAATGCTCAGATTCGAGTGAAACTTGATAGATGGTATAAAAGAAGATGCTTTAGGTGGTCGATTTTTTATATTCCGAACCAGATTCGGCCACGGTAGGTCGAGATAGAGTGGGTACCGGAAATCGTGTAGCACGTCTAGGGATCAAACAAATGGATTTATTGGGATGAAAGTTTGAACAGTCATGTGCATTTGCTACAGACAATCGAGACGATGCCGGAACTGCTCAGAAATGAGTGAAACTAAATATCCTATTTCTATTTCCGAACCGCATTTTTGGATGGCGGGTGTATTTTGTGACGTTCTCATCTACTTTCTTGTACAGCCTACTCGTACAAGTGCCATATGAGCTCGTAGCTCTTGTTTTAAATCGTTGTTTAACTATTATTTATCACGATGAGAACGACCAAGAGACGATAATTCTTGTGTATCCGACATTGCGAACTATGGGGTATCTGATATTGAGGACTCAGAAACGACTGTGGCGAGATTAAAGCTGCAAACTAATTTGATTTCGGAACCATCGCATACCCCTTGCGAAAGTCTCTCGGACCCGTTTGTTGCAAGATTCCCGAATACTCTCTATGTCCAAGTCCAAAAAACGCTAGTGATCCTCAGGAAGAACGAGAAAATGTTTCACTAACGACTCAAAGTCAACAACTCAAATCCTGTGTCATCCAATGACGGCGATCGTTGGGGACAGCTGGGGTGCCGCTTCTGGCTCTTCCGCTTGGTACACAGCGATTTGAATCGGCAAGGAGAGTTAGTCATCAAGAGTGTTGACTATCCAAGAACGAATCCGGATTGTCAGATTTTCTGAGAAGAATTTTCATAATTTGGATTACCGGAGAAAACATGTTTTGGAAAATCCGGATTGTGAATCTTCACCCTAGATTGTCACGGAGAAACGTATTAAATCTCAACGTTTCCATATAAAACAGATGATGGTGGCAAAAATGCAATTTACAGTGCTAAAACACGATGTGCCAAGAATTTTGACGTATCGAAGACTCCAGATTTCCAGATCGCAACTTTTTGCTACAAGTATTTCAATAACCTCCTTCCGTCTTCGTTCCAGAATATGTTCTCACTAAATCAAGACCTGCATTCTTATGACATCCGAAACTCTTGTGACATCGTCCAAGAAGCGCCCTCATCGAAAAGGGCTTCTTTTTTAATTCGATTTTTTGCGCCGTCAAACTGGAATCTACTACCGTTAGATATCCGGAATTCGAATAACCTCATTTCCTTCAAGCGAGCAGCGAAAGGTCATTACAGGGAAATTGTTTAGTGTTATCCTCCTTTAGACCCCCCCCTGGTTTTCTTTTCTTTTGTTTTCTTTCGTTCCTTCTTTCCCTTATTTTCTCTCTCCTTTTACTTAAAGTTGGAACCATAGGTTATTTTTTTTCCTCTCTTCCTTTGTTTTCTTTAAATAGAATGTTCAGTTAGTTGATTCTGTTTGATGTTTAAATTAATACCGGATATTTCCCTGCCCTAGCCAAGCACTACATTTGTGCTTTCCTGGCAGGAATGTAAATTGTGTATTTTTTTGTGTTTAAATACAGCCCAATGAAACTGAACCTGAAACTGAACTGAATCTCCGGAAATGGTTTTAAGCACTAACCATCCATCAAATTGAACAAGTCTCAACGTTTCCGTTATGGTGTCGAAAACCAGAGTACAGTGCGACCACACGATCAGGATTTCTCCGCCGGATTTTCTACAATTTCTTCGTCAAGCTTAAAATTTCTCAACGTTTCCATGTGAAACTGGCGATGGTTCCGACAAAACACTTTTATTGTGCTGATACGCGATCAAGATTTTCTGGCCGGATTCTGCACTTCCATCATCAAGTTAAAAAAAATCTCTTCGTGTTCAACATGGAACTAATGATGGCGCCGAACATGCGATCAGGATTTCCAAGTCACTATTCCATACTCAAGATGAAAAAAAAATCTCGTCATTTTTCATATGGAGCTGATGAGAGTGCAGAAAACCCACTTTACAGTGCGAGCAAGATTTCTTTGGTAGATTTTCTTTAATTTCATTATCAAGTTGAAAAATCCCGGAATCCATGATGATACCAAAAATCCGGCAGAATTCAAGCCTCTGAGTATCAGAACCTTCTTCTTCTGTAAAGGTTGGCGTTTCCAGCCGATGGGGAATATCGCCCCATCACGGCTCGTATATCTTTTTCCTTAACACTTTCATAATTCAAAATAAACTTTCACTAGTGTATGGTTATCAGTGGTCTTCCCGTTAGAGTCAATTTTATCACTCATACACAGACATATAATCCGTCTTTAAACTATTGCAAAATAAATATACTTCAAATCGTCATTACTAAATTCAAACGTGTTTACTAAACTTTAATAAAAATAAGCCAGAACCTGAACCTCTGTAAACATTGAAGTTCCATGGAAACCCTTGGTCTTGTCCAAGAAGTTCGCTCAAAGTTGATCTGCTCAAAGCTTGTACTCGTTAGGGTAAACTCTAATTAGGAAGTTTGGTGACTTCTCAGCGAGATTCCATTCGCCCGCTTAGAAGCGAGGTGAGTAACTTGCAGCTTGGGGTTAAATACGGACAACTTCACTGTCTAATAGGATAGTTGTGCTTACTCCATTACGTCAACAGCTTTAACTAAATAAGGGGGGCTTTGCGAGCTTGTGTTACACACAGCGAAACATAGAACGTGTTCCAACCTACTTTTCGTAGTTACTACGCATGACGTATAGAGTTTTGGCTGGATACGTCGAGGACGGTTAAATGCGTTATTGCGTTTTATTTTATTTTGTGTGTTAATCATTAATGCTCATTTATGGTCTTTGTCACCTAGAAGTTCATACTTCCTGAACATGTTATATCCTTATGTAGGAAAACAAGAGCTGCAAGCTCATATGGCACTTGTAAGGCTGGGTCAGAGGATGAAAGTAGGAATTCTTCAGTTCGTGGGTTTGTTGTGATTATTTGTAAGCAAAACCCTTGAGATAATGGGTCCTTGGAAATCACGAGAACGTATCGTTTGGTAATACATTTGGCTGTGATGATGCGCACTTTAGGGGCGCTAGAAATTCATCTGTAATCAAAACTCTTGAAGAAAAAATGATGATGAGCTCATCGGGAGAATGAAATGTACATTTTAATCAAAAGTATCATTTGTACTTTAAGAAATTCAGTTGTAAGTAAAACCCATGAGGCAAAAATATTCTAATCATGTCAAGTTCAAATGTTCAAGTTTCATGGTCCTAGCACATCTGGAAGAACTTTAACTGGTGATGACCAGGATTCCGGACCCCCCCCTTCCTCCCCCCACAGTGCTCGAACGCAATCCAGTTCTGTCACTGATGAATCTAGAGCTTGTGCTTGTTCTTCCCACCAGGTTTCATCGCAATCACTCTACTCTTAGCGTGTCACAAGATTTACGGCTCCCCCTCTGACCCCCCCCCCCCCACAATAATCGGATCCGGTTCGGACTTCACATGGGACATCCGAGACACGAGGTCTTTCCAAATATCAAGTTTCATTAAGATCTGATCACCCGTTCCTAAGTTATACGTACCTCTAGATTCCAGATTCCCCTTCCCTCCACTCCCCCCACGGTGGTCGGATCGGGGAAGTGACAATTTCGGGTCCCTGGTACGCTTGCCAAGTTTCACTGTCCCAGCCCACCTAGAAGTAACGTATCACCGGAACCCCCCCCCCCCTCCAACTCCCACCACAGTGCACGAATCCCGTCCGCTTCTGCCAATGATGTCCCTTGCCAAGAAGGGCCGAAATATCGCTGACGAAGAATCATAGCTGACGTATCCGTTGTAAACATTGTTTGAATAAATGTTTCAAAGTCAGCTTGGGCTCAAAGAATATTTATGATGTACCTAGGGCTTGTGCTTGTTCCTCTCACCAAGTTTCATCCCGATCCCTCCACTCTAAGCTTGTCATATGATTTCCGATCCCCCCTGCACCCCCCCCCCCTCCCACATTCATCGGATTCGGTCCCGACTTAAAATGGAACATCTGAGACATGACGTCTCTCTAAATATCAACTTTCATTAAGATCCGATAACCCGTTCGAAAGCTATGCTTGCCACTAAATTCCAGATTCCGGCTCCCCTCCCTCCCCCCACGATGGTCAGATCGGGCAAGTGACTATTTCCAACTTAGTTTGGTCGGGTCCCTAATATGCCTGCCAAGTTTCATCGTCCTAGCATATCTGGAAGTACCCTAAGTCGCAAACAACGGACGAACCGACCGACCGACCGACCGACAGACAGACCGACGGAAAAGTGATCGGTATATGGCACTTGGCCGGAAGGCAAGTGCCATAAAAATATATCTTCCTCTCTTTAGCAGCATTGGACGGAGCCTATGAACGAACAGAAAGATAAGAATAATAAAATCACGCCTCTCTTCTTCCTAGCACAATGCCTCTTTTAAAGGCGTCGAAACGATCAATATTGTTATCGAACACCTTTGTAAGTTCCACTAGAGAATTCTCACCACGACGGCTTAAAAGAAGAAGAGCTGGAACATGTTTGTGAAGAACTTTTATTTTAGTTTTCTAACATGTTGAGCTTTGGGAAACTAGCGAAGAATATTCGACAAGATAAAAATTAGCCGGAACCATTTTATTTTACGGTGCAAAACGTATAAGTCAGCTACATTTTATTTGAGCTATATTTCGGCCCTTCTTGGCAAGGGTCCTCCTCAGGCTCAAGCTGCAAAATGAACTTTTGGAAAAAACAAATAAAGATTCGCCCTTAAATAAAGGATTGTCTATCACCAAATTACGTTATTAAATGTTAACTTCCAACATCGAGGTCGGTATCGGAAAATAACACTGAGACGGCCATTGAAAACAACCTATCCGAGACGAAGGCAAAGCAGGTTCTGGACAAGAGCTAAGAGCTCATATGGCACTTGATACGAGTAGGTGGTACACGATAGAAGATAACGTCACAAAATACGCTGCCATCCAAAAATCTGATTCGGACCCATAAACAGGATATCTAGTTTTACTCAGTCTGTGTATTACCGGCATCGCCTCGGATCATCTAAGGCAAATGAGTTTCTACCTTCCAAGTTTCAACCCAGTAGATCCACTCGTTTGGTCCCTAGACGTGCCACACGATTTCCGGTACCGGTACCCCCTCCAACTCCCCCTACCGTGGCCGAATCTGATTCGGACTCCTAAATGGATTACCTGAAGTATTTTCTCTTACCGCCTATTAAGTTTCATTCAAATCTGAGCGTTTTGAGAACTTTCGGTAACTCTCCCGCCTCCCCCACCGTGGTCGGATACAGTTTGAACCCTAAAATATGTCATCTGTGGCATGTGATCTCTCTACACTCCAAGTTTCATTCGAATCACTCCACTTGTTTGACCCCTATGCGAGCCACATCATTTCCGGGACTCCCCTTCCAACTCCCCTTGCTGTGGCTGAATACGACTCAGACCCATAAAAGTCGCATATCTGACATGTCCTATTCCCGTTCATTAAGTTTGACTGGAATCAGAGCATAGCCTATCCCCCCCCCCAAACTCGGTAAAGTCCAACTTGCATCCCTTTCTGTCCATCCGGTTGGTTTTGTGGATGTTACCCCCCCCCCCCCCCCCTCCTCCAACTCTTCCAACCGTGGCCGCGTGTTGTTCGGCCGCATGTTTTGCGTGTCTAGGTGATCAGTTCTTATTCAAACAATGTTTACAACGGATACATCAACAAACCTGATTACAGGTTTGTTTCCTTCCGCGAAGTTGAACCAAAGGATTGACAGCCTGACGAGGACCCTTGCCAAGAAGGGCCGAAATATCGCTGATGAAGAATCGTAGCTGACGTATCCGTTGTAAACATTGTTTGAATAAATGTTTCAAAGTCAGCTTGGGCTCAAAGAATATTGATCAGTTCTTATCACCCATAAAGTTTCACTCGAATCGCACAACCTGTTCGCAGCTTACGGAAGCAAATGATTTCCGGATTCCCCTACCCTCAACTCCCCAAAGATGGTCGGATCCAGAAAAACGAGTATTCCTAGGGCATTATGTCTGGTCCTTAAGTCACTAATACGCCTGCAAAGTTTCATCGGTCCTTAGAATTTCTGGAACTATCCTAACTGGCGATCACCGGAATTCTGACCCACTACCAGTCTACTGTGGTGTGCCCCAAGGCACTATCCTCGGACCTCTACTTTTCCTGGTCATGATCAATGACCTTGCAGGCTCCTGTGACGACCGTTGGAAATTCGTCGATGATCTTTCGGTCTTGGAGCGTTGTTACAAAAATATCCGGAGCAGTGCAGCCACCATAATGAATGACATTAGTGAAGAAGCTTCAGTCAACCAAATGACCGTCAACCAAGACAAATCAGCCGTCCTAACTGTATCTTTTCTCAGGTCCAATCCAACTTTCCAACCTGACCTACCTGATCACAGCAGAGTGGAGGAGCTCAAACTTTTAGGTGTTCATCTAACTTCAGATCTCAAGTGGGATAAGCAAGTACAATCTATGCTGAAAAGAGCAAATATGGGCATAAGGTCTCTCGAAATGCTCTCCCGCCATGGCACCCCGAAACACCACCTCCTTCGCATTTACCTTGTGTTCATTCGCTCTTCCCTTGAATACTGCTGTCCGGTATGGCATTTCGGTTTAACACGGGAGCAGTCGGAACGCCTCGAGAGGATCCAGTACCGGTCTTTACTAATACTATCAAAATCCCCCAAAATCCTGTACATTTCCCTTCTTAACGAGTTCGGTCTCGCATCTTTGTCAAACCGTAGACACCAACTTTCTACTAAGTTTGGTGAACAACTACTGGAAAACCCCAACCATCGGCACATCCTTCCCCCTCCCCACATTCCCGACCGCATAAGGCCACAGAGAATGGCAGCACAAGCAGTTCCTAAGCTCCAACCCATTCGGGCAATTCATGCGCGGTACGAAAGAAGTTTTGTCCCCTCCTTTGTGAGTTTTTTCAACGCGAAATTTTAAATTCTTTTCCTCTTTTTTATATTATTTATTGAATTTTTAGCGTTTTAGTTTGTTGCAATTCTTGTTCTTGTGTAATTATTTAATTTTTGACTATGTAAAAGCGCAATTGTATATAGTTATGTTTGACGAGATAACAAATATTCGTTTTTTTTGTGAATACCGTAAGGAATGTTTATCGAATAATAAAGATTGATTGATTGATTGATTGAACTCCGGGAAACAGCCTCCAACTCTCCCATAGAGCCCTGATTCGATCTGGTTTTGTCATTTACGTATCTAGGGCTAATGCTTTTTCTTCCCACCAAATTCCATCCCATTACCTCGACTCTAAGCGTTCCACGAGATTTCCGGTTCCCCACTCCAATCCCCCCCCCCCAGGTATCGAATCAGATCAGGACTTGACATGGAACATCTGAGACGATAGCTCTTTCCACTTGCCACATAGTGCCCGAATCTGGTCTGGTTATTTTAAACTATGTATTTAGGACTTGTGCTTGTTCTTCCCACCAAGTTTCTTCCCGTTCCCTCCACTCTAAGCGTTTCCCAAGATTTTCGGCTCCCCCTAGCTCCCCGCAAAGTCACCGGATCCGGTCCGGATTTGACATGTGTTTTTTGAGACATGGGTTCTTTCCAAATATCAAGTTTCACCCATTCAAAAGTTATAAATACCTCAAGATTCCGGATTCTCCCTCCCTCCACTCCCCCTACATTGCTCGGATCTGGGAACTGACTATTTCCAACTTATTCATTTGGGGTCCCTGATATAAAAATAATTTAAATAATTTATTTTTAACCCACAAATCGTACAAGACGAAAACAGTGGAGTACAAAAGAATATATGAATACATAATTAGGCAAAACACTACAAATACAAACAAAATCTACGTAAGAGTCAAACAGACGAATAAGCCCATGAGAGGGTGACAGACGCACGTACGCCGTTTCGGACAGTTTTCTGTGGAGAACAGACAATTTCTCCGTGACATCCGATAGCGAGTAATTACTAATAATTTTGGAATTTCTTTGCCAAGGAGGGAGAAAAAGAAGAAATTTACAAAAACGAAAATAAGAGGATCGCATAGCTTTAATATCCTTTTTCTTTAAAACAGGATAGACACCAGATAAAATGCCTGCCAAGCCAAAATGCCTGCCATGCCTGCCAAGTTTCATCGTCCTAGCTTATGTGGAAGTGCCCGAACTAGAAAAACCTGGACAGACCGACCGACAGACCGACGGACGGACAGAAATTGCGATCGCTATATGTCACTTGGCAGAAGGGCAAGTGCCACAAACATATCTGCCAAGCGCAGCGATGTTGATATTTTAAAAAAGCCTTCGAGCTTGTTATTTCGATATCAACTGAGATGGAGGTATGTTAACTATTATAACTTCTTCGAGCAGGATTTGTCTTCATACAGGGGCCTACTCAATCATCCTCGGTAGTACTTATTTGCTACTCTTGTAGGGAATTTTTGTTTAGTGATATGGCAACCCTAGCCTACTGCTGATATGTGAAAATGACTACTTTTATGACCCGGGCACTTCTGTTTCTAACAATACAATCTTTAGCCATCGACCATCTTTTACACTGGTGGCGAAGCAGATATTATCTAGCGACGGGCTTCTAGAGAGATATAATTAATCAGCTTAATCAAGTGTTGCCACTCCTTGAAAAATTCTGTGATTTTGAGTACATTTTGGTTTCTTCGACAAAGCGAGCCAGAATTCTGCCACCGTACGGTAGCAAGGAAAGTAAATATAAAAATAAAGCATAAATTTGAGGAGTAAAATTATGGAGATGACAAAGCTCGGCGGCACTGGACGGAGGCCCATTTTTTATGCATGGGAAGGATTAGGTTTTCGCATTACTCTCTAGAGTTATTTTGCTCTGGGAACCACTGATCTAGGATTTTAACCCGGGATTGTCGCGGAAAACGCCTTTATTCAACATGATGATGATTAGTCCTAGTGTTAAATATCCGGCCGGGAAACCCTGATCGTGTTTGTGCACCATGCGCTGAGTTTTCGGCACTATTGTCAGTTCCGTATGGAAACGTTGAGATTTATTTAACTTAATGATGATTAGTGCTAAAATCCCGGCAGCGAAATATTGATCTGTGTGTTCACAGTGTAAACTGGGTTTTTGGCACCATCATCAGTTCCATATGGAAACGTTGAGTTTGTCAAGTTGATAATGAAAGTGCAGAAAATCCGGCCGCGAAATCCTGATCGCGTGACCGGGGCTCGGTTTTTCTGGGACGAGAAAAGGAATTCTAAGTAGGTTTCGCAAAACCCACGGGACATATTCTGATTGGGCGAAAGAGGAGGTACGTAGTAACAGGACACGGCAAAGACAAGCGATATTTTGGGAGCTCTTTGTTGAGAAAGTTTGAAATGGGATACACAATTTGGGATGTTCTGATTGCCTGAAGTTTCGGGGGGGGGGGCTGTCAGTACACTACAACATCGAAAAGCAAGTTAATGATTGGTGAAAGAACTTAGTTTTATAGACGCCAGAAAGTCACTGGTTTTGGCAGCCGAGAGTCACAGGTTCCATCAGAAAAAGTGGCAACCCACACTTTTAAATTGAAAGAAAAAGCGTGGACTTTTGAAAGTCAAAGCAAAAGCAAAGAACAAGTAAGTGATAGTTGCTCAATAGACGTTTTGAAAAGCAAAGGAAAGCAAGATGTTGTTTCAGTTGAGAAGTTGTGCGTTCAGTGGAAATGTGGTATGACCCAGGTTGGTTGTCTAGGAGAACAATTTCTTTCAGTTTTGAACGTTTTTTCTACATTTTTTTTTTCTGAGAGTGATGTCTTTTATATATTTTTGGAGGCTAGATTCTACTAGTCAGTATTTGAGGAAAAGTGCTCGATGAACTTCGGCGGAGGTTGATACGGCTACGTATCATCTTCTCTGGAGGCTGATACGATATTGTATCAGCCTCTACAAAACTCATTGTCATATTATGACTACCTGTTGGACATGGGAAGATATGCAGTCCATACCTGTCGAAGAAAAGCTATTCTGTTTTGAATGGTATTGTTGTTTGTGAGTGCCTGACAAGGATTTAGGGGACCACAAAAGAACGTGACCGCAATCGATAAATGTATTGATTAGCCCGTCCGTCCATCACGCTTGAGTATTAGAGGTAATTTTGGAAGAAGAATAAAACTTTGACGGATAAACTTGACACATGGAGTCTCTAAGACAAATGCCAGGTCGGATTCGTAAAGACTCGGGGGTTCATACATGAACGGGAAGAAAATGCCGATCTAATTAATTACAAGGTCCTTCATAAATTAAAGGACCATATTCTAAGTAACGAATTGAAGGACAAAAATGCTCCTCGTGCGAGCTTTCAATCCGAGACCTTCCGGCTAAACTTTATCCGACACACTAACCCATTGCGCTACTAAGAAGTCTGTGAAAATAGTACAGACTGCCAGAGAAAAATGGGCTCCCGGATCAGTGGACTCAATCGCAGCAAGTCTATCTATCTAACCAGTTCGCTTTCCCGTGTCACGATCGGACGCTTTTTGTGTACAGACAGTATTTCATACAAGGGACTTTAACCATGACAAATAGTAAGAAATTCTTTTTGAACTTCGAAGTCTAGACCCAAAGTGGTATAAGTGGTGATATGAATTTTGTTGCCGCCTCCCAGTATGGCAGCATCTGGGTTTTTTCAACACGTTATTATTAGTAATTAATTATCATTTTACGCTAAATTATACAAAGGACTGATGACGTTTAAAATACAATCTTGTCCATTGTTGTAAAGTTTGATCTGCCTTTTTTTTTAATTTAAAATTCAACCGACGTTGTCGACTATCGTGGTATGAGAACTTTCTCCAACTGTCCTAGTTTAGTTTTAAACTGACTCCGATCTTTCGCAGGACGTGATAATTGTTTATTCCTAGAAATGGGATCATTATCTCACTGTTCTTTTCCAATGTCATTACCGTGAACATGTCGGTTAAACGAAAGAACTGCAATTATAACTGGATCTTAGTCCCACATTCATCGGTGACTTTTTAGCAATCAGCTTAAAAACGTCCAATTAAGGGATTAATTGATTAACTTGCTATCAGTGTACAGCACTCATCATGGAAAAACTAATTTATTACATGATAAAAAACTTACTGTAAAGCTTGCTGAAGGCAGCGTAGAACTCGTTGATATCCAGTCGACCGTTTCCGTCACTATCATCAAAGCGAAGAAGATCAACGAGACTGCACTCGTGAGATAACCGGCTTAGTTGTTCTCGAGCTCCAACCTAAAAAAGAAAATGGCCTCTTAAGACTGAAGAAATAACTGTTTCCCTCAACTCCCCAACGACCAGGTTTTCTCATCATCATTATGTGCTGAAATTCCGGCGAGGCACAGACGAGAATAACTAATTGCAGCCGACCATGAACTTTATCTTTTCTGAGTTTACTGCACTTCGCTTTACGGTCTAGCTTGTGTGCAGTCTCTGTCGGACAAAAGTGAGAATTCTTTTTGAGTTCCATAACAATTCTTTCGGTGGCTTCATTGTCTTGACCGCAGTGCCTTCGCATGTTTGTTGTTTGTGGTCTCCCATCTTTTCCGGAACTGAGTAGGAAATACTTGGATTTTCATTATCCACTCCTTCAGGGGCTTACCACCATTTTTAGTGTCTGCTGATAATTTTTTCGTTTTATACTATTATTGTTTTTTATGTGTAGGGGGACATTAGAACCCCCGATACAAAACCCGATATCCTCCCTATTCCGCTGTGGATCCCAGCGAGAAATCCACTAGCGAGGATCCCCATCTCTGTAACATTGTAATAAAACATCTTGCAGTATTTGCTACTGGATTCATCTTGTCTTTACTGAGATAAGATCGTCTCTAATTTCGATTAATCTTATCACAGTAGCAAATACTGCAGTTAACTTTAATCCTTACGCGGAGAAACTTTTTACAGTGAATACGACCATCCGGAGTTTATTTCCCCATAGCCTGCCGATGCAAAGGAGCGCAGGTTAGGAGCGCAGGTTAGGAGCTACGTGAAGGGCCGAAATATCGCTGATGAAAAATCGTAGCTGACGTTTCCGTGTATTCATTATTTGGATATATGTTTCAAAGTCAGCTTGGGCTCAAGGAATATTTAAATATATACATCGCTGTGAGGCCGCGTAGAAGAAACATTCAAAATCAAAGCCGATTGGCACCTGGACGCGCTCCAGAGCGGGTCAGCGTGCCTCCTGCACTTTTTGCTGCGATGAGCAGCGGAGAAGACGGGTATCAACTCAAAGCTAGAGCAACCACCTCTAGCTCTGCTTGGTTTTGTCGGGGTATCGACAGTCATTTACATTCGACCAAAGACGGAGGTTCTATTGCCTTATTTGTTCTTGGTAAAAGGTAATAAATATTCCTTGAGCCCAAGCTTACTTTGAAACATATATTCAAATAAGCGATAATTTGGCCCTTCTTGGCAAGGGTCCTCGTCAGGCTGTCGATCTTCATGGTCAACTTCGGGTACTATTTTTGCTGTCATATTAATGAATCCTTTATCCTTAGTTCGACTCATCGTTACAAGTCGGTATTTTTGTCAGAACGTTTGTCGGTATACTTAGTGTAACGGACTTGACAAAAGACTTGAGGGTTGAAGACGTTAGTCCCAAACTTTCAAAACATGCTCTAAGCAACAGTAGCAAGTTCTCAGATGAAGGTGCCAACAAATATGGTTACATGGTATGCGTCATTAGAAAAACAAACACCTTCTCGAAATGGATTGTTGACTGGGAAAGAAAAGGCGCTGTCCCGGTAACGAAATTTTGGCCGGCTTTGATTGTCACTTTTTTAGCCTGTCGATATTTTTGTCTGGTGGAAATAAGGTGGAAAAAAAATTGCTGGGAAAAGTCTAGTTTTGCAGAGATAGTGCCTGGTGACGAGAAGCTACATTAAGCCACTGAAGGAGAAAGGTTTATATCTCTTCTTGCTAGAGGGTTGATGCAGTCTCAACATCCCGATGCAGTGACAAACGATGAGAATGAGGTTGGCGAAGGGCTGGTGAAGACGTCAGAGTAAAACTATCAAAACATGCTTCTAAAAACTCTGGAAAGTTCTCTTCGACGTCGTTGCATGTCTGAGAAACAAACTAATACTCGGGGATGGGTGGTCAGCTCTACGAGAAGGGTCAGATTCGTAAAAAATGTAAAGAAATTAAAAAATAAAAATAGATTCAAAGAGCGTTGTCCCAGCAACAACCTTCGCGATTTTGGCCGTCGCCTTTTGTGCCCTGTGAAGTTTTTGTCTGTTGCGATGACTTTGACCGTCGCGGTTTTGCACCAGTCACTAGTTGCGTTTTTGATTGCCGTTCCTGATCTCAGTTCTTCTTATTTCTCGATTTCGATCACCTTCCGAGTTCGCAGTTTCTTTAATTGTCGTTTTTGCTGAAACGGAGACCGTGTCAGTTCTCGGTTCTACAACAAGCGAGCGAAAGCAGACGCAGTTCCCGGTCCGAGTTCGCCTGTCGTGAATATTAACCCAGCAAAATTGAAAGTCCTGGAAAGTGTGTTTTGAAATGGATGATGACAACTTGTATATTTCAACTACAAGAATTGCCTTCCACTGTCAAATGTGACCACCCTTTGACTTATTTAGGCAATTTTATGAATGATTTGCTGGGATGCTCATTTTCCGGTTTTATTCACCTGCGTCTTGAAACGGCGAAAGCGTCTGGCGTCAAGCAAACTGAGTGTAGTCTGGGGTCCACTGAACCGAAAGTCTTCTCCTTCTAAAAGTGGAGGGTCTTACTGGGGCAACACCTCTAGAGATCACAGGACCTCCCGTACGTTCTGTTACTCACGAAAGTTACCGGGATACAGCTTTTTGGTATATCGGACATGCTTTTCTAACCTCTTACACTCTAACTATTCTGCGGTTGCGGTTTGTGCTGTTACATCCGCGGTCCAACTTTCGACCAATCAAAAGCAAGCAGATGTAAACAAACATTCAAACATTTCAGATGCAGCGTTGCCGCCTGTCGCAGAAATCTGCGGTTAATGACAGTTTTCACTTCTTCGACAGAGCAAGCCAAAATTCTACGACCGGTTCCTTGCAAGTAAATATAAAAAGTAAGCAAAAAATCTTTTGCGGCCAAAAGTCACATGTTCCAGACAAGAAAAAGTGGCAATAGTGTTTACAAACCAAGAATTCCAAGATATTTCACCTGAGAATTGGAGGATATTAAGAAGAATAAACAGGTAAAAATCATTCAAGCAGAGCTGCAATGTGGTTGTTCTTGAGTGTGGGTTAAGGCCTTTTAGGTAGTAGAAAGCTCCACTTGCTTATAGGCCCAGATTAAACAGCAAATAAGTTGGACTGTCGAGATTTTAAGATTATTCATGGTATGTATTGTTTTTTTGTCAATGTTACAGAACTGTTAGTCAGTCCATTATAAAAGCCTCATTTTTGGAGGCCGGAGGCTATGCTAAGTTACTGTCACTGTCAGAGGTGTCACTAGCCGAAATGTTTGTCGGGGGGGGGGGGGGGGCAAGGTATTTACTGACTGTTGTTGCAGAAAGAAGAACTGTTTTCAAGAACAAAAATGAGAGCTTCGAAAAATAATTGACTGATTTAAAAAAATGACTGTTTTGACAAAAAATCAACTGACTTTGAGGAAAAATAAACTGTTTCATGAAAAAAAAACTGTTTTGACGGAAAATTGCAGTGCTTCACTCCAACTCAGTTATTTTTTACAGACTGGCCGGACACATTTGGAGGATATTTGATCGTGCAAAACGGATACGTCAGCTGAATTTTATTGGAGCTATATTTCAGCCCTTCTTGGCAAGGGTCCTCTTCAGGCTCAAAACCGCTCAAGTTGGAAAATGAACATGAGGGAAGGGTTCGTTTTTCCAACTTGAGCGGTTTTGAGCCTGAAGAGGCCCTTGCCAAGAACGGCCGAAGTATAGCTCCAAGAAAATTCAGCTGACGTATCCATTTTGCACCATCAAATATGATTCGCAGTCAGCTTGGGCTGAAGGAATATTTACACTTGGAAGGGTCGCCCCCCCCCCCCCCCCCACAGTTGTGACGCCCCTGTTCACTGTACATACTGTACGGATGTCTGACGCTTGTCGGCCATGCCACATGGCTATTTCCATTTTTTTTTATGATAACTTAACTAATTTGAGCAGCTAAAAAGGCTGAGAAGCTCAGTAGCAAAGTCGGGTTACAGTAAATCAGTAGCTTAGTGAATAACCTAGATGCTGTGAGTCTTCGACTAGTCAGCAGAAATATTTTCATATCCTGTGGTTTGATCATTAGTAGGGTACAGGGAAAAATACAGAACCCTGAAGCTGCTACGCACAACTATGGTAGTCAGAATAAAGTTTACTTGCAAAAATCTCCATTATTATAAAAGGCTAACCATGTTGAGTCCCTAATATGTGTTTGTATTGTTTATTTTCTTTTTCTTATGAGATATTTTATGGTCTTTGTTTGCCACTAGTTAGCCAAGCTAAAAATCAACAAATTTTATTGTATTATATTTGTTTTAACAACTGTAAATTCCTCTGTAATTGCAAGGTTTGTTAATACTATAATATCTAAGTACCTATGGTGTTGTAACATATTTTATTCTTTACAGGAAATTGATCAAATGGATCAACTGACCAAGAAGCAGGTCCGGATTGCGAATAGCCTAAAGAAAGAGGAGAAATCTGACTTCTTATTTTGTGCCAAACACGGATATTCTTCCTTTATCAGAGGCTTGAGTCCTTGACAAGCTCAGTGCTACATTGAAGACAGTAAGAGACAGGCACTACAGGCCTCTGATGACTACAATGGCAGGTGCTGCTAATGCCAGCACCTAAATCTTTGGTGGCATGCAGTGAGAAGGCCAAATATCATGAAAAGTTTATCAAGGGGTTTCTCAATCTTTAATCAGTGGAAGAAGAGATTGTAGATGGTTATGGTTTGCCAAAAATGGATGCTGTTTGCCAACAGCCCATAAAAGAGAAAACTGATTGACTTTTCTATGCGTATTTGTGCCAAACAACTGACATCGCTCCTTGGTCACAGGCTAAAGTGTTGGACAAGCTAAGTGATTTGCTGCAAAAAAGCTCATGACTGCAATGTCAAAACCTGATTTTTGTGATTGTGTGTTGCATGAAACTTGTAGGAAAAAGTTTTTTTCCACTTCTAAGTCCTCAGTCTTGTTAGCTGATGGGACTTCTGACACTGTGCAACTTGGACATCAACATCAACTCCTAGTCCCATGGTCCTACAGTTAAGGTCTCAAAGTGTTGACTTTTCATATACTGACACTTTCCTCTTTTACCTAAAAAAAGAATGTAAAGAGAGGCCAGAGTCTCAACTTCGCAGAGTTTCTGAAGCGTCAAGGAGCGTTAACATAGTAATTGAACATGCTTGTGCACTAACTGAGCGAGATATTCTTCTTGCTTCTGGATGCAGGGCTCGTGATCTTGTTGCAGAGAAGGCCAGGTATCTCGATAAATGCTTGAGGAACTTGTGATGGAAATTGAACCAAAGTGTAAATGATGGTAGTGTGTACAAAACATCACAAATCAGAGAAAACTTTTCTGTCCTTTTAAAGCAGAGTGACAGCCATACTATGAAACGGCTGAAGAATCGCCTAAAAATGATCTCCGTATACATCTTTTGCCACGCAAAAGGAGCCCATGTGGCTGTCACCCACCGACAGATCATTTTTTTTTTGCACTGGCTGCGTGCATTTTTGCAATTTTCCGTGTAGACGCAAGCTCACGACCCCATACCTGTCTCTTTGAACCCACTGGACTATGGATGGGCCGATGAGATACGTGGGGGGAGCAAAAGCAGTGGCAACTGATGGGCCATATTTTTCCAGACAGTGTGGTCGGTGTTTTTTGTGCCTGCAAGAAATCTTGCAGCAAAAATGCTCATGTGCTGTAACCAAGAGATCTCGTGATTTACTATGCGCATCCGGGGGGAAATGTGTCAATGTCATTGTAATAGACGAGGAAGAAGAGGATTTCGAAGCCTAACTCATTTGTGATTAAATATGAAAGTTGACAGGACCAAGTTTTGCAAATATGGTTTTAATAAATGTACTCTTTCACCGTAAATAAACATATCTAAATAAGCTTTTCCATTGTTTCTGAAGGATATTTATTAGTCAGAGTTGGAATCACCGTAGCTGGTTAGCTGATAATAGTTTTCGATCCGCTTTACAAAAATGAAATGCAACGCCAAGACATCCGAATTTGAGTGTTGGTGCGTAACATCTTTAGCACATGTCTGATCCCAGTATCCCGCCCAGATTCGAAATCAGCGTGGTCGATTTACCTAGAATCCATCGTCGGATCAGCTGCCCCCGACGGGAAAGCTACTTTTCACATTTTGATACTTGGGCCCCAGACTAGTGTAACAAACAGAAATTAAGCTTCAACGGCGAACTCACAGGGGAACTTACACAGGCGATCAAAAACGCAGCTACTGTCTGATAGCACGATTTCTTGCTTGCGCAGTTTAGTTTTTCGCTATATTGTCAAGAAACGACCAACAGCAGACCAATCAAAAGCTAGAGAAAGTCTAATCTTGTAGAAGCATCTGCTGGTGACAAGAAGCTACATTAAGCCGTTGAAGGAGCCGTTCTCCTTTGCCAGGCGGTAGATGCGGAGCGTGTTCCACCATGCTTACCGTAGTGACTACGCATAACGTCACGTATACGCCCCTCATAAAATTCCTCTCAGATTAGTTCTTTTTTGGCCGCTAGGTGCGCTATCGTAAGAAAAACAATGACACGTTACTTCTTTATCCAGGTTTGTTTTGTTATTTTCAGTTCCTCTTAGGTCTAACCATGTTTAAAACTGTTTACAACGCCTCTTCCCCTCTTTTTACTATACCCAACTTTGTTCTGTCAAGCGTCATCAAGTTTGTCATTCCTGGCTTCCGACTTCAGTACTGAGGGCTGACTGACTTTTCTACGGGGCTAATGCGCGACTCGATATGAAGCGAAAGCGTAATCACTTATTCACCTGTCAGATAACTTATCCACCCATCTCACGTGTGACTGCTCGTGTTCCTCTAGCGCGCCTGGCGGCAGTTTGTCATCGGATTTTATGAAGGACGTATTCTGGCTACTTGGCGTCAAGGCTGGAACGCATTTTTCTGTTTTCAGTAAAATATCGTGCCACAGGCTAATCCGGTCAATCACGTCACAGATATTCGTAGTTACCTCGCCACTACGCTCCCAAGCGTGATAAGCAAATAGTACTATTAGTTACCATTAGGTTGGAACGGTCAGCGTAGTAACTTTTCACGAGGTTGGAACGAGATTAGACACTAGGAGCGTGTTCCATCCTACTTACCGTAGTTACTACGCACGAAGTCACGAATTCTGGCTTTTTCCGTCAAGGCTGGACCGATTTTTCGATTTTCCCGCAGAATATCATGCCCCGGGCGAATCCGACCAATCACGATTGAGAGATCCGTAGTTACTACGCTTACTACGCTCCAGAGCGTGGTAAGCAAATATTTACTATTAGCAAGAACAAATAACGAGTAAGAACAATGGTCTCTCGTCCATCCACCGACTAAAAATGTCCCGACAACAATGAGCGGAGGTGGAGCCATTTCTTGGTCGCTCGTGTATACTCGTTGGTCTCCGACTCTCCGCCGTTACACACTTGACGAAGAAAACAACGTAGCCACTAGCGATGCGGATGTTCTGGCCTGTTCACACGGGAAGGAAACAGCGTTGATTTTGTTTGAGTAGACGCTGGCGTCTGATTAGTGAATATTAGTGACGCGAAAAACAAAAAGCGAACTTGACGATGGTCATTCATAATCGCCTTTGTTATACCATGACAATCAATATGAAGATTGAAATCCCTTGTGACATTCCTTTTTATGTCTCTCAGGAGAACCATACAATGCAAACCGGGATTTGAAGCACACTCACTGAAGTCATGACCCATTGAGTTTCAATATCTGTAGTATTAAGTTTTTCAGACGAGTGTAAACTAAAAGTAACGTAATTAAGGCTTTCGAGGATTACTGAAATTACCGAAATGGTAGAATATCATGGAATAGTCAAAATAATACCAGTAGGTGAGTGTATATTTTGTGTTTTTTCTTTTTTTTTCCGAAATGTATACTTGTATATATTTCGATTTAGTGAGTTAGATTTCAATTTAGTAGTTAATCGAAAGACGAAAGTTCACCTCAACTTGGTCTATCTCCTTTGTCTTTTAGGTCACTACTTACAAATAATTCGATGTCTACGGTGTAGGTTCCCATCAAATAAAGTCTTTGGTTTTCGTACTGAGGCCTTGCCACATGGGTTCTAGTTTGTCTAGGACCCACATAGAAGTCCTAGTTTTTTTTTTAAATTTAATTCTAAATTGTTTCTGGTTAGTTTGTCAGAGTAGAAGCCTATTCCATCTGCGTAATATTTGTTCATTTCCACTGAGCCTATTAAACCTGAAAAACGGCCTTTTTTTTTTTTTAAGAATCTGCCTGTTTTCATCTGATATTCTCAGATGAGAGCAAATACCTGGAATGAAATTTATCTCTTCTTGTTCTGGATATTGACACCACTTAATTGAGTTGACCCCGAAAAGATACAATTTACGTTACCATATATCTTACGTTACCTGTATACGGCCTTTGGGTTTTTCAATACAGATATATATATAGTTTGTCGTACTTTTAACTAAATTCGACGCATCTGTAAAATCTGCTTTGCATCGAATGGCAGTTTCTGTATATTTTGGTATATTCTTAATTGCTTCGGAATTTTCTTGTCAACCCCCGAAAGCTTGTCTGAATCAATGAGCCGGCAACCGCTGTTTCAGCGCCCGCCCAGCCCAGTGTGAACAGGCTTATCACTGCTGCCTCCATTCGATTTTTCTTCCTCAGTGGTTTACTGCGTTACACCTTCTCTGTAGAGGTAATGACTTTTGATGTCCCGGGTGAGATCCACCTCCGCTCATTTGCGTCGGGAGTCGACTCGACTCAGCTTGGGTGTGTGACAGAGATAGGGAGACAGCAGTTCTTGCTCTTATTTGTTCTTGCTATTAGTTACTATTTAGAGACGGTTGGCACGGTCAGCGTAGTAACTTTTGGTGAGGTTGGAACGGAAATAGTAACTAATAGTTACTATTGGTACGAGGGTGGAACACGCTCTCGGTCGGACATTAAAACAACGCGTTACTGCCTTGTATCGTTTCTTGCGGGAAAGGCTAGAAAACCATACGGGATACTCAATACTTCTAAACGTCGTTACGGTAGGCACATACTGGCCCGGCTATATCCTGCATACACATACTAGCGCTGTCGTCATTCTCATCGCTACTGACTACGAAAGATAAACAATTCATTCGATCCACATTTTATTGGTATTGCAAATATCTTCTAGGATTCCGCGGGCTTGATTGTCGGCAAAGAATAATGTCACCGATCCATTTATTGCAGTAGAATTGAACACTTTACTCGTTTTCTTGATGTTAGCCAGACTTTGTATAGGGCTATGTTGCCCCATGTGTAAATAAGAGTATCAAAATCTAGGTGTTATATTTTATTATTATAATTATTATTTATTTGAATCCTTCAAAACTGAAAAGTAGTGTATAAAAAGGAACAACAACATGTCAATCAAACTCACACACACTTACATACTAATAAACAGCCGACCATTAAAGACAAATTAGCCTACTAAATATACAATGAAATGCATGGAAAAAAAAGCTAAGTTCAAAATAAACAAACTAAACAGGGAGCTTTTTCGTGAAAAAAGGAAAAAGGTTGTGATGAAGAATAATGTTGTCAGCCTTTTTACGAAAGTTCTGGATTTTAATATTTAAAGTTTCCAAAGGATTCTTCACTTTAAAATTCGAAGTTAGGAACGAGTTACTCGCAGAAATCGGGAAACCAAGAAGGAATTTAGAGAATTTATAATACGTAACTTTTAACACAGCGAGTTCAGAAGGACTGAAAGAAGAAAAGAAAGCAGACGGAAAAAGAATGTGAGGAAGTGCAGCAGCCGTATAAACAGAACCAAGAACATCTCTGCGATACATCCCCCGTAAACGAATAACAGCACCGAAAGCTCTTCTATTTTATCTTGCAGTTATATGTTCTTGTCTTTTTACTTTCTTTTTCCGTTTACTCCCATTGTGACTTTTGTCTTTAAAATCGGCAATTTCATTCATTCATTCAGAGTAGTAACTAATAGTTAATACTGATAAAGGGCTGGAACACGGTCGCAATCTCTCGACTCCATTGGAGTGGCGAATGGTGAAAATGAGAATTCGTCGCCTAAAGGAAGGCGAACGGGGATCGTCATAGTGGAGTTTCGGTACTCATTTCCCCATGCTGGAGCCTTGCGTGGCTTTCATGATACGATATGATATGATATTTATTGCAAACAAGCCCGAGGGCCATGGCAACGCAAATACTAAACGAAAAAAAAAAAAAATGAGAAGACTTGCATCATTTCCTCTGTTAAAGAAAATTTTAGATAAGTGTCGGGTTGATGATAGGTGGAAAGCGGGTATGAGTTAGAGTTAAGCACAGTAGCTAGAGAAGAGAAACATATATTTAGGGACAAGGTGATTCAGAGGTGGCAGGCTGACGTGGATCTTTGAGGTTTTGTATGAAGGCGAAAGATATATGGGGGGAAAGCGGTTATTTTAAAGCGGGTTTACAGAGGGAGGAACTGAAATTATGAATTAATATACAGACTGATCATTTACATTTAGTGAATAGAATGAGGTACACGACATGGCGATTGGGAGGCTTGGTACCTTATACTGCCCAATGTGTGAAGAACGAGTGAGTGCAGTCTGTGGCATTATATGTGTGAATGATTTGGGAAGATAAATATTTGGAGTAAATTAGAGCTATCAAGAACTGGCCGGGCAAATGTTGAAGAGTGACTGCCATATTCCAATTAAGAAAGTAAGGTAGATTCTCAAGCTCTCATTGAAACGTGGACGTAAATTTTTGTAGTTTTTAGAGGTGTTGACAAGGCCGTATACAGGTGGGAGTTAGGGGGCTGACCCCCCCCCCCCCCGAAAAATACAAAAATAATCATGCAACCCAATCCCCCCCCCCCAAAAAAAAAAAAAAATAATTTCTGGATACGGGCCTGTTTATGGAGATTAGTGTATCATTTTATTTTTTGGGATCCCAAAACGTAAGTGGAGGGATACCTATGACATCGCAAAAGTTGTCCGTCTGTCCGTCCGTCCGTCCGTCCGTCTGTAAGCACGATAATTCTCGAAGGGAATGAGATATTTTGATGAAACTTGGTGTGAGGATTCGTTGGGTCGTCGGACCTGTCGAGTTCGTAGATGGGCTTTGTAGCCCTACATTTAGGGGTGGGGGAGGGGGTTCAAATAAGTTACAAACAAAATATTTTGAAACATCTAATGTGATAGTCGATTATGGGGTAAGAAGACATGCTGAGCACGATGGTGAAAACTATTTTGTCATCGGACGAGTAGTTCACCGGGAATCCGGCTAAAATCGGAAAGTTTGTTAAAAGTAAAAGTTTATTTGAAGTTGATTAGATGTTCGATTTAGGGGTACGAAGACATGCTGAAGACGACGGTGAAAACCATTTTCTCGACGGACAAGTAGTTCGCCCGGAATCCGGCCGAAACCGGAAAGTATGTTAAATTAAAAGTTTTATTTCGAGTTGATTAGATGTTCGATTTAGGGCAACAAGACATCCTGAACACTTATGTGAAAACAATTTTCTACCCGGACATGTTGTTCGCCCGGAATCCGGCGAAAACCGGAAAGTATAAGACATGCTGAACACGACGGTGAAAATCATTTCCTCGCCTGACAACTAGTTCACCCGGAATCCGGCCAAAACCGGACAATTTGTTAAAAGCAAAAGTTCGATTAGATGACAGATCAAGGGGTAAGAAGAGAGGCTGAATCGGTATATGACAATGGTTCTTTACCCGGACATATAATTATTCCGGAATCCGGTTGTAACCGGATTTTTTTTTAAGTCAAACTTTTATTCAAAGTTGATTAGATGTTCTTTATAGGGCTGGTTTGTTACCCTGGTTTTGTTTCTGTATTTTGTTTTTGCTGGACTAATAGTTTGCTTGGAAATCGGCAGGAAGTCTCGGTCAGTATCGTCAAAACAGATCTGGCTTATAGAGGTATATCTGAACTTGGTTTTCTCTGATGATTAGCCTGTCCAAGACTGGGTCTGGCTAAGACAAGACTTGGTTGTCTGAATCAAATATTAGATTTTTGGGATCCCATCGACACCTTTGGTCTTGTTGTTAGTGTTGCCATGATCCTTGGGCTTTTAGTGTAAGAAATATCAAATATCAAACTGCTGCAGTGTCAGACTTAATGCCGTAATCCTATAATCCTTTTTCTGCCTTACGCCCCACGTTCCGCTTCTCTAATTAGCTAGCGGACGTGTTCAGCAAAGTCCTGATTGGATTTTGAGAATATTTTCTCTCGACGAAAGCCATCCCCTTTGCTGCATAGGAGCGGGGGTATCTCCCAGGGGAAATTATTCGTTCTTTGTTTGCGGAATGAATGAGGTCAATCATGAAAATACAACACGAGCGACGAAGGGTAAACGCCCCACGACCCTCTGAGTGACGTCGTTAGGCAGCCCATTTTCACCTCCGAAATGAGGGGAAAGCCAGCAAATCTCACACACGAGGTGGCAGCAAGATCGAAAAATGCCGTCCGAAATCTTGTTCATAATGTTGATGAAAAAGTTGGAAACGAAGATTACGACCTGGGGAGTTAGCAGGAAGTGTTGGGAATAAAGGGCCTCGAGTGTGGAAACAAGATTGCCGTTCTTTCTCTTGTTGCGGGGTTACAATAATAATAATAATTTATTAAAGCGAACTAAGGGCCATTCATCAGCATCGCACTTGACCAACAAAATTGACCTTCAATATTACATACAACAAGATTACTTCTCTAACCCTTCTACTATTAACCAACTTACCTCCAATCGAGACTTCCAGTATACACTTAAAATATTTACGTACAGACAGAAATACCTGACGATTCGTCGACTCCAAAATACCAAGAAATAGTATGGGTACCCCCCCCCAAAAAAAACAAGAGCTACGAGCTCATATGGCACTTGTTACGAGTAAGCAGTACAAGAAAGTAGATGAGAACGTGATAAAATACACCCGCCATCCAAAAATGCGGTTTGGAAATAGAAGTAGGATAGTTTGTTTCACTCACTTCTAAGCAGTTCCGGCATCGTCTCGATTATCAAATGCACATGACTGTTCAAACTTCCAAGTTTCAGCCTAATAAATCCACTAGTTTGATCCCTAGACGTGCTACAATATTTCCGGTACTCCCTCCATCTCCCCTTACCGTGGCCGAATCTGGTTCGGACTAAAAAATGGATCATCTAAAGTATCTTCTTTTATACCACCGCTAAAGTTTCGGTCGAGTCTGAGCATTTTTGGAAAATTCTGGTACCCCCTCCCCCCACCAACGTTGTCGGATCCGGATCCTTGCCCAAAATATGTCATCTAGGGTATATGCTCTCTCTAAGTTCTATGTTTCATTTAAACTGATGCACTAGTTTGACTCCTATGCGAGCCTCAAATTTTCCAGCAATCTCCCTCCAATTCCCGCCACTGTGGCCGAACAGGACTTGAAAACATAAACGTCATATCGCCTAATTCCCTCTTCCTGTCCATCAAGTTTCACTGAAATTGGAGCATAGCCTATCTGTAAGTTTCCAGTACCCCCCCCCCCCCCCCCCCCTACCTTGGCCGAATCCGGCCCGGACGCCAAAGAACAAATCTAGGCCGCATAAACTCGGCACTGTCGAACTTGCATCTCATTCGGGCCATTCGTTTGGTTTTTGTGCATGTCAAAAGTCTCCCCCCCCCCCCAATTCCCCCAACCGTGGTCGCATTTGTTCGAACGCATCTTTTACATGTCGAAGCCATCGATTCTTATCACCCATTTGTTTGACCCTAGTTGGTCGTATCCTAGTTTAAGTAAATAAGTCAATTATGTCGGGTCGCTAATATGCCTGCAAAGTTTCATTGTCTTAGTACTTCTGGAACTATTCTAACCCCCGACTACCGGTATTCCAGGAAACCCCCTCTACCCCCCCCCACAGAGCCCCGAAACCATCTGGCTCCGTCAAATTCGGATCTAGGCCTAATGCTTGTTCTCTCCATTAAATTCCGTCCCAATCCCTCTGCTTTAAGCGTTTCTTGAGTTTTCGGGTCCCCCCCCCATCCCCACAGGTATAACCCGACCCGACCCGGACTTAACAATGATCATCCGAGGCGATAGCTCTTTCCACCATACAAGTTTCATTCAAATCCGATCACCCGTTCAAAAGTTATACACGCCACTAGATTCCGGACTCCCCATCCATCCACTCCCCCCACTATGGTCGGATCGGGCAAACGGCTGTTCTCAAGTGAACCTGTTCGGGTCCCTGACATACCTGCCAAGTTTCATCGCCCTAGCACATCAGGAAGTATGCCGAACTCGCGGGATCGCTAGAAATCCGGACCCCCCCCCCAACTCCCCCAGAGTGCCCGGATCTGGTCCGCTTATATCAATGACGTATCTAGGACTTGTGCTTGTTCTTCCACCAAGTTTCATCCCGATCCCTCCACTCTAAGCGTTTCTCAAGATTTCCGGTTCCCTCCTCCAACTCCCCCCAGTGTCATCGGATCCGGTCCGAATTTATAGTGGGACGTCTGAAACACGAGGTCATCCTAAATATAAAATTTCATCAAGATCCGATCACCCGTTCAAAAGTTATACACGCCACTAGATTCCGGACTCCCCATCCATCCACTCCCCCCACTATGGTCGGATCGGGGAAACGGCTGTTCTCGAGTGAACCTGTTCGGGTCCCTGACATACCTGTCAAGTTTCATCGCCCTAGCACATAAGGAAGTATGCCGAACTCGCGGGATCGCTAGAAATCCGGCCCCCCCCCAACTCCCCCAGAGTGCCCGGATCTGGTCCGCTTATATCAATGATGTATCTAGGACTTGTGCTTGTTCTTCCACCAAGTTTCATCCCGATCCCTCCACTCTAAGCGTTTCTCAAGATTTCCGGTTCCCTCCTCCAACTCCCCCCAGTGTCATCGGATCCGGTCCGGATTTATAGTGGGACGTCTGAAATACGAGGTCATCCTAAATATAAAATTTCATCAAGATCCGATCACCCGTTCAAAAGTTATACACGCCACTAGATTCCGGACTCCCCATCCATCCACTCCCCCCAGTATGGTCGGATTGGAGAAACGCCTGTTCTCAAGTGAACCTGTTCGGGTCCCTGACATACCTGCCAAGTTTCATCGCCCTAGCACATAAGGAAGTATGCCGAACTCGCGGGATCGCTAGAAATCCGGACCCCCCCCCAACTCCCCCAGAGTGCCCGGATCTGGTCCGCTTATATCAATGACGTATCTAGGACTTGTGCTTGTTCTTCCCACCAAGTTTCATCCCGATCCCTTCACTCTAAGCGTTTCTCAAGATTTCCGGTTCCCTCCTCCAACTCCCCCCAGTGTCATCGGATCCGGTCCGGATTTATAGTGGGACGTCTGAGACACGAGTTCATCCTAAATATAAAATTTCATCAAGATCCGATGACTCGTTCGCAAGATAAAAATACCACACATTTTGGCTTCCCCCTCCCTCCACTCCCCCTCCCAGATGGTCGGATCGGGGAAATGACTATTTCCCATTTAATCTGGTCGGGTCCCTGACGTGCCTGCCAATTTTCAGCGTCCCAGCACATCAGGAAGCACCAAACTCGTGGGATCACTAAAAATTCGGACTTCCCCCCCCCCCCCCCCCAACTCCCCCAAAGTGAGCGGATCCGTTCCGGTTATATCCATCACGTATCTAGGACTTCTGCTTGTTCTTTCCACCAAATTTCATCCGGATTCCTTCACTCTAAGTGTTTTCCAAGATTTCCGGTTTCCCCCTCCAACTCCCCCCAGTGTCACCGGATCCGGTCTGGATTTAAAATGGAGGGTCTGAGACACGAAGTCCTTCCATATATCAAGTTTCATTAAGATCCGATCACCCGTTCGTAAGCTAAAAATATTTCATTTTTCCTATTTTTTCCGGATTCCCCCTCCCTCCACTCCCCTCCAGATGGTCGGATCGAGGAAGCGACAATTTCTAATTTAATCTGGTCCAGTTCCTGATATGCCTGCCAAGTTTCATCGTCCTAGCTTATCTGGAAGTGCCCAAACTAGCAAAACCGGGACCGACAGACCGACAGACCGACAGACCGACAGACCGACTGACGGACAGAAATTACAATCGCTATATGGCACTTGAGTAAGCTCAAGTGCCATAAAAAAAAAACTATCTTTAATTTCCTTCACCCCCCCGACAATCCGTCAACAGATGGCATAAACTCTCTTCTACCTATATCCTTTAGAAACTTTAAATGGTAAAATCCAGAACTTTCATGAAAGGCTGACAACATTCTTCTTCATCAGAACCTTTTTCGTTTTTTCACAAAAAAGCGCCCCGATTAGTTTGTTTATTTTGAACTTTTCTTTTCCATGTATTTCGTTGTATATTTAGTAGGCTAATTTGTCTTTAATGGTCGGCTGATTATTAGTATGTAAGTGTGTGTGAGTTGGATTGACATGCTGTTGTTCCTTTTTATACACTACTCTTCAGTTTTGAAGGATTCAAATAAATAATAAGAATAATAATAAAATGTAACACCTAGATTTTGATACTCTTATTTACACGTGGTGCAACATAGCCCTATCCGAAGTCTGGCTAACATCAAGAGAACGAGTAAAGTGTTCAATTCTACTGCAATAAATGGATCGGTGACATTATTCTTTGCCGACAATCAAGCCCACGGAATCCTAGAAGATATTTGCAATACCAATAAAATGTGGAACGAATGCATTTTTTATCTTTCGTAGTCAGTAGCGACCAGAATGACGACAGCGCTAGTACGTTTGATTGAAATGTTGTTGTTACTTTGTATACATTACTCTTCAGTTTTGAAGGATTCAAATAAATAATAATAATAATAATAATAGTGAGACTACCGGGTCTTGATATAGTACGTCCAGCAAAGGGCTTTTTCCTATACAGCTAATTTAAGAGATGAAACGCTCACAGTCAGCACTCATTATTGTTATTTCGTGTGGTAGATTTACAAGTCTGAGTAATTCATTCCGATTTGTTTGTTTTAGTCGCAGACGAGCAAACGGCAGAGCAAAATAACGCTAGAAAGTAATGCGTGAACTTTGATAAAGTGACACACAGTAAAATAGCAGCAACCCTAGCTCCACTACCAGATACGAACATCCCTACCGAAACTCAACCAATCGCAGAGCAGAATTATTTTGCTCTGACCAATCGTTAACGAGCGCTGGCTACAATCTGCGTCCGCCACTGCACGCAGCGAACAAAGCGACGGAGGCCCATTTTTAATGCATGGGAAGGATAGGTCTTCGTATTACTCTTAGAGTTATTTTGTTCTGGCCTGTCCACATGTCAAACGCTGGCCTCGGATGCCCTGTGTAAATATGCTGTATTCGGGGCATAAATGTAACGAGAAGTTATGCTTAGTATGAGGGATTAGTTTAGTAGTAGTAGTGATGCATTTTTTTTTCGAAAATAAGCATTTTTTAATCAATGGCACAACAAAAGCGGAGCTTGTGAGGATATGCTAACTTGTCAAAAAAAAGAGACGAAGAGAGAAACCATGTACCAAAAACAAGAAAAAAAAAATAAACAAGAACATGACCTTGCATGACCACACAAAAAATAAAAAAGAACAAGCAATAATTAGAAAAAAATAAGAAAAAACTAATTTTTAAAGAAATATTCATTATTCTTTTTCAAAAGCATACCGACCACTCTGAAAACCAGTCAAAATCTGACTTGAACTGGTTAAAATTGCTTAACTCTTTTGATACTTTTGCTAATAGTATTCCAAAGCTTAGAAGCTAGACATATTGCTTAAACAGGTAAATATGCAAAATTTACATAAGTATTCGTGTTCTCTAATACACGAAAAGTTGAGAGAGAATACCAAAAAAAATTCATTTTTCCATACAAATTTTCACCAACTCAGGAACAAAAGTTTTGAATAGAACTGAATCGTTTATCTAACCTAACTTCGTAGCTTTTATTATAGTCATAAAATAAGGTGTTACTCTAATTATTCACTTTGTTGAAATCACTGCATAAAGTGGTGAAACAACATAGTCGCTTGGTCGCTTTGTTATCATCACAAACATGAGCACACTACGCACATGCAGGCCTCAAAGGCACAGTCATCTACACATCAGGTCTAGATGGCGACTGGCATATCTCACATGCTTTTAGCAAGAACAAATAGTCAAGATAGAACTTCTGTCTTTAGTCGTATGCAGCGACTATGAAATCCCTGACAAATAGTGACAAAACTGAGCGAGCCTAGAGGTAATTACTCTAGCTTTGAGCTGATGTTGATACCCGTTTACTGCTCTTCCGTCTTCACCGTTGCTTACCGCGCAAGAAATAGTGAAGGAGGCTGGCAGGAGGCGTACTCCGCGCGCTGACCCGCTCTGGAGCGCGTCCGTAGAACCAATCAGCTTTGACTCCTACTTTTGCTCAGCAGCAACTTAACAGCAATACTCTATATAACTAAGTCCAGAACATGACGCCACTTCTGCCTTTCTTCCGCTAGATCCCCGGAGAGGCCGGAGATTTTGGATCGGCAAGTGGAGATAGTCATCAAGAGTATTTAGCTATTTGTAGAGGTAACGGAACGTAATGTGGCGCGAAGCTAGTAACCTCCGCGAGTCCGCTCGTTCGTAGCGGACAGAATATGGGGAAATATTCGACTCCGCATAGTCATATTATAGAGATAGTTCGGCAACCCTGGCACTTGTCATTGGTTCTGATCGACTGAAGAAGATCGAATGTAATCTAATCCCCTTCATCCACGTTGCACTTCGCTAAAGACTTTCAAAAGAAACTTTCTTCAAAAGAGACTTCAAGACCACTTACCCTTTTCAATTCTTCCGTCTCCAAGAGTCCTGAGTTGTTTTCATCAAGATGGGAAAACATCAGACTAACAAGCAAATCACGACCGTGTGAACTTTCCCCACCGTTGCTTCCAGTTCCCAACCTGGCGTGATTCAACAGAAGCAAATTGTCCTAAAAAAAAACTCTACTCTCAAGAGAACAAAAAAAGGAAGGTGGATCATTACTCTCTTCAGTTCAGGGATGTAAATCAACAAACACGACATGCAAAGAAGGTACCTTCTGCTAAGGTAAATGTTTCCCGCTAGGCGGAGAAATTAGATTTCCCTCGTATTTGCTAATGGGTACGATACGACAGACATTTCGTGCTGGTTGATCGTTCTCCAGGAATGTTTCCCTGGGGAGGAACGTTCTCTTCTTCAACGATGGGGATGACGATGCGGGCCTGAAGTAATCGTAGACTGCCGTATTGTTGAGGTGATTAACTGGAGACTAGGCCAGCGGGTTAAAGGTAGAACTTGATTGGCTCACTCCGATCCCAACGTCATAAACAGTTATAAAACCCCTAAGCAGAAATTCCCTCCTCATATAGGTGCTGATTGTAACCCGCTGATAACAGTTCAAAAATAAATTCAGCATGATCTCTTACCCTACATCTAATCTCAATCGACTTCAGATATTTCCTACTTATTCCCTATTTTCCGATTTCAACGGGATTCCGGTCGCTTTACTAGTATGATAAGAAAATTGAATTCAACAGGAGCTACGATCTCGTATGACACTTGTTACGAGTAGGTACAGCAAGAAAGTAGATAAGAACGTCACACAATACCGCCTCCACCTTCGTCGATGACTTGGTAAGCTGGAACCACAACTTCACAAGTCAGAAAAGGCTAGTTCTCACTTACAAACTAATTTATCACCGGACGTCTGTAAGACTTGAAAAGCTAAAATTAAGACTTCAGAAGTGACAAACACTAGTTGTCATTTACAAACTAATCTATAACCGGACGTTAGTTAGACATGAAAAGCTGAAAGTACGACTTCAAAAGTCAGAAATGCAAGTTGTCACCCACGGACTCAAATCAAACTTCTGTGATGATTTTGACCGAACTTAAACTTTTGAGCTGACTTATGAACTTTAATGATACGGGATGCGAAGAGCATTTGTGCCTTTCTAATACTTATGCAGTTGCGTTCTAGGAGCTAAGATTCAAGATAAGTCCACTTTGGTATGTGCAATATTATTTTAGCACTTGATAAAGCGACCCGCACAACACTAGGTAAGGACCTAGAAATAGGATATGTAGTTTCACTCGAGTCTGAGCATTTCTGGCATCGCCTCATATGATCTAGAGCAAATGACTTTTCTACCTACAAGTTTAAATCCACTCGTTTGATCGCTAGACATGCCACACTATCCCCCCCCCCTCCAACTCCCCCTACCGCAGCCGAATCTGGTTCGGACACATATCGGATCATTTTTTAGTTATAGTGTTTAGCCGAAATTTGTCAGTGACTATTAATTTCTTTTTTACTCGCTATCTTTGGCGGAAATAAAATATTGATTGATTGATTGATTGAAAAGTATCTTCTCTTATCACCTATCAAGTTTCACTCGGATCTGAGCATTCTTTGTTAATCCCGCCCCCCCCCCCCCCCCCTCCCACCGTACTCGGATCCGAATCGAACCCTAAATCATCTAAGTCATATGAGCTCTCTAATTGCAAGTTTCATTCAAATCGCTCCCCTCGTTTGACCACAATACGAGCCACAATATTTCCGGGACTCCCCTGAAGTCTCCCCACTGTGGCCGAATAAGACTCGGATACAGAAATGTTGTATCTCCGATATCTGCTCTTCCCGTCAATCAAGTTTGAATCGAATCTGAGCGTCTCTGCAAATTTCCGCTCCCCGCTTCATCATCAGTCTTCACAATGGGAAAAGAAAAATCTGAAGCATTCCATGCCCTTATTGTTTGAAGAGTCACCGATCGACCCTGAAGCTTTCTGTAAAGTCCGCGATTAATAGGTAAAAACAAAAATTGCAACCCGCGCTGATGCTTTCGTATCACTTTTCCCGTCAAACTCCCGAGTTTCTCTAGGTAGTCACTTGAAGCTGAGTGGACTTTTAGCTATATCTTCGAGAGTCACGCCACTAAACCCCGTCCTGAACCAAACGGTTGGCGTCACCGAGACTCGACCCTGCGCTCCAAGCAAATCAGGGAAATTTCAAGTCCAGCGCGCTCAAAAGCTCGTCCTGCACGGAGGAAAAGAGTGGTATCTGGACACATTAGCTACCTGTAGAAGGCTGGAACACACTGTCGGTCCCCCTTGCTGAGGGATTTCAATCAGACCTAAATCTAAAGCAGTGGTTCCGTACCGGTGGTACGCGTACCGAAAGGGGTACGTGAAACCCTTGCAAGGGGTACCTGACGGAACCCAAATCGGTTTAGTCTGTAGCTTCAAAATCTCGCCTCACACATTTTTCATTGCAAAAAGCATAATACTACCAGCAGAGGAATCCCTAGCCAAAATGTTTTTTGGGGGGCAAAGTATTATTACTGACTGGCTGGTTATTTCTACCGCCTGTTTAAAAAAAAAAACTGTTTCTACGAAAAATCGCGACACTTTGGTCCGACATTTCTTTTTAACCGTCTGGAACACCACTTTGGGGGATGGGCGTTTACAACCCGTGGGTGATGTCGTTAATTACAAGCCACAGAGAACGTCAATGAAATAATATAAAACAGCTAACCTACTGAAGTAAAATCTGTCCCTGTGTCAAACAATAATATTGAAATAAGAACAGAAGACATTGCAAGTGATATTGTCATTCAGGTTGCTAATTAAGCTAGCGAAAATGTTTGCGAAAAGGAGGTACGCAACCTTTTTAAACCTTGATTAGGGGTACCCTGTACGGAAAAGTGGGAAACCACTGATTTAAAGTAGCAGTGAAGTAAAAATACCTTCATTATTTCGTACTCCTGCTGTGTGCACATCTGTTTGGTTGAGGTGGCAGCTTTTTCAGTGCTGGTTGAGAGATTCTCAGTAACTGTTGTGAGTTCAAATGGATTCTCGGACGACGGGAAGGATGAAATGTCTGATTCCTCTACGACAGTCACTGATACAGAGCTTAAGGGCTCCGAGGATGTAAATGGCGCTGCAAGAAATAAACTCTTACTAGTTTATCCTTTCACATTCAAGGATAAAACAGGATAGGTGGACGGATGACAAGACGGACAAATCGAGGATTTAAGAGGTCAAGTGTATCAATACTCCTTCAGCCAAATCTGATTGGGAATCATATAATATCTTGTTCTCGCCACAATTTTTAACTCGGTAGCCCTGTCCGATATCTATGTACCGTGTCACACCTCTTGGGCAAAAGTTAACTAACACTTTTTCAGTGTATCTTCTACCTTACGATGGGTATCACGCTGCCGACGGTTGTCTGCGAGAATTTTGTCCATTAGAAAAACGGGTATGTAAACTGTTGCTCTGTTTTTGTTGTTAAGTCAACGGGTCTCGGAAAAGGCTTAAAAACAGCCAAAACCGTGGGTTGTTTCTTGAAAACACAGCCTAGTTTAAAAGTATTCAAATATTTTAAAATACTGTAAGTAGAAGAGTAAATAGTACGAGGGGTCCTTTAATATAATTTTCTCTAATCGGAAAAGTCAGCTGTGATTTTCCACATTGCAGGTTCTTTTCTTCCGGTTACAGAATCAAGAGGGCCCTTGCCAAGAAGGGCTTGAAAAAGAGCTAAAAGAATATTCTATCTGTCATCGTTGTCATTTTTATGTGTCGTAGCTATCCCTCATTTTTACAGTGTATACTTGTGACACAAATGCTGGTCGATTTTCCATTAATGATTTTCTTAAGAAGTTGAAAATTAATGTTATTTATTTCCTGGAAAAGATTGAACGCAGAGGCAATTACACACTTCAAAGTACATTTGTTACAAAAAAAAAGAGTCTTGTTTCTCGCTGGATGAGGATCAACCTTCAGCTCCACAACAACGAAGTACGCAAATAGAACGTCAAAGTAATATGGACGTTGTCAAAGCAACACAGCATTTTCGAAGAAAGCTTTTAGAGGAAACAATATCAAAGAGGCGGTAGCTTGAAGTAATGTTGCAACTCCCTTAATTTTTTGTTTAAAAGGGCTGGGATACGATAGTCTAGTTACCCATGAGTTATTCACTTTAATTGACTTGAAGACCGATGAAATGCTTCGCTATCCATTTGATCGGTTATCATCGAATATACTTTTCCTATCGGATTTGTGATACCCATATGTGCTTATAACTTTTCTCGAACAGGTATCCAATGTATATCGTCTTATGTACCACAGGTAATTATATTATGACAATAAATTTTGTTGAGGTTGAGACGATATTGTATCAGCTTCCAGACAGGATGTTACGAAGGCTTATCATCCTCTACAGAACTTCATCTAGAACTTTTCCTCAACTACTGAAAAGTGTACTCAAACAATGTTTACAACGGATACGTCAGCTACGATTCTTCATCAGCAGAGGCAAGAATCGCAAGCTGACGTATCCGTTGTAAATATCATTTGAATAAATGTTTCAAAGTCAGCTTGGGCTCAAAGAATATTTACTGAAAAGTAGAGCCTGAACTCCAAAAAAAATAAATAAAAAACATCACTTTAAGAAAAAAAAATAAAAAATAATGCAGAAAAAAATGCTGAAATATCATAGAACAATGGTCCAAAAACTGAAAGAAATATTGCTTTCCCAGCGAAGCGAACTGGGTCATAACGTTGTTACAGTCAGATTTCCACTGAAAAAATGCACCTTGTCAACTGAAACAACATTACTTTCAACTTATTTTCCTCTACTCTCCAAAAGGCAGCTATATTGAGCGATTACAACATAAATTTTTCTTGATTTTGATGTGATTAAATAGTCCATTAATATATAAAAAAAATGACATTTTGGCACCTACGAAACTTGGTCCTTCTCCCCAGCAGCTATTAACGATAAATCTTGCTTTATCATCTTCATTTTTATACGCCTCAACATTTAAGCCTTATTTTTGTATTTACTGGTAAGGAGCCGGTCGCAGAGTTCTTGCTCGCTATGTCAAATAAACAAAAATGTATGAAATATCGATTTAATCTTGATATTCTATCAATCAATCATCATATTTATACCTGAATATCTGTTTCACAACATGATAACATAGGACTGTCAACTTAAACAAAATATAATTGATATATAAAATTCATTTTAAATCTTGTACGACTTCATAACTTGTAACAAGATTAAACGGTATGTCAAACATAAAAAAAAAGGTAATACTAGATTAATTGTCGAAAAAACTGCCAAAAAAGCATCTGACTTTTTTGTTTGTGGTCATGATATCGGAAAATTCAGCAGATGTTCTTTTGGGTTTTTTCCGGCTCTTCCTGGCAATGCTTGTTATGCATAATATTTCATGCATAATATTTGTCGCGACAACAGATTACATCACAAGTGCTGTCTGTTGAAACTGAGAATCCACATGTTATCTGGTATGAAACTTCTGATAGTGTGGTAATGTTTTTTTCAACTTGCTTGCCCAGTAAATTAAATCGGACTCCCCACACTGTCAGAAGTTTCATAACAGATAGCGTATAACACTTTCAAGAATAACACCTTTTCACTTACAAATAAAGTGTCATGACCAATTAAGTTTACATTATTTCGTGCCTAGATCTCCAGCAACACCTTCAATTGGTAAAAATAATAACGGAAACGAAAGAAACATAACAGATAACATCCCAAAGTGTTATCTGTTGAAACCGCGCATCCTTCTGTTGTCATTATGTAACTTTTGACAGTACAGTATTGTTACGTATTGAAGGTGTTGTTGGAGATCTAGGCACGAAATAGTATAAACTTAATTGGTCATAACACTTTATTTCTAACTGAAAAGGTGTTATTCTTGAAAGTGTTATGCGCAATCTGATATGAAACTTCTGACAGTGCAGTCTAGGGAGAGGTGCCCGTGGCTCCCTCTTCATACTTTTTCTTCATAATTCATCGGATACTCTCAACACAACATCACACAGAAACATCCACAGATCGGTTGAGACAGTCTCAAGAATGCTATAAAATAGATGTCGACAAAAGCCAGACAGAGAGTATTCCACCCTTCTTACAGTAACAACAATCAGTTATGGTTTTCGTTCCAACCTCGTGAAAAGCTACTTACCTTTCCAACCTTACCGAAATATTAACTATTTGCCTACCACGCTCGGGACCGTACCGTAGACCGGGACCGAACCGTGGTGCAACTGGCACGATTAGCGCGTGGAGCAATCTTTTCTGGCCTTGACGCAAACAAGCCAGAAGCCATGATGTCATATGAGTTACTACGTTAAGTAGGGTGGAACAAAACAACACTAAATACCCATATATCTCCGAACCGAGATTTCCATTCAAAATGCACCTCCTCCACTCATCTTCTATTTGATATTTATCCGATTTCTGAGAAATTTGTTGGTCTATCTATCTTTTTGCTTAGACATCAAATAAAATCCAGTCGTTTAAGTAAACGTGTCCGTTTGTCTTTAAAGTGAAAACAATAACTTTGAAAGAAAAGGAAATACACAAACAAACTTTAACTAAAATTACTAATAAATTAATTAATTTAATTTAATTAATTACAATTTTTTTTTAAACTATTCATATCAAACTATACTACTCAGAAGCGAATTACTTCTTTCACCTGCAATTTCCCCGATCACCCCTGCTAAAACGAAACTATTTCTCAACGCTTCAAGAGCTCCTAATCCTCCCTCCTCCCAGAAAAGATCAGACAAGAAGCCGACAAACTGCGGACGAGAAGCCGTAGGTTAGACAGGTACAAAGCAAATTGTTCAGGCCCATTTACAACGGGTTTTAGCTAATAATCGGTACCAGCTAGTTCTGAAAATCACTCCCGAGACCGAAGCTTTGCCAGGTTTCTGACGTTCTCATTGGATGCATGTGCCAGTTTCGGGTACCGGCTAGTCTCGGACCCAAGCTGAAATCAGTTCAACTTTTGAGAGTACTAGACGATCAGATTAGTTTAGGTAATATTGAGGAATACTCTGATTGGATAGTTTTGAACCCAGCCCAACAGATTAAAATCACATCCACTCCTTGCTGTCTTGAAAACCGAAAGTGAATTTAGGTCACTGTTATTCGGTCTGACGTGGTTCAGCATTAGCCAATCGGAATATTTCCTCAGTATTCCAGTAAGTAATCTGATTGGCTAGTACCCTCAAAAGTTGAACTTATTTCAACTTGGGTCCGAGATTAGCTGGCATCCGAAACTGACACCAATATAAATTGCGAACGGCAGAAATCCAGCTAATTCTCGGTCTCAGAGCGATTTCCGGAACTGGCTGGTACCGAGGATTAGCTAAAACCCGTTGTGAATGGGCCTAAAAAGCCGTCTGCCATGGGAAACTGAGAGTTAGTTTAAGAAGTTTGTAAACTTCACAAAGCTGTAGTGGTCAGAAGAAGAACGGTAAATCATTTCATGATAAATGCTTCCAGAAATATCTTTTGAAAACATAAATCATCCCACACGACCTTTCTCATTTTTAATCATTTTATTGTTTAGCTCCGTTTCTCATTTTTGAACTACGCTTTTTTTTCTAGGGCTAAACAAAAAGTGAAGTCGCATTCACAGCGGGTTTAGCTAATACTCGGTACCAGCCAGTTCCGGAAATCGCTCTGAGACCGAGAATTAGCTGGATTTCTGCCGTTCGCAATTTATATCGGTGTCATGATGCCAGCTAGTCTTGGACCCAAGTTGAAATCAGTTCAACTTTTGAGGGTACTAGCCAATCAGATTACTTAGTGGAATACTGAGGAAATATTCCGATTGGCTAATGCTGAACCACGTCAGACCGAATGACTAGGGGGATTATTAATTAGCTGGGTTTCTCCCGTTCGCAATTGATGTTGGTGCCAGTTTAGGGTACCAGCTACATTGTACAAAAATATCTTGCTACTGGGATTTATCTAAAGATATCCGAAGATAATCCTATCTCTACTTTGGATTATTCTTGTCTCAGTAGAAACTAGATCAATCCCCGTAGCAAATACTGCAGTTAACTTTCATCCTTACTCGAAGAAACTTTTTACAGTGTAGCCTCGGACACAAGTTTAAATCAGTTCAACCTTTGAGGGTACTAGCCAATCAAATTACTTAGGGGATTATCACTGACATAATTCACTTTCGGTTTTCAAGACAGCAAGGAGTGGATGTGATTTTATCTATTGGGCTTTGTGTCGAAACTAGCCAATCTGAACATTCCTCAATATTTCCCAAAATAATCTGATTGGCTATTACCCTCAAAAGCTGACTGATTTCAACTTGGGTCGGAGTCTAGCTAGTACCCAAAACTGGCACCTGTATCTATTGCGAACGACAGAAACCTGGCAAAGCTTCGGTCTCGGGAGCGATTTTCAGAACTAGCTGGTACCGGGTATTAGCTAAAACCCGTTGTGAATAATCTATATGAGCTGCGTTCGTTGCACTCCGGGCTGTCACTGGTGTTTATTCACCAGTGTCCGATTCTTCCCTTAAAACGCGTTCTTTTGGTTCACCGGTGAGTTGATGAAAACCGGCTAACTCCTCGCTGAAGCCGGGCTCACGAGCAGGTTCTGGTTAGTCCGCACTGGTGAGATAAAACCGGACACTGGTTATTTCAAAAACGGGTTAATTGACTGGTGAGAAGTCACCGGTGGATGCAAAAACGGCTTATAAGAAAAAACGGAGACCACTGGTGAGAACTCCCATGACAAATAACGCAGCTATGACTAAGTCCAAAACACGTCATTGACCCTCAAGAAGAAGGAGTAAGCGTGTCCGTACGTCTCAAACTCAACGACTCAATCCTGTGTCAATCAGTCACCGCGATCGTTTGGCGCAGCTTTGACACGACTTCTGCCTTTCTTCCGCTAGCTACCCGGAGAGGCCCGAGATTTTGCATCAGCAAGGAAAGATAGTCGTCAAGAGTATGGGCCTTGAACAAAACTCCGTCTCTGAAGAAAAAAAAAATCCAGTCGATCAGTTCTCACCTGTTTCCTGTTCTTCCATCTCCTTGTACGCAGGTGGCCTGAGGCATTTGAAGGAATGATCAACCCCAACTGGTTTATCCATGAGACAGGCTTTTCTGTGCAGCTCACAGTGAGATGAATACAGAACGCCATCTGTACCGCACACTAGATGGTGTTTTCGTGGACACTTTTGGACGCACACACACTCAGTCGAACCGGTGTCAGTGATGGCACACTCTCGACCTCGCGGACAGGTTACTGAGTCGCAAGGGTTTTCTGTAAAAATTCAAGTCAGTTAAGGGACCCCTCGACTAAAGAGTTATTAGCATTGCTAATTAGAACTAGAGAAATAGTATATAAAACTTATATACTGAAAACGCAGTGTAGATTAAATTTTTTAAGTAAACAGTATTTGCAGAAAAATTAGGAAAAATTAATTTCAGAAAAGTTAGTTGCCGGATAAGTAATGTAGCGTTTACACGGACAAGAAATCCCGTCGAGTAGAAAGGAATTCCGGTCGACTCGAAAGGATTCCGTTCGTGAAGAGTAGTAGAAAAAAAGTCTAGCGGGACGGAAATCCTTTCATGATGAAAGGAATTCTGGTCTACTTAAAAGGAATCTTGTCGGCGGCGCTGGTAAAAAGTACTAAAAAAAAAGGCTAGCTAGCTTTTAAGAGCAGCAATCATCAGTACTGATGTCATAAAAGATATAAAAACATCTTTTTGTTGACAAGTGAATTTATTTTTGTCAGATTTTCTGGTTTGAAGAATTTATTTCTCCCTCTGCGTGTAAACATAATCCTGTCACCAAGGTCGGATTCTGTTCAAGTTTTTCCTGTACTTGTAAATGCTGCATAAGTAAGTAAGTATATTTGTAAAAATGTTACAACAAAAGAAAGTGGAGTAAAGATAATAGAAAAAAAGAACACAGACAACAGGAGAATAACTTACGTAACATGCAATAGGCCTACAACTATCAATTAAAAAAGTCTAATCAGTCGGTGATGCGGCAATAGTACTAGATTTCTGACGGAAATCAGTGTGCAATTCTTGCAGCAGCGATAAAATGTCGGTAGCTCCGCAAGATATGATCTTAAAATTGCTATGGGACCGGGGCAGATACAGATGAAAGTTACAATAACAGAAATAACCTATCCTTATTCTGGTTAGATCCCGTTTACCAAAATGTCAAACAGACCAACCGAGAAAAGCACAGCCGGGTCGCAAAAAGAAGCAAAAAGTTTGCTGGTGAGGATAAGATATAGAATAATGCTATCTAAGTTAAACAAGACCAAAGGTTTCGATGGGATCCCAAAAATTCAATATCTGATCCAGACAACTGGGTCTTGTCTTAGCCAGATCCAGTCTTCGCCAGACTCCTTGAACATTTTTACAATTAAAATTCAGAAACAGATTAAGGCCAAATAGCTAATCACCTGAGAAAACCAAATTCAGATTTGGATTCAGCGTGTGTGTTTACCCCTATAAGTCATATCTGTTTTGACGAAAACTTCCTGCCACTTCTGCCAATTTCCCGGTTCCGGCCGAACTCCAGAACTACTTGTCCGGTGAAAAAAGAAAGCTCAAAGACGAAATCAGGGTATCTTCTTTCCCCAGTAATGAACATCTAATCAACTTCAAATAGAAATTTAGCTTATAACAAATTTTCCGATTCCAGCCGGATTCCGGTCAAACTATATGTCCGGGTAAAATACGATTGTCACACAGGGACTCAGCATCTCTTCTTACCCCTAAATCGCTTATCTAATCAACTAGAAATAAAACTTTGACTTCCAACAGTTTTCCGGTTTTGGCCGGATTCCGGACGAACTACATGTCCGGGTAGAAACTTGTTTCACATAAGTGTTCAGCATGTCTTCTTGCCCTAAATCAAACATCTAATCAACTCCAAACAAAACTTTTAATTTTGACAAACTTTCCGGTTTGGGCCGGATTCCGGTCGAAATACTTGTCCGTCGAGAAAATAGTTTTCACCATCGTCTTCAGCATGTCTCCCTACGTCTAAATCGAACATTTAATCAATTTCAAATAAAACTTTTACTTTCAACAAACTTTCCGGTTTGGGCCGGATTCCGGGCGAAATAGTTGTCCATCGAGAAAATAGTTTTCACCATCGTCTTCAGAATGTCTTCCTGCCCCTAAATTGAACATCTAATCAATTTCAAATAAAACTTTTACTTTCAACAAACTTTCCGGTTTGGGCCGGATTCCGGGCGAAATACTTGTCCGTCGAGAAAATAATTTACACCATCGTCTTCAGCATGTCTTCCTACCCCTAAATCGAACATCTAATCAACTTCAAATAAAACTTGTACTTTCGACAAACTTTCCGGTTTTGGCCGGATTTCGGGCGAAGTACATGTCCGACGACAAAATGGTTTTCACCATCGTGTTCAGCATGTCTTCTTACCCCATAATCGACTATCACATTAGCTGTTTCAAAATATTTTGTTTGTCCCTTAATTTGAATCCCCTCCCCCACCCCTAAATGTAGAGCTACAAAGCCCATCTACGAACTTGACTGGTCCGACGACCCAACGAACCCTCACACCAAGTTTCATCAAAATATCTCATTCCCTTCGAGAGTTATCGTGCTTACAGACGGACGGACGGACGGACAGACGGACAACTTTTGCGATGTCATAGGTATCCCTCCACTTACGTTTTGGGATCCCAAAAAGGACCCCTCTTCCTTGTTCTGCCATTTGCATTGTCGCTAACTCTCCTACGTAAATTATATGCTTCTAAAATCTCCAATCTTTGCCAATGTTTTGTTTTGAGCCTCGTTTTTGGTGCACGCTGCGGGTCCACTTCTCGGCCGCTTCTGGACTGATTCCTTCTACACCCGATTTTGCACTGCACTGCTTCCGAGGAAGGCGGCAGCGCTCCTCGAGTGTCGCAGACATGCTTACCGACCAAGTCCGTGCTTCCCTGCAACGTGCTGCAGCTTCCGCTTCAACCAAGAAGAAAGTGAATCCAAAAACGCATATTGTGCAAAAACAAAGAAGTGCTGAAGCAGCGATGCGGCAGCGCTATTGGAACAAAAACGAGGCTTTGCACTTGCAACTTTTAGCCACCCAGTCAAGCAGCGAAAACTTCATCTTCAAGGTCCACCGACGACTTTTTGGGATCCCAAAACGTAAGTGGAGGGATACCTATGACATCGCAAAAGTTGTCCGTCTGTCCGTCCGTCCGTCTGTAAGCACGATAACTCTCGAAGGGAATGAGATATTTTGATGAAACTTGGTGAGAGGATTCGTTGGGTCGCCGGACCAGTCAAGTTCGTAGATGGGCTTTGTAGCTCTACATTTAGGGGTGGGGGAGGGGATTCAAATTAAAGGGCAAACACAATATTTTGAAACAGCTAATGTGATAGTCGATTATGGGGTAAGAAGACATGACGAACACGATGGTGGAAACCATTTTGTCATCGGACAAGTAGTTCAACCGGAATCCGGACAAAACCGGAAAATTTGTTGAAAGTAAAAGTTTTATTTGAAGTTGATTAGATGTTCGATTTAGGGGTAGGAAGACATGCTGAAGACGATGGTGAAAACTATTTTCTCGACGGACAAGTATTTCGCCCGGAATCCGGCCCAAACCGGAAAGTTTGTTGAAAGTAAAATTTTTATTTGAAATTGATTAGATCTTCGATTTAGGGGTAAGAAGACATGCTGAAGACGATGGTGAAAACTATTTTCTCGACCGACAAGTATTTCGCCCGGAATCCGGCCAAACCGGAAAGTTTGTTGAAAGTAAAAGTTTTATTTGAAGTTGATTAGATGTTCGATTTAGATGTAGGAAGACATGCTGAAGACGATGGTGAAAACTATTTTCTCGACGGACAAGTATTTCGACCGGAATCCGGCCCAAACCGGAAAGTTTGTCAAAATTAAAAGTTTTGTTTGGAGTTGATTAGATGTTCGATTTAGGGCAAGAAGACATGCTGAACACTTATGTGAAAACAATTTTCTACCCGGACATGTAGTTCGCCCGGAATCCGGCCAAAACCGGAAAACTGTTGGAAGTCAAAGTTTTATTTCTAGTTGATTAGGTGAGCGATTTAGGGGTAAAAAGAGATGCTGAGTCCCTGTATGACAATCATATTTTACCCGGACATATAGTTCGACCGGAATCCGGCTGGAATCGGAAAATTTGTTTATAAGCTAAATTTCTGTTTGAAGTTGATTAGATGTTCATTACTGGGAAAAGAAGATACCCTGATTTCGTCTTTCAGCTTTCTTTTTTCGCCGGACAAGTAGTTCTGGAGTTCGGCCGGAACCGGGCAATTGGCAGAAGTGGCAGGAAGTTTTCGTCAAAACAGATATGACTTATAGGGGTAAACACACATGCTGAATCCATATCTGAACTTGGTTTTCTCAGGTGATTAGCTATTTGGCCTTAATCTGTTTCTGAATTTTAATTGTAAAAATGTTCAAGGAGTCTGGCGATGACTTGATCTGGCTAAGGCAAGACCCGGTTGTCTGGATCAGATATAGAATTTTTGGGATCCCATCGAAACCTTTGGTCTTGTTCAAGAAGGATGACACGGTAAAATAAACTTCCAATTTTATATCACTTGGTAGGCCACAGCTATACCCGATGAACAATTTTCAAGAATTAGTTATATGCAGTTATAAGTTTCAAAAGCATACAGTACAGTAGTAACTGTTACCACTATATGTTACTAGTCGCAAGACTGGATGCTAAAACAGCAAGACAGGATGCTACTGGATCCTACTGCTTAAGATTGGCCCAAAATTAAATGATAGTATTATGTACTATTATATATCAACACATGCAGCTTTTTCGAACAACTATCACATAAATACAGGCTTTTTAGTTCCCTAACACTACAATTTTTTTTTTTATAAGAAAGATAATTCACTGAATTCCTTCGTTCACCAGCCCAAGCAACTAGTGTGTAATGAAGGGAAAGCATAAGCCTACTTTCAAACAAAATGAAATCAGTAAAAAGTGAAATCTTAAAATATAAAAGTAGGATCTTTCTGCTTGAAACCAACTTTATAGTCTCAATTTCCTGACACCTTCAACATTTCCTTTCGCTAAGGACTCATAATAGTGTGACAGAACTGAACAGGTATATTTTCTTTCTTCAGTTGCCCATTTCAGTATCTCTCGCCCCCTTGCCTTTCGCCCTCCTCTCTTTTCACCCAAATCGGCTGAGGGATTCCTGAGTGCAGAATTAATCATTTGTGAATAATAAGAAATAATTAGCATCCCTCCCCCTGTTAGGTAGATTTAGAGTTTTTGATAGGGATAGGGCTGGTCCAGATGTTAGGTATACCACTTAATCAATCCTTGCTCGGAGCTTTCGGAGTTCAGTTGATAATTTTTTAAGGGGAAACTTAATAGCACGTCGAAAAGGGTTATAACCAAGGTATGGGACTGTGAGCAGAGTTGCCACATCAAAAATATCGAACCACTATCATATAAATACAGGCTTTTTAGTTCCCTAACACTACAATCTTTTTTTTTATAAGAAAGATAATTCACTGAATTCCTTCGTTCACCAGCCCAAGAAACTAGTGTGTAATGAAGATCTTATCGTAATGAAGATTTAATCATTTGTGAATAATAAGAAATAATTAGCATCCCTCCCCCTGTTAGGTAGATTTAGAGTTTTTGATAGGGATAGGGCTGGTCCAGATGTTAGGTATACCACTTAATCAATCCTTGCTCGGAGCTTTCGGAGTTAAGGGGATCATTTTATAAGGGGAAACTTTTCCTTCTTCCGGATATCCTCAATAGCACGTCGAAAAGGGTTATAACCAAGGTATGTGACTATGAGCAGGGTTGCCACATCAAAAATATTTAGAGAGTGACTTTTGGCTCAAAACGGAGAGTGAATTGCGAGTGAAATTCCTTTTCATGAAATGCTCACTTTTGGTCGGAATCGTCTCTGTAAAATGACACATCTTAATTTTATTTCATGAAAAAAACTTGAAATAGTCAGTTCTGGTTGGAATCCCTGCTGCAAAAATGACAAATAAATATTCTTTGAGCCCAAGCTGACTTTGAAACATTTATTCAAACAATGTTTACAACGGATACGTCAGCTATGATTCTTCATCAGCGATATTTCGGTCCTTCTGTGGCGAGGGATTTATTACAGGTTTGTTTCCTTCCCGAAGTTGAACCAGATGATTGACAGCCTGACGAGGACCCTTGCCAAGAAGGGCCGAAATATCGCTGATTAACAATCATAGCTGACGTATCCGTTGTAAACATTGTTTGAATAAAAATGACAAATTTGGTCATTTTCTGAAACAAAAACAAAATAGAGTGACAATTCACGTTAGCGTGCGACATGTGGCAACCCTGACGTATGTGACTGATAGTGAGAATGAGAGTTTGTTACATCTGATATGTGAATGCCGTGAGCTACACTGTCAAAGGTTTCATAGCAGATAACACGAGGATGCTCGGTTTTAACAGATAATGCGTAACAGATTCTTCGGATGTTATCTGTTGTGTTTCAAAATGTTATGCATAATAAGCACTGCCATCAGGAAGAACTGAAAAACCGCCCGAAAGTATCTGCTGAGTTTTTCGACATCATGTCGATAAGGAGTAAACTCAGTAGATGCTTTTTAGCTCCTCCTAACAAAGCTTGTTATGAATAAGATTTGATGCATAACGTTTTCAAACATAATAGATAACATCCTTAAGTGTTATCTGTTACGCAGTATTTGGTGAAACCGCGCATCCTCATGTTATCTATTATGAAACTTCTGACAGTGTAGACCTACGGGTTGAGACTTTTAGGAATGTAATTACAATAAATGATGAAGTATGGATGATGAACGTTATTGGAAGTAAGTGTTTTCAAGATTTGAAGAGGCTGGTAAGGTTCCTAAAGGTAGCTTTAGCCCACAGAGAGAATTTTCTTTAGTTTAGTTCGATTATTTCGTTCAAGGGTTTTCTATTTTGTTACCATTTTTTACCATGGGCTCAGGCTTTTTGTGCAACAAATTTTATTCTATTCTATTATATGGAACAGAGCGCTGAGGCTAAGAGCCTAAGCTCCGTAGTGAGGCTCCATAGCTGCATGCAAATATTTTTTTTTTTTTTTTTTAACTTATGTTTTTGCTTTGTTTTGTATATGACCCCTGGGCTTTGAAATACATTTATTATTATTATCTGTGAGGTTTCGACACCGTCTCCAAAACAGGAATATATTTCCTGTCTTCTTTCATTTCTGTTTTCTGTCTTCATCGAAATGGGTTGCATTCGAGGACAGGAATGTCCGATGTATGAAATCTTGTCGCGCCCTGACGTTGACTCACAACAGATGGCGGACTTGAATGACGCAAAAGCTAGAGATATTCTGGGACTAAGACGTCCATCTTTGCTACAGACTTTACAAACAAAATGAAAGAAAGAAAGAAAAGCCAGATGTTCCAAAATATCCGATTACACCTCCTCCCCTTTCCCCGAATAATAGCTAGTCGTAGAAGTAACAACAAACTCCAACAACTCCAGAGGGAGTACCCAATTAGACTTCCGCACCCCGCGTTCAGACTTGTCATAGCAACTAATCACATTTCCCATTCTATAAAAAGTAATCATTCGAGTTTTCCCCTTCTCGCTGCGCTGAAATAGCCACTCCCACGATTTCTATCGAGCAATATCTTACCGGGAGAGTTCCGATCCAGGCTCCAAGGAAGTGAATTATCCCTTTGAGTGGGGTAATGAGGACGAGGGAGATAGGACCAACGAGGGCCGTCGCTATCGGCATCTCTGTGGTGCCTCTGTAACGAGAAACCTAATAAGCACAATAGTCGCGTTTTTTGCAATCGCTTGGAACGAAAGTTGGCGTTTTTTGCGATCAACTGTCGACTGGAGGTCCAGTCGATCCGTTTTTTGTCGCTTGACTGGAGATAGACTGGGAACAAAGTCAACAGTCGATCCGATGCACCTTTCTCTTGGAGGTCCAGTCAAACTTGGTGCCAAATTTTGAAAATTGAAACATGTGGACCCAAAAACCTACAATTTACACCTAAGGAAGCGCCAGTACTGCAGCAGTTTCAGAGACTGCCGAGGGAAGAGTTCTGGGGATGGACTAATTTATTGACTGATTTAGACCGTTTTTCGAAGGCTTGTTCTCGCCCCCCTATCAAGCGACAAAAACGGTCAACTGGATGCACCCGGGAACAAGTCCCAATCGCCAGTTGATCTGTAAAAAACGCGACTAATTTTGACCAATGATGAGTTCCATTACACATCTGAAAGATCAACGGGACAGGGCTGAGACCTGACGGTCAATTTACACATCACTTATGCACTTGTATAGGCCTGAAAGCCGATAAAAATGTGTTACTTCGTTTGTCCGTTACCCACGGATAACAGAATTTATCAGATGAACTTATTCCTTCAGATTTATGGTACCTTTATGTGATTGCCCCTCTACACTTGAAATATTCATCAACTACTAATGTACGCCATTGCCGAAAACTATACTAAAAATGTCGGATTCTAGCAGGCCTTTGTTGAAATTCAAATTCTCCGCGTCTTGACGAATTTCGCTTTGTCGTGCAAGCAGCTCACACTCTGACAGCGGGTTCCACCCTACTTACCGTGGTTACTTCGCATGACGTCACAAATTCTGTCTTTTTGCGTTCAAGGCTGGAATGATTTTTCTATTTTCCAGCAGAATATCAGAATGTTTAATTAGTCTGAGAGGAGATTGTTTGCCTTTTGGCCAAGAAGAAAATATATTGGGAAAATTAGAGTTTCGTCTGGTCCTTATTTCTGCCCTTTGTGCGGGATGATTGATGAAGATGTAGAGCATTTTATTTGTGATTGTGAGGGTTTAAGGTATCTAAGGGAGGAAATTTTTAGGGTGGGTTTTTTCTCGAGGGAGGAACTTGTTAGAAAATTAAAAAGTAAACATTTTGGGGATTTAAAGAGATTTGGAAGATTCCTTCGGATCGCTCTGTCATATCGGGAAGGTTTTTTGTAGATAAATATTCTTTGAGCCCAAGCTGACTTTGAAACATTTATTCAAACAATGTTTACACGGATACGTCAGCTCTGATTTTTCGGGGAAGGAAACAAACCTGTTGACAGGTTTGTTTCCTTCCCCGAAGTTGAACAAGAAGATTGACAGCCTGACGAGGACCCTTGCCAAGAAGGGCCGAAATATCGCTGATGAAAAATCAGAGCTGACGTATCCGTGTAAACATTGTTTGAATAAAAGTTTTTTGTAGGTTTGTTATTGTTGTTGTTTTGTTGTTATTATTTTGATTTGCCATGGCCCTTGTGGCTTTTTAGCGCAAATAAATCTATCTATTTATCTATCTATCTATCATGCCACGGGCGAATCAGACCAATCACGTTACAGGGATGCGTAGGTACCACGCTTACTACGCTCCCGAGCACGGTAAGCAAATAGTTACTATTAGTTACTAATTCGAGACGGTTGGAACGATCAGCGTATAGTAACTTTTTACGAGGTTGGAACGAAAATAGTAACTAATAGTTACTATTGTAAGAAGGGTGGAATACAAAATCCCTTAGATGGGTCAAAATATTTCACTGTATTCAAGTGCCAGATGTTAAAATTTCAGTGAAACTTTAACAAGCAAAGGAAATAACGCAGACTGGTTAAAGCTGCAGGCTTCACCATTCAGGTTCCTATTTTCATCGGGGTGAATTCGGATGGGGAAGCCAGACCAGCAACGTCTGGAAGTCCAGGGCGTTGAACACACATGCCGTGTTGATCCACCCTACTTAGCGTAGTTACTACGAATGACGTCACGAATTCTGACATTTTGCCGTTAAGGCTCGAATAATTTTTCTATTTTCCAGCAGAATATCATGCCACGGGGAATCCGACCAATCACGTTACAGAGATGCGTAGTTACCACGCCCACTACGCTCCCGAGCATGGTAAGGAAACAGTTACTATTTCGAGAAGCTTGGAACGGTCAGCGTATAGTAACTTTTTACGAGGTTGATTGAAAATAGTAACTAATAGTTACTATTGTTAGAAGGGTGGAACACGCTCACAGATTATGGAATCTGGTGTCCAAGAGGCAACGCGTTTCAAAAGGAAATGAATATGCAAATGGTATATCTGATTAGTAGAGCGATCGGCAGATCGAATCGGATGTCAGAAGAAATGGCAAAAGGACATATGGTCAATAATAGAAAACTTAGCTATTATAATTTTTATAATATTATCCGGAAGGGTTGGGCTGACTGTGCGGGAGGCCCAATTATCCCGATGAAAAATTTGTAGCCTGCGTAGTAGAATGGTAGTAGTACGAAAACGTTGCATGTAATACTATGAAATAGCAAAGAATACTATCATTTAATGTGCCTCAGACTGGTCCAATCTTATGTAGTAGTATCTAGTAACATCCTGTCTTGCCATAGTAGCATCCAGTCTTGCAAATAGTAGCATATAGTAGCATTCAGTAACACGGTAGCCTTGAACTAGAAGCATGCAGTAGCATCGTTAGTACTGCATGCGACTTTTTCGTACTACTTCATACTACTATTTTGCGATTCATTTATCATCAGGATCCGATAACTTGGAAAATGACGCCTGGCTTAAGAAGGACGAGGCAGAGGCTTTGTAGGCTTGTCTCTTGTAGAGGCTTTGTGGCCTATTTTTTGCAATATATTATTATTATTATTATTATTATTATGACCAACGTTCTAGATGACTTATCGTTATCTTTGAAATGAGGAAAAATGTATCTTTATGGTGGTGACAAACCTAATAATACCAACAACAATGATTTTGTTTGTGAATATCAAATACCATTATAACTGGACAGATACCACGATAACTGCAAAAATGCGTATGAGCATTTAAGTGTTACTTTTCCGCGAAAGCAACAGTTGACCTGGTTCACAACGATATTTTTTGCGAAAAAATAACACTTAAAATGTCATAACTGAAACCCTGTGTAAACACTACAACAGATAGGGCGCTTTCTCAGATATGTTCAAACTGAAAACGCGTATCCTCGTGTAGATGTAACGAAAGTTCTGACAATGTATAAGCAAGTTCTATTAGAGATTGCGTAGTTACAAAACATGTAAAAAGACGGCTAAAAAATTTAAAATAAAGAAAACTAGACCTACGTGGCCTGGGGAACGTTGTGTTGCAGCAACCTTTGTTGTATCTGTTAAAATACAAGGCGAAAAACAAAAAAAAAAGAGAAAAAACTACTGGGAAGCAGAAGAAGGAAAATAAACTTTGAGGAAGGTGTGCAACAAATGAATGGTCCTGATACGATTTAATGTTATTGTTAGAGAATGGGAAAAATCCCCGAAAGATTGCTAATAGAGGGAGAGCAAAGCTACTAAATAAGTTACCATGGTAGTAGCATTTGTATCGATTTTGAAATAAGATAATGAGAGTTGGAGTTCGGCGCAAGCGAAATCTATTATCATTATGTCAGATAAGGGGGAAATGGCGTGTGATGAGAAACTTTTGTATGGTTCCCCTATCTCATGGGGGAAGTTGTAGGTTGTTAAGCTCCCAATGATTCAACTGTTGTAAAACTTTTAGCTCTGACCGTCAGGCGAGCGTGAGTAATGTCATCTGAAGGGAAAGGGAGACCAAGTTCGGTCAAGCGTGATTCTTATATCGCTGTGGCCAGGGCCCAAACAGAACTATTTTCAGAGGAAATCTCTTTGTGAAACAAGTAGAATGGGGAGGGTGTCATTTAGCGAAGATCGAGAGGAGTCTCCAGTTATAATATAATTTTGCCAAAACTACTAGGTCTTGTCAAGATTGGCTTGGTCGATCTTCGTGTGAACAAAAATCATCGACGACTTGTCAAAAATAATGGCTGTTATACCGCAAGTGGTTGAGAGATATACAGCCTCCCTCGATACGGTTGAAGTGATAGACAGGGGCTGGTGCGTTTTCTTTTAGCGAAAAGTGAAGCGGGCGGGTTTCCATTTATGTAGCGTTTACACGGACAAGAAATCCCGTCGAGTAGAAAGGAATTCCGGTCGACTCGAGAGGATTCCGTTCGTGAAGACGAGTAGAAAAAAAGTCTAGCGGGACAGAAATCCTTCCATGATGAAAGGAATTCCGGTGTACTTGAAAGGAATCTTGTCGGCGGCGCTGGTAAAAGTACTAAAAAAAGTCTAGCTAGCTTTTGAGAGCAGCAATCATCAGTACTGATGTCATAAATGCTCTCAAGACCTTTTTTTGTTAGATAGTTAATTTATTTATGGCAGATTTTCTGGTTTGAAGAATTAATCTTTTTCCCTCTGCGGGTAAACATAGTCTTGTGACCAAGATCGGATTCTGTTCAAGTTTTCCTGTAATTGTAAACGCTGCATTAGACACCTAAATTTATATTGGTTTTGGAGGCTTGTCCATAGACATATGTAAAATGTAGAGGGTATGGGAAAAAGAAGAGTGATTGACAGTTAAGATTTTGAAGCAAGACATACATCGAACGGGAAATATCAAAATTAGCTATCATCATTACCATAAAAGTCCAGAATGGTTGACTTGTTCCGGACATCTTGGCATCTGGGAGGTGGAGCCTGGTTTAAGCATGGTTAAGGAAAGTGGACAGGTTTCGCTTTCCGGAGTAATCAGAAATCTGGAGCTTACAGCCTTCCACGCGGTCAGTCAAAAGTTCGGGATGTTCGTGATAACTATTAATACCTAGTTTCACTGTCATCAGAATTTAATAATGTCCCCTTCGCATGTCCCCCTCCGAAACACATTTGTCGATCACTCTCCTTTCTCCGCTAGTTGGCGTATTTGCATATTTGTTTTGTCTCGTAGATTCCTTGGTCCCACGATATCAGGCCCGTATGCAGGAATTCATTTCGGGGGGGGGGGGGGGGGGTCGCCTGCTGATCGCGCAAAAAAGTACAGGAAACACATAGATCAGAGGAAAACGCCTATAAAAATGATTATTTTTGTATGTTTCGGGGGGGGGTCAACCCTCTAACCACCCCCCCCCTGGATAGGCCTTGCAGTATATCCTTCAAGATTCCGGGATGTCAAAGATTCAAAGCTCCCCACTTCCAACAGCTTGATGCCTGACCTTTATACACTATTGAATGAGAAAACTATTATGAACCTCGTACAACCACAGTTGTGGTTCGATGAAATATGCTGGAAAGAGCCTCTCTCACTTATCCTGTTTTTTTTTATTATATATCATTCCTAGCTCCTCTATACAACTGTATGCTTCAGAAATCCCAAACCTTCGGCGTTGTTTCTTTTTGCACCTATAACAGTTCTCCACTTCACGAACCAGTGCTGCCAATTGTACCGCATTTCACGGTATAATACCGCGATTCTGAGGAAATACCAATACAATTTTGATTATACCGCATACCGCAATTATACCACGAAATGGCGAGAAGGGAATTCCAGCGTTGGTGAATTCGACTTCATAATACAGAAGGATATATAGACACATGGAGCACAGCACAATTCCAGAACCAGCTATAACAGATTAATTTTGTAAGTACTAAACTAAACGACAAAAATGCTCCTCAGCCGGAATTTGAACCGAGGAACCTCTGCTTACAGGGCAGGCACTCTCACCAACTGAGCTACCGAGGGGCTTGAGAACAGAGTTTTCAAACTACTACACTAGTCTGGTAGAAGCCGGCCATAGGAACAGTAATCCCCCCCCCCCCCCCGAAGGCAAATTCATCTAACCAGTTCACATCCCCAAGTCACGGACATTTTTAATAATACACAGATGGTACTTCACAAAAGGGACTTGTACCGTGACCAAAAAAACAGAAAAAAGTTTTTTCGAGTATAATTTAGAAGTCTAGGACTCCATTGTCGGAGCCACGTAGACATACCAGATTCGTTTCCACAAGCTGTTCTAAACCTGAACGCGATGAATGCCGAAGTTGAAAGAAGCCTCAGAACCACAAATGTCCCGTATCACATTTACGGCAATTCTATCGCATTAAAATTGAAAGAACCCCCAAGACCTGTGAAAAAACCCACAAGGCCTGCCTCGTCAAAAAAGATAATCTCGACACCTACTCTCTCAGAAATGTAAAAATTCATGTCTTTCAGGCATACCGCAAATTTATTCAAACAATGTTTACAACGGATACGTCAGCTATGATTTTTCATCAGCGATATTTCGGCCCTTCTTGGCAAGGGTCCTCGTCAGACGAGATGATGACGAGGACCCTTGCCAAGAAGGGCCAAAATATCGCTGATGAAAAATCATAGCTGACGTATCCGTTGTAAACATTGTTTGAATAAATGTTTCAAAGTCAGCTTGGGCTCAAAGAATATTTACATACCGCAAATTTTACCGCAATCCGGTTGGAGGATGCTGCGCAAATTCCGAGTTTTCGCGAAGCGGTACCGGTCGAGTGGCAACACTGTCACGAACCACCGACGACTCTTTAAAAGGCAAAGGCATGAGAAGTATCATAATTTAATATATTATTCCAGAAGACTTGGTAGGCCAAACGGTCTATCTTGCTAATTTCACGAGACAAGTATTAGTATTTCGAAAAACTTCTTTATCATGAAAAGATCATTTCTAGTAACTGTTGTACTAGATTGTTACTTACCTCTGCAAGACTGATGGCTGCCACGAACGACAGGACAGTGAACAGGTGCCTCATGACGAAACTACTAGCTTCAGCCTTCTTTATGTCCGTCTCCTGAGTTAGGACCGTTCAGCTACCTGAAAATTTATTTACATATTTTTTAACAACTGTTAAAGGAGGGACTGATAGAATCAAAAGCCATCTGAACAGAAAATCAGACAAAAGGAAATACATTTAGAAGGCACAAGAAGAAAACGTACACAAAAGCTAAATATTTAGTATTATCTATTTATTTCAGTAATTTGTTTCGAGATTCTTAAGTAAATTCTGAAAACCCCCACATGTTCAAGAAAGCCAGAATACTAAAGGTACAGTTGTATCCATAAAAGAGAGAGAGAAATTTAATATATGATGGAATGTTACAAAAATAATTCAATATGATAACAGACCTGCCACGTGAAAATCTATACAGGTTTCTTTGAGGCAGGACTAAATAATTTAATCACTTAGCATAAATATATTGGGAAAAAAAGAAAAGGTTGCTTACTATCCGTAAGCAACTATATGAAGATATCGGCAACTATATAAACGCATAACGGCAACATTTTTCGTGCGTAGATTAGTCGGACCGATAGACCAGAGTGTGGAGTTCGTTTTGTTTTTGCCTATTGGTTCATAATTTATTTTTGCTATCATCAAGTTTGGTGGTAAATACAGCAGTCATTCATTCCTACTCATTGGTTGGGTTACTCTCCTATTTGCGATCAACGTCTGAATCGAGCAAAGCCAAACGAGGTGGAACAGCTGAAAATTCACGAGCAGCCCAGACAGTCCGTAGCTCGTAGACAATATAAGGTTTGAAGCCAAGCTGACCATTCATTACGAAAGAAATAGAAAACACATCATCCTAGAGGGCTCAAGAAGCTCTTAGCTGATCAAGAAAAAACCCCGAAAATCACGGTTTTCTATTTCTTTCACAATACAATTAGGTAGACAATTAGGAATGGTGTTTTAGGTAGACAATTAGGAATGGTGTTTTTTTTTCTATGTTACATAATAAACGATTATATCGAAAAAAAATTAGTCTGAACAATAATTTCATTTTAAAAATAAAATTTTATTTTAACGTGTCCGTTCTTCATTGCCAACCCTCGCTTTGATGCAGTAATTTTCCCTCATGTTTTAGTCATGATGTTTTAACCAAACAAAAGTGAAAACAACTTGCTCTCCAATAAAGTTTCCAGTTTCCCTGTTCTGTTCAACATGGGTATGAGTGCATCCCAGAAAGTTCTTAAATGAAGCGCGCTTAGGCAGACAGAACAGAACTTTATGAGGGACTGACTTTAATAAATAGAATGCAACTTCATTTAACCCCTCCACCAATGAAACGGCGAAACATCATAACCACCATCAATTGGAAAGTGGGTGGTTCATGAACAAGTTGAAGATCGAAAAATAGTGTGATCCCTTAAGTACTGGAACGCAAACTAAAAAAGGGAACGAGATATTAACAAGGGGAACGCTGCACCAGGAGGCACGCTATTAAAAAGGGAACCGATGTCCCGTAATTTCTTGCTTTAGTCGCTTGCTCTGGCACGGGTTCCAGACCCTTCTGCAGCATGCCTACACACGATGAGGGGTAATACCCCCTTTTTACACTAAGGGCCCATGTTTGTTTGTGTCTAAACTGTTTTCCTAACAAATGTAGGACACATTCTTTAGTTTCTAGGATATGCTAGGCATGCTGTGTGGCACTTCCAACCGACCGACCGAAAGAAGAAACACTAACTGCAATAACCGGGGTCGTGCGATGAAGGGTTTGGAGATCAAGGGACCAAAGACATGACCGGTGTTTCGTTCCTCTTTTTAGGAGCCTGCGTCCGGTTACAGCGTTTCCTCCTTTAGTACGTTGTACCGTCTTTAGCAATAGTTCCCGTTTTTAGTACTCATTTCTCATGCACCGTGACTTTCGTTCCCATGCCATGTTTAGATGATTCCAGTAAAAATGGCTGAAATGTGAAAATCCAGTTGTCAATCCCTAATCCAGCTTTGAACGAATTCATCTACTTGGGATTAGAAAAATGGTTTTGAAAGGGAGAGAAAAAAGTAAGATTTAATTAGGGATAATTACGGATGCCCGCTTTGCTTGATTAGTTCAGTTCAGTTCAGTTTATTCATAAAAATAAAAAAACACCATTAACTGTTCAGGGCTCCACCATAAGGCCTAACATAAGGCCTGGCAATGGCCGGGGCTTATTCTTTATTCATATAGTCTAAAGGGAAACAAACCAAAGAAATCAAAAAAAGAAAGAAAGAGAATTGAGATAATAAAAGAAGAAGAAGAAAAGAAGAATGAAGACATAACAAACTGACAACAGAAATCGACTAACGAACGATCTTCTGTCAACAAAGCGCCCTTTCCCCACCCCCCCCCCCCCCCCCCAAAAAAAAAAGGAAGGAAAAAAGAAGAAAGAAATGTTTTGGAACATTATGTTTTCGACAAGAAAAAATACTTGGCCTGTGATTTGAAAGCTGAAAGGTTATGGAACAAAGTGTTTTATTACGAAAGAAGCTCTAGTTGTTTTAGGAGGCGGGGGGGGGGGGGGGGCATTAGAGATGACAGTGTAGCTCACCTGATAGAGCAGTGCCAATAGCCCCCTTCATCAGGGCAGTTTATGTGCGGGGAGCTATTCCCTGGTATCTTGACGATAGGCGGCGCTTTTTACAGACATGATAAATATACGTATATATGTATAAATATTGTAAATTTCTTTTGTACCTTCCTCGACGCTATGGAAATTTGCGTGTAACTGCATATTTTTTGCCCTCTGACTCTTGTACAAAGTTATCATCCGTTGCCCAGGACCTTCCCGTTTCTGCCCTTGGCCATTTCTCCGCATTTGATCTAGGAAGTAGATTTTTTAGACCCTATTAGTCCCTTTTGTTTTTTTTTTATGTTTATTCTCCGATCCTGTGCATTTACGACGTTACTGAAAGCTCAGTGTAAATTTTTTCCTTTTATCTGTACTGCGCTATTTCCTTTTACTTGTCTAGTGCGCAAATTAATTTCTTCATCATCATCATCATATGAAGTTCTGCGTATGGTTCACTCGTGGCTGAACAAACACTATTATATCCTATTATGTATAGGAGTCGACTAAAAAGAGAAGACAAAAGAAGAAAAAGATGTTTGCAAGTAGTCGAAGTAGACAAATAAGTGAGAGTTCGTAACTCTAGAGCCTAAGAGAAGGCTCATTAGAACATTGTTCCTACAGCTCACTCTGAAGCCTGAACCAGAACCGTCTTGCTTCAAAACTATTGCCTTTTAAACGCCATAAGCATCAAATAAATAAATTGCAAAAATGAGTCTTTCCTTCTATTTCAATTGCTGCGAGAATTAGGTTCCGTCTGAAATGTTGCGATAGTTTTCGCTAAACGACTTTAACGGGTTGCTGTTTCGACTTTAGGTGATCTTAGACGTGGAAAGCGAAAAGAAAATCAATTCCGACGATAAAGGGAGTGTAATCCAAAGAGTTCCTGGGCTCACAAAGGAGACTTTTAAGGTTACATTCCGGTTCGCTGCTTATCGCGTAATCTAAGTTGTGCCAGTGATGTTTGGTACATTACGTTTCTAAAAATACGCCATATTGGCAGACTCGGGGCGGCTGAGAGACCTCAATGTTGTTACAGGGAGTTTCTTTCACTGTGTTAACTTGGCTGGAAGGTGGCACACAAGTACGTACAAATCAGTTTAACGTTTAACTGAAAAGCCAACTTAATTCTGTATCATTTAATTGAGTAAACTTAATTATTTGGATGGTGTTAAGGGATTTCTTTTTGGTTTTTTCACTCTACGCTAGGATAACATTCAAAATATCTACGGCTGGTTAAGTTCTACTACGACACGGAAAAGTTGAATCTAAACACAAACGCGGCTTTTCAGTGGCCGCGACGAATGCTTACTGCCTGAACACAAATTTTGTGTAAATTTTTATTCGCGGATAGCGAGCAACGGCGTAACGCATTTTCACCGGGTCTATAAGCCTGTTCAAGTAAATAAGTGATGGGTGACTAGATTGTCCTATCTCAGCCTCTTTAGGTTAATCTTTAAAGTGATGCTCTGGGTCCTTCAATGTTTCTTCGAACGTTACTAGAAATTCCTGACTTACTTTCCTACTCCGCTTGTTCATACGCGTGAAATAATAACAATAATAAGTTATTTATTTGTTTATTTACTATTAATCGGTAAAGGAATAGATTTAAGTAGCTTCAATGTATTCTGCTTGTTTATTTATTTTTACGAATGACCGATTCACAATCTTGATGGTCAAGTAACCAATACTTGTGTAGACATAGTAAAAAGTCGAATCGATAGGGTAGTGGGTCACTTTCCCTTTCTGCTGCTATAACATATGTAAAACCTCCATTAACCTGGGACACAGATGACAGGTTTTCCACTTACTAACCTGTGGATCTATTTTACCATGTCTGATCCAAGTGATGACCGTGAGGCATGGGGGGATTAACAGAATTAGTCCGCTTGGAAGCGCTGAACAGGAATATTGCCAATTTCACTACAATTTTCCCTACAATTTTAACTGGGACCAGTTGCAGACCAATTCCAATAGCGGTCAACTATTGCGACTATTAACCTTGTAAATCAACATGTATGCGAGTGCGAATAATTATAGGACCTTAGTACCTATACTATCAATGCAACCTACTGCATCCATTAATTTTTAAACGCGGAGACCCAAATTTCGCATGTTATTTTTCGAACTCGCTAACGACACATCGCTAATCTTTGCATGTCCCACGATTCACTAGTTTATATGTGCATTATGCTCTCGACGAGGGTTCGAGCATTATTTTACTGATGTGTAAGAAATAATTTTCTAAATTTTGCCAAGTTTTTTGTTAGAAGTCAATGGGTCTGGGAAAACGCTTAAACAGCCAAAGCCATGGGTAATTTTTTAAAAGCGGAGCTTAATTTTACAGTATTTAGATAGTTTTGAATAATGTAAATAGTGCGAGGAGTGCTTTAAGGAAGTGAAATAAGATGGCGGAAAAAAAGGTTAAACCATTACTAGTCGAAAAGAAAGATCATTACGTAGTTACAGCAGTGATCCCAATACTAGCCAACGTTATTCTCAAATTAACAATGACGTCGAGGACTATTCGGATTCTCAGAAAGAAAACTCCACTAACGAAAAATCAATTGATTTTTAGTGAAAAGGAATCTGTCGATTCGGCTTCTTAATATTCCATGGGTTAGAAGCAAGCAATAACTTAGTGGACTCTTGTTTCTTCTTGAAAATTTGGTGAACTGTTAAGCAAAAATGTTATGTCAATACTACCAAATATTTAGCAAATTTTTTGGCTTTTTTATCTGATTTTCTTTTTGAGATATATTTTTAACTACCCTAGTAAAAGTAACGCATTTCAACGGGTTTACAAAGCTTATTTAATTGAATAAGTGATGGGTAATTAGATTACCCTATCTCGGCCTTTTTCAGTCAAACTTGGAAGAGATGCTATGGGTCCTTTAGTGTTTCCTCAAATGTCATTAACTATTCCTTATTGTACTTTGCTATCCCGCTTGGGTATAGGCGTGCAAAAATGATAATAAAAAGTTCTTTATTAATCACTGATCGGTAAATTTTCGCCATTACTCAATGGGTCTGAGAAGAGGCTTAAAGGACCCCTCTTGCTTTTTCTGCCTTTTCTAATATACCTAGCTCCCTGATGATGATATATTTATTACCCATTTGTATGTTAAAAACTTCGTCCTAAATGGAGTATGAAAAGAAGAAAAAAAGAAATAAAAACAATAACTGCAATTGATCTACATCGGCTAAATAAACAAAACACACAAAGACTGAATTACAACATAGCAAGATATAAACTGTGGCTAATTTTTTATTTATTTATTTATGACCCGCTTTTTGCTTAACAGCGGAGTATGAATAAAATACAAAAGTAAAATATACATATTAAAACACTTAAACAAAACAATGTAAATAAACAATGTCCAAGCCCGCCGCAAAACGATCACGCCGGTCTTTTATCTGCTGATTTGGATTTGCGATACCGTATTTCCTCGCAACGTGTGTATTTCTGATCCAGAAATGGCAATTTCAGTAACAAGACCAAAGGTTTCGATGGGATCCCAAAAATTCAATATCTGATCCAGACAACTGGGTCTTGTCTTAGCCAGATCCAATCTTCGCCAGACTCCTTGAACATTTTTACAATTAAAATTCAGAAACTGATTAAGGCCAAATAGCTAATCACCTGAGAAAACCAAGTTCAGATTTGGATTCAGCATGTGTGTTTACCCCTATAAGTCATATCTGTTTTGACGAAAACTTCCTGCCACTTCTACCAATTTCCCGGATCCGGCCGAACTCCAGAACTACTTGTCCGGCGAAAAAAGAAAGCTCAAAGACGAAATCAGGGTATCTTCTTTTCCCAGTAATGAACATCTAATCAACCTCAAATAGAAATTTAGCTTATAACAAATTTTCCGATTCCAGCAGGATTCCGGTCGACTATATGTCCGGGTAAAATACGATTGTCATACAGGGACTCAGCATCTCTTCTTACCCCTAAATCGCTTATCTAATGAACTAGAAATAAAACTTTGACTTCCAACAGTTTTCCGGTTTTGGCCGGATTCTGGACGAACTACATGTCCGGGTAGAAACTTGTTTTCACATAAGTGTTCAGCATGTCTTCTTGCCCTAAATCGAACATCTAACCAACTCCAAATAAAACTTTTAATTTTGACAAACTTTCCGGTTTGGGCCGGATTTCGGTCGAAATACTTGTCCGTCGAGAAAATAGTTTTCACCATCGTCTTCAGCATGTCTTCCTACCTCTAAATCGAACATTTAATCAACTTCAAATAAAACTTTTACTTTCAACAAACTTTCCGGTTTGGGCCGGATTCCGGGCGAAATACTTGTCCGTCGTGAAAATAGTTTTCACCATCGTCTTCAGCATGTCTTCCTACCCCTAAATCGAACATCTAATCAATTTCAAATAAAACTTTTACTTTCAACAAACTTTCCGGTTTGGGCCGGATTCCGGGCGAAATACTTGTCCGTCGAGAAAATAATTTTCACCATCGTCTTCAGCATGTCTTCCTACCCCTAAATCGAACATCTAATCAACTTCAAATAAAACTTTTACTTTAAACAAACTTTCCGGTTTTGGCCGGATTCTGGGCGAACTACTTGTCCGATGACAAAATGGTTTTCACCATCGTGTTCAGCATGTCTTCTTACCCCATAATCGACTATCACATTAGCTGTTTCAAAATATTTTGTTTATCCCTTAATTTGAATCCCCTCCCCCACCCCTAAATGTAGAGCTACAAAGCCCATCTACGAACTTGACTGGTCCGACGACCCAACGAACCCTCACACCAAGTTTCATCAAAACATCTCATTCCCTTCGAGAGTTATCGTGCTTACAGACGGACGGACGGACGGACGGACGGACAGACAGACAACTTTTGCGATGTCATAGGTATCCCTCCACTTACGTTTTGGGATCCCAAAAACTTAAATATGGAACGGATACATTTCTTATCAGCCGATGTAAATATGGGCCAAAAAGGGATAGTGCTAGAAGATGGGGCTTACAAATATCGAATACGGGCGGACTAGGGTCTGGCGGTTATATTTCAATTTGCACGGTACAAGTACTCCATAAGCTTTGCGTGTTGGAAGCGAAAACTGGCTAATGCAGCGTTTACAAGTACAGGAAAACTTGAACAGAATCCGATCTTGGTGACAGGATGATGTTCACACGCAGAGGGAAAAAATAAATTCTTCAAACCAGAAAATCTGACAAAAACAAATTCACTTGTCAACAAAAAAATGTTTTGATATCATTTATGACATTAGTACTGATGATTGCTGCTCTTAAAAGCTAGCTAGACTTTTTTAGTACTTTTTTCCAGCGCCGCCGACAAGATTCCTTTCAAGTAGACCGGAATTTCTTTCATCATGAAAGGATTCCCGTCCCGCTAGACTTTTTTTCTACTCGTCTTCACGAACGGAATCCTTTCGAGTCGACCGGAATTCCTCTCTACTCGACGGGATTTCTTGTCCGTGTAAACGCCACATAAGTCCATCTCGAGTGGACTTCATATCTCTACCAATAGAAAGTCCAAGATATGTCAGAGACATGGAGGACTCCACCTCTTGATCGCAAAGCTTAAACTTTTGGGGATCATACGCTTCTAAAGTCCACTGTTCCGTTTTTTGCCTAAGAATTTTTAGGGCTTTTTCGTCCCGTGCCAAGTTTTGCCCGTTACTCAACACAATGTTTGCCAGAACGTCCGCTGACAACTCTTTCACACACAAGGATATGAGAATATTCTGTTTTTGACTTATTTTATTTGCTTAGTTTTCCTACTTTTTAACAACGGCCCGTTCAGTTTTCAGACCTTTTGCGCCAACCCGCCGCGTCCGCGGAGATCAGGAAGGATGGATAGAATAGACAGATAGAAAGTAACGGTATTTTCGAGAAACGCTTTTTCTGACCTGTTTCATAGAGAAAAGATCGTTTCTAGTAAGAGCTGTGCTTTATGAGAGCGAAAGCCTTGGATAATTGGTTAAAAGCAGAGCTTAGTTTTACAGTATTCATATATTTCTGAATACTGGAACATAACAGTGAGTAGTGCGAGGTGTGCTTTAAGTGACAGAGAAGAGACGTGTACAGTGTATACTCAGTGAAGTATGAATGGCAAGGACGAAGAAAGGCGTTCTGTGAGTGTGAACAATTTTGGCGTTACTTGACGTTTGTGAGGGACGCGAGGTTTGTGAGGTTTGCTAAGACTCTACGACTGATGAGTCTTATGATCGCAATCAATTGCAGCACTGTTAGAAGGTTCATAACAGATAACACGAGGATGCGCGGTTTCAACAGATAATGTGTAACAGATAACACTTCCAATGTTGTCTGTAGTGTCTCAAAATGTTATGCATAATAGGCATTACCATCAGGAAGAACCGAAAAACCGCCAAAATGTACCTGCTGAGTTTTCCGAAACCATGACGATAAGGAATAAAGACAGTAGATGCTTTTTGGACTCTTCCTAACAAAGCTTGTTATGCATGACATTTTATGCATAACTTTTTCAAACACAGCAGATGACGTCCGAAGTGTTATCTGTTACGCATTATGTGCTGAAACCGCGTATCCTCGTGCTATCTGTTATGAAAATTCCGACAGTGAGGTTTATTTCCTTATATGACGTTGACAAGGATTGACAGCCTGACGAGGACCCTTGCCAAGAAGTGCTGAAATATCGCTGCTCAAGCACCGTAGCTGACGCATCCGTTTCATGTATTATTTTTTATACTCACTACAACGTGGGTAAATCTGCATACAGAGCATCAAACCTTTGGCTCGGAGGAGAAAATTCGCATCCGACTACGAAAACTGGACCGTGTGTGAAGATACCATAAGAAGCCCACCATCCTATCACTTAACTCCTTTAAGAAGTCTATCCATGCTAACCGAGATCGACTAGAAACAGGCACAGCAGGGCATGGCGCAGGCAGCACGAGTGCGGAGAAGTAGACAAGTAAGTGAGAGTTTGAAACTCCACAATTTAGTCACCACCCGTTTATTTATTTGTTTGTTGCTGGTGTTGTTGCCAAATGTTCCAGGCACCACAGAGCTATCACAAAAACGGGAAGATCGGCAAGCACAGTGGTATAATCGCTTAATTGGAAATATCAGGAAAACAAACTAACGCTTTTTCATCGGGTTTTCAAGATTATTTAAGTGAACAAGTGATGGGTAACTAGATTGTCGTCTCCCAGCCCTTTTCGGTTAAACTTTAAAGAAGGCGCGTTAGGCATTGTCCAAATAGGTGTTGTAAGGTGTATTACGGCGTATAAGGCTTACTACAGATTCCTCTTTTCCTCGGGGCGCGCTGTAATAAGGCGAATAAGGAAAATGGAGCTCGGCTCTATTCTCCCTTATGCAGAGCCAATCAGATTGCTTGGTTGGATCCGCCAGCGGGCCGAGGAAAGGAGCAGCGCCGTCGGTGTTGCCACGGGAGGCACTAAACTTCTAATTTGTTGGAAGCTAAAGAAATAACTTTTCTTCAAAAGAACACGTTTTGTTCTGTTACAACTGCTTACTGCTAGTTCGAGGACTAATAGCTGCGTTCTTTGTCACGGGAGTTCTCACCGGTGGTCTCCGGTTTTTCTTATAAGCCGTTTTTGCATCCACCGGTGACTTCTCACCAGTCTTATAACCCGTTTTTTAACTAACCAGTGTCTGGTTTTATCTCACCGGTGCGGACTAACCAGAACCTGCTCGTGAGCCCTGCTGCAGCGAGGAGTTAGCCGGTTTTCATCAACTCACAGGTGAACCAAAAAAACGCGTTTTAAGGGAAGAACCCGACACTGGTGACTAAACACCAGAGACAGCCCGGAGTGCAACGAACGAGCTAATACTGTTCATCGTCAAATTGAATGGCTTTTTACAATATATTGGGCGTCAAATTGTACTGGTGTACTTCAAGTGGTAATAAGAACACTTTTTCTGTTCTTTAGAAACTCGAAAAACTGTGTCAGCGTGGCAACACCGAAAGCTGCATTCATATGAACCTCTCGGGTTCCTATATGAACAGGCATGTGTATTAAGACGCAAACATCACGTAAAGCGTTATTCAGCTTATTACACCTATTTGGACAATGCTCTAGACATTTATTATTTATTTGAATCCTTCAAAACCGAAGAGTAATGTATAAAAAGGAACAACAACATGTCAGTCAAACTCACACACACTTACATACTAATAAACAGCTGACCGTTAAAGACAAATTAGCCTACTAAATATAAAACGAAGTACATGAAAAAAACGTTGTTCCTGCACCTGACTCAAGCCTGACAGGGCCCTTTTAGTTTTCGTGCTTCGTTTTATTATCGTGCCTCCTATGTCGTGCCGTATGTCGGTGCAGGAAGAAAGTATGTGGGGAAAAAAAGAGGAAAGATCGGGTCCTTACTACTTCTGCCATATGTGTGAAGAAATGAACGAGGATATATGCCGCCTTTTGTGTGATTGCAGAGAGTTACGAGGACTAAAGGCGTACTCTCGCCGTTCCCCCCGGACTCCACTTGAGGAGTCCCCGCGTTTTTGTTTGTCCCGGGGACTCACTCCCCGTATTCTCGCGAGTCCCCACGGACGGGGAATGCTCTGACTATCATCGCCATGATCAAAAAGGACTCCCTTCAGATTCAGAGGGGAATCAATTTTTCTGGTGGTGGTCCAATGTAAAATTAATTAAAAATAATCAGAATAAACAAAACCAAAAAAAAGTGGCTCCAGACTGATTTCGTCAACTGCATATCTATTTTTCGAACAAAATCGATGCTGGAAGCATTCTCCGTATTCTCGCTGTTTCTGTCCGCGGAGTCGGCGTGGAGTGACTCCCTCTATTATCGCCGTTCTCTTTGATTCCCCGAGGAGTCCTGGGGGAACGGCGAGAATACTCCTTAAGGGAGGTGATTTTCGGGGTGGGGGGAACTGATAAAAAAAATGGATTATTAAAATGATGGGACGTAAAGATTTTAAAGAAATATAAATGTTGGGAAGCTCCTCAAGTTAGCTTTTAAACACTGGAAAGATTTCTTTTGATGGGAAAGTTGTGTTTTTAGTGTTAATAAAGTATTCAGAGTAAATTAAAAATATTGAGAGTGTGTTAGTGTGTATATAAGCATGTAAGATTGTTCACTTTTTCTTTTGTTTTGTTGCATGATGGCAAATAAAATCATTCAAATCATTCATTTGTTCATTGTTCCTGCCCCTCACTGTGAAGCCTGAAAGGTCAAAGGGCCCTTTTAGTTTTCGTGCCTTGTTTTATTTGTGTGCCTCCTACACTATTTCGTGCCGTGTCACGCCTCTTTTTAGTCGATCCCTAGGCTAACCTAATAGTACGCCCGAAGGAGCAAGCAGTTTCTGCCGTTTATAACACAATTACCTGAAAAAGGATGATAACAGAGAAGAACACTAGATATATCCACTGGAAATACAGCACGCAACTGAAGCTTTGTCAGCGAAGTCCTGGAAACTTGTCCGTGTTCTTGCGCGAAAGCTGGATTCGGTTCTGCGGACATGTTTCCATGGAAACTAACCCTCTATCGATTAAAGACACAAGGGCCTTTCTGAAAGACCTTTTCTATCTTATAAGTAGAATTGGTTTCCAATTGCGAATTATTGTAAGAAATTTGCTGAAAAGCCTTCCATCGATCATGCTGACAAAGCCATTTCGTGGAATAATAGAGCGAGTAAACAAAAAGTAAATTTCCAGCTTAAGTTTCCATGCTTCCAGAAGCTATTGTGTTCCAAGGTGGTTTTATCGGATTCGGTCTTTAGACGCAGGAAAAGGATTGCCTAAAGCTGCTTTCACACTGACGCGTTGAGGCTTTCACACTGAGCTACGTAGAACGTGTCCGAAAGCTCGGAAACGAACGAAAATGCATTAATTCAGCATTTTATGCAGCATTTCGCTTTCGGACTTAAATTTTCGCTCAATTAATGAAGCATTAATTCAGCATAAAATTTATCGGAAAATTCAGCAATAATGCTAAATTTTATACTGAATTTTCAAGAAGAAACTGGGGAGTACGTCGATTCTCTCAATGTTTTCGGCAGAAAACATAACAAATTCAAAAAGACAACTGACAATTCGGCAAACATTCCAAATTCTAAGACAACTGGCGATCATGGCCAACGAAGGCAGGAACGATAATAAGATAAGACTGTTGGATATCAGTAGCTGATCCGTTTTGTCAGCTTTATACAGCTAATTCTTTTTTCTTCTTCTTCTTCCTGACTTAAATTTTGGTATTCTGAAAGTGCCAGAGAAGAAAAAAAGGTAACAGCTTTCGGACAAAAAATGAAAAGAAAATGCAACATTTACAGCCCCAAAAAGCTTGTCTCTCAGGTGTGAAAGATACGCTACGCAACCTGTACGCCCCGCAAGATAAACGCATACGCAGCGCATCGCAACGATGCGTCAATGTGAAAGCAGCTTATTAACAAAATATGTTATTTGGGAGGACCAAATCAGATTTATTAGTGCTTGGAAACTTTGTTGAGAAAGATTTTATCGAATATTCGAAAAAGGTATAAAGGGGTTTATTCTGGTTTAGATACCAACGAAGGTTTTGAGTAAACAGAGGTCTGAGGAAAAATAAAGTAACTGATGTCGAGTGAAGTGAAAACTAGCAGTTCGGACTGACGAATTCGTTCCGGTTTTTGCCTAAAGTTTTTGCCTCCAAGAGTTCTTTGTGATGAAAAATAGCACTGTATAGTTGTCAAAATGAGCGCCAGGATTGTAACGCGTAAACGAAGTCACTGGCTCAAGGACCGGTCGCTCTATTTACCCTTATATATGTTCCATTATTTAAATATAGTTGAACCGCCTACTTCACTACTAGGCTCTTCTTTCAATAAATTACCCACAGCTTTGGCTGTTTTAATCCTTTTTCTAGGCCCTTGTACTTCTAGCAAAAAGAGGAACACATTTTACGTAACCGGTCTTTCTGATGAATAAAAAGTATCGCAAGCAACCGTTGGCAGCATGATCTGCATCACAGTTTGCGAAACATTAGTTGCGTGTTTTCATATACCATGGTATCTTTCACCACCTTAACTGAATCTGCAATTAGTCGTTTTTAGATTAACCGTGGTATCTAATATACGGTTTGCTCAGCAAAAACGAAAATTACCGAAATTGCGCCTTTCGAAGTCTACGAGCTACGAGCTTGTAATCAACAGGTTTACAGGTTTGTTTCCTTTCCCGAAGTTGAACCAGAGGATTGACAGCCTGACGAGGACCCTTGCCAAGAAGGGCCGAAATATCGCTGATGAAGAATCATAGCTGACGTATCCGTTGTAAACGTTGTTTGAATAAATGTATGTGGGGGGTCGTTCTGGGCCCCCCATGCCTGTAAGTTCCGTTTGATGTCATTAAATTTGAATGATGGGATCACGCAAAGTTTATATCAACGAACTACTTTGCTTTTTCGCTGACAAGATTGTTTCAGGAATGCCGCGTGATGTTCTGCTCCCACTATGCGGCGACTTCTGCGAAGCTGATGAGGTTTCTAAAGCGAAGGCGCTCTCACACCTATCACCACAAGTCGCTCAATCACTCCCGAGTGTGTCGAAGAATTGTATCGAGACCAGAAATGGATTAGCTGCAAAACGTGCTAACCTGGAAGATCTGTACCTCTTTTATCAACAGCTAAATCCTGGTGATTTGACCATTTTTTCCGCTATGAATTTGAAAAAATTCCTCCGCTGAATGTGAAGCATTTTGACCTTACGTCCATTCTCGAGTCTTATTCTTCTTTGCAATCGCAAATCACTGACCTGACTACATTGGTTACAGATCGGCTGGCTAGTTCAAGTCAACGCCTCCAGTAGCTCGAGCGGAATGAAAACCGCCCACCGCCACCCATAGCTGAAGCTGCGACGGGAGTTGGACAGCAGAGTGATACGACTGGTCCGCCATCTACAAACGACGACGGTACGTGGACTCGTGCAAGAAGCGGAAGGAATTCCGGCAGAAGGCTCGTGAGAGAAATGATAGTGGACATAATGGACATTACTATGGTAATACTGCTCGCATACAGGGCACTCAAACATATGCTGGAAAAGCTCGTATGCCTCAGATACCGCAAACCCAGTCAATTAGCAAAGGCATTGTACGAAAGTCTATGAATGGAAATGAACTGATATCGGTTGGAGCTTCGAAAACCGTTAGACTCTTTGTCATGCGTCTAGCACCGAACACGAAGCAAGAACAAATTTCTGCGTTTGTCTAAACAAGAGCTACGAGCTCATATGGCACTTGTTAAGAGTAGGCACGGCTCGGTTATGTCGATGATATATCTAGTGTTTGCTAGGTGTCTTCCCACCAAGTTTCATCTCGATCCCTCCACTCATAGCGTTTTCCAATATTTCCGGTTCTCCCCTCCAGCTCCCCCCAAAAGTCACCGGATCCGGTCCGGATTTTAAGTGGGTCGCTTGAGGCATGAGGTCTTTCCAAATATCAAGTTTCATCGAGATCCGGTCACCCGTTCAAAAGTTATAAATACCTCAAGATTCCGGATTCCCCCTCCCTCCACTCCCCCCACAGTGCCCGAATTGGCTCGGTTATGTCAATGATGTATCTAGTGTTTGCTAGGTGTCTTCCCACCAAGTTTCATCTCGATCCATGCACTCACAGCGTTTCCCAAGATTTCCGGTTGCCCCCTCCAGCTCCCCCCAAAAGTCACCGGATCCGGTCCGAATTTTAATTGGGTCGTCTGAGGCATGAGGTCGTTCCAAATATCAAGTTTCATCGAGATCCGGTCACCCGTTCAAAAGTTATAAATACCTCAAGATTCCAGATTCCCCCTCCCTCCACTCCCCCGACAGGGTCCGAATCGGCTCGGTCATGTCAATTATGTATCTAGTGTTTTCTAGGTGTCTTCCCACCAAGTTTCATCTCGACCCCTCCACTCATAGCGTTTCCCAAGATTTCTGGTTGCCTCCTCCAGCTCCCCCCAAAAGTCACCGGATCCGGTCCGGATTTTAAGTGGGTCAAATATTCTTTGAGCCCAATTCATCCCCCAAAGATACTGTAAGTTCTACTAGTAATGGTGAGGCAGAAGAAAAAAATGCCCGCGTTTACCTTCCGTACGTCCGCGGAGTAACCGAAAAACTGTCCAAAAGTTTGAAAAAATACAACATCCAAGTCTTTCACAGAACCCAAAATACTTTGCTGTCCAACCTAAACTCCGGAAAAGATAAAGTCCCAAATCAGTACCAAAGAGGCATTTATTCGATACCTTGTGACTGCGGAAAGCGTTACGTAGGAAGGACAGAGAGAACTTTCGGAAAACGACTTGCAGAGCATGAGCAAGAAATTGACCACGCCGTCTCCAACGGACACCGTCATAACTATACTTTCAAATCTGCACTTGCAGAACATATTTTTGAAAACCCATCCCATTCAGTATATTTTGAAAAAGCCCAAATTCTTGCAACGTGCACCGGACTCCATCAAACCATTCGAGAAGCCGTTGAGATAAAGAAAAGCCGAACAGGCATTAACCGAGATACAGGCGAGTACTCTTTACCGGAAACGTGGAACAGGGTTATTAAGGGAAGAAAAGTTAAGCCTCAGTCCCTTATTAACAACAAAACCGAAGTCGATCAAAATGCAGAAGAAAATATTTCCTGCCGTCGCCCCAATCGTGCAGCAAAAACAGCAGCCGTGTCAAAAATTAAATCTCAGCACTAGTTTTTCCGTGCAGTGATTATTCAAAGTAACAGATTCAGGCAAGTACTCATAATAGAAACGTAGAGCGAGGTCATTAATAAAATAATATTTAAGTTTTCAGCCCCTTATTAATGAAAAAACCGAAGTTGATCAAAATGCAGAAATAAACCTTTCCTGTCATCGCCCCAATCGTGCAGCAAAAACAGCGTCGTTGTCAAAAATTAAATCTCAGGACTAGTTTTTTCATTATAGTGGTATTTGAAGATAATTTACTTTAATAAGATATTTATAGTCGGTAGAAGCTTCAGTTATTTATTACAGATTTGGTTCCTTCCCCGAAGTTGAACCAGAAGATTGACAGCCTGACGAGGACCCTTGCCAAGAAGGGCTGAAATATCGCTGATGAAAAATCATAGCTGACGTATCCGTTGTAAACTTTTTTTGAATTAAGTGGGTCGTCTGAGGCATGAGGTCTTTCCAAATATCAAGTTCCATCGAGATCCGATCACCCGTTCAAAAGTTATAAATGCCTCAAGATTCCGGATTCCCCCTCCCTCCACTCCCCCCACAGTGCCCGAATCGGCTCGGTTATGTCAATGATGTATCTAGTGTTTGCTAGGTGTCTTCCCACCAAGTTTCATCTCGATCCCTCCACTCATAGCGTTTCCCAAGATTTCCGGTTGCCCCCTGCAGCTCCCCCCAAAAGTCACCGGATCCGGTCCAGATTTTAAGTGGGTCGTCTGAGGTACGAGGTCTTTCCAAATATCAAGTTCCATCGAGATCTGATCACCCGTTCAAAAGTTATAAATACCTCAAGATTCCGGATTCCCCCTCCCTCCACTCCCCCCACAGTACCCGAATCGGCTCGGTTATGTCAATGATGTATCTAGTGTTTGCTAGGTCTCTTCCCACCAAGTTTCATCTCGATCCCTCCACTCATAGCGGTTCCCAAGATTTCCGGTTGCCCCCCTCCAGCTCCCCCCAAAAGTCACCGGATCCGGTCCGAATTTTAAGTAGGTCGTCTGAGGCATGAGGTCTTTCCAAATATCAAGTTCCATCGAGATCCGATCACCTGTTCAAAAGTTATAAATACCTCAAGATTCCGGATTCCCCCTCCCTCCACTCCCGCGACAGTGCCCGAATCGGCTCGGTTATGTCAATGATATATCTAGTGTTTGCTAGGTGTCTTCCCACCAAGTTCCATCTCGATCCCTCCACTCATAGCGTTTTCCAAGATTTCCGGTTGCCCCCTCCAGCTCCCCCCAAAAGTCACCGGATCCGGTCCGGATTTTAAGTGGGTCGTCGGAGGCATGAGGTCGTTCCAAATATCAAGTTTCATCGAGATCCGATCACCCGTTCAAAAGTTAAAAATACCTCAAGATTCCGGATTCCCCCTCCCTCCACTCCCCCACGGTGCTCGGATCGGGGAAGTGACTATTTCCAACTTAATCATTTGGGTTCCCTGATACGCCTGCCAAGTTTTATCGTCCTAGCTTATGTGGAAGTGCCCGAACTAGCAAAACCTGGACAGACCGACAGACCGACGGACGGACAGAAATTGCGATCGCTATATGGCACTTGGCCAAAGGGCAAGTGCCATAAAAACACTGAAGTGCAAAGTCACATGCTCGTCGTTGTCCCTATGGCCATCCTTTGGCCATCCCTTTTCAAAAGTGAACTAGTACGGTTTTGCGAAGAAAACATGTTTTCTTCTCCCTCTTCTTCTCCATTTACGTATTTGAGTGATTCATCACAAAGTGTCTCATGGCTTGATGGTCTACGAATCCTTAATGCAGCAAATATCTAAAATCAGTGTTATTACAGATTCCATTGGCTCTGACCACCTTCCGCTAACTTTTTGACTGGGTATAGCTAGCCGTGTCGACCTAGAGTCAACTACTGGCGGACAGCTACAATCAAAAGGTGCAAGGTCTCTGTGGAACCAAGCTTCTCGTGAGCAGATTCATGACTACTCGTGTGAAATTAAACAAGAGCTACGAGCTCATATGGCACTTGTACGAGTAGGCTGTACAAGAAAGTAGATGAAAACGTCACAAAATACACCCGCCATCCAAAAAGGCGGTTCGGAAATAGAAATAGGATATTTAGTTTCACTCATTTCTAAGCAGTTCCGGCATCGTCTCGATTGCAAATGCACATGACTGTTCAAACTTTCATCCCAATAAATCCATTTGTTTGATCCCTAGATGTGCTACACGATTTCCGGTACTCACTCTATTTCCACCTACCGTGGCCGAATCTGGTTCGGAATAAAAAAAAATCGACCACCTAAAGCATCTTCGTTTATACCATCTACCAAGTTTCACTCGAATCTGAGCATTTTTGGAAAGTTCCGGTACCCCCCCCCCCTTCCCACCAACGTTGTCGGAGCCGGTTCGGGCCCAATCTCTTAATTCCCTCATCAAGTTTGACTGAAATTGGAGCATAGCCTATCTGCAAGTTTCCAGTACCCCCCCCCCTACCTTGGCCGAATCCGGCCCAGACGCCAAATAACACATCTAGGCCGCATAAACTCGGCACTGTCGAATTGCATCTCATTCGGTCCATCCGTTTGGTTTTTGTGCATGTCAAAAGTCCCCCCACCCCCAATTCCTCTAATCGTGGTCGCATATGGTTCGAACGCATGTTTTACATGTCGAGGCCATCGATTCGTATCACCCATGAAATCAGACCACTCGTTCGCAATTTATAGAAGTCAATATTTCTCTTCTCTTGCTCCCCCAAAAATGCTCGGATCTAGGAACGGAAGTTTCCGGGGGTATGTTGTGTCAGGTTTTTAAGTCAAGATAATTCGGGTCGCTAATATGCCTGCAAAGTTTCGTTGTCGTTTTACATCTGGAACTATTCTAACTCACGACTACCGGAATTCCAGGAAACCCCCTCCAACTCCCCCCACAGAGCCCCGAAACCATCTGGCTCCGTCAATTTCATCTAGGCCTAATGCTTGTTCCATCCATTAAGTTTCGTCCCAATCCCCCTACTTTTAGAGTTTCTTGAGTTTTCCACACCCCCCCCCCCCATCCCCACAGGTATCGGACCCGACTCGGACGTGACACTGAACGTCCGAGGCGATAGCTCACCAGACAAGTTTCATTCAAATCCGATCACCCGTTCAAAAGTTATGCACGCCACTAGATTCCGGACTCCCCATCCACCCACTCCCCCCACGATGGTCGGGTCGGGGAAACGGCTGTTCTCAAGTCAATCTGTTCGGATCCCTGACATACCTGCCAAGTTTCATCGCCCTAGGACATCAGGAAGTATGCCGAACTCGCGGGATCGCTAGAAATCCGGACCCCCACCCCAACTCCCCCACAGTGCCCTGATCCGGTCCGGTTATGTCAATGACGTGTCGAGGACCTGTGCTTGTTTTTCCCACCAAGTTTCATCCCGATCCCTCCACTTTAAGCGTTTCTCAAAATTTCCGGTTCCCTCCTACAACTGCTCCCAGTGTCATCGGATCCGGTCCGGTTATGTCAATGACGTGTCTAGGACCTGTGCTTGTTTTTCCCACCAAGTTTCATCCCGATCCCTCCACTTTAAGCGTTTCTCAAAATTTCCGGTTACCTCCTCCAACTCCCCCCAGTGTCATCGGATCCGGCCCGGATTTAAAGTGAGGTGTCTGAGACACAAGGTCATCCTAAATATCAATTTTCATCAAGATCCGATCACCCGTTCAAAAGTTATGCACGCCACTAGATTCCGGACTCCCCATCCACCGACTCCCCCCACGATGGTCGGGTCGGGGAAACGGCTGTTCTCAAGTCAATCTGTTCGGATCCTTGACATACCTGCCAAGTTTCATCGTTTCATTTCATTCATCTCATTTCATTTCAAGTTTCATTCACCGGAATTCCAGGAAACCCCCTCCAACTCCCCCCACAGAGCCCCGAAACCATCTGGCTCCGTCAATTTCATCTAGGCCCTAATGCTTGTTCCATCCATTAAGTTTCGTCCCAATCCCCCTACTTTTAGAGTTTCTTGAGTTTTCCACCCCCCCCCATCCCCACAGGTATCGGACCCGACTCGGACGTGACACTGAACGTCCGAGGCGATAGCTCACCAGACAAGTTTCATTCAAATCCGATCACCCGTTCAAAAGTTATGCACGCCACTAGATTCCGGACTCCCCATCCACCCACTCCCCCCACGATGGTCGGGTCGGGGAAACGGCTGTTCTCAAGTCAATCTGTTCGGATCCCTGACATACCTGCCAAGTTTCATCGCCCTAGGACATCAGGAAGTATGCCGAACTCGCGGGATCGCTAGAAATCCGGACCCCCACCCCAACTCCCCTACAGTGCCCTGATCCGGTCCGGTTATGTCAATGACGTGTCGAGGACCTGTGCTTGTTTTTCCCACCAAGTTTCATCCCGATCCCTCCACTTTAAGCGTTTCTCAAAATTTCCGGTTCCCTCCTCCAACTGCTCCCAGTGTCATCGGATCCGGTCCGGTTATGTCAATGACGTGTCTAGGACCTGTGCTTGTTTTTCCCACCAAGTTTCATCCCGATCCCTCCACTTTAAGCGTTTCTCAAAATTTCCGGTTCCCTCCTCCAACTCCCCCCAGTGTCATCGGATCCGGCCCGGATTTAAAGTGAGGTGTCTGAGACACGAGGTCATCCTAAATATCAATTTTCATCAAGATCCGATCACCCGTTCGCAAGCTAAAAATACCTCAAATTTTGGCTTCACCCTACCTCCAATCCCCCCCCCCCCCAGATGGTCGAATCGGGGAATTGATGATTTCCTATTTAAGCTGGTCGGGTCCCAGACATGCCTGTCAATTTCCATCGTCCCAGCACATCAGGAAGCACGGAACTCGCGGGATCACTACAAATTCGGACTTCTCCCCCCCCCCCCCCCAACTCCCCCAAAGTGAGCGGATCCGTTCCGGTTATATCAGTCACGTATCTAGGACTTTTGCTTGTACTTTCCACCAAGTTTCATTCGGATCCCTCCACTCTAAGTGTTTTCCAAGATTTCCGGTTTCCCCCTCTAACTCCCCCCAGTGTCACCGGATCCGGTCTGGATTTAAAATGGAGGGTCTGAGACACGAAGTCCTTCCATGTATTAAGTTTCATTAAGATCCGATCACCCGTTCGTAAGCTAAAAATATCTCATTTTTCCTATTTTTTCCGGATTCCCCCTCCCTCCACTCCCCTCCAGATGGTCGGATCGAGGAACGACAATTTCTAATTTAATCTGGTCCAGTTCCTGATATGCTTGCCAAGTTTCATCGTCCTAGCTTATCTGGAAGTGCCCGAACTAGCAAAACCGGGACCGACAGACCGACAGACCGACAGACCGACTGACGGACAGAAATAACAATCGCTATATGGCACTTGAGTAAGCTCAAGTGCCATAAAAACGGCTAAATACGCTAGACCTCTCACATGAATGTTTTTCGTGTACAAATCATATGTGTAACGAAAAACAGCATATAAGTACAGGATTCACGCTGTTTACATGTCTATGTGTGCGATTGTAATTGCAGCTTCTACTCTATGTATACCATCTAGTAAGCAGCCTACTAATCGAAAGTCCATTTGTATACCAGGATGGAATCAGTATGTGAAACCAGTTTATGACTATGCACGTTACTGGTTCAGATCTTGGGTTGCTGAGGGTAGAGCCGCTGTTTGTTTTCTTGATGAAACGAGACTGCTGTGGAAGAAAAGTTTCAAGGAAGTCCTAAAGTGGTTGAGACGCGATGAACCTATTTTCAGAGCAAAGCGATGGCCTAAAAATGTTTTGAAGAAAAACTTTAAATCCTTCTGGTCATGTGTAGCCTGTGTGCTTGATGTGTTTTGACGATATAAACGGCTATGTTCCGATCTGTGATATGTGGAAGGAAAAATTCAAACCGCTATTTAATTTAGTGCCAAGAAATATGCAAAATGCAACTGAAGGGTTGAGCACTCTGTCAAGAGATTTTGAGCCTTTTTCTGAAAGTGAACTTGTGCGAGCGATCCGTGAATTAAAACCAGGACGAGCTGGGGGATCGGATCTTATCTCATCGCAACATATTAAGTATAGTGCGAGTGTGATAGCGGTTGTCCTTGCCCCTCTGTTCTCGGCGATGTTAAAATACTCCTGTTTACCGGAGCCGCTAATGGAAGTTATCCTAGTCCCTATTTGTAAAATTAAAAATGGGAATTCTGCGTTTTCAGAGAATTAGCCTACCGACCGATTGCGCTGGCGTCCACACTCTCCAAGATATTAAAGTATTGTTTACTTTTTGTCGGTTGACGGAATTCTTAAAAACGCCGGAGCATCATTTGCTTATAAACGTCGATTTTCCGTTGAACTTCCTATTTTCATCATGAAGTGTGTCATAGAATATTACTGCACTGAGTCGCGAACTCTCGTTTTTAAGGGAATCTTGCTGGGGGGTAAGGGAGATACTGTTTCCTGATATATTGAAGAGCACATCTCCAGGAGCAATTGGTGCGTTATGTAGATTTGTGTTGCAAAGTGTTAAAGTAAAAGTTGATCGGGCGAGTGCAGTTTAGTTTATGTAGTGATATATTAGAAGTAATTATGAAGTTTTTTGTTTTGTTGTATGTATATGGCCCTAAGGCTTTAAATACAATATTATTATTATTATTATTATTATTACTGGAATTTGAATACTTATGTATTTGCATGTTTCGTTGACTCCCGAAAAGCTTTCGACAGAGTTAACCATGAAATTTTGATAAAGAAATTGTTGGCAAGAGGTGTCCCATATGTGAATCTTCTGATTCATTGGTTCACAACACAGAAATTCAAGATTCGTTGAGGAGATACTGACAGTGAGTCTTTTTCGGTGCAAAACGGAGTAGACCAAAGAGGTGTATTGTATGCGTCCTTATATATGTTTTATGTAGATGAGCTAAACCTACGTCTGAAAGCGTCAGGCTTTGGTTGTCGTATTGGACTAGTGTGTTACAATAACCCCAAGTTTCTCAGATGAACTAGTTCTACTAGCCACAAGTGTGTCAATTTTAAATAAACTGCTAGCGGTTTGTGATGAATTCGCCCATCAGCATGATACTATTTTTCTGCAACGTCAACAACTTTCTTCATGTTATTTCGCCCGAACAGTCTGTGGAAAATAAAACCGCCCCAGGTATTTCTATCAGGAAATGTTGTTAGTTTTGTGGATGGATTTATGTACCTAGGGTTCATATTCTTTAGCGATCTTAGTGATGATTGTCACCTTACACACTTGTACAGTTCTCGCTGCATGAGAGCAAATATGTTAATAAGACGGTTCAGCAATTGCTCTACTGAGGTTACGGATCTTCTTTTTCCGAGTTACTGTACTTGTCTGTACGGTGTTGGCATGATCTCGTCACATACAGTTAGGCATTTACCACAATATGTGTTTATTACAACAATTCGTTCCGTCTCCTACGTTCTCTGCCATCTTGGTGTAGCGGTACGGAAATGTTTTCTGACGCTACTGCCTGATTTCGTGGGAGCCGGGAATCCATTAGGCTCCGGGTTGTACATAATTATTGCGATAATAGTCTGATCGCGGGAGTGAGTACTCCATTTATGCAGATATCATTACCAGGCCCGTATCCAGGAATTTATTTCTGGGGGGGGGAGTTGCCTTTCGGGGAAGGTTTTGCCAGCGGGACATAGATCAGAGGGAAAAGCCTGAACAAAATGATTTTTTTGTAATTTTCGGGGGGGGGGTGAACTCCCTAGACCCCCCACCCCTGGATACGGCCTTGATCATTACCCATCTGGGATAAGATCAATTCGATCTTTTTGGTTTCCCAGGCGGACAGGTGATATTCGTTCTTTAACTGTTATTGTTTTTGTTTGTATTTTTGTATTAGGCTAGTCAATATGGTATTTCTTTTTCCAGATTAAAGAGTAATTCTTCGCTGTTACGCGTAAAGGTCGTAACTGACATTTTTGAAGAAAATGAGTTTATCTGTACTTTAGTTTCCTAGGATACCGTACTGAGCTACAAGTTTGCGACCACAGGGACACGTAACGTCTACTTGTTACGGAAATGGCCAACCCCACCCTGGACGTATCTGCAAAACAATGTTACTCTTACGACCTTTAGGTGCATCCGTTTCATCAGTTATTTGTCAGTTATGCCATTACGAAATCTGGAAGTTGGGAAACACAAAATCATAATTTGGAAGGTTACGGGGCTAAACTTCACCAGACTAAGTGTCTGGAGGTAAGAGGCTTCCATATTTTCCAGTTTTTTGAAAGGTTGATCTAAAAAAAATGCATTATGCCCGAAACCTGCCCCCTAAGAGGGCTTACATCTTGCATAATTAGGCCTATTCTGCATTTTGTTTTATAGTTTTAGTGCAGTAATCTGACTGTAGTCTTGTAGTCCACTTTTTATTTATCTTCTTTCCAGCATTACCTTGTTGAAGAACTTTAAAGTTTAACTGAAAAGCCAACTTAATTTTGTGGAATTCAACTGAATACACTGAATTATTTGTATTTTGCAAGGGATTTATTTTATTTTCCACTACATAGTCTAGTTATGACGTTCAGAGTATCTGCGGCCTCCCCACAACGAAAAATTCTACTATGACGCTGGAAATTTTAATCTCAACACAAACATGGCTTTTAAGCGGTCAGTGGGGAGATTTGTGAAAATTGCTTAGTGGCTGAACAAACAAAAAAAATCATAAATTATTCCCGTAAGGCATACAACGTAAATACAAGCGAATAGAGGCACCACAAATCACACGGAAATTCCACTATTTGAAAATCGATTTTTCGTGAACAGTGGAACAACGAAGTAACGCATTTTCGCTGGGTTTTCAAGCTTCTTTAAGTGAACAAGTGATGGGTAACTAGATTGTTCTATCTAAGCCCTTTTCAGTTAAACTTTAAATGAAACAGAACTCTCTTTCAGGTAGCAGAATGCCAAAGAGGACTGCACTTTTAAAGGAAGAGCTTCTGAGGCTCATAGAAGATGACAATGACGAAGATTTGTCATCTGATTCAGATGGTGATCCCAAAGACAAGGCTTGGGTGCCAGACAAGGATGGCTCAAGCTCGGACAGTGACGGGGAAACTCCAATATGGAAAGATTTATTGAAGTAGACATTGGCACTCCTCATCCAACTGATGTAACTGTTCCAGAATCGAATGCCACAGAACCGGATGTTGTTGATGATCAGGCATCAGTTGAAAGAAGGAACAAAGAACAACATCCCGAAAGAAGGAAAGAGACCTATATTGACAGGGAAAAGAAACGTGCTGCCGGACAAGAATACACAGTACAGAAAACACAAAAAGTTGTTCCTGCAAAAGAACTAAAGAAATTTAGTTACAAACATGGTTGCCAAATATTTTTGGCCGAGAGTGTCACTTTTTGAGCCAAAAAGTGTCATTCGGTGTCATTTACAAATTCAGAAAGTGTCTCAAAAAGTTTCACTTTTCAGTTGTTTTCCACCAAAGAAATATACAAGGAGGACGAGAGAGCAACCCCTTTCAACCTCTCGATATCTAAAGATGTGTTTTTAAGTGGTAGTTTTCAAAATTTGTGTCAATGTTTATCCAATTTCCGTTTACAAGCGGATATTAAGTGCCGGTTTTGGACACTTATCCGACTGATCGGCATCCCCCCCAAAAAACAAAAAATTCGGTGTTTACAGCGAAACCGACGTTGTGGCGCATAACAGGAGAATTGGTCTGAGAACCAAGTCGTTGCCCACAGAATCCCGGCATATAACCCAAGATAAAACAAACACAACCTTTAGTTAAGATGAGAGATCAAACTATCACAATATTTACTTCAATCATGTTTAGGTTTGCTTCGAAGCAATCAGTGTCGAAAATAACCGATTTAATCAGAGTTCTGGACAAGACTTGCGGTCACCCATGCAGCTTAGTAACTAACAGAAACATGCATTTCTATCAAATTGTATGACATATACTTAGAAAGTTTCATAAAAGTGTCATTTTAGCAAAAAGTGCCACAATTTGGCCCGAAAGTGTGGAAAGTTTCAAGGACTTCAAAAAGTGTCATAATGACACCAAAAGTGTCACTTTGGCAACCCTGGTTACAAATGCAAACTCGAGTGCAAAACTATTGATAAAGATGCTCGAAAAGCTATATTCGAAAGCTTCTGGCTGCTAGGCAAGGAGTTAGGCTCCATGGAGTCACAGAGACAGTTCGTTTTGAAGTGTGTGACGAAGAAGCCAGTTGTCGGAGAACGACGTGCCAGCAGTTCTCGACGGCAACAGGATAGAAGGGAATAGTACTTGTAAAAAAGTGCGCAAGAAGTTTTTCTTGGCAACTCTGAGACTTGGTGAAAAGTTTGTTGCTGGATGTGTCAAGAACAAAACAAAATGTTGTACCAGCTTTCAACTTGATAGTTGTCAGTTGGGTTATGAAATCTAAACAACGGGCAATCCTTGCCCAATTGCCCCTGAACGGGGTGGGTGGGGGAATGGGGACCCTGAAAAGGAGCAACTAGACGAAAATATCCAAAAATTTACGAAGTTTGAACTTGATGCATGCACTCACCGACTTATGAGCTCCACAAAAAACGGTGAAAACCGGAAACCGAAAATCGAAAATGGAAAACAGAAAGCGGGAAGCTGCTACAGCGCTTGTAATAGTGGATTGTTCCAAGGAACCAAGATTGTTCCAAGGATTGTTCCGAGGAATTATCTCGTCATATTGGTCGGTTGCGACGCACCGTGCAAAAACCAACCAATACGAATAAAGATTCGCTTATGTAGTAAAAGTTTGAAGCCTTCAAGCTCTCATTTCGGGTAAAACTTTTCTACAGAAATTTGATTGTGCAATCAAGAAAGAGTCATAATAACTAATCCAACAACCTACCGGCTCAGAACTTATCGAACGAAAACAGAAAGAGGCGTTACAAATAATTTAACAGTGAGGTAGAGGACTAGACTGAATTGTCGTCGTTTAGTAACTGTTCTGAGCCGGTAGGTTGTTGGATTAGTTATTATGACTCTTTCTTGATTGCACAATCAAATTCCTGTAGAAAAGTTTTACCAGAAATGAGAGCTTGAAGGCTTCAAACTTTTACTACAAAAGCGAATCTTTCTTCGTATTGGTTGGTTTTTGCACGGTGCGTCGCAACCGACCAATATGACGAGATAATTCCTCGGAACAATCCTTGGAACAATCTTGGTTCCTTGGAACAATCCAAAGACGAATCAATATAACGAACAATCTAAATGACGACAGTTCAGTCTAGTCCTCTACCTCACTGTTAAATTATTTGTAACGCCTCTTTCTGTTTTCGTTGGAGAGGTTCCAGTCAGCCTGTTTTGTCCAACTGATATTCATGCGGATTCGAGTTTACGCGACCCATGTCGTTTTCTTGAGAATCATTTGTCGGTTAGTTGCGGATTATGTTCGCTGGTGACGGTACTACAAATCTTAGAAAGAAAAGGTACATAGTTGTGTCCAATGATCATCCATGTGAACTGGTACTTGTTTCTCCCATATTTTGCCATATCAAGTTACACCAAGAACAAATAATCAGATACAACCTCTGTCTTTGGTATAGCGACTATGAATACTCCGACAAAACTGAGCGGACCTAGAGGTATTTACTGTAGCTTTTTACCCGTCTACTCTACTTCCGTCTTCGCCGTTGCTCGTCGCAGAGAATGAAAACGCAGGAGGCGTAATCCAAGCACTGACCCGCTCTTGAGCACGTCCAAAGAAACAATCAGCTTTGCACGTCCAAAGAAACAATCAGCTTTTCCTCAAGGTGGTTTCACAGCGATTTAGCTAATTGCAGAGGTAACGAAACGTGATGTGGCGCGAAGCTAGTAACCTCCGCTCATTCACATCGAAAAAGGTACGGGGAAATACTCGACTCCGCATAGAAGTACAGAGATGCGGAGACGGAGGTATATCTGATTATTTGCTCTTGGTTACATCTCTAATCTGTGAGCTTTGCTACTACTCCTGTCCTTTGGCGTGTTTTTATTTCAATGTGTTTACCCTCTTTGTTTAATTTTTCACGATATTGACATGGACGGTTCATGACTAGAGCCGTCTCAAATAAACTGTATCATCATCCTTGTTATGCAATTTGTCAGAAACAGTTGCTAACATGATCGAACTCCTACTCATTACTCAAAGAATAATGCGATGTCTTCTCCCGGCAAAGGACGAATTAAAAGAAATGAGGAGAGCTGATTCCTCAAGATCAGTCATTATCAAGTAGCAACTAGTGGAACAATCAAGAATAAATAATGGAGAAAAAAAGACATGTGTTTTCGATCGACAAAGAAACGATGTCCTTGAAAGCTACCTTGTTTCTCTTCTATGGAGGTAAAGAACCTTTGATGAATATAACAGTCTAGTGCGTTGCAATATTTGTCTGAAAGAATAGCATAGTATCCTGAAGAATTAAGTTATCAGCCTATACCTGATTTTATTGTAACTTTGAATGCATGTGTTTAATATCGAACAATCACTAAATTTTAAAGTAGCCTAAACAGATTATGTTAAGCAAAGACAAAAAAGAATGCTGCTGCATGAATACAATCCATGTTAAAACTGGGAAGAAGTACAAATGCACCCAGACAAGTCATGGGAAACATCTCCAGATAAATACTCATGTGAAACCAAATAAGAAATTTACTAAAAAGAATGACACGATGTAACATGATATGCATAGGCTAACTCCAAAAAAAAGACCATCAGGCCATAACAGAATACACATTAATAACATTAATCTTATAACAGCCATTTCAAATATGTCGAATCCAAGACAACTAACACATCTAATATCAAATAAATAAATATTCTTAAGGAACCTTTTTAGTCGCCTATTCTTATTTCCCGAAAAATTTTGTCCCCATCATATGAAACCACCCGATTACCAACCTAATAAAAATATCCCTCTTTATATCACACAGTCGAAGTGGAGGAACTCACATACGTCAAGTGGAGAAGACTCCAGTAGCCCAGCCAGTTCCATACAAAATTCATTCCAAGAAAATCTTTAAACGCAACATCAACACTGCAACAATCAAAACATCTTTTCTGAAAGAGTCGTCAAAGACTAGACCAGCCTTCCCAAATCCAGATCTGCAACATCTTCCGAAGCCTTCAAGAAGTCGCTGGACAACACAGTCTATACCACTGTTGCAGTCCCCTACCCCGGGAGGTTTTCTCTAATCTGGCTGTCGAGTAATCTCCTGAAGCCGAGGTTTGTCCTAGAATCCACGTAACCTGCTATATGTGAGGTTTCTGCCAATCTGGCTGCTCTGGTGTTCTCCTGAGCAAAGGAGTGGCCTGAAGGGGTGGGGGGGTGACCCCCCCCCCCCTGCCTTTTGCCAAGTCGTATCAGTCGTTCATTTTGGCCTTTTGCTAAGTCGTATCAGTCGATTTTAGCCTTGCCGAGGTCCCGGGCATTCATTTGGCCTATTCTAAAAAATGGAAAGAAGGATTTAAAATCTTGCGGTTCTTATCGACCAATAACCAAGGGTTGTATTATTAGTAAACTTTTTGAAATGTGTTTTAAAAATATGTTTGAAGGCCTTGATGTCGGGTTAAACCAGGTTGGATTTAAAAGGGGTATGGGTTGCGATCACGCGCACGCTACTTTTTCCACTTTAATCAATGATGCGCGAGTGAGCGGACAACCACTTTATACGCTTCTGATTGATATAAAAGGTGCTTTCGACAGTATTTCTCATGCGGCTGCTCTTCTATCCCTTGTGTATAATGGTATTCCCCGTTCTGTTGTGCGTGCTTTAAGGTCCTGGTACAATGGACTGAACGTTCAAGTGGCAATTCGTTCCCCAAAAATTCTGTCTAATTTAATTTCAGTGGGAAAAGGCGTTAGACAAGGTGGAATTTTATCACCATATATTTTTAATGCATGTTTGGCAGATTGTCTTCGGTCGCTTAAGACTTCTTTAATACATTTTGCACGTGATGTAACGTTTTTAGCATATGCTGATGATATTATTATTTTAAGTCGGTCAAAGGAAAAATTAATTGAAAACTTTAACATTCTAGTGTCTAAATTGGGGCAGAAGGGCCTAATAATTAGTTCTGAAAAGTGTAATTATTTTGTGATTAGTAGTTTGCCCACACAGAATTCCCCTCTGGATTGTGGTGGGGGGATTGTTTTCAGCCCTGTTGAGAAAGTTATGTATCTTGGAATCCCTTACTCATCTAATACCAGGGATTGGAAACTTATCCTTATTCAACATGTGCAAGATAAAATAAGAAGAGCATTCGGTGCTGTTATTCGTTTACGAGGGATGTATCGCAGAGATGTTCTTGGTTCTATTTATACGGCTGTTGCACTTCCTCACATTCTTTTTCCGTCTGCTTTCTTTTCTTCTTTCCGTCCTTCTGAACTTTCTGCGCTAAAAGTTACTTATTATAAATTCTCTAAATTCCTTCTTGGCTTCCCGATTTCTGCGAGTAACTCTTTCCTAACTTCGAATTTTAAAGTGAAGAATCCTTTGGAAACTTTAAATGGTAAAATTCAGAACTTTCATAAAAAGGCTGACAACATTCTTCTTCATCACAACCTTTTTCCTTTTTTCACAAAAAAGTCCCCTGCTTAGTTTGTTTATTTTGAGCTCTTTTTTTTTTTTCTTTTTTTCATGTACTTCATTGTTTATTTAGTAGGCTAAATTGTCTTTAACGGTCAGCTGTTTATTAGTATGTAAGTGTGTGTGAGTTTGACTGACATGTTGTTGTTCCTTTTTATACATTACTCTTCAGTTTTGAAGGATTCAAATAAATAATAATAATAATAATTTTAAGAAAAAAAATCCGAGTCGTTTAAAAAAATTTGTTAATTTTGTCTCTGCACAGCTTCAGTCGGAAGCCTGTCCCTAAAGACAATTCGAGTCGTTTAAATCAGGTTTCATAACCCCGATAGGTCGGAGACCTGATTCATGGGGGCAGCGATGCGGCTACCTCCTCCCAAGTGAATTGGATCTGCCTCACTGGGGTCTTTCAGATTTTAGTCTGTCAAAATCACAATAGGTAAAATAGGTTAGTTGTTAAAGTGAAGTCTGACTGGATAACATTGATATACTTCTAGACCAAAAGCGAGAGACAAGGTTATGTGCATTGATTGTTGGTCAAACTTTGGCTATAAGTGAAAAACGAAGGGCAATTAAGCAATTAAATGACCGGAGACCCGCGAAACAAGTGTGCCCAGAACAGATGGGGAAAATGTCGATTACAAAGAGAGGTTGAGGTGGCAACAACGCTTGAAAAGGACAAGGAATATCCTAATATACACCCGAAATCCGTTTCCCAGGACAGGAGGGGCTGACTGCAATCATATTTATCACTGCTGACTGCGAATCATAGCACTATCAAAAATGGGAGGAACACAGTATTTACCGACTGGCTGGTAATTCATACCGGCTTTTTTTGCGGAAAAAAACGACTGTTTGACAAACAAGACCAAAGGTCTCGATGGGATCCCAAAAATTCAATATCTGATCCAGACAACTGGGTCTTGTCTTAGCCAGATCCAGTCATCGCCAGACTCCTTGAACATTTTTACAATTAAAATTCAAAAACAGATTAAGGCCAAATAGCTAATCATCTGAGAAAAACTTCCTGCCACTACCGCCAATTTCCCAATTTCGGCCAAACTCCAGAACTAATTGTCCGGTGAAAAAAAGAAAGCTCAAAAATGAACTCAGGGTTTCATCTTTCCCCAATAATGAACACCTAATCAACTTCAAATAAAAATGTAACGTATAACAAATTTTCCGACTCCAGCCGGATTCCGGTCGAACTATATGTCCGGGTAAAATATGATAGTCACACACGGATCCAGCATCTCTTATTACCCATAAATCGGTTATCTAATCAACTACAAATAAACTTTAACCTCTACCAATTTTCCGGTTTTGGCCGGATTCCGGGCGAACTATATGGCCGGATTCCGGGCGAACTATATGTCCGGATAGAAAATTGTTTTAACATAAGTGTTCAGCATGTCTTCTTGCCCTAAATCGAACATCTAATCAACTTCAACTAAAACTTTTAATTTTAAAAAACTTTCCGGTTTGGGCCGGACTCCGGGCGAACTACTTATCCGTCGAGAAAATGGTTTTCACCACCGTGTTCAGCGTGTCCTCCTGCCCTAAATGGAACATCTCATCAACTCCAAATAAAACTTTTACTTTTAACAAACTTTCCGGTTTCGGCCGGATTCCAGGCGAACTAGTTGTCCGTCGAGAAAAAGTTTTCCACCATCGTCTTCAGCATGTCTTCCTACCCCTAAATCGAACATCTAATCAACTTAAAATAAAACTTTTACTTTTAACAAACTTTCCGGTTTTGGCCGGATTCCGGGCGAACTACTTATTCGATGAGAAAATGGTTTTCACCGTCGTGTTCAGCATGTCTTCTTACTCCATAATCGACTATCACATTAGCTGTTTCAAAATATTTTGTTTACCCCTTAATTTGAAACCCCTCCCCCACCCCTAAATGTAGGGCTACAAAGCCCATCTACAAACTTGACTGGTCCAACGACCCAAAGAATCCTCACACCAAGTTTCATCAAAATATCTCATTCCCTTCGAGAGTTATCGTGCTTACAGACGAACGGACAGACGGACAACTTTTGCGATGTAAAAGTTGTGCGATGTACGCTCCACTTACGTTTTTGGATCCCAAAAATCGACTGATTTAAAGACTACTTGTCCGTCTGTCCGTCCGTCTGTAAGCACGATAACTCTCGAAGGGAGTGAGATATTTTGATGAAACTTGGTGTGGGGATTCTTTGGGTCGTCGGACCAGTCGAGTTTGTAAATGGGCTTTGTAGCCCTACATTTAGGGGTGGGGGAGGGGGTTCAAATTAAGGGGCAAACAAAATATTTTCAAACAGCTAATGTGATAGTTGATTACCGGAATCTAGTTTCTAGTTGATTAGATAACCGATTTAGGGGTAAGAAGAGTGCTAGATCCGTGTGTGACAATCATATTTTACCCGGACATATAGTTCGACCGGAATCCGGCTGGAGTCGGAAAATTTGTTATAAGTTAAATTTTATTTGAAGTTGATTAGATGTTCAGTATTGGGGAAAGAAGGTACCGTGAGTTCGTTTTTCAGCCTTCTTTTTTCGCCGGACAAGTTCCGGGATATTGGCAGAAGTGGCAGGAAGTTTTTGTCAAAAAGGATGTGACTTATAGGGGTAAACACACATGCTGAATCCATATCTGAACTTGGTTTTCTCAGATTATTGGCTATTTGGCCTTAATCTGTTTCTGAATTTCAATTGTAAAAATGTTCAAAGAGTCTGGCGATGACTGGACCTCGCAAAGACAAGGCCCAGTTGTCTGGACTAGATATTGAATTATTGGGATCCCATCGAAACCTTTGTTCTTATTCTATGTAAACCAAAAGCGACCAAAAGTTTGTTACGTCCGTAAATCCGGATTTTTTTTTTTTTTATGCACTGGTAAATCTTTTTTCCTCGTTTCGTTTCTGAGGAAGTGTGTTTTGAACGTGAAAATTGGGTGAAAATTGCTTTTTTTGCTAATAGTCCGGAGCAAATCCCCTTTCTTTTCTATGGCCACTATTTTGTCACTTTTTTCGATGGACAGAGTCGTGATTTCGTAGCTATTATTAACTTCTCATTGGGATCGCAAAAAGATGATCTGCTCTTCCGTGTTTACTTCCACAAATCCGAATAATTTTTTTTCTTTTAATGCACTGGCAAACTTCCTCGTTTTAATTCGGAACAAATCTACTTTGTATCTACTTTGTTTTCTATGGCCACTATTTTGTCACTTTTATCGACGGCCAGATTTGTGATTTCAAAGCTATTATTTCTTTTTCATTGGGATCGCAAAAAGACGGTCTGCTCGACGGTCTGCTCCTGCAGCGCATTTCGTAGTATTCTCTATTCAGAGGAACGGTGTGTCATTTACTTGGCGATTAGGCTTGGAACTTTTTAGATCTGAAACACATTATCGGCTGGCTAGAATCTTTCTAGACAAAGTCAAATTTGTCCGGGGACAGGCGTTGAAAGTTATCCTCTTTAGCGAAAGTTGAAAAGTAAGGCTGAGGCTGTGAAGGTAGGCCTATGTGAACAAAAATTTGGATTACAAGGATAATTTCATCTGATGCATTGCAGCTAGTTCTATTATTTGTTGGTGGGGAATGTGTGCCGTTGCCGCGAAGTAGAAACGGTTCATTTTTGTTGGTACTTGCGAGTCGTATATTACGACCCGGGAGTCATTGAAATGAGGGGTCTCACCCCCCCCCCCCCCCCCCTGGCCTGAGTGCTTCGGGCCACCCCTGCTTGAGCAGGAAGTTTGCCTCATTTTAGCAGTGATATGATCTCTTAGGCCTACCAAACCTCCCCAGATAGAGGTTTGGCAGTTCTTGGAGATCGTAAGACTGATCAGATGACAGCAAAATTGAAGCAAACCTCCTTCTCAGGAGAACACTAGAGCAGCCAGATTGTCAGAAACTCTACAGATAGATAGCAGGTGTTTGTTGTTGTTGTTTGTAGGTTTCCATTTCAAGAGCTTGAGCTCATAATGCTTGTACCGCTGGGTAGCCTATACGCTATACGTAAGCTTGTGAGATAGCAGATTATGCAGATAGTAGGGCAAACCTCAGCTTCAGGAGATTATTGGCAGCCAGATCACAGGAAACCTCCCAGATAGGAGATTACAACAGTGGCAGATCAGGAGAGACCTCAAAGATAGGAGCCTGCATCAGTGGTGTAAACTGGACAACGAGCGGTCACTCCAGTCTAGTACACTAGCCCCATTTCAGGCACAGTGCTCAAACGTCTAGCACCATGCCTGGGTGCTAGACGTTCAAGCACTGTACCTTGGATTTCATGTATGGTGCATGGATTTCAGTATACAGTGCATACATCAAAAACACAGTTTCTGTCATCACAACTGAGCACCGGCTCGGACAGGGCTGAAATTACTACTATGAATTAGAGAAATCAAAGACAATCCTTTATATATTTTTCACAACAAAAACAAAAGGGCTCTAATCATAATGGAGATGAAAAACCTAACAGCACCCTATCTATTTTCCATGTATTTTCCCTATCTATTCCTCAAGAGCCAATATTCTGGTTGGCTGCTAGGTAGAAAAAGCTGAGGCACAGGACACTTTGCATGCAAAACCCTTGACATGTAGAAAAGGAAATGAGGTTTTTCACATCTGTCATCAGCTGAGCCCTTTTGTTTTTGTTGTGAAAAACATCTAAAGGATTGTCTTTGATTTCTCTAATTCATGGTAGTAATTTCAGCCCTGTCCGAGCCGGTGCTCAGTTGTTATGACAGAAACTGTGTTTGTGATGCATGCACTGTATACTAAAATCCATGCACCATGCATGAAATCCTAGGTACAGTGCTTGAACGTCTAGCACCCAGGCATGGTGCTAGACGTTTGAGCACTGTGCCTGAAAAGGGGCTAGTGTACTAGACTGGGTCACTCAAGAAACGGAAATACTGACGGGACGATGAAGACTAGTAACACCAGTCATTAGCCTCCTAAATTTATTTTTTTTGTCAGAGGTTATTTTTAAGACCTTCTTTGAGCTAGTTTGAGCCTGCCCAGGTGTATGCTTCCCAGTCATGCCACTACATGATCTGACAGTTATATGTCAAATCCTGGTTTGAAATGGTGACTGTTATGGGCATGGTGATAGTTAATCTACATCCAACTTTTGTTTAAAACACTCTCTACATTTGTCTCTCAATTTGCCATATCAACGAATACATTTGATAATTTTAGCTTAATATCAAACTTTCACACACCACATCCAGACTGCATCCAGACCACATTCTATTTCACTTCCTCTTACCTGATGTCTGAGAACATATGGAAGATGTTGTCATACAGCCTTCACATCTGCTTCACATATTATTGCGCTATATGCTTCCAGATTCCAATATTCAGGTGAAACTAGTGAACAATTTTAAGAGCTTGGTCACACTGGGCTCGTTTCCTGGCTTTTTGGGTTGCAAAAGTAGAAGAAAGAAAACGAACAAGATAAGCTTACAAATAATTCTGAATGTTGTTGTTTCTAATTCACGAGATCAATTAGAGCAAAACAGCTTGTATAATTATGTTCCAGGTACCCTAATTGACCCCTAAATGCGGTCTGCTCATATCTCCAAGCTGCCACAACTCCAGACAAAGCCCATCAAATCTCACTTCCCCTAGGGATTTTCAGTTGCTAGGCAAATAGGCCACGTTTTGAGCCCAATGTGACTAGGCTCTTAAAGTTTGTGCTCTTTCGAATTTGGCGCCTCAGACTTCGAGTTTGACAGAGCCACTGCCAGCTAGAATCCCTGCAATACCGCCATCGCAAAAGGATTTTTCAACGAGACTGAATTGTGGGCATTTGGTGAAAACCATAAGCCTATAAAGTGAAAATCATTTCTCCGACCCTTTCTGATTGATTGATCATAGTTTTGGAAAAGAGTATCACTAGAAATCTATTTTAAAAGCCTGAAAATCATAATGTAAGTAAGGATTCCAGCGTAGTCTTGGTTGGCTATGCCGCTGATGCCACTGAGATTCAAAAAACAGCCAATAGGATGCGATGCGAGTCTTTCTTTTAGCTAACAAATTTTAAACCTTTTTAAGCACATGCTGAATCAAAACAATGTTTAATCGATCAGTAAAGGGTCGGGAAGTTTTTGTTTTCTGAGGTAAAATAGATCAAGTGGGAGTGACCTCATGCTTGCGTGGAATTCCGACACAACTTAGCTTAGATCTTTTATTAGTTTTTTTCCGTTTTTGTCGGGAACGCTGTAGTGTCTCTCTTTGAAATTTTGTCACTAGCCAAAATGTTTGGAGGGGGCGGGGACGAGGCATTTACCGACTGGCTGGTAATTTTTACCGACTGTTTCTGCAGCAAAAACGACTGTTTTCAATAAAAAAAATGACAGTTTTGAAATTTGATTTTCAGAAAAACCGACTATTTTGACGAAAAATCGACCAATTTTCAGAAAAACCGACTGTTTTCATGAAAAAAATCTACTGTTTTGACGAAAAATTGCAGCGCTTCTCGCCGGCTCAGTAGTTTTTACCGACTGGCCGAAAGTATTGGAGGGGGGGGGCGTCCCCCCACCCAGTCGTGATGCTGCTGGTCACAGCTAGTATTGCTCACAAAAAAGAGATTTTGTCTGTACAAACTTAAGTTGTTTTCTTACATTCCATATATCTCTTATAGCACTGTACTCCATTGCTCCGTACTTCACTGTTCACATGGTTGAAGTTGGCCTCAGCATCGAAGAAATCGGGATAATTTATGCTGTTCTCCCTTTCGCCTCCTTTGCAGGTCCACCAGTAGCAGGTATAGTCGGATGTAGCAGTATAGTAAGATCTTCAGTGCGATGTTAAACTCCAATTGGAGTTAACACTTACTAACCTGTGGATCTATTTACCATGTCTGATCCAAGTGATGACCGTGAGGCATGGGGGGATTAACAGAAACTAGTCCGCTTGGAAGCGCTGAATAGGAATATGGCCAATTGTCACGAACTTCTTAAAGGACACCTGAATGAAGAGTACCAAGTATCATCCCTATCTGTATGACTTCCGTTAACATTGCCTGCAGAAAACCCCCCACGGAGAAAGCCCTCCGTGGCCATGTCTGTAAATCTCCATGGTGTGATAAAGTATGGTTTCATTGTTCAGGTGTCCTTTAAAGTTTAACTGAAAAGCCAACTTATTTTTGTATCATGAATACACTCAGTTATTTGGGTTCTGGAAAGGTATTTTTTTATTTTCCACTGTCTGCTCCAGTTGTGACGTTCAGAATATCTACTGCCATCCCCACAGCGAAAATTCTACTATAACACGGGAAATTTTAATCTGAACAGAAACGCGGCTTTTCAGTGGACAGTGGTGAGATTGGTGGAGATTGCTTAGTGCTTGAACAAAACAAAAAATCATAAGTAGGGCATAGAACAAAAATACAAGCGCATAGAGGTACCACAAATCAGACGGAAATTTCACTATTTGAAAATCGACTATTCATGAATAGCGGAACAACAAAGCAACGCATTTTCAGCGGGTCTTGAAGACAATTTAAGTGAATAAGTGATGGATAACTAGATTGTCCTATCCCAGCCCTTTTCGGTTAAACTTTAAAAGACTTAAGCCAACAACCTGCCTACAAACTGTCGACTTTTCTTCTGTGTATTTACGAAAAAACAATGTTTTGTATTGTTTATTCTGACGGTGTTCAGTGACAACGTTATCCTGACAATGTCTTTTCATGGCACTTGCCCTTCGGCCAACCGCCATATAGCACAATTTCTGTCCGTCCGTCGGTCTGGGTTTTGCTAGTTCAGGCACTTCCACATAAGGCGTATTCTCGCCGTTCCCCGAGGACTCCCCTTGAGGAGTCTCCGCGTTTTTTGTTTGTCCCCGGGACTCACTCCCCTTATTCTCGCGAGTCCCCACGGACGGGGAATGCTCCGATTATCATCACCATCATTAAAAATGACTCCCTTTCAGATTCAGAGGGGAAATCAGTTTTTGCTGGTGTTGGTGCAATACAAAATTAATTTAAAACAGGCAGAATAAACAAAACCAAAATTAAAGTGGATCAAGATTTCGTCAGCGGCATATTTTTTTTTTCGAACAAAAACTGTTTTGGAATTATTCCCCGTGTTCTTGCTCTTTTCTGTACGTGGAGTCCGCGTGGAGTGACTCCCTCTATTCTCGCCGCCCTTCCCTTCAATTCCCCGATGAGTCCTCGGGGAACGGCGAGAATACGCCTATAAGCTACGACGGTGAAACTTGGCAGGCATATCAGGGAGCCCAAAAAACTAAGTCGGAAATAGTCACTTCCCCGATCCGACCATCGTGGGGGGAGTGGAGGGAGGGGGGGAGGGAATCTTGAGATATTTGCAACTACAATGGGTGATCGGATCTTAATGAAGCCTGATACCTCGAAAGACTTCATGTCTCAGACGACCCACGTAAAATCCCGACCGAATCCGGTGACTTCTAGGGGAGTTGGAGAGGGGAACCGAAAATCTTACGCTTGGGAGGGAATACTTAGAGCAAGATATGTCGTTGACATAACCGGACCAGATTCGGGCACTGTGGGGGAGTTGGGGGGGGGGGGAATTCTGGTGATCCTGAGAGTTCCGTACTTCCTGATGCGCTATGACGATGAAACTTGGAAGTCGTATCGTAGGAAACCGAATAGACGGCCTTGAGAATAGTCGTTTCCCCGATCTGACCATCATGGTTGAGTGGAGGGATGGGAAACCCGGAATCTAGTGGCATGCGTAACCTTGAACGGGTGATCGGAATCGAATGAAACTTGGCAAGTGGATAGAAGAATCGTCTCAGATGTTCCAAGCCAAGTCCTGATCGGATTTGGTACTTGTGGGGGGGATTAGGGTGGGGGTGGGCACTAGAAATCTCGTGAAACGCATAGAGTCGAGGGAATGGGATGGGACTTGGTGGGAAGAACAAGCATTAGCCCTAGATACGTAATTGATACCACCAGGTCGTATCGGGGCTCTGTTTGTGATTGTGGAGGGGGGGGGGGAGAGGGTGTTCCTTGAAAATTTGGTGATCGCCAGCACAATGCACCTAGGAAGACTTCTGTTCCTGGATCCAACGATCTTTGGGGGAACGGGAACCGAGAAATCATTGACTACTGTAAGTTGCGAACGGGTTGTCGGATTCGAGTGAAACTTTATGGGTGATAAGAACTGATAACCTAGACAAGCTAAACATGCACCCGAATCACATGCGGCCACGGCTGGGGGAGCTGGTTTTGGTGGTGGTGGTGGTGGGGGGGGCGTAAACTTTTTAACATGCACAAAAACCAAACAGATGGACAGAATGGGATGCACGTTGGACAGTACCGAGTTCATGCGGCCTTGATTTGTTATTTGGCGTCCGGATCGGATCCAGTCAAGGTAGGGGGGGGGGGGTAGTTTCATTTGACTATATTTAAAGACCAAAAATATACAATTAACATTCCTGCCAGGAAAGCATAAAATGAGTGCTTGGATATGGCAGGGGAAAAAACGATATTAATTAAACAACAAACAGAATCAACTAACTGAATACTCTATGTAAAGAAAAGGGAGGAGAGGGAAAAACAAAACCTACGGTTTCAACTTTACATGAAAAAAAAGAGAAAAAGAAGGGAGACAAGGACCGAGAAAGAAAGAAAACAAAAGATAAACGGGGGGGGGGGGTCTAAAGGAGGGTAACACTAAACAATTATTTTGTGATGACTTTTCGCTGCTCACTTCAATGAAATAAGGTTATTCGAATTCTGAATATCTAACGGTAAGTTAGTATATTCCAAATAGTTGGCGCAAAAATTAGAATTAAAAAAGAAGCTCTTTTTGTCGAGGTCGCTTCTTGGAAGATGTCAGAAGAATCTCGGGTGTCATAAGAGTGTCTTGATTTAGTGAACATATTTAGGGTGAAGCGAGAACGGAAATTTGAAGATAGGCTATTTATTTATTTATTTGTGACCCGCTTTTTGTAACAGCGGAGTATGAGTAACTTGATCAAGTCAAACTTGATGGACTGGTAGAGGAGAAGTCATACGTGACTCGCGGTAGGGGGAGTTGGAGGGGGGTATCGGAAATCATGATGGATGTCTAGACAAAGTTATCGTATATTGCCCAGGACCTTCACATTTCTGCCCTTGGACATTTCTCCGCATTCCGTCTAGGAAGAAGATTTTTTAGACCCGATTAGTCCCCTTTCGTTTTTTGTAATGTATATTTTTTTATCTTGTGCATTTACTAAATTATTGAAAGCTCAGTGTCCTTTTATTTGTCTGTACTGCACTATTTTACTTTTCTTAAGTGCGTAAATACCATTTCATCATCCTTATCATCATAGATGCGACGTTTATGTTTCCGAGTCCTATTCAGCCACAGTGGGGGAGTTGGAAGGGGAGTCCCGAAAAGTTGTGGCTTGCAGAGGATGGAGCGATTGAAATTTGGAATGTAGAGAGTTCAAATGCTCTTTCGTGTTTGAACCGGAACCGGACTTGAATCCGACCACGGTAGTGGGAGTTACCGGAATTGAAAAAAAAAATGCTCAGATTCGGGTGAAAGATAGGTTGTAAGAGAAAATGCTTCAGAAGATCCATTTAGGAGTCTGAACCAGATTCTGCCGCGGCAAGGGGAGTTGGAGGGGGGTTTCGGAAATCATGTTGGACGTCTAGACACCAAACGAGAGGTTCAATTTGGTGGGCAATGTCGGAAATGCTCAGACTTGAGGGACTTGGCGGGGTATTTTGTGACGTTCTCATCAACTTTCTTGCACCACCTACTCGTAAAAAGTGCCATATGAGCTCGTAGCTCTTGTTATTTATAGGTTTGATCGCGGACCGCATTGGGAACTATAAGACTGTCTTGTACGTTTCTTTGTTTCTGAACGGACTCTTCGTTAACATGTTGCTGCTAGTCGATGCGAAAGGGTTACCAACGAAGATGCAATCAAATACAACATACGCTACTTTGGAATGTAGTGTTAATTCTACTCAAGTCAAATGGAGAAGCTGTGAAGGATCGTGTGGGATAGCGGAAGAACTGAGCATGACGATACTACTTGACAGCTGCCAGTTTGGATGCGAGACTGCAACTGCTGCAGATTCTGGCGGGTGCTATACAGAGGAATGCTTGTCCAACCGTACCGCCATGACATTTTTAGTAAAGGTGGGTGCAGGGTTAAAGAAAAATACTGCGACGGTTCACAATGTCCAGGTCATTTATGAGAATCGTCAAACATTTTCAAATTCATTTTAGACATACTGATTTTCCAGTTGGTCCCAAAAAACTATCTCTTCTCGGTAAGTGCTTTTCAAAACCAAGTTTACATAAAGAGCGTGTTCCACCCTACTTACCGTAGTAACTACGCATGACGTCACGAGTTCTAGTTTTTTGCCGTCAAGGCTGGAACGATTTTTCTATTTTCCAGCAGGATCTCACGCCAGGGGCGAATCCGACCAATCACGTTACAGAGATGCGTAGTTACTACGCTCCCGAGCATGGTAAGCAAATATTAACCATTAGTTACTATTCCGACAAGGTCGGAACGGTCAGCGTAGTAACTTTTCGTGAGGATGGAACGGAAATAGTAACTAATAGTAACTATTGTGAGAAGGGTGGAACACGCTCAAAGTAGATCTGGTCTGCTTTTGCAGTTGAAAAACAGAAGTATTTTTGCTCAAGAAAAATACATCGATACAGGAGTGTAAAGTTGTCAGGCCGGTCATTACCATTCTCGTCAAAGTCGACTGATCGAGAAAAAATTCTTTGGGAGAGATCCTCCAATCCTCAGTGAAAGCAACTTTTTAACAGAAGGAAAGGTGGTCTGGGGGTGACTTGCACTGCTCTCTTTGCAAAGTGTAAGACAAGAATTTGGCCCAGTCCCTCCTCGAGTGCCTTCGCATTTGAGGGTAAGATTTTTGGGGGGTGCAGGGTTGGTCTTGATACCCGGTAACCGGAAATCTTCGAACCCTAGCCTCATCGTGGAAGTTTGTGAGCTTAGAGCTGAAACATTCATTCAAACAGAAAGTTCATTTTAGTTTACGCAAGGTGTAGTCAGGGGCGTCACGACTGGGGGGGGGGGACGCCCCCCCAAATGATGTTGGCCAGTCTGTAAAAAATAACCGAGTCTGCGCGAAGCGCCGCGATTTTTCGTCAAAACAGTTGATTTTTTCATGAAAACAGTCGGTTTTTGTGAAAATTGGTCGATTTTTCGTCAAAATAGTCGGTTTTTCTGAAAATCGGTAGATTTTTCTGAAAACAGTCGTTTTTTCTGCAGAAAAAGTCGGTAAAAATTACCAGCCAGTCGGTAAATGCCTCGTCCCCCCCCCCCAAATATTTTGGCTAGTAACGCCTCTGGGTGTAGTAGTCTATTTTCTGTGACGTGATACATGTCTGTCTGGCCTTTCGGCTAAAGAAACAAAATTTCTATCAGACTATCAAACTTTCTGCAGGCTCCACCTAAATGACAGGCAACCAGTTTTCCAGACCAGGAAAAGAAATATTAAAAGTAATTGTACTTCCGCGTCACTGCCAATGATCCGTTTGAAGTGAAATACAGGCTTCAAAGAGGCTTGCCTAGAAGCTCGTAAACAAAGACCTTCAAGGACACCTCGCACTATTTACTCGTCAACTTACAGTATTTTAAAATATTTGAATACTTCAAAAGTAGGTTGTGCTTTCAACAAACAACCAACGATTTTGGCTGTTTTAAGCCTTATCCGAGACCCGTTTACTTGTAGTGAAAACAGGGAAACAATATTAAGTGTTTATCACCATATATTTTTAATGCATGTTTGGCAGATTGTCTTCGGTCGCTTAAGACTTCTTTAATACATTTTGCACGTGATGTAACGTTTTTAGCATATGCTGATGATATTATTATTTTAAGTCGGTCAAAGGAAAAATTAATTGAAAATTTTAACATTCTAGTGTCTAAATTGGGGCAGAAGGGTCTAATAATTAGTTCTGAAAAGTGTAATTATTTTGTGATTAGTAGTTTGCCGACACAGAATTCCCCTCTGGATTGTGGTGGGGGGATTGTTTTCAGCCCTGTTGAGAAAGTTATGTATCTTGGAATCCCTTACTCATATAATACCAGGGATTGGAAACTTATCCTTATTCAACATGTGCAAGATAAAATAAGAAGAGCATTCGGTGCTGTTATTCGTTTACGAGGGATGTATCGCAGAGATGTTCTTGGTTCTATTTATACGGCTGTTGCACTTCCTCACATTCTTTTTCCGTCTGCTTTCTTTTCTTCTTTCCGTCCTTCTGAACTTTCTGCGCTAAAAGTTACTTATTATAAATTCTCTAAATTCCTTCTTGGTTTCCCGATTTCTGCGAGTAACTCTTTCCTAACTTCGAATTTTAAAGTGAAGAATCCTTTGGAAACTTTAAATAGTAAAATTCAGAACTTTCATAAAAAGGCTGACAACATTCTTCTTCATCACAACCTTTTTCCTTTTTTCACAAAAAAATCCCCTGCTTAGTTTGTTTATTTTGAGCTTCGTTTTCTTTTTTTTCTTTCATGTACTTCATTGTATATTTAGTAGGCTAATTTGTTTTTAACGGTCAGCTGTTTATTAGTATGTAAGTGAGTGTGAGTTTGACTGACATGTTGTTGTTCCTTTTTATACATTACTCTTCAGTTTTGAAGGATTCAAATAAATAATAATAATAATAAAAATTTACATCACCGTTTTATCTGATGGGAAAACTTCTCGCAGAAAACCGTCGACAGCGTGATACATATTGAAGGTAGCACAACACGACAAGGGGTAAAATCAGCTTGGGTTTGTTAGAGGGGTTAGAATGTACCGTACAAAACAGGAAACTCATGGAGTTGCCCGCTACCCCCGATGAAAATTTTTCGGAATTAGTCGCATGGTCTTGTACGAATAAACAGCATGCAGTAGTAACTGTTGCCACTACATGCTACTACTAGAAAACTGGATGATATTACAAGATTGGATGCTTTCGGATACTACTACTTAAGATTAACCCAGTCGGAGGCATGTTAAATTAAAGTACAATTACACAGGAACAGAATTTTTCATCGGTCTTAGCTGGTTCCTCTTTGTCCAACTTCAAAGATAAATGTTAGCGTAGACAAACACAAACGAAGAGGATTTGTAAAACAACAACACGTCACAACGTGTAGTTTGCTGATTATTTTGCGAAACGATCGGTTGAAATGGCAGCTGAGACATGATTTTGCCGAGAGTCCAACAGCTAGATGGCTGTACTTATCGCGACTCATGGTATTTCGGCAGATATAGGATCCCCGATCTGGATACTACCGAGTCTTCGCGGATTACACTCTCTATTCGTTCGCTTGACGATAGTCGGTCACTATTTTTCTCCCTCTGTAAAAAGGAAAATCTGTTACCCATTGATTGTTCATTTTCTCTGTTACTGTTCTTAAATTTGTCACCTTAAACTAACTATTGGGCCAATAAATTAATTCATTCAGAATGGTGTGCAGCCAATAGTTGGAAACTGGGTCATATGATCTCTGATATCTCAGCGGGACCACGAACAAGATTTGAACTTCTGGAGCTGACTTACTACTGTGTGAGGGTGTAATTTTTTATCCTAAATAACTTTTCAGAGATGCGGCTCCCTGAGTATCACCGTCAACAAAAAAAACAAACGACAAAATTCATAGGGTGGGAACCCGCTACAAAACAAAGAAAATTTCTAGGAACTAGAAAAATAGCTGTCTTAGGATAAGCAGTCAGCTTGGGCTGAAGAAATGCTTAAAGAACGCATGGACGTGTTTGTGGTTTAGCAGTACAACCAAGCTATTTTCTTTTCTAGAATTTGTACAGTGATCAGAACTGCACAGCAGAGTTGACTCCAAAGTATGATTACCTTGAAACGCTTTTATGTGCATGCTCCACCAAGTGCGACGCCTTGCTTCATGGGACAGTGTGCAACTCAACAGAAGTGCCCCAGCAAAAAGGTAGATAAATATATTCGTTCATCATTTTGACCTGACTTTTGTTTATTAATGTAGTTTATTTATGAAATTTTAAATTTATCAGATAATTAATAATGACCTGTCGAGTTGATTGATAGTGCTTGAAGTGTTGCTACGTGTATTGACATATCCAAAGCTATTTTTATGTATTTAAAAATATTACGGATTAAGCCATCATTTCATCATTTCATTTCATTTCGTTTCATTTTATTTCATTTCAAGTTGCTTTCCACTTCGCTTTCAGCAATGGCTGATCAGCCTCTCGAAAGTATGTTACGAATGGCATGTGAACCGATCTAGTTGACGAATGCGAAATCGGGTGTGTTGTGTACAAAATTTAAAACGTGACGAATAAATGTGTAGGCTGGGTGGAAGGTCGAAGACTTTTTAGTGTAATCTTAAAAATTTACCGATTACGGCTGAATTGGGTGAATTCTGATCACTTATTCACTTAAATATTCCTGAAAACCCGACAAAATTAAGTTACTTCGTTTGTTTGTTATCCAAGGATAATCGATTTCAGAGCACGAACTTATTCTTTCGCATTTCTGGCACCTCTATGTGATTGTGCTTGAAATATTTACCATCTAAAATTTTTTAGGCCATTGCAAAACATACTAAAATCATTTTCCTATAGGCGTAACTTCTACGATGTCGCACCTTTAGCTGTGGGAATTAAGGCCTTTGTTTAAATTCAAATTCTCCGCGTATGGATAAATTATGGCTTGTCGTGCAAGCACCGCACAATTTGAATGTTAGTAATAGAGAAAATCACTCAGATGTGTCAAAATATGTCAGTGTATTTAAATAGAAAATTTAAAATAAGCTGCCTTTTCAGTTAAACTTTAACGAGCCTATTTTTGTGTTGTTTGCGACGCATAATCGAAGCAGAACGTGACAGTATTTCAGAGTTTCTGCAGAGATTGTCACTACGGGGAATTAATTATTTTCTGAGCCATGTTTCAAACAATGTTTACAACGGATACGTCAGCTATGATTCTTCACCAGCGATATTTCGGCCCTTCTTGGCAAGGGTCCTCGTCAGGCTGTCAATCTTCTGGGTCAGCTTCGGGGAAGGAAACAAACTTTGTAATCTTGCCCTTGCCAAGAGGGGCCGAAATAACGCTGATGAAGGATCGTAGCTGACGTATCCGTTGTAATCATTTTTTGAATATTCGGGAAATTTCCGATAGAACCTCGAAAATTCCCGGTAAAATTCTGACCCCCCCCCCCCCTCCCCCCATCAGGAAGGTCTCGGGACGGCCCTGCCTTCATCTGTCGAGCATAGAGAGATCGCAGCCTATCCAACAAAAACGGAACGTGGCAGAACAAAAGGAACTTTGAGAGTGAATTATCGGTGTTTGGTAACTGCCTTTAAATTATTGATAAATTTGTTATACTATTCTTTGTTGCATTAACACTGTTTTCTTGAACGGCTTCGTCTGGAATGAGAGTTAAAAAAAAAATAAGCTTAAAAACTAAATAAGAGGCTTAAAACTTTTACCCCAAAACGACAGCACTTTCCGTTGTGTTTTTTGCAAAGGGGTAAATTTCAGGCACTTGTCAGTTTACGGCAAATAGGAATTTTCCAGCTCTGAAAGAGGCGCGGACAATAGTTTACGCTGCTTTTTGGGATACCAAAACGTAAGTGGAGGGATACCTATGACATCGCAAAAGTTGTCCGTCTGTCCTTCCGTCCGTCTGTCCGTTTGTGCGGGCTATAACTCTCGAAGGGAAAGAGATATTTTGATGAAACTTGGTGTGAGGATTCATTGGGTCAAGGGTAAGGTGAAGTTCGTAGATGGGCTCTGGTAGCCCAACATTTAGGGGTGAGGGAGGGGGTTCAAATTAAGAGACAAACACAATATTTTTAAACAGCTAATGTGATAGTCTATTATGGTGTAAGAAGGCACGCTGAGCACGATCGTGAAAACCATTTTCTTGCCGGACGATTAGTTCGTCCGGAATCCGGGAAAAACCGGAAAGCTGGTTAAAAGTAAAAGTTTCATTTGAAGTTGATAAAATGTTCTATTTAGGGGTAAAAGACATGCTGAACACGATGGTGAAAACCATTTTCTCGCCGGACAACTAGTTCGCCCGTTACCCGGCCAAAACCGGAAAATTTGTTAAAAGCAAAAGTTTGATTAGATGACAGATTAAGACCGAAGAGAGAGGCCGAGTCTGTATATGACAATAATTTTTTACCCGGACATATAATTTGTCCGGAATCCGGTTGTAACCGAATTTTTGTTTTTTAAGTCAGGCTTTTATTCAAAGTTGATTAGATGTTCTTTATAGGGATTTGACGCTGGATTTGTTTCTCAATTTTCTTTTTTTGCTGGACTAGTTTGCTCGGAGTTCGGGCGAAACCAGAAACTTGCAGAAGTAATGCAGGAATTCTCGATCAGTATCGTCAAAATAGATATGGCTTATAGAGGTATATCTGAACTTGGTTTTCTCTGATGATTAGCCTGGCGAAGACTTGATCTGGCGAAGACAAGACCGTATTCTCTGAATCAAATATTATATTTTTGGGATCCCATCGACACCTTTGGTCTTGTTTATCCAAGTATTCTCGTGGTTCTTTCCTGTTTTATCTGTATAACTCCTTCCTCTGTGTAAAGAAATTTTTACGGGAACGAAGTCTCCGAAGAACATTTCAGCTGGTATTAGTTACTCTCACATTTTCCGCGATATTAGTCACCTCCTTTCGTAGCAAAGAACAGTTACGAGCATATCCAACCAAATGGTAATAAATATTTTCACCTGCCATAACCTGACAGGAACATGTTTTCCAGGATACTCTCTGAAAGTACTAAACATTTATGCCAAGACATTCGCTCATTATTTGATAGGGTTGGGCCTAGCTCCATTGTCTCGTCTTATTACTTATAGCCTGACACGTGCGGATTTCAGTTTTTAGCCTGTCTTTTTTAGTTACGTAAGTCTATTTAAAATCTAGTTTGGATGCCGACCAGGTCGAGATTTTTCTTTCGTTTGTTTTTGGACCCTAGGGCATTCCAGGTTAAGGCAATTTTAATAGTGCGAACACACGTCAGGATCGAGAGCTCCCGGATTTTTGGCACCATCATCACTTCCAAATGGAAAAGTTAAAATTTTGTCAACTTAAAGGACACCTGAATGAAGAGTACCAAGTATCATCCCTATCTGTATGACTTCCGTTAACATTGACTGCAGAAAACCCAATCCAAATACAAAATAGTGTTTCCAAGCTATGATTTTTGCTCCGTTTTGCATCTGTCCTTATTTCAGTACTGAACAGTTTTATAAATGAACAAATGTCTCCAATCAACCCTTCTTCTGGAATATTTTTTAACCAGTTAAGCCCAAACCTATACCTAGAAGAGATTCCAATACAATCCGGCCAGTGCTGTACAAGGTTTGAATGAATTGCGCTTTTTGTCTTGGAGTCTGCATGTGCAAACCTCCAGAAACGAACATCCCTATTTTTAAAACGTCACGCTCAGGAGAAGAATGCTCTCCGTGGCCATGTCTGCAAATGCATTCTCCATGGTGTGTTCAAGTATGGTTTCATTGTTTAGGTGTCCTTTAATGATGAAAGGGCATGAAATCTGGCTGGGAAATCCTGATCGTGTTGAGTGAGTTATGGATAGACACAAGAGAAGGGAGGCTTCCCTCCTTTAACGCCCAAACTTACATGGCGGCGAGGCTGAAGTAAGAGCAGGGTAGAATCGGCTACTATCCGGCGCGTACTTAACAGCCGAGTAGCAGATAGTATGGTTTTCAATCAAGAACACGGAAGGTGTAAATACTAGGAGACCATACAGGGAGAAAGTTTAGAGCTGGGCGTGAGTAATGACCAGTCTTGCTGTCGAAAAGAACAAAAAAGGGGGAGGAGCCATCTGAGTCCTTGGATTTATCCGAGAGCTCGGATATATGGCGGCGAGGCTGAAGTAAGAGCATACTAGCCAGAGAGGTGAATCAGAGATCTATGGCCCAGGAGCTTCAGAGGTTGTAGTCTATGCTTTTACGGAATTTCTGAGATTTTGAATGGAGGCGAAATAGACATGGGGTAAAGTGTTAATTATAAAGCGGGTTAGATAGGAGGGGAATTGAAATTATTAATGAAGGCATCAGTAGGCTATTCTTTTGGAGGATAAGAGGAGGTATAATGAATGAATGAATGAATGAAGGGTTTATTAAAAAAAATGGAATCTTCAATGCCAAGAGGCGAACCCTGTAAGGGACTAATTACCCTCAAAACAAAACATTAACAAAAACAAAACTTTGACAAAAATAAAGAAAAAAGGGAAAGAAAGAGAGAAAGGAGCTTGACTTACCCGGTCTGGGACGCCCAACCAGAAAAACAACCAAAAAACATGGTAATGGTAAGGCAATAGAAAGAAATGGTCAGTACTTTCGCCCGATTGGAGATTTGAATGAGTTTAGGCTGCATCTCATCTGTGAATGTCGGGAATTAAATGATTTGAGAATATAAATATTTGGAGGAACTGATGGATGGTGCAGATGTCAAAGAGTGAGTGTTATATTTCATCAGTTTCAGTTTTTCAGTTTCACTGGGCTGATTTGAAACTGATTTAAAGTTAAAAAGAGTCCCTATTTAAAGACACAAAAATTTCACAATTAACATTCCTGCCAGGAAAGCACAAATGTAGTGCTTGGCTGACATACCGATATTATATATATAACGATATAGATAACGATATTAATATATAATCGATATTAAACAACAAACAGAATCAACTAACTGAATATTATATTTAAAGAAAAAGGGAGGAGAGGAAAAAAATAACCGATGGTTTCAACTTTAAAGAAAAGGTGAGAAAAAATAAGGGAAAGAAGGAACGAGAAAGAAAGAAAACAAAAGAAAAGAAAAACAGGGGGGACTTGTAAAGGAGGATAACACTAAACAATTTTCCTGTAATGACCTTTCGCTGCTCGCTTGAAGGAAATGAGGTTAGTCGAATTCCGGATATCTAACGGTAGTAGATTCCAAATTGTCGGCGCAAAGAATCGAATTAAAAAAGAAGCCCTTTTTGTTGGGGGCTTCTTGAGTTTCGGGTGTCATAAGAATGCAGGTCTTGATTTAGTAAGAACATATTTTGGAATGAAGACGAATCGAAGAAAGCAGCTTTTTTCGTTCAATTATTGGTTTCTTAGTTTGTTTCTGTTTGTACTGCCATGGACTTTGGGTATCAATAAGTATTACATTGAATTACGGCGTAGATTCTTGTACAATTCTATGATAGAATTTTAGCAGTGGCAATGTCTTCTTCTTCGTTTTGTAAAGCCAAACTAACATATGTGTCCTACACCGTAAAGTTTTAAACCCACCAATTTATTTTTGTGTATTTAATCTAACTAAAACTTTCTTTTAAGCTGCTTTACTGTATTTTATCCTATTAATGCAGTATATACTAACCGTTTGGCTAGCTAAGTATTAATACGAAATAATTATTTTTAATACCGGTTTACCACAAGCTAGATTAACTTAACTTTCCGTCAACACTTAATTTTGAGCGAAATTTGGAGTTTCGTTAAACATTTTAATCTTATTCAGTTTTTACTTTTATATATGACGTTGACATATTTATATATGAGTGTCTACATGTATAGATAACGATTTCGAGAAATTTGGATTTCACCACGATAGTTCGAAAAGAATGAAAGCGACATCTATCGATCTAAGATTAGCTTGTATTTCAGACCCGAATCACAACCATCCATACTACGATGACTCCGTTCACATCCGGGGGTTCTGGTACTACTTCGTCCTCAGAGTTCTGGCAACCATCTTTATTGGCATCAACTTCTCAATGCTCGACTCAACAACTTTATGCAAGGTCAAGGAAACTGGAGGGCAGTACGGTCGTCAACGAGTGTGGGCTACAGTTGGAGCAGCCATCACTTCTCCCGTGACAGGAGCCCTGATAGACCTTATCAGTGGCGTTAGAGGTAAGTATACCTTTTTCGCAGGTGCTGCTTTGCGGAAGATTTCTCATCTATGAATCATCAGTTGCGTTTTTGCTGATACCATGGTATCTCTTACCACGGTAACTGGATCTGCAATTAGTCGTTTTTGCAGTTATTGTGGTATCTGATACACGGTGCTCTGCAAAAACGACTATTGCCGAAATTGTACTTTTGGAAGTCATCTCAAAAGAAAAACAGATATCCAGTTACCATCACTAAGTGCTAAACTTCGTAAACTTCTTTCTCACCAATCTGAAAAAATTTGATGAAAGTGAGATGACTTTTCAGATACCACGACCAGTTACCACGGTCGGACCGTAGTATCTGAATATCTGATACCAGGATAACTGCAAACACGCCTTTTCACCGTGGTATCAGATACCACGATAACTGCAAAAACGACTTTTCACAGTGGTATCAGATACCATGGTATCTGCAAAAACGCAACTATTAATTTGTTGCTTAAACTTTTCCGTTTTAAATTGACGAAATCATGGTAATTTAAATTTCTTCGGTAAGTTTCCTTCCTCGTTTTTTCTTCAATAAGTCAAATCTTTTCTACTCAAACACGCAGTTGGTTTTAGTTCCCAACACCGCTGCGTTACATTTGAGATCCACAGTCCTGTGTTGTGAGAGATTGACACGCCACCCCAGACCAATAACCATAAGACGTCCTTCTCTGAGCATGAAGGTAACTGAATTACACTAGTACAAAATCATACAACATAATTTGCGCCATTCATTTCACTTCTGTTCCGGGCGACGCTACAGAGCGTCGCTCGACATGTGACATGGGTGGATGCCCGCACCCCCCCCCCCCTTACTAAACTTCACTTAAATAGAAACAAGACCAAAGGTTTCGATGGGATCCCAAAAATCTAATATTTGATCCAGACAATTGCGAACGAACTACCATACTTGTCCAGAAAAAAAAAGTCAGAAACGAATTCAGCGTATCACCTTATCCGTATAAAGAACATCTAATCAACTTATAAAAAAAAATCCGGTTTCAACCGGATTCCAAACGAACTATATGTCCAGGTAAAAAAAAAAGATTGTCATATACAGATTCAGCGTGTTTTCTTACCCCTAAATCTGTCATCTAATCAACTTCAAATAAAACTTTTGCTTTTAACAAATTTTCCGGTTTGGCCTGATTCCGGCCGAACAAGTTGTCCTGGTAGAAAATACTGTTCCCGCATGTCTTCTTACCCATTAATCGAACATCTAATCAACTTAAAACAAAACTTTTACTTTGAACAAACTTTCCGGTTTTGTCCAAATTCCGGGCGAACTACTTGCCCGGCAAGAAAATGGTTTTCACCATCGTGTTCAGCACGTCTTCTTATCCCTGAATCGAACATCTAATCAACTTCAAATAAAACTTTTACTTTTAACAGACTTTCCGGTTTTGGCCGGATTCCGGGCTAACTACTTGTCCGGCGAACAAATGTGTTTCACCATCATGTTCAGCATGTCTTCTTATCCCTAAATCGAACATCTAATCAACTTCAAATAAAAATTTTACTTACAACAAACTTTCCGGTTTTGGCCGGATTCCGGGCGAACTACTTGTCCGATGACAAAATGGTTTTCACCATCGTGTTCAGCATGTCTTCTTACCCCATAATCGACTATCACATTATATGTTTAAAATTATTTCATTTGCCCCTTAAATTAAACCCCCTCCCCCACCCCTAAATGTAGGGCTACAGAGCCCATCTACGAACTTGACCTTACTCTTGACCCAAACCGTCCTCACACCAAGTTTCATCAAAATATCTCATTCCCTTCGAGAGTTATAGTGCTTACAGACGGACAGACGGACAACTTTTGTGATGTCATAGGTATCCCTCCACTTGCGTTTTGGGATACCAAAAAAAACACACACAATTAATCCGTCCAGTCCGTCGCATCGTAGATGTGTGGCCGTCTGATGGGTGGAATCATTCGGTTCTCCTTTTATTCAGGGCAGAATGGTGGCATCCGTCGCGAAACTCCAATATGATGGCTGTGGCCTTCGCAAGCTCTGGCCAATAAAATATGTTTCGCAACCTCACGATCGTTTGTCCTTCTTCAAGATGGGTCCTCCTTGACAGGGTCGTGTGGGCCTGCTTATTAGCCCGAGCGCTGTAGCGCCACGGCAGCATCAGTTGGGTGGCTTTGGTTTCTCCAAACGCGGAACCAAACTCCTTGCAGATGCCTGAACTCTACAGTCGGAGCTGTAGATTTTCGAAGTCCACCCTGGATACGCTCGTCCTTCTCTTGGTCGTCTCGCAACTGAGCGAATATCATTTGGTGGTCTGACTTCCCTGTCAACTTGACATATGACACAAGAAATTCCTTCGCCTTCTCATGTGAGTCCAGCGAGGGGTCGGCAACTAAGATATTCAAGTCCACCATTTCTTTCCTGGTTTTAGTAGCTTGTCACGGAGAGTACCTGCTTACCAAAAGCTCTAATAGCTCCTTCAGCCCCTTTCCACTGCGTCATCAATGTGAGAGATTAACACGCCACCTCAGACCAATAACCATAAGACGTCCTTCTCTGAGCATGAACGTTTAATAACTGAATTACACTAGTACAAAATCATACAATATAATTTGCATCATTCATTTCACTTCTATTCCGGGCGACGCTACAGAGCGTCACCCGACATGTGACATGGTTGGATGCCCAAACGTGTTCCAAAGCTCATGGAGTTCCTAGCGAAAAGGAAGGTATCCCTGAGGACGATATTGGTTGCCTCCCAGAACCCGCTTTCCTTGTTCCTGGGCTCAGTGGAGCTACACATTTCCGTAAATTTCTTTGTGTGTTTGGGGGGGGGGCTTCGTTTAGTAGTCAAGCCTCCTGTTTTAAAGTTTATTCCATTTTTTAAGCTAGCTCTTTAGCGGGATACAACTGCGATTAAATAGAACATAAAGACAGAAATGAATGTGTAAACATTTCGAGAGATTCCACCGGATTTTAACTTGACTGATTTTTCTTTTCTTTTTTTCAGGTTTCGACGACTATTCGATAGCATTCTACATTAACAACGTTTTATTGGCGCTCACAATGATCAGCCTCCTTAAAGTTGAACTGATCGTCGATCGCCCGGACAGTTCGTTCTGCAAAAATGTACGGAAGCTCTTAGAGCTCCCAGATGTGGCGATATTTGTGCTTATGATGTTCGTACTTGGAACTCTGTGGGGTTTCATAGAGTCATTCCTCTTCATCTTCCTGAAGGATCTCGGAGCTCCAGTCTACCTGATGGGCCTGACCGTGACAGCCAGCTGCCTTGTCGGAGTACCGTTTATGTTCTGCTCTGAATGGATAATCAGCAGATTCGGGAAAATAAATTTGATCATCCTAGCATTTTTCACATACGCTGTTCGGTTGGTTGGATATTCACTTATCAAGTGAGTAACTTCGTTCTTTTTCCTTGGAGGGGGGGGGGGGGGGGTGTAAAAGAGAGTGGCTACTTAGTATGTTTTCCAACAAAAGAAAATTGATAACAGAGAAAAGACAAGAGCAAAGACAGCAGAGAAATAAGTTAAGAACATCCAATACAGCTGTCAGTCTAATCAGCCGGTGATGCGGCCAGGGGCGTCGCTAGCCAAAACTGGAGAGGGGGTGGCAGGGCGCCTACCGGCGCCTTACCGCCTACCGGCGCCTTACCGCCCGTTTCAGCTTTTCGTCTCTTATGTGATAATGAAACTCCTGATAACTGCAAGCGTTGGAGACTGAAATTGGAAGCTTAGTTGTAACTCCGAGCTCAGAAGCGGTTTGAAGGGCTTGGGCGTGGGGGGTGAGTATCTTAAAATATACAACTGACAGACAGAAGGTCTAAGAGTCATACCAGTTAGAAACAATAGCGAAGAAACACAGCAGTATATCTGCAAAACTGTATATCAGACCAAATGAAAATGAGCGCCGCCGGCGAAAATTTTGAAGTGGGCCATGCCTTTTTCGGGCAAAAAGCTACTTCCCCCGCAACAAATTCTGTCTAGCTTTTAATGCGGCCCAAGCCCCGAAATTCCAAGCCTAAAATCCGAATGAAATGACGCGACTTTCCAGTAAATAAAGCGTGTTACGAAAGGCGCCGCAGGCAAATTCTGTGGAATCCTGTATGATCAGAACGCCTTTTCGGATCCCAAATGAAGGTAAGGGCCACTTAGCAGGATCTGGCCGTCTGTCTTTGTTCACGACGAATCAAGAAAAATGTGAGACATTTAGCTGGAAGTTGGATAATATGCTTCAGTTCGAGCCTTTCCAAAAAAAAAGTACTGATCATCTAGCCAAAAAATGGAAATGGAGTTGACTTGTTCTGAATTTAGAGTTAACACACAAATAAAAATCAGTTGACGTGTTGGAATAATCAGACCCGTCATTAAATCTTCTCTCATTGATCACGAAGCTGATTTAGTTTTAAACGTCGGACTGTAGAAAAATTCTTATCATTAAATGGTTTTCTACTAAAATACAAAGGATCTTTGGATGAAACTAACAAATTATTGGAAATGTACGCCAGAAGCAAAATCAACCTGATTTTTACTTCGTGTTAAAACTTAGGTTGAAACTGTGTGCCTGTAGGATGAAATTCATGATTTGACAACTGTCTTTTGTCGGTCATGGAAGCTTACATTTAACAATCATAGTTCTCATTCTGAAAAAATATGATGAAAAACCTCTGAACGGCTAGAAATAGCCTGCCTCTCGAAACATGCGACTGACAATGCAATTCCTTAAGTATCAAACGCTCGAGAACCCAGAACAGCCGACGCCTTAGTAACTAGTCTTACCGACTTTTCCGGGCGGAATGCTAGCACCCATTTAGTTTTTCTGGGTGAGCGACCAGTTGTGATGAATTTTCATGGTCGGGCGCTATGCGAGCGCCCGTTTTAGCTTTTTTCTTTCTTCGAGGGGTGGTGGTACCAGCCCACCACACCCCCCCATAGCGACGCCCCTGGATGCAACTACAGACGTAGACTAGATTTCGTAGCCATTACAAAATGTCAGTAGCTCCGTAAGATTTGATGATCTTGGAATTACTATGGGATCGGGGCAGATACAGAAGAAACTTACAGTATCGGTAATGATCTATCCTTATTCTAGATAGATCTCGTTTATCAAAAACTTCAACTTTAGCAAGGTTTTGCTAAAGCTGTTCTTCTGTATCTGGCTCAGTTTGATACAATATTTAAGTATCCTATTTATAGCTTACGCGTAACGTCGATAAGTGAAGTACCGCGAAAGTAGTAATTACTACTGAAAGTCAATTCGTCAGCTCTAGCCGGTGGAGACTATGTATGTATTGTACATGGAATTACAAAAGTTACTTTCGTGGAGGTTGACATGGCTTCGGCACTGTCTAGAGAACCGGGAGCCGTGCTTTATGTCCTACAGGCTAAGGAATCGGTAGTTCTCACGGAAATCAAACCATATGAGCTGCGATTCCGGGATCTGACATCATTGACAAACGGAGACTTGTATGTGATGGCTCCCGTCCGGTAGTAAGTGGAAATAGCTCACGGAAACTTCGTCGCACCAGCTTCTCGTCCGGTAGTCTCACTGAATCGTGTACTCTGAAGCTAGGGAGCCGGTAGGCAGGGGCGTCGCAAGTGCATTTTCGGTGGGGGGGTGCAGAGCCAAAATTTTACCGAATCTATACAATTTTTTACCGAATCTTACAACTAAGAATTCGAGCTTTAAATTATGGAACAGAAACGATTACGTAGGAAGCCACGATAGATAAATATAAATACGATAAGCCAACTATTAGGCGGCGTTTTGGCGAAGCCCGAATGGTTGGTGAATATATTGCCGGGCATGATTGCAGTAACATTTTCTATCTATTATAGCCAATAGAAAATTAAATCGAGCTCCGCAGGCGAAAATTTTCGAAATCTTTTTTTTTGTAGGCTAAAATTTAACTGCTTTTCTTACAAATTCTATCATTTACCGTTGATTAAATACCGAGACTCTAAGAAGTTCCAGAAACCGGATGGAGCGACGTTCCGGCAGCAGCGGCTACTGTAGTCTAGCTAATAATGCCCATGATCACATAAAGTGAGCGCCGCATGCGAGATTTTTTTCGTGCCAAATTTAATTTCCATCCAGATTCTAGCTTTTAATGTTTCGAAATTTCAATCCTAAAACTGGCTTAAAACCCCCGTCAAATGACAGATCGATGTTATCATAGATCATCCCTTTTGTCTGCGACCAGTGCTTTACTCGACCTCTTCTGAGTTTCGAGATTCGTGGTAACTTCCGAATCCTGGCAATTGTAACGAATAAATTACCGAATCCCAGTTATTATACCGAACAAGTTAAGACCGATAGCATGTTCGGGATTCTGTATAACTACCGTATCCCGGTTATTATACCGAATTGTTTTAGTATCGAAAGACTACCGAACAATATTCATATTCGGCAGACTTCGGTCGAAACTGGAACAAAGTCAGGATTTGTGGTTAACTTCCTAATCCTGGATATTATACTGAATAAATTACGGAATCCCAATCATGATACCGAATAATTTTTAACCAATAGCGTATTGTAACTACGGAATCTGCATAAATATACCGAATAGTTCCGGCATCGAAAAATTACCCAATGATTTTTGTCAATACTTTCACCGAATTCGTGATAACTACCAAATACTGGCAATTATACCGAATCCCGATCGTTATACCGAAGAGATTTGTACAAAAAGCCCATTTAGGATTCTGTATAACTACCGAATCCCCATAAATATATAGAAAAGTGTTGCTATAAAAAAAATACCGAACAGTTTCAGTCAAATTTCGGGCCTCCGGCCCAAAATTTTACCGAATCTTAAAAAGGTGGGGGGTGCTGCACCCCCCGCACCCCCCCCCCCTTGCGACGCCCCTGCCGGTAGGTGATATCAGAAACTGTATAATTGGAGCTTGTGTTCCAATAGTGTCTTCGTGGAATATAGAACTCACGGTATAGTTTGGAGGAGAGCTAGTGTGCCGGTATATTCACGGACTTGGAGAAAATAATATGGGAAAAAATCCAATACCTTAACCCATATGTTTAGAGCTAAGGTGTCGGTAGCAATAACTATTTGGCTGAAAATGACCGGCTCACGGTCACAATTTGCTACAGGCGGGTACCGGTAGTGCAAAAAAAATAAAAATAAATTGAATTCACGGACACATGTTAGTGCAGAGTGCAGAGCAGGAAACAGGAATTCATATTTTTTAGTCACGGAACCCAACTCCTGCGAGCTAGGGTTCAGGTTCTGCGTGATACTTATAAACATTCTCACCCCATGAGTTGATAATATTTGCTGCCAGACTCCGTCCAAATTGACATGTCTCCATGAGTTCGTGTTTTTTTTTTTTTGCACTACCAGAACCCTAGCCCATGGGAGTTGGGTTCCGTGAGTAAAGAATATTCACTCCCGGAATCTTAGTCTGCACCAACACGGGTCCGTGAGTTCAATTTTTTTTAGCACTGCCGAACCCTAGCCCATAGCAATCTGTGTCCGTGAGCTGATCATTTTCAACCACATAGCTGTTGCTACCGGCACCTTAGCTCTCAATATAAAGGTTCCAGTAGTGGATTTTTTCCCATGTTATTTTTTCTAAGTCAGTGAAAATCCCGGCATCCTAGCTGTCCTCAAAACTATTCCGTGAGTTCTATCTTCCATGTAGCCACCACCGGAGCAATAGCTCCAATTCTACAGTTTCCGGTATCAACTACCGGCTCCCTAGCTTCTGAGTACACAGTTCCGTTAGACTACCGGACGAGAAGCTGGTGCGATGAAGTTTCCGTGAACTATTTCCACTTACTACCGGAACGGGAGCCAACACATACAAGTTTCCGTTAGTCAATGACGTCAGATACCGGTTCCGTAGCCCGTAGGACATAAAGTACGGCTCTCGGTTCCCTAGACAGTGCCATCATCCTCTCAACTCTCTCGAGGATGATACGAAGCCGTATCAACCTCTGCAGATGTTCATCGAGCATTTTTTCTAGAATACTAAAAAAGTAGAAGCTGACCTCTAAATAAAAAAAACAAAAAAAACAGTACTTTCAATAACAAAAAACAAAAAAAAAATTAAAATGCATGATAGAAAAAAAATGAGAAAAACTTTTAAAATAAGAGAATATCTTGCTTTCGTAGCCAACCAGCATAAGCTAGGCCCTAGGTCATGCCTTGTCACAATCAGATTTAATAATACAACTTGTCAACTGAAAGAACATCATACCATCCATTGCTTTCCAAAAGCTAGTTATTCAGCATTCATCACTGTCTTTGTTCTCGGTTTTCTCAACAGCCACCACGTGCTTTTTTAAGGTTGCCACTTCTCTCTGATTAACCATGATATGATGACTTGACCTTGACAACAATCGGTAGCATAATTCTGGCTACGCTACGACCGCTAGATGGAAATTGGTTTCGAGTGATTTTAATTCTGCGACTATTAGATGGCATCTGCATCGCCAAATATGTACAAAACTGTATTGATAGAAATATGACTTTTAGTAGGTCTACAGTAGGCTGTGGTTGCTAGTCACTAAAATGACATTTTATAACCCAGTGGCAAGAAAGAACAACGAGAGAAGACTATGTCATAGGTATGTCATACCTATTCTGTTCGAAAACAAATATAACAGTTACCATACCTCCATCTAGGTTCATATCGCAATAACAACCTTGACGGCCATTTAAATATCAACCTCGACTTCGGCTCGATAGATATTTCCATAACATAACTCGCCTTCGGCTCGGATAGGTCGGAAGATAACGTTTAACAAATTCTAGTATTCGATAATTCGTCATCCACTTGACTGTGATTGTTAACTTAGTGTAGAGCTCAACAAAAGAGAGAATATGGTATTGGCAAAATGGTATTTAGTCAATAGCTTTTGGATTGTCTTTCCGGAAGAGCCACATCGACGATCGGATTTTCAGGGCCATCAGCAATCCCAAAATATTTTTGCAGAATGAAAATCAAGAAAATATGGCCAAAAAAGCCTGATCTTGTATTTGCACTGTTAAACAGATACGTAGACCATAGGATGGCGTTCATGTATACAAAGTACACTTGCCATGAGGGATCAGCCATGAGGGATCAGATCTCCTTACTGGTCGTTCTTAAAGCGTCAACCGTGGCTTCACCTTGGTGTTCTGGACGAAGGAATGACTAATGACTATGTTTCCTTATCAGCAACCCATGGCTCTGCTTTCCATTCGAGGTAATGGAGGTTGTGACACAGCATCTGATGGCGATAGCCAGTGCAACATTCTGCGCCTCGGCTGCTCCAGTTGGTCTTCTTGCTACACTCAACGGATTGGTTGGCGGTGCACATTATAATATAGGTAAGATGTCCTCTCTTCAACTTTGACGGTTGTAGAACTGACTTCGAAGCCATCTATGAAAAATGATACAAAGGGTTTGTTGCAGCAGAAACCACGGTTTGTCCTTGGTTGAATGGAACAACTGGAGTTGTTCCGAGCGATGAACTCAGATAAATGTGAGGATTATCTCGAATATTATGATTCCGCAATCAAAAGTATGTCAGCCAAGCAGGTAAATACTACATCAACACTCAGCAACCCACAAAATTCATTACCTATCATGGAATTATGTGTATTAATTCTCGAATTTCTCGCTTAGATTTTCAAAAGTAGGCTACCACTACTAGCAATGCTCCGAGTAAATATTCACCGGCAGGAATAGTAAGTGAAGTAAAAGACCAATTTCGGTGGTAAAGCAGCCGCAGGCTGGAATGAAGATGATAGCTTTTAGCTTTTAGCTGGAATGAAGGTGATAGCTTTTAATGGCAGAAGTTGGAACCAAAACCATATTTCGATAAAGTGTGTTTGACCTTTTCTCAGGTCGCGGAGCTGGCAGCTTTCTGGGCGGATTCTTCATAGGAAGCTACGGACTTCCAACAGCTTTCCAGCTTATGGGCATAGTTGCTGCTGTTGGGGGTGTTGCTTATACATTGATGCAGTTAGCTTGGCTACGCCGCTATGACGTACTAAGGATGAAGTCAGCAGGTATGTTTCTCTTCCACACTAAATAATACTCTTGATGACTATCTCTCCTTGCCGATGCAAAATCTCCGGCCTCTCTGGGTATCTAGTGGAAGAAAGGCAGAAGTGGTGTCAAAGCTGCTCTCAAATATCGCGGTGATTAATTGACATAGGATTTGATTCGTTGAGTTTGAGTCGTACGGACACGCTTACGCCTTCTTCCTGAGGATCGCTGGCGTGTTTTGGACTAAGTCATATAGAGTATTGCATGTCAAGTCGCTGAAACAGAAACCACGAAGGTTCGTTGCGCGACAGTCACTACCACGGAATGTTAACACCACGACATGGGAAATACCGCGAAAATCGAAATATTTGGAAGTCATTACCGTGACAGTGATACCGAATATCTACCACGATCGGTCACGGGAATAAGTTGCTGCTAACAGAATGTCGGACCAATGGCCAGCGATGCGAAACAAGTTCCAACTGAACTTTATTCAAGCGCCGATGTCATCAACGCAGTTTGCCTAGTCGCGGTTCATGCTCTTTCATGTTTTGGTATCCCAAAGCGTAAGTGGAGGGATACCAATCACTTCTTAAAACTTGTCCGTCTGTCCGTTCGTCCATCTCTCCCTCCGTCCATCTATCCCTCCGTCCATCTGTCCCTCCGTCCCTCCGACCATCTATCCCTCCGACCATCTGTCCATCTGTCCCTCCGTCCTTCTGTCCCACCGTCCCAACTTCATCTGTCCCTCCGTCCGTCATTCCGTCCATTTGTTAGCGCGATAACTCTCGAAGGAGCCGAAATATTTTGTTCAAACTTGGTACTGGGATTCTTTGGACCGAAGTGCAGGTCAAGTTCGTAGATGGAATTTGTAGCCCTATATGAAGAGGTGGGGGCTCAGATTAAGGGGCGATTTTTTTTTTTTCAAGCGAATAAAGTGATCGGTTTTTTGGTTATCCATATTCTCGCCCGACAAATAGTTCGACCGGGATCCGGATTGTTAAATTTCAAAGTTTCATCTGAAGGTTTCATGGAGGTAAAAAGACATGCTGAATCTACAGATCATTTTCTCACTCGACCAATAGCAGGCCTGGAACCCGCTCGAACCGGAAAAGTATTAAAAGTGAAAGTTTTGTCTCAAGTTGATTAGAGGTTCGATATGGGGGTAAGGAGACATACTTAGTCCACTTTTAACTTTATTTTTTTTTTTCGGGCAAGCAGTTCACCTGGAATCCGTCCCAAACCGGAAATTGGGTAACACGTTTTTATTGTTCGAGGTCTATAAAGGTCCGATATCAAAGTAAAAAGACGTGCTTTCTTGCTGTTCAAGGAATCCGCCCGGAATCAACACAAAATTTTGGTTGAACTGGAGTTCAATTCTCATGTTTATTAGAATTTTGGTTCAAGGGTAAGAATGCATGCTGAATCTGTATCTGTTTTTATTTTTTGTCAAAGGTTCACTCTTTTTGCCATGCCAAAGTTGGGGAGAAAGGGAGCTTAAAAATACAAGGGAAATAAAAGCCGTCAGTTATACTTGTTGGAACGCTGTTAAACGGGAAATAGATAAGATGAATCGGAAAACGTTTTGTTCGCCTTGGATTGAAAGTTTGGTCAGAATCATCGGTGGAAGTTTACGAATTAACCTAATTATCAACTGTTGTTTTAGGTGAAAAGTATTACCTCTATGTATTACCTAATGGGTCTCGATAAGGGGTCCGCAATTTCACGGATTCTGGATGTTGAGAAAACCTCTCTGGCACGCCAATTCCTCCAGTGCAACGTTAAATAACGTTTATTGTAACAAAGAGTATTTACAGATGTACAATGTCAGCTATAATTGTAGTCAGGAAAGTCAGGAACCCTATAAAATAATAATGAATCTTTTACTTTATGATTTTACTTTAAGAATGAATACTCCAATTCAGAATTAATAAATTATATCTTAATTATATACTAATATAATAATCCGAAAAAGGTTTACCTTAAAATTACAGCAGATCCACTTTAATTAATACAAGCCATTAATCTGGTTGAAGGCAGTCTACCAACTGAACTGGTAGCGCTTCTATGAAGATACTTTACTTTACTCAACACTGCTAGATGGCGTTATACATGGGAAAAGCGCGGAATATTCAAATATGGTGAGAAACGGAATCGGACGATTCCCAACATCTCTCCCCCCTTGAAAATAAACTCTCCCTTTTCAAGAAAACATCTAAGGCAAGAGAAAAAAAAATACAAGAAAGAACAAAACAAACGCAAAGGTTAAACAAGTACAAAACATGGACGCTGTAAAAATGAGAGAAATCAATCATGTCCAAAACGTGACTTGGCATCAGCATTTGCATTTGCTGTTCCTGGTCTTGCCTTGATTTCGAAGTTATATCGTTGCAGTTCGGCCGACCATATTGCCAAATGTCGGTTGGTAGATTTCACTGAATTTAACCACTGTAGTGGCGAGTGGTTAGTTTGCACAGTAAAATGTCTTCCGTACAAATAATATTCCAGTTTCTGAATTGCCCAATTGATGGCATAGCACTCTTTTTCAACTGTGGAATAGTTGCATTCAAGTGGCAGGAGCTTCTTCGAGACATAACTCACTGGGTGCTACCCGTCGGAGTACTCCTGGGTCAGCACCGCACCAAGCGCAAAATCGCTCGCGTCCGTTTGTAGCACAAGTGGCCTATCTAAGTCCGGACTACGTAGGATCGGTGGCCTACACAGTTATGTTTTCAGTTGTTGGAATGCTGACTCATGAACCGGTTTCCAAGACTTGGTGATTTTGTCTGGAATTCCTTTCCTCGTCAGCTCAGTCAACGGGCGGGCCACTGCTGTGTAGTGTTTGACGAAATTTTTATAATAGCCAGTAATGCCTAAATATGCGCGGAGCTGTGTTTTCGCTTGTGGGCGTTTGAAGTTTTGAACGGATTCAGTTTTGGTGTTGGATGGTTGAATGCGTCCGTTGTCGACAATTTGTCCGAGATACTCAACTTTTGAGCAGGCGACTTTCGCTTTTGCAGGTCCAATGGTCACTTTTTGTCGTCGTAGGCGATCGAGTACAGCACGCAGATATTGGATGTGTTCCTCGATTGTCACACTGAAAATGACGATGTCGTCGAAGAAAGATCGGCAAAAGTCGTGAAACTCTTCCAGGATTTTGTCCATGTACCGCTGGTAGGTGAACGGCGCGTTTCGTAGGCCGAAGGGCATCACCAGCAACTCATATGTGCCGAATGGGGTGGTGAATGCTCCTTTTATGCGCCCGTTCTTGGTCAGCCGGATTTGCCAGTATCCGTAGCGGCAATCAAACACCCTGAAGAAGCAGTACTTCGAAACCATAGGAACCAGTTCATCGATTCTCGGCATAGGATAGATTCCCGGTTTGGTGATGTTGTCGAGTCGTCGGCTGTCCGAACAGATTCGGATCTCTCCGGATTTATTTGGGACGATGACTATAGGAGAAGCCCAATCTGATTGCGAGCGCTGGATAACACCCAGCATGACACGACGGTCCAGCTCTGATTTGACCGCTTTCAGTTTCGCTTCTGGAATGCGGTATGGCTGCATTCTGATTAGCTTGGCAGTGTCGATGTCGTGTTCTACGTCTTTCATGACTCTGATGTTGTTGCTGATGACGTTTTCATATTCTTTAAGAAGAGTCTGTCGTCTCCTTCAATGTCCCGATCAATTATGGCTCTTTTGACGGGTCTTCTGGAAAGTTTTGAAGATTCTCGTCAACTTCTTCATCTTCGTCTGGTTGCATCAAGCAGAACAGGCTAGTTTCGTTACGTTGGCAGTCGTTTTGGCGCTGTTTGGATGGCGTTCGGCGGAAGAATTTCCTGAGGAGGTTTATATGGAAAACCTCGGTCTTCTTTCTAGGGCCATCAACTTGGATTTCATAGTTGACTCGGCCAACTCTTCTCAATACTCTGTACGGACCTCTCCACGAGACTTCGAGTTTGTGGTTTCCTTGAGAGAGAAGTAGCAGAACTTCGTCGTTCTCTCGGAGTTCTCGCTGTTTCCTCTTGCGGTCATACCAGAGCTTGGCTGATTTACTGGCTTCTTCTTGACTTTCTCTTGATAGATCTCGGTACAAGCTGAGTTATTGTCGCAGATCAATGATATATTTGACAACGGAGAGCGGTTCCGTGTCAATCTGCGATTCCCAAGATTCTTTCAAAAGATCCAGGATGCCTCTGGGATTTTTACCGTATAGCAGCTCAAACGGAGTGAATCCAGTTGCCGGATGGGTAGATTCTCGGTAGACAAACAGAGCTAGCGGTAAGTATTTGTCCCAGGCTTTTGGCTCGTGCATGATGAACATTTTGATGATGGTGATGAGTGTAGAGTTTACAGATTCAGCGAAACCATTCATCTGTGGGTGGTAAGGTGATGTGCGAATTGGCTTGATCTGAAGTGCTTTGTAGACTTTCTTCAAGCAGCACTCATAAAATTTTGGCCTTGGTCGGTGAGTATTTCTTGCGGGAGGCCAAAGCGGAGAAATACTTGATGAGTTCTTCAGAGACCTTGGCTGCGGTTGTTGTCCGAAGCGGAATTGCTTCGGGATATCGGGTACTCAAATCGACGATGACAAGGATGAACCGATTGCCTGAGGAAGATTTGATCAGAGGACCAACTACATCCATGGATATCCTTGTAAATGGCTCAGTGAGTACAGGCATTTGTTGCATGGGGACTTTTTCCAGGGATCTGCGTCTAGAGATGAGCTGGCAGTTGTAACAGGAACGGCAGAATTCTGCGACATCTCAACGTAAGTGTGGCCAGAAGAATCTTCGTGCGATGCGGTCTTTAGTCTTATTGATTCCTAAGTGGCCACGGAGAGGTGATGAGTGACTAAGGTGCAAGACTGTTGAGCGACATCTTTCTGGAACTAGTAATTGTAGCAGTTTTTTTTTCCATGTTGAGCTCTGTAGAATAAGCCGTTGCGTTTCAAAATTTGGTGAGGTTTGGAATCGTCAAGTGTAGGCTCAAGTTGGCTGATAAGTGACTTCAAGGAAGAGTCACTCTTCTGTAAAGCTGCAAATTCTTCTGTTTTGAGACCAAGAATTTCAGGGGCAAAAAGACTAATCGTGACAGCAGTATCTTCAGGTGGCTCCTTAGAGGCCCCATGTTCAATAACATCGTTCGGTGTTGCCAACATGCGTCACGAATGTTACTCGGGTCTTGCTTCTTAAGGCGATGCACAGATTTTTGGGGATATAGTTCATGAAATCCGGCAAACAACTCGTGCATCGTTCATTATTAGAAATTTTGCTACGAGTGTTTGGAATTCAATCCCAATTAAAGTCCGTGAGGCCCCGCACCTTGCTGCATTCAAAGCCACAGTGAAAAGGTTCTTCCTCACAAAAGAGTAAGCAAGAGTCAGTCGCTTTCTTTTTTTTTTTTCTTCTTTTTTTTTTTAGTATTTGGTTTAGTAATTAGTAATTAGAAATGTATTGTTAGTAGTAGTATTTATTTTTCAGTAGTAGTAGGATTTATTCTTCATTAGTAAATAGATGTGAATTTTGTTTTTCGCCTGTTACTTAACAAGTCCCCCGGGACTTTCCCTGCAGGTGATGCAGACAAATGTTACGCGTTGGTTTTATATTAAACATAATCTAATCTAATCTAAATCTAATCTTTCGCTTTGATTTTTGGGCTGGCTTGCTGCAAGACGGGATGCTGAAGATACTGTCATCAAAATTCAGAAAGTCGTGCTCGCCGGTTTCAATTGAACCAAAATCGTCGCAGGTATCGGAGAGACTTGTGGGTCGTTTGGCCGCAGCTGAACGAGTTACCACCAGGGAGGTTGGCTGAGATGTCTTGCATGTATCGAAACTAACCAGGTTGGCAACATCTGGATAGTCGTAGCCGAGAAGGACATCTACCGGCAGGTTTTTGACAACACCTACCTCCAGTTTTCGGGCGACGATGGAGCTGTCAGGTCGTATGAGCTCGAGATTGACGACGGTGGTCGGAGTTTGGTGCGTGTCACCAAAGACACAATCGATCATGCATCTACCTTCCGGATTCACATTTTTCGGGTCGACAAGATCAGCTCGGACTAAGCTCACGTCACTACCACTGTCAAGAATCATCTTAACAGGATTACCATTTTTCTTGAGTGACGAGCTATTTTTTTTTTTTACTTCTGGCCAGGCCACTAAAGCTGGTAGTTGAACTACTTGCCGGTCCTTTAAGGCGACCATCTTTATTATAATGTGCTGAGCGATGCGGGTCTGGAGCGTCTCTCTTCACTCCGGACTTGATGGGACAGTTTCGGACCATGTGTCCTTTCTTTTGGCAGTAGTTGGATTCCACTGCAGATAGTTCTCTCCTAGAACGGTTGGGGCTGGTGCCTAATGATGAGGCTGGTGCAGCGTCTGAAGCATGTTTCACCAGTGTTGGAGAAGTTGGACGGCTTTGACGTTGCTTCTTGCTGAAGTCATCTTTTCCCAGTGTTTTACGAGTGAGGAGATACTCATCAGCAGCTTTCGCAGCTTCTTCAACAGAAGTTGGCTTTTGCTGGACCACGTGTATTTTCAGATATTCGTTGGCTATGCTGCTGTAAAATTGCTCAAGGGCAACTGTCTCGAGCCTGCTGGACAGTAGGGCTTTCGTGGTGTCTAAATCGCTGGCTGTCATGTAGTCGCTTGCGATTCTGAGCCACTTATTCCGGAATTTAGACAGGCTGGAAGCTAGTTCTCGGTAGCTATCTTCGTATTTGTTCCGGTAAGAGCGAAATTTCTGTCTGTAGAACTCTTCATTGACTTTTGACTTTTTTGTAGTCTTTTCGGTCTTCATCTGACAGGACATGATTGGCTTCTTGTGCTCTGGGGGTCAGGAGAGGAAGAAGACGCGGAACCCATAGGGAATCATCCCAGCCCAGGGATCTGGCAGTCATCTCGTTTGTACTCAGGTACGTTTCGATGCAATCGCCGTCTCTCATCGCTGTAGTTTGCGCCATGCGATTTGGTTTCAGCATTTTGCGCTGAATTTCGAGTTCTTCCTTCCTGAGTTTTTCAGTAGCTTCTAGTTCTTCTTTTCGTAGCTTCTCATTCTGTTCAAGTTCAGTTCTTCTCAATTCTAGCTCTTTTTCTCGTAGCTCCAGTTCTGCTTCTCTTTGTTTTTGAAGATTTTGCTGTTCTTCTCTTCGAGCATATATTTCTTCTTTCCGGATAAGCTCCATTCTCTCTGCCGACGACGAGATTTCTCTGCTCTTTCAGCCTCTTCACGTCGAAATTTCTCTGCTCTTTCAGCCTCTTCACGTCGAATTTTCTCTTGTTGTTTCATCATTTCCATCATCATGTCGAACATAGCGGCTTGTGGTTCGGACGCAACTAACGGAGCTGTGGGGACAAGAGCAACAGGCGCGGATGTACTCTGTATTGCAGCTTGTCCTGATGTGCTTTGTTGCTGATGTTGTTGCTGCATGATGACTCTAGTTTTTAGTGAAACAGCTTCTCCTACTTCTTTTCTATCTTTTGTTCCCAGTTCCTGAAATTCGCTTCTTCTCTTTTCCCCCTTTTCGATCTAGTAAACATCAACTTTACGGCACATCCTCTTGTTACGTGATCAACAATAATATGCCGCACGTGTTTAACCGATCAAACCAATAACATCGAAACCGGTCTCAAGCATGCAGCTTACGCGCTCATTCACAACTTCCAGTTGGAATGCTGCTAGTATGACGTCACTTTGTTTTTTGGTCTTGCTGTAGGCACGAAGTCGCGACGTGAACTCGGTTACCAACCAGGTAAGCGGACAGGTGGGGTGGAAAAATTATGCAATTTTCAGGAATCGCTGAACACATGGAGGGTCTTGAAATGAATGGGACTGAAGTTGGCAACGAAGAATAAGCACTGGGGTACAGGAAATAGCACCCAAAAAAAATGGATGAGTAGACAATCTTTCCTTTTCCTTTGGGGTGTAATCCTTGAGTCAATTGCTAGACTGTTGTCACTGTTCTTAAGGGAAACAAGTAAAAACGTTCACAAACATGGCTTATGCACTGCGCGACGTTCGTCGAGCTGTTGTCCTTTGGGCTTCACAGACAGGTAGGCATGGGCTGAGCAGTCTTCCGCGCTGACCCTTGGCTGAGCGGCAGGGTAGGCTCCTGGAGATGGTGGACGTTTCGACACCGCTGGTACCAATTATGTTGGGAAAACCTCTCTGTCACGCCAATTCCTCCAGTGCAACGTTAGATAACGTTTAGTGTAACAACGAGTATTTACAGATGTACAATGGCAGCAATAATTGTAGTCAGGAAAGTCAAGAATTAACAAATTATTTCTTAATTATATACTAATATAATAATCCGAAAAAGGTTTACCTTAAAATTACAGCAAATCCACTTTAATTGTTACAAGCCGTTAATCTGGTTGAAGGCAGTCTACCAACTGAACTGGTAGCGCTTCTATGAAGATACTTTACTTTACTCAACACTGCTAGATGGCGTTATAAACGGAAAGCGGGGAATATTCAAATAAGGTGAGAAACGGAATCGGACGATTCCCAACACTGGAATTTTGTCAGACCCGATTGTTGTCTGTACCTGGAAGTTTAAAAATATTAAGTTTTTCGATCCCATCGAAAAAAAATATTAAGTTTTTGGATCCATCTTGTTTGGCAAGAAAGGGTAAATGATCGCCGAGGTTTCTTTAGTCGTGTTTGTTTGCGGTATCAACAATACCCGAAAACTGCGAGATTCCGCGATATTTTGGCCTTTCTTGGCAGAGGTACCTTTGTCCTATTTGCCAAACGAAACTAGCCATGAAACAGTGTTATAAACTATAAATATATAATTTTACGGAGTTGGATTTGGGATTTTGCTGCTGAAATAATCTTGCTAGAATGGAATTTTTTTTAAACCTCTGATAATAGCTGCGTTTTTTTTTTATCGAAGTTTCAAGTTAGCTTCAAACTCAAGGGTCTCTGCTTAAATACCGTTTTTGGTCCCCGGACACAGTTTTTTTGTCGAAACTCGCGAACAAGCAAGCTCGAAGTTTGCTTGAAACGTTGAAGAAACGTCGACCGGGCAAAGATCGCCGGAGTCGCACAGACACTAATTAATCGAACGGTGAACTTCGACGGCATTTGGATACGGAAATTAAGCAACCGGCTAAGCCAACGGTGAACAAAAATTCGATCAAAAACGTAACTAACGTTACTGTGATCATAGACAGGTAAAGTGCATTGGATAACTTTCCTCTTTTTTCCAGAACTCCTTGAACGAGAAAATTCCGCGATGCAAGCGCTTCACCAACAAGTGAAATACTCAGCTGTTTCAAGTACAAAGTACGACGACGAATAGATTTGCCTCGTTCGACACAGCACTCCGTAAAGTTCTGTTCCTACGAGCGCACAAATATGAACGAGTGATGTATTCGTCGTCCGCTATGATTTTCACGGAAACTTTAAATAAAATACTACTGTGTTAGTGATAGTTCTGCTAATTTGCAAGTCAAGTAACCAAAATCTTTACACTGTTGTGCACCATGGGAGGGTTTTCGCGAGATCTCGGGAATCACTTTCTGACGAGCGAAGTGCATCGCGAAAACTGTGGTTAAGTGATTCCTGGAATAACTTTCCCCTTTCCGCTGGACTGATCGCGAAAACTCATGGAAAGCTGACATCTTCGGGAAAATATTAAATTACAAACTATTTCTAATAAATATGGTTCACTTAACGGTTCTTTGATTCTCATACATCCATTGAAGCCACCCTAATAACGCTTGCCTTTTTTCTTTATTTATTAGTGATACTTGCACTTTCTTTTCCCACACCTTTGAAATTCCCGCCGAAACATTCAACTTACCACGGAGCTTTCCACTATCCTCGTAGAATCACTTTCCGGAAAGCTGCTTTGGTTTCCGAAGCGCGAAAACCGGGTTGGAAAGTTCGACAACTTTCCGAAGTAGCGCGAAAACCATTGGAAAGTGATTCCGACTTTGCTTTCCAGCTCGCGAAAACCCTCCTCATATCTCCCAATTGATAGATTGGTCTTCAAGGAGGAGCTACAGGTTGGTATCCGTATCGTCATCAGTTGAATCGAGAAAGATCCGTAGCAACTATACAAGTTCAAACCTTTCCAAGGTCCTTCATAGATAACTCTCAAAGTATTTTAAATTTGAAAACTTAGCCAACCTGACTTGGCTTACTTTAAAATCTCCTGCCAGGAGTCATTGAGTCAGGACAAAAATTTTTACTTTTCACAGATTTCCGGTATGAGACAGGCTCAGAGCGAATTTCGAAAATAAATTCAAATACGTATGACCCTTTCGTCCTACCCAGAGAAAAATGTCCTACCCAACGAACAACAACTTCGAGTGGTATTGTGCTGACGCAAGCGTACAGACTGAAGGACGGTCAGACGGATAAACCTTCTGAAGGCATGAATATCCTTTCACTGATGTATGTGAAATATAATCGTAAAGCTTTGGGAAATTTGTACAGCACCTTCTGCACTCCTTATATACTATTTCGTTCTGGCGTCACTCATGTTCTGCGAAAGAAGGAGCTTAAAAAGATGAGATCATGTTATTTTAAATATGCAAAGCACCTACTCCACTTGTCGAAATTATGTCATAACCATGCATTGACGGAGAAGTTCAAAATTCAAGATGCAAGTGTTACCCTTTTGGATGTTTCCTAATCGCTTCCAAAAATCATGGACAACATGGCCCAACCAGCGCACGACGTCATCCACTACTTCCTGACCGAAGATTGAAAATTAAGTGTCTTTTTCTGTGTGTTTATGTGTTTTGTTTACTTTCTTCATTTAGTCCGCTTTTTCAAAATGGCGGGTCATAAATAAATTACTTACTTACTTACTTACTTATGGGATGGAAAGACTAACATTGACCAATGATAGCGCTTGAAATTCATAAACAAAAATTTACTTTAAAATCCATATCATTTTAACATAACCGTACAAATTCGCAACGATAACATCATTATGATTTGTGAATGAAAGGCACTGAAACTTCTCCGTTGACTTGGTAAGAAGCTCGCCCTAGAACGAAAGATTCACATACACAAATTATTCTATGGCACACATTCGAAAGCAACTCTTAAAAGTACATAAGCTTCTCAGCGCTTTGACAGATATAAACCTGATCAGGTCTGATCCGGAATAGCGCGGAATGCATTTCGCCAAAGGAAGTACTACATTTTCTCTGAACCAGCGATAGGACTGCACGATTCGAGCGGGACTCGAACCCGCTACCTTTGGCTTGAATTGCCGATGCGCTAACCAACTGAGCCACCAATCAGCTTGTGATTACAGGTCGCAAACCAATTCTATCGCACGAAATTAAAAGTTTTAGCCGATTAGAAAAGATGAGTCGATTAGAATTACAATTACTGCACATCATTTAAAGGTTTAACGAAGGTTTTCGATCGACCAGAAGGGCGTCGGTCGGGAGAAAGAAATCACTGCTTACGCAGATGTAAACCTCGACATTTACCGTAACTCTAAACGCAGTCAGCCTGGACCGTAGGAATATTTAGTCGGATTTGCGTGAGAGGATATAGTAAGAGCGTTGCTTGTTGTTACATCTAAAGCTCCGAAATCCCAGATTCAGCTCCTAAATCAATTTAAATTAAATAATCCAAGACCAATTTCACTGAGATATCCTCTTCCTGGTTTTGTCCCCTTCCGAATTCATCTTCCTCGTCAAACTGCCGAGCCTGTCCCTCGTTTAGAGCCAGTGGTAGCTTTGCAAACAAGGTATGCTCAGAGTTTCGCCCCCTCGTTTGTTCATTAAGACAACTCAGAGCGCATTTGAACGATATTATTTGTATTTTTTTTAATTGTTGTATGTTATGTGATTGACCATATTTATGACAAGACATCGGTATAAATGTCGCATATTTTATATGCATGTTGATTTTTGTTATGACGCAAAAACAACCCATTGGCTTTTCCGTCGTGTGTTTTTACATTAAAATGAATTGAATTGAATTGAAGGCCTTCTTGATAGAGCTCATTGAGAAAACCAAAGACGAGAAGACCAAAGATGGAAACATTATAGGCTACTGCTACTGAAAGACAAAAATACTCTTCCGGCTGGATTCGAACCCGCAACCTTCGGGTTGAATTGCCGTTGAATTGAGCAACTGAAGATCTTGTGAACAAATAAATCTGCAGATTGTTCTCGAGTCACTATAATCGCCAGACAGAAGAGGGGTAAATCCTCAGTGAACCTTCCTAGACAGTCTAGGCATTGGTCCAAGCAGTTTTCCAAGTTAATTCGCACAACGGCGATTCAAGCCGAAGGCCACCGGGGGTCACTGATCATGCAGTGGCCGCCGAATGGAAACGAACTCAAATGGGGTCGCTGATCATGCAGCAGCCGCTGCATGGAAACGAAATCAAATGGGGTCGATGATCATGCGTTGGCCGCTGCACGAAAACGAAACTGGACTAAGGTCGTAATCATGCAGACGCCGATGCTTGAAAACGAAATCAAATGGAGTCGCTGATCCCGCAGCCGCCGCTGCATGGAAACGAACTCAAATGGGGTCGGTGATCATGCAGTATACCTCCAGAGAATACCGTTATTGTCTTTCACGGCACTACTTGTAGTTAAAGTAAATCACTTCATTGCGTTTGCATTCGCACTTCGTCCTCACTTTCTAAGTATTATAGAGGTTGGCTAAGCAACAACATTAGTACTGCCACGCAACACATGCCCACTGCCCAACACTGTAAACAAAAATTTGCAGTATTTGCTACTGGAATTAATTTTGTCTCTAAAAAGATAATCTTATCTCTAATTCGGATTAGTTTATCTCAGTAGAGATAAGATTAATCCCAGTAGGAAATACTGCAAATAACTTTAATCCTTACTCAGAGAAACTTTCTACAGTGAATGAGCTAGCTAATTCAGTAAATTCAATACTTGTTCGTATTTTTCTTGTTATGCGTTTATTTCTCTACTTCTTGTGAATATACTGTGGAAATGTCTAATTACCATGGTGCACGTAACAAAATTATTCATTCGTTCATTATGAAGTAGACCTGTGCAATACTGAATTTTCACAAAAGTTTCCTTCCACTTCTTACAAAAAGAACCACAATTTCACAACTTCTGAAAACCAGCAGTCTTACAGCTTCCAGGCACATCCGATACAAGTAAATATTAAATTTGTGCTTACCCTTTTCTCTCCTATTTTCGATCTTCTTCAATATCAGATTGTGTATCAGCCAATAAGAGCATCCAACGATCGCTGATGCATAGGCGAAAATTCTGTAGGTTTCTCTGATTCCGAAAGAAGGTATCAGAAGGCCACCGATAAAAGCTCCTGATCCTCTTCCTGCAACAAAAGAACAAATCTACGAAACTTCAATTGGCCATATTCCTGTTCAGCGCTTCCAAGCGGACTAGTTTATGTTAATCCCCCATGCCTCACGGTCATCACTTGGATCAGACATAGTAAAATAGATCCACAGGTTAGTAAGTGGAAAATCTGTCATCTTTGTCCCAGGTAATGGAGGTTTTACATGTGTTATAGCAGCAGAAAGCCCACTACCCTATCGATTCGACTTTTTGCTATGTCTACACAAATGTTGGTTAGACATAGTAAAAAGTCGATTCCATAGGGTAGTGGGTCACTTTCACTTTCTGCTACTGAAACATATGCAAAACCTCCATTACTTGGGGCACAGATGACAGGTTTTCCACTTACTAACCCGTGGATCTATTTTCCCATGTCTGATCCAAATGATGACCGTGAGGCATGGGGGGATTAACAGAAACTAGTCCGCTTGGAAGCGCTGAACAGCGTGAGAGAACCACGATCGGCGCGCGGGTCCGTTTTCGCGATTTACACTTCGATGCCTTTCTACTGCGTTTAATCGCACAGACACAAATAAGCAATTGCAGCCACCGCGATATCGAAGTGTTTTTACCAAGTTGATAGTGAGCCTATGGGTAATCAAGCTAAGGATTATCATCAAACTGATAGATCAACCTCCGAGTTATTGAAGGACTGTAACTAGCTGATAATACACCGAGCTATCGAAAGATTCTTACCTCACTGATAGGTAACCGAGCTATCAACGGGTTCTTTACAAGTCGATAATGAGCTGATGGACCACCAGGATAAGAATTTCGCCAAGCTAAGAGATCAACCACCGCAGGTTATCGAAGTATTCTGACAAGCTGATAGACCACCGAGCTAAGGAACATTTCATACTAACCTGATAGTCTACAAGCAATACAGTGGTTCCCAACTGATGGTACACGTATCCCAAAATTGGTTTAGTCTGAAGCTTCAAAATCACTCATTTTCGATTGCCGAAAGCCTACTATTACCATCCGAGGCATCATCAGCTTAAGGGGCATGGTATCTTTACTGAACGGTAGGTCATTTTACTGACTGTTTTTTTTTTGTTTTTAAATAACTGCTTTTACGAAAATAGCAATGCGTTACAGTGACTCTTTTCTTTTTAATCGTCTGGCCGACTTTTTTGTTGGGATGGGTATTGTCAACCCGTACATGACTCCTCTGATTACAAGACCTACACTGTAAAAAAAAATCTTGCAGTATTTGCTACTGGGATTAATCTTATATTTATTGAAATAAGATTACCCCTAATTTGGATTAATCTCATCCCGATAGAGATAAGATTAATCCCAGTAGCAAATACTGCATCCTTATTCGGAGACACTTTTTACAGTGTAGTGAAAGTCAGTAAAATAATGTTGATTCAAAAACAGCTAGCCTACTGCCGTGAAATCTGTTCCTGTGTCAAACAACATTGTTTCAAGAAGAATTTGGAAATGATATTGTCATCGAGGTTGCGAATTAAGCTTAAGAAAAAGTTTGCGATGCAGCTTGATGAAAGCACGTTGAACATCAAGACCAAATACAGAAACAGGCTGAATGTAAAAAATATGCCGCTAATGACGTCGAGCGGAGACTTGACAAAAAAAATTGCTACAAAGCCTAGTGATTGCCTCATTGATTTTGTGTATATTTTCACACACGTATGCCTTATCATTTATGATAATAACCATTGTCTTTTTCACGTTCTGAAAATGTGGGTACGCAATCTTTTTTAACCTTTATTTGGAGTACGTGGTACGGAAAAGGTTGGGAACCACTGAGCTAATAGACCACTGAGCTATCTAAGGATTCTTACCTGATAGATAACCGAACTGTCGAGGGGTATTTTACTAGGTTGACATTGACCCTACGGGCATTCGAGCTAAGGATTCTTACCAAGCTGATAGTGAGCTGATCCGAATACTGCCGTCAAAGTTGCCAGTAGACCTTTAGGGGCTTTTTCGGAACAGAAGGTACAAGCTGTACACTGAAGAGCGTGGTAGGTGAGGAACTCCATTGCTTCAAATGGCAGACTCATCCATGGATCTCTGAAGGGAAAAAAAAGACTGACTCGAAACACTCTGTTTTTGCTTAAAGTTTAACCGAAAAGGGCTGGGATAGGACAATCTAGTTACCCTTCACTTATTCACTTAAATTGGCTTGAAGACCCGCTGAAAATAAATTACTTCGTTGTTCCGCTATTCTTAACGGATCTTCGAAACGTGGAATTCCCGTGTGATTTTTGGTACCTCTATGCGCTTGTATTTTTGTTTTATACCTTACCAGAAAAATGTATCACTTTTTTTCAGGCACTAAGCATTCTTCACTACTGCCCACCGAAATGCCGCATCTGTGTTGAGGTTAAAATCTCGCGCGTCATAGTAGAATTTACGCCGTGGGGACGCCAGCAGATATTCTGAACGTCATAGCTAGAGCAGATAGTGGAAAATAAAAAAAATCGCTTTGCAGAATCCAAGTAATTCACTGTATTCAATTAAATGACCCCCAAAAAAGTTGTATTTTCAGTTACACTTTAAAACAAAACTCTTCTCTGTATATAGGGACCCATCAACCTTTCCCTACGCTGCAAGTGCCAAAAACATTTTAAGTGTTGCACATATATTTACTTGCTTCAGGTGGCTACCCGCAAGTGGCTAAACCCTTTGTCCCCCACATGGATGGGATTCGGTAATGCTGGGACAATAATTTTCGTCCATGAGTCATCCTAGGATAAAAAACTAAAATGTATAAGAGGCGAATATTTATATATTTTTTGTTTCATTGTTTTGGAAGTAGACAATTACCACAAACAGATAGCCAAGGTTCAGCTTTAGAAAATAGATTTACGATTGCAAGACGTTACTCTGTGACGAACACCGGGATTTTAAAGTTCTGCTCATCGAAACCCGTCAAAACCATTTCATTATTCAACATTTCAATGAGGTGGGTTTTATAGTAAAGATTACTGACTACTTCTACACGAACATAGGACCAGGATTTCCCGACTCGTTTTCCTGAACTTTCATAATCAAGTTGAAGAAATCTCTGCTTTCTGTGTCTAAAATCGGGGCAGAAATTTCAGACAGCAGGCAGCCGACCATGATCAAGGCATCAGCATCGAATTCTAATTCTTCATCTTCGAAATAATTATAGCATTAATCTGACTTTTTCAGCGGTAACAGTTACTAATGCAATCTTCACTTTAAAAAAAAATCTTGCAGTATTTGCTACTGGGATTAATCTTGTTTCTAAAAAGATAATCTTATCTCTAATGCGGATTAATCTTATCTCAATAGAGATAACATTAATCCGATTAGCAAATACTGCAGTTAACTTTCATCCTTACTCCGAGAAAAATTTTTTACAGTGTTGTCCAGTTTTCAGGTAGAGTAGAAGGCTGGGATGTACTTACTGGATCAGGCTGTAACCAATCAGACGTACGGTGTAGGTGAAGTACGATATAACGAGCATGTTGATTACTCCAACTTTGGCTATAACTTCCTTCGCCACAAAGAGGAAAGGTAGGCCACAAAAGCAGCCTACGGTGATTGTCAAACCTGGAACGATTTAATAGCAATAGGAATGAAAAAAGATATATGATTTTCAGTCTTTCTATAATTTTTCCTTCGAACGACAATCTAAGAAAAAGGTTAAAGCTAAATATATCAGCACTAGCCTTCTGTCTTCGTCGCACCTACCTGGGTAGGATAAAAAATATATCTTGACAAGAAAACCAGACAAAAAAAAATAAAAAATATATCTTGACAAGAAAACCAGACAAAAAAAAACTAAAAAATTTGGTAGTATTTACATTTAATTTTCTGCTTAACAGTTAATCAAATTTTCAAGAAGAAACGGTCTATCCACTAAGCTATCGCATGCTTTGTGACCCATGGAATGATTCACGGGCGGAACTGACAGACTCATTGTAATTAAAAGCTGAGTTGATTCCTCGTTAGTTGAGTTTTCTATTTGAAAGTCTTAATACCAGCCAACGTTAGTCTCAAGTTGAGAATAACGTTGGCTAGTGTTAGGATTTTTCAGAAGGCAAATTACAGTAAGCAATACAGTAACTAAGCCATTATCTTTCCTTTCGACGACTAATGGTTTAACCTCTTTTTCCGCCATATGACTTCACTCCTTTAAAGCACCCCTCGCACTATTTACTGCTCATGTTTCAATAAGAACTATATGTATACTGCAAAACTAAACTTTGCTTTTAACAGATTACCCACGGCTTTGGCTGTTTTAAGCCTTTCCCCAGACGCATTGACAAGGATCGTTAGCGAGTTCAGCATATAGCATATGCAATTGGGATCTCCAGGCATTCTGGTCACTACTGACTATGAAAGATAAAAAATGAATTCGTTCCACATTTTATAAGTATTGCAAATATCTCCTAGGACTGCCTCCGTGGGCCCGTAATTCTAGATTGTCGGCAAAGTATAAAGTCACCGATCCGTTTATTGCAATATCTAAGCGAATTGCAGGTTTTATTCGTTCTCTTGACGCTAGCCATACTTTGTATAGGGCTATGTTGCCCCATGTGTAAATAAGAGTATACAAATTTATGTGTTACATGTTGTGTCTTCTTGTCTTTTTTTTCTTTCTTTTCTTGTCTTTTCTTACATACTCCGTTTGTGACTTGTGTCTTAAAAATGGGAAATAAATTTCATTCATTCATTCATTCATAAATGCAGTTACGAAAGTAGATTGTGTTGGCATTGTAGGTACGACGGGTCCTTTAACAAAGAAGTATAGAAGAAAAGACTGGGCACATTTACAGGGAATACTGGCTCATGACCCTTTACTTACCAAGTAAGTAGTTTGGAGCATTCAAGTCAAGTAGATAGATGAAGAGGTAATTTTCAAGACATCCCCAATTGTTTCCAAGAAGAAACATGAAAAACAAAAATACAGGGATCTCTGGTATGCTGATAAGCTGGCCCAAACTCTTAAAGAATGATCCTTCCGATTTTGGAGCCTGAAAAAGAGAATTCAAGAAGTTATAAATAAACATTTTGCTAGAAACCTCTTACAGGTCCATGGTATTGCTGATTAGTCCCATTGATTCCCAGTCAGCTTGGGCTGAAGGAATATTTATACTTATATATTTATTTATTCCTTTATATTTTATTTTATTATACTGACATTACACTGTCAGAAGTTTCATAACAGAAAACACAGTGATGCGCGGTTTCAACAGACAGCGCGTAACAGACAACATTTGGGATGTAATCTGTTGTGTTTGAATACGTCTGGGACACGAGACCTACTAAAGCGTAATATCGTCATGTAGAAAGAACTCCTTCAATGGATGGGCCTAAAGGTCGAAGGATTCGCTGATCACCACCATTTTGCAGTACATGGGACCATGACAAATAACCCTCAAACTCTACTCAGACGACGGAATGGAAGACCGAGTCGTTAGCGCACTGGAATCCGAATTTCTCTGATTGCCTTGGGGCACAGGTTCGAGTTTCGGTGGTGCCAACTTTTTGGCTTGGAGCGGGGGCTAGTGGCGAGACTCCCTTTCCCCAAAGTGAAGTGACGCATCGCCAGAGGAGCGAGCCTAGCGCCTCCTATCAGTGAAATGACACGTTCGTAAATACGCTAAAGCAAACGAGTGAACCTAGTTCCCCCCCCCCTGTGAAGTATATGTTTCTCAAACGGTCCCTAGAGAAACCTGGGGAAGGGGACAGGAAGGGTGGGCAAGGTCACCATGATGGCTTGCTCCCAACCGCCCATACACTTCCTGGCTGAAGGCAGAGAATCGAAGATCAGCACCACTAGTAAAGCCTATCAAGGCTAACACCAGAGATGGGCGACTCCGAAGCCAGGATTCGTCCTTTTGGCCGGATCCGGATTCGAATCTTCTGCTTGTCAGGCTGGATTCTGACTCGGATTCCAAACCCTGAACCTTACGAATTCGCTTTTCCTAATTTTACCCACTGTGCTTAAGGTATAGTTCTCAACGACATGAAAACCTAGAAATATGGTGAACAACCGTCTCATTTGCCTTAGGCATCAGCGCTTTTTGTCACCTCTGATTTTGGATTTTGTTAAGCTAGGATTCGATTCCGGATTCGAATACTTAGCATAGAATGGCGGATTTGGGTCGTACCTAGCCTTGAGTTCGGATTCGGATCATTTCATCGGATTCGCCCATCTCTGGCAGACACCTTACCATTCTACCCTTTTTCCTCTACGAGGCAAAGCTCTTCCTTTACTGGTCACCTCTCACTACCGGGAAGTCAAGAGATATAGTGGCGCTTTTGATCGCCGTTGGCCTTTCAACGTTGCACTTTTGACGTTGGCGGTTCGTTGCTTGTAAACCGTTTTTGCTGTTGCAAGTTCGCCGTGGGGGTTTTGTTGTAAAAACGCTTTATAAGGGATGTTGACTCACTCGGCTTTGAATTTTAGCGGGAAATTCGAAAAAGAGAAACATGGATTCGTAGAACCTGTTAACAAAACCTGGATTTGACATGACAGAAAGAACCCATCGTTCCCCAAGCTGACTTCGAACCATATTTGACGGTGCAAAACAGATACGTCAGCTGAATTTTATTAGAGCTAAATTTCAGCCCTTCTTGGCAAGGATTCTCTTCAGGTTCAAGGTGCTCAAACTGGAAAATGAAATTTTTTTCACAAGCATAAGAACAGGCAGAAACCTGGTTGACATTACATAATTCAAAGTTCGCCACTACTGCTGGAAATTGACAGCTACGCTATAAAACGGAACTTAAAATACTCCATGGGCAAGAATTTGTCATTACTCGTTCTGTAAGGTAAGGAACACAATAAGGTTGGCCAATACTAATAGTTGATAAAAAAGCTAATTAATTAATTTAATTTAACTTTAATTTAATTTTGACACAAAAGGTAATTAATTTAGTAGTAAATAAGCTTAGTTAATTTTGCACACAGAATCAGAAATTTAATTTGCCGACACCTCCTTTTGGCTTTAATGTTTTCCTTGGAGGTTTACTTCCAACAGAAAATTCAAAGGACAGGCAGGTTTTAAACGCTGTCAGGAATTAGCTCTTTTGTTTGTTATGGTCTTGACCTACCAGACTGTCTAGCCTATCACTAAAGTAAGTGGCTAAGAAATAAAGCCAAGTTTTGAATGTAACTCGTATTAAGAGCCAGTCCTGTCATTTAGTATTCTCTACTGTTTTCTCGAAATCTACTTACATTTCAGAGAGAAATTCCACTTTCGTTGCTCGGAGATTTTTAAATCTCCGCAATTTTCAATCGACAGGCGACAGCGCACGGCCAACTTCGTACCCTTCGACGTTGGACGTTCGCCTGCGATTTCGATGAAAAGGGGAGGAGACGCCGGTCGCCGTTCGTCCAAAAACACCTTATACGACTGCACGCCGAAGCGCAGGCGAACGAAAACACCTTATAAGACCAACGGCGAACGAAAGCGAAAGGCGATCAAAAAACCTCACTATTGTCTTTACCGTATCGGCAGACTACAGCTAGCTTCCATCGCCTAGCGTTTGTCGGAGGTTGGAAATTTACTTGCTTGCTTGACCTCTTGCCTTTGCGACGAACTTTTGTCCTATTACCTGGCTGCACCGGGCGTCAAACCTTGAGGCTCGCTATCTCCCTTTTCAACCAACGCTAAACGACGTCACTGGGACTAGAAGATGGCAATACTTGCCCCACGGCCTCGACATGAACAAATCTAGGGTAGCGTTCCAGCCTCGGTTCCAGCTACTTATTGTTAGTCACGATCGTTACTATTCTTGTTATTATTGCCGATTCAGAGCCCGCTGTAAGAAGTAAATTGGCTCCTCCCATTTATTATTTTCGTTCCACGACTGTTACAATTTACTTATGATGATCGCGAACAACACAAGCGAACTATCGGTTCTGCAGGAACTCCCGTAAGAGTGATGACGTATGTCCACGTTGTTATTATTTTCGTTCCTTATCATCGTAACTTGTAATAAGTTCACTGGAACACCACCTAGGTTTTCAAACACATCTCAAAGTAAAGCGACACGATGATCCGTGACACCTACCAAAAGGACGTTTCAGAGATAAACACAATTCTGTCTGTATAAGCGGGAGCCTGTTTGCGGAAGCGGTGCCTTTGAAGGCGCAGGAGGATCTAAGATCAAAGGTAAGACCTTGTCCTCTTGGTTCTGATCCGCGTAATCATTCCGCGATACTCGTTCGTCGAGGGGGAAGCCAGTTTGTGGGTCAAAGATATAGAGCGTGTTCCAACCTTCTCAGAATAATAAATATTTGCTTACCACGCTCGGGAGCGTAGTAACTACGGATCTCTGTAACGTGATTGGTCGGATTCGCCCATGGCATGATATTCTGCTGGAAAATAGAAAAATCGTTCCAGCCTTGACGGCAAAAAACCAGAATTCGTGACGTCCTGCGTAATAACAACGGTAAGTAGGATGGAACACGCTCATAATGTTGGTAATATCCTTTGTGGAATATCGCAAGTGATGTAGGCTACAGCAAGAAAAAAAGTTTTACCGACCTTGACCTTAAGCCTCCAAACGAGCACGCAAGCTATCAGAAGTAGCGCATCAGAGAAGTAGAACATGACCGAGTAGTCTCTGAAGCCTACAAAAAAGTTAAATAAAAGTGTATGCTCGACAAATCGACCACACTGACAGAAGTTTCATAACAGATAACACGAGGATGCATGGTTTCAACAGACAATGCGTAACAGATAACACTTTGGATGTTATCTGTTTTGTTTCAAAATGTTAAGCATAATAAGCGTTACCATCAGGAAGAACCGAAAAACACCAAAAAGTATCTGCTGAATTTTCCGACATCATGACGATAAGGAATGAAGTCAGTACATGCCTTTTTGGCTCTTCCTAACAAAGCTTGTTATGCCTAACATGTCATGCATAACGTTTGCAAACTTAAGCGATAACATCCGAAGTGTTATCTGCTACGCATTATCTGTTGAAACCGCGCATCTTCGTGTAATCTGTTTTCCTGTAACCAATTTTAAACTTAAAAGTCTAGGACTAATAAGTCCAATTCGTTTGATTATTTTTATGAACTATTTGCAGATGAAGTCCCTTGTAGAACTTCCTTCACGTAAATATTTCGCTATCTTTTGACGTTGTGATTTGAACTGTTTAGTTAAATTTGTCTCGAATGAGATCGCTGTCGCTGTTCCGTTAGCCTGTCACTAACTACTGAGATTGTGCACTGTAAAAAGTATATCCGAGTAAGGATTAAAGTTAACTGCAGTATTTGCCACTCGGATTATTCTTGTCTTTTCTGAGATGAACCTATTACGAAATAGAGATAAGAATAATCGGAGTAGCAAATACTGCAGTTAACTTTAATCCTTACTCAGAGAGACTTTTTACAGTGTAGGTTTGAGAACTATGTTGGTTACAGTGTCGGTATGTGAGGCCGAAGGTTGCTGGTAGACCCTGCTTGAGGAGCATTTTTGTTTTTCAGTACTATTATTATCACAAAGCCTTTCTTTCAAGTACATCTCCTGATATCCCTTTCGAGTTCCAGCCTATATCCTTCTAAAAAAGGTACAAGTATAATAATTTGATCTGGCCTAGAGTAGAATATGGAGATCAACTGGCATATTAATGAGTTGACATGGTTTGAGAGCCCTTCACGTCGTTTTACCTCTTTAACGTTATACCGTTATCCGTGATACCCAGCCGATGAAGAGAAAATAAAGACAGCTACGGCTAACTGTTGAACATTCTCAGTTTCATCGAAAAAAGCTTAGATACTTTAGTTTACAGTAATCTTTCAGATTATTGAAAATTTTAAGGTAAGCCATTTTCAAGGACAAAACGTACGTCAAGCTAGCGCTGAACCAACCAAACCGAGTTTCTTTTGCCACAGAAGTCTGAAATCACTTTCAGACCAGTCCGAGAGTTACAATTTTCTAGACAAGCAGCTTTATAAAAATCGTATATCTGGCATTTCTACTATGCTGCCAAAGAGAATTATTTCTTTACTGAGAAAAGTTGAATTACTAGCAGTGGTGGCACTGCTCATCTATGGTAACCGGAGGGATCTACACAACGAGGGCGGCAAGAAGGGTATTCTTCACTGCAAGAATCTGTCGGATCTCAGTTATACCAAGAACAAATAATCAGATAGAACTTCGGTCTCCCTATCTCTGTACTATGACCATGCGGAGTCGAGTATTTCCCGTACCTTTTCCGCTGTGAACGAGCGGAGATTAGTAGCTTCGCGCCACATAACGTTTCGTTACCTTTACAGTTAGCTATATCGCTGTGAAACCACCTTGACGAAAAGTAGAAGACAAAGCTGATTGGTTCTTTGGACGCGCTCAAGAGCGGGTCAGCGCGCGGAGTACGCCTCCTGCATTTTCTTTCTCTGCGATGAGCAACGGCGAAGACGGAGGTAGAGTAGACGGGTAAAAAGCTACAGCAAATACCTCTAGGTCCGCTCAGTTTTGTCGGTATTCATAGTCGCTGAATGGTACCAAAGACAGAGGTTCTATCTGATTATTTGTTCTTGGTAATATCGACATACCCGTCACCACCAATGGGTGTGAGGAGTGTCACATCCGACCCCCCCCCCCCCCCCGCGGATAGTACAAGGGATTATCTGGGCACCCAGATTAGCTCATGTACCTACTGACGGATACATAGGAGTAGGATAACTGGACGCAATATCCAGTAACAAGTGTAAGAATGAGCTTGTGCGTGCACAAAGGGTATGTGTAGGGGAAGCAAAAAGTGCTGGCAGCATGTGTTCTAAGTGTTGAATGCGTTCTTTGCAGGCAGAACAAAGATAAACAAGGGAGGGGAGTGTGAAGCGGAGCTGAAGGTTGACGCTGACGGAAAAATTGCTGAAGTGAACGAACGCACGCATTCACCTTAAGCTGTTGTCAGTGAGGTGTCAAAAGTGAAAGATCAAATCCAAACCCTTGCCATTCAGTGTAACGATTCCCCCCAACAAACCCTTTCCCAATTCCTTCCCCTTCTTGGCGAGGAAGCTGCAGTTAGGTGTCGTTAGTTTTTGGGATCCCAAAACGTAAGTGGTTGGATACCTATGACATCGCAGTAGTTGTCTGTCCGTCCGTCCGTCTGTTAGCACGATAACTGCCGAAAGGGTTGACATGTTTTGTTCAAATTTTGCACACTCACTCTTCGGGCCAAGGCACAGGTCAAGTTCGAATATTTAGTGAATTTTAAATGTTTTGGATTCGTATTCAATGTAAAGGATATGGGTTTTTTTCTCCGGGGGGAGAGTGGTGATACAGGGGTTTTTTGGTCGGGGGGCTTTTGGCACCGGGGGGGGGGGTCTCGCCTAGACCCAATAGCAACAGTAGCTGCGTGTTTTTTTTTGTTTTTTTTATCGAAACATTGCTTAATTTCTTGTTTTCGAACGCTGTCAGTAACATTCACAGTTTGCCGTTTGAACGCTGTTGAATACGCTGATCCTATTTCGGACACCGTTTCATCCAGCGTGCAGGCAAACTTCGAACTTGTTAGCTCACCAAGTTCGACCTTCAAAGCTCGTAGGAAAGAAGAAAACTAAAATATATTGGCTAACGACGAAGAAATAGATTTGGGTATAGTCCGTTAGATATTTCAGATCCGTTTAGATTATTATACTCTTCGATTTTGGAGATCAATGAAATATTTGTATTAGTGTCAGAAAACAAGGTTAGACTTAAGGGCCAAACTTTTGTTTTGGCTAACGTTTTCCAGCTACGGTGACAAGGAAAGCGGGGTTTACTAAAAGAAGGCATAGCGTGGTGCAGGAGGCACGAGTATTAACAAGAGGCACGGAATACAGTAAGACTGGAGTAACATACAGTAAGACTCTGGGGCAAATATTTTTTTGCTAAAAGCACAGACCGTGTAAACACTATCTATGCTTTCTTTTGGGATTCGGAGTTCTCGAGCTGAACCCGTATTCTGGCACGTTTCTTTTAGTAAGCTCGCAGGAAAAGTTGCGAGAGATATTTCGACGAGCGGCGGGGACATTCTTTAATACTTCCACGACACAAAGCTCGCTACTAAAGTTTCTGGCATGCCTTCGTATAGGCTCTGGAGTTACGAACTCCACTAGGTGTCAATTCGTCCCTTCTTTCAGCATGATCGCGCTTGAAAAGCTACCGGAAGTTGAAGAGCATAGTCGTAATCTCACCTCGAATCTCGCTGAGCCAATCCACGAAGATACCTGCGATTGGCGATGAAATACCCAGTCCAAGCATTGAAAACAATCTTTGCTTTCCGTAGTCTCCATTGTGCTCCTTCACCATCGCCAACACAATAGCATCAAGCATGCAAAAACACGTACTTGCAGTCATAGTATAAAATGCTCGCACTAAAAAGTGCAACCAGAAGCCCTTCATATGCTTCTTTTTGTATAGTTCATCCCGTTCCGGGTCAACGGTCCTTACTGCATCGACATTCACTCGAACCTCCGAGCACGACGTGCCGTCTTCCATCTCCTTCACCCGACCAAACATAGTCGTCAAATTCTCTTGGTCGTTCTCAACTTCGAAGATGAAAACCTTATCTGGTAGGCATGACTCTGTCTCTATGCAGCAGGTTCCATTTGGTAAGGAGAATCTGACCATTTCTAACGAGGAGTTGGAGTGCGCCGAGAAGTCATTGAGTTCAACCAGGGTTATATTTTTACGGATATGGAGAGTCGCTGTCGCGTTGCAACTTTCGAATCCGTCCGGGATGTTGGCATCTGTAGCAAGTAACAAAGTTTGTGAAGCGGCAGTTGCTACCAGTGCTAGGAGTAACACGTACCGATATTCACCCAACTTGTCAGAAATCATGCCTGTAATGAGATTACCGAATGAGAAGCCGTTTACCATCCGCTAAAAAATATCTATTTTCATTGGAAGAGAGCAGCAATTCATATTGACGAAAATTTTAAAGCTATGTACTGACTATCCAGATCGTGTCCTTGCAGACGAATTCCTGCCCGCATCTCCGTCACCATTTTATAAACTTTATAAACTATAGTTGAGATTTTTAAACGCGTGTTCGTGTATGACGAAAGTGTAGAAGATGCAACTATAGTTGAGATTTTTCAACGAGTGTTCGTGTATGACGAAAGTGTAGAAGATGCGGCCTGGAAAGCCTGGTTGTGTGTTCGCACCACTAGGAAGGAAAGGAGCAGAGGCGTTACTAGCCAAAATGTTTGGAGGGGGGGGGGGGGGTAAAGTATTTACCAACTGCACTATCAGAAGTCTCATAACAGATAACACGAGGATGCACGGGGTGACCGACAACACTTCGGATGTTATCTGTTGTGTTTCAAAATGTTATGCATAATAAGTGTTACCATCAGCAAGAACCGAAAAACCGCCAAGAAGTATCTGCAGAGTTTTCCGACATCATGACGATAGGGAATAAGGTCAATAGATGCTTTTTTGGTTTTTCCGAACAAAGCTTGTTATGCATAACATTTCGTGCATAACATTTTCAAACACAACACGGGAACGCGTACGAACAACGGCAACAACGTACTAAATCTGGAACAATGCACCAGGAGGAACGCTACTAAAACGGGGAACGCTATACCGTCATTCTTTATTTTAGTACTTTACTAAAAACGGAAAGGGAATGGAACTTAACCGTGTTTTATGCAGCGCCCTTGTTCTTTAGTACTTGCTGCAGGAGGAGTAAGTACTGAAAACGGGAATGCAGGACTCCTCTTCTTTGAAAACGGCTAAGTTCCGTTCCCTTCCCGTTTTTAGTAAACTACCAATAAAAAGGAATGAAGGTGCAGTGTTCCCCTTTTTAGTAGTGTTTCTCCTGCTGCAAGGTTACAGATTTTCGTACGTTGTTGCCGTTTTTAGCACGCGTTCCCGTTTTTAGTACGCGTTCCTCCTGCACCGTGTCGTTCCGTTCCCTTCCCGTTTTTAATGGATCCCTGATCCTCTCTGCAGATTACATTAACCAGCTTAGAAGTCCTGAATCTCCAAACACTAAAAGAAAGGCGGCATAAACTAGTCAATGACTTCGGAAAACAAATAGTGAACTCAGAAAATCACCGAGACCTCCTGCCTAGTTTCACTGACGAACCATCTGTCCGAACGACACGACTAGCGGTGAAGCTCACCGGCAAACAACAACTGAAAATCCCTCCGACTCAGGCATCCGACCGTTATTTGAAATCTTTCAGTGCATATTTTACCCTTCGTTTTAAGTCCGTTCAATTTTACATGACTATATTGAATTTAACTCATGCACTGTTCTATTTATGGGTGAAAATCCTAGCACTTATTTTTGACACTACCACTGTTTTTTTGTACCGCAAAGAACTCTCCCGAAAGTGTTACAAGTGAGCGTTATTTTGCGTTTATTTTGTTTTCCATCCATGACCCCACCGGCATTTTGGGAATAAATCATTAATCTAACACATAAAAGAGAAATGGAATTGCACACACATAATTCGAAAATCCTTTACCTGCGAGCGTTGGGCCGATAAAGGCAGCAAAGGGTAGAAAAGCCGATATTGTTCCAATTTCTTCAAGTGACAGCCCAATACTCCTCATATGGACAGAGAGGTAAGGAACAACCGCTGACATCCCTGAAATAAATTCAGAAGAATATTAACGTAATTTCTAAAATGGTGGTGGATTATTTTAAAATATAACGTAAAGATGAATTTGTATATGTTGGAATCACGCGCACTAAGAAAAAGAGATTGGACATAAAAAATACGATCGGGTACTCTGCTTCAGAAGGAACATCTTACTGTAGATATCTTCATTAAAGTTAAATGGGCACATCAAACTACCCTGATCCCACTCTGTAACCACCTAGGAACAATGCTTACCCCCTACATCAGCAGCTTTTTCAACAGTTTCCTCTCTGTGATATTTCAAAGCATAATTTTTGGGGCAAGTACATGCTCAATTTACTAGCTTGGACAAAGATAAAAGTGGTGTGTCTTATACTTGGTAGATCTTTATTTTATGCATACATCAGCTTGTATAATTCAGATTTGAATAGGTTATTTGTTTTTGAATGATTTTTGTAAATATATCCTTTTCTATCAAGCATTGCTGGGAGTTTTTGAATTTCCTGCCACGGTATCCCAGCTCCTAAGATTTGGATCGCCGAAATGCCAGAGAGGTGAAGACAAGGGATAATAAGAAAACGGCCGATTTTCGTAGCGCCTTCTAAAGGAAGTCGGAAATGTTTATTTGTGAAGCATTTAATGCAAAGTAAAGCGTGAGAAGTGTCCATTGTGCTTTAAGATATTTGCCCCCGGTTGCTGTTTTTTGTTCCTTTTTTTTTCCTTTGTTTGTATGGTTTCAGCCACCATTAAAGTGAATGACGCTAGTCAGTCATTATAAATATTTAATAAGTAGTGAACTGATGGACAAAAATGCTCCTCAGCCGGGATTTGAACCCAGGACCCTCTGCTACCAAAGCAGGCATTCTATCTCTGAGCTACCGAGGGGCTTGTGAACAGAGATCTTTATCATTATAAATAAATATGAATATCTTTACTTACCACTGAAGTAGACAAAAAGAGCGCATTTTAGTGGAATAAGTCCCTTGTTGATGCGAAATATGTCCTTAAGGGCTGTGAGGCAGCCTTCGTTGGCCTGTCCTGTAAAAGAAAAGCTTAAATCATTAAGTCAGCAATTGTTTTTGGGATCCCAAAACGTAAGTGGAGGGATATCTTTGACATCGCAAAAGTTGTCCGTCTGTCCGTCCGTCCGTCTGTCTATAAGCACGATAACTCTCAAAGAGAATGAGATATTTTGATGAACTTGTCGCCGGAGAAGTTAGGTTCGTAGATGAGCTTTTTAGCCCAACATTTAGGGGTGGGGGTGGGGGTTAAAATTAAGGGACAAACAAAATATTTTGAAACAGCTAATGTGATAGTCGATTATGGGGTAAGAAGACATGCTGAATACGATGGTGAAAACCCCTTTGTCATCGGACAAGTAGTTCGCCCGGAGTCCGGCCAAAACCGGAAAGTTTGTTAAAAGTAAAAGTTTTATTTGAAGTTGATTAGATGTTTGATTCAGGTGTAGAAAGTTATGCTGAACACGATGGTGAAAACCATTTCCTCGACAGACAAGTAGTTCGATCGGAATCGGGCCCAAACCGGAAAGCTTATTAAAATTAAAAGTTTTATCTGGAGTTAATTAGATGTTCGATTTAGGGCAAGAAGACATGCTCAACACTTATGTGAAAATAATTTTCTACCCGGACGTGTAGTTCGCCCGGAATCTGGCCAAAACCAGAAAATTGGTAAAGTTAAAGTTTTATTTGTAGTTGATTAGATATCCGATTTAGGGGTAAGAAGAGATGATGAATCCGTGTGTGACAATCATTTTTTTACCCGGACATATAGTTCGACCGGAATCCGGCCGGACGCGGAAAACTTGTTAGTTAAATTTTTATCTGAGTTGATTAGATGTTCATTATTGGGGAAAGAAAATACCCCGAGTTCATTTTTGAGCTTTCTTTTTCCGCCGGACAGGTAGTTCCAGAGTTCGGCCGAAACCGGGAAATTAGCAGAAGTGGCAGGAAGTTTTCATCAAAACAGATATGACTTATAGGGGTGAAGATGCTGAATCCATATCTGAACTTGGTTTTCTCAGATGGTCGGCGAAGGCGAAGACAAGACCCAGTTGTCTGGATCAAATATTGAATTTGTGGGATCCCATCGAAACCTTTGGTCTTGTTTGTTATGTTAGAGTGTTTTAGTAGAGACAAAATACATAGTTTCGTAAACCACGTTGGCCTGACATATAACAACAAGAGCTACGAGCTCATATGGCACTTGTTACGAGTAGGCACGGCTCGGTTATGTCAATGATATATCTAGTGTTTGCTAGGTGTCTTCCCACCAAGTTTCATCTCGATCCCTCCACTCATAGCGTTTTCCAATATTTCCGGTTCTCCCCTCGAGCTCCCCCCAAAAGTCACCGGATCCGGTCCGGATTTTAAGTGGGTCGTCTGAGGCATGAGGTCTTTCCAAATATCAAGTTTCATCGAGATCCGGTCACCCGTTCAAAAGTTATAAATACCTCAAGATTCCGGATTCCCCCTCCCTCCACTCCCCCGACAGTGCCCGAATCGGCTCGGTTATGTCAATGATGTATCTAGTGTTTGCTAGGTGTCTTCCCACCAAGTTTCATCTCGATCCCTCCACTCATAGCGTTTCCAAAGATTTCCGGTTGCCCCCTCCAGCTCCCCCCAAAAGTCACCGGATCCGGTCCAGATTTTAAGTGGGTCGTCTGAGGGATGAGGTCTTTCCAAATATCAAGTTCCATCGAGATCCGATCACCCGTTCAAAAGTTATAAATACCTCAAGATTCCGGATTCCCCCTCCCTCTACTCCCCCCACAGTACCCGAATCGGCTCGGTTATGTCAATGATGTATCTAGTGTTTGCTAGGTGTCTTCCCACCAAGTATCATCTCGATCCCTCCACTCATAGCGTTTCCCAAGATTTCCGGTTGCCCCCTCCAGCTCCCCCCAAAAGTCACCGGATCCGGTCCAGATTTTAAGTGGGTCGTCTGAGGGATGAGGTCTTTCCAAATATCAAGTTCCATCGAGATCCGATCCCCCGTTCAAAAGTTATAAATACCTCAAGATTCCGGATTCCCCCTCCCTCTACTCCCCCCACAGTGCCCGAATCGGCTCGGTTATGTCAACGATGTATCTAGTGTTTGCTAGGTGTCTTCCCACCAAGTTTCATCTCGATCCCTCCACTCATAGCGTTTCCCAAGATTTCCGGTTGCCCCCTCTAGCTCCCCCCAAAAGTCACCGGATCCGGTCCAGATTTTAAGTGGGTCGTCTGAGGGATGAGGTCTTTCCAAATATCAAGTTCCATCGAGATCCGATCACCCGTTCAAAAGTTATAAATACCTCAAGATTCCGGATTCCCCCTCCCTCTACTCCCCCCACAGTACCCGAATCGGCTCGGTTATGTCAATGATGTATCTAGTGTTTGCTAGGTGTCTTCCGACCAAGTTTCATCTCGATCCCTCCACTCATAGCGTTTCCCAAGATTTCCGGTTGCCCCCTCCAGCTCCCCCCAAAAGTCACCGGATCCGGTCCGGATTTTAAGTAGGTCGTCTGAGGCATGAGGTCTTTCCAAATATCAAGTTACATCGAGATCCGATCACCCGTTCAAAAGTTATAAATACCTCAAGATTCCGGATTCCCCCTCCCTCTACTCCCCCCACAGTACCCGAATCGGCTCGGTTATGTCAATGATGTATCTAGTGTTTGCTAGGTGTCTTCCCACCAAGTTTCATCTCGATCCCTCCACTCATAGCGTTTCCCAAGATTTCCGGTTGCCCCCTCCAGCTCCCCCCAAAAGTCACCGGATCCGGTCCGGATTTTAAGTAGGTCGTCTGAGGCATGAGGTCTTTCCAAATATCAAGTTCCATCGAGATCCGATCACCCGTTCAAAAGTTATAAATACCTCAAGATTCTGGATTCCCCCTCCCTCCACTCCCCCCCCCACAGTGCCCGAATCGGCTCGGTTATGTCAACGATGTATCTAGTGTTTGCTAGGTGTCTTCCCACCAAGTTTCATCTGGATCCCTCCACTCATAGCGTTTCCCAAGATTTCCGGTTGCCCCCTCCAGCTCCCCCCAAAAGTCACCGGATTCGGTCCGGATTTTAAGTGGGTCGTCTGAGGCATGAGGTCGTTCCAAATATCAAGTTTCATCGAGATCCGATCACCCGTTCAAAAGTTAAAAATACCTCAAGATTCCGGATTCCCCCTCCCTCCACTCCCCCCACGGTGCTCGGATCGGGGAAGTGACTATTTCCAACTTAATCATTTGGGGTCCCTGATATGCCTGCCAAGTTTTATCATCCTAGCTTATGTGGAAGTGCCCGAACTAGCAAAACCTGGACAGACCGACAGACCGACAGACCGACGGACGGACAGAAATTGCGATCGCTATTAAAAAAATGAACGAAGAAATCAACGAAAATGGGGTTTGTAAAGGCCAACTAATATACTGAAATAAAAGGCGAATATTTTGATAGGACAACCGCCTCCCTTCTTCATCACAGACACAAAATTTTGAGGAAAAATGCCAAAACGAGGATGAAGATTAACAACCAAGAAATCCCAGACAAAGCCGAAAACCAACAAGAAACGGAAAATTAAAACCAAAATTGAAAAAACTCAAAGCCTATCAAAATAACAAGACCTAAGGTTTTGATGGGATGCCAAAAACCTAATATTTGATCCAGACAATTGGGTCTTGTCTTCGCCAGATTCAGTCTTCGCCACGCTAATCATCTGAGAAAACCAAGTTCAGATATACCTCTATAAGCCGTATCTATTTTGACGATACTAACCGAAACTTCCTGCTTTACTTCTACCAAGTTTCCTGTTTCGCCAGAATTCCGAGCGAACTACTAGTCCAGCAAAAAAAGAAAATTCAGAAACGAATCCAGCGTATCTCCTTATCCCTATAAGGAACACCCAATCAACTTTAATTAAGACTTTAACTAAAAAAAAAATTCCGGTTACAACCGGATTCCGGACTAATTATATGTCAGGGTAAAAATGATAGTCATACACAGACGCAGCGTTTCTCATCTGTCATCTAATCAACTTCAGATAAAACTTTTGCTTTTCACAAATTTTCCGGTTTTGCCGAATTTCGGGCGAGCTAGTTGTCCGGCTAAAAAATGGTTTTCACCATCGTTTTCAGCATGTCTTCTTACCCCTCAATCTAACATTTAATCAACTTCAAACGAAACTTTTACCTTAAACCAACTTTCCGGTTTTTGCCGGATTCCGGCCGAACTACTTGTCCGGCGAGAAAACTATTTTCACCATCGTATTCAGTATGTCTGTTTACCCCTAAATCAAACATCACATCTACTCAACTGAAAATAAAACTTTTACTTTTAACAAACTTTCCGGTTTTGGCCGGATTCCGGGCGAACTACTTCTTCGATGACAAAATAGTTTTCCATCGTGCTCAGCATGTCTTCTTACTCCACAATCGACTATCAAATTATCTGTTTAAAAATATTTAATTTGCCCCTTAATTTAACCCCCTCCGACACCCCTAAATGTAGGGCCACAGAGCCCATCGACGAAATTGATCTTACTCTTGACCCAAAGAATCCTCACAAGTTTCATCAGAATATATCATTCCCTTCGAGATTATAGCGCGCACAGACGGACAGACGGACAGACAGACAGACGGACAGACGGACAAATTGCGATGTCGTCGGTATCCTGCAACTTTCGTTTTGGGGTAAAAAAAAAAATCAACGGAAAACCACATTAGCTTGACATATACAAAAAAAATGAACGAAGAAATCAACGAAAATGGGGTTTGTAAAGGCAACTAATAAAGTGAAATAAAACGCGAATATTTCGATAGATAACGCCTCCCTTCTTCAGCACAGACACACAATTTCGAGGAAAACTGTCAAAACGAGGATGAAGATTATGAACAACCAAGAAAACCTGAACACAGCCGAAAATCAACAAGAAATGGAAAATTAAACCAAAACTGAATGAATTCAGAGCCTAAAATAAAAACATCGAGCCACTCACCAATACATGCGAATAACAATTATGACTGTTCTCGCCAGAGCAAAATAACACTGGAGAGCGTCAAGACCAATGCTCTCCATGCTTTGCAAACGGACCATAGTCGTAGCGCCGCCCTTGCGGCATTTAAAGCGAGACAAACTTGCGGGGTTTACAAATTTCTAATATAGCAAAGACGCAACTTGCACAAACCAAGGAAACAATGGAAGTTGTATATTTTTTTTGCAATTTTCAGAAACAGTTAGAGATTGCAAGTTGTTGGAGACAGCGCTGGTGAACGACTGAATAACTTTCAGTAGGGATGTTCTCTATACGATACTTGGGGGGGGGGGGGAAGGGGTGAACCAGAAAACTCGGGAAATGCTTAGAGTTTAGGGATTAAGATGAAACTTGGTGCGAAGAACAAGCATTAGTCCTAGATACGGAACTGACGGAGCCAGATCATATCGGGGCTCGATTTGTGGAGGGAGTGGGGAGGGGGGTCCTAGACACTTCGCAGGCATATTAGCGATCCAAATACATTGACTTAAGAACCCGATAAAATGCCCTAGGAAAACTTCTGTTCATGGATCCGATCATTTAGGGGGGAGTGAGGGAAGGGGAATACGGTGATTGACTTCCGTAAGTGGGGAACGGGTGGTCCGATTCGATTGAAACTGAACGGATGATTAGAATTTATGACGTAGATATGCAAAACGTGCGTTCGAACCACATTCGGCTATGGTCGGTGGAGTTAGAGTCCGGAAACTTAAGACATGTCCAACAAGACCAAAGGTTTAGATGGGATCCCAAAAATCTAATATTTGATCCAGAGAATTGGGTATTTTCTTCGCCAGATCCAGTCTTTTCCTGGCTAATCATCAGAGAAATCCAAGTACAGATATACCTCTATAAGCCCTATCTATTCTGACGATCTGACCGAAACTTCCTGCTTTACTTCTGCCAAATTTCCGGTTTCGGCCGAATTCCGAGCGAACTAAAGCAAAAAAAGAAAATTCGGAAACGAATTCAGCGTGCATCCTTATCTCTATAAAGAACATCTAACGAACTTCAAATAAAACTTTAGCTTATAAAAAAAAATTACGGTTACAACCGGATTCCGGACAAACTATATTTCCGGGTAAAGTGATTGTCATATACAGACTTAGCGTCCCTTCTTACCCGTAAATCTGTTATCGAATCAACTTCAAATAAATTTATAACAGATTTTCCGGCTTTGGCCGGATTCCGGGCGAATTAGTTGTCCAGGTAGAAAATGGTTGTAACACAAGCGTTCAGCATGTCTTCGTATTCCTAAATCGGACATTTCATCAACTTCAAATGAAACTTTTACTTTTAACCAACTTTTGTTTTTGCCAGATTCCGGACGAATTACTTGCCCGGCGAGAAAATGGTTTTCACCATCGTGGTTAGTATGTCATCTTACTCCATAATCGACTATCACATTAGCTGTTTTTAAATATTTTGTTTGCCCCTTTATTTCAACCCCCTCCCCCACTCCTAACTTTGGGCTACAGAGCCCAACTACGAACTTGACCTTAATTTTGACCCAAAGAATCCCCACCCAAGTTTCATCAAAATATCTCATTCCCTTCCAGAGTTATCGTGCAAACAGACGGACAACCTTTGCGATGTCATAGTTATCCCTCCATTTACGTTTTGGGATCCCAAGTTGGACAGTATTGAGTCCATGAGGGCACATGAGGCCTAGATTTTTATTTGAAGTCCGGACCAGATCCGGTCAGGATAGGAGGGGGGAATGGGAACCGGAAATCTGAAGATAGGCTTTGTTTCGATTCCAGTCGAACTTGATCAACGAGAAGAGGCGTACTGTAGGCCACTATAGCATGTTCGAAAGGGGGGGGGGGGGGGGTCCGGAAATCGTATGGCTCACATGGGGGTCAAACGAACACAGTGATTTAAGTAAAACTTGGAGTTTAGAGAGAACGTCCGTCCTAGATGACATATTTTAGGGTCCAAACCGAATCAGGGCGGGGTACCGGTGTTTTCAAGAAAATGCTCAAATTCAAGTGAAACTTGATAGTTGGTGAGAGAAGATGCTTTAGATGATCCTTTCACGAGTCAGAACCAGAATCGGCCCCGGTAGAGGGAGTTGGAGGGAAGTACTATGTAAACCGTGTGGCACGTCTAGCGATCAAACTAGTTGACCTATTAGCTGAAACTTAGAAGTTAGAACAGTAGAAGTTAGAACAGTAATTTTGCCCCAGATGATCCAAGGCAATGCCGGAAATGCTCAGACTTGAGTGAAATTGTAATATATCCTACTTATATGCCCGGATCGGGTGTATTTTGTGACGTTCTCATCTACTTTCTCGTACCACCTACTTGTAGCACGTGCTATATGAGCTCATAGCTCTTGTTTTCTTATTTCGATCCGTGCACTTTGTTGGCCGGAACAAACGCTCAAACAGACGAGCCAGAATGTGTCGGTTATCAAGGCAATCTTAAGAAATAAGTGCGTGTGTTCGTACCTTTATCCGTTCTTGCCTTACCGCCGAACACAAAGTAAAGCGTTGAATGAACGAACGAATAAAATTCTGTCGATGGAGACTCAGAAGTAAAGAAACAAAAGAAAATACACTAAGCTACTGATGGCGTGCTAAATTTGCATGATAAACTAGACCTACGTTGCCTCGGCAACGTGAAGTATTGCAGCAACCTTTGTTCAGCTTCGCCGACTAGCTTCGCCGACTGTTTCTTCGCTAACGGTTAAATGGTGAATTCGTCAACCCATCGAGGTTTTCAATGTGGTAAGTTCCAATCCAAGAAGAATATTTTACTGAATTGATGACACAATCTGTAATCACATGGTTATCCCTCAGCGTTGAACCATAAAAAAAGAATATCCGAAGTAGGGACTAAATTGACTTTGCAGCCTGTTGAACTTTATCCTTTTCAACCCTAGACATCGTGACTGGGAACATTATCTTATATAACCAAGTTGGAATTATAAAGCTATCCATAGCTTTTTAGTTCAAAATACCATTGATGCCATTCTACTAATTATTGTGAAACATATCGTTGTCTTATGTTATCATTTGTATCCGTTGCGTTAACACTTAATTCTAGGTTACAGTGAAAGACCATCACCATAGACCATTCTAGCATCTCATGAAAATGACAATTCTTTAGCAACCGATTCTTGAACGATGACATGAACCAAACTTTTCTTATAATAAAAAACACCGGAAACAAAATAGGTACACGTACTAGGAAAAGTCGGAAGCCCCTCGTCGCCGAAGATGATTGTGGTGTAATCGCCGAGTGTTAGTTACAAGTCTCTCACTTGTCTCACAGTTGGGTTCCGCCTATTCTTTGTTTGAGTGTGTGCCTACCACTAAAGTTGTCAACCCCTCAGAGACCAAATTCAAGTTACAGTGATAAACCAAAGAAATTATATTTCTGTTTCCCCGTGATAGACGTAGTGCTAAATCGTTTTCAATTCAAATACACCAGAACTAAATAATAAAATTAATAGGTATACCAACCAGCAAAAGTTACAAGCCCCTCATCGAGTATGGTCTAACAGTCGTTTTTGCTTACAAGTAAAAAAAAAAAAAACAGAATATCGAAAGTAGGGACTAAATTGACTTTACAGCCAGTTGAACTTTTATCTTTTTCAATCGTAGACATCGTGACGTAGAAAACTTGGGACATTATCTTATGTAATCTAGTTGAAGCTATCCGTAACTTTCCAGGATCAAAATACCATAGATTCCACTCTACTATTATATCGAAACTATGTCGTTGTTTTACATTATCATTTGTATCCGTTGCGTTAACACGGTTGGAAACCCCTCACCGCCGAAGAAGATTATTGTATAATAGCCGATTGTCTTGATATAATATAGCCGATTGTCTTGGTATAATAGCCGATGAAGTCCCTGACATGTCTTACAGTTAGGTTCCGCCTATTCTTTGTTTCAGTTTACCACTAAAGTTGTCAACCCCTCAAAGACTTAATTCCATATTACAGTAATAGACCAAGGAGACTAATTTTCTTACCTTCAGATTTATAGAGATCAAGAATATGTGCACCAATTTTGACAAGTTTCTAGCCCCTCATGAGCCCCTTCTAGCAACCGATTCTTACTTACAAGCCCATCTCCCCGAGATAGACATGGTACCAAGTTGTTCTCCCGATCAAATACACCGGAAAGAAATAATAGGATTAATTAATAGGTATTCATTTTGGACACGGCTACTGTTTTCGCTGTTCGTTTGGGTCATTTGTTGTTGGTGGATATTTTTGCTGGTAAAAAAAAATGCCCTTGTTAGCGTGACTTTGAAACTTATAATTATAAAAAAAGCAAGCTGAATTTACCTGCCATCACCGTTTCAACAAAAGTTCTAGTAAACTACCATAGCAAAAACAGAGGGTTTAATGTGACAGAAACCAGTACGTTTCTGTTATTTCCTCATTAACGACTGGGCCTGTACGCTTCTGAATGCAAACCTGATTCGGCTAGGCCAGAGGCCGTTGCTAACCTAATATAATATTGTTTCGACTAACAAAGTTCGAACGTGCCACTGAATACGGGAAGTCATATGGTGGTCATCAAAATTAAGTACGAAGATCCAACACTAATCACACTCCTATTGTTAAAAGTATTCCAAGGAGCTTCCTTAAAAAACAAGACCAAAGGTTTCGATGGGATCCCAAAAATTCAATATCTGATCCAGACAACTGGGTCTTGTCTTAGCCAGATCCAGTCTTCGCCAGACTCCTTGAACATTTTTACAATTAAAATTCAGAAACAGATTAAGGCCAAATAGCTAATCACCTGAGAAAACCAGGTTCAGATTTGGATTCAGCATGTGTGTTTACCCCTATAAGTCATATCTGTTTTGACGAAAACTTCCTGCCCCTTCTGCCAATTTCCCGGTTCCGGCCGAACTCCAGAACTACTTGTCCGGCGAAAAAAGAAAGCTCAAAGACGAAATCAGGGTATCTTCTTTCCCCAGTCATGAACATCTAATCAACTTTAAATAGAAATTTAGCTTATAACAAATTTTCCGATTCCAGCCGGATTCCGGTCGAACTATATGTCCGGGTAAAATACGATTGTCACACAGGGACTCAGCATCTCTTCTTACCCCAAAATCGCTTATCTAATCAACTAGAAATAAAACTTTGACTTCCAACAGTTTTCCGGTTTTGGCTGGATTCCGGACGAACTACATGTCCGGGTAGAAACTTGTTTTCACATAAGTGTTCAGCATGTCTTCTTGCCCTAAATCGAACATCTAATCAACTCCAAATAAAACTTTTAATTTTGACAAACTTTTCGGTTTGGGCCGGATTCCGGTCGAAATATTTGTCCGTCGAGAAAATAGTTTTCACCATCGTCTTCAGCATGTCTCCCTACCTCTAAATCGAACATTTAATCAACTTCAAATAAACTTTTACTTTCAACAAACTTTCCGGTTTGGGCCGGATTCCGGGCGAAATACTTGTCCATCGAGAAAATAGTTTTCACCATTGTCTTCAGCATGTCTTCCTACCCCTAAATCGAACATCTAATCAATTTCAAATAAAACTTTTACTTTCAACAAACTTTCCGGTTTGGGCCGGATTCCGGGCGAAATACTTGTCCGTCGAGAAAATAATTTTCACCATCGTCTTCAGCATGTCTTCCTACCCCTAAATCGAACATCTAATCAACTTCAAATAAAACTTTTTCTTTCAACAAACTTTCCGGTTTTGGCCGGATTCCGGGCGAACTACTTGTCCGATGACAAAATGGTTTTCACCATCGTGTTCAACATGTGTTCTTACCCCATAATCGACTATCACATTAGCTGTTTCAAAACATTTGGTTTGTCCCTTAATTTGAATCCCCTCCCCCACCCCTAAATGTAGAGCTACAAAGCCCATCTACGAACTTGACTGGTCCGACGACCCAACGAACCCTCACACCAAGTTTCATCAAAATATCTCATTCCCTTCGAGAGTTATCGTGCTTACAGACGGACGGACAGACGGACAACTTTTGCGATGTCATAGGTATCCCTCCACTTACGTTTTGGGATCCCAAAAAACGCTTTGACCGTTTGATTCCTGTTTCTGATATTGATTACAGTGAACAATCATGAGAAGAAATCCAATGTTGAAGCACCATTTCTAGTTTGTGTCAAATGATTTATTTTCTTTCTTCCGTCTTAGCTACCCGTCTAAGTTGGCGAAGTAATTCGCAAGACAAACAAGAGCTAGTAGCTCATATGGCACTTGCAAGTGTGGTTAAGAAGATGAAATATAGAATTTGCCTTTTCGCGGGTTTGTTCTGATCATTCGTAAGCAAAACCCTTGAGATGCGCAATTTAAACATTTGAACCCCCTTCCCACCCCTAAATGTAGGGCTACAGAGCCCATCTATGAACTTGACTTTACCCTTGACTCAAAGAATCCTCACACCGAGTTTCATAAAAATATCTCATTCCCTTCGAGAGTTATCTTGGTGACAGACGGACAACGTTTTCGGTGTCATAGGTATCCCTCCACTTACGTTTTGGGATCCCAAAAATCAGCTGCCTTTTCAGTAAAACTTTACCGAGCCTATTTTCTGTTGTTTGTAACAGATAATAGAAAACAGAACATAACAGTAGGCCTTACAGACTTTTTGCAGAGATGGTCATTACGGAGACAAAACCTGAAAAAAATCCGGTAGAACTTCGAAAAATTCCGGTAAAATTTTGAAGCCCCCCCCCCCCCCCCCCCCTATCAAGAAGTTATCGGGAACTGCCTTAAAAACAAGATTTTTCGCAGGTTTCAAAGACAGTAGCAATACAAAACAGCTAGACGTATGCAAGATTTGGAAATCACTTGATAAGCCCTTCTGTTTCGGTGCAAAAACAGCAAGGCTCTGTTCTAACCTACTTCTTCTTCTGTCCGTCTCAGCCGATTTAGAACACGAACTCATTACCGTTTGGTTTGAGACGTGGTTTTGTGGCGCAAACCTTTAAAGGCCCATTCACAACGGGTTTTTAGCTAATACTCGGTACCAGCCAGTTCCGGAAATCCGAGAAATAGAGACTGAGATTAGCTGGGTTTCTGCCGTTCGCAATTGATATTAGTGCCAGTTTCGGGTACCAGCTAGTCTCGGACCCAAGTTGAAATCAGTTCAACTTTTGTGGGTACTAGCCATCAGAATATTTTGGGGAATATTGAGGAATATTCTGATTGGCTAATTTCTAACCAAGCCCAATAGATAAAATCTCATCCACTCCTTGCTGTTTTGAACACGACAGTAAATTTAGGTCACTGTTCTTTGGTCTGACGTAGTTCAGCATTAGCTAATCGGAAAATTCCTAAACATTCCCCTAAGTAATCTGATTGGCTAGTACCCACAAAAGTTGAACTGATTTCAACTTGGGTCCAAGACTAGCTGGTACCCGAAACAGGCACCAATATAATTGAGAACGGCAGAAACCCAGCTAATCTCGGCCTCTCATTCTCGGAGTGATTTACGAGTATTAGCTGAAAACCCGTTGTGAATGGGCCTTAAGACAAGCAAACTTCTGCCCAGCTTGATACGGGTCTATGGAGAAATCTCGAGAAGGTGACAGGAAGGGTGTTGGAAAGCCCCCAATCGCCCATTGCACTTCCTAACTGATGACAGAGAATCGGACATCAGCACAGCCTGTTAGGTTGATGCCTTCTTAACCTTGTTATGGCACTTGCCCTTCCGACCAAATGCCATATACCGATCACTTTTCCGTCGGTCAGTACGGCGATCGCGAAGATGTGCAAGGACGATGAAACTTGGCAGTCATATTAGGGACCCAACCAAACCAACTTGGAAATAGCCTAGTCATAAAGATTTTAATACAAATAACATCGTTAGGTACTTTATAATTTTTAAGAGTTGCCGACCCTCTCACTGGATACATAATCTAGGAATGAAAAGGTGAATAACAATTTTGGTAGTTGCCAACTCCTCACTGCACTTTAGTGCCTACCCATGACAAGATTCTAACAAGAGTGAAGAATGGTGATCTTTGAAATTGAAAAGTTGCCGACCCCCTCCAAGAATACTAAAGACAGGGAGGGGACGGTGCAGCTTTCCAGTTTTTCGTATCCTTGAATTCTGAGGCAACTTTCCTTGTTTTAGTATGCCGGCCTGGTTTTAGTATGCCTATCTGCCTGCTTTTCCCGTGGACCGTGCCCTTACCTTCCCTTCCTGCTTTTAGTTGATCCCTAAATGAATAGACCGGGAATGACTAAAAAGAGGCACGGAACGGCACGGGCAATAAAAAGAGATTCCCAAGTAGTAGAAGTAGACAAGTCAGTGAGAGTTCTTAACTCCAGAGCCTAAAAGAAGGCACGTTAGAACATTGTCCCTGCCCCTCAGTCTGAATCCTGAAGGGGCTCTTTTAGTTTTCGTGCCTCTTTTTAGTACTCGTGCCTACTACACTATGCCGTGCCGTGCCTCTTTTTGTCGATCCCCTTGCCTTTCCTTCCTGCTTTTAGTCAATCAAAGTGAATAGAACCATCCCTTCACTTATGTTATGCGATATTAAACCTGGTACCGAGCAATGGAGCACAGTCAATAGCACATGGAATCCAAAAAACAAATGTTTATTTTAAAATACACTGTCATATAACCACATTAGTTCGCAACGATAGCATAATTATGATTTATGAGTGAACGGCGCCAAAACTTCTCCATCGGCTTCGTAAGAACGAAGGTGGCCGTTCCAAAAATTATTCGACGGAACTAATTCGAAAGCAATTGTTGGTGGCTTAGTGGCAGTGGCTCAGTTGATTTGCGCTACGGCAATCCTAGCCGAAGGTAGCGGGTTCAAAACCAGCCAAGGAGAGATTTTTTTCTTCACGTCACCTATTATAACGAAAGTAAATCAGTTGAAGGTAGGCTACGCAACAAATTAGGAAATAGGCCTAGCAAACTGTTCATGACTTTATAAAGCCTCGTTAAAAAGCGCATGAACTTTTCAGTGCTTTTACAGATATTAAACTGATCTTTTCTGATGCGGAACAGCACAAAATGTACTTCTCTGAAGAACGAACGACATTCTGTCTGAACTAAGGTTAGGACGGACGGATCGCGGGGACCTGGACGCGTGACCTTCGGCATGAACTACCAACTTGCACTAAGGGGTTTGTGATGTGAATACAGGTCGCAAGCCCCATATAGTTGGTTGGATACATAGTTTTCAGATTAGAATTTGTGAACAGATTAGGAAAGAAGAGGGGACCAGCTTTTAGTACTGCATTTCCCACAAGGGCATAGTGTTCGGTAAGAAATAAATCCTTTTCATGAAGATTAAGATGTAATTTATACAACGGACATTTACCGTCATGAATAAATGAAGAAGATATAAAGGATTTATAACTTATGCCCAATGGCCATGAGTAAGTAACAAATAAACCTGAAATAATTTTGGATTAAGCTTAACCTAGGAATAATCTCAGAGCCGTGTCGATAGTCCATGGCCTTCTTGGCCGAGGTCATTGAGAATCCAAAGGTGAGAAGAGAAAGGTTTCTGATATTTTACTCTTGCATCATCTGTATTTCCTCTTTCATTATCAGTACCGAGATCTGACATCATGCTTCTGATCATTCTGGTTCAAGCTGCATAGCCTACACGGGACGATTCTGGATCCTTCTTAATTACTACTCCCTTGCGACTCCATCGCTTTCTTCTACCACGTCAATGATAACAGCTGCGCGGGATCGATGTCAATTTAGAGGATTGGGCGAATCGTTGATGTGAAAAAATAGTAGGCAGTGATCTGAGAAAAAAAAACTCTTCAGGCCGGGTTTGAACCCGTGACCTTCGACTGAACAACCACTAGATAGAGGATTGGTACAGGATCAATCATCCCACTTGAGCTAAACTTATCCAAACAGTTTTACAAGCTCAATTCTGTGGCTCAGTTGTTTGGCGCTACGGGAATCCAATTTGAAGGTCGCAGGTCTAAAACCCTACCCGACGAGCGATTTAGACTTTCACTTCACGTAAATCTGTTCAAAGTAGGCTACGCAACCTATTACGAAATAGGCTCAATAACAACTTGTGCATGAGTTAGTTTATTCACAACTTTCTTCCACTTCTTCCAGAAGCAACTAAGATTTAAACTTCCGAAAATCAGCAGCTCCTTTTTTTGATCTTCCTTAACACCACAGTGACTCACTAGTACCGAGCGAGAACAGTCGTAAGATTATTCGCAGTTACTGGCGAGGGCTCGCTGTCTTTATTTTAGGCTTTCAATTCTTCCAATTTTTGGTGAATTATCGGTTTCTTCTTGTTTTCTGCTTTGTTTTGGTTTCCTTGGTTGTTGATCTTCATCCTCGTTTTGGCATTTTTCCTCGAAACTTTCTGTTTACGCTGAAGAACGGAGGGGGTTGTCCTCCCGAAATATTCGCCTTTTTTTCAGTATATTCGTTGGCCTTTACAAACCCCATTTTCATTTGTTTCTTCGTTGATTTTTTGTGATAAGTCAGGCCAATGTGGTTTACGAAATTATCTTCTTTAACACCAGATTGTGTATCAGCCAGTATGAACATCCACTGATCGCTGAAGCCGAGGGGCTGCTTACTGAAATTTTTGGCCTACACCAAGAGGCAGACTCGGAGGCAGATTCGGAGGCAGGGCCCGTCCACACCTTGTGATAGAAATGAGCAGCATCTCACTCAGGAAAGTGATTTTCAAAGTCTTCTGTGACTGAGGTCTTGGAATTTAGAAAGCGGAAAAAGAAAACAAATATCATACGTTACATTTCGGCCACAGGCTACCGATAATAAATTTAAACTATAGTCCAATTCCTTGCTAGGATTTCTGAGTTTTTTTTTTAAGAGCTAGGATTGAAAAGATTTTCAACTTAAAATAAAAAAAAACTGTTTGTTCTTATATATTCAAAATGAGTGCTCCAAATATAGAGAAGATCGAACAGAAGTGCTAAAAATTCAGAAAGGCTTAAGGCAATAAAACTTTTTTTCTCATATTAAAAGTGAAGCCCATAAAGTTCCAAACAATTTGAACTGAGATTCTGATTTATATATTGTTTTCAAGGGATCTACCATATTTTGTTTGGGTGTACCTCCCACTGTCGTATGCCTCCTTAAAGGACCCCTCGCACTATTTGCTCTTCAACTTGAAATATTTTAAAATATTTGAATACTTTAAAACTCGGCTGTGGTTTCAACAAATAACCCACGGTTTTGGCTCTTTTAACAATTTACATATCAGGTTTTTCAGATGGAAAAACTTCTCGCAGACAACTGTCGACAGCGTGATACACAGCGAAGGTAGCAAAACACGGCAAGTGAGAAAATCAGCGTGGTTTTGTTGGAGGGTTTAGAATGTTCCGTAGGAAATTGGGTTCTCCGGGCTTAGAAATATATGGAGTGATTATGGAAGTAGTTTACGCTAGTATTATAGGTAAGACAGGTCCTTCAACATTCCAAAGTGAAGATTTCGATGTCTTTTTTTTTTTCAAATCAATTGAAATATTAAAAAAAGTGGGCTTTCAGTATAATTAAATAAATTGCCTCGGGTTTGTCAATTGCAGTTTAGTCGTTTAGTAGGCTGGTAAGAAAAACAAGAGCTAGAAGCTTATTGACACTTGCAAGGCTGGGTTAAATGTGAGTTTATTAGTAATTCCTTATAAGTGAAACCTTTGAGAGATGAAAAATCATGGGCCTTTCTGTATCGTAGTGTACCATTTGGTAAAAAAAAAAAGTGTCTTCTTGTATTTCGCGCTGATCATACGCACTTTAAAGCGGCTGGGACTTCGTCTGTAAGCAGATACCTTCAGTTGCAAATCATCAGGGGCTCATGGAGATCATGAAATGTATCTTTTGGACAAGAGCATTTTTTCGACTTTGCAGTTAAGATGCCCACTTTGAGGGCACTAGAAATTCATTTGCAAGCGCAAGCCTTGAAGCAAAAATGATCATGGGACCTTGAGGATCATAAAATTTGTCGCAATTTTGTCAACGTTTCTCTTCAGATATAATTTACTTTACGGAATTCATTTTTAAGCAGAACCCTGGAGGCAAAAATTACCAGAGGTCTAAAGGGTCCTCAAAATCGTCCTAGTACATCAGGACGTACCGAGCTCAAGGATAATCAGAAATCCGGACCCCCCCCCCCCCAACTACCCCATAGTGCTCGAATCCGATCCGGTTACGTCAATGATGTATCTAGGACTTGTGCTTGCTCTTCCAACCAAGTTTCATTCCGATCCCTCCACTGTAAGCGTTTCCCAAGATTTCCAGCTCCCCTCTTCAACTCCCCCCGAAGTCACCGGATCCAGTCCGCATTTTATGTAGATCGCCTGAGACACGAGGTCTTTCCAAATGCTAAGTTTCATTAAGATCCGGTAACCAGTTCAAGAGTTATAAATACTTCAAGATTCCGGATTCCCCTCCCTCCACTCCCCCCACGATGATCGGATCATGCAAACGACTATTTTCAAGTCAGTTTGTTCAAGTCCATGATATGCCAGCCCAGTTGCGTCGTTCTAGTACATCAGGAAGTACCAAACTACCGGATAATTAGAAATCCGGACTCGGCCCCTCCAACTCCCCCCATAGTGCCCCAATCTATTCCGGTTCTGTCAATGATGAATCTAGGTTGTGCTTGCTCTTCCCATCAAGTTTCATCCTGATCCCTCCACTCTAAGCGTTTCCCAAGATTTCCGGTTCCCCTCTCTAACTCCCCCCGAAGTCACCGGATCCCGTCCGGATTTTATGTGGATTGTCTGAGACACGAGGTCTTCCCAAATACCAAGTTTCATTAAGTCCGATCACCCGTTCAAGAGTTACAAATACCTCAAGATCCGGATTCCCCCTCCCTACACTCCTCCGATGATGCTCGGATCGGGGTAATGACTATTTACAATTTAATCATTTGGGGTCCCTGATATGCCTGCCAAGTCTCATCGTCCTAGCTTATGTGGAAGTGCCCGAACTAGCAAAACCCAGACCGACGGACGGACAGAAATTGCGATCGCTATATGGCACTTGGCCGAAGGGCAAGTGCCCTAAAAACGGTTTATAAGAAACAATGGCGTCTTCCCGTCACCGGCACTTATCTCTACAATGATAATTTTGAATTTCGCGCCATGCCAAGAGCGTAGGTCGGTTGGACGGAGCTCCCGCCTCAGTCCACACGTCGGTTAACCGACCGGCAAACAGACCAAACAAACAGCTTATAAAAAATTAGGTCGGTTGACCGAAGGAAGCAAACGACTTGTAGCCAGAAATTTTGTAACTGGATGACGGATTAACTGGATGACGGCAAAGACGCAACTACTGAATTATTTTGACACTGCTCAGGGTTGTTTGATTTGTCACGCCAATTTTACACTGTGTATTACCGCATTTTTTTCAGGACATTTCTTGTAAAAGTGTAGGCTATTAGTTATTTTATTGTTTGTTGTTTTAGTTTATTTTGTTTAACTGCTTCGACGACATCTTCTATAAAAAAATCGTTATTCGGCGGAGAAATGGACTAACGCATTTTCAGCGGATCTTCAAGCATTTTTAGATGAATAAGGGATTCTTACCTAGATTTCTGTATTTTAGACCGACTCGGCGAGCCTTTAAATAGGTAGGTTTAAAAAAGAATTTATAAATACAAAAATCGAATTCTTAGAATTTTCGAAGATTTGCAAAGGACCGCGATTTGCGCGACACAAATGAAATCAAACATACAATTCCGGAACTTTCTTAATCGCCTTTCCATACTTCTCTCACAGCACTCGCCTGAAAATCGGTCCCTTCAGCCTCGGGACTGGAAATAGTGTCTTCAGCTGAGTTCGAGTGGCTCTTTCCCTTCTTCAAAAGCGATGAGAGCCTGTCTGATAACGAATTCGAAAGCTTCTTCAATTTATTCTCCTTCGGCAGTCTTTTGACTAGTCTGGAACAAGAAAGACCCCTTTTCAATTCACCTGGAACACCCAAGGAGTCAATCCGCTTTCACACTGACACACAGAGCTATGCAATCCCTGCGTCGCGCTTGCGGCGATGCAACGAAAAGCTTCCGCAGACAAATAAAACGCAACGAAAGAATAGAACCAAGCTCTAGTCTTGCGTTGCGAAGACGTCTTCCTTCCTTCAACTTGCATTGGCGTTGGCTGCTACATCTTGTCGGTTCCTTTCTGCCTTTCTTTAAAGCACAACTCTTACTAAAAATGATCTTTCCACTGTGAAATGGATCAGAAAAATGTTTTTCGATCTGAATTTCGCGCTTTTCTTCTTAGCGCTTGTCGACTCTGTCCACTGTCCAGCCTTCCTGCTCTTCGACGCGGCGGCTAGGCGCAAAATATTTGAAAACTGAAGACGCCGTGGTTTAAAAGTGGAAAACTAAGCGAATAAAAGAAGACAAAAACAGAAGATTCTCATGTCCTTATGTGTAAAAGAGTTCGATGAAGATTTCGGCAAACTTTGGATTTATAACGGGCAAAACTCGGCACGGCAGAAAAAGCGCTAAAAATTCGTAGGGACAAAACGAAACAATGGAGAAAGGAAGATTATAATCCAATAAGGGAGCTATGTATATTATAAACGGCAGAATAAGCAAGAGGGGTCCTTTAACTGATTTAATCTGATGCGTACGCATCAGAACTTTAAGTGAACAATTCAAGTTTTTGAAGAAAACTGGAAAAAAGAACTATTGACGGTGAAGAAAAATTGACTAAAGATGAAGAAACGAAAATGCATTAGAAGAAAACCGAGAAGGAAAACGTAAATACACATCCAGCGTGAAAGCTTCTCGCGTAGGTGTGAAAGGTACTCTACGCAGCCAGTACCACCGTGGTATCTGATGTACGGTTAATCTGCGAAAACGACAATTGTCGGAAAACTGCGCTTTTCGAAGTCATCCCGAAAGAAAAACAGATATTCAGTCACACCACTAAGTGGTAAACTTCTTCCCCACCAATGACAAAAATTGACGAAAGTGAGATGACTTTTTACGATACCACGACCAGTTACCACGGTCGGACCGTGATATCTGGGTATCTGTTACCACGATACAGCCCAGATACCACGATAACTGCAAAAACCCCTTTTGACCGTGGTATCAGATACCACGATATGCAAAAACGACTATAGACCGTGGTATCAGATACCATGGTATCTGTAAATACGCAACTAATGTTTCAGAGAAGTCTTCCTCCAAGGAATCCCATGGGCAATCTCTACATCGAAAGAGTGTTAATTTCTAGCACATAGCAGGCGGCATTGTAGATATGGGGGAAATGAACCATATCCTAAACCAATGTTACCAAAGTACCAAACCCTTTTTTCTTTCTATAAAAAATTCTCCCACAATCACTATTGTAAAATCCAGAAGGGATAACAAAATAATAATAGGGGTAAACGGGAAAATCAAGGTGACAAACAGAAAAAGAGTTGAAAAAAAAAACGCTATTTAATGAAGTGACGTTAAAGTTTAACTGAAAAGCCAATTTATTTATGTGTCATTTAACTGAACACACTGATTTTCTGGATTCTGCAAAGCGATTTTTTTTTATTTTCCACTATCTACTATTCCTATGACGTTCAGAATACCTGCGACCGTCCCCAGAACAAAAATTCTACTATGACGCGGGAAATTTTAATCTCAACACAAATGCGGCTTTTCAGTGGTCAGTGGAGAGATTGGTGAAGATTGCTTAGTGCCTGCACAAAAAAGAATCATAAATCTTTTTCGTGAGGCATACAACAAAAATACAAGCGCGTAGAGTTACCATAAATCACACGGAAATTGTAATATTTGAAAATCTGATTATTCGTGAATAGCGGAACAAAGAAGTGACGCGTTTTCAGCGGGTCTTCAAGCCAATTTTAGTGAATACGTGATGGGTAACCAGGTTGTCCTATCCCAGCCCTTTTCAGATCAACTTTAAGTAAAGTACTTTAATGTTTTAATAGTAGTTTTTAACGTTACAGAGTGGAGGTGGAGACGTAGCCACTAGCACTGGTTCAATCCATTACGAAGGAGTCGGAAAAAGAAGCAACGCGGGTATTAAAAAGGAAAAAGAAAAACAGTTTGGTGAGCCAGTGGAATGAAGTCCGATCTGTACATATTCGGGAAAGATAAATAGAAAATATGACAACTAACCTTTTTGTAGTGAAATTATGCAGTGGGCCGAATGCTAACGCTACCACGGTACACGTCAGGCAAATAACATTGTACGGCATACTGAAGTCTGGGGTTGCCATGGTAACGACTTGAGTCTCGGTATGGATGCGAACCAGATACCCTTTTGGTGACGAAACATTCATACTGAAAGAAAAATAGATGGGTGAAAAACATCAAATTCTGGTTCACTATCCTTTTTTACGTTTATGCTGGTTCGTTTCACGCTTTGACTCGCTTTTCATTTCGCAATAATATTTTACAAAAAAATGTCACTGATTCGAATTTTAACAGTTTAGTTGTTGTAAAAATTGACGGAACAGTTATTATTAGAAATGGTAAAAATATTAAGATTTTTGTAAGCACAAACCGAAGGAGTAGGTGCCATAATTGAGGAGAAATCATTGAGAGGAGAAGGGGTATTCGTGCCACTTCAAGAACGCCTTTTCAAATAAAAAAAATTATCATATTTTCACTAAGACTTGAAACAACTGAATCCCGATTGACGATTATTATTTAAGCACCGTCGAGGTGGGGCAAGGTTAAACCGTTTACGCTGCCACAGCCGGAGCAATGAGCAAATGCCCTATCGTCACAGAGATGGCGCTTTACACAAGTGACTTGTACCGTGACCAATATCATAAACAATTCCCTCGGTAGCTCAGTGGTAGAGCGACTGCCTTGTAAGCAGAGGGTCCTGGGTTCAAATCCCGGCTGAGGAGCATTTTTGTTTATCAGTTTACTATTTACAAATGTTTCTATCTCAAGGACGTCTTCCCCATTAAAAATTATACATTTGGTTTATTTGGTGTTCACCATGAGAGCCCGTCTTGTGGGTCCTGGTTTGTCTACGTGGCTCCAACAAGGGAGTCCTAGACTTCTAAATTATATTCGAAAAATTGTTTATGGTATTGGTCACGGTACAAGTGCCTTGTGTAAAGCGCCATCTATATTATTAATTTCCGTGACATGGGGATGTGAACTGGTTAGATGAATTTGTCTTCGGGCGGGATCACTGTTCCTATGGCCGGCTTCTACCAGACTATTGTAGTGGTTTGCGAACTCTGTTCACTCGGTAGCTCAGTTCACTCGGTAGCTCAGTGGCAGAGTGACTGCCTTGAAAGCAGAGAGTCCTGGGTTCCAATCCCGGCTGACGAGTGTTTTTGTCTATCAGTTCACTATTTACAAATCCCTATCGTCCCTATAAGCCCAGCAAACCATCTTGCGGAAAAATAAGCAAAAGGAACCTGGTTTCCTGGTCTTTCCTTGCCGATTCCTTCTATTCCTTATTTTTTATATTCGTTCCCCTTTTTCACACCGTATCGTTTACTCTTTTCATTCCGTCATTTAAATAATAATAATAATCGATTTATTTCCCATCATGATGCACGAACGTACAAAAAGACGGAGTAATTAAATGAGGAAGAAGAAAAAATCAAGAAAGAAAGAAATGAAAGAAAAGAACATTACTGTCAACAGAAATTCTGGAAAGAACACAGGAAACTTACAAAGAAAACCACACACACTGACAGAATTTACACTGAGTAAAGCATCTGCTGAGCTGCATTAAGGCTGCGCTTAAACCGCTCTCGCCTTTCCCGAATAACAGATATAGTCTTGCTACTCCATACTTTGAAGACAATCTGCTATTACCTGTCCAAGGTGGAACTCTCAGCAGATACTTTACATATTTGTAAAATATTCTGTAAAAAGATTTGCGAATTTCTTTCATATCTGACCATGAAAACAGCAAATGTAGCATAATATGCAATACACCTACAGAGCAGGAAATAAGATCCCCAGAAGCTGTCTTATTGGGGATTCTTTTAAAGATAAATTGTTGTGGTGGAAAATAGGGAAAAACCATTACCGTCGACAGGGTGATTACTGTAAATACTACTTGTACCTTCGTTCTGGGCTCTAGGCAAAAATCAGAGCCCCCTCGGTACGAAAAAAAACTAGCGGAAAAACCCGAATACCCAATCCCCTCCCCCGAATGCAAATACATAGGAAATTATAAAATCTCATTGAAAACTGCAGTTTGGACCGGGAAGACAACGATTTTCTCTAGGTACGAGAGTTAGACGTAAGCGGGTGACGGCGGCTAGGGTTTTTGCCAGAGTTTCACCGGAGGAGGGGGGGGGGGGAATTAGGCCGGGGGGTTTAAGCCGGAATCCCTTTTTATGGACAATTCGAACACCATAGCCAATATTATTCACAACTAACATACCAACGAACTAACCTTTATGACAATGAGTCCGTCAATCCGGACCGCTCATGAATTACTTAGTGGGTCAGAAGGTGTATGATAGCTTACTGGATAGTCTAAACATTTTTCCTTGACAATTTGGGTGATTCTTCCTCACAATAACATAAAGACCTCAAAAGTAGTTACTAAAATAAGTAATTGCAGATATTTAAGCGTATTTTGGTTCTTACTTCTATTCATATGTCAGGTAAACATTTTTCCTTATGTCTGATTTTACTATTATATCCATTCTAAGGTTCCCCATTTGGGCGCTTCCGGATTGCACACTAGATAATCCCACGGTCGTACCGACGCCTGGTCTGAACTTGCGACCTGGATAGGAGATGACCTAGGATGCTAAGATACTTTGGACTAAACTACCATTGAAGGGTGGAGGAACTAATTTTTGGTGAAATTACAAGATAAGCTTCCAAAGAAAAGAGGAGGCTTTTGCGGTACTGCTTACGTCAGACTGTTCGTGAAAAACATAGAAAGCTGAAACCACCGAGAAAATTGCAATTCCAAGCTTTTCAGGTTACGTAGGCTAAGTTGAGATATGGCTCACTGGACATTCCTTTCAATCTCGCGTATTCCAACGACATCATCCTTAATGACACTTGACTTTTAAGATGCCTTGCTGAAGCATTCAACTTTCCGCGGAGCTTTCCACTAACTTTCTGGAATCCTTTTCCGAGAAAGCTCCTTCGGTTTCCAAAGCGCGAGAACCCTTGCAGAAACTTCAGCAAATTTCCGAAGAAGCGTGAAAACCACTGGAAAGTGATTCTGACTTTGCTTTCCAAATCCCGAAAACAATTCTTGCCTGTAACCGAAATTTTAAATAAAATCCTTTTCCTTTTTTTGTGTTGATTTTTTAAGTTTAGATATTAAATTTGTTGCTATTTTTGTTTTTTTGTAATTCATGAAAATCTGACCATGTTAACGCACAATGTATATAACTGTGTTGCGAGAGCAACACTTTGGTTTTGTCCTCGTTTTCTTTTTTTTTTTTTTTTTCCTATGACTCCGATTTCATTTTATTCCTAATAACTGGTAAGGGTCTAACCTGTGCGGTTTTTACGGAAAGTGTGGACCTTAGGCCGGATTGATGAATATGACATTACATTTTGGAAAGCTCCGTAGAACTCTTGCCTGGGGCCAATAAGGATGGTTTTTGCTTGTCCTCGAGCCAGAGCCTACGGTGTGTGAAGTGAAGTGGAGTTATACAGCCCACGTCAGAGAGGACTATCTGAAGTAGTGTCGCGAACCTTTCGTTTCGCGATTTCAGCTGAGTTTATCATTCGTTTTTTTGCACTTGGGTTTGCGGCAGAGAAATGATATCAGATGTGCCTCTTAAACTTTTAAAGTTCTCTCATTGCTAAAGAAACTAGAGCTTATCCTTTGTTCCTTTCTAAGTGGTGACGTTCGAAAGTTGGCCTACGGCAAAAAAGTCAACTTTTAAACTAAGACAGGTAGATTTTTTTTTTTCGACGGCAATTGATAGCCGTTGATAAGCTGATCAAAGTATATGTCATCCATTTTTTTGTAAAAAAATTCCTTCATGAGATACACCAGTTTGACATTTTCAAGGGGCTGACAACTTCAGTAGTAAGGTACACACTGAAACCAAACAAGAGCTACGAGCTCATATGGCACTTGTTACGAGTAGGCACGGCTCGGTTATGTCAATGATATATCTAGTGTTTGCTAGGTGTCTTCCCACCAAGTTTCATCTAGATCCCTCCACTCATAGCGTTTTCCAATATTTCCGGTTCTCCCCTCCAGCTCCCCCCAAAAGTCACCGGATCCGGTCCGGATTTTAAGTGGGTTGTCTGAGGCATGAGGTCTTTCCAAATATCAAGTTTCATCGAGATCCGGTCACCCGTTCAAAAGTTATAAATACCTCAAGATTCCGGATTCCCCCTCCCTCCACTCCCCCAACAGTGCCCGAATCGGCTCGGTCATGTCAATGATGTATCTAGTGTTTGCTAGGTGTCTTCCCACCAAGTTTCATCTCGATCCCTCCACTCATAGCGTTTCCCAAGATTTCCGGTTAACCCCTCCAGCTCCCCCAAAAGTCACCGGATCCGGTCCGGGTTTTAAGTGGGTCGTCTGAGGCATGAGGCCTTTCCAAATATCAAGTTCCATCGAGATCCGACCACCCGTTCAAAAGTTATAAATACCTCAAGATTCCGGATTCCCCCTCCCTCCACTCCCCCCACAGTGTCCGAATTGGCCCGGTTATGTCAATGATGTATCTTCACACCAAGTTTCATCTTGATCCCTCCACTCACAGCGTTTCCCAAGATTTCCGGTTGCCCCCTCCAGCTCCCCCCAAAAGTCACCGGATCCGGTCCGGATTTTAAGTGGGTCGCCTGAGGCATGAGGTCGTTCCAAATATCAAGTTTCATCGAGATCCGGTCACCCGTTAAAAAGTTATAAATACCTCAAGATTCCGGATTCCCCTCCCTCCACTCCCCCGACAGTGCCCGAATCGGCTCGGTCATGTCAATGATGTATCTAGTGTTTACTAGGTGTCTTCCCACCAAGTTTCATCTCGACCCCTCCACTCATAGCGTTTCCCAAGATTTCCGGTTGCCTCCTCCAGCTCCCTCCAAAAGTCACCGGATCCGGTCCGGATTTTAAGTGGGTCGTCTGAGGCGTGAGGTCTTTCCAAATATCAAGTTCCATCGAGATCCGATCATCCGTTCAAAAGTTATAAATACCTCAAGATTCCGGATTCTCCCTCCCTCCACTCCCCCCCACAGTACCCGAATCGGCTCGGTTATGTCAATGATGTATCTAGTGTTTGCTAGGTGTCTTCCCACCAAGTTTCATCTCGATCCCTCCACTCATAGCGTTTCCCAAGATTTCCGGTTACCCCTCCAGCTCCCCCCAAAAGTCACCGGATCCGGTCCGGATTTTAAGTACGTCGTCTGAGGCATGAGGTCTTTCCAAATATCAAGTTCCATCGAGATCCGATCACCCGTTCAAAAGTTATAAATACCTCAAGGTTCCGGATTCCCCCTCCCTCCACTCCCCCCCCCACAGTGCCCGAATCGGCTCAGTTATGTCAATGATGTATCTAGTGTTTGCTATGTGTCTTCCCACCAAGTTTCATCTCGATCCCTCCTCTCATAGCGTTTCCCAAGATTTCCGGTTGCCCCCTCCAGCTCCCCCCAAAAGTCACCGGATCCGGTCCGGATTTTAAGTGGGTCGTCTGAGGCATGAGGTTGTTCCAAATATCAAGTTTCATCGAGTTCCGATCACCCGTTCAAAAGTTATAAATACCTCAAGATTCCGGATTCCCCCTCCCTCCACTCCCCCCCCCACAGTACCCGAATCGGCTCGGTTATGTCAATGATGTATCTAGTGTTTGCTAGGTGTCTTCCCACCAAGTTTCATCTCGATCCCTCCGCTCATAGCGTTTCCCAAGATTTCCGGTTGCCCCCTCCAGCTCCCCCCAAAAGTCACCGGATCCGGTCCGGATTTTAAGTACGTCATCTGAGGCATGAGGTCTTTCCAAATATCAAGTTCCATCGAGATCCGATCACCCGTTCAAAAGCTATAAATACCTCAAGGTTCCGGATTCCCCCTTCCTCCACTCCCCCCCACAGTGCCCGATTCGGCTCGGTTATGTCAATGATGTATCTAGTGTTTGCTAGGTGTCTTCCCACCAAGTTTCATCTCGATCCCTCCACTCATAGCGTTTCCCAAGATTTCCGGTTGCCCCCTCCAGCTCCCCCCAAAAGTCACCGGATCCGGTCCGGATTTTAAGTGGGTCGTCTGAGGCATGAGGTCGTTCCAAATATCAAGTTTCATCGAGATCCGATCACCCGTTCAAAAGTTAAAAATACCTCAAGATTCCGGATTCCCCCTCCCTCCACTCCCCCCACGGTGCTCGGATCGGGGAAGTGACTATTTCCAACTTAATCATTTGGGGTCCCTGATACGCTTGCCAAGTTTTATCGTCCTAGCTTATCTGGAAGTGCCCGAACTAGCAAAACCTGGACAGACCGACAGACCGACAGACCGACGGACGGACAGAAATTGCGATCGCTATATGGCACTTGGCCGAAGGGCAAGTGCCATAAAAAGGGCGATACGAGTTGTGAGACATGTAGGGGACTTGTAAGCAACAGTCAACTGTAAGCTCATAATCATCTTCGGCGATGAGGGGTTTGCAGCTTTTGTTAGTTGGTGTACATGTTATTTGTTTCCGGTATATTCGACGGTAAGAACAGTTTGGTTCCCAATAGTAAGATAGGCAAGGGACTTGTAAGTAATAATCGGCTATTATGCTTGTCGTGAACTCCCCTGCCACCCGTGAGGTAGCGCCCTTGTCAATCTAGGGCGGAATAAAAGACCATGATGAGAGTCAGTCGGAGTTAAGACTCAGGAGTTGCTGTTTACCGGCTCGACTAGCGACAGTCTGTTTACTTTTCCTTGTTTTCTTATGTGCTGCAAGCTAATAAAAGTGACCTTTTTGAATGAATTTATGTCGAAGAGAATAAGACACGACAATGCTACACTCATCTTCAGCGATGAGGGGCTTGCGACTTTTGCTAGCTGGTGTACCCATTACTTGTTTTCGGTGAACTTGATGTCTATCACGGGAAAGGGACTTGTAAGTAGGGATCGGTTTACGAGGGGTTAGAAATTTTTGCAAATGGGTGCACATTCTATTCGATTTTTATAAATCTGACGGGAAGAAAGTTTGTGTCGATGGTCTATTGCTGTACCCTAGGATTAACTTTTTACGCAATGGATACAGACGAAAATGTAAAACAATGAAGTAGTTTCATAATAATTAATAGTGTCATCTATGGTATTTTAATCCTGAAAAGTTACCGATAATACCAACTAGATTATATAAGATATTGTTCCAAGTTTTCATCCGTCACGATGTCTACGATTGAAAAGGATAAACGTTCAACTGACTGCAAAGTCAATTTAGTCCCTACTTCCGATTTTATTTTGTTGTTGTTTTTACAACGCTGGCTGTTATAATCTTTAGCGATGAGGGGTTTCCAACTTTTGGCAGCTGGTGTACCCAGTATTTGTCTCCGGTGAACTTGATGTCTATCACTGGGGAGGGACTTGTAAGTAAGAATTGGTTCACGAGGGGCTAGAAATTTGTGCAAATTGGTGCACACTGTTTTTTATTTCTATAAGTCTGACGGTAAGAAGGTTTGTATCAATGGTCTATCGCTGTAACCTAGATTAACTGTTTTGGTCTATCGCTGTAACCTAGATTAACTGTTTGCGCAACGGGTACAAACTATATTGCAAAACATGAGGTAGTTTCGTAATAATTAATAGTGTCATCTATGGTACTTTTATCCTGAAAAGTTACGGATAGCTCTATAATACCAACTAGATTATGTAAGACATTGTCCCAAGTTTTCATCTGTCACGATGTCTACGATTGAAAAGGATAAAGTTCAACTGACTGCAAAGTCAATTTAGTACTTTCTTCCGATATTCTTGTGTTGTTGTTAGGGCAATCGATAGCTCCTGACGAGGTGATCAAAGTATATGTCATCCATTTTTCGGTACAAAAATTCCTTCAAGAGATACACCAGTTTGAAAGTTTCACGGGGTTGACAACTTCAGTAATAAGGTACACACTGAAACAAACAATAGGCGATACCAGTTTAGTCCCTTCTTCTTATACTCTTTTGTTGTTGATTTTACAACGCTGAGGATGACTAATGTCATAATTCACAACAGCCTTTGATCATGTGATTACTGATGGGTTCTTCTTAGAAAATACCGTTTTATAATCTTCGATAAGTTGACAACTCCAGCATTTAACTGACAGCAAAGAAACAAGACCAAAGTGTTGCTCTAGCAACACTTTAGTCGGCGAAGCCAGACAAAGGTTGTCGCAACACTTCAGCAACGTAGTCTAGTTATGTTTGACGAGAGAACAAATATTCTGTCTTTTGTTGACTGATTGAACACCATACCTTGCGTAAAAGGTGCTCCTGGTCTGAGGCAAGGCGGTGTAGTTCCGGGACACTGGCACGAAAGCGCTGACCACGGCTGCTGGGATATCGAACCCGTGGTTTGCATCGGGAGGGTATTCGTGCCACTTCAAGAACGCCTTTTCAAATTCCAAATGAACTTCAACAACCGAGAGAGGTGGAACAGTCAGAACAAGTTCAAGGTGATGGGGTCGTACCCGGTCGCGCCCCGGCACGAAGTGTATCAGATCTGAAAGAGGAAATGTGCCCGCTGTATCCAAGACGGCTTGATCTAGCCCTCAGCTTCTATTTCATGCGAACCAGCATTTTACTTTTGGCAATCCTGAAAGCAAGTTAAAGTTTGAAAAGGACTGGGATAGGACAATCTAGTTACCCATCACTTATTCACGTAAATTGGCTTGAAGAGCCGCTGAAAACGCGTTACATCGTTTTCCCGCTATTAGCGAATAACCAGTTTTCAAATAGTGGGATTTCCGTGTGATTTGTGGTACCTCGCGCTCGTATTTTTGGTGTATGCCTTACGAGAAAGATTTATGATTTTTTTTTGTTCAAGCCCTTGGCAATCTTCACCAATCTAACCACGGCCCACTGAAAAGCCACATCTGTGTTGAAATTAAAATTTCCTGCGTCATAGTAGAGCTTACGTTGTGGCACGGCTGCAGATATTCCAACAAAAATCCCTTTGCAGAATCCAAATAATTCACTGTTTTCGATTAAATGAAACAACAAATAGTTGGCTTTTCAGTTAATTTTTTAAATTAATATTTGTGCACTGTTTACAACGTTTCTATATCAGTTATTTCAGATTTGTTTTTCAAAGGTATCAAGGGTAACAACATTTGCTGTTTTGTTTTAATGCATTACTGTGTGGCCGTTTATTTCTCTAATTAACATTAATCTGAGAGAACGAATTAAAATCTTAGGATTACCTGGCTTAATTATTTGCTTGGAATTAAGAAAAATCTTCATGGTATGTCCTATGACACGGAGAAACCAAGGCAGGACTTCCATGTAGACAACACGGACCGACTCGGAAGCTCGACTGTTGGTGATTTGCGTAACGACAGTCCCCCGTTCGTTTCCGAACCCTGAAATAAAAAAGATAAATTGTTAAGGCAGATTTCTATTTATGCATTTTTCATTTTCGGTAAAATTACAACGCTCCCGAGCGTGGTAAGCAAATAGTTACTATTTCGAGAAGGTTTGAACGAAAATAGTAAATAACACACTATTATTGGAAGGGTGGAAAACGCTAGTTGTTCGAGGGTCAAGGATCTGTGCCAGTGTCACGACGACTGTATTTGTATGTGAAGGTGCACTCTCAACCTGATATTATGGCAAGGGGTGTAGTAGGCCGGACAAAAGATGGTAAATGTCCATAGATACATTCATCGGAGTCAGAATAGCCTAGGGCGTCAGGATGGCATACATACTCCGCTGTTACGCAAAAAGCGGGTATAAACAAATAAATAAATAAAACAAATAAGAAAAATAAAAAAAAACTACACGTGCAGAATACACGACTTCATTTTGGATTCCCCAGGTCAACTCACACTATGGTTTGAGTACCGAACCACCAGTGCCGTCTTTTACTGTTGGTGGACCCTAGGTCATCCATGGGTTTTGGCCCCTTTTCGCGAGTCAAAACTGTAAAAGCGCCAGCACGTTAGCACACAGGATTCTGGGTCGAGTCACACTGGTCAAATCTGAGCATATTTCGGTAACATAAACGAAGGTGCAACGTTGCTCACACCTGGATCCTGGATGGTAATGAACAAGGCAACACGGCTACCAACCGTAGCCTGGTTTCTGAGCAATTTACAGCGGCCGCTGGCCTCTCGTTTCCCCTGGCCCCCCAGCCCAGGCCTAACCGGCCTAAGGGTAAAGACGGCACTGCAAACCAAAACAGGCTATAAATCACCCATCATACACTAGGCCCTGCAGGCCAGCCCACTCTAAGGAATTACAAACAAGACTCATAAGAATGACCTAAGGTCCGTGAGTAAACAAAAGATTTTATTCTCTGGTATGTAGGCTACTTACAAAATAAGAATAAACAATCTTTAAGTGAAAACAGTTGTTGGCCGGGCGAAGCCCGGAAAAGAAGTGTCCAAGAAGGTGACTCGTCCTCGAGGGATGAGTCATGATCACAAGTTAATAAATAATGCAAGAACGGACAGTGACCGCTACAGTATAAAAGATTAAACATACTGAACGGAAAGGGAGTAGCGCTGCCTAGCGGCAGTTAGCAGTGCGGGTGCAGATGGCACCACCGTAACACCAGACTCGAGGGGCGATCGCACATAAGATCTGTAGCAGACTAGGAGATCTTCTTGGTTTCTGTCAGAGCAAAATAACGCTAGGGAGTATCGACAAGCTGTATGATTCCCATGTACTGAAAACGGATCATAGTCACAGCTCCTCCCATTACGCTCAAGACATTCGAGGCGTTAAAACTTCAGCGAGCTGTCTTTTCGTGCAGGGGCGGGTTGAGAAAATTGCAGCACCGCTAAGATGCAGTGTGGACAACGAGGAGACAGGGAGGTTTTTCTTTTGTGTTGCGACAATGGAAGATATTCAGGAAGCGTGATAACGATAAGTGCATTTTATGCAGCTTTCTATATAAGCATAAGAACGACAAAAAAAATATTATCGGAAACCCATATATAATACCTTGTGTTATCTATAAGAGCGTTAAGAACAAATTTATTACGCCAATAACTTAATAGCAAAAACGAAACCTTTAAACATTTCTCGAAGTATCGCTACAGCGAGAAGTAGAAGTGGATAAATGGCTATTTACAGATAAAAAACCCTTGTGATACGTATGAGAGCCTTAAAAATTGATTGCGTTAGGAATAACTTGATGCCGCCACTAGCGGAAAACACAACTTCCAAATTTATCAAAGAAAACTAAAAACCTGAAGACGGAACAACTTGAAGATAGGAATAGCTTGACGACGTCAAAAGACAACCTAGATAATTTAAAACTCAAACTGAAGAAAGATTATTTACAGTAAAAATCAGACCGTTTCATACCCATGCATGAATCATATTTCAGTTGACTGTAACCTTGCTTGTCGGAGCAGACCGTTTTCGTCATACCTAGTATTTTCCATCAGTGGCCTTACGATTGATCGATCGGTTGAATTTCACCAAATAATGGAAGCGCATTCGGAAGAAATAAGCCAAAAATTTCTCTTTGGGTAAATTTGGGCACCGAAAGGGGAAATCCAAGGTTGCTGCTATTTTGCAAGATCGATTAACCAGTCCAGTTTCCGAACAGCTTTAGCTGAATTCCACGACTGCTATATTTTCCAGTTCCTTACAGAACTTAACGAACCGGATGGATGGTGCGATCAGCCCGGAGAAGTTATTCACAGAGTGTTCGTACGCCTCGATTCTCAAAAAGTCATATGCCTGATCGAACTCATTCCTTCCCTCCATATAAATTTTATCATGGCAAGGCCTCCAACTACAACTGCCTCAAGGCTCAATCTACCACGACGAGATAAGCTCACTCCGAGCTCCGCACGGAGTCAGCGTCGGTGAACGACTAAACGAGTTTCAGTAGGACCGGTCTTCTGCTACTTGTGGCGCTACAATTCGACTTTGTGTCCCTTTATAAACGTTTTACATACTCCCTTGCGTTATTTTGCTCTCGTTTTTTTTTCAGGTTTGAATGAATGAATGAATTTATGACGCACTGCCCAAGGGCGTAAGTGCAGTAAAAAGGATAAAATATAAAATAATCGCAAAACACTCAACAAATATTTTCCATAAAGGTTAAAAAATTTTCCGGTAAGGTTTGAGAACCTTACCGAGAACACTGCCAAGAACAGTCAGCCTAAGAGCTTCTGATCAGAACACCAATCGGGCAAACATTCGGTTCTCATTTCAGCGAATAAGACCTCTCGGTATAAGAAAGCTTACGTGCGGATCCCACATTTGGTCCCCCTCTTTTCGCTAATTGGTGACTCTAAGAGGGGTGTGGGAAGGGAATTACTAGTACAGAAACTCACCTGATAAGAACCGAACAGCATACAGAGGTGGAGGAGGAATTACACCGTATACAATCGGCTTATTGTATATGGCTCGGACGTTCAGCGCTCCATCTTCTGTGTATTCTCTAACATCATACACGGCAAAATCAACCGATGAGCCCCCTCGAACACTGACCTGAACCTTAGTGTCAGGAAGAACACGAAATGAAGTACTTGTCTGTAAAAAAAAAAGGTTATATTTTTTATGTTTTGAGCAAATGAGAGGATCATGTAGTGGTCATCTCGTCTTTAGTGTCGAATTTGTTTTTTTAATCAATTTTGAGTTGGCGTTTCTTAAAGGGTTCCAAATAAAATTATCAATCAATCAATCAATCATCAATCAACAAACATTGGCAAAATTAGTTCACAATTTCAATAAAGAGCCTTTAGCTTTATACTTTGTGTGCATTTTCTGTTTTCAGACTGCTACAAATTTATTATATCTGAATTCAAAAAAATGTCACGTTTTTAATTATAAGATTTGTTATTTTTTCTTTGTGTATTTTTCATTTAGACTATTTTGAGGTAAGTTTTCGATTTAAAAAAAGAAGAAAAAAAGATTATGGATAAATAGTTTTTGGTTATTTTTGTGTCCGTCTTGCACAAGTGACCTGTTGGCACATACTAAGACGAACTATTGGTAAATGAAATGTGTTGAACGACTGGTAATGTTGAAAAACAAAGAAACTAAATACTTTGACATTTTAAGTTTCCTTATTAATCACACCATTTGGTCTCAAGCCACGAATTATCTTGTGTTTTCGAAATAAAATAAACCAAAGCATCTCGATTTCAAGGGAGTACATCAGCATTTCAGTCTGAAAGGACAAAGCATGCTTTCAGGTTAAATAAATGTTACTCACCCTATTCTGCGATACGTCGACATATATTTTGCTGACAGACGCTAAAGGACATGCTGAAAAAAGTCCACCTCCAAAAGTTGTCCTCAGGGACCAGTCCTGCTTTCCTAGAGATGCTGAGTTCATCACCGATGGTTCAGTCACCATAGTCAAAGACAAGGCCAGTTCGTAAGCTACTGACGTGCATTCGAGACCCTATGAAGAAACATCAAATTACCTTTCAAAATGTATACATATTTGTACATATAATCATGGATCGTTTTTTTTTTCCAGTTATGCATGTCACATGATTTCCAGGGTCCCCGTCCAACTCAACCCAAAAAGGCCAGACCAGTCCGGACCTGGAAATGAAACTTGTGCTATCTCCAACTATCAGGGTCCAGCCGGACTGATCAACCATCCTAGACTTACGCATGCCAAAATATATTCAATTTATTTATTTATTTAATAATAAAGCAAAACATATCTCTCGTGGGCAGGGCCCAAATACGATGTTTTTGTAGTCACAAATAAAGTCATAAATAAGATAAAATAAATTGTCAACATATAATTTAAAAGTAAAAAAAAAGGTAACAAGGCAGAACAATGCTAAAGAGCATTGTACTGCTTTACGAAGCTCGGCACAAAGCTTCTACTGTAGCGCATAGTGTTACAGTAGATTGGGATCAGTTTGGGAACCTTTTCAGCCACTTCTCGGGGGGGACGAGATCTTACAGGAACAAAGGGTGGGGGAAGGAATGAACGGTACATGGGATGCTGGAGAAGGGATGAGCCAAAGTTGCGGCATAGTTTTTCGCGGCGGGAAGAAAGGGATTCAATTTTAAATTCTTTGAGGTAAAAAGAGTATGGTAGGGGGGAACCGCCATAGATAATTTGCAGCGATCTCTTCTGAACTCGCTCTATTTTATCAGTTTCGTCTTGGGTAAGAGCAAAGTGCCAAACCGGACAAGCATATTCGACTAAGGGTCGGATGAAAGAGCAAAACATTAGCTTTAGCTTGTCCTTAGGAACCCGAAACTTTTTCAGTGTTTTTAGCATTTGAATTGCGCTATTAGCTTTCTTTACAAACGTCTTTGTATTTTCATGCCATGAAAGGTCAGAAGAGATCACTACACCTAGTAGCGTTATTTTATCCCTGATGAGCCCAGAGTCGATAGGAGGTTCGAAAGACGGCCGAGTTTTTCTAAGAAAAGAAAAGGTCGTAACCGAGCACTTATCTTTATTCACGACCATATTCATTTCAGTCGCCTCTGAGGTAACCTGGTCGATGAAACCGGCAGCGTTACTTTTGAAATCCTCAGATACGACTTCCGCTAGGGACAGATCGTCAACGTATTTCCAACTGTCCTCCAGCCCAGCAGCAATTTCATTTATCATGAGGAGGAAGCACAGCGGACCGATCACAGTTCCTTGTGGAACTCCACAAAAAACTGGTGAAGAAGTAGAAAAATGGCCTTTATACTTTACAATTTGCTCTCTATTTGTCAAGAAGCTCTTGATGATTTTGACGATAAAATCGGGTATATTTTTTTCCACCATTTTTTCCAAAAGAATTTTATGGTCAACAAGGTCAAATGCCTTTTTAAAATCAATTGCAATTAAATTTATCCATTTGCCAGGTTCATCTAGATGTTTTAAAATAAAATCAATCAAATTAACTAGGTAATGGACTGTCGAACACTTAGGAATGTTACCAAACTGCTTTCGATCAGTTACTTTTAAAAGATATTCTTTAAGCCATGTGGCAACAAAACTTTCGTAAATTCTGCTGAAAATTGATGTAACTGTGATCGGCCGTACACCAGAGAAATCATTAGGTGCTCCTTTCTTTGGAATGGGGGTGATAAAACCTTTCTTCCATTTCTTTGGAAAATAACCTGTTCGCGTTATGTTATTGTATATTATCTGGAGGGGTAAAGCTAATTCTTTAGCAAATGCTTTAACGAGAACAATTGGAATATCAAAAGGAGCAACAGAAGTTCTTTTTAACTTAGAAAGTTTACGGGTTACACTTGACAAAGAAATATCAGGCATTAAATTATCAGTTGAAGGAGCAGTTAAATTTTGTGGAGGGTCTTCAGGTGGAAGAGGTGGATAGGACTGCACAACTGCAGCGAAATGGGCATTTAAATCATTCGCAGTTTTCTCTGGTGGCTCCTCCTTCATGAAGTCAACTGGTTGAGAACTTTTTCCAGTCAGACTTTTAACTTTGCTGAAGAACTGCGAAGGCTTGGACTCCAAAAGATGACCCACCTCATTTTTGTAATAATTAGCCTGTGCTTCTTTTATTTTCCACTTAATTTCATTTGCCAATTTTTTTGCTTGTTCTTTTTGATCTTTTCGAATAAGGTGTAATTTACGCTTAATTAGTCGCTTTATTTTTGAATTTACATACGGTTTATCACTAGAACAAAATTTTGTTTTACGCTCAGGGAAGCACTCAAGAAATTTTTCATTAATTTTACCATGAAATTCCTCAACTTGGGAATCCAAGTCCTTCGCTGCGGAAACCAAGGTCCAGTTCTCCTCCGTGATCCAGGTTCCGAACTGCAACAGACCAGGATCTGTGATTGGTCTAGAAGTGACCTCAGTTACCGAATATTGGATCTTTACTCTCTCAAAAGGGTTCCACTGGAGCATATAGTGGTAACTACCGCCAAGTGGTGCTAGTTTACTCGGATTTTGATAATATTTAGAAAGGTTTGTCAGGATCACATCCAGAGAAGTTTCACCTTTAGTTGTCGGGAAATTAACCACGCTTTTGAGACTAAGTGACCTGGCCAGCGATTTAGTATCCAGCTCATTACCATCTCCTAGTATAACTACTCCAAAATATGGATGTGTTCTCTGGATGTAATCCGTTGATTCTTGCAGCTTCTCCCAAAACGCCTTTCTTGCGGCAGCGGGCTGACCAGGTGAATAGTAGAAAACGCACACCGCTACCGCAGAGAACGGCCTAGGGAGTCGCTTAGGTTGCACTTTCACCCAAATAATCTCATCTTGTTCATCAAAGAAAGGTATAGTTAAAAGCTGTGGTTTAAAATCTTCATGCACAAGGGTCATAACTCCTCCTCCTTTCTTCCCAAGGGGATGGTCATCAGGGCGAAGTTTAACAAAAGAAGAGAATTTTGGAACTTTTAATAAATTTAAATCTTGTCGATGAACCTCGGTTATACCGATGACAGAAGAACCAAGCATTTGGGCCGTGGACTCAAGTTCAGTTAATTTTTCTAGGTTTAAACTTTCCGCATTGCTGTAGAGGAAGGAAGGAAACACGTAACGCTTATCATTAAATTCACGGGATACCGCTTTATTTTTAAAGTTCTTGCCTCCCATCGATCCCGGGGCAGCATCATGGGAGAGGGGGGGAGGAAGGGGAGAGACTGATGTCGGTTCCGAAACTGGCTCCAATCTTTCATCCGTACCTTGGTCCGTCACAACCGGCAACCCTATGCTAAGACTGCTGGGAAGCTCATGAGTGGTGGAGGCGGAAACGGAAACGGAGGCAGCGATATAGGGCGAATGTGGTGAAAAAAACGCATGTCGGAAGAACCAATTTCGTTTAGAGGAGCGAAACGGTTTTGCCATTGTGATCCCGCAATCAAAGCATAGGGTGGGCGGCGCGTGTCAGGTACAGGCTGGCTCGGTGCAGCAATCCGCGCGTTAGCCCGATCGCTCTTCTGGACGCCCCTCAAACTCCTCCTACTAATCCGGTCCGAATCTATAAACGGTAAAACTACGGCTTATGACGGTCTTGTCCGCCAAGTTTCGTCCCAGTCCCGTCAATCAGATTTGAGCGTCCCGTCGGTTTTCTGGTGCCCCATCATCAACAGTTGCCAGATCGAGCCATCTAAAACATGTGCTATTTCTAGCTATCAAGTGTCATCAAGATCGGATCAATCGTTTTAGCGTTCTGCGCTCCGCAAGATTCAGAATCCCCCCCCCCTCCCCAGGTCCCTAATCTAGTACACTTGGCAATCTCGCTCCTCCTAGACTGTCCGGAAGAATCCTGACTAGCGGACCGCCCGACGGAAAAGTGATCGGTATATGGCACTTAAGCCAAAGCGACAAGTGTCATAAAAATGGTATTTGTTAAAGAAAAGATTAGTGAAGTAATGTAGCGTTTACACGGACAAGAAATCCCACCGAGTAGAAATGAATTTCGGTCGGCTCTAAAGGATTCCGTCCGTGAAGACGACTAGAAAAAAAGTCTATAGCGGGACAAGAATCCTTTCATGGTGAAAGAAATTCCGATCTGCTTGAAAGGAATCTCGTCGGCGGCGCTAATAAAAAGACTAATAAAAAGTCTAGCTATCTTCTGAGCGCAGCAGTCATCAGGACTAATCATAAATGATCTCAAACATATTTTTATTGGCTAGTGAATTTATTTTTGTCAGATTTTCTGTTCTGAAGATTTATTTCTTTTCCTCTACGTCTAAACATAATCTTGTAACCAAGATCGGACTCTGTTCAAGTTTTCCTGTACTTGTAAACGATGCATAAAGATCCGGCGAAACAATGCAAAAAAGCAAAAACAACCCTTGCAAGGCTAGTAGGCTACGAAAGAAAGGAGTTAAAATCCTGGGGTTAAAATTATTCAGGCATGCTGACGCACAGTGGTATTTCGACACCGAGATACCTTTGGAGTTAGACATGTGCCTGAATTCCCCACGCGACAATTTGAGTCAGAAAACAACTATGTAATACAATATGCTTGCATCGTGGGGACACAAATCAATATTCATGGCCACGACCAAGGAATTTTTTTAATATAATATTACTGCTAAGTCACTACAATTATATTGCGTAACATACTCATTGTCTGAGCCAGTGTGCATGCAATTTGGTGCTGCCGTCGATCCTAAATATCTGAAACTACACAGAGCTACTTGAAGAAAGATCTTGCACACAAATAAAAGATATGTATTTGGAATAGCAGAGCAGTGGACTAACACGCTTTCGGCTTTTCAAGCCTGTGCTATAGTGAGCGATGCTACAAACTTTAACCGAAAAGAGTTGGGATAGGACAATCTAGTTACCCATCACTTATTCACTTAAATTGACTTGAAGACCCGCTGAAAATGCGTTACTTCGTTGTTCCACTATTCACGAATCATTTTGAAATAGTGGAATTTCCGTGTGATCTGTGTACATCTTGTATCTGTGTTGTATGCCGTACGAGACAGATATGTTATTTTTTTTTTGGCAAAAAAAATCCCTTAGCAGAGTCCAAACAATTAAGTGTATTCAAATTAAATGACACAAAAAAAAAGTTGGCTTCAGTTAAACTTTAACTAGATTTCCATGTTCAGCCCTATCCAGTAAAAATTAACCTTAAATCGCACTTCCAGCGAGATAAGGTGCGGTGATCCTCTGTACAGTCTCTCGCTGTGATTGGTAGATTGTACTTACTTACTTGTACTGGGATCAGGACACAAGCTATGTAGCTCTCCCTGGCGACAGGATCTGGCAGGCTGTCGAGTAACACAGGTTACGGTCTTGGGTTAATGGGGCGCCGATTTCGAGCCATTAAGGGTCCCACCTGCGGCCATGTCTCCGGAAACCGCCGATCGGCTCGAGGTGACTTTTCGTCGGGGTCGCCGGAGCCTCCGACGCATCGCTTGCCGTGACTGCCGTAGCCAAAGGTGGTTTTCTTCTTTTGTCTGCCATTTCCATCGATTCACGGGGAATATATTTAACCGACGGGTCCCCAGTCCGACGGCACCCCTTCTGCGTGTTTGCCGGCGTCCGCCAAGGTTAGGTTGGAAGGGCCGTTGCCACCCTTCTGCCACGGTGAGGCCACGCAGCTGGATTTCTCCCTGAAGATCTAGGGACGGAGGTGCCTGTGGCGCGTCTTCGAGACCCACAACCATCTCTAGGGGCGGAACAGCAACCTATTCTACCCAACCTAGTCTACAGGGAGCTTATCAGGGCTTATTGGTAGATTGTCGTTGTTCATCGACTCATTGGCACTCCAGTGTAGCCGACATTCCTTGGTTGGCAGATGTTATTGTCACATCTGCTCACTGGCATCGCAGTGTAGCCGACATTCAGATTTTTTCCTATCTTCGTCAACGCCTCTTTGACGCTATCCAGGGTAGCAGCATTGACATGCTTTTTCCGAAAGGCTGTTCCAGAGTGGTACGCTCCGTACAGAGAAAAACTGTGGCGCTCACGCCTCTTACAGCTGGTCAGTTGAGCTTCTTCGAATGACCTCTCTTCGACTTTGATTGGGAGCTCTCGAACAATCCAGGGACAATATTTGACGGTGCAAAACGGATAAGTCAGCGACATTTTAGTAGAGCTATATACATTTTATCAGAGCTATAAGAGCAGCCATGTCCGGAATGAAATCACAGCACCAGCTTTAACTCCAACCAATTTTCAGAGAAGAAGTTCACAATCAGATATTTAAGGAAGAATCTTTAATTGTTTTTCCACTAGTTCATTTTCCAGCTTGAGCGGCTTCAGCCTGACGAGGACCCTTGCCAAGAAGGGCCGAAACATAGCTCTAATAAACCATGTAATGTGCTAATGATAATAAACTTGGTAGGCGTATCAGGGACCCCATCGAATCACATCGCGGAATTGTTAATTAACGACGCACCAAATAATATATCGCGATGTGGCGTGAACACTGGAAATAGCGACCAATATATAAATAGATAGATAGATAGATAGATACTTTAATTTTAGCCGTTAGGCTATACACAAAATCATACATTTTTAAACACTTCGAGAGAGCGGTTATATAAACTCACATGTAAAACGATTTAAACTCTCACTACCAATAACTATTTACATCTCTTTAAAGTTTAACCGAAAAGGGCTAGGATACGAAGTAGCTGACTTATCCGTTTTGCACCGTCGAATAGGATTCGCAGTCAGTTGGGCTGAAGGAATATCTATAACCCAGGGATAATGTGATAAGTACGGTTAGGAGTTATGATTCTGGTAAGCATCTTCCTTCCTACGAGTTGTAACACTTACCGAGCACACCGGTCGGAAGTCAACAGCAAGGCTATGATAGTTCGAGTTGAAGACATACTTCGGGTTTAGCAATGATGCAAGTCCTCGCTGAAAATAAATCAAATTTAAATTCGAAATAAAGCAAGGGCGGAGTTCCGAAACCGGGACTAATATCCTCACGTTGTTTTCCCTTCACATATTATTTCTAGTTTTGGACAGTCAGGGCTATCATCTTTAACAGTTGCTTATTTTAAAAATTGTTAATTCCTCATTGGGTTCCCTGTTATTGTTAGTAATACACAAGTAGTAACCAAATTTAAAGTCCTGACGGCGACACTCTGGAAGAAACTTGATTTGCTTAACACAAATTGGAAGTAATTTTCCCACGCCACACTCTCTTCACGCTTTTCCAAAACTGTTTTTTTCTTTATTTTTTAATTGCTTTTTTACATTTTTAAATCCTACGCTGTCAAGTAGAGTCCCAGTGATGTGGATTCTCGCCTATATTATTTGTTTTATTTTTATAATCCTCTAGTGAATTTCGTGACAACACACAAGAATAATAATAAGATAAAGAGCATTTAAAGCTGCTCCAGAATGAAGGACTTGCGTTAGCCATGAGTTGACACAGCCCTGCCTTGCACTTACCGCACTGTACTTAGCACCTTGTACTTACCGCCTACTGTCACGGCCCACAGCTGGTTAACTTTGACAGGATACTTGGAATCCAGTTCAACTTCATTCTTCGTTCCTTTCCCTTTCCAACCATTTGTATATTTATTCAAATGCGTTGCCTCTATGCAACATTCGAGATTCCAGAATCTGGGGGGATCCAACACCCCGGATTTCCAGTCGTGTTTGGCCTGGCTTTACCTTCCACATCCAACTTGACGAAAACACAAGTTTCGAATTCGGCAGAAAACTCCGGAAGGCGAAGCCTGGCTTTTAAAGAAAATGCTTTACTGCTGAATGAAATAACAGCTGCATGCACGAAGCAGATAATATTTTAAATCTGCTCAGTACAGTCAACCACAAACCCTTGATTTTTGGATACCCTATGCCAAACGTTGGGTAAATCTAGCGTTTGGCATAGCCTATGCCTAACGTTGGATACCCTATGCCAAACGCTGGATAGCTGTTGGTACCTAACCCTGACCTATCTCACTACAGATGAATTCTGATTGGTTGTTTTCTGAGCTTCACTCAAATCATCAATATTTTATTAGGTCGCAGTATCCACCATTTGGCATAGTATATCCAGCGTTTGAAGCAGTCTGCCTTCTCTCCCCACTTTGAAATTCTATTTGAAAATAAAGAAGATTTAAGGCTGGTGCATTTCTTATTATTCTCTTTTTCATAGATTGGAAATTATAAGCTCTTCACAATATCAAGTTTGTCTTTTTATACTAGTACGAAAGGGAATATGGTATACCAAACGCTAGATATACCCAGCGTTTTGCATAGGCTTTCCCAAAATCAGGGGTTCTACTGGCTGAGTACGATTATTCCAAATTCTCTGTCCTAGTGCACAAGGGAGAGCTTTTTACGACACAGTAGTTGCGTTTTTTATCCAAATTCTCCTTTCTAAATTCTCGCTTCTGAACCCTCAATTCTCGTACAAATTACCAGTTTTGCTCCACTGGCTTCTCCATTCTCGCTTTTGACAAAAACAATAATTTGCCAGCTCGTCCGCAACCCGCTATACGTGTTTATGCATATTGAACACCGCTCTCTGTTGACAAATTAGGGAAGAGAACGGAGAGAGGAGAATCGAGAATTCATCATCGGGGCTTTCCCCGTTCTCGATTCTGACAGAAACGCATGAAAAGGAGAATTCGCCTCACCTGAATAGTCCAAAAATACAAAATAGGAGAATTGCGAGGAGAATCGCGAAGAAAATTCGTATCAAAAACGCAACTACTGTACTAATCAGAATTATACTGCACCTTTACGTCACAAGGCAGAAGTTTCTTCCATGGTGTAAGGTTCTCAGTGCACACAACCTCGCTGGGAAGGGCAGCATAGCGAGCGTGGCTACCGTTCAACTGATGATGAGAGAGTCCATCGAGTCCAAAGCTAAATCTTGGCGTTGCTGTATTGGCAGCGTTTACAAAATTCAAGGACGAGCAGAAAAGCCCAGACAGTCCATTTGTTAGAAGCGCCCAGGCACTATCCACACTAGAAAAAGAAATTAAAAGATGGGGACGGATTTCCTAGCACTATAAATTCGGGGACATTGCGCAGAACTTCAGCCAGTAAATGATTCTTTGCCCGGCCAGCCACAATCCACACTAGAAGGGAAATGAGAAGATGGGGATGGATATTCTAGCACTAGGGATTTTAGGCAGATCTGTCATAAATTTATATCTAAATCAATCTTTGCGACATGCTGCCTGCATTGCACAATATAGGTAAAATGAATTGAAATATAAATATAGGCTAAAAAATAACCTGTTTCTGCTTAGAACAAATTCTACTTTCTGAGCGTATTCCACCCTTCTAAAAATAGTAACTGTTAGTTACTATTTTTGTTCTAGCCTTGTGAAAAGTTACTATGCTGACCGTTCTCGAAACAGTAACTAATAGTTACTATTCGCTTACCATGCTGTGGGCGTAGTAAGCGTGGTAACTACGAATCTATGTCATGTGGTTGGCCCGAGTAGCCCATAGCGCGATATTTTGCTGAAAATAGAAAAATGCATTCCAGCCTCGAAGCTAAGAAGCCAAAATCCGTGACTTCAACGGTAAGTAGGGCGGAACACCCGCTCTATATCTCCTGTTGCTTCTATCTTTTCACCAATCATATACGAACAAAGCTAAATATTTAATAACAGCCAATCAAAACACAAACACTGTGAAAAGACCGGGGTGTGCGATCGCAACAGACTGAATAAAACCATTGGAAGTTGCATTTTTATTTATTTATTTACGGTTTTGTTATTGTAGGGTACCTGATTGGAAAGTCTGCTTTTTCGCTGTTATAATAAAAATATAAGTAACATTGATTTTAAAGTATAAGGGAAAATTAAGAGGTTTTGGAGACTAATTTTATTGTGAAATGTTTAAGAAATGAATAATGAAAATTAAAGTAAATTGTTTTAGAAATTGTAGAAAATAAAATAAATATGGTTTGGGGGCAGATTGGAAACTTTTATGTTCTTTTTTTTAAATTTAAACTAGGCTAAAGATTAAAGTAAATAGAGTGGTTTGGAATTATGGATTATGGAGTTGTTTGCTGGTGTTTTTTTCGTTTTTATTTTGTAGAAGTTTTTTTATGTGTAGAGGTGGTGATTTCGTAGAAAAAGGTTTATAATTATATTGAAATAAGAATTAATAAGTATTAAGATTGGTAAATTTAAATTAAAAAAATTAAACTATACAGTTGAAATGCAGAAGTTAAAATTTTATTGAAGTTTGAAGTGTGTATGTTTGTTTAGAAAGAGTAGGTGACGTTAAAGAGATTAAGGAAATATTAACGTCACCGAGTGGAGGAGGAGTCGTAGCCCAAAAAGTAAACAATCAAAATGTTTGGAAAGATGCTACGCGGGTCTAAAAAAAAAAAAAAAAAAAAAAAAACGTTCCCAAGAACGGCCAAAATATCGCCGGAGCAAATCTTAAGACTGACTTACCAGTTTAGCTTCAGTTCTTATAAGGGATTCGCAGTGAGCTAATGCCGAAGGAGTACTCCAAGCGTATGAATGTTCAAATCACGCTTTATCGAAGGAACCACTGGTGTGGTTCCAACAACCTCACGTAGTACGGGCAAAGAAGGGAGAACATCGGACAGCATAAGATGCCTCGTCTGCTGCCGCCAACCAAGCATCTCACACAGGGCCAAAGGTTTCGAAACACAGGATAGATATTAGTGTCTATGCAAGCTTTAATTGACCTACACATGTGAATTTTGCACAAAAAAAAATGCAGAAGGACATTCTGCTACCAACAGCCCAGACCAACTTACAATCTTCCAACGACACTGTATACCATAAGGCACAGACAAATAAAACAACAAAGGATTTACAATCCCAGAACTTACTCAGTGACTTCAGGCTGAAACCAAGCAAGAAGTTCTGCACCCGCTGGGGCTGACCTTGGAGGGTACCCCCAAGATTTTGTCTTCCAATGACCTTGGGTCAAAGCAAAATGGATTTCTCGAGCTTTGTGTAATTGCGTGATTTCCCAAAAGGAGCGTGGGAATGTCTGGAAGTGCTGATAACCTGTAAAAGGAAAGGAAAGCAAGTTAAAAGACAAAAAATTGCTTTTCGAACCAGAGCTAAATATTAACAACTACGACGGCAAAACAACAAATGAATGGCAAACAACAAAAATGATAAACTATAACTGGATCGGGCTTGGGTGCAGCAGAACTGCTAGCAGTTTCCTCTTCAAAATCCAAAACAAAATCTTGTTATATTATAGACCAAGTTTTCGAGGAAATTTTGTAACACTATTTCTTAGCGCCATAACCGTAGTCTATAACCTTAATGGGACAGAAGAATTAAATGAGTCAAAGGAATCAAAACTCCTTGGTTTTGAAAAAAAAAAAAAAAATGGCTATTATTCTCTCTATCCTACAGCCTTCTGATTTGCATTAGAATTATGACTAAGACTAAGGAACATGGTCTGATTTCTTATACAACTAACTTGCAATCAGGGGTGCCATCCAGAGGTGATGGGTATAGAGATGCCATATGTTGTCAAAATAGGGTGCAACTGTAAGCCTACTACTTTTTCTGTTTTTATGCATGTCTACATACAAGCTTTAACTTGGCCTACTATTCATTTAGCTTTTGTGACAAAGTAAAGCAAGTGTTTAGGCCCTTTCAGCGTCACCAATATTTTTAGTGTGTTAAGCTATTGATGTACAAAAATCCGAACGGACTCACTGAAACAGATGCTTCGGAATACACCTAGAGAGGATTGTCACTCCTGGTTAGGCATACAGGTATCAATATTCCTTCAGCCCAAGCTGACTACGAACCCTCTTTGAAAGTGCAAAACAAATACGTCAGCTGAATTTTATTAGACCTATATTTCGGCCCTTCTAGGCAAGCCTATTCAGGCTCAAAGCCGCTCATGTTGGAAAAAGGAACTTGAGGGAAAACCCACAAGTTCCATTTTCCCCACACATTCTTTTTTCTAACTTTAGCGGCCTTAGCCTGAAGAGGACCCTTGCCGAGAAGGGCCAAAATACAGTTCTAACAAAAATCAGCTGATGTATCCATTTTGCACTATCAAACACATAAGTTTCAGAAAAGCAAACAAACACACACAAAAAATTGGCCTAAACTAGCCTCCTCCTTACGGAGACAAATGTCAATATTCCCACTTACTGCTATCAAATCCATGATCTGAAGTGAGCAAATGCACAAATCTAAAATGTGCTAATAGGTGGCCAGACTCTAGAGGTTTAATGACAAGCTCTTCTGTAAATGTTTCTGTTTGCCCATTGATGCTTTGAGCTACTGAAGCCAGAGTCAACACAGCAAGCAGATACATCAGTCCTAAAAAAATCTAAAGATTAGCCTACTTGGCTGTGCAAATACTCCTTCAACCTGCTTCAGCCTGCAAGCTGACTTGGGATCCGATTTTCATAACTTGACTGTATTTTCGAACCAGTCACAAATTAACAGTTTCAGGACAAAAAAGAATGAAAAAGAAACTTAACAAGACCAAAGGTTTCGATGGGATCCCAAAAGTTCAAATTTGATCCAGACAATTGGCTCTTGTCTTCGCCAGATCCAGTCTTCGCCAGAATCCTTGAACACTTTTACTATTAAAATTTAGAAAAAGATTAAGACAAAATAGCTAATCATATGAGAAAAAGAAGTTCAGATATGGATTCAGCATGTGTGTTTACCCCTTTAAGCCATATTTATTTTGAAGAAGCAGATCGAAACTTCCTGCCTTACTTCTGCCAATTTTCTGGTTTCGGCGGAATTCCAGAACTACTTGTCCGGCGAAAAAATAAAGCTCAAAAACGAATTCTGCATGTCTCCTTACCCCTACATCCAGCCTCTAATCAACTTTTAACAAATTTTCCGGTTTCAGCCGGATTCCGAGCTGTGTTGTGTGTTCCGAAAATGGTTGTCATATGCGAATTCAGCATGTCTACTTACCCGCAAATCGAACATCTTATCAAATTTAAATAAAACTTTTACTTTAAATAAATTCTCCGGTGGCCGGATTCCGGCCGAACTACTTGTCCGGCGAGAAAACAATTTTCATATTCGGACTCCTTGCCCCTAAATCTAACCTCCAATCAACTTCATATTACTCTTCAAAAATATTCCGATTTTCGCCGGATTCCGGGTGAACTATTTGTCCGGTGAAAAAATGAATTTCATATTCGGATTCAGCATGTCTCCTTACCCCTAATTCGACTATTTCATTAGCTTTTGAAAAATATTTGTTGTTCCCCTTAATTTTAAACCTCTCCCTCACCCCTAAATATAGAGCTACATAGCCCATCTTCGAACTTGACCTGTACTTTGACCTAAAAAGTCCGCATGCCAAGTTTGATCAAAATATCTCAACCCCTTCGAGAGTTATCGTGCTAACAGACGGACGGACGGACAAACGGACAACTTTTCGATGTCATAGGTATCCCTCCACTTACGTTTTGGGATGCCAAAAACCTACTGAAATCGACCAGAAATAGCCTACAATACAGACAGTTTGTGGAAAATAGAAAAGACATTTCGAGCAAAACATGCCTTTTCAACTGCCTTTTCAATCAATCAGTAGTTTACAGGAGGGGTACCCTACCTTGAATTTATACAACCTCGAATCTGGCCTAAATAGTTCGAACGGAAATTCCAATGCAATCCTAACAAGGTGCTAATTTTCAAGCAAGAAACCCTGAATGACCGAGCCACTAGAACCTGTTTTGTACTGCACGGGAGTCAACAGGAGTTTCCATGTAAGGTTTTCAGGCCAAGTTCAAAGTTATATAAATTAGAGGTTGGATACCCCTCCTCTACTGCATTTCAAATAACCTTAGCCTAGCATAAATCCCTGATTTTGGATATCCTAGACTAATCTTAAAAAGACTTCAGAAACCAATAGAACTTCTACTAGAACTATATTAACTAGGGTAACCATTCTAGTTCCCGAACGAAAAACTGCAATAAATTACCCCAGGCAGATAGAAGAAAACTGTCATCAACTTATCATGCATTGTAACACTGGCTTACTTACTGGTACGTGTCACCTTTATACTTTGAAGCGGATGGTGGAAACAGTATTTTTCCCGAACCATAGTAGCATTTCTTAGTTTCCGAACGCCAAGAGATCAGAAAACCGTTCGGGATACCAACGTTCGTTCGTTTTCGTTGCTCCAACTGTCATTTTACGTCAAGTGTATTTTATATAACGCCGTTTACGTCTGTGAACGCCGTTTACATACGTCTCGGCGTTGAACTGCAGACAATAAGATGTTTTCTTTGTACGGTTGAACTGCTGTTCTATTCGTCGTTCCTGAAACGACGAACTAAGGCCGAAAGTCAGTTTCATTTTGGTTCGGTAATTAGGCGCGAATTTTCAGTATTCTCGAAAAAAAATTGAACTTGTTAACCAAGTATAACTTTTCTCCAACAGGTACGTAATGCATATCCTTCTATGACCGACGGTCACTTATATTAGATGATCTTCATAAAGAAAATTACAGAGGAAATGGGAGGATGATACGAAGTTGTATCAGCCTCCAGACAGGATGATATGAAGTCATTAGCCTCCAGAGAGGATGCTATGAAGTCATCAGCCTCCAGAGAGGATTTCTGTTCGACGAAGTTATAACACGAGGTCTACTGAACACAAAAGGCCTACTGAATTTCTGGTTTTTACCTGACTTCGTCCATTGTACTCACCAAGCAAAGTAAACAAAAATGATTGATTCAGAATCTCAGATCATGGAAACTGGAACCACTTGATCAAGGAATTATAAACACTACAGATAAGTTGTTTTTTCGCCAGATTTCATGTGAACTAATTTTTCGGGATGAAAACAGATTTATCGTGGTTATCAACTCTTTTTCACCCGTAAATTAAAGCTTAGCTTGAAACCCACTCTCTCGCCTTAAATATTAGGCGCTACGGGGCCCATCTGGAGTAGCCTCCTTGGTACTTGTACTTAAAACATAGAAGTACTTGGCTCAACACTGCCCCTAACATTCGTACCACATATTCTTCTCGTTCGGATTCTTGAACCATATGTTCGAGAACCGGGATTGTTTTTCCTAATGATTTTTCTTCGACCTTTCGCGGACCGGAAATCTGTCGTTTGGATCGAAGTCCTGTCTTTCCGTTTTTGTAAAAGCCTGAAAGGCAAGCAAAAATACTTGGTAAACACTTTATTAGTGCGGTCCTAGACAATGAAACTATAAAAACGGTCGGAAACCACAGACATAGTGACTTAAAGACTTCATTCGGAAACTGAAACAAGCATGCAACCAGTTTCCGAACGATAGTACCCTCGGCCAAAATTGTGTAAATATGTTGTGAGAAGCGACATTAATAAAGTGTATATAAGTTTTATAGAGAAAGATGCCCTCTTTCGAATGGTATCAAAATATACTTTAAAAACTTATTAAAACGGAAGCAAATGAATTGCAGAAGAGCTCTTTCCAAGTATCAGATTTACTGTCGGGTGCTTTTCTTATTTGCGCGAGTTGACGGAGGAACGTAAAGAATAGGACAAAAATGCACCATTACTCTACGGTAATAAGCGTGAATTTCAAAATTTTAGCCCAGAGTGCAATCAGAAGTTGGAGTTTTTTTTATTTTTTTCAGAACATTGAACTCATTGAGAGGTAGGACGTTCGGGAACTAGGATAGTTACCCTAGGAGTCCTTGTCATTTTACAATCAAAAATAGCATTGTTTTAGGTTTGGGCTCATCTGGCTCACAGGCATTACTAGCCCAAATGTTTGGGGGGGGGGGCGAGGCATTTACCGACTAGCTGGTAATTTTTACCGACTTTTTCTGCAGAAAAATGACTATTTTCAAAAAAAATTGAAATTAAAAAAAAAAGAGAATCTTGACGAAAAATCAACCTATTTTCAGAAAAAACAACTGTTTTCATGAAAAAAATCAAGTGCTTTGACTAAAAATCGCGGTGCTTCACGCCATCTTGGTTACTTTCTACCGACTGCCCCCCCCGGTCGTGAAGCTTCTGGTCTGGCTACAGCAGCAGTGCAGAATTTGCTGCAATGTGGTCAAAAATCAGGGAATATACTGTTCATTGGCTAGGTTAGGCTAGCAGGAGGCAGAAATTATCTGCAAGAATAGTAAACCTGTATAAAACGGGTCCTTGAAAAACGTCTTTTTGGCTGAGGACCACTGGAGGCTCGTCAAAATAACCTATCCTCCAGGTGAATACAAATTCAGAGCCGCATTTCTTAATTTTGAAAGTTGTTGCTCAAAAAATAAAAGATCTATGGAGAGAATACGAAATTAGGCGTTCCGAACTCTTCTTTTTGTCGATGTGGAAGTCCGAGTTGACACTGAAAACTTTCAGTTTCACAAAAGCCGAAACTAAAATTTTTACCAAAGAGGTAGGATAGGCCAGGATAGGGTACGTTGTGGAATTCCTTGTGTAGGCTACAGTTCTATTTTGGTGATCTGCAAATCTCCAGTTGTTCCTTCGCCGACTGTATTTGGGACTTGGCTAAAATTGGCTTCACTTTCCAGAACTGGAAACTGATCTCAAGTTGTCTAGGTAGAGTCAGAAAAGTGTAGATAGAACCAGGATAGACCTTGTAGTGCAGTAACACCCTTTAACATACTCAACTTCTTGGCCATGCAGGCAGGGATTTGCATGGTGTGCATACTGGAGCCTATGCTATGTATGCACCCTACGGAATTAGTTTTCTATTACGCACCCAATGCTGGAAGCCTGGATATCCAACCCTAACCTATCCCACTATTGATGAATTCTGATTGGTTGATTTCTGACCTTCAGTCAGATAATCAATATTCTAGTGGGTTAGAATATCCATCTTTTGGCATGGTGTATCTAGCGTTAGGCATAGGGTATGCCAAATGCTAGAAACATTTCGAAAGAAAAATATACACTTCCTATGCTCTACTTGTAAAGAATGTAACCTGTTTCAACCAAAAAATCCTAGCTTCCCTTTATAACTCCCTTTATACACCAATTTCTATACCTAGCTCCCTTCTGGCAAATATTCTCAGCTAGTGAAAAAAATAAACTCTGCTCCACTATCTTCAATTCTTCTAATACATTACTTCAGCCCCCCCCCCCTTAAGACAAGAAATACAAAAATGATGTAAATATATAACATATGAAACCCTGAGCTTGCTATCTCTGACCTGATGAGCATGTACAACTCAAAAATCCAGTCCCACCCGTGGAGCAAAATTCTCAGAGTTTAAGTGTTAATTTTAAGTTCAAGTGTAGTTTTTAGGCATTCATAGAGTCTTAGTTTGTAATTGTCGATTTTTGTGTGTTTCCTATGAAAGTCTTATTGTTTTGTTTTTCTTTTCGTTTTTGCACTCTGTCCTTTTTCTGTTTAGAATGATGGGTGATAAATAAATAAATACAAAAATACCCATCATTTGGTATAGGGTATCCAAAAATTGAGGATTTGTGTTAGACTAGACAGAGCTCATTGCCTTTGATTGGAACAACCTAACAGGCAACTGTTTCTGTTACTGAAGACTTCAGCTCAATAGAGGTCCAGATTATGGATGATATCCGCCAACAGCTGCCCGAGCTGCCAGCCTTGCCCCCAGCCCCTGCTGGAGGGGGTAAGCTTAGATTAGCGGGCTGATAGTGGCATTCGTGGGCATGAACACTCTTAAGCAAGGCTGCCCTGGGTCATTGGATACTTCACGTTCTATCCAGGAGGCTAAAGCTTAGTGCAAACTGTGTGCTACAAATGCAAGCGAATTGAAGCAAAGAAAATACAACAAAAGAAACAACCAGAGGTACCAAGAATAACTCTCATCCCCCCAGGGGCATGACAAGGATGTCACTTTAAAAAAAAAATACCCAAGTTTACTAGGGTTGGCTCCAAAATATGGGCTGTGCAAATAGCAAGTTATCTTGTATACTGGTACACCTCTGGGGAATAAAGGGTACACATGCTTGTGACAGGCTTGTGAGCACCATGCATGCCAAAGAGTTTGATCATAGTTATCAGAAGAGTCCTTGGTGTACTAGACTGGGCTGGAATAGAGGATTTTACTTTGATTTTGGAATGGGAATCTCTGGAGAATGCCAGAATGATGGTTACATATACTGTAGGCTATAATACATGATTTTTCCCAAATGCACAGCCATTTGCATACACTTTGCTGGTTGTTTGCTGGCTAGTCTGGCAATCATTTGTATCTAATTGGGCTTTTGCAGCTTTGGCTAGAGATATGAAAAAAGGGTATAATGTTGGGTAGGAGTCTGGTTAAAGACTCAGTACTATTATTAAGCTTGAAAACAATTAGTAGCAGTCTACCAACAGAAGTAACTGACTTTTGGATAGGCTGCGCCAAATATTGGGTCTATCTATAATTTGAAGTAGCCTACACAAGAGGTGGCCAACCTCAAATAACTTGCCCTAAACAATGTTAGTTGAAATTTCTATGTGGCCCTAACTAACAAGAAGCAGAATCTTAATGACCAAAGACCTGCAAGAGCATTATAAGGATAGTTCTTGATGTTGTCTCTAATAGCCTAGTACTTCCTTTGCTTTAGATTTGCAAGGAGAATGCTCTGTTTTTATTATTTTTCTTGTATTTTTTTTTTTTTTTCAGATAACAAAGTATCTTAAATTATGTCAGGAGAAGCTCCAAGCCGGAAAAAGAAGGACAGGAGGAAGAGGAAAGGTATGGAAATTAACCTATGTAAATGCTATACAGGGTTAGGATATGCTACCCAAACCCATACTCAAGAGATGAAAATGCTCTTGATCTTGCTGTGCTCTTGATCTTGCTGTTAAAGCACATAGGAGTAATCTTTGATTCTTCTTTTACATTTCCAAGGTACTAAAGGTTACTCAGATTGAGCAGCAAGCCTTGAATTGTCAGTATTATTGCACAGCTAACTTTGCAATACTCTCATGTCTCACCCTTAAAGAAACAATTCTACTGTACTGGGTTCAACTGACATGGGTAGGTTACAGATAATTGATGTTGTTGAACAACCTGGAATTTTTAAACCCAAAGCAAATGATTTATCTTAGCAAACATCGAGCAACTACAACACGAGGAATATCAAGAGGAGAGGAACAGAATTCCTCTGATCACTGATGAAGATGATGACATTGTCTTTAGACCAACACTCTCCAAACAGCAAGGTTGTAGGAATGTGATGTTGCATGGTTTTGAGTAGTGAAGTAGACTAATAGAACCGTTCCTTGTCCTGTACTTGTTCAGTCTTCTGATTTTGAAGTTCGCTACAAGTTCTTATAAATGACTCCTCCGTCATTTTCCTTACCATGTTGTTCCTGCCCACCATAGCTAGCTGCTGTATTTCCCTGAAGGTGCAATATCGTACCATTCTTACCCATGTCTCGCTCAGCTTCAAACATTGTTGGAACCTCGTAGACAGTCGAGGGCGTTAAGGTCCATGCGTAAAAGCACAACTCTCACTAGAAGTGATCTTTTCACATGATTTGGCTCAACGGTTTTCAAAAATATTATTATTTGCCACGTGAAATGAGCGACTTTATTGTTAGCGTGTGTTGACTCTAACCAGGCTTCCTGCTGTCGGACGCGGCTGGACACAAAATATTTAAAAACTGAATCCGGAGTGGTTAAAATGTGGGAAAACTAAACAGAATGAAAGAAGTCCAGAACAGAAGGTAGAACTGATGGTCTTCCATGTCTTTCAAAATTTAACATTATGTGAAGCTTCTCTTGTCCTAATGTGTGAAAGAGTTGTCAGTAGAACATGAATCTCGCAGCGAAGTTTGTTTGCGTGACTGTCAAAACTCGGCTAGACCGAAAAAGCGTTAAAAGTCGTCAGTAGAAAACGAAACAGGGGCGAAAGGGGGGGGGGCAGAAGCTTATAATCCCATGAGAGAGCTAGGGGTAATATAAAAGGCAAAGTAAGCAGAAGAGGTCCTTCAAGACTGACAGTGACAGATCAAAACTTATGTTACCGGTACGTTTCCGTAATTCCTCATGTTACGTTGATTCATTTATACCTGCTTCCGAGTTCCGACAACTTCTGACTGGCGTGAGCTTAAAATGGCCTCTCTTTTTTTTCAGTTTCTCGTAAAAAAATTTTTTATCAAAGGTCACTTATTCAAACTTAGCGAAAACATGGTAATTAAAATTATCTTGAACAAACTGGCAACTCTCTTCATCAAGCAATTTTGTCTAAACTAAGTTGAATCGGAATTCCATACAATCATGACGTCACATCCATTTGATCTATTTTAACCCACAGAAACGTTTACATTTATAAAACGACCTAGGGACGAAAAACCTTTGTTGGGTCCTCAGTCACGCGAAGTCAGTATGAACGTCACGACTGTATGGAATTACGATACAGTTTAGTCGACACTTTTCGACTAAAACGCATCTCGTTTCATATCTTCCACCTTGTTCTGAACACCTTGCGAAGAGAGGGCAGGGGTATAAGAGTGCATGACACAGATATGTTCCTTCGGCCCAAGCTAGCTGCTAGTCGTATTTATCATAAACGGATACCTCAGCTACATTTTACGCTCTGAGTGCTTGAGCCTGAAGATGACCCTTAGGCCAAGGCTTGAGCCTGAAGATGACCCGGCCAAGAAGGGCCGAAACGGAGCTGACGTATCCGTTTTGCAGTGTCAAAAATGCATGACTCACTGTAACGTACAAGGTAGTAACAAAAAAGCAGAAAACCGTAGATTAGTTAACCATTTTCTTTTTGAGAGCATGAGTGCAGTATAGGATGGTCTGTAATCTACTCGTTATCTTTGGGCTATGAAAGCCTGCCATACCTAGGTTTAGCTCTGTCAGTTTTTGGGATCCCAAAACGTAAGTGGAGGGATACCCATGACATCGCAAAAGTTGTCCGTCTGTCCGTCCGTCTGTAAGCACGATAACTCTCGAAGGGAATGAGATGTTTTGATGAAACTTGGTGTGAGGGTTCGTTGGGTCGTCGGACCAATCAAAGTTCGTAGATGGGCTTTGTAGCTCTACGTTTAGGGGTGGGGGAGGGGATAAGTAAATTTTTTATTTGAAGTTGATTAGATGTTCGATTTAGGGGTAGGAAGACATGCTGAAGACGATGGTGAAAATTATTTTCTCGACGGACAAGTATTTCGCCCGGAATCCGGCCCAAACCGGAAAGTTTGTTGAAAGTAAAAGTTTTATTTGAAATTGATTAGATGTTCGATTTAGGGGTAGGAAGACATGCTGAAGACGATGGTGAAAACTATTTTCTCGACGGACAAGTATTTCGCCCGGAATCCGGCCCAAACCGGAAAGTTTGTTGAAAGTAAAAGTTTTATTTGAAGTTGATTAAATGTTCGATTTAGAGGTAGGAAGACATGCTGAAGACGATGGTGAAAACTATTTTCTCGATGGACAAGTATTTCGACCGGAATCCGGCCCAAACCGGAAAGTTTGTCAAAATTAAAAGTTTTATTTGGAGTTGATTAGATGTTCGATTTAGGGCAAGAAGACATGCTGAACACTGATGTGAAAACAAGTTTCTACCCGGACATGTAGTTCGTCCAGAATCCGGCCAAAACCGGAAAACTGTTGGAAGTCAAAGTTTTATTTCTAGTTGATTAGATAAGCGATTTAGGGGTAAGAAGAGATGCTGAGTCCCTGTATGACAATTGTATTTTACCCGGACATATAGTTCGACCGGAATCCGGCTGGAATCGGAAAATTTGTTATAAGCTAAATTTCTATTTGAAGTTGATTAGATGTTCATTACTGGGGAAAGAAGATACCCTGATTTCGTCTTTGAGCTTTCTTTTTTCGCCGGACAAGTAGTGCTAGTTCGGCCGGAACCGGGAAATTGGCAGAAGTGGCAGAAGTTTTCCTCAAAACAGATATGACTTATAGGGGTAAACACACATGCTGAATCCAAATCTGAACTTGGTTTTCTCAGGTGATTAGCTATTTGGCCTTAATCTGTTTCTGAATTTTAATTGTAAAAATGTTCAAGGAGTCTGGCGAAGACTGGATCTGGCTAAGACAAGACCCAGTTGTCTGGATCAAATATTGAATTTTTGGGATCCCATCGAAACCTTTGGTCTTGTTGCTCCTGCATTCATAGTGGCCTACAGTTAGAGCCTCTTCCAAAGATGTCTTAACTCTGGTCATCCATCGATAAAATCAAAGTTTAAAAAAATGCGCTTCCTATTCTTCTTTATTATACGGTACTTATAGTGCTAATCTGTCCGAATTCTCTAATCGTCGCCATCCTCTTTTTCAATCCTGAAACTTCGAGGTTCGTACGATATGTTTCATCCATCTTAGCTACATTTGCTACATTAGCTACATGCATTCCATCCATTTGACTGAACTTTTACGCGTGATTGGCCCTTTTCGTTGTCTCCCGATCATCGCTTTCGCCAAGGGGTCTTAATACGAATAGCTGCAAGATCTATTATGAAGATTTAACTCACTTTTCCGATTGCATCGGAGTAGCTCACAGTTTGGGGATAATTATGATAATGATTTATTAGTACAAAAAGTCCGAGGCCATAGCAGTAACACCTATGACAAGAAGAAACACTTCAGTAAAAATAATAAATCAAACTGATTAACAAAAGGAAACCTTCTGTTTGCACCAAAGCTAATTACAGGATGCACTGCTAAAAGACGTGATCGGGTATTTTTGGGGGGTTCTAGAGTTTTAGTTTATTTATTTATTTTTATTGTATTTTTTACTGCCCCCACAGGCCCATTTGGGCTGTCCTGCAGTCAGATATATCAACTACATGTGTGAAGGATGGTAAGAGGATTGTAAAAGGTGTGTTCATGTAGTTTAGCATGTAAAAGTTGGTTTGTGTAGGCTAATAAAGAGTATTGCACTAAACAAAACTATATCGTCGATTCTTATCAATCAATCATATGTTTCCAAATATCTATTAAAAGTGATAACATAGGATTGTCAATATAAAAACAAGGTATAATACACTTGCAAATCAATACATTATATTTATATTTACAAATCAAGCTCATTATATTTATATACAATTAAAGGTCAATCTATCGAGTAGTCAACTTGTAGTTTTTCACAAAGTATGGCACGAATGACTTGAGAAATCTCTCTGACAAAGCAGCTGGGGGTATTTCTAGCAGCTGATGTCCGACTTTTTCGAAGATCGCGTTTTTTGCTCGCGAGTTGTCCTGCTTGTTCCTTTTGCTTATTCTTTGTTGTTTTTTTCTTCAGAAGATGAAGAGGGTCTGCTTGGATCCGGTGAGAAAAGCGGGAGCGGATGGTGTGTCAAATTAGTCTTTTTGCTGTTAATTGGTTCCGTCAGCCTTGCAATTGGCGTTGTCTTCCTGGAAATAGACGCGAACAAAGATCGTGAGTATATTTTTATCCCGTTTCCGTCGCATGTCCCGGCGCTCCCGGAGACAAACCTCGGTGTCCAGGTGGGATTTTTGACAGATAGAATTTGGTGATAATCGGAAATTAAAACGCGTGGCTACACCTGCCCGATGAAAAATTTGTAGCCTGCGTAGTTGTATGATAGTTGTACAAAAAATTTGCATGTATCGATATGTAAAGAATACTATCATTTAATGTGGCTCAGACTGGGCCAATCTTAAGCAGTAGCATCCTGTGTAGCATCCAGGCTTGCTAATAGTAGCATGTAGTAGAATGCAGTAACACGGTAGCCTTGACGTAGAAACATGTAGTAGTATCAGTTCGTGCTGCATGCTACTTTTTGTACAACTTCATGCTATTATTTTGAGATACATTTTTCATCGGGTTGCAGGATGCGTATGTATTCACTTGAATCAAGAAAGTAGAATAACAGAGAAAAAATTTAAAATTCGTGCCCCGGTATAACAGTTACGACTTTTCTCTACGTACATTTCGCGTGACATAACAGTCCGCATAGAGCGCTGCGGAGCTCATTCAGCACAAATAAAGCTTCGACTGACCACGCTGTGACGCTGTTTCGGATTTTGCCGCGTCGTCTGTATCAAATGAAAGCCGCGTTCGATTTAGCCTTGTCCCGGTCCTGTCAGCCAAATGCCGTTTTATTTAACTGCCTTGTCCGCTTAATGCCGTTTTATTTAACTGCCTTGTCCGCTTAATGCCGTTTTATTTGTCATATAAGCTGACATTTGTCAGTGCCCTGTCAGACAGGACGCCGTGAATGAGGACATGCTCTCGGAGCAAGTTTCGGTCCTGTCTCGGGTAGACCTGAGCTGACAAGGGTAAATAAAACAGGGTTAAACCGTGACAAGGCAGTAACAAGAAGACAGGACCGAGACAAGACGGACTCAAATCGAACGCAGTCGGCCAATGGAGTCTACGCACAGCACCAGTATCTAACACCGTGCGAGGTCCTTAAGAGCCTGGTCACACTTATGTTTTCAAGTCCTGTTCGGCCACAGAGGGGGGAGTTGGAGGGAGATTGCCGGAAACTTTGAGGCTCGCATAGGGGTCAAACGAGTTCATCAGTTTAAATGAAACATGGAACGTAGAGAGAGCATATACCCTAGATGACATATTTTGGGCCAGAACCGGATCCGACAACGTTGGGGGGGGGGGGGGTCCCGGAATACCGGAATTTTCCCAAAAATGCTCAGATTCGAGTGAAAATTGATAGATCGTATAAAAGAAGATGCTTTAGATGATCCATTTTTTTTAGTCCGAACCAGATTCGCCCACGGTAGGGGGAGATGGGTGGAGTACCGGAAATCGTGTAGCACGTATAGTGATCACACGATTGGATTTATTGGGCTGAAATTTGGGAGTTTGAACAGTCATGTGCATTTGCTACAGATAATCTAGACGACGCCGGAACTGCTCAGAAGTGAGTGAAACTAAATATGATCCCCGTAAAATTTGTGTCTTGAAACCGGAATACTCTTGATGACTTAATACATATATAATATAATAATAATAATACAAAGCAAGAGAAAAGGCTTTCGCCTCTAAATAACTCTAAGAAATTTTGAGTAGTCGAACTGATCAGAGTTAAAAATCTCATCAACAATGCACTTAAAACTATTGGTCGATTCAGCATTAACCGCATCTTCGGTAAGGCTGTTCCAAGGATCAACAATTCGGTTGCCAAAACCCCACTTCAAAACGTCCTATCGTATATATCGTTTATTCACCAAAATAGCAAAGATAGCTAGTAAGTCCACCTAGCACTTTCAACGGTATATAAAATGGCCAATGACAAATGACAAATAATACCAGATAAACACGACTAAGAACTATGAAACGAACGAATAAAGTACGGCACAAACGAGTTAACATATCTTTCAGTTGCATCCGCTTTAATTTGTTAATTTAGCTTTGTTTGAGTGGGTTTGAGTACGCGTGTTAGGCCTGTTTTTATTTTGTTCAGCATACTCAGGCAACACTGATCTGTGAAGATCAGGATTTAGACATTTGTGGCCAGAACGTATTGTTAAATGGTGCCTACGTTGCTCAAGGGAAGGGAGACCGAGACTTGAAAGGCTCTTGTGTACTAACCGTGTGTGTACTAACGGCCCGGTGTACTAACGTACACCGGGCCCAGGATAATCTTAATTGCTCTTTTCTGGATTAGCTCCAGTCTACTGGATTGCCGGGATGCCATACCTGGCAGCAGTATTCAAGACAGGGTCTGACATAACAGTAATAATTTAACTCCTATTGCCGATGCAAAATCGCTGTGTACCTAGCGGAAGAGCCAGAAGCGGCACCACAGCTGTCCCCAACGATCGCTGTGATTGGTTGACACAGGGATTGAGTTGTTGAGTTTGAGTCGTTAGTGAGACGTTTCTTGTTCTTCCTGAGGATCACTGGCGTGTTGTGGACTTAGTCATATAGAGTATTGAATGTTCGAACCTGCCTGTGGAAATTGTAACGGGCGCCAACCCTTGGATTACCCCACTAGTCATAGCTTGGTACCCATTGAACCTGAATCTTCGGCCACGACTCGAACGTTCCCAGCTGATTCGGTGAAAATTAGTAAATTTGCGACTGTGACTCTTTGTCTACATTGGCCCTTATTTTTTTATCAGAGGGGAGGAGGGCATGACCCGACCAAGAACCTCCCCCCTTCCCCTCCCCTCCCCTCTCCACCCCGAACTTAAACAATTTATTTCCCTCAGAACTGAGGAGCACAAAATAATGCGTAAACAGAACTATGCCTAAGCCATCTGGTCCATTCAGTGACACATAAATACTATAAAAAATACACACGATTTCAAGAACTGAATTACAATTATTTACGCGCTGTATTATTCACCTGTTAAAAATGCGTACATGTTGTGGGTTTGGAGGGCTATCGAAGATTTTATAAATGTTGGTCATCTTTTTCTTCAAAATTAAAACAGGGTCTTTTACTTTAAAGTGAGTCTTTGGTTGAATGACCGTAGTTCCTCGCCTTGAATAACAATGCTAAAAATAACTTTATTTATTAACCATCAGACCGCACAATAAAAATAATGAAAACGAGAAAAAATACTGCAATAAGAGGGAAGAAACAAAGACACTACTATTATTATACCTAGCTATTCATCTACCTTTCCGGTTTTATATTCTGCCTTTTGCATTTTTTAGTTTCCACTTTGCTTTCTGCTTCATCAGAGAAAGTGTCATCTGTATTAGAAGAAACGTCCGCTAGAGTGTCATCACTTTGGGACGAACATGGATCTTCTGCTTCTTCCCTGTGGGAAACAGTGAAAGAAAGTGTTGGTCTTGAGGAGAAGACTCCACTAGAAGATCTGGCAGACAAAAAAGGTAGGATGAGGTCCTTTGAAGTTGGCAGCTAGCGGTTTTTTATCTCAGCCTTTTTATATCTTTTTTTTTATCGTCAGTTTATATCCTTACTAGACGGATGTTACAAGTGTTTTCTGTCTGTATTTATTGAAATCTGTTTTGTTAGGATTTGACGGGCGAGGGAGTAATGCTAGTTTTTTCTCTCGTTTGTTCCTTGACATCGGAATAGAAAGTAGAAGACAAAGTGGAAAGTGAGGGGGAGAGAGAAAAAAATAGGGAAGAAAAAGCAGGGCTAATAGACTAACAATGATGTCTAACGTCTTGGAAAAAAAGACGGGGCCGTCGACGCGAAAGCTTATAGAAAAGTGGGTCTTCTGAAAGGACGGTATCATTCAACATTCTCAGATGCAGCGCGTTAAAAATCTTAAAACCCTTTGTCTCCACCACTCAGTATGAGTTCTAAAGTCTAGTTATTGTGACTTGAGTCGTTCTCAGGTTGGCGTTGTTTATTTATTCAGTTATTTTGCTTTTTCGGTTTAGTTTGTTTTTGGGGACGGGATTTTTGAGTGTATAGTTTTTGTTTGTGGGTGTTTGACCAGCAGAGCTTTACAAATAAACTAGACCTACGTTGCCCGGGCAGCGTGAAGTGTTGCGGCAACCTTTGTCCGGCTTCGCCGGCTAAAGTGTTGCGAGAGCAACACTTTGGTTTTGTTTCTTCGCTGTCGGTTAAATGCTGAAATTGTCAACTTATCGAAGCTTTTAAAACGGTATGTTCTAAAAAGAATAATCACATAATCAAAAGCTGTTCTTTAGCGTTGTAAAACCAACAACAAAACAATATCGGAAGAAGGCTATTTGTAACGTTTCAGGATTAAAATACCATAGATGACACTATTAATTATTACAAAACTACCTTATTGTTTTACATTACCGTATCGTTTGTACCCGTTGCGTAAACAGTTAATCCTAGGTTATAGCGATAGACCATCGATACAAACTTTCTTACTGTCATATTTACAGAAATCGAATACAATGTGCACCAATTTTCAAAAATTTCTAGCCCCTCGTGAACCGATCTTACTTACAAGTCCGTCTCCCGTGATTGACAATAAATTCACCGGAAACAAATAATGGATGCACCAGCTATCAAAAGTTGCAAACCCCTCATCGCTGAAGATGATTATAGCATAAAAGCCGATTATTACTTACAAGTCCCATGCATGTCTTACAATTGGGAACAAAATTGTTCTTACCATCGAATACACCTGAGACAAATAACACGTATACCAACTAGCAAAAGCTGCAAACTCCTCGTTGCCGAAGATGATTATGAGCTAACAGTCGACTGTTGCTTACAGTCGAATGTTGCTTACAAGTCCCTTACATGTCTCACAACTGGTATCGCCTATTTTTGGTTTCAGTGTGTACCTTACTCCTGAAGTTGTCAATCCCTTGAAACTTTCAAACTGGCTTATCTCATGAAGGATTTTTGTTCAAAAAAATGGATGGCATATATTTTGATCAGCTCTTCAAGGGCTATCGATTGCCCTAACCACAACAAAAGCATATCGGAAAAAGGGACTAAATTGACTTTGCAGTCAGTTGAACTCTATCCTTTTCAATCGTAGACATCGTGACGGATGAAAACTTGGAATAATATCCTATATAATCTAGTTGGTATTATAAAGCTATCTGTAACTTTTTAGGATTAAAATACCATAGATGACACTATTAATTATTACGAAACTACCTTGTTTTACATTACAGTATCGTTTGTACCCGTTGCGTTAACAGTAAATCCTAGGTTACAGCGATAGACCAACGATACAAACTTTCTTACCGTCAGATTTAATAAATCGAATACAATGTGCAACAATTTGCACTAATTTCTAGCCCCTCGTGCACCGATTCTACTGACAAGTCCCTTTCCCGTGATAGACATCAAGTTCACCGGATAAAAATAATGGGTATACCGACTAGCAAAAGTTGCAAACCCCTCATCGCTGAAGATTTGTGTAGCATAACAGCCGATTATTACTTACAAGTCCCTTGCATGTTTTACATTTGGGAACCAAATTGTTCATCAAATGACAGGTACGCCAACTAGCGAGAGCTGCAAACCCCTCATTGCCGAAGATGATTATGAGCTAACAGTTGCCTGTCGCGTACAAATCCCCTAAATGTCTCACAACTGGTATGGCCTATTTTTGGTTTCAGTGTGTACCTAACTACTGAAGTTGTCAACCCCTTGAAACTTTCAAACTGGTGTATCTCATAAAGGAATTTTTTTTTACCAAAAAATGGATGTCATATACTTTGATCAGCTCATCAGCGGCTATCGATTGCCGTCGAAGTTGAACTTTATCCTTTTCAATCGTAGATATCGTGACGGATGAAAACTTGGAACAATATCTTATATAATCTAGTTGATATTATAAAGCTATCCGTAACTTTTCAGGATTAAAATACCATAGATGACACTATTAATTATTACAAAATTACCTTATTGTTTTACATTACCGTATCGTTTGTACCCGTTGCGTAAACAGTTAATCCTAGGTTATAGCGATAGACCATCGATACAAACTTTCTTACTGTCATATTTACAGAAATCGAATACAATGTGCACCAATTTTCAAAAATTTCTAGCCTCTCGTGAACCGATTCTTGCTTACAAGTCCGTCTCCCGTGATTGACATCAAATTCACCGGAAACAAATAATGGATATACCAGCTATCAAAAGTTGCAAGCCCCTCATCGCTGAAGATGATTATAGCATAAGCTTTTTAAACGGGATGTTCTAAAAAAAAATAATCATATGATCAAAAGGTATTCTTCAGCGTTGTAAAAACAACAACAAAATAATATAGGAAGAAGGGACTAAATTAACTTTGCAGTCAGTTGTACTTTATCCTTTTCAATCGTAGACATCGTGACGGATGAAAACTTGGAACAATATCTTATATAATCTAGTTGGTAATAGAAAGCTATCCGTAACTTTTCAGGATTAAAATACTATAGATGACCCTATTAATTATTATGAAACTACCTCATTGCTTTACATTTTCGTTTGTATCCGTTGTGTAAACAGTTAATCCTCGGTTACATTGATAGACCATCGACACAAACTTTCTTACCGTCAGATTTATAGAAATCGAATACAATGTGCACCCATTTGCAAAAATTCCTAGCCCCTCGTGAACCGATTCCTACTTACAAGTCCCTCTCCCGTGATATACATTAAGTTAACCGGAAACAAATAATGGGTACACCAGGTAGCAAAAGCTGCAAACCCATCATCGCAGAAGATGATTGTAGCATAACAGCCGATTATTACTTACAAGTCCCTTGCATATCTTACCATTGGGAACCAAATTGTTCTTACCATCGAATACACCGGAAACAAATAACAGGTATACCAACAAGCAAAAGCTGCAAACCCCTCATTACCGAAGATGATTATGGGCTAACAGTCGACTGTTGCTTAAAAGTCCCCTATATGTATCATAACTGGTATCGCCTATTTTTGGTTTCAATGTACCTTACTATGAAGTTGTCAACCCCTTTGAAATTTTCAAACTGGTGTATCTCATGAAGGAATTTTTGTACCAAAAAATGGATGGCATATACTTTGATCGGCTCATCAATGGCTATCGATTGCCGTCGAAAAAAAAATTCTACCTGTCTTAGTTCAAAAGTTGACTTTTTTGCCGTAGGCCAACTTTCTAACGTCACGACTTAGAAAGGAGCAAAGGATAAGCTCTAGTTTCTTTAGCAATGAGAGAACTTTTAAAGTTTAAGAGGCACATCTGATACCGTTACTCTACCACAAACCAAAGTGCAAAAAAAAAAAATTATAAACTCAGCTGAAATCGTCGCAGACATGGACAGAAACAATAGATGGCAGCACTTTCGGACCCGTGGGAAAAAGCCACTTTTTTGTCTCTGTAGATTTTTCTATTTATCACTCAAAGAAGATATGTTGGCTGTGGGGCCGGGTAACTGCCGCATATATTTAACACTTATAGATTTTAGTCCATCTTCAATTTGAAACTGGTGCCTGCCTGCTTGCGTGCTAGAACGGAGCTTTCCACTCGAAAGCAGAAATATCTTTTGATGAAACGAAAGGTTCGCTACACAACTTCAGATAGTCCTCTCTGACATAGGCTATACAACTCCACTTCACTTCGCAAACCGTAGGCTCTGGCTCGATGACAAGCAAAAACCATCCTTATTGGCCCCAGGCAAGAGTTCTACGGAGCTTTCCAAAATGTAATGTCATATTCATCAATCCGGCCTAAGGTCCACGCTTTCCGTAAAAACCGCACAGGTTAGACCCTTCCCAGTTACCAGGAATAAAATGAAATCGGAGTCATAGGAAAAAAAAAAAAAAAAAAAAAAAAAAAACGAGGACAAAACCAAAGTGTTGCTCTCGCAACACAATTAAAATTAGCCTACACTCTGCCGTTTATACAAAACCATTTTGTTGAACATACGACTAAGCTAGTTTCTTTGTCAAAGGTTTATGTCTTTTTGCTGTTTTATTGCGCAGAAAAAACGAAGCTAAGAAGAAAAAATGACTAAATTCAGTTCAATTTATTTTAAAAAATTCCCTGACGGACGAAGCAGAACAGTGAATTTTTTCGTCAGGTGCATCCTCGTCACATAACAAGTAAAAACAACTATAACTACTGTTATTCATTTGGTCGATGTACACATGTCTTTCAGTAAAACTCCAAGTAAAACCTTAACATCTTATACGTAACATGTCAACTAATCAAGCATCAATAAGTAAAAATCATATTTAGTCGGCCTAAAAAATCTTCTCTCTAGATGACAAGTGGAAAGATGTTAGTTTATAAAAATTGTTGTGATTAGCGTCGCCTGACGTCATCAAGGACCCCGCGACGTCACTTCTTACGAATAAACATCTGTGGCGACAGCTTTACAGGATGTTTCATCTCCGATTCTCCTCACATTTGCCCAAACAGAAGCATTCCTGTAAGTTATTGCGTGATTTTTAAAACTACGCGCAGTTAGACGCGCTCCGCATGGTATTTCTCCGAACGTGAGTCGCATTTTACACTGTCGGTTTTAGCATGCTTCCAACGTTCCCTTGGAAACTGAACAGTTTGTGACATTTGAATTGCGTTTCTCAGATGTCAACGTTGAGGAATCCGCTTTCGTACCAGAAGGAAAATCCGAGGAATTTTTCGACGAAGGGGATGACTACTACGAGGACGAGGTGTCCATACCCGTGGAACAGCCAGAAGGAGTGGTGGCCCCAGAACCAGTGGTGCCAGCAGACAGCTACGTAGAGCCACCCGTAAGCACCGTTTGTTACCATTTGTTTCCCACCACGGTGCGAAATAATACTAGGGAGTAACGTCAAAACCTATGCTTCCCTTGCTTCGCAATTGAGATGGAACTTGGTGCGGAGAAGAAGCGTAAGGCATAGATACCTAATTGACGGATCCTGATCGTATCGGGGCTCTGTGGGGGGAGTTGGAGGGGGGTTTCCCTGAATTCGTGTTATCGCGAGTTAGAATAGTTTCAGATGTGCTAAGGACGATGAAACTTCGCAGGCACATTACTGACCCGACCAAATTGACTTAAGAACCCGACACATTGCCTTATAGGAAAACTGTTCTTGGATCCGAAAAGTTGGGGGGGGGGGAGTGAGGGAAGGGGAATAGGGAAATGAATTCCGTAAGTTGCGAACGAAAAAAACAAAAAAACGGGCCAGACTCATAGCATCGCCTACTACGTCTGCGGCGTTTAAGGCGGGATAAACTTGCGGATTTATAAATTTCTAGTAAAGCTAAGATGCGGTCTGCACACATCGAGGAAACAGGGGAGGTGCTGTATCTTTTTTTTGCAATGTTCAGGACACCAAGTTATTCGAGCCAGTGCTGGTGCACGACAGATTGAGTTTCAGTAGGGACGTTCGCTATCGCTAGTAGTGCTAGTTTCGCTGTTCTTCGAGAGTGTCACTTTTTTCAAGTCTTACGGCTTATTCTGCCCTGTCGTACCAAAAACCGAACAGTGTACTATCGGTTCTAGGAAGTACTTGTGCTTCAAGTACTACTTAAAGTACGAAATCTACTTGGGTTTTACTACTTTCCTAGAGTACTGAGTACTTAGTAATTCGGTAAAATAACTAGATAGCCTATTCGAATGCGTCGAGCACCCATAAATTTTTCAAGCACTGCATCAGTTTCATAGATTCTATTATATCGATTTGAACACTGAAATGCCTATTTGGCAGCATTTATCCAACGACTAGAAGCCTATAAAGAAATAGTACTCAAGTCACATTCTTAAAACTCGAGCACTTCTTATTCCTGAAGTACAAGTACAATTAATACTTAAAGCACAATGGACACTTGTAATGCTTGACTCTGTATTAAATCCTTCACAAATAAACATTTTCGACTTCCTTTAGAAGGCGCTACGGAAATCGGCCGTTTTCTTGTTATCCCTTGTCTTTACCTCTCTGGCATTTCGGCGATCCAAATCTTAGGAGCTGGGATATCGTGGCAGGAAATTCAAAAACTCCCAACACTGCTTGATAGAAAAGGATATATTTGAGATGTCACCAAAGTCAAGCCGCAGGTGCAGTTTACCTGATTATTCTAGTGTTTCATCTGAAGTTCCATGGCTTAAAGTGCCTGTTAAAAGTTTTTCTTTGTGGAATAGTGTTGTGGAGCTTGATAGCTTGCTTTATAAAAGTATCAGAATATGCAATAGGCTTATAAAAAATAACATAGCTACAAAAATCATTCAAAAACAAATAACCTATTCAAATCTGAAGTAGACAAGCTGATTTATGCATAAAGGAAAGATCTACTAAGTATTATAAGAAACATCACTCTTATCTTTGTCCAAGCTAGTAAATTGAGCATGTACTGGCCCAAAAAATTACGCTTTGAAATATCACAGAGAGGAAACTGTTGAAAAAGCCTCTGATCTAGGGGGTAAACATTGTTCCTAGGTTGTTACAGAGTGGGATTGGGGTAGTTTGATGTGCCCAGTGAACTTTAAGTACGATTTTGAAGTACGTGTCCCAGGCTAGCAACGAAAACATACAAACGTCATTTTCGTCTACAAACTCATATGGTTATAGTGAGCGTGTTCCACCCTTGTAACAATAGTTACTATTAGTTACTATTTCCGTTCCATCCTCACGAAAAGTTACTACGCTGACCGTTCCAACCTTGTCGCAATAGTAACTAATAGTTACTATTTGCTTACCATGCTCGGGAGCGTGGTAAGCGTAGTAACTACGCATCTCTGGAACGTGATTGGTCGGATTCGCCCCTGGCGTGAGATCCTGCTGGAAAATAGAAAAATCGTTCCAGCCTTGACGGCAAAAAGCCAGAATTCGTGACGTCATGCGTAGTAACTACGGTAAGTAGGATGGAACACGCTCAGTGTGAACAAATGATGACGGTTGGGAGGTCACGGACTGGAATTCCTATCAGTGTTTTCGGCACTATCATCAGTTCCATGAGAAAAGTTGAGATTTTTCTTCTTCATGATGAAAACGTCGAGAATCCGGACCGGAAATATTTGTAGAAATGTATTCTTGTTTATTGACATGCAGGCGTTATAGAGAGTTGTATTTAATTTAACCGACGAATAATTAATTTAATTTGACGAGAATTGACGGGGATGTGAACTGTTTAAATAATTTGCCTTCTGTGGTATCATGTTCCTGTGGCCCTGACTATTGAAGTGATTTTTGAAATGTCCAATAGGCCTTTGGTAGCTCATTCTGGTACATCACTGGCAAAGAAATCCAAAGGTCCCTGGTTCAAATCCTGGTTGAGGAGCACTTTTGTGTTTCAGTTTCACTACTTATCATATATTTCTATCTTAAATGCATCTTTCTCATCAGATTAAAATTTTATTTCACTTTCACCACGAGGCCCTACCATATGGGCCCTGGGTTGTTTTCGAGTCTCCGACAGTCCGACGTTGGAGTCCTAGAGTGTGTTCCACCCTTCTAATAACAGTAACTATTAGTTATTATTTTCGTTCCAACCTTACGAGTAGTTACTACGCTGAGTGTACGGGAGTGTAGTAAGCTTGTAACTACGCATCTGTGTAACGTGATTGGTCGGATTCGCCCATATTCTGCTGGAAAATTATAAAAATCGTCCCAGCCTTGATGGCGTAAAGCCAGAATTCGTGACGTCATGCGTAGTAACTTCGGTAAGTAGGGTGGAATTACATTCCTAGACTTTGAAATTTACCTCCGGGTTATTTGTCGTGAATTACGTGACCCTCCACAAGCCTGAGATCTAGAGGGCCAAGTATAGGTTCTTCCAACATTATGGATCGAAGGTGTTCAAAAGGCTTTCTTGTCCACATCACCGATATAAAAAGGATGTGGTCCTTTGTTCTTACAGATACTGATCTCAAAATCTCGTATTATTCCCAACTACGAAGAAAGCTAATTTTGATATTTACCTAATATTCTAATATACTATTCGTCACAGGGCCAGATTCCACCCCGTATTTCTTCAATTCGGCTTTTCGCTTGTTTGCAACCGCAAACGGTTCAGCAACATGGTACACTTCCAAAACTTTAGGAGCGTGTTCCACCCTTCTAACAATAGTTACTATTTCCGTTCCATCCTCACGAAAAGTTACTACGCTGACCGTTCCAACCTTGTCGGAATTGTAACTAATATATTTGCTTACCATGCTCGGGAGCGTAGTAAGCGTAGTAACCACGTATCTCTGTAACGTGATTGGTCGGATTCGCCCATGGCGTGAGATCCTGCTGGAAAATAGAAAAATCGTTCCAGCCTTGACGGCAAAAAGCCAGAATTTGTGACGTCATGCGTAGTAAGTATAGTAAGTAGGATGGAACACGCTCTGGATGTCTTCTTGTGACAGAACTGTGGAATGCTGCCTAAGATAGAGTCACCTGGAGGTCAGAACTTGTCGCCTTATGCGCCACCCGGCGCGGGAATACCTAAGTGTAAGTCTGCTTGTGGGAATCAGGAATAAACTGCAGTCATTCCTCCTAGGCTGAGCCAGAGATTGTCCCTGTCCAACAAGCTCCTGTTGAAGATGAACCCCCTCTTGCGGAGGAAGGTGAAAATCTTCCTACTCGCGAGGAAGAAGTAGAAGAACACACGCCAGAACAGGAAGTCCTAGCTCAGATAACACCAGAACACGAACAGGAACCTGCTGAATCGCTAGAATATACTCCTCAGGAAGAAGTTTTGGCAGCAGTGACACCAGAACATGAGCGTCTCCAGTCCCTTGAGGAAGAAATCGTTCAGCACATCCCGAATGAGGAGTTCCTTGCCGCTGTGACACCAGAACATGGGGTAAGACCAGCTTGAACGGACTGTATTGTCTTGCCTTTTCTAATAGTCCAGCGTTTCTGAACCTAGATTTGTGCTTTTGTACACTGAAGGTAGTTCTGTCTTTCTTCCTGTATGAGTTGTGGTCCCTTCAGTAGTTATGTATTGCTGCCTCTTGATGGTGTGGGGGTATGTACTTTTGTACAATCGGGAACAATCCAATGCGAATCTACGTCAATGAGAGTAACTCGCTAAAACAGGGCTAGTACTACACGGTCAATCAGAACAGGGCTCCTTACTTAATCGAAAGAGGGCTCCTGCCTCAGAACAGGGATCCTGTCATAAATAAGAATATAAACAAAAGAACAGGGATCCTGGCTCGACCTCGGCCTGGCCTCGTTTTGTTGGCAGTGTTGCCAATGGTTGCAGAATTCTGTAACCGCTGAGACTGTGAAAAAAGCAAAAGCGTATGATTATGAAGCTGGAAAAACTAAAATTCTCGTTAATAATGGGTTAAATAGACTGGGTTTTGTAGGTGCAAGAATGTCATAGGTTTTTGCGGCCTTAATGTCATAGGTTTCGCCAGAGTAAAGTGGCATCACTGGATGTTGGTTGGTTAGGAAGTAAACAAATTCTGGATGGGGGAGAGGGGGTTATCGAGAAAACTGAAATGACCAAGTTTCTTGCTGGAAAACCCCAAAGTATAAAATTTTTAATCGCTTATTTAATACAGTGGAAAAAGAAACGAATAATATCGGAAATAACACGAATGAATTATTGAAAAGGCTAACGATATATTGAATGACTCCATCAACGCTTCTAGGAATTGCTTAAACAATCTTTGCGCTGAAATAGTGTATGATGAAAACTGTTTAAGGCGAACTCTACAAGAGGTCTGTTTATTTCCTTATACTATTTTTATTCAAACACTATTTACTCAATGGCACAAAATTTACTCTAAACGACATCTGGAATTTTGTCACAAAAGAACAAAAAAATGATCATAGGCAGGATGTTGGTGGGAGTCGAGAAAATTTGTAGAAGTCCAAATATATTTTGTTGATGTGTCACGCTATATGCTTCTCAAAATTTGCGTTTTTTAAGCGGAGATTGAACATGATGCTAGGTCGGTCGTCTGTGCGTCGAATTTAGGTGAAAAGAGCTTGGTCAGAATGTTATTTTTTGAGAGGGGGTTAAATAAAAAGTAAAAAAAATCTGACAGCGAACCCGGAGTTTATTTCCGAGATCGGATCCGAAGAAGGATATTTCTATCGTCCATGTGTCGAATTTTAGGAAAAAGAAAATGTACATATTCCTTCAGCCCAAACTGACCGCGAATCATATTTGAATGCAACAATGGATAAGTCAGTAACATTTATTAGAGCCATGTTTTGGCCCTTCTGGCAAGGGTTCTCTTCAGGCTCAAGCCGCTCAAGTTGGAAAAACGAACTTGGGGAAAAACAATTGAAGATTAACTATTCCTTCAGTCCATAGTGCAAAACGGTGCACAAACGTTGCAGCCCATAGTGCAAAACGGATGCGTCAGCTGAATTGTATTAGAGCTATATTTAGGCCCTTCTTGGCAAGGGTCCTCTTCAGGCTCAAAGCCGCTCAAGTTGAAAAAATGAGCTTGTCAAAAAAATAGAAAATATAGCTCTCAAAAATATCGCACTAATAAAATTCAGCTGATGTATCTGTTTTGCTCTATCAAATAATCAAAGATTCTTCCTTAGTATATGATTTTGTGAATTTCTTCCCTGAAAATTGTCTGGGTTAAAAGCTGGTGCTGTGATTTCATTTTGGGCAAGGCTGCTGTTTCTGCTACTCAATGTTGAAAGGGTATATAGCTCTAATAAAATGTAGCTGACGCATCCGCTTTGCATTTTCAAAGTTTGGGTAAAGAAAACCGAGTTCACAGTGTTAGTTTTTTTCCTTGGTCGAAGGTTTGACCCGGACAGAGAATCCGAAATCCGGTACCCTGGGACCCTGGAAAATTCGCAGTTCCACTGTTTCTGATGAATAATAATGTCTTTAGTTTATTAAAATCTGGATATACCTAATAAAATTCTAAATCATAGTGAAATCAAAATCTAGTAATTTTTATAATACCAATTTGTTCACGGGGGGGGGGGGGGGGAGCATTTTGGTTGTCCCTGACTGTAATGTTTCTTTGTTGGTAGTTTGGGCGTACTATTTTTTATTTGTGCTGTTTAGGATGGAGTGCAGGCTGATAGTGCCCAGGACCTCGAAGACGTTGGAGCCGTAGTTGAAGAAATAGTATCTACCAGCAGTGCTGGTCAATCATCCGAAAGGAACGTAGAACCGAACAGCATTGAAGCTGAAGACGTCGCACAGGAACTGGATGCCCAGTCACTGATCGGTTCTGAAGAGTCACTGGAGGTAAAGCAGGAATCTGGTGGAGTCGGGCAGCTGGTCGAAACTCTTGAAAATCTACGTGTTCCAGTCAAAGGCAATGTACCGTCTGATAAGGGGCAGACAGAAGAACCAACCGTTTCAGACATTGAAAGCGTCAGTAAAGACGATAAAGACCGAAGAATAGTTGATGCCGTATCTGATGTAGTTGAGCAAGCCTCCGCTGTCGAAGCTCTTGTCGCCAGTGATGTTGAGCAAGAGGCATCTAGCATGGACAAAGTTGCTGAGGCTTTTGAGGGTGAAACAGCATCTGAACCCGTGGAAGCACATGCTGCAGCTGAGATTGAAGTTTCTGAGGACACTGTAACTGAACCGATTGAAGCTGATCAAGACGTTATACCCCAGCCGATTGTTCAGGGTATTCAAGAAGCTACAGCTGCAACTGAAGTTGTTGCTGACAATATACCTGAAGAGAAAGAAGTTGTAGCGCGACAGACCCTTCAGATTGCTGACGAAGTCCCTGTACCAGCTGAGGAAAAGTCTTTGGAGGATACACGAGATCCGCAACCGGAAAAACTTATCGTCAAAGAAGAGGCTTGGACTGTTACGAATGATGAAAACACAGCAAAACAAGAACAAGTCTCCGAGTCCTTGCCTGTTGTCTCAGCATCGGACTCAGTGGCGTCAGTCGAGGTAGTCTTAGATTTGATTTTGCTTTAGGTGGGTGGTCGCACGTCTTGTATTTTGGTAATTCGCATGCATGAATTCTATAGAAAAAAACCCAAAGTTGTTGTCACAATGTACTATTTAAGGGTTGTGTTAAAAAACCTGGCCGAATATTCCAAAACTGTGTATTTCAAGAATTTGATCCCATCAGTCTAAAATAGCAGAGATGAGGAATGCAACTTCACTAAGCGTATTGCAGCTTCACCACCTTGAATTTGTTTCTGGCCTAGAGAAGGTCTAGAACAGTCTGGAAGGATGGTCCGGTAATGACGATAATTCAAAATTTAGTTAAATCCGAGCAGAAACTCGGCAGACTCCTATAGACTCCCTTACATTGCGGAGTACCTGCTCTTTTTGTCCCAGCGGGTTTTCATGATGGTCCTTAGAAAATACCTCTATTCAGGATCGATTGTCCTAGATAGGAATTTCTGGTGCTGTTGATCCTTTAAGAAACATTCTCAACGAGAAACTAGTTTGCCACCCTATATACTTTACCGATCGATAGCTAGAAATGAGCTAGACGAATAGAGGAATGTTGAACAGCGTATATAGTGGAATTCCCTGTGTTCTTATTGGTTATCCCCCCTCCCCCTGGGGGTAATACCCAAAGTAGGAGCCGGGTTCGTTGGGTGAAATCAAAATAGGAAAGAAGAAAAGAACGGGGTTCCTGCTTTCTTGTTTTCTGGGAATTTTTTTTCGTTTTCTCGTGCTTCTGGGAAGTATCCAGGAAGCGACTCTCTTGCTGTGATGGTTCCCCCTGACTTCTCAAGGATCCCCCGAGAATGGCCAAAGGGCACCTTTTAGTTGCCCAGTCTTTCTCACACTACATGTGTAATAACTATTCGAGGAAAAACTAACGGTCGCTACTAGTCTAGAGCCTATGGTTGGTAGGGTTGGATTTATGGAGTGCGTCCAGAGCAAAATAACACTAGGGAAAAGTGCAAGGACTTAAAAGAAGTGACGCACACTTGAATACAAGCGATGCTAGCACCACTAGCGACAAAGCCCCTATTGAAACTCATTCGGTCGTTCAACAGCACTGGCTCCGATAACTTTAGATCTTAGATCTATAGAGCCTGGGCAACGTGAAGTGATGAGGCAACCTTTGTTCGGCCTCGTCGACTAAAGTGTTGCGAGAGCAACACTTTGAAAAACAACAACAAAATAAATTTACTTTGCATCCAGTTGAACTTCATCCTTTTCAATCGTAGACATCGTGACGGATGAAAACTTGGAACATTATTTTATATAAACTAGTTTGTATTTTAAAGTTATCCGTAACTTTTCAGGACCAAATAGCATAGATGACACTCCATTATCTATTACGAAATGAAAACATCGTTGAATAACAGCGTGAAAACATCCAAACGTTAGTTTAGTCTACACACTCAGCTGGTTACGGTGTTGACACATGATGAGGGTTGGGAGGTCACAGATTAGAATTTCTACCACTGTTTTCGGCATTATCATCAGTTCCATGTAGAAAAGCTGAGATTTTTCTTCTTCAAGATGAAAACTTCGAAAATAAGGAAAATAAAATGTTTATAGACATAAATTCATAGTGTTTTATTGACATGCAGGCTTTACCTGTGGATTTCTTTTTTCTATTCTATAGAGGGTTATAATTAATATAATTGACGAAAAACGAAAAACGACGACAATTGACGACAATCTAAAATGAGTTCCGATGATGTGAATCGCGTTCGATCGCCCGTGTTTTGATTTTAGGTAAAGTAGATCGAGTTCACAATGTTAGTTTCTTTCTTGGTCGAGGGTTTGACCCAATCAGAGAATCCGAAATCGGCAACCCCGGAAAATCGCCGGATCCGCTGTTTCTAACGAGTAACACTAACGTTTCTAATTTAGAGAAATTCGAAAATAGCTAATACAGTTCAGGTAGATGTTTTTAAATCATAGTGAGATTAAAATCTAGTAATGTGTACAGAATGTGTATAATGCCAATGTTCATCCTGGGGGGGGGGGGGGGATTTTGGTTGTTCCTGGCTGCAATATTTCTTTGTTGGTAGTTTGGGCGTATCATTTTTTATTTGTGCTTGTTTAGGTGGGAGCGCAGGCTGGTAGTGCCCAAGACCTCGAAGACGTTGAAGCCGTAGTAGAAGAAATAGTATCTGCCAGCATTGCTGGTCAGTCATCCGAAAATAATGCAGAACCGAACAGCGTTGAAGCTGAAGATGTCCTACAGGAACTGGATGCCCCGTCAGTGATCGATTCTGAAGAGTCACTGGTGGTAAAGCAGGAATTTGGTGGAGTCGAGCAGCTAGTCGAAACTCTTGAAAATCTAACTGTTCCAGTCAAAGACGACGTTCCATCTGATAAGGGACACACAGAAGAACCAAACGTTTCAGACGTTGAAAGTGTCAGTAACGATACTGAAGACCGAAGAACAGTTGATGCCGTAGCTGATGTAGTTGAGCAAGCCTCCGCTGTCGAAGTTCTTGCCGCCGGTGATGTTGAGCAAGAGACATCGAGCATGGAAAAAGTTGTTGATGCTTTTGAGGGTGAAACAGCATCGGAACCCGTGGATGCACATGCTGCATCTGAGATTGGAGTTTCTGAGGACACTGTAACTGAACCGATTGAAGCTGTTGAAGACGTTATACCCCAGCCGATTGTGCATGTTACTGAACAAGCTGTAGCTGCAACTGAAGCAGTTGCTGACAATATACCTGAAGAGAAAGAAGTTGTTGAAGAAATTGTACCGCAGCCGACCCTTCAGATTCCTGACGAAGTCCCTGTACCAGCCGAGGAAAAGTCTACGGAGGATACACAAGATCCCCAAGCGGAAGAAGTTATCGTCAAAGAAGAGGCTTGGACGGTTACTGATGACGAAAAGACAGCAAACCAAGAACAAGCCGCCGAGTCCTTGCCTCTTGTCTCCGCATCGGACTCTGTGGCTTCAGTCGAGGTAGTCTTAGATTTGATTTTGCTTTGGGTGGTGGTCGCACGTCTTGTAGTTTGTTAGTCCGCATGCATGTATTCCACATAACAATCTCTACAGTTGTTGCTACAATGTACTGTTCAAAGGTTGTGTTAAACCTGGCCGAAAATCCCAAACTGTGTCTTTCACGGTCTAAAATAGCTGAGGTGAGGAATGCAGCTCCTCACCTTGAATTGGTTTCTGGCCTAGAGAAGGTCTAGGAAAGTCAGGAAGGAACGTTCCCCGAGAATTCAAATTTAGTTAATCCGAAAAGAAATTCGGCAGACTTTGGTCCTTCCCCCTTACATTGCGCAGTAACTGCTTTTTTTGTCCGAGCTGAAGAGCAGAAACTGGTTTGCCATCCTACTTTACCGACCGATAGCTACACATTAGCTGGCATGGACGGATGTTTGAACAACGTATACAGTGGAATTCCCTGCGTTCTTATTGGTTATTATTGCCCCCTAGGGGTAATACCCAAAGTAGGAGCCGGGTTCGTTGGGTGAAATCTAAATAGGGAAGAAGAAGAAGAAATGCAAAAGAACAAAAGAACAAGAAAAGAAGTTTATTTTCGTTTTCTCGTGCTTGTAGGAAGTATCCAGGAAGCGACTCTCTTGCTATGACGGTTTCCCTTAACTTCCCAAGGATCCCCCGACAATGGCGAATGGGTACCTTTTAGTTGTCCAGTTTGTAGGAAAAACTGACGGTTGCTACTAGTCTAGAGCCCACGGTTGGCATACCCTGGTATTACGATGCAGTCAGAGTAAAATAACACTAGGGAGTACCGCCAAGACTTGCCAAATTGATACACACTCGAGTAGCAGCGATACTACCACCACTAGGGATAGAGCGTCCCTACAGAAACTCATTCAATCTTCACGAACGTTGGCTCTGATAACTTCATATCCTGAACATTGCAAAAAAGATAACTTCATATTCTGAACATCATAAAAACATGATACAGCCTCCATTGTTTTCATGGTGTGTGCAAGCCGCACCTTTGCTTTACTATACATTACCCGCAAGTATATCTCGCTTTAAATGCCGCAAGCCTAGCGGGTGGTGCTACGAGTATGGCCCGTTTGCAAAGCATGTCAAGCTTAGGTCTTGGCGCTCTCCCTAGGGTTATTTTGCTGTGGATGCGGGGCTTGACGGAGTGCGTCATACTCATCGACTTATGTCAGGACATGGGAATTAGACTGAATTGTGTCGGTAAGGCTATCAAAACTGATTAACCTTCCAGGCAGAAGGACACTCAGCGGAAGTTGAGGAAGTGCCGGAGATCGTGGAAGATGCGCCGGAGGATTTCGTTTCAACACCTGTTGCTTCCCCAGAAGAGGTAAGGCTTTCTCTGCCTGAGCCGCCGCGACCGGTGGCTGGACTTTGTGCCGTCATTTACATACTACGCCCAGCAAAGCCAAGAACCAACATACCTTGTATTCATTCGCCCTTGGCACTTTGGCCTTACTGAAGACCAGGCTTATCAGATCGAAAAAATACAGAAACGTGCCCTACTAATTATGTCACGATCCCCCAAATTCCTTACAATGAGCTCCTTCAGAAATTCAAACTCGAGTCCCTTGAGTCCCGTAGGTTGAAACTGTGCATGGCTTCCGGTAAGAAAATGCTTGAGCACCTATCGATAAGTACATACTTTCGCCACCATTGAATACTGCTCGCGAACGACCTGCAAGAGCGGCCTCAGTGGTGATCCCAAAACTCCAAACTCGTAAAATGTGACCATGTACGGTATGAAAAGACGTTTGTACGGTCTTTCGTTGAAATTTGTAATCTTATTTAGTGTTTACTTTTATCCATGACCTTGACATATTTATGTGTCTACATGTATATATGACGATTTCGACAGATTTGGATTTCACCATGATAGTTCGAAAAGAATAAAAGCGATATCTATCTATCTTTCCTCGAATCAGAGCAAAAAAAAAGTGTCACACACTCGAATAGCAGCGAAACTAGCACCACCAGCCTTAGTGACGTCCCTACTGAAACTATTCATTCATTCATCGTACTGGCTCTGATAACTACATATTCCGGAGATAGCAAAAGAATGATGCGGCCTCCATTATTTCCTTGGTGTATACCAGAAAGACTTCTTCGACTTCTTTCCCACTGGAAAGACTTCTTCGGAAACATCTGGACTAGAGCAAAAGTACCCTCAGACTGGCGCCACAGTACGCTCGTAAAACTTTTCAAGAAGGGCGATGCCTCGCTCTGTAACAACTGGCGAGGCATCAGCCTGCTCTCGATTCCTGGCAAACTGTTGTCCCACATTATCCTGTCCCGAATACAACGCCACCTAGACGAATACCTGCGTGATGAGCAGCATGGCTTCCGCCCGAACCGCTCTTGCACAGACCTGATTTTCACCCTGCGAATGCTCACGGAGGAGAGCTGCGAATGGCGCAACAAACTCTACATGATCTTCATAGATTTTGAAAAGGCTTTCGACTCATTAGACCGCCAGTCACTATGGAAGCTCCTTCGCCACTATGGTATCCCAGACACCATAGTAAATCTCATAATGGCGATGTATGAAGATACAACCAGTTGTGTGAAGACAGCAGAGGGAAGCTCCCGTAAATTCCCCATCCTCTCCGGGGTAAAACAGGGGTGTGTCTTATCCCCACTACTGTTCGCGGTCGTCATTGACTTCGTGTTGAGAAGTGTCAATTCAACTGGGCTACGTCTGAACGATCGCCTGCTCAGCGACCTAGATTTTGTTGACGATATTGCCATCCTCGAAACCTGCAAGACACGACTCCAAGCGCTGCTTACGAGCGTCCAACAAAAAGCAGAAGGTTTTGGACTCAATATCAACGCCAGTAAAACTAAAGGCATGGCAACCAGCGATTCACCTATGAACATCAAATGTGGCGACAATGATGTGGAACAAGTGGTTCATTTCAAATATCTTGGCAGCACTATCGAGAACACGGGATCTACAGGCAAAGAAGTCACCGCACGAATTGGACAGGCTAACAGCACCTTCAACAGGTTCAAAAAAGTTTGGAGGTCGAGTATCCTCTCCCTCCGGCTTAAGCTCCGCCTGTTCAATAGCAACGTCCTACCCGTCCTCCTCTATGCGTCCGAAACATGGCATCTCAACCAAGAACAAGAGAGGAGAATCCAGTCCTTTGAAAACATGTGCCTCCGGAGACTTCTTGGTATCCACTGGACCCAGAAGGTAACGAACGAGCACATAAGAAACATCACAGGTCAACCGTCCCTCATCGAGACCATACGAAGGCGTAGATGGAGCTACCTCGGACATGTGCTGCGCATGGACGATTCCAGAATCCCCAAATCCGCTTTTTTCTGGTTACCCGAAGGCACCCGCCGCAGAGGAAGACCCAAAAATACTCTCCGTCGTACCTACAACAACGACCTGCGGCACTTTCATGCCTCTTTACAGCCGGAGTGGGAAGACATCGTCGCAGCCGCAAGCTTCAGAGACGACTGGAGACTCTTCTTGGACGCCCTGGGCGCCTCTGGAGGCACAGGAGGATCTAAGGTCTAAGGTAAGGTAAGGTATACCAGAGCAAAATAACACTAGGGAGTTGCGTGTAACACACTCGAATAGTAGCGACACTAGCATCACTAGCGTTTGTGAACAACCCTACTGAAACTAATTCAATCGTTCACCCCGCTGGCTCTGATAACTTCATTCTGAAGATAGCAAAAGAGTGACATAGCCACCATTATTTCCTTGGTGTATGCCATAGTAAAATAACACTAGGGAGTGGCGCCAAGACTTAACAAAATTGACACACACCCGAATAGCAGCTACTGGCACCACTAGCGATAGAGAACATCACTACTGAAACTAATTCAGTCGTTCACCAACGCTGACTCCTATAATTTCATATCCTGAAGTTTGCAAAAAAAGTAGTCTCCATTGTTTTCTTGGTGTGTGCAGACCGCACCTTTGTTTTACTAGGAAGTTCGAAACCCGCAAGTATGTCTCTCTTTACATGCCGCAAGCGTAGTTGGTGGCAGTATGACCCATTTGCAAACCATGGAAATCATACGTCTTGGCGCTACTCTCTAGTGTTATTTTGCTGTGACGTATGCAGTCCGCACCTTAGCTTTACTAGAAATTTCTAAACCCGCGAGTTTGTCTCTCTTTAAATGCCACAATCGTAGTTGGTGGATCTACGAGTATGATCCGTTTGCAAAGCATGGAAAGCATACGTCTTGCTGCTATTCCCTAGTGTTATTTTGCTCTGCCTCGAATACTGCTCTCTATGGCACTTCGGTTTAACACGGGAGCAGTCGGAATGCCTCGAGAGAATCGAGTACCGTTCTTTCCTAATAACATCAAAATCCCCCAAAATCCCGTACATTTCCCTTCTCAACGAGTTTGGTCTCGCATCGTTGTCAAACCGTAGACACCAACTTTCTACCAAGTTTGGTGACCAACTACTGGAAGACCCCAACCATCGGCACATCCTTCCCCCTCCGCACATTCCCGACCGTACAAGGCCACAGACAATGGCAGCACAACCAGTTCCTAAGATCCAACTCCTTCGGGCAATTCATGCGCGGTACGAAAAAAGTGTTGTCCCCTCCTTTGCGAGTTTTTTCAACGCGAAATTTTAAGTAGAATCCTTGTCCTCTTTTTTGTGTCAATTATTGAAGTTTAGCGCTTTAATTTGTTGCAATTTTTGTTTCTGTGTAAATAATGAATATCTGACTATGTAAAAGCGCAGTTGTATGTTTGACGAGAGAACAGATATTCAGTTTTTTGTTTATACCGTAAAGAATGTATAATAAAGATTAACTGATTGATTGACCTTAATCGGTGCAATCCATGCCCCTGAAATAAAACAGGAAAGAATAAAAATAAAGCGATAAAATCGAATTCCATATCATGACTGAAACAACAATGTAGTGCAACGAAACGAATGAATGCTCTGTTTGCATATTAATATTAGCATTTTAAGCCGTCATGCAGCAAAAAAAGTACCAACAGGACACAACCTCTCCAGCAGACTCCCAAAATGTCTTGTTTCTTTAAAATCTTTACTCCTCGTCATTTTAATAATCCATGTCTTATCCGTAGCTACTTCAAAAAATCATTAAATATAGATAAATATTTATTTTACGTATATTTTATTTGTACAATAAAAATTATTCACACAAGAGGTGGCATACATCCTCATTCATTCCTTCACACATAGTGCAGAAACATGGACCGGTCCTTTCCTATTGTATTCTTACTTTCTTCTTGCACCGAGCGGTCAACACAAGCATGTAGCAGGCAAGGTGCATCAGCAGGGACGTTGTTTTGAAGTCGTTAGAGATTCAGTGGCGAAGAAATTTGTTGTTTCCTGAACGGCTGACGATTTGTCAGGTTTTTCGTAATTTTATAGTAGTTTTAGTAAAGATCAGTGCTCATTATTTTTTGGGGTTAAAATAGACGTAGCCTACTTGTTGAAAAAAAAATGGTTTATTTCGAAACAATAAGAATATTAAATGGTTTTAATTTTAAATTTGACAGAATTAGAGATAATAGGTTTTAAAAAAATTTGAGTTATGTTTCGAAAGAGTAGTGGTTAAAAATGTTAACGTCACCGAGAGGAAGTTTCGTAGCCCAGAATGTTAGGATAAATAAGAAAAGACCTGAATGAAGATAAGAAAAGACCTGCCTGACGAGAACATTTGCCAAGAAGGGCCGAAATATCGCTGATGAAGGATCTTAGCAGTATCCCTTGAATACATGATTTGAATATAAAATATGCTGCGCGGGGAAAAAAAGGAGTTTCCAATGTTTCTTGTTTTTTGCTCAGGTTTTGCTTATATGTTCCAGTCTGGTTCTCCACTGACCTTAGTGGATTTGAACTTTGCGAAATTTTGAAGTTCCGGTCGACAGTGGGAGATGTATTTTGCAAAACCGTGTTTTGCAAACTGAGTATCTTGTCTTCAATGGACGGGCTAATAACGATTCACGGTTGCGTGTAAATGAGAACACTGTTATACCTCAGCCTACTTTGCTTAAATACTTGGGCCTTGTCTGATATCCGTATGCTCAGAGGACGAATTTCGGATACCGCTTACAGAGGTATGTGTATTGGTGACGGTGAAGCTGTCGCACTAAAGAACACAGTAAATAGACTAATCCTAGGGCGCCTGTTCAATGCTTTGGTCACACCGCACTTTCTGTACATTTTCCCATTTTGGGATTTGCTAAACATTTCCGAGAAAAGGCAAATTCGGACAAAATATTACAAACTGGCAAAATACCTTCTCCGACTCCCCCCGAGGGAGTCTAATTCAGCCCTCTCGAAGAAGTACCACATTATCGATGCTCCCGCGAAGTGCGAAATCATAGAGTGTCGTGCTAGATCCCAGGCTCTCAAAAACGTATACGAATCACCGTTGACTCGCCTAACAGTTTTATAAAGTTTATGTAGTGTTTCGTTTTCTTTGTGTGTAATTCATTTTTCTTTCTTTCTATTACTCCGCTCTTCCATTTGTTGTATAGCGGGCCTCAATAAATTATTATTATTATTATTATACGGACCGGATTTGTTTTAGTTATTGACTTTCGTTCCTGTTTTCTTAGGCTCAGTCTTTGCCTCAGGAAGATGTCTCTGCTGAGGAAGTGGTCGAAGACCAGTCCGTCCCTCTTGCTGATCCACTTGGTACCCACTACGTAGAGGCGCCACAGTCGGACGAGGTCAAATCCCAGGAAGAAGTTCCGGAGATTGTTAACAGCGCGCCAGAAGATGTCGTGTCTGCTCCTGCTGTCGATGACTTGGACAAGGTAAATCTCGTGTGCGTGTTTTTTGAATTACAAAAGATCAGCGAAGACACCAACGAAATTGGGGTTTGTAAAGGCCAACGAATATACTGGAAAGGCGAATATTTCGGAAGTCACTTGCTAGTACCGAGCGAGAACAGTTCTAATTGTTATTCGCAGGTATTGGTGTGTTGCTCGCTGTCTTTATTTTAGGCTTTCAGTTCTTCGAATTTTGGTTTTAATTTTTGGCTTATTGTTGGTTTTCCTCTTTGGTTGTTGATCTCCATCCTCGTTTTGGCATTTTTCTTCGAGATTTTCTGTCTGCGCAACAAGGGAGGCGGTTGTCCTCCCGAAATATTCGCCTTTTATTCCGGTATATTCTTTGGCCTTTACAAACCCCATTTTCGTTGGTATCTTCGTTCAGTTTTTGTGATATGTAAGGCCAGTGTTATTTACGAAATTATATTTGTTTGTTGTATGCCAAGAACCCCCCAACCCCCTAAAGTTTCTTATTTCATTACCCAATCTTCAGGACGGTAGCTACTCGTAGACCGACGGATCGGTTCAAGTTCAAGTTTTTTTTTTTTTTTAATGGTAGGGAGTCGAAGTGGTAAAACACCCACGGAATAGAACGTGGCGTACTGGTCCCAAGTTCTGTTTGGAAATGACAGTTTGATGAAGGCAAATAAAAGCTACAGTCATTTAATTAGTTGCCATTTTAAAATAAAAAGTAGGAAGAAAAGCGATTTTTTAAGGTATGTTTTGCTATAGGAATAAGAACTGTGCGTGAGCTAATTCAGATAATTTTGATTAGGTCCAGTCTGTCCCTGAGTCAGATGTTGTTTCAGAAACATCCGAAGAGCAGCCACACTACGCCGATAGCTACGGCAATGCACCCACGTCTCAGGTATGATATCTACTATGGTACTGTGGTTGCCTGATCATAACTTCACTGAACAAATCATGAGTGATATATTTCCTTGTTCCACCTCCTTCGGGATTTTGAAGTTTTTCGGGCGAGCGACACAATTGTATGTGATTTGAAAGGGACTCACTGTCGTGATCGAGAGTAGATCAAAAGATGAGATGGATTTTTATGGACGAGTGCTTAACAAGTAATGATGTAGAGCAAGTTACATCTAATATAGTTATTTTTGTTCGCCCTATCCTATAACTATACCACACATTAGAGATGTAGTATCATCCCGCAATCGAAGTTCCACTCTTCCGGCCTACGCACGCTACCAAATTAGGTATCTGACCCCAGCAGATATCTACGTTCACGAAGCTGGGGACCGCTCTAGTAACCCTAGACACCCCAGCCTAGTTAAAAAAAAGATACCATTGTTTTAAAGGACCCCTCTCACTATTTATTCTTCGACTCAAAGTATTTTAAAATATTTGATACTTTAAAAATAGGCTGTGCTTTCAACAAAGAACCCACGGTTTTGGCTGTTTAAGCCTTTTCCGAGACCCGTTGACTTATAGCAAAAACAGGTAAACAATTTACATAACCGGTTTTGCTGACAGAAAAACTTCTCGCAGACTATACCGTCGAGAGCGTGATACACATCGAAGGTAGCAAAACACGGCAAGTGAGAAAATCAGGGTTGTTCTGTTAGAGAGGTCAGAATATACCGTACGAAATTGGGGTCTCCGGGTTTAGAAATAGATGGAGTAATTATGGAAGTAGGTTGCGTTACTATTATAGGTAAGACAGGTCCTTTAACAGTAATCCTTCCTATTTGACTGGTAATGGTGTCTCCCGCGTTCTTCACCATCATGAATGCACTCATTTTAAGTTTTAGCCCAGGCGATGAATTGAGCGCAAGCACTTGAACGCCTCCCTCTGGTTCCTTTGCATTTTCCTCCGTTCCTCTGAGAGCCAGGTTTACGTATGTTCTTTCTCAGCCTTACGAGCACAATCCTTAGGTTCCGTCATGCTTTTTCTACATCGAAGAAGATTAACCCTACCGCACTCCTCCTTGCAAATGCATTTCTTACTGCCTGCTCATTTAGTTTTCCGTTGTTCATCCTCCAGCACTGAAACCTGGCTGTTCAGGTGTTAGCTGGTTGTCGACTAGCCTAGTCCTTCAAATTATAAACCACTATACGTCGATGTAGAGACCCCCTTTTTCCCCAGTCCGCTATCTTAGAGGCTCGCTGAGATATCTCTTTCGGTTTTAGCCAAAAAACTATTTAGTCCGCACCTGAGTCCGCAAACTGAATTTGGTCCTGTCCAAACGAGTGTTCCTGTTACGAATAGTATTTTAGAATTCAGAATATCAAAAATAGCTTTCTTATTAGTCGGAATAATTCGAGCTTTTGGGATCAGTATTAGTAAGAATAATCTTTCGTGGTTTTCCAATATCCTGCTGTCGCTCTCCAGACTAGCTCGCGGATGTTAGTGACTGCGGTTAGGTGAACTTTAAAGGTTAGCTCCTACGCAGTAAGAAAATAGGAATTTGAGGTGCAGCTCGAAGCGAGTAGATGAGTCCGAGTGTTGAGACGTATGTCTGTATTTGGAGATAATCTTACGTGCTGACCGTGACAAGTTATAATCTAAGGAATTAACAAAATAAGTATGAAAGAAAAGGAACCGACCCCCCGAAACGAAAGACTACGATCCTAAATACGCCTTCGAAGGTTGAATATTGCCGCCGCTCGAACGCTACCATATAGAGCGTGTGCCACCCTTCTAACAATAGTTACTATTTCCGCTCCATCCTCACGAAAAGCTACTACGCTGACCGTTCCAACCTTGTCGGAATAGTAACTAATAGTTACTATTTGCTTACCATGCTCGGGAACGTAGTAAGCGTAGTAACTACGCATCTCTGTAACGTGTTGGTCGGATTCTCCCGTGGCGTGAGATCCTGCTGGAAAATAGAAAAATCGTTCCAGCCTTGACGGCAAAAAGCTAGAATTCGTGACATCATGCGTAGTAACTACGGTAAGTAGGATGAAACACGCTCATAATGATCGCAAGTCGGACATAAACCCCCGATCAGAGTATAAAGTATAAACACACCGGAGCTAAGAACCTATCATTGGTTTATTCCACGAATGGCAGCACAGATCACTAATACTCCAGCATACATGAAATGAGCGCTGTTTTATTGTCAGTTAAACTTGACCTTACTTTTCCGTCCCAGGAGGTGGAGAATGAGATCACCGAGTCCGAAGAAGTTGAAACTGACTCAGAAGAAGCTCTGAAGGTATGAAACCCTTCTTTCTGTTAAAATTTCTTCGTTTATTCTCTAGAGGCTGCTTCCGTAGTCGCGGGCGATTTTATTGGGCCATTCTTTGTGATATGGTTTCGAGGGTGGTGGTTAAGGCTAGGTCCTGAATAGGGTCACTGGGACCTTGTGGATAGTGGGGAAATCCTCTGAAGACCGGCGGGACTGACCTTACGTTCCACTCTCAAAACCAGTCACAAAACGAAGTGTAGGCATGTCCTATTACTTGTTACGACAACTGTATTTGTATGTGAAGAAGAACTCTCAACCTGATGTTATGGCGAGGGCTGTAGTAGGCCGGACATGGATGGTAAATGTCCTTAGATACAGTCGTCGGAGTCAGGACAGCCTAGGGCGTCTGGTGGCCTACTACACGTGCAGACTTCACGGGTTCATTGTGGATTCCCCCGATCGATTCACACTAAGGTTTGCGTACCCAAACACAATAGGCTATAAACCACCCATCATAAACCATTCTCGCTCGACAGAATAAATGTATACTTCTCTCAGTTAAATACAAAAAGTCCATAGGTCAACAGGTGGTAATTGGTGATAGTAAAACCGGACGTGATGGTGCTGATGGCAGATCAGCATCATCTAGGTAACGAACTAGGTCGCAATGTCAGTAAGAGATATAAGCCATCTATCGGCAATAACTTGAACTTATTGCCTGGATTGCATGCATACGTGTTTACACCTTGGTTGGGAATGACAACGAAGTTGGAAGGGGCCCTTTGAGCCACAACACTTTGCAAGTTGCAACAGGAGGATTTGAACCACTTGCTCCTAGCGATTTCGCATTTCAGGGTAAAACTTTGTTGGGGGTGCGTTGGTATCGCTTCCCGGTATTCCTTGTAGTAGTATGCAAATATGCGATTAAAGCGTTTAGACTCAAGAAAGAAAGTTTAGCCTTGTTTACGTAGCATAATAGCTCTAAAAGTGTACCAGTTTTTTTGTGTAGTGAAACATGTAAAGTGAAACATGTAACAGAGGCGAAAGCCTTTTTTACTGCAGTTATATATATATGTATTTGATCTTGTGTGGCCTCTTGGCTCAGTCAACAAACGTTATTTACTTTCCAAGGGCGCAGTGAATTAGGTAATAAGGCCGACTACCATCTACAGTGTCAGAAGTTTCATAACAGATAACACGAGGATGCGCGGTTTCAACGGATAATGCGTAACAGATAACACTTAGAATGTTATCTATTGTGTTTGAAAAGTGTTATGCATGACATGTTATGCATAACAAGCTTTGTTAGAAAGAAACAAAAAAAGCATCTATTGACTTTATTCCTTATCGTCATGATGTCGAAAAACTTAGAAGATACTTTTTGGCGGTTTTTCGGTTCTTCCTGATACGCTTATTATGCCTAAGATTTTGAAACACAACAGATAACATCCGAAGTGTTATTTGTTATGCATTATATGTTGAAACCGCGCATCCTCGTGTTATCTGTCACGAAACTCCTGACAGTGCAATCGCCGTCTGGAAGGCAAGATAGGAGATTCGGCAGAAGTATTGAGAAGCCTCGTGATTAATTTATAGAAATTTACAGCGTACCTAAAGCGCCTAAGCATGTTTTGCCTTAGCCAGTTGCCAATTTAAGCTTGAGGTACATCACAACTGACGGGACAGGCCGCGCAGCCGAGACAGGTGAATCCGACTAAGAAAGGATTCGAATCCGAATCCAGGGCTAGGCACGAATCCGAATCCACCATTTCGTGCTGAGGATTTGAATCCGGTTACGAATCCGACCTTACCAAAAATCAAATCATATACGTAGGTTATAGTTTAAATATCAGATGTGATAAATGCACTGGTATCTAAGGTAATAAGATAATAGTTGCGTTTTTGATTGCCGTTCCTGATCTCAGTTCTTCTTATTTATCGTTTTCGATCACCTTGCGAGTTCCCAGTTGGTTTAATTGTCGTTTTTGCTGAAACAGGGACCGTGTCAGTTTTCAGTTCTACAACACCTGCGAATGAAACGGCGAACTGTGACGCAGACGCAGTTCCCGGTCCGAGTTTGCCTGTCCTGAATAAATTAACCCAACAAAATTGAAAGTCCTGGGAAGTGTGTTTGGAAGTGGATGATTACAACTTGTATATTTCAACTCCAAGAATTACCTTTTGACTGTCAAACCTAACTACCATTTACTGACTTATTTAGGCGATTTTATGAATGATTTGCCGGGATGCTTATTTTCCGTTTTTAATCACCTGCGTCTTGAAACGATGAAAGCGTCAGGCGAACTGAGTGTAAAAACAGACATTAAGCTTCAACAGCAAACTCACAGGGGAACTTACACAGGCGATCGGAAACGCAACTAATGTGATAGATTACTGAGGATGGTTGGTGGCGGAGATTAAAAAAAAAAAAAAAAGTTGGATTGCCTAAGCCCACTGTGTAAAAATTGGGAAACGGAAAATGGAAGGATGTAGACTAGAAATTTGAGCGGATTCGTAAGATTGAGGGTTTGGAATCCGGGTCCGAATCCAGCCTGACAAGAAGAAGATTTGAATCCGGCCAAAACGACGAATCCGGGATTCGGATTCGCCCATCTCTGCTGCATAGACTGTTGGTTCTGCAGTGCACACGCTCTTTGTAGATGCACATGTTCTGGTTGGACGGAAGGCAGGCTTAGGGGAGGAAAGGCAGTGACTTCCCAGAAAACTGTTAGCACAACCTCGCCCGTCTGTTTTGTGAAATTCCTACTTTAGAGGCGTATTCTCGCTTTCTCCGAGGACTCTTCGGAGAATCGAAGGGAACGGCGAGAAAAGAGGGAGTCACTCAAAGCGGACTCAGCGTACGGAAAACAAAGAGAACATGGGGAATGCTTCCAAATTGGATTTTGTTCAAAAAAAAATTGTGCATTTGACGAAATTGGTCTGGATCCACTTTATTTTTGGTTTTGTTTATCTGATTGTTATTAACCAATTTTACATTGTACCAACACCAGCAAAAGTCGATTCCCCTCTGAATCTGAAAAGGGAGTCCTTTTTAATGATGGTGATGATAATCGGAGTATTCCCCGTCCGTGGAGACTCGCGAGAATACGGGGAGTGAATCCCCGGGACAAACAAAAACGCGGGGATTCCTCAAGTGGAGTCCGCGGGGAACGGTTAGAATACGTCTTAGGTCCTCTAAAAAACTCCTGTTAGCCTAATGCCTGACCGTAAAAGACTTTTCGGCTGTGGCCAGCTTCGGTTTGTTTTGGAATAAATGATTGATTAGTTTTGTTTTACAGGCGTCCTATCCAAAAATCGACATCACAAACGATGACGACTGGGAGATCAGAGATGAACTTGACAGTGCAGAAGAAACAGTCAGCAAGGTATGTAGCTACCCTGTTTTTAGGTACGGGGGAGGGTGTATTTTTTTTTTTACTTCAGCATTATTTCTGTGGAGGGTATGTCTGTAGTCTGCACTGTCAGAAAGTTAACTGAAAACATACATGAGCATCTTATTGCCAAATTTTGTAAAATATCTGCTATCTTTGACAGCGCAAAACAGATACGTCAGCTGAATTTTATTAGAGCTATATTTCGACCCTTCTTGGCAAGGGTCCTCTTCAGGCTCAAAAACGCTCAAGTTTCAAATTAGTTCGTCTTCTTTATTGACATGTTCTGATTTTTAGGAGTTATTTTGTTCAGGTGTTCATTTCTGGATCCCGACAATGTATTTCTTTATAGGAGCATCAGCTGTGACCCAGTTCCCTTTCTCTCTAACCCCCTCTCTATGCCTGCTTTTTGTTTTGTTTCCATCCTGTTTGGTGATAGAATGCTGTTAGAAATTTAGCTGTTTTAAATTTAGGAACTTGGAAAAATTTATTTGCTTCTCCAGGGCTTGTGGATGTAGTACCTCTCCCCCTTCTCCCCGGTTGCTAATGAGGGGGAATGTATCAGTGTGTATTGATTTGCTTTTGTTATGATTGTGTGCGACTTGTCCCCTGTCTAACTGTCCTAGCAAATTGACTGAAGATGGCCCAGATATGCAACTTAGTTTCCCGTAGCCACTAGATCGTTCAATGTACGCACGTTTTTAGTATCGCTAGGGTGATGGTGTGATTAGTGCAAGCGCCTGGAACTTACTCCCTTTTCCACTCTCCCCCTCCCAGTCAGCGATGGAGGCGCTATCGAAGTTTGAAGATCTTCTGCGAGATCATCCAAATTCGCCTCGTGCCTTGTATGGTAGAGCGTTGGCGCTAGACAAATTGTCTGACAAGGAGCGATCAAACTCCCGTTTGGAGCAGGCGATTTTCGCCTATAGAAATGTCATCGATTTGGAGGCTGCCGTACCTGATACTCTCTACCGTCTCGCCGGAAAGCTGTCCGTTGAGCGCATGAAGTTTAGAGGTAATATTCATATTTTCTTTCTTTCTTTCCGTAATTTGGAATGCCTGATTGATTGTCAGCAATGGATAGGTTAGAAATAGATGAATAGACAAATTTGATCCGTCTTATATGTTACGAAACATCTCATCTTTTCTTGGTCGGATAATTTCTATTCACATTTTGCCGTTTCTCCATTTTTACTCGGGCTAGACCAGCCCTCTCAAGTTACTTGATTGATTGTGAAATGTGCAGTTGTGCTACACTGCGGATTCACCTTTAAAATGTATTTATTATTATGTACTTATTATATTTTATTACATGTCACAGCTTGTCAAAAGAGGAGTTGTGCTGCACTACGGTTTCATCTTGAAAAACATATTTTATAGTCACGACACTCACTGCGACCGTGACAGCGTAAACCTTAGCTGAAATGCATGCTAACACCTGCCGGGTGTTAGCTTTATGTTATGAGCTTTCTGCTCTTTTTCTATCCCACTAATTCTTTCATCAGTGTGTAACGTGAAAGCAGAGCAGGTGCTTTTTTTATGTCACTCAAGTGCCATATAGCGATTGTAATTTCTGTCGGTCTGTCTATCATTCTGTGGGGCTGTCCCGGTTTGGCTGGTTTGGGCACTTCCCCATAAGCTAGGACGATGAATCTTGGCAGGCATATAAAGGACCAACCAGATTAACTTGGAAACAATCACTTCCCCGATCTACTAAAACGGAAACTAGTAACATGCATAACTTAGAACGGGTAATCGGACATGCATGAAACTTGACATATGTCAAGAACAAGTGCTTCAGATGCTCAGTTTTAAATCCGAACTAGATCTGATAACTGGGGGGGGGGGGGGCACCGACAATATCGTGAAACGCTTCCACATAAGCTAGGACGATGGAACTTGGCAGGCGTATCAGGAAATCGACCAGACTAACGTGGAAATATTCACTTCCCCGATCTGGCTATCGTGAGAGGAGTGGAGGGACGGGGAATCCGGAAAGTATTAATATGCATAACTTTGGAACGGGTAATCAGAAATGCATGAAACTTGACATATGTCAAGAACAAGTGCTTCAGATGCTCAGTTTCAAATCCGGTATCAGTGAAACGCTTCTCGTGAAACGTGAAACGCTCGTGAAACGCTTCCACATAAGCTAGGACAAAGAAATATGGCAGGCATACCAGGGAACCGACCAGAATCACTTCGAGATAATCACTTCCCCAATCCAGCCATCGCGGGGGGAGTGGAGGGATGGAGAATCCGGAAACTAGAAACATGCAAAACTCTGGAAGGGATAATCGGACATGCATGAAACTTGACAATTGTGGGAACAACTGTCTCAGATTTTCAATTTCAAATCTGGACCGAATTCGAAAACTGAGGGGGGGGGTAGAAGGGGGGACCTGAAATCTCGTGAAACGCTTAGGGTCGAGAGATCGGGATGGGACTTGGAGGGAAGAACAAGCATAAGCCGTAGATACATTATTGACAAAACAGGACCGGATCGTGTCACAGTAGAGTGGGTTGGAGGGGGTTCACCCGGATTTCCGGTGATGACGAGTTAGGGTACTTCCACATGTACTAGGACCATGAAACTTGGCAGACATATCAGGTACTCTCCCAGGTCGACTTAAATAGTTTCTTTCCCTATCCGATGATCATGGGGGGAGTGGAAGGATGGGGAGTCTGGATTTTAGTGACATGCATCACTTTGGAACGGGTGATCAGACATGCATGAAACTTGTCAATTGTCAAGAACAAGTGTTTCAGATGATCAGTTTCAAGTCTGGAATGGATCCGATACCTTGGGGGGGGGGGGGGAGTTGCCGGAAATCTCGTGAAACGCTTAGAGTCGAGAGATTGGGATGGGACTTGGTGGGAAGAACAAGCATAACCGGTAGATACATTATTGACAAAACAGGACCAAATCGTGTCACAGTAGGTGGAGTTAGAGGGGGTTTTGCACAATTCCGATGATCACCAGTTAGGGTACTTCAAGATCTGCTATGACCGTGAACTTTGCAGGCATGTTAGGGACTGTGTCAGATTGGCTTAGAAATAGTCCCTCCCCCGATCCGATCGTCGTTGGAGGAAGAAACAGTTGTCAATGAGTGGTATAACCGTTTCACGTTTACTGAATCAAGCCCATTTTCTAATGAAATGAATATCGGAAGAGAGATCCAGTCTTGAAAACTGCAAACCGTATCTGACAAACATGGTAACTGTTCTTACAAGTGCCATATGAGCTTTCATCTCTTGTTTTCTTTCTTTTTTTTCATTTGGATATGCGCTGTGCTTCACTGATTGTTATGGAACTACAAACTATACTGCACTATTTTCCTCTTCTTAAGTGCGTAAATAAAATGTCATCATCATCATCATTAGCTATATAGTTTTCAGTTAAACCAAGAGAGAATCTCTCTCTCTCTTTCTCTCTCTCTCTCCGTCTCTCAGCCAGTCCTGTAAATTGATCAATTGATTGTTAATTGATATAAACCTTCTTTTCTTTTTTTAATGTTTTTATCGGACACAATTTTTGGCGTGTTGCCACTTTTGGTCTGTTTTCTTTTAGTTAAAGAATTTTAATTTCTAGGTTTCCACGGAAAGGCCATTAGGACACAACAGCGACTAATCTTGCGGTTCCCTGACGACTTGGCCCTCCGTAATGAGCTCGCGATCGTCTACCTCACAGTCGGACAGAACGACGCAGCCAGGGAGCTCCTCGAGGACATTCTGAAGAAGTGGCCCGAATCTGGTGTTGCCAAAGTACACTACGGATTCGTCCTCAAAAACATCGATCAGAAAATGGAGGAAGGTGCGAAGTACATGCAGGAAGGGATTGATAGCAAGGAGCCATTGGCCATCGATGGTCGATTTTACTACCATCTAGGGGATGCCTACGAAAGGCTTGGCAAGAGAGATTTAGCTATGAAGGTTTGCTTGATTTTTGTACGCTGAATACGTTTATAATAACATAAAGCATGATTAAAGGCTTTCGCCTCTAGATAACTCTGAGAAATTTGGAGTAATCGAACTATTCAGAGTTTAAAATTCTATCTGTAAAGCACTTAAACTATCCATCAACGGCGTGGTTTCCCACTTATTGTTGGTTGTTGTTGTTGGTTTTTTATTTGCTTTCTTCCTTCATTTCTTTTTGTTCTTCTTCTTCTCTTTTATGAAAAAGTATGTGAAAATTAATGTAAAGTGAAGCTTTTTTTGTTTTTTTTACTGCCCCCTCCCATTCGGCCTTTCCTGTAGTCAGAAGTATCAGCTACGTGTATAAAGGATGTTAAGAGGGTTACAAAAAGTGTTGTCATGTAGTTTAGCATGTAGAAGTTGGTTTGTAGAATAAAGAGTATTAAAATAAAAAAAAACTAAAATAAAATATTCAGCCTGTTCTTGCTCCTTAGATTGAGAGACAGAGGGCATGACTTCCGTTGCTCAAAATACTTGCTGGACCGTTGCTTCCTTTTCCATCCAAACCATCAACGCTACGGGTAAGAAAAAGTTGGAAAAGTTCTTTGTCAAGTTTGCCAATTTTCCTCTTCAACGTCCTTTTTGGTTTCGGAACAGGTACTAAGGATTGTTGACCTTCAGCGAATGTCAGTAATACGGATTTTGCCCCCCCCCCCCCCCCCGAGGACGGTTGGTGGTGGAGATCATCACTGCTAATCCGCCGTCTCTTTTTATTCACTAAAAACTTCTTTCTCGGCTTTATTAGGCCACATATTGTTTACAATCTCGGCTCTCTTCCTTTTCTTACCTGAACTGCCAACTACATTTGCTGAGTTTTCTCTGATCTCTGAATATGATCAGACTCTGATCTCGAAATATGATCAGACTGGTTAGGGTCATTTTGTTTCAGTTGATTTTATTTTCAAAATACCCTCAACGACGAAGCCGAACATTTTTTTCGTCATGCATATCGTAATGGTCATAGTAACTATTAAAAAAAAAGAACGTATCACATTTTCATCGTTGAAACGTCAGTGACTTCGACTTCCTCACGTTTCACTCATTAAATGTGATGTTAGAACGCTTAGAACGAGAAAAAGAAAATGTAATAGCGAATTTCTCGAGATTGTTGCGGTATGCTTCTTTCCGAAAGTTGACAAATCAGACCAAGACTTTAAACGTTAGCGATCAGCTAACCACAACAGCGATCGCAGGACAACTGTTACACGTCCGACCCATATTTGTCATCACTGACACAGGATGGGGGGTGGGGCTTCCTCTTTCGCTTAGTACAAGCTTTGCCATGTTTATTATCAGTCTAATTACAGCATGAAAAGCCAATATGTTAGAGAGAGGGCTCGAGGCCAAACGGTTAGCCTACATTAACAGATTGAAACTACAAAACGGAGGTTGGACTTTCTGCGACAAACCACACAGCTTTATTTTATTTATTGTTATTTCCGTGAGTATTGATTTATTTTTGTCAGCTTTTTTCTAGAAAGTTCAAGTTTGATTCCCTTGTGATAATTCTGCCATACCCTCAGTTGGCCTCAGTATTGTATTTCTCTTTATCTTTTATTTTGCGTGAATGCGTTACTTCTAGGCAGTTCTTCAAACAAAATTCCGAACCAGCCCCCCCCCCCCCCCCATTTCAGTTTGGTACTCTGAGGTTGAACTTGTTCCGAAAACTAGTTCGGCTACTAGAGATTAATCCTTCTTACAGGTTTACGAAGAAGGTGCGAAACACGGTCTTTTCCGATCCAAAAATCAGAGGTCTTTATACAACGTTGACAGACTTCAGTCAAAGCCGTTCTGGGCCAAAGAAGAAACAACGTACCAAGACTTTTTCAAGTAAGTGCAGTACTTGACGTTGGCATGTTTCCTTATTTGACGTGCTGCCAAACGATGGCACTGTTACAGCTCAAACTTGAACGAACATCCAAAGAAGCATAATAATAATAATTTATTTTTAACCCACAAATCGTACAAAACGAATACAGAAGAAAATAGGGAAAACACAACACATACAAACAGAATCTACTCAAGAGTCATACAGACATATATCGTGTAAAACTTCGCTTAAACAGCGCTTAGTTGAATCCGATAATGAATACATCCTTGTGCTTTGTTCTCCCATGGCTCCGCCTGTCTCTGCCAATTTGGCAGAAGTTCTATGAGCCTGGTTAGGTATTTTTGCTTTTTTGTCCATGTGATATTTGCACTTGTTGCCGCGTTCGTTCTTTTTTTTTCTCCTTGTTTTTTCCCTGTTTTCTTTGTAATATGGTAACAGTTTAAATCACCGAATTTACGTAAGGACGGACCGAATGCGGCGAAATCGATGCGGACTGAACAAGAGTTGGATGAATTATCGAATTCGGTCACGAATCAGAACCAAATGAATCTGACTAATGACCGAATTACGAAATGTACTGACCGAACAGAGACGGACTTGCCCAATTTCGAAATGCGGGGACAAACGATTTTATGAGAATTGTTTACTGGAATAAAGTTGATTGATTGATTGATTGATTATAAGCCCGTGAGAGGGCGACAGATAAGCGTACGCCCTTTCGGACGGTTTTCTATGGAGAACTGCCAAGTTTTCAGTAATATCCGGTAGCGAGTTCTTACTAATAATTTTAGAATTTCCTTGCCAAGCAGGGAGAAAAAGAAGAAATTCACAAAAACGAAAGTAAGAGGGGCGCATAGCTTTAATATCCTTTTTCTTTAGTGAAGTATAAACGGCAAGCCAAAGCCTTTAATGATTCAATGTGAAAGCTTGGATGGTTTTTCCGTGCCCCCACAAACAGTTTGTGGGTCGATTGTGGCTCGAAAAGAGTGTTTTCGCGGTTCTTTGTGCGGCCCACAACTGTGTTTCCGCGACCAACAAGATTTTCGAGGCTCGCTTTGTGGCTCAAATTGGACAAACAACTGGCGAGGTGATTGTCGATTTTGTGGCTCGATTCTGGCGGGAAATTCAAATCAAGCAGCAAAATACTGTCTAAACTACTTTTTCTAGCATATAGACTTAAAACTGACGATCCCTTTTGCACATAATGGGAAGGAAAAAAGCCTGGAGCTCTATTTATTGAGATTTTACATGAATTTTATTTTTGTTTTCAAATATTTGAAATTTCCTAAAAAAGAATAGACAAAACGGCATTTCCGCGAGTTTCAACTCGTGGCTCGACTATGTGGCACACAATCGTGTCTCCGCAACAAACACCCAGAAGTGTGACCCACAATTGTGTCGCGGAAAAGGGCCTTTAGGCTGAGGAAGGAGGATCCTCCTAGATAGGAGGAAAGATTACCGAACGATGAATTAATTAAGTGTCATGGAAAATGGTTGTTTCATCGGTGTTAAGACTGTTGGTTAGGTTCTGGAGGGTAATCACACCTCGACCACTGCGGTCTGAATCAAGAACAAAATGACAGGCTAGAAAACGTTCAGAAACGGTCCTGCAAAATTATACTTGGATACGAATATGTTGATTACGAAACAAGCCTAGAACAACTCGGATTACAACTCCTATCCGAACGGTGCCATGACTTAGTCATGAAATTCGGAAAGAAGTGCTTGTCAACAGAAAACAGGGGTAGTCTGCCTGACTACGCAGTAAAGAATGGTGAACAAGCACGCACCAGAACGACAAAGAAATTAACGCTACCTTAAGTCATTTGTGCCATATTTGTGAAGTTTTTTAACAAGTGAAGACACGTATATTATTTTGACAATTAATCTAGTATTACATATTTTATATTTTTTATGTTTGACATACTGTTTAATTCTGTTATAAGTTTATGAAGTCGTACAAGTTTTAAAATTAATTGTATGAGTTAATTATGTTTTGTTTTAAGTTGACAGTCCTATGTTATCATGTTGTGAAACAGATATTCAGGAATAACAAGAGCTACGAGCTCATATGGCACATGTTACGAGTAGGCACGGCTCGGTTATGTCAGTGATATATCTAGTGTTTGCTAGGTGTCTTCCCACCAAGTTTCATCTCGATCCCTCCACTCATAGCGTTTTCCAATATTTCTCCCCAAGGTTCTCCCCTCCAGCTCCCCCCAAAAGTCACCGGATCCGGTCCGGATTTTAAGTGGGTCGTCTGAGGCATGAGGTCTTTCCAAATATCAAGTTTCATCGAGATCCGGTCACCCGTTCAAAAGTTATAAATACCTCAAGATTCCGGATTCCCCCTCCCTCCACTCCCCCGACAGTGCCCGAATCGGCTCGGTCATGTCAATGATGTATCTAGTGTTTGCTAGGTGTCTTCCCACCAAGTTTCATCTCGATCCCTCCACTCATAGCGTTTCCCAAGATTTCCGGTTGCCCCCTCCGGCTCCCCCCAAAAGTCACCGGATCCCGTCCGAATTTTAAGTGGGTCGTCTGAGGCATGAGGCCTTTCCATATATCAAGATTCCGAATTCCCCCTCCCTCCACTCCCCCCACAGTGCCCGAATTGGCTCGGTTATGTCAATGATGTATCTAGTGTTTGCTAGGTGTCTTCCCACCAAGTTTCATCTCGATCCCTCCACTCACAGCGTTTCCCAAGATTTCCGGTTGCCCCCTCGAGCTCCCCCCAAAAGTCACCGGATCCGGTCCGGGTTTTAAGTGGGTCGTCTCAGGCATGAAGTCGTTCCAAATATCAAGTTTCATCGAGATCCGGTCACCCGTTCAAAAGTTATAAATACCCCAAGATTCCGGATTCCCCCTCCCTCCACTCCCCGACAGTGCCCGAATCGGCTCGGTCATGTCAATTATGTATCTAGTGTTTGCTAGGTGTCTTCCCACCAAGTTTCATCTCGACCCCTCCACTCATAGCGTTTCCCAAGATTTCCGGTTGCCTCCTCCAGCTCCCCCCAAAAGTCACCGGATCCGGTCCGGATTTTAAGTGGGTCGTCTGAGGCATGAGGTCTTTCCAAATATCAAGTTCCATCGAGATCCGATCACCCGTTCAAAAGTTATAAATACCTCAAGATTCCGGATTCCCCCTCCCTCCACTCCCCCCACAGTGCCCGAATCGGCTCGGTTATGTCAATGGTGTATCTAGTGTTTGCTAGGTGTCTTCCCACCAAGTTTCATCTCGATCCCTCCGCTCATAGCGGTTCCCAAGATTTCCGGTTGCCCCCCTCCGGCTCCCCCCAAAAGTCACCGGATCCGGTCCGGATTTTAAGTGGGTCGTCTGAGGCATGAGGTCTTTCCAAATATCAAGTTCCATCGAGATCTGATCACACGTTCAAAAGTTATAAATACCTCAAGATTCCGGATTCCCCCTCCCTCCACTCCCCCCACAGTGCCCGAATCGGCTCGGTTATGTCAATGGTGTATCTAGTGTTTGCTAGGTGTCTTCCCACCAAGTTTCATCTCGATCCCTCCACTCATAGCGTTTCCCAAGATTTCCGGTTGCCCCCTCCAGCTCCCCCCAAAAGTCACCGGATCCGGTCCGGATTTTAAGTGGATCGTCTGAGGCATGAGGTCGTTCCAAATATCAAGTTTCATCGAGATCCGATCACCCGTTCAAAAGTTAAAAATACCTCAAGATTCCGGATTCCCCCTCCCTCCACTTCCCCCACGGTGCTCGGATCGGGGAAGTGACTATTTCCAACTTAATCATTTGGGGTCCCTGATACGCCTGCCAAGTTTTATCGTCCTAGCGTATGTGGAAGTGCCCGAACTAGCAAAACCTGGACAGACCGACAGACCGACGGACGGACAGAAATTGCGATCGCTATATGGCACTTGGCCGAAGGGCAAGTGCCATAAAAACGATGATAGATTGATTGAGACGCAGGAGTGAGGAGACGGAAACCCTCCCCGACTTTCAGAATCAGAAAACTTCGTTCAAAGGATTATTTTTGTTTTCAATGAGAAGGGCTCCTCCTGTCGTAGTTATAATTTTATTAAATTTCATATTGTTTTCTTTCATTTTAGTAAACTGGAAGCAAACTGGGAAGCGATCCGAGACGAAGGAGTCAGTTTGATGAATCTCACGCCTCCTGAAGGATTTAAGGATGAAGCAGAGAGCCTCAGAGATACAGGAGACTGGAAGCAGTTTGAACTCTTTGCTAGAGGTAAAGTTAATTGCTTTCATTCGAAAGCAACTCTCGAACTGTCGGGAATACCCCATACGAAAGAAAATTTTTAGTCGAAAATATGATTTAGGGGTGTTGGCGTTGCTTGCCTCGAATCTAGTTACGGGAAAGGTTCATTTTTTGGCAGCGAGCTAATGCTAGGGACTGTCGGCTGGACCCCAGCTCTGAAATAGCTCCCTCATTTGTCACATTATAGGATTGTAAAGTTTGTCTCATAGGAATTTTTATCGCCCTTGCTGATGGCCTTTGCTGACGCCAAGGGTAGAGGGTAGTCAAATGGATTGCAGCATTGTTGGTTTCTGGTCAAGATAATGTGCTCCCCGTCTGCTCTCGCGAGTTGCCAAGTGGGGTTCTTGACTGGATTGACAGTAGAATCACGAAAGTACCTTGAACGCTCATTCCTCAAAAGAGCTAGCGGTAGATAAGAGGGTCGTAAGAGCCGTGTTCCACCCTTCTTACAATAGTAATTATTAGTTAGTAGTAGCTTACCGTGCTTGGGAGCGTAAGCATCTAACTACAATCCCTGTGTCGCGATTGGCGGAATTAGGGCATGGTGCGATATTGTGACAAAACTAGACAAATTCATTCCAACCTTGACGCCAAGAAGAAGCCGAGGCATCGTGTATTGTTACTGTGGTAAGTAGGGTGGAACACGACAAAATGTTACCAAAATCTTGCGAGAAGAAAGAAAGATTCTGGGTCTAGATTAGGCGATCAATTAGGGGAAGCCTCGTCCAGAAAGAATCCACCCACGGCACTGCCAGCGAATCGCTATTCTCGTCATTGATGATTTACCCTTTTTAGGACGCAAACTTCCCGGATGTGCCAAAGCCCCTAAGACCTGCGCTCTTATCGAGTCCTTCCGCCCAGCAAGCACGTGCAAACGAGGTCAAGCCAAGTTTAGTGTCATGCATCCTGGAACGCACGTGTGGCCACATACTGGGCCAACAAACTGCAGACTCCGGTCACATCTAGGTCTAAAAGTGCCAGATGGGGTCACGCTCCGTGTCGCTGATGAAACAAGGTACGAATTATGTCGTTCTGACCGTTGCCTACTTAACATGAGCTGTGCGTTACAATTGCAATTCGGTTTATTTGTCCATGAATATCTTTTACAAAGGTTAGGTTAGGTTATTCTTTATTTTACACAAAATCACAGTAAACAACTTGTAACAAAAAACTAAACGATACATCTTCAAATAAACCAGTCCCCCGAGAACCCGGGCGTCCAGGTTGTCCTGGGGGTGACCACTAAATCCACAATACCGATCACATAACTTTGTCAGCAGTGGAATCAACCTTCAATCACAAACAAACCAAAACAACTCAAAAAAAATAACTTTCTCGCCTCCAACTGGGCAAATAAAAAAAAAAAAAAAATTATAATCTATTAATTTAATCTAAAGTTATCTACTAATTTATCTATTTGCTAGAAATCAAACTTATCATACGTTTTATTTTTAATCTCATTTTTAAACTCATTCATATTTTCCTTTTCCAATAATTCTTTTTCTAACCAATTCCACAGTTTAATCCCTCTATCAATGATTGAAAACTTAGACCTAGTCGTCACAGCCAGTGGAGCACAAAGATCATTTTTCGAACGCGTGTCGTGGCTGTGAACATCAGAATTAACAACAAAAACTCTTTCAAAAGAAAAAATAGGCTGGAGTACAGTTAAAGTTTAACTGAAAAGGGCAGAGATGCGACAGTGTTGTTACCCCTCACTTATTCACTTAAAGAGGCTTGAAGACCCGATGAAAATGCGTTAGTTGGTTTCTCCGCTATTAAAGAATAATCAATTTTCATATAGTGGAATTTCCTTGTCAGATTTGTGGTAATACCTGTGTCGTATGCTTGACGAAAAAGATTTATGCAATTTTTTTTGTTCAGACAATAAGTAGTCTTCACCAATCTTATCATCGCCCACTGAAAAACCGCGTTTTGTGTTAAGAATTCAAATATTCCGTGTCATAGTAGAATTTGCGCTGTGGGGCAGTCGTGGATATTCTGAACCTCACTACTAGAGCAGATAGTGGAAAATCAAAAATCTCTTAGCAGAATATAAATAACTCAGTGTATTCAACTGAATGATACAAAAATAAGTTTGCTTTTCAGTTAAACTTTAAAAAGATCAACCAAGGGATATATTTACAATTGTAACCTATGATTTATATACACAATTCACGGCTTAAAATACAATTCATCAAAGTCTTGAAAACAAAAATAATTCGTCATAAGTGTCATTAATGTTCTAATATTTACAAATAAAAAATAAATTATTGAGATAGAAAAATACCAGCTAAGAGCTCGTGATCTGGTGTAAACCACGCACCCAAACTGTCAAGAATGTTTTCATTTCATCTATGTCGTAGCCTACTACACACACATTGTATAAACAGAAATAACGTCCTCCGTAGCTATCTTGTTTGGGGATCCACTACCTATAAACTAGCATACGTTACACATTGTCACTTTACATATATAGTAATCGTAGGCTACAGATAAATATGTCCAAATCTGATTTTCTCACTTCGCCTGGTTTGCTACCTTCGATGTGTATCACGCTGTCGACGGTTGTCTTCGTGAAGTTTTTCCGTCAGAAAAACCGGTTATGTAAATTGTTTCCTTGTTTTCGCTTTAAGTCAACAGGTCCCCCAAAACCGTGGGTTATTTGTTGAAAGCACAGCCTAGTTTTAAATTATTCAAATATTTTAAAAGACTGTTGGAAAGTTGGAAAGTAAATAGTGCGAGGGCTCCTTTAAGAGGAAGTGGTTCAAATACTCCTCTGCAAATTGCAAAGAGGATGTAAATACTATAGACAGAAAATAAGAAAACGCATTTAATTACGTTTGAAACCGGTGTTAAATTTAAGAAATACGTCTTCTTGCCTTGTCGTTTATGCCTTGTGGGCTGCATGAAGAAGAAATCGCACTATACAAAAAGAGGGTTTTCGCGAGCTTGAAAGCATAGTTGGAATCACTTCCAGTGGTTTTCGCGCTTTTGAAACCGAAGCAGCTTTTCCGGAAAGTGATTCCACGAAGTTAGTGGAAAGCTTCGCGGAAAGTTCAATGTTTCGTCAGGAATTTCAAAGGTGTGGAACAATAAACAGTGGAAGTATCACTAACAAATAAAGAAAAATGGCAAGCGTTATTGAGATGACTTCGATGGAATATACGAGATTCAAAGAACTTTTAAGGGAACAAAATTTGAAAAAGTTTGTAGTTCAATATTTCCCCGGCGATATCAGCTTTCCATGTGTTTCCGCGATCAATCCAGCGGTAAAGTGGAAAGTTATTCCAGGAATCGCTTTCCCGCAGTTTTTGCCATGCACTTCGCTCCTCGGAAAGATCTCGCGAAAACCCTCATCGAGTCGAGACTGCTCTTACGACGACTTTCCGGCTGCCAGCCTATACTTCCGGGATATACTTGTTGTTTATTTATTTATTTTGATATACTGTTTTTGCTTATTCTCATCGTTCTTTCCATTCGCAGCAAATGGGAGGAAGGCAAGCTCTTCATCTTTGACGACAGTTTCGATCACGAAGTATGGCACAACGGCACAACCTTCCGGCTTGTTCTTATCGTTGACGTGTGGCACCCTGACCTGACGGAAAACGAACGGCAGACTTTGACTGCCATCTAGGTCTTTCTCATTTTAAATTCAAGGTGTTTGGCGGTGAAGGCAGTGCAGAAACCAAATGTAGGATAAAAATGTGATCTTCCAGATGCAGCTTGTTCGGAAATCCAGAGATTAGCCTAGGGTGAGTTAGGATTGTTATTTGGTCACCGTCTGTGACATTTTTTTTACTGTTATCAGTGAAGATTGTGTGGATGCACTTGCCTTAGTTTCTGGGGGAACTCACACAAACTCTTTTTGACAGTATAGTATGCATAAACCGCCGCCCCATGACGCATTAATGATGGTAAGTGAGGGTTTCAATCACCATTTAAAATCTGTCCTGTGGAATCGATGATTCCTTAAAGGACCTGTCTTACCTTTAAGACCAACGTAACCTACTTCCGTAATCACTCCATTTCTAAACCCGGAGACCCCAATTTCGTACGGTACATTTTAACCCCTCAACAGAACCACGCTGATTTTCTCACTTGCCGTGTTTTGGTACCTTCGATGCGTATCACGCTGTCGACGGTTGTCTACGAGAAAACCGGTTATGTAAATTTTTCCCTGTTTTCGCTGTAAGTCAACAGGTCTAGGAAAAGGCTCAGTACAAACAGCTATTTGATGAAATCACAGCCCAGTTTTATAGTATTCAAATATCAAATAGTGTGAGGTGTCCTATAACCTGAACTGAAATTTGTCATAGCGACCTCAAATTCCGGAACTCGCCATATTTCAGGTCAACCCTTCCAGTTGAACTAGTTCCAGCAAGTCTGATTGTCATCACTTGTCCACAGATGTAATAAAATAGATCCGAAAGCTTTAATTTTCTGCCTATTACCTTATGGATCCATATTTTACGATCTCTCTGTCACGAGTTTGAATATCAGACAATAGCGGACTTTCAGAAACCGGTCCACTTGGAGCGCTGAACTAAAGGCGAATTCTTTTGGTGACCGAAGATATCAGCATTTTCAAACCACACTCACTGTTATTATTCCAAATAAAAAAGAGAATACGGTTTGTTTTTACTTAACCGATACCACTGGGTTCATTGAGAATTATCGGATTTAAACAGCTGTTGAACGCCAATCTGGAGCGGTACTTTGACTAACGAGATTTGGCATAACCCGTTTTCTGGATTTCTCCGGAAAGTTAATCGGAATTCTTCTGATTGCCAATCCGACATAGCCATACGGTAGAATTAATTTATTCAGATCATCTTTATCATTGCCAGTGCAAATTAGAAAGGGATTATTATTTTATATTTACTTCGCTCCATGTTAGAGGGTCTGGCTAGCTGCACATAATCAGCGCTGAAGTAGATTAGCTGCACATAATCGGCACTGAAGTAGATTAGCTCTGATAGAGTCTCTTTCGCTGCAAGCACCTTTTCTTGATCTGGGAGCTTATTTTGTAACACACCTTGACTTGATTATTGTGAAAATCTGTGCTAGTAGGCCTACTTACCTGTTTAACTCAAATACTGTGATTTGCTCAGTGGTCAGTCTCAGCTTCAATCGTACCTTTTCTAGGCCATTGGAGGGTGACATGGGTAAAATTGTAACTATCTCCTACAATTCCTGACCATCCATCACTAGACATTAGCTGCACCATTGATCGGGGGATGTTAAGGGCACATGTCCTCCCAAAGCTATGCAGCTGCATTGACCTTTGAGAGAACGACGGTCCTTAAAGCACAAAGGCTACAAAACCAATTGTTCTACCCCCGGCGAAATCGCGAAATCGCATTTCTCCTACTTTCCAGCAGACAAGACTCTCGGCAGGAGACGGTAAATGAAGGTGTGGGTTTTACCCGTGCAATAATGATCTTTTTTGTCATGAGCATATGAGACACGATGGCCATACGTTGTCACCATTAGGGAATCTGTTTTAAGGATCCCAAGGCCGAAAAGTTGGGTTTTTTTTTCTGTGAAGAACTTAATTAAAATTGAAAAGACTTATCAAGGGCCAATAGCAAATGAAAATTAACATTTCTAAAGCTCGTAGAAAATTCGTAAGTTCTAAAGGAAGTCCTTAGTTAATTTTCGCGCGGGCCTATGATTTTGAAAAAAAAAAATAATGACAAATCTTTCCTCCAAAAGTTGTAACACTGAACGACAAGGGCAGTCTTTCTAATGGACTTCCGTTGCGTGAAAGGCAGGACAAGCGCGATTCTCGTCTTGCCTTTTTTTTTTTTTTAATGGATGAATGAAGGGCTTACTAAAAAAAAACTGGAATCTTCAGTGCCCAGCGGCGAACCTGTAAGGGACTTTTGGAAAGTGAGTCCGTTTGAATGTCAGTATCGCCCCCTAGCAGCAGAGCACTAAACCTTTGAAAATCACGCCGGTGTTGGTGATGCCGGTGTCCAGTGATGCCGGATTTTATCTGGCTGGTTTCAGGACAATTTTATCCAGAACTCCTGCATGACTAAACTTCTCACTCTATTTCTCCGACTCCGTGAAGCTGGGACTGATATTGAGCACTGGGAAGTGTGGCACAAATATTTCTGCTAGATAGAATTGTAATCGATATGTGATCTTCACCCAAATAGGATGGCGCCTGGTTCCTGCTGAGAGCGAAAATTCGCGATGCCGCGAATTTTATTTTGCCATGCGTTCATGTTGCGCTTTATTTGTCTGCGTTGCGTCGACGCAGAGGTTGCGTAGCTTAGTCTGAAAGGCTCAACGCGTCAATGTGAAAGCGGCTTAATGCTTCGTGCAGACACAGTGTGATAAAACTTCCCCTGCGAAAATACGGATGCGAAACTCCTGTAACTGTGAGGAAAGATGCATGCCATATGCGTCAGGATTTTGGAGTGAAGGAGGGAATTTGCATCCGAAAATCGGATGCGAATTGTGAGCACGTACCTCAAAAGAACTTATCTGCATCTGACAGGATGTACGATGTATTTTTACAATTACGAGACTGAGCCGAATTTGAAGAAAAAAAATCACCAGTAGGCTTATCTTATTCCATATTCGTGTCTGAGGTAAATGACATCTGTCAGATATGTACTTTAAATCACATGGAAAGCTCTTTCTTTTTCGTGTAGCGAAGTCGCTCTCAGTTGGACCTTGGCTTAAGTGTTGTTAGATAGAAGAATGGATGTGGATAACTCGGTGCGTGGTTTCCTTGCCTTATCTAGTGCCTTGTTAGAACAATTGACAAAAGTTGTTACAGTTTTGGTTTTGTTCTTTTAAATAAAGTTTTTCTAAAGAACTTATACAGCTACTCTAGCAGACCTTGCCTTAGACCCTACGGAATTTCAACACATCGCATGCAGGTTTCCCCATCTTTATAAAAAAAAAATAATAATAATCCTGTGCCACCAGAGCAGAGATGCGCGAATTCAAAGCTTCCTGTGCCACCAGAGCAGAAATGCGAATCCGGATTCGGATTCGAATCCAGGATTCGTCCTTTTGGCCGGATTCGAATATTCTGCTTGTCAGCCTGGATTCGGACTCGGATTACAAACCCTGAATCTTACGACTCCGCTACAATTTCTAATCTTTTCCCAATTTTTCCAAACTGTGCTTAAAGGACATCTGAATGAACAGTACCAACTATCATCCCTATCTGTATGACTTCCGTTAACATTGCCTTCCCAAAACCCAATCCAAATACGAACTAGACCTACGTTGCCCGGGCAACGTGAAGTGTTGCGGCAACCTTTGTCCGGCTTCGCCGGCTAAAGTGTTGCGAGAGCAACACTTTGGTTTTGTTTCTTCGCTGTCGGTTAAATGCTGAAATTGTCAACTTATCGAAGCTTTTAAAACGGTATGTTCTAAAAAGAATAATCACATAATCAAAAGCTGTTCTTTAGCGTTGTAAAACTAACAACAAAACAATATCGGAAGAAGGCTATTTGTAACGTTTCAGGATTAAAATACCATAGATGACACTATTAATTATTACAAAACTACCTTATTGTTTTACATTACCGTATCGTTTGTACCCGTTGCGTAAACAGTTAATCCTAGGTTATAGCGATAGACCATCGATACAAACTTTCTTACTGTCATATTTACAGAAATCGAATACAATGTGCACCAATTTTCAAAAATTTCTAGCCCCTCGTGAACCGATCTTACTTACAAGTCCGTCTCCCGTGATTGACAATAAATTCACCGGAAACAAATAACGGATGCACCAGCTATCAAAAGTTGCAAACCCCTCATCGCTGAAGATGATTATAGCATAAAAGCCGATTATTACTTACAAGTCCCATGCATGTCTTACAATTGGGAACAAAATTGTTCTTACCATCGAATACACCTGAGACAAATAACAGGTATACCAACTAGCAAAAGCTGCAAACTCCTCGTTGCCGAAGATGATTATGAGCTAACAGTCGACTGTTGCTTACAGTCGAATGTTGCTTACAAGTCCCTTACATGTCTCACAACTGGTATCGCCTATTTTTGGTTTCAGTGTGTACCTTACTCCTGAAGTTGTCAACCCCTTGAAACTTTCAAACTGGCTTATCTCATGAAGGATTTTTGTTCAGAAAATTTGATGGCATATATTTTGATCAGCTCTTCAAGGGCTATCGATTGCCCTAACCACAACAAAAGCATATCGGAAAAAGGGACTAAATTGACTTTGCAGTCAGTTGAACTTTATCCTTTTCAATCGTAGACATCGTGACGGATGAAAACTTGGAATAATATCCTATATAATCTAGTTGGTATTATAAAGCTATCCGTAACTTTTTAGGATTAAAATACCATAGATGACACTATTAATTATTACGAAACTACCTTGTTTTACATTACAGTATCGTTTGTACCCGTTGCGTTAACAGTAAATCCTAGGTTACAGCGATAGACCAACGATACAAACTTTCTTACCGTCAGATTTATATAAATCGAATACAATGTGCAACAATTTGCACTAATTTCTAGCCCCTCGTGCACCCATTCTACTGACAAGTCCCTTTCCCGTGATAGACATCAAGTTCACCGGATAAAAATAATGGGTATACCGACTAGCAAAAGTTGCAAACCCCTCATCGCTGAAGATTTGTGTAGCATAACAGCCGATTATTACTTACAAGTCCCTTGCATGTTTTACATTTGGGAACCAAATTGTTCATCAAATGACAGGTACGCCAACTAGCGAGAGCTGCAAACCCCTCATTGCCGAAGATGATTATGAGCTAACAGTTGCCTGTCGCGTACAAATCCCCTAAATGTCTCACAACTGGTATCGCCTATTTTTGGTTTCAGTGTGTACCTTACTACTGAAGTTGTCAACCCCTTGAAACTTTCAAACTGGTGTATCTCATAAAGGAATTTTTTTTACCAAAAAATGGATGTCATATACTTTGATCAGCTCATCAGCGGCTATCGATTGCCGTCGAAGTTGAACTTTATCCTTTTCAATCGTAGATATCGTGACGGATGAAAACTTGGAACAATATCTTATATAATCTAGTTGATATTATAAAGCTATCCGTAACTTTTCAGGATTAAAATACCATAGATGACACTATTAATTATTACAAAATTACCTTATTGTTTTACATTACCGTATCGTTTGTACCCGTTGCGTAAACAGTTAATCCTAGGTTATAGCGATAGACCATCGATACAAACTTTCTTACTGTCATATTTACAGAAATCGAATACAATGTGCACCAATTTTCAAAAATTTCTAGCCTCTCGTGAACCGATTCTTGCTTACAAGTCCGTCTCCCGTGATTGACATCAATTTCACCGGAAACAAATAATGGATATACCAGCTATCAAAAGTTGCAAGCCCCTCATCGCTGAAGATGATTATAGCATAAGCTTTTTAAACGGGATGTTCTAAAAAAAATAATCATATGATCAAAAGGTATTCTTCAGCGTTGTAAAAACAACAACAAAATAATATAGGAAGAAGGGACTAAATTAACTTTGCAGTCAGTTGTACTTTATCCTTTTCAATCGTAGACATCGTGACGGATGAAAACTTGGAACAATATCTTATATAATCTAGTTGGTAATAGAAAGCTATCCGTAACTTTTCAGGATTAAAATACTATAGATGACCCTATTAATTATTATGAAACTACCTCATTGCTTTACATTTTCGTTTGTATCCGTTGTGTAACACTTAATCCTCGGTTACATTGATAGACCATCGACACAAACTTTCTTACCGTCAGATTTATAGAAATCGAATACAATGTGCACCCATTTGCAAAAATTCCTAGCCCCTCGTGAACCGATTCCTACTTACAAGTCCCTCTCCCGTGATATACATTAAGTTAACCGGAAACAAATAATGGGTACACCAGGTAGCAAAAGCTGCAAACCCATCATCGCAGAAGATGATTGTAGCATAACAGCCGATTATTACTTACAAGTCCCTTGCATATCTTACCATTGGGAACCAAATTGTTCTTACCATCGAATACACCGGAAACAAATAACAGGTATACCAACAAGCAAAAGCTGCAAACCCCTCATTACCGAAGATGATTATGGGCTAACAGTCGACTGTTGCTTAAAAGTCCCCTATATGTATCATAACTGGTATCGCCTATTTTTGGTTTCAATGTACCTTACTATGAAGTTGTCAACCCCTTTGAAATTTTCAAACTGGTGTATCTCATGAAGGAATTTTTGTACCAAAAAATGGATGGCATATACTTTGATCGGCTCATCAATGGCTATCGATTGCCGTCGAAAAAAAAATTCTACCTGTCTTAGTTCAAAAGTTGACTTTTTTGCCGTAGGCCAACTTTCTAACGTCACGACTTAGAAAGGAGCAAAGGATAAGCTCTAGTTTCTTTAGCAATGAGAGAACTTTTAAAGTTTAAGAGGCACATCTGATACCGTTACTCTACCACAAACCAAAGTGCAAAAAAAAAAATTATAAACTCAGCTGAAATCGTCGCAGACATGGACAGAAACAATAGATGGCAGCACTTTCGGACCCGTGGGAAAAAGCCACTTTTTTGTCTCTGTAGATTTTTCTATTTATCACTCAAAGAAGATATGTTGGCTGTGGGGCCGGGTAACTGCCGCATATATTTAACACTTATAGATTTTAGTCCATCTTCAATTTGAAACTGGTGCCTGCCTGCTTGCGTGCTAGAACGGAGCTTTCCACTCGAAAGCAGAAACATCTTTTGATGAAACGAAAGGTTCGCTACACAACTTCAGATAGTCCTCTCTGACATAGGCTATACAACTCCACTTCACTTCGCAAACCGTAGGCTCTGGCTCGATGACAAGCAAAAACCATCCTTATTGGCCCCAGGCAAGAGTTCTACGGAGCTTTCCAAAATGTAATGTCATATTCATCAATCCGGCCTAAGGTCCACACTTTCCGTAAAAACCGCACAGGTTAGACCCTTCTCAGTTACCAGGAATAAAATGAAATCGGAGTCATAGGAAAAAAAAAAAAAAAAAAAAAAAAAAACGAGGACAAAACCAAAGTGTTGCTCTCGCAACACAAATAGTGTTTCCAAGCTATGATTTTTTATCCATTTTGAATCTGTCCTTATTTCAGTACAGAACAATTTTAGAAATAACAGATGTCTCCAATCAACCCTTCTTCTGGAATATTTTTTAATAAGTTAAGCACAAACATATATCTAGAAGAAATTCCAATACGATCTTCTTCTTCTAATCATTCATGGCATCGGGACAGCTGTGGAGCGCGACCCTTTTCGCCTCCCGGTTGATCTTCTTCTAAGATGTTGATGGGTCGGTCTATGGCACCTCAAGTGGGATCCCCGCCCAGGAGGAATTACCCTCTTCTTACTGATGGTGAGGCTGACGGAACCTCGACTGGGATCAGAGCTCAGGAGGAATTACCCTCCTCATGTGGATGGTTTGCAGGCAATGGCACCTCGACTAAGATCAGAGCTCAGGAGGAATTACCCTCTTCGTGTGGCTGATGGTAGGTGATGTCAATTCGACTGGGATCAGGGTAATTACCCACTTGATTGAGCTGGTTGATCAGTCGCAGTTTGTAAGTGCTTTCATCATCGGTCGATAGACGGCTTCTTCAGTTTTTTTTGCTGAGCTCCATTTGCGTGATTGCTTCAAAGTCGAAAGGAAGCTTTTCTTTGGTGCAGAGTTGGCGCAGTTGGTCCTGGAGAGGGTTTTGGCTGCATTCCATCAGTAGTTGCTGAGGGGTTTCGCCCATTCGTTTGCACATTCTTCATAGAGGGCTGGGTGAGAGTGTCCACTCGAATAATGTCTTGTTCAGCATCAAGGCACAACTCTTCAGTCTATAATAGAGACACTGCTACCGTCTGGATTTGAAGGGTGTGTTGTTGAGTCTGCTGCTCGATCTGGGAGTTCTTTTCCTCAGAATGTCTCTGAATGTACTAATCTTCAGGGCTGTTTGGGTTAGCGACTCCCTTGCTGTGTTTGCCAGTGCGTCAACAACTTCGTTCTGTTTGTTCCCTTTGTGGCTTGGGATGTGTTGGAATACACATTTCACGGACTGATTTTGCAGTTATCTGAGTCGGTGAGAAGGACGACTTTCCGATTGGATGGCGGTTTCTCGAGATGACTTCAGTGCTTTCCAGATCGCTGTTAGCTCTGCCGTCAAGGTGGACGAACCGTAGGTAATTTTAGTGAGGATGTGCAGGTTATATTGTGGTATAGTCGATGCCGATCCTGCCTTGTTGTCCTTTACCGATCCGTCTGTAAAGACTTGTAGGTAGTCAGGGTATTTCTGATGTATCTCCAGCGAGAACAGCTGCTGAATCTCTGCGTCTGAATATTCGTGCTTTCTGTGTGGTATGAGCTGTAACTTTCTAGGGCTGTCATTTCCCATGTTGGGTCCTCCGGGAACGGACGGGCTATTGCGGCTTCGTTCTTCCAGTCACATATGTGCTCCTTGTAGGTCTCCCAGCACGTCTTCTTGGTGTTTCTGTTGTCTTTCATCACCTCTTTTTGCACGACGTGAGTTCGTCCATAGCTTTGAATTTTTGTGAAGTAGTTTGTTATTCTTCTCATCCCTCTTTCTTCAATTGTGGGGAGATTAGCTAGATGACGAAGCTTCGTTGTGGGGGTGTGCTTGTGCAAGCCGAGGGCGATCCTGATGGCTGTGTTCTGCACTGTTTCAAGGGTCTTTGTCTTGGAGTCTGCATGTGCAAACCTCCAGAAACGAACATCCCTATTTTGAAAACGTCACGCTCAGAAGAAGAATGCTCTCAGTGGCCATGTCTGTAAATGTATTCTCCGTTGGTGTGTTCAAGTATGGTTTCATTGTTCAGGTGTCCTTTAAGGTATTGTGCTTAATGACCCCCAAATTCATTACTGGTTGCCGAGAGGAGAAGCATATTATAATATGCACCCATGAAAACCTAAAAATATGGTTACATTGTCCAATTAACCCTCTCGTCTGCCCTTGGGCATCGCAGTGCTTTTTTGTCAGCTCTGATTTTTAAACCGCGATTTTATTAAGGTTGGATTCGACCCCGGATTCGAATCCTCGCCATGAAATGGTGGATTCGGAGTCGGATTCGTACTTAGCCCTGGATTCGGATTCGAATCCTTTCATGATCACTTTCGCTCATCCCTGCACCAGAGGCAACCAGGTCATCCACTAATAGGCGACACTAATTGCGTTTTTTATCGAAGTTTCGTTCGCCGTTGGCCTAGCCGGTTGCTTAATTTCCGTTTTCGAACGCCGTCGAAGTTCACCGTTAGCTTAATTACTGTTTCTTTGACGATTCAAGCAAACTTCGAACTTGCTAGCGAGGACAACTTCCCACTCAGGTTGTAGACTTGCGTGTATGTTCGTTAGGTCCCTAGTACGACGGATCGTGTCCCGCGTCGACGCCTTCCCTGTCGCTACCAAATTTAATATGATGGTTGGCCATCTGGATTCGTCCATGCGGAGGACTAGGCCGAAGTATAGCCAACTTTTCGTCCTGGTACTCTGAACAGATGTCTTTTTGCATTTTGTTTGTAACTGAATTGTGGGCTAAGTTGACTTCGCACAGCCAGTACACTGTCAGTAGTTTCATAACAGATAACACATGGAGCGTGTTCCACCCTACTTACCGTAGTTACTACGCATGCCGTCACTAATTCTGGCTTTTTGCTGTCAAGGCTGGAACGATTTTTCTATTTTCCAGCAGAATGTTATGCTACTGGCGAATCCGACTAATCACGTTACAGAGATCCTTAGTTACTACGCTCCCGGGCGTGGTAAGTAAATAGTTACTATTTGGAGAAGGCTCGGTCAGCGTAGTAACTTTCGGTGAGGTTGGAACTGAAATAGTAACTAATAGTTACTATTTGTAGGAGGGTGGAACACGCTCATGGATTCGCCGATTCAACAGATAACGCTTAGGATGTTAGCTGTTATGTCTTTCAAACGTTATGCGTAACAAGCATTGCAAAGAAGAGCCGAAAAGCATCCGCTGACTTTTCCGATATCGTGGTGACACAAAAAAAATGTGTCGGCTCTTTTTGTATGCATAGCGTTTTAATGCATAACTTTTGAAGAAAAAAAAAACAGCTTGCATCCCAAGTGTTATCTGTTGAAACCGCGTATCCTTAGTTTGCAGATACCGTAACTGGATCTGCAATTAGTCGTTTTTGCAGTTATCGTGGTATCTGGCACCACGGCTGCTCTGCAAAACGACAATTGCTGAAATTCATCCCAAAGGAAAAACTGATATCCAGTCACATCACTAAGTGCCAAACTTCTTTCCGACCAATTTGACAAAATCCTAAGCTCTATTATTGGTGATGATGAAAGCAGGATGATATTTTGAGACACGATCAGTTACCACGGTCGGACCGTGGTATCTGAATATCAGATACCACGAATCCATGATGATTGGCCAGATACAACGATTACTGCAAAAACGTCTTTTGACCATGGTGTCAAGATACCATGTTATCTGAATGTTATCTTTTTGTTATCTCTTACGAAGCTTGTGACGGTGTAGTATTTAGCCAGATACAATAGTTGCGTTTTTGCAGATACCATGGTATTTGATACCACGGTCTAAATTTGTTTGCGCAGTTATCGCGTTTTTGCAGTTAGCGTGGTATCTGGCCAGTTGCCGTGGTATCTGATATTCAGATACCACGGCCCGACCGTGGTATCTGAAAAGTCATCTCACTTTCGTCAAATTCTGTCAAATTGGTAAGAAAGAAGTTAAGCACTTAGTGATGTAACTGGATGTCAGTTTTTATGGCACTTGAGCTTACTCAAGTGCCATATAGCGATTGTAATTTCTGTCCGTCAGTCGGTCTGTCGGTCCCGGTTTTGCTAGTTCGAGCACTTCCAGATAAGCTAAGACGATGAAACTTGGCAGGCATATCAGGAACTGGACCAGATTAAATTAGAAATTGTCGCTTCCTCGATCCGACCATCTGGAGGGGAGTGGAGGGAGGGGGAATCCGGAAAAAATAGGAAAAATGAGATTTTTTAGCTTACGAACGGGTGATCGGATCTTAATGAAACTTGATATATGGAAGGACTTCGTGTCTCAGACCCTCCATTTTAAATCCAGACCGGATCCGGTGACACTGGGGGGAGTTGGAGGGGGAAACCGGAAATCTTGGAAAACACTTAGAGTGGAGGGATCCGGATGAAACTTGGTGGAAAGTACAAGCAAAAGTCCTAGATACGTGACTGATATAACCGGAACGGATCCGCTCACTTTGGGGGAGTTGGGGGGGGGAGAAGTCCGAATTTGTAGTGATCCCGCGAGTTCCGTGCTTCCTGATGTGCTGGGACGATGGAAATATACAGGTATGTCTGGGACCCGACCAAATTAAATAGTAAATCGTCAATTCCCCGATTCGACCATCTGGGTGGGGGGGAGTGGAGGGAGGGTGAAGCCAAAATTTGAGGTATTTTTAGCTTGCGAACGGGTGATCGGATCTTGATGAAAATTGATATTTAGGATGACCTCGTGTTCAGACATCTCACTTTAAATCCGGGCCGGATCCGATGACACTGGGGGGAGTTGGAGGAGGGAACCGGAAATTTTGAGAAACGCTTAAAGTGGAGGGATCGGGATGAAACTTGGTGGAAAAATAAGCACAGGTCCTAGACACGTCATTGACATAACCGGACCGGATCAGGGCACTGTGGGGGAGTTGGGGTGGGGGTCTAGATTTCTAGCGATCCCGCGAGTTCGGCATACTTCCTGATGTCCTAGGGCGATGAAACTTGGCTGGTATGTCAGGGATCCGAACAGATTGACTTGAGAACAGCCGTTTCCCCGACCCGACCATCGTGGGGGGAGTGGGTGGATGGGGAGTCCGGAATCTAGTGGCGTGCATAACTTTTGAACGGGTGATCGGATTTGAATGAAACTTGTCTGGTGAGCTATCGCCTCGGACGTTCAGTGTCACGTCCGGGTCGGGTCCGATACCTATGGGGATGGGGGGTGGGGGTGGAAAACTCAAGAAACTCTAAAAGCAGAGGGATTGGGACGAAACTTAAGGGATGGAACAATCATTAGGCCTAGATGAAATTGACGGAGCCAGATGGTTTCGGGGCTCTGTGGGGGGAGTTGGAGGGGGTTTCCTGGAATTCCGGTAGTCGTGAGTTAGAATAGTTTCAGATGTAAAATAACAACGAAACTTTGCAGGCCTATTAGCGACCCGAATTATCTTGACTTAAGAACCTGACACAACATACCCCCAGAAACTTCCGTTCCTAGATCCGAGCATTTTTTGGGGAGCAAGAGAAGAGAAATATGGAAATTGACTTCTATAAATTGCGAACGAGCGGTCTGATTCGAGTGAAACTTCATGGGTGATACGAATCGATGGCCTCGACATGTAAAACATGGGTTCGAACCATATGCGACCACGATTAGGGGAATTGGGGGTGGGGGGACTTTTGAAATGCACAAAAACCAAACGGATGGACCGAATGAGATGCAAATTCGACAATGCCGAGTATATGCGGCCTACATTTGTTATTTGGCGTCTGGGCCGGATTCGGCCAAGGTAGGGGGGGGGGGTACTGGAAACTTGCAGATGGGCTATGCTTCAATTTCAGTAAAACTTGATGGACAGGAACAGGGAATTAAGAGATTGGGCCCGAACCGGCTCCGACATCGTTGGTGGGAGGGGGGGGGGGGTACCGGAACTTTCCAAAAATGCTCAGATTCGAGTGAAACTTGATAGATGGTATAAAAGAAGATGCTTTAGGTGGTCGATATTTTTTTATTCCGAACCAGATTCGGCCACGGTAGGTGGAGATAGAGTGAGTACCGGAAATCCTGTAGCACGTCTAGGGATCAAACAAATGGATTTATTGGGATGAAAGTTTGAACAGTCATGTGCATTTGCTACAGACAATCTAGACGATGCCGGAACAGCTCAGAAATGAGTGAAACTAAATATCCTATTTCTATTTCCGAACCGCATTTTTGGATGGCGGGTGTATTTTGTGACGCTCTCATCTACTTTCTTGTACATCCTACTCGTACAAGTGCCATATGAGCTCGTAGCTCTTGTTCTTTTGGGATGACTTCGAAAAGTGCAATTTCGGCAGTACTCGTTTTTGCAGAGCAACCTAAGTATCAGATACCACGGTAACTGCAAAAACAACTCATTGCAGATTCAGTTACCGTGGTAAGAGACACCATGGTATCCGCAAACACGCAACTAATTATTAAAACTAACCCGGATCCATCTTAGTTTTGCGTTCCACTGTTTAGAAAAATCTTTCTTTAAAAAAAAAAAAACGTGAACCACAAAACGCAGAAAATTAAAATCAAATCCAACCGTTGGCTCTTATCTTCGACGGCAAATAAACTTCAGTCAGAAATCTGGGAGAGACTTTGACCAGAGCCTCTATCTCGGCTTTGACACCAAGGCGTTTCATAATTTCGAGCTGGAACAAAAGCAAGAGTACTATAGCGAAATGAACGATAGGCTACCCTAACTGTAATCCGGAAGTCCACGTTATCTCGACTAGCCTAATGCATTCGCCAAAAATTAAGTGTCTTGCCTAGTAACGCCGCTTTAGTAGCGTTGACCCCAGGGTACTAAACCAAGCCAGAATTATCAGTCTTGAAATGACGCGAAATCAAAATTTCAGTTCAATTCAAAATTCAGTTTTATTAAATGCACAAAAAGAACAAAATAATTTTCGACCCATACATAGCTCATGGTCCGTCATCTTTGACACCAAGGCGTTTCATAATTTCGAGCTGGAACAAAAGCAAGAGACTATGGCGAAATGAGCGATAGGCTAGTCTAACTGTAATCCCGAAGTCGACATTAGTTGCGTTTTTGCAGATACCATGGTATCCGATACCACAGTCTAAAGTCGTTTTTGCAGTTATCGTGGTATCTGATACCACGGTCAAAAGGCTTTTTGCAGTTATCGTGGTAACTGATATTTTTATGTTCAGATACCACGGTCCGACCGTGGTATCCGAAAAAGTGATCTCATGCTTTCATCGATTTTTCTCAAATTGGTCGGGAAGAAGTTTGGCACTTAGTGATATGACTGAATATCAGTTTCTGGGATCCGAAAACGTAAGTGGAGGGATACCTGTGACATCGCAAAAGTTGTCCGTCCGTCCGTCTGTAAGCACGATAACTCTCGAAGGGAATGAAATATTTCAATGAAACTTAGTGTGAGGACTGTTTGGGTCAAGGGTAAGGTCGAGTTCGTAGATGGGCTCTGTAGCCCTATATTTGGGGGTGGGGGAGGGGGTTTAAATTAAGGGACAAACAAAATATTTTTAAACATCTAATGTGATAGTCGATTATGGGGTAAGAAGACATGCTGAGCACGATGGTGAAAATCATTTTCTCGCCGGACAAGTAGTTCGTCCGGAATCCGGCAAAAACCGGAAAGTTTGTTAAAACTAAAAGTTTCATCTGAAGTTGATAAAATGTGTTGATTAAACCGTATATCAGATACCACGGTAACTGCAAAAAAGACTAATTGCAAATTCAGGTACCATGCTAACAAATAACATGGTATGTGCAAAAACGCAACTATTATCTTTAACACATTCACAAAATTGAGTGTCTTGCCTAGTAACGCCGCTTTAGTAGCGTTGGCCTCGGGTGCTAATCGATCGAGAATTATCAGTCTTGGATCAAGCGAAATCAGAATTACAGTTCAGTAAGTTCAGTTTTATTAAATGCAAAAATAAATGAAAAAATAAGTCTCGACCCCTACGAAGCTGATGGCCCGTTACATAGGAGTTATATAAACGAGTCTCTTCACTATTAAAATACAAATTTTAATACAAAAATACAAATTTGAATAGTGACCGGAAGAGGACCAAAAAGGAACAAAATGAAAAAAAAAAAAAGAGTAAAAATGCAATCTCACTGACTCTGACCTGAAGAGGATCTTTGCCAAAAAGCAATGAAATATATGAATAAACCCTGCAGCCCAAGCTGACAGCGAATCTGATCAGCTGGTTTCTATTAGAGCTATATTTCGGCCCTTCTTGGCAAGGGTCCTCTTCAGGCTCAAAGCCGCTCAAGTTGGAAAAAGGGACTTGTGGGGGGGAAATGTAGCTCTAATAAAATTTAGCTGACGTGTCCGTTTTGTACTTTCAAAGACGAAATATAGCCTAACTGAAGTTTCTTATGATAAATCGGTTTAGGGACACCAGACGTGATTTACAGTTAAAGGACGCCTGAATGAGGAGTACCAAGTATCATCCCTATCTGTATGACTTCCCTTAATATTGCCTGCAGAAAACCCAATCCAAATACGAAATAGTGTTTCCAAGCTATGATTTTTGCTCCATTTTGCATTAAGCCCAAACATAAATTCCAATACGATCCGGTCAGCGCTGTACAGGATTTGAATGAATTGCGCTTTTTGTCGTGGAGTCTGCATGTGCAAACTTCCAGAAACGAACATCCCTATTTTGAAAACGTCACACGCTCAGGAGAAGAATGCTGTCCGTGGCCATGTCTGTAAATGCATTTTCCATGGTGTGTTCAAGCATGGTTTCATTGTTCAGGTGTCCTTTAAGATCCTGTTGGTACGGATTTTGATTACTGACATAGTTCTATTTTCAGTGTTTTTTTTTGCCTTTTAACAAAAGGGCTGATCCGTCAGTTAGTATCGCCAGGGAAAGTAAATGAGTAACCGAAACTCCCACTGGGATAGTTTTAGGAACCCAGGATTCTAAACATCCTTCCCAGGGATATAAGTGATGTTAAAGCTCCATGGACACTTCTAATGCTTTACATTGTATTAAATGCTTCACAAATAAACATTTCCGACTTCCTTTAGAAGGCGCTACGAAAATCGGCCGTTTTCTTGTTATCCCTTGTCTTTTACCTCTCTCGCATTTCGGCGATCCAAATCTTCGGAGCTGGGATATCGTGGCAGGACATTCAAAAACTCCCAGCAATGCTTGATAGAAAAGGATATATTTGAGATGTCACCAAAGTCAAGCCGCAGATGCAGTTTACCTGATTGTTCTAGTGTTTCATCAGAAGTTCCATGGCTTAAAGTGCCTATTAAAAGTTTTTCTTTGTGAATAGTGTTCTGAAGCTTGATTAGCTTGCTTTATAAAAATGTACAAGAATACGCAATAAGCTTATAAAAAATAACATAGCTACAAAAATCATTCAAAAACAAATAACCTATTCAAATCTGAATTATAGAAGCTGATTTATGCATAAAATAAAGATCTACTAAGTACTACAATAAACATCACTTTTATCTTTGTCGAAGCTAGTAAATTGAGCATGTACTGGCCCAAAAAATTACGCTTTGAAATATCAGAGAGGAAACTGTTGAAAAAGCTACTGATCTAGGGGGTAAGCATTGTTCCTAGGTTTTTACAGAGTGGGATTGGGGTAGTTTGATGTGCCCCTTGAACTTTAAGTGCCAGGATCTAACCTGAGCTTTCCACTTGGCGTCGTTCTTCACGTAGGGACGAGATTCGAGAGCGGCTATCTTTCTCAAATCTTGGGGGGTCATAGGAAGTAGACCTTCGCGCGGGATGAGCAAGCGCTCGAAGTCGGAGGGTTGTAGACCGATGCACTTCATCACAGGTGTCGCCAGGCGGCTACACTCGCTTGCCATACTCTCGGAGATCAGAATCTGATTAGTTTTAGTCTACCAACAGTCGTAACGAACACGAGTTGCGTTTTTTTGGATGTAGTTTCGACGTAGTTCTTAAAGTTCAATGGGCACATCAAACTACCCCAATCCCACTCTGTAACAATCTAGTAACAATGATTACCCCCTAGATCAGCAGCTTTTTCAACAGTTTTCTCTCAGTGATATTTCAACGAGTAATTTTTTGGGCCAGTACATGCTCAATTTACTAGCTTCGACAAAGATAAGTGATGTTTCTTATAATACTTAGTAGATCTTTATTTATGCATAAATCAGCTTGTATAATTCAGATTTGAATAGGTTATTTGTTTTTTAATGATTTTTGTAGCTATGTTATTTTTTTACAAGCTTATTGCATATTCTGGTACATGAATTACGCTTTGAAATATCACAGAGAGGAAATTGTTGAAAAAGCTGCTGGTCTAGGGGGTAAGCATTGTTTCTAGGTTGTTACAGAGTGGGATTGTGGTAGTTTGATGTGCCCATTGAACTTTAAAGTAAAATAAATAATAATGAAAAAAGAAGTAGATCAAAGGTAATGTTGCGGGTGAATGGTTTGTCGCAGTTAATCCCAACTCATCTTGGTCGTTTGACTCTGGAAACTGGATGGATTATGGTTTATTTATAACTTGTGATTTGATGTTCGTATACTTTGTAGTAGAAGAAAATGTCCGCCATTTGGCCTCGAGCCTTCTCTCTGCCAAGTTGGCTCTTTATGTTGAATTTAATATGAAATAAACAGAACTTGAACTTGAACTTGTAGTTTCGCTTAAAAGCCATTTATTTGTCCGTTCCATTTGCTGTAGTTTCGAACCTGATGCTACGGAGCTCAAACTACAAACTACATCGCAGGCGTAGTTTGGTGTGGTTTGACTTTTTGGAAACAAGAACTCAATAAAACACAAGTAAGACAAAACAAGAGCCAAACTACAAACTTTGTCGAAACAGACGTGAATCCAAAAAAACGCAACTATAGAAAGTTTCAGTTTTGATCGGTTTTAGTTCTTATCTTTTATGCAGTTGAGCTGCCATCACACACAGTCCGGTAAGAGTTCGCATGCAAAATAAGCGTATGAAACTCGCGTGAGTAAGCGGAGACCTGGATGCGACGCATCACAGTTTCAAAGCGAATATGAAATTAATATTCGACTGCGAAAATTGGTTTGCATTACACCGAAAGTCGGACGAAAACGGATAGTAAAAGTGCCGCAAACTAATGTTCGATCTTACTCTTTTTATTCAAAACCTTGGCCTATTGGTCGGTATGGTTAACCTTGACTCAAACCCCTTTTCGTCGAGTAGGGTCCAAAAGTAAACCGCTAAAGGGTCGCGTAGAGCAGGTCCTGTTCCACTGCACTCGGCCGGGAGTGCGACGCGTGATTTCCCTTGCTTTCCCCTTAAATTCCCCAGGTGCCCCTGTTACAGCTAATAATAAATATTTATGTTTCTATTGTCTGTCGGACTTACCATTGAGCCAAATTTGTAGGTAAAGAATATCTCCATCCCGTGGGGATCGGCATCCACCAGACAGAAAACGGGGATCTTCAGTTCCTCCCAAAGACGACGTACAAGGCGGCGAGTTGCCTGATCCGGATATCCTTTACCCTAAAATTCTTATTCAACATTAAATAAAACCCCAAAAATCAGGAAAAGCACATCATCCATCCACCTTTAAAAGTTAAAACCATCACCTGTGAAGACGAAAATATTTTAACACGACAAAAAATGTACCTAATATTTATTCAATTAAGCTACTGACAAACAAACATGTCTTTCATCAAACATGCTCAGTGATTCCCCTCCACTAAGCAAACAATTATTCCACTCAAATATTTCCACAACAATTATTCCAAGTCCCGTCATCCTAAATCCCTTAAGAAGGAAAACTAACAAAACCTAAGGCTCCACTAATTAATAATTTTGTTTACTTTTAAAAGTTAAATGGTTTCCCAGACATGCCGCCGACAAGTATCCATCTATGCTGGAAAGAAGAAGAAGAGATAGTTAACTCCGAAACGAAAATGCAGAAGAATCTCTACTCTTTCGACGACCCAATCGAACAGCAAAAACAGTAGCCATGTCCAGAATGAAATCACAGCACTAGCTTTAACTCTAACCAATTTTCAGAGAAGCAGTTCACAAAATAAGATATTTAAGGAAGAATTTTTAACTGTTTTTCCACAAGTTCATTTTCCAGCTTGAGCCTGGAGAGGACCCTTGCCAAGAATGGTCGAAATATAGCTCTAATCAAATATAGCTGACTTATCCGCTTTGCACCGTCAAATATGATTCGTAGTCAGCTTGCGCTGAAGGACCATCTTTGGCCGGATTCCGGGCGAACTACCTGTCCGGGTAGAAAAAGCTTTTCACATAAGTGTTCATCATGTCTCCTTATCCCTAAATCGAACATATATCAACACGAAGTAAAACTTTTACTTTTAACAGACTTTCCGGCTTTAGCCGGATTTCGGACGAACTACTTGTCCGGCGGAAAAATGGTTTTCATAATCTTGTTCAGCGTGTCTTCTTACACCTTAATCGACTATCTGATTAGCTTTTTAGAGATAATAATTCGACCCTCCATCCATCCCTAAATGTACGGCTACATATCTCATCTACGAACTCGACCTTTCCCTTGACCCAAAGAATCCTCACACCAAGTTACATCAAAATCAATCAATCAATCAATAAGTAAATTTACAACCCGAAATACACACACGGTGTAAACATGGAGTAAATATAAAGAGAAAAAAAGAGAAGAAAGAGAAGAAAAATCAGATACAAACTAAGACAAAACACCTTCTGATCAGAACAACTCCAAAAAAGAAACACAAAAAAGCTATTCGTCGAATCTAACGACTTCTCAAACCGCAATCTCGGTTCCGGGGTGGCTTTGATCGGATCTGTGATCCCATACAGAGAAACCAGGCGCCGGTTTCTGGCCCACAGAGGTATACCAAGCAAGAACTTGGCATACCGAAAGAACATCGATCGCAGCGTCCTCTTTTCAGAGATAGTAAATACATTCCAAAAAGGCGAAATAGCAAGCAAATGGGGCACAGCCAAGGCCGTATCCAGGGGGGGGGGGGAGGGGTTAGGGGATTGACACCACCCTTCCCCTCCCCCCCGGAAACACACAAAAGTAGTCATTTTCACAGGCTTTTCCCTCTGATCTCTGTCTTTTTTGTACTTTTTTGACCGACCAGCAGGCAACCCCCCCCCCCCCCCCCCCGAAAAAAGTTCCTGGATACGGGCCTGGGCACAGCAAATGCATTGTAAATTTTAGGTAGTATACTTCTTTTATATCGAGCTTGACACGGAACAAGCACACCGTATGTCTTACGAAGCTTTGAACCTACAAATTCTAGCAAATGCGATCGGGTATGTCTCAAATCACTCCCAATGGGAAGCCCCAGATAATTGATGCTCGGCGATAGCGGTGCATCGCCCTTCGAAAATTATCGTGCTCACAACCGGACGGACAAACGGACAACTTTTGCGGTCATAGGTATCCCTCCACTTACGTTTTGGGATCCCCCCAAAACACGTAATTAAAATATGTTGCCGATAAGCTGAAAACTAGAATGACACGTGGTCGGTAGGCCTACTAGTTCCCTAGATGGTGCAGCTGCCTGACGCAGTCACCTTCCCATGGTCTGTCTTTTGCAGATTCTCCAAATACTTACTTCGGTTCCCCCCTTAGACAAGAAATACCAAAATGTTGAAAATATATAACATAAGAGACCCTGAGCTTGCTATCTCTAACCTGATTAGCAAGTACAACTAAAAAATCCAGTCCCACCCTTGGAGCATAATTCTCAGAGTTTAAGTGTATATGTATGTGATAGTGTTCAGTTTTTAGTCAGTCAGAGAGTCTCAGTTAGTAATTGTCGACTTTTTGTGTGTTTCCTATGAAAGTGTTACGTTTTGCTTTTGTTTTTGTTTTCGTTTTTGTACTCCGTCCCTTTTCTGTTTGAAATGACGGGTGATAAATAAATAAATAAATTATTGTGATTACTAGTTAGTTTGAATTTCAACCAGGGGGACCCGTCTATTCGCCCACCCGTCGATTCGCCCAACCTTCATTATGCCCAAAATATACGTCACATCCCCCACTTTTTCCGACAGTTCGCCTAACCGTCACAAGACCCAAAATATCCGTCGATTCGCCCACCCGCTGATTCGCCCAACCACTGATTTGCCCAACCGTTGATTCATCCAACCGTCGATTCACCCACCCGTCAATTCGCCTACTGTCGATTCGCCCAACCTCGGTTTCGTGAAGCGTCGATTCACCCACTGCTAAAATCCGTCGATTCGCCCACCCGCCGATTCGCCCACCCGTCATAAGACCCAAAAAATCCGTCACAACCCCCACTTTTTCCGACAGTTCGCCTACCCGTCACAAGACCCAAAAAATCCGTCGATTCGCCCAAAAATCCGTCACAACCCCCACTTTTTCCGAAAGTTCGCCTACCCGTCACAAGACCCAAAATATCCGTCGATTCGCCCAATTTTCAAAATCAACCTCTGATCTAGCGCGGCCTTTATCACTGAACGCGGTATCAGAAAGCGACTGAGTCGCAGGGGAGTAATTAAGAAGGTTACGATACCGTCCCATGTAAATACGGGTGAATTCTAGTCAATAAACCTTGAGCCAGATTGATCAGAAGCATGATGTCAGACCTCGGTGCTGACAATGAAGGAGGAAAAAAGAGGATCAATGCAAGAGTAAAACAAGTTTAAAGAACGAGGTTGGCTACATATTGCGATTATGTGGTTTGTCAATCTTGCGTCAACCAAATTTCACTCGATTGAGAATTCAACGATCGTGTGTCATTGTGATTTCCTTTAACCGACCAAATAATCGCAATATGTGGCCTACCGCTTTCGGTACATATTGTACATAAAAATATGGTAGCTCATTCATCCTCCATTTCCTCTTTCATATCCGCACCGAGGTCTTATATCATGCTTCGCATCATTCTTGCTCAAGCTGAATTGACTAGTTTTCACCCTTATTTACATCGGACGGTATCGTATCCTTCTTAATTACTCCCCTGTGACTTCTACCAACTTCAATGAAAAGAGCCGCGCTGGATCAAATGTCGGTTTTGAAAATTGGACGGATCGACGGATATTTTGGGTCTTGTGACGGGTAGGCGAACTTTCGGAAAAAGTGGTGGTTGTGACCGATTTGTTGGGCGAATCGACGGAATTTTTGGGACTTGTGACGGGTAGACGAACTTTCGGAAAAAGTGGGAGTTCTGACGGTTTTTTGGGGTCTTATGACGGGTGGGCGAATCGACGGATCATAGAATTGGGTGAATCGACGCTCAAGCAATAGGACGTTGGGTGAATCGACGTTGGGCGGATCGACGGGTGGGAGAACTGACGGGTGGTTGAATCAGCGGGTGGGCGAATCAGCGGTTGGGCGAATCGACGGTGGGCGAATCGACGGTTGGGGGAATCGACGGATTTTTAGATTGGGCGTATTGACGGGTGGGTGAATCGACGGGTGGGGGAATGACGGCGACCCTCAACCAGACCCTTTGGTTGCCACAAAGGAGCTGCATACAAGGTGATAGCCAAACAAAAGAAGAACTGTAAGCTCATAGCACTTGCATGGGTTAAGATGTCTTGATTGATCAAAAGTAAGTTTCGACTTTGCGGTTGAAATGCGCACTCTAAGGGAGCTAGAACTTCATTTGTAAGCAAAACCCTTGAGGCAAAAATGATAATGGGATGATGGCCATCATGAAAATACATACATTGCTTAAAAGTATTTTTCTTACTTTGCGGTCAAGATTGGTACTTTAAAGAATAATCGGATTTGGGAAGTAGCGATTTCTAAGCAAATCTTGTTGAATCTCTAATATCCAGCGAAGTTTCATCGTTCTAGCACATCTGGAAGTACCTTAACTCGCGATCATCGGAATCCTAGACCCCCCCCCCCCCCTCCAACTCCACCCACAATACCCGGAGCTAATCCGGTTCTGTAAATGATTTCTCCAGAGCATCTGTTTGTTATTCCCACAAAGTTCGATCCCTATCCCACCAGTCTAAGCGGGTCAGGTATTCCCCCCCCCCCTCCCCCAATAGTTGTCGGATTTGGTCCTGTCCTCTTTTCCATTATTAAATTTCACTCGAATCCGATCACCCGTTCCAAAGTTACGCATGACTCAATATTTCGGATTCCTCTCCTTCCACTCCCCCCTAAGATATTTTTTTTTTCAAGTAAGTTTGACCAGGTCCTGATATGCCTGCCAAGTTTCGTCGTGAAAACCCCCAAAAACCGGAATTCCACCCCCCCCCCCCCTCCCAAGTGTCCGGATCCAGTCCGATTGTGTAAAAGATTTACATGGAGCAGATGTTTGTTCTTCCCAGCAAGTTTCACTCCGATCCCGCCATTCTAACCGTTTCTCGAGATTTCCGGTCCCCCCCCCAACTCCCCCCACACTGCCCGGACCCAATCCAGTTCAGTAAATGATTTACCCAGAGCATCTGTTTGTTCTTCCCACAAAATTCTATCCCGATCTCTCCAATCTAAGCGGGTCAATTTCCCCCCCCCCCCCCCCCAATAGTTGTCGGATCCGGCCCAGATATGAAAAAGATCACCAGAGAAATATCCTCTGTTCAATTCTTAAATTTCACTCGAATCCGATCACCGATCCAAAGTTACGAGTGATTCAGTATTCCAGATTCCCCTCCCTCCACTCCCCCACGATTATCAGATCGAAGAAATTTTTATTTTCAAGTCAGTTTGATCGGTTCCCTGATATGCCTGCCAAGTTTCGTCGTGAAATCCCCAAAACCGCTATCACCGGAATTCCGCCCCCCCCCCCCTCTCCCTAAGTGTCCGGATCCAGTACAATTGTCTAAACGATTATCTAGAGCAGATGCTTGTTCTTCCCAACAAGTTTAACTCCGATCCCTCCATTCTAACCGTTTCTTGAAATTTCCGGTCTCCCTCCCCCCCCCCCCCCAACTCCCCCCTGGCTATCGAATCCGGTAAAACCTTAAAACGGGACATCAAAGATATATAATCTATTGACTTATTAAGTTTCACTCCAATCCGATCACCCGTCGAAAGTTACACACAACTCAATTTCCCGGATTCCCCCGCCCTTCACCCCCCCCCCCCCCCAAGATGGTCAGATCTGGAAACTAATTATTTCTAAGTTTGTTTGGTCGGGTCTCTGATATGCCTGCCAAGTTTCATGGTTCATGCACATCTGGAAGTACCCTAACTCGAAAAAGTGTGACAAAAAACTCGGACCGACCGACAGACGGAATTGTGATCGGTATGTGGTATAACGCGATGAGCAAAGGCATACGAACTCCCAAACTAACAGCCGGAAGTAAATAATACTAAAGCAGTTTTGTCACTATTCGGGAACATCGCGAAAGAAAACCGTAGGAAGCGTCACGAAACAGGGTGTGTAGTAAGCTACTATATGTTGTAAAGATAAGTTTTGTTGTAAAGACAGTATTGAAAGTATTAAGAAGTTGATGCTGAAAAAGAGATGAGTTTTGTTTTTGGTTCGTGAGGTGACGTCGTTACACGCAACTTACCGTAATAATTATCGCATCTCCGATTGCGTCTGTATACGAGTCACCTAGGAGCTTCTGGAAGATGGCGTCCTTCTCTACAACCAAAATGAGCTTCGCATTCCCTGTCCTCATCTGTGTGAACGTGTCCACTTCGCTCGAGATAAGAATGCCTAAATATAAGGTTTTTTAAGACACACTTATCACGTGGTCAATATGTCGTATCAATGTCCTACAGACTGATTTCCGAGCTAAAATTCCCCAACGCTATACCGAATTGCCAATTCCGTTACCTTGCAATGCGTAACAACGTTCCAGCTGTTTGTCTGGATGTTTGCAAATCCCTATACCAAACTATGCTTTTATAGTCAAACTATGCTTTTATAGCCAAAGTATGTAAATTTGTTCGCTTGCTGCATCAACTTTAACTAACTATAGGCCTATCCAATACTCTATATGACTAAGTCCAAAACACGCCAGTGCAGTGACCCTCAGGAAGAATGAGAAAACGTCTCACTAACGAATTAAACTCAACAACTCAATTCCTGTGTCAAAGAATAGTTGCGGTTTTGCAGATACCATGCTATTTGTTACCACGGTAACTTGTTCTGCAATTAGTCGTTTTTGCAGTTATCGTGGTATCTGATATACGGTTGCTCTGCAAAAACGACCATTGCCGAAATTGCGCTTTTCGAAGTCATCCCAAAAGAAATACTGATATTCAGTCACATCCCTAAACCTCTTTCCGACCAATTTGACAAAACTTGATGAAAGTGAGATGACGTTTTCAGATACCAAGATCAGTTACCACGGTCGAACGGTGGTTTCTGAATATCAGATACCACGATAACTTGCCAGATGCCATGACAACTGCAAAAACGCCTTTTGACTGTGGTATCAGATACTACGATAACTGCAAAAACGACTTTAGACCGTGGTATCAGATACCATGGTATCTGCAAAAACGCAACTAATCACAGCGATCTTCGGGAGCAGCTGTGATACCCGAGGTGATACCACTTTTGGCTCTTCCGCTAGGTACCCGGCGGTTTTGCATCGGCAAGGAGAGTTAGTCATCAAGAGTATTCCAACCGTCCGAATCCCAGCCTCAGGTCGTCTCTATACACGTGACTGGACGTGACTGTAGTCTAAGGACGGAAATAGGGAGAAATCTAATAATCCGAAAAGTGTCCGGCACAAACAGTTACTCACCAGTGATGCAGCAGTGGTAAAAGTATATCATTTTCATCTCTGCTGGTACAGTCAAGTACAATCATACGTTTATTGGTACATTTTAAAAGTATGGTACAATTCAGTACAACTCGAATCTGTTGGCACAGTTTTACTCCGAATAGCTTCAGTCTTTTGTCGGAGCCCCGACAAAAGCGTACAGATATTTTTTGTCGACACGTTTTCGTAGAAAAATCCTTTTCTAATTACCGTTTTCTGATTTGAAATCAGTTTGTTGGCAGAAATAAATATAGTTAAATCATGCTGTCGTACCACTAATCAGATCAAAAACTTCAGCTTCTGATAAAAGACGATTATGCCAAATAGGTTCTGGGCAGCCTATTCTCCTTCAAACCCAACTTCTTGCAAAACTAAATTAAAGTAGTTTCGCAGTATGCATAATATAGCTTTTTTCTTAAATTTTTTGTATTTTCAACAACGAACCCCGTGATTGATACAGTATTTTCTTGTGTTGTATTGTCCATCGCCATAAGCGCACCACGCGACATAAAATTGGGAAATGGTACAATTTCTTGGATAATGGTACATTTTTCCGGCGTTTTCTGGTACCTTTTCTTTAGGAGCGTTGGCAACGCTGTAATACTCACCTTCCGTCGAGTTGACACAGTCGACCAGGTTGCCTGTCGCATCGACGAAGCTCAAATCTCCGGCGACTAATCCTTTACTAGTAGCAACAACATTCAGAAAGATGCGAGGGACCTCGATAATCCGAGCGATGTCTTCAATGAGAGAATCCAAGACCCGTTGCTGCCCGAACAGTTGTTTGTTATTGTAGAAAATATCCCTAGAGAGATAACGTCGTTTAAAATGAGTTTGAAAAAAGGTACGACTGTCACAATCCGAAGAGTTTGGAACAGTTTCTGTTCCAGTTTTCTAACATATCTGAGACTCTCTGCTGAATTTTTTTGAAACTGCGGCGATTATCCATCGGTCATTTTCCATTCAGTTGGCTAGTAAACTACAAGGTTGAACAAAAATACGAAACTCCGCATTTACATATCTTCATGCAGACGTCAATTGACGAACCTCTTTCGAAACAATTTTACGACGCTTCTTACATTACAAGAAACAAATTTAGTGACACTATTTTGGAACCGACTCTCGAAATTAAATCTTTTGATTTAGCTAGATTTTTGCGAAAATTTGAGACAAAGAATATGTCGCCCGGAGGTACGCAGCTTTTTGGGATCCCAAAACGTAAGTGGAGGGATATCTATGACATCGTAAAAGTTGTCCGTCTGTCTGTTAGCACGATAACTCTCGAAGGGAATGAAATATTTTGATGAAACTAGGTGTGGGGACTCTTTGGGTCAAGAGTAAGGTCAAGTTCGTAGATGGGCTCTGTAGCCCTACATTGAGGGGTGGGGGAGGGGGTTTAAATTAAGGGGCAAACAAAATATCTTTAAACAGCTAATGTGATGGTCGATTATGGGGTAAAAAGGCATGCTGAACTCGAATATGCAAAACATTTTCTCGTCCGACAAGTAGTTCGCCCGGAATCCGGTAAAAACCGAAAAGTTGGTTAAAAGTAAAAGTTTGATTTGAAGTTGATTAAATGTTCGATTTAGGGGTAAGTAGACAAGCTGAACACGTATAAAAGCATTTTCTACCCGGACAACTAGTTCGCCCGAAATCCGGCCAAGACCAGAAAATTTGTTAAAAGTAATAAGCTTTATTTGAAGTTGATTAGGTGACAGATTCAGGGGTAAGAAGAGACGCTGAGTCTGTATGTGATAATCGTTTTTTAACCAGACATATAATTCGTCAGGAATCCGGTTGTAACCGGTTTTTATGGCACTTGCAGCCTGTGGCTCAAGTGCCATATACCGATCACAATTCCGTTTGTCAGTCTGTCGGTATGTCGGTCGGTCTGAGTTTTTTGTCACACTTTTTCGAGTTAGGGTACTTCCAGATGTGGCGAGGTGCAGCGCGAAGCGCTGCGCCGAGGGCGTCTAAGTCCCCAGCCACACTGACTAACCACACCCAAACCGCCTGGTGCTGTAACCACATTTCTAAGTTTTTACGTGCTTTTCCCAATATGGTTAAGGGTTCCTCTCAGTTACCAGGAATGAATTTTGGCTTCGAATAAGGCAGAAAATGGTATTACCTGCGAAAGCCAAATAATCTCAAAACAATAAATACTTGTTAAAATAATTTTCCTGGGTCGGATGTCGGGCCGAAAACGCCAGGGTGAAAGGTTATTACCCTGTCAAAGTTTGCGTGTGTGTACCAAATAGCTAACCATAGGTTATGACTAGATATACACGATTATTAAAGGGTAAAAGACGTCGTTGTTTGTCTTATGTGGTCCTTAATGGTCTTCATATGTGCTTTAAGGAGTGAAAACTAATTTCTAGGCTCAATCTGGAGTCGTCAGGTAATTACTACAAAACGTAGCGGCACCATCCCAAGATAAATATGCATGGGATCTCCAATAACTGTAGTGGTTATAGCCTAGAAAAACCTCTGGTTTCGGTGCCTAACATCACGACCAGGGTGTTTCGGGTAAGTAGGTACATCTGGCTGCCCCAGCGGTTTTTCAGTTGGGAAGTACAGTTGGTATGGGCGCCAGAATTCCCGTTGTTATTTTCTTCTTTACTGGTTGAGTTGGCTTCGCCGTAGCTTAGGTGCCAGCGTTGTCATTCGCAACGTCTTGGTGAAAGGTTTGGTCTAGATCTTGACGAATGATCGTGTAAACAGGGCGACTGTGGCCAGAGTCTTTGTGAAAAAAGGTTCGTTTGGCTGCCAGACGGGGTTGGTTTTGTGGTATGGTCTTCCAAGAGCCAGCGTTGCCGTTGTTAGTAGCTTTTTCAAAAGTTTACGGCTACTTTGGTCTCTGGTTACGTTGTCAGTTTGTTCTTACTCAGCGTCCATGACTACATCTGTCCCAGTAACGGGTTCAGAAAAAATCTTCAGATACCACCTCGTAAAGATCAAGTGTGTGGGGAAGGACTTCGGGTTAAACGGTGGTAATACAAGTCACGTCCCAAAAGGTAAGCAGAATAATACAAGACATTGCTGAGAAATGTATAGGTTGACCATTTCCAATAAGTTTTCAGTTTTTTCGGCTAAAAAAATTGTTACTTACATATCGAAGGCTCAACTTGGAGTTTAACTTCACCCATCCTTTCTTTAACAAAGGTCAATGAAGACTAACAGTTCAACACACACCGGGTACAATTGCATTACCATCGGGTGCATGACAAAGTCTCTGGGGTTTAATTAAGATGTTTGTACGATCAAAGATAAACATTGTATGGGGTTAAAGCAGCATTGTCAAACAATGGCTAATTTGTTAAAGACAAAACCAAATTGTAACTGGTAACTTGTTTAATTGGTATATTGCTGGTGGTTTCCATATAAATGGTAGAGGATATTCAGTGAAAATCGTGGTTTGTGTGGGAAGGGTAGACGGAGAGTAGTTAGGATCCGAAGTACGACAGACCATACTCGAATACACGTGGGCTGAACATATTTGGCGAGGTGCAGCGCGAAGCGCTGCGCCGAGGGCGTCTAAGTCCCCAGCCACACTGACTAACCACACCCAAACCGCCTGGTGCTGTAACCACATTTCTAAGTTTTTACGTGCTTTTCCCAATATGGTTAAGGGTTCCTCTCAGTTACCAGGAATGAATTTTGGCTTCGAATAAGGCAGAAAATGGTATTACCTGCGAAAGCCAAATAATCTCAAAACAATAAATACTTGTTAAAATAATTTTCCTGGGTCGGATGTCGGGCCGAAAACGCCAGGGTGAAAGGTTATTACCCTGTCAAAGTTTGCGTGTGTGTACCAAATAGCTAACCATAGGTTATGACTAGATATACACGATTATTAAAGGGTAAAAGACGTCGTTGTTTGTCTTATGTGGTCCTTAATGGTCTTCATATGTGCTTTAAGGAGTGAAAACCAATTTCTAGGCTCAATCTGGAGTCGTCAGGTAATTACTACAAAACGTAGCGGCACCATCCCAAGATAAATATGCATGGGATCTCCAATAACTGTAGTGGTTATAGCCTAGAAAAACCTCTGGTTTCGGTGCCTAACATCACGACCAGGGTGTTTCGGGTAAGTAGGTACATCTGGCTGCCCCAGCGGTTTTTCAGTTGGGAAGTACAGTTGGTATGGGCGCCAGAATTCCCGTTGTTATTTTCTTCTTTACTGGTTGAGTTGGCTTCGCCGTAGCTTAGGTGCCAGCGTTGTCATTCGCAACGTCTTGGTGAAAGGTTTGGTCTATATCTTGACGAATGATCGTGTAAACAGGGCGACTGTGGCCAGAGTCTTTGTGAAAAAAGGTTCGTTTGGCTGCCAGACGGGGTTGGTTTTGTGGTATGGTCTTCCAAGAGCCAGCGTTGCCGTTGTTAGTAGCTTTTTCAAAAGTTTACGGCTACTTTGGTCTCTGGTTACGTTGTCAGTTTGTTCTTACTCAGCGTCCATGACTACATCTGTCCCAGTAACGGGTTCAGAAAAAATCTTCAGATACCACCTCGTAAAGATCAAGTGTGTGGGGAAGGACTTCGGGTTAAACGGTGGTAATACAAGTCACGTCCCAAAAGGTAAGCAGAATAATACAAGACATTGCTGAGAAATGTATAGGTTGACCATTTCCAATAAGTTTTCAGTTTTTTCGGCTAAAAAAATTGTTACTTACATATCGAAGGCTCAACTTGGAGTTTAACTTCACCCATCCTTTCTTTAACAAAGGTCAATGAAGACTAACAGTTCAACACACACCGGGTACAATTGCATTACCATCGGGTGCATGACAAAGTCTCTGGGGTTTAAGGACAATGAAACTTGGCAGGCATATCAGGGACCCGACCAAACTAACCTCGAAATAATCAGTTTGCCGATCCGTCCATATGCGGGGGAGTGGGGGGGGGGCACTGGAAACTTGGAAGATTTAGGGCATTTTGTCACACTTTCTCGAGTTAGGGTACTTCCAGATGAGTTAGGACAATGAAACTTGGCAGGCATATCAGGGACTCGACCAAACTAACCTAGAAATAATCAGCTTCCCGATCCGACCATATGCGGGGGAGTGGGGGGCGCTGGAAACTTGAGAATTTAGGGCATTTTGTCACACTTTTTCGAGTTAGGGTACTTCCAGTTGTGCTAGGACCATGAAACTTGGCAGGCGAGACCCAAACAAACTTAAAAATAATCAGTTTTCCGATCCGACCATTTTCGGGGGGAGTGGAGGGCAGGGGAATCCGGGAAATTGAGAAGTGTGTAACTTTCGAACGGGTGATCGGATTGTAATGAAACTTAATAACTGAATAGACTATATATCTGTGATGTCCTGTTTAAAGTCTTGACCTGATTCGGTAGCCAGGGGGGAGTTGGGGGGGGGGAGACCGGAAATTTCAAGAAACGGTTAGAATGGAGGGATCGGAGTGGAACATGCTGGGAAGAACAAGCATCTGCTCTAGATAAATCCTTAAGACCATTGTACACTTATGGGGGGGGGGAGTTTCCCGGAATTCCGGTGATGGCGGTTTTGGGGATTTTCACGATGAAACTTGGCAGGCATATCAGGGACCCGATCAAACTGACTTCAAAATAAAAAATTTGTCGATCTGATAATGGTGCGGGGAGTGGAGGGAGGGGGATCCGGAATTTTCAGTCATGCATAACTTTGCAATGGGTGATCGGATTCTAGTGAAATTTAAGAACTGAACAGAGGACATTTCTCTGGTGATCTTTTTCATATCCGGACCGGATCCGGCAACTATTGGGGGGGGGGGGGAATACGTGACCCGCTTAGAATGGAGAGATCGGGATGGAACTTTGTGAGAATAACAAACAGATGCTCTAGGTAAATCATTTACTGAATCGGATTGGCTACGGTCACCATGGGGGAGCTGGGGGGGGGGGGGGATCTCGAGAAACGGTTAGAATGACGGTATCGGAGTGAAACTTGCTGGGAAGAACAAACATCTGATCCATGTAAATCTTTTACACAATTTGACTGGATCCGGACAGTTGAGGGGGGGGAGGGGGTTTCCGGAATTCCATTTTTGGGGGATTTTCACGACGAAACTTGGAAGGCATATCAGGGACACGGTCGAACTGACTTGGAATAAAAAAAATCCTTGATATGGTAATCTTGGGGGGGTGAGGGAGGGGAATCCGGAATATTGAGTCATGCGTAACTTTGGAACGGGTGATCGGATTCTAGTAAAATTTAATAAATGATGAAGAATCGTAGCTGACGTATCCGTTGAAAACTTTGTTTGAATAAAATGTTTCAAAGTCAGCTTGGGCTTAAAGAATATATTTTTTTTTTTTTTTTTTGAACAGAGGACATTCCGGACCGAATCCGGCAATTATTGGGGGGAGGCCGGAAAATACTTGACCCGCTTAGACTGGTGTCATCTGGATCGAACTTCGTGTGAATGACAAACAGACGCTCTGGATTGATCATTTATAGAACCGGATTGGCTCCGGGTATTGCGGGTGGAGTTGGAGGGGGATACCGCATCTGAATCCCAGATACCGCATCTGGGATTCCGGTGATCGCCAGTTAAGGTACTTCCAGATGTGCTAGGACGATGAAACCTCGCTGGAATATTGGGGATTCAACAACATTTGCTTAGAAATTGCTACTTCCCTTATCCGATTATTCCTTAAAGTAACAATCTTGACCGCAAAGTAAAAAAAAATACTTTTAAGCAATATATGCATCTTCATGATGTCCATCAGCGCATTAGCATTTTTACCTCAAGGGTTTTGATTACAAATGAAGTTCCAGCTCCCAAATACAACGGATCTCAACCACTAAAATACTTTTAAGCAATATATGCATCTTCATGATGTCCATCAGCGCATTAGCATTTTTGCCTCAAGGGTTTGATTACAAATGAAGTTCCAGCTCCCTTAGAGTGCGCATCCCAACCACTAAGTCGAAACTTACTTTCGATCAATCAAAACATCTTAACCATGCAAGTGCCATATGAGCTTACAGCTCTTGTTTTTAGAAGCTAAAGTTTTAACAATCTTGACCGCAAAGTAAAAAAAAATACTTTTAAGCAATATATGCATCTTCATGATGAATGAATGAATGAACATGATGTCCATCAGCGCATTAGCATTTTTGCTTCAAGGGTGTTGATTACAAATGAAGTTCCAGCTCCCTTAGAGTGCGCATCTCAACCACTAAGTCGAAACTTACTTTCGATCAATCAAAACATCTTAACCATGCAAGTGCCATATTAGCTTACAGCTCTTGTTTTTAGAAGCTAAAGTTTTATTTGAAGTTGATTAGATGTTCTTTATAGGGATAAGGAGATACCGCACGCTGAATTCGATTCTGAATTTTCTTTCTTCGCCGGACAAGTAGTTCGCCCGGGCTTCGGCCGAAACCGGAAATTTGGTAGAAGTAAAGCAGGAAGTTTCGGTCAGTATCGTCAAAATAGATATGGCTTATAGAGGTATATCTGAAACTGGTTTTCTCTAATGATTGGCCTTGCGAAGACTGGTGAAGACAAGACCCAGTTGTCTGGATCAAATATCAGATTTTTGGGATCCCATCAAAACCTTAGGTCTTTGTTACGATCCGCGCCAATACATCATCTGGTGGCGCTACTCTGTTCCCAAATGCCCAACGACGGACGCCATTGTCAAAGGCAGCGATCTAGCGACGTATTCTTAGTTAGGATCGTTACTATTCTTATTATTATTGCCGTTCCAGAGACCGCCGTAATAAGTAAATTACCTCCTCCCTGTGATTATTTTCGTTTTACAACTGTTACGATCGTTACAATTTACAAACGAAAATAATACCTTCTACTAGCACCTATCCTATGGGCTAGGCTACCCTGAGGAACCTCGCCAACTATTTAATACTTGTAAAAACAACTGTTTCCCATGATCGTGCACATCCATTCTTCATCCACCCCTCTTTTATCTACTCCAAAAATTTCTGACCTAAGTTCGTTCAAATATTCGCATTGTGTTGCCGTATTGGCGGATTTTACAACTGACTTGGCGTTTTTTTTTTGCTGGCGTATTAAAACTGTTTGGGTTCTATTAATAATCCTTGTAAGTTTTGGAGATTTCTTGCAATTTTGGGTTAAAAAGAAATTTTGTCGTATTGTTGAAAAGACAGTGGCGTATTTCTTGGATCACAATCTGGCAAAACTGGTCCCTAGCATCAAAACTGACAATAGCGGGAACTCTCGTAAGATTGATGACGTATATCCTCGTTGTTATTTTTTCGTTCCAGTGAGCATTACTACTATTACAATACGGAGTTGTCTATATGATGGTCATGGATTCATGGATTCATGGATTCAGCTGCGAGCAAATTGTCTTCCAGTTTTGGGGAATATTTGGGATATTAAAAGGTCAGGGACAATGGATAAGCGGATTTGTAAATTTTGTAAAGTTGAGGTAGGGGATCTGGACCACATTCTTTACAAGTGCCAGGAGTTATCTGTCCCGCGTGAGAGGTTTTTGAATGGTATAATTCTGTCAGTAAAGGAGCTACTCAGTAGCACAAACCCTAGAAGTATATGCAGGGCTGGTGCATTTATGGACCACTTAAATAAGTTAATTAAAAGTATGTGAGGTTAGTTGGAGATTGAAGGGAGTTGTTTTTTATGTTCATTAAAAGTTCGCTCGTATAACGAATGTAAATGTACTGTTTTGTGTTTTTTGTTCATGGCCCAAGGGCTTAATTAAACATCTATCTATCTACTCTTATCATCATAACTTGTAACGCTACTAAAGGCTGAATAAACAATTTTAAATGATGGCCCCTTGTTACTCTTTTCGCGAAACATAACATTTAAAAGGATCATTTAGTGACATTATATATAATTACATTATATGTTATTTAATATAAAAAATAGAAATTAACATAAGTATGCGCAAAAGTGCGTTAAATGTCTTCTGACAGCTACTGCAGATCAGGGAATCATAAGACTACAGATTGTTCAAAGTATTCTCAATAATCGTAAAATTTTGGTCTACTTCAGAGGCGTTACCAGTCAAAATGTTTTTCTTGGGGGGGGGGGGGGGGGACAGAAGAAAACTACCGTTTTCGAGAAAAAACGACAGTTTTGACAAAAAATCGACTAATTTTCAGAAGAACCGACTGTTTTTCACGAAAAACTGTTTTACGAAAAATCGCGGCAAAAAATCCTGATTGGCCGACAACGTTTGGGGGCGTCCCTCCCACTCCTCTCCAGTATGTGACGACCCTGGTCTACCTAGAAGTTGTCAGGGTGGTTTTTACTTACCTTTTAGTTGCTACTTTGTCGGTTCGCAATAGCTGAAGGATCTCCGGTATCATCTTCAAAAGCATTTCCACTCGTCTCTCTTTAGCTTGACTAGCGGAACCACCTAGGTAGCAGCGTTTTGTCGCAGAAGCCAAAATGCTCAGCCCTGACCTGAAGCAATATATGGGAATGTGGATGAAATAAATTAAAACATACTGGCAAAGCATGGGGAAGTACTGGCAAAGCATGGGGAAGACCCATGTTTGATGGTACTATTGCTAAGGACTAAAAAGAATACTGCAAAGTGAAGTATAGAACCCCCTTCCCTCCACGACACCAAATCGGGAAAACTAAAGGCTATCTTCAAACTTGGGCTTTTTAATCCTGACCAAATATTCAGCTTTTGCTGAATGATAAACCAAACTTCTGTTGTGGTTTCACCACCTGAACGAACCAAGACTTCAGGAACCAAACATGTCTGTATTCACATTTCCACATGTCCTCAACGCAGATTTCGAACAAGACAGAAAATAAAAACGAAAATATTATTTTAAAATATTCGCAAAGGATGAACTGTTTACATGTTAATTTCTAAAACTAACAAATATACCACTGCCAATTATTTAAAGATGATTCACTATGAGCATGGAAGAAATTAGGATTCCCGGAGTCAAGAATTGGTCGAAATCAATGACAAGATGATCAGCAAAGGGTTTCAGAGACTCTCGCATTATCAACCGAAAGACAGTGAATGCATGTAAATTTTAGTCATACTTTGTGTTATTATGTTAAAATGAAATCCCAAAGTTATCTGAGAACAGAGTTGACGAAAAGCAGAAACAGCATGCTTTGAACGAGTTTTGAAGATTCATTTGCGGCCGAGCTTGGACAACCAGCCATGGGTTCGACGACTCTAGAAACACTTTCGGAAAAAATAGGGCATATATACAAAATATCTCCCAAAATAAAAAATTTCTCGCTAAATGATAAAAAGAAGACTAAAAAGTGAAGTATAGAACTCCACGACACCAAATCTGGAGAGATAAAGGCTACACTCAAACTTGGGTTTTCAAACTTGAGTTTTGAAGATTCATTTGCGGCCGAGCTAGGACAACCAACCATGGGTTCGACGACTCTTGAAACACTTTCGGACAAAATAGGGCATATATACAAAATATCTCCCAAAATAAAAAAAATTCTCGCTAAATGATAAAAAGAAGACTAAACAGTGAGGTATAGAACTCCACGCCACCAAATCTGGAGAGTTAAAGGCTACACTCAAACTTGGGTTTTCAAAATTGAGTTTTGAAGATTCATTTGCGGCCGAGCTAGGACAACCAACCATGGGTTCGACGACTCTTGAAACACTTTCGGAAAAAATAGGGGAGATATACAAATATCTAAAACGAGGAATATTGAGGACGCACTGAAGTTCCGCAGGAGTCCAGGCAACCAAACAAAAACGAAAGTATGCTTGGGAACTTGTCACCACGGGGAAGTTTCTAAGGGACGTTTTGTCATCAGGACGTTTCACCGTGGGGAATTCGTCATGATGACGTTTCGCCACTGGAACGTTCCAAGATGGAGATGTGTTGTCATGGGAACGTTTCCACGCGGACGTTTCGCTGGGAGGTATGCTCACCGGAACGCTTCACAACTAAGCGAATGACAAAGGCTCTTACAGTTTGGTCGAAAGTACTGAGCTCAACTTGAAGCCAAGTCCAATACCCGCTAATCTGATGAAGCTTAGCTCACTAAATCCAAGACAGCCTCTTTCGTCATCGTAACTCTATCCACATCCTCTTTTGTCATCGTAATTCTATCCACAGCCTCTTTTGTCATCGTAACTCTATCCACCTCTCCTGTGCTGATTATTTTATTCAAACTCCGGTTCTTTGGTTCAAACTATCTGAAACTTAATTCTTGCCGTAGTTCCGTAAGTAGTTCCGACACAAAAACAGAAATACGGTAGAAGAACAGTTTATTATGAAGTCCATCAGCTTTTTCGAACTAGGGATAACATCATATACTGAATCCTTTCTGAACCCGGAAAATCTGAGATTTATTCCGGCATTTTTACCCTTAAAGATATAGGCTACTCACCCACTACAGAACATCAGGCTTTCCAATGCTCTACTGTGCATGTTGATGACCCCTTCCCCAGTGGACTGGATCCTCTTCACACGTTCTAAGAAGATTCCCAGACGGCTGATGACCTCGCTAGGGTTAAAACAAGAATTAAAAAACACGGAGAGAACTTGACCTGGCAACGTTAGAGTGAGTACAGCCGATGCAGATTGCTTGGGCTGGTTATTAGATTTCTGATAAAAAAACAAATTTGGCTGAAAGGTTAATGCTTTCTTCAGAAGATAAGGGTCGGTTGCTCACGGACCGGAATGCATTCCCGGACTTTCGGCGCTATCATCAATTCCATAAGTAGAAAAGTTGAGACTTTTTCAACTTGATAATGAAAGTGCAGAAAATTCGGACAGAAGTCCTGACCGTGTGTTCACACTATACGACAAAACCCATAGCAGCCAGTAAGGTTTCTTGAGAGACGTTAAGGAACTAATACGACTCATTCACAGACAACTTTTGTCAGAGCAAGCGGACGAAAAAAGCACCGCCCAAGATTGACCGAAGTCCAAAGACGCATAAATCTGCTAGAAGGTCATAGTTAATCATAGTCTGGCGATTTGTTGCAAAGAACTGCAGAACTGACGATGTGGTTAAGTTTGGCCTCTTACCCTGGGTTCACAAAGAGCAAATCGCGGCGATGAACGAGATTTTTCAATCGCAGCGACAGAAGATTTTTATCGCCTGGATGTTCACGAATTTTTGTTGGCAACAGAATTTAACGCGAAAAATTTGAAAAAAAAAATCTGTTTTCTGGCTTTTCATACAAAATGGGGTAGAACTGAACAACAATAATTAATTTTTCTAAAATTGTACTGTCGCCAGATTAAAATTTAATTTTCCCGACATTGAAAAGAGCCTGAATACGCAACAGAAATCGCCGATTTTGGCGACGAAAATCTCGGCGATGGCCGACATCACCTTAGCGTGAACGTCTGTGTGAACCTAAGGTTACTTCATGTCTCGGTGCTCAAGTTTCGTTGTTGTTCTAAGGGAAGAAAGCGGGATTTTCTGGTCGATGCTACCGCTGAAAAAAGCGAACGACAGACCTCCCGTCAGAGGCTACTTCTTCTTATAACTTAGGTGAGGAACAAAATAAAATAAAAAGTCTTACCTTTTTGGTATACATGTATTTTTAGGAGCAGCATTTTCCGTCTCTTGTTGGGTTACGCTGACATTTTCTCCGTCCTCGTTCGCCCGAAGGAGCATTTTAACTCGCTCCCCCGTAATGAGCTGCTTCTGAAGCGTTTCCAAAGCTACGACAACTTCGTTCATCTTTTCCTCCACAAGTATTGCTTCCTTGAAAAGCATTTTACTTCAAATTTCATATGGTGGGTGATAAGAGTGAGGGCCTCTTAAGCCTTATAATGGGTTAATAACCCTATTTGGCAGAAATTGAGTTCAGCTGAATATTAGGTTGTCATCCTAAAGGGAAATTATTCTACAGGCCTAAGTTGTTTGGAAAAATAAAGCCAAAGTAAAAGATAAGGGGTGATTAAACACACACCATAAGATGTCCTGTGACAAATTTTAAGAAAGAAAAGATTTCAAAAGATAGTTTAAAAAGAATAATAACTTTGGACAGGGGCGTCACTATGGGGGGGGGGTACTCCCCCCAAAGGTCCTGAGAAAGGCGAAGCCCTGCGAAAGTTCACTTGTTTGTCGGCGCGAAGCGTCGGCAAACACAGAAAAAATTAAATTTTGTATGCTCTTTATCAGGCATCGGTCGATTCGTCGGCACATCGGGTGTTTTTATATGCAAGAAATAAAATCCTGCAAACGTTTGTCGGGCAAAACACTGAAGAAATCGAATTCTGCATGCTTTTGTCGTCCTCGGTATTCTCGTCGGCACATCGGGTTCTTTTTATACAGAAGGAATCCAGAAGAAATAAAAAAAAAATAAGTTTTGTCGGGCGTCGGTCGACTCGTCGGCATATCGGGTTCTTTTTATACGCAAGAAATGAAATCCTGCAAACATTTGTCAGGCAAAGCACTGGAGAAATCGAATTCTGCATGCTTTTGTCGTGCCTCGGTTCGTCGGCACATCGGGTTCTTTTTATACATAAGAAATCCAGAAGAAATAGGTCTTTTTTTATGCTTTTGTCGGGCGTCGGTCGACTCGTCGGCACATCGGGTTCTACTTATACGTAAGAAATCAATTTTTGCAAACTTTGTCGGGCGCACCCAGGAAGTTTAAGTTTCATTGGCACAAGGGGTTATTTTTACACGTATGGATCAAGTTCTGTACAGTCCAGTCGAGCAAAACACAGAACAAATCAAATGCTCGATGGTTTTGCCAGGCGTCGGTATTCTCGTCGGCACATCGTGTTCTTTTTACACCAAGAAAAAAAAAATCAAATTCTGTAACTTTTTATCGGGCGCTTGCCGAAAGTTCAAGTCTCGTCGGTATGGTATTATTTACGCGTAAAAAATAAAGTTCTTTACAATGCTTTTGTCGGTCGTCGGTATTCTTGCCCGCACACCGGGTCTTTAGACGTAAGAAATCAAATTCTGCAAAGATTTGTCGGTCGCAAATTTTTCCGGAAAAAATACAGATTTAAAAAAAAATTGCCGGCGTTGCTTAGTTCAACTTGTTCTGGGTACAGTCGTTGGAAGCTTCGCTTCTTAGCAAAAGTTGAAACGAAAAGCCGAATATTTACATCAAAGGAACAACTGATGCATTACAGTAAGTTTTACCCAAAATTTCGCCTGCGGCGCATTTTGTAGTGTTCCCTATTTGGAAGAATGGTGTATCATTTAATTTTCCTTTTAGGATAGAAATTCTTGGGGTTTGAAACAGATTAAAAGCCGGAAATTGTATGCTACTATAGCTGAATTTTCCGCAAGAAAACAGATTAAACAAATTTAGCCTGCGGTGCTTGGTTTAACTTGCCTTGGTACAGTCCTTGGAAGCTTCGCTTTCCAGCGAAAGTTAAAATGAAAAGCTGAATATGTGAACTTTAAAAGACAAAATTATACCAAAGGAAAAACCTCAATTGATGCGTTGTTACAGTTAGTTCACACAAAATTTCGCCTGCGGCGCATTTTGTAGTATTCTTTATTTAGAAGAACAGTTTTTCATTTAGCTTTGCGTTTTAGGATTGAAATTCGCTGAAACCTGTTAAAAGCTAGAACTTGTATGGTTGGTATAGCTAAATTTTTCCGGAAAAAAAGGAAGATTCAAAATATTTCGCCTGTGGCGCTTAGTTAAACTTGTTCTTGGTACAGTCGTTGAAAGCTTCGCTTTTTAGCTAAGGCTAAAATGAAAAGCCAAATATGTGAACTTAAAATACGAAATTACATCAAAGGAATAATCTCAACTGATGCATTACAGTTAGTTTTACCCTGGTTATATTCTGTGCTGGCGGGGAAATGTACGCCGTCGCGGCAACGGCGTGTTTTGTCGGCACATTTTTTAGTCCGTCGGCACAAACCGGACGTCCCCCCCACTAAAGGTAAAAGACTAGTGACGCCCCTGACTTTGGAAGTTAAAGATGCGGAATCCGCGTCTTCAGAACATATGCTACACATATAATAGCTGAAACGGAAGCAGCATCCTCGGTTTTATCTAGGCTACTACGTGTCCGTCCTGTCTGAATGGTTAGCAGGCCAAACTTGTACGAGAAGGATCGCTGGTTCGAGTCTCGGTGGTGCCTACCGTTTGGATTTGGGCTGGGATTTGCGGCATAACCCCGTAAGCATGGCCGTATCGGGGGGGGGGGTCAATCAATCAATCAATTTATTTAATTCGTGATATTGCAAATCACAAATTCAAAATTTCACTAACACAGGACTATTCTTTACTAAATATATACAATTATTTCATCCATTCGGCGGCTTGGGGTAATATCACAGTCGACGGGAAAGGCGGTAGAAATAGCCAGAATGGCATTCTGCATTCCCACGAATTGCCTTTAAAAGTGGATCCTCGGAAACTTCTAACCTTGCAACAACACTAACTATCGCTTTCCGTCTCATAACATCAAAAGATTCAATTTCATTTTCTAAAAATGTTTGACTAGCAGAGTAACGTCGATTGTATGAAAGGAGATGAACAATGAACACACTTTTAGTTTACGCATCGTCGTCTCAAGATAGTTATCAAAAAGTGGGAGACAGTATAGTTGTGTGACTTGTGTGCAATACGTCTTAAATAAAAAATTCTGACCGACACAGTACACAATTTAAAATTACGAATTAAGTGGTTCGCACGCGCGCAAAGACCCCGATATTGACTCGAAATTGCTGAATCGTCATACATGTCATCGTCTAAAAAATAACCTAAGTACTTCACTTTCTGTACTCTCTTCAAAACAAAATCACCAAGTCGAATAGCCGGAAATGTCAGGGATTAAAATGTTGTATAATGGTCGCTGCATAATTTGCGCAAATCTCCAACAGGAGATTTAATGCGTTCGCCGACGGCGTCATTAGAACCATGTCGTCAGCGTAAGCGATAGAGTTCAAACACACACCAGAGATGTTACAGCCTACAAGGCTCTCCATTAACTGTTTACAAAGATCATCTATAAAAACATTAAATAAAAGAGGTGAAATAATTCCCCCTTGTTTAATCCATTAGCAGCATGAAAAGGAGCAGCGAGTTTTGACCCCCACTTCACACGAAACTCCTGTTGAACATACCAATTTGAAAGGAAATCAACCAGCAGCTTTGGCATACCCCGGGTTCGTAACTTTTCAAACAACAATTAGTGGTTAACACGGTCACAAGCTTTACGTATATCTAAAAAAAAAAGACTTCCAAGGACCAGCTAGTAACATACCATGGAGAATGCATTTACAGACATGGCACGGAGAGCATTCTTCTCCTGAGCGTGACGTTTTCAAAATACGGATGTTCGTTTCTGGAGGTTTGCACATGCAGACTCCAACAAAAAGCGCAATTCATTCAAATCTTGTACAGCGCTGGCCGGATCGTATTGGAATTTTTTTTAGATATACGTTTGGGCTTAACTCGTTGAAAATATTCCAGAAGAAGGGTTGATTGGAGACAATTGTTCATTTCTAAAATTGTTCGGTACTGAAATAAGGACAGATGCAAGATGGAGCAAAAATCATAGCTTGGAAACAGGTACTATTTCGTATTTGGATTGGGTTTTCTGCAGGCAATGTTAACGGAAGTCATACAGATAGGGATGATACTTGTTACTTTTCATTCAGGTGTCCTTTAAATGAAAAAAATCCAAAAATCGGTGTCATGCTGCTGCTTAAAACCAAATGGATTAAAAGGTTTCTTTAAAAAAATCAATAGAATATTTAAAAACAAATGCTCCAGCAGCTTCGAAAAAATAGTTGTAACCGCAATGGGGCGGTAATATTCAATACTTGTGAGGTCCCCGCACTTGTTCTTTAAGAGAGGTATAATCGTAACCTTCATCAGGTCTGGCAAAAGATAAATGTGAGCACTGTGAGCGAATGCGCAGGTAAAGTATACTGAAAGTAAAGCGCACAGGCGCTGCCGGTTACTACACGTCACATGCTCGGCAGACAGACCGTCATCGCCGGCTCCTTTGTTCGCCTTCAGTTCCTTCGTAATCACTTTATCTTTCATTACTTGTAAAACTAATTCTATTAACTTCGCAATCGCAGTCATTAGCTCAGCTTGGCCAATGCGAATCACTGGGGACTCCATTGAGCAAGTCACTGAAGTGGGAACGCCATCTTACCACTATGTTGGTATGGAATTCTACCGTTGATTATTATTTTCAGTTTTCTTCTGAGTACTGACTCACTCCCCAGAATGTTTTATTACCTCACGTTTCTCAACGCGCTGGAATGCAATCCTAAAAATATATAAGCAGCGACCGCACTTAGATTCTTCAGCAGACGCTGTGCGAATGCTCTGGGTTTATTGCCCGTTCTCTCTGACATCGAGTTTATAAAGTTTAGGACCGACTGGTCCACCTGAGCAGACACCGCTCAACCTGAGGGTTCATTGTCCTCCCTCTCTGACACAGGGTCGATAAAGTTAGGACAGACTGGTCCACTTGGGCAGACACCGCTCAACCTGAGGGTTCATTGTCCTCCCTCCCTGACACACGGTCGATACAGTTCAGGACCGACTTGGTTCCCGTTGTGTGCGTGTGTCCGTTCACTTTGATTTAACTAATTTGGGTAGCGAGGCGAGCCTCTCGCAGAAGCAAGAACCATTGGGTTAAGAAGACGAAAGGATCTGAGATGTTTATATTATTTTATCTCTTAAAGCGCGTTTATAAATAAAACCTTTGATTTTCCCTCAACCAACGAACCGAATTTAGTCTCCGAAGTTGCGTTACCTATAACTGTCACAAATTCCAGCGCCACGCTACCACAGTAGCTGGAGACAATTAAAGGTAGCATGATAGTGTAGTAGTTGTTGGGAGTCTCTCCAAGTAGAAGAGTACATTAAGTTACTTTCAGAACACTATATTGGACTCTCCAGCCTGTCCATCCAAAGTGGACGCTAGCGCATTGGGGATACTATTGACGGTTTGAAAGGTGGACCACAGATTCTTACGATCCCCCCCCCCCGAAACATACAGAAATAATCGTTTTTTATGGGCTTTAACCCCGATTTATGTCTTATTTGTACTTTTGGTCCGACCCGCGGGCAACCCCCCCCCCACCCCAGAAATAAATTCCTGGATAGGGGCCTGCCTGTAAGAGATCTTCAAATGGTTACCTATAGAAGGTAACTCCAAACCACCCATTGCACTTTCTTGCTGAGGGCAGAGAATCGAAGATCAGTAGGTGCCGCCAATTACGTCTGATACTGATATACCTTTACCTTTTTCTTTTATTGTTAAATCCATCACAGCTTAAACGCTGTGGCGACATCTTCTGGCGGTTCACACATTTTCCATTAAGAGCTTGGTCAAATTTGGCTCATTTCCTGACTTTTTGGTTGCAAAAGTAGAAAACCAGGCGAAACTTTGTGTAAAACTAACTGTAATGCATCAGCTGAGATTATTCCTTTAACTTGATGTGAATTTATATATTTAAATTCACTTTCCGGCTTTCGCTAAAAGTGAAGCTTCCCACGACTGTGCCCAGAACAAGTTGGATTTCACACATGCGAAAAAAAATTAATCTGCCTTTTCTGAAAAATTTGAAATACCTACCATTTAAGTTCTAGCTTTTAATTTGTTTCAAGACCCAAGAATTTACGCCAGTTAAATGAAACACCATGCCTCCAAATAGAGAATATTGGATAATACGCCGCAGGCGTAACTTTGTGAAAATTCAGATGAGCAGAGCGCCTTTTTTCGATCGCCCGACAGAAGTTCAAAGAGTCTGATTTGACTTCTTAAGTATAAAGAAAGATTCCAATTCGCCGATGAGACTCCAGAATTTGGTTTCTTATGTGTGAAACCAAAGCTCTATTAACCGACGAAACTTAAACTTTCGGTCTTCGTCCGACAAAACTGCGCAGTGATTTGATTTCTTGTGTGTACAAAAATCCCTATTTGCCGACGAGACATAAGCTTTCAGAAGTGACCCGAACAGACTTTTCAGGGAATTTTATTTATTACGTGTAATAAAACCCGATCTCGGGTGCGCTCGACAATTTTTTGCAGAATTTGATGTCTTGGGTAGAAAAAGAACCCAATGTGCCGACAAGAATACCGATGGCCAACTAAGGCATTTAGAATTCGATTTATTCTGTGTTTCGCCCGACAAGACTGTAAAGAACTTTATTTTTAACATGTAAACAGAAGCCGATGTATCGACGAAACTTAAAACTTTCTGGATGCGCCCGACAATCATCTCCAGAAGTAGATGTCTTACGTCTTAAAAGAACCTAATGTACCGACGAGAATATCGACGCCCGACAAAACAACGCAGCATTTGATTTCTTCTGTGCTTTGCCCAACAAGACAGTATAGAACTTGATTTCTTACGTGCAAAAAATAACATGACGTGCCGACGAGACATGAACTTCCCGGTTGCGCCCAATAAATGCTGACAGAATCTGATTTCTTCGTAAAAAAGAACACGATGTGCCGACGAGTCGAACGACGCCGACGTCTTATGCATAAAAGAACCCCATGTTCCATGAGAACACCCGAGGCCCGACAAAAGCATACAGAATTCGATTTCTTGCGAGAAGAACCCGATGTGCCGACGAGTCCACCGAGCCCCGGGGGAGTCCTCTCACTCCCCCCCCCCCCCCATGGTGACGCCCCTGACTTACCATCAGCACTTATTGGCAGACATAGTAAAATAGACTCACAGGTTTATGAGTAGAAAATCTGCAATATGCTACCCAGGTAATAGAGGTTTTGCATATGCCTCAATAGCAGTAAGTAGAAGTTACCCACTGCCTTATGGATCTGACTTTTTACTATATTTACCCAAGTGTTGATTAGGAGACAATGGAGGACTAACAGAAACTGGTTCACTTGGAGCGCTGAACTGAAATAAGGCAAATAGGGCCGTTGAAGGACCTGCCTTACCTATAATACTAACACAGCCTACTTCCTAGTCACTCCATAGATTTCTAAACCCGGAGACCCCAATTTAGTACGCTACATTCAAAGCCATCTAAGAAAACAACGCTGATTTTCTCACTTCCGTGTGTTCCTACATTTGATGTGTATCACGTTGTCGACGGTTGTAATAATGTACTTTATTTCCTTCATAGCTTGTATTATACACGCTAGCACTGGATCTTCATTCACGCACATAACACATGACAATTTACATAATACATATAATTTACATTTTCATCTACACGTACAACTTGAAAATATAATTTGACTTAACTAGAATCAAAATATTGAGTAAAATAAGGTACAAAGGATTTCAGGTAACGATTGTGGGTGGTTTTTCTATTGTCTGGGAAGCAGCGTCCCTCTGTCTCAGTCGCGTATTAGGCCTGCTATTTGCTGTAGTCTCAAAGTCAGGTAGAGTGGCACGATGCGCATGTGATGCCAGACACCTGCTCCCGAACGCTATTGTCGGTTGATGCCGCCTTTCAGCAAGGGTTGGCAGGTCAAGCTTGGCCAGGCCATCTTCATAAGAAAGATAACCCAGGCCGAGCAAAGTCTGCGAGAACTTTTTCCATCAGAAAATCCGGTTATGTAATTGTTACCTGTTTTCGCTACAAGTCAACGGGTCTCGGAAAAGGCTTAATGCAGCCAAAACCGAGGGATATTCAAATACTTTAAAATACTGTAAGTTGAAGAGTAAATGGTGCGACGGTTCCTTAACTCTTGGAGTAGTTTAGCAGTTGAAGTAGCTGAATCGGATATCACTTAGATGTTTCGAGGACACCTCGCACCATCTAGTGTTTCTGCTAAGTTGCTCTGAGATAACTCATCTCTTCTAACTGAGAGTTACACAAGGCTTTGGCTGTTTCTAGCCCATCTCCAGACCCATTGCCTCGGATGAGAAAAGAGCCGGAATTTCAATAATCGGACCTCTCCCCAATAAGCTTCTCGGAAACAGTGATCGGAGAGTCTGAATCATTGCGTAAAGAGAAAAATGCGGCAAGCTTAAAATTCTATGTAGTGACAAAAAGGGGATAAAAGAAACATAAAACGGGCAGGGCTTCGGGAATAAGAATGGATAAAAAAAATTGCGCAAGTAGGGTGAATTAAATAGTAAACGCGTCATAGTAGACAAATACTTATACATAAAAGCCTGTGCAGTCTGACATTCTGTTTCTTTTTATTCCTTTTTGTATGTCGCGACGGAGACAAGCTAAGTGTGGAGACAAATTATTAATACACACATAAATTACACGATTTGCTCCGGCGGTCACGACCATCGCAGGAAAAATCTTACTTTTTCCCCATACGAACCAAAGAAACATCTTGAATTAATAATCCAATGAATCGATATTAATGGGAACCTTTGCCATGTCAAGAGATAGAGGGTTATCTTATTTTCATATCGACATTCATCGCAGCCGTCGCGACTGTGAGTAGTTGGAACCGTTCCAGTGTCTCTAATCAGTCTAGAAACAGCGTTCACGGATACAGCACACCATCATGGCTAATTTGGCTTTAGACGTTGCGGTTGCAGTTTTACTATGTCTCTATTATACCCTGGAGGGAATAGTTTTGGCTTTTGTGCCAGCCAAGTTCAAGTCAAAGTCGATCACAGGTGATATCGCCCTCGTAACGGGAGGTGGAAGTGGAATAGGTCGCATGATATGTATTGAACTGGCCAAACTTGGAGCAACTGTGGTGACCTGGGATGTCAACAAAACAGGTAATGTGAAGACCCAAATAATAGACCAATATCTTCAACTCTAGCTCTATCGAAAGTATCGCTAGTTTTATTTGTGATAATCTGTACGCGGATGTTGAAGAAAATTTAGACCCTAGACAGTATGGGTTTAGACCTGGTTGTAGCACCACCCATTATCTAGTCAAAGTAAATGATGATATCCTTAAAGGACCCCTCGTACTATTTACTCTTCAACTTAAAGTATTTTAAATATTTGAATACTTTCAAACTAGGCTCTGCTTTCAACAAATAACCCACGGTTTTGGCTGTTCTAGGCCTTTTCCAAGACCCACTGACTTACAGCGAAAACAGGGAAACAATTTACATTACCGGTTTTCTGATGGAAAAACTTCTCGCAGACAACCGTCGAGAGCATGATACACATCGAAGGTAGCAAAACACGGCAAGTGAGAAAATAAGCGTGGTTTTGTTAGAGGGGTTAGAATGTACCGTATGAAATTGCGGGCTCGGGGTTTAGAAATAAATGGAGTGATAATTGTGATATGGTAGTAGGTTGCGTTAGTATTACAGGTAAGACAGGTCCTTGAAGCACCTAGAAACTGAAAACACATAGGCTATGCTGAGATCTTACTTAAGTAATATTGTTAAAGTATTCGATAGTTTGGACCATCAGGTTGTTATAACTGAATCGACTGGAGCTCGAAAACTCGTGGTTAGGTTGCTAGCTAGTTTTTTAACAGGTCGAAAGCAATGTGTTAAGTTGAGTAATGAGAATGTTTTGAAAATTCATGAGTTTTTTTTCAGAACGCCCCAGGGTACCAAACTGGGCCCTTTGTGCTTTTAAATAATTTTTAACAAAGTATTGGCTATCTTCTATCATCGTTTTAAATTTGCCGACGACTATTCAACTATTTCGCTCCGTTCACTTTCTTCCTTCAGATGAAGAAGCACCTCTTTCGACAGTTTGTAAACTTTACAGCGAGACCCATCCCAAGTGAGCCGTACAAAGCCTGCTATACCCAGATTGTCTCTTTAAACGGGATATAGGTCTAGAGTCTAAAACAACACTTGATTTCCTCGGTTTGTTGATTCACCATGACATTAAGTGGAGTTCCCAGGGCGCAGTAGGTTACTCGAAAAGTAGTACCACTCCTCAAGTTGTTCGTGGTTCTGGAGCCTGGAGTATGATTGTCCGACTTAACACCCAGGACTCACAAACACACAGACTGAAAGACTCGAAGCCATCCAGAAAAGGGATGTTAAGATTATGCTCTGTCCGGGCTATGTTTCAAACGAGGAGGCCTGGTCAAGCATGACCATCCAACCCTTGCTGAAATACGGCATCAGCTGGCAACAGCGTTTGGGGGCTAATGTGCATCGTGCCATTCCACTCCCAGAGACTTGTCAGACCACCCATAAACTCGACTGATCGTTACCTGAAATCTTTCGCACTATATTTCACCCAATATTTTAATTATACTTAACTTAAACCATATTTATAAGCTGTTGTACGTATAGATGAAATGTAGATATAATTAATTGTGTCATACATTATTTTCGTGAATGACGATCCAATGCTAACATGTAGAATACAAGCTATTAAGGAAATAAGTGCATTATTATTTATTTAAAATTTCAAATAAAGTATATTGCCCTCTCATGGTGACGTAATCGCGCGTCGGGATCTTTTCTTGTTATTTTTCATCTGTCTTTCTTCTTGGGGCCTAACTCCTGCTCTTCAGAAAAAAATTCCTCTAACTGTACTATACATTTTTATAAAAAAAAAATCAAATCTCAACTTCAATTAATCACATTTTGAATTAACCAAAACGTATTTATAATTTACGTGCTCCAGTTTGCTACCGTCACTCACCCACATACAAACTGAAAACTTTAGCTAGTTTACTACAAAGGGAAAAGCAAACAAAAACGTCATAATGCATAGCCAAGAGTGGTATCGAGTGGTATTAAGCGCTATTTCTGCAAATCGTGACGACGTCACTGATTGCAGTGCTTAAAACCCAACCGTTAAACAATTTAAAGTAGGCTCAAGCATTTTCGCATTTGGGGACGCAATACGGGCGTGGCATCATCTAGTAGGGCAATCCTGAAGCACCCTTATGGGCAAGCTCAAAATAGATGCTACGTTCCGAGACAAAATTTCTGTTACGACCCTTTTCAGTGTTAGGTTTTGCAAAAAGATAACATTTAAAAATTTAAAAAAATTTAAATTTTATTTTTTTTAAAGATTTAAAAAGCTATAACAAATACATTCTCATAACGTTTAACTCGAGGATGTAGAAACATGTAATATGTGTTATCAGAGGCGTTACTAGCCAAAATGTTTGGTGGGGGGCTAAGGTTTCTACCGACTGGCTGGTCATTTTTACCAACTGTTTTTGCAGATAAAAAGACTATTATTGAGAAAAAACGACGAAATATTGGCTGACTATAATAAAAAATACTCCTTCGAGAAAAAAAGGACTATTTTACGAGAAACCGACTGTTTTAAAAACAAAAATCGACAGTTTCCAGGAACAAAATATACTGATTTTACGAAAAATCCCGGCGCTTCGCGCCGACTCGGCTATTTTTCACCGACAACATTAGGGGAGGTGGCGCCCCCCCCCCCCCCCCCCCCCCTAGTCGTGACGCCCCTGTGTGTTATCAAATTTCTGTCAGTGTACCAATGAGATTCTTATTCATATTTTTCGCTACATAGATTTACCCCCCCCCCCCCCCGACCCGTATACTAGCCTACATCAGAGGTATTTCACTTTCAACGTCACCTAACTTCCCGCGACAAAAAAAAAAATCAAACCTAGCAAATATTCATGCCCAGTAGCCTACTGAGGGCAAACTTTAAGTTAAACTTTAAATTAATAAAGAACAAATGTTAGCCACAAACCGTTGCTCTTCTGAATCTTCTGCTCGTTGTTACTATCCACCCATTCCCCGCCGGAGTGCGGCGTCCAGCATTCACATTACCTTCATAGCCGTCTGAAGTATTTCGACAGAAGAAAAAGAAGAATTAAAAAAAAATAACAAAATCACAATTTTTTTTCGTTTTAACTCTTTATCACGGACATGCGACGAGGCATGCTGGAGACCTGGTGAGCCAAGAAGTATGGTTAGTTCTAGCCATGTGGCAAAGCATTCAGGTACGGTGGTCTGGATTACTTTTCCAGACTCAATTCGAGAAGCAGAGAGTGTACCGCAATTTTAAAATCGGTTAAAGAAACATCTCTTTGAGGGTAGTTGGCGAGTGGAGGGTTTGCAAGACGACAGAGGACAAATTGACGAATTAATTAATTAATTTTTAGTTTATTTTAGTGACGGTTTGATTAGTTATATAATATGGTAGTAAATGTGCACTGGTTTCGTTTTTCAGGCACGTATGTGCTTTGTTTGTAACCGGTGGTCAAGCCGGAAAATTTGTATGGCACTTGAGCTTACTCAAGTGCCATATAGCGATTGTAATTTCTGTCCGTCAGTCGGTCTGCCGGTCCCGGTTTTGCTAGTTCGGGCACTTCCAGATAAGCTAGGACGATGAAACTTGGCAGGCGTATCAGGAACTGGACCAGATTAAATTAGAAATGGTCGCTTCCTCTATCCGACCACCTGGAGGGGAGTGGAGGGAGGGGGAATCCGGAAAAAATAGGAAAAATGAGATATTTTTAGCTTACGAACGGGTGATCGGATCTTAACGAAACTTGAGAATTCGTGTCTCAGACCCTCCATTTTAAATCCAGACCGGATCCGGTGACACTGGGGGGAGTTGGAGGGGGAAACCGGAAATCTTGGAAAACACTTAAGAGTGGAGGGATCCGGATGAAACTTGGTGGAAAGTACAAGCAAAAGTCCTAGATACGTGACTGACATAACCGGAACGGATCCGCTCACTTTGGGGGAGTTGGGGGGGGGGAGAAGTCCAAATTTGTAGTGATCCCGCGAGTTCCGTGCTTCCTGATGTGCTGGGACGATGGAAATTGACAGGCATGTCTGGGACCCGACCAGATTAAATAGGAAATCGTCAATTCCCCGATTCGACCATCTGGGGGGAGAGTGGAGGGAGGGTGAAGCCAAAATTCGTTCAGTGACAAGTCCGGGTCGGGTCCGATACCTGTGGGGATGGGGGGGTGGGGTGGAAAACTCAAGAAACTCTAAAAGCAGAGGGATTGGGACGAAGCTTAAGGGATGGAACAGGCATTAGGCCTAGATGAAATTGACGGAGCCAGATGGTTACAGGGCTCTGTGGGGGGAGTTGGAGGGGGTTTCCTGGAATTCCGGTAGTCGTGAGTTAGAATAGTTCCAGATGTAAAACGACAACGAAACTTTGCAGGCATATTAGCGACCCGAATTATCTTGACTTAAGAACCTGACACAACATACCCCCGGAAACTTCCGTTCCTAGATCCGAGCATTTTTTGGGGAGCAAGAGAAGAGAAATATGGAAATTGACTTCTATAAATTGCGAACGAGTGGTCTGATTCGAGTGAAACTTCATGGGTGATACGAATCGATGGCTTCGACATGTTAAACATGCGTTCGAACCATATGCGACCACGATTAGGGGAATTGGGGGTGGGGGGACTTTTGACATGCACAAAACCAAACGGATGGACCGAATGAGATGCAAATCCGACAGTGCCGAGCTTATGCGGCCTAGATGTGTTATTTGGCGTCCGGGCAGGATTCGGCCAAGGTAGGGGGGGTACTGGAAACTTGCAGATAGGCTATGCTCCCATTTCAGTAAAACTTGATGGACAGGAACAGGGAATTAAGAGATTGGGCCCGAACCGGCTCCGACAACGTTGGTGGGAGGGGGGGGGGGGGGTACCAGAACTTTCCAAAAATGCTCAGATTCGAGTGAAACTTGATAGATGATATAAAAGAAGATGCTTTAGGTCGTCGATTTTGTTTTTATTCCGAACCAGATTCGGCCACGGTAGGTGGAGATAGAGTGAGTACCGGAAATCGCGTAGCACGTCTACGGATCAAACAAATGGATTTATTGGGATGAAAGTTTGAACAGTCATGTGCATTTGCTACAGACAATCGAGACGATGCCGGAACTGCTCAGAAATGAGTGAAACTAAATATCCTATTTCTATTTCCGAACCGCATTTTTGGATGGCGGGTGTATTTTGTGACGTTCTCATCTACTTTCTTGTACAGCCTACTCGTACAAGTGCCATATGAGCTCGTAGATCTTGTTTTTTTAGTAAAGTTGTTGAATCCTGAAATCCACACTAAAGGTTAAGTTCTTAATTTATCTTTCCCATTTAACTGTTTTACGGGCCCTAGAAATAAAACCAAGGTGGTGTAAAGTTGGGAAAACTATCTCTTCTTGCAAAGATATTGTAATCCAAATCAAACAAGCCATCGGGTGAAAATGCAGACGGCTGTTTTCTTCTTGCTGTATCTAGTCAAGATAAGACCTTTGTCGTGTCTTAGACATTCTGTAGACGGCTCTTAACTAGGCAATAACTAGATATATTTTTTTGAATATTATATATAATTAGGCTACAGCAAAACCCGCTATGGAAAAACGTTGCGGACTTGTTTCTCAAAGAGAACCATGCTAAAAAAAAAAGAAAAAAAGGTGGTCTCCGAATGTCTAAAGCTTTTAAATTTGTAAATAGAGAGAACAATTGCATCACAACATGGATCCTGCCTCTCAACTCTTAAGGAATAAGAAGAAGACAAATTTAAAAGAGGTCTTGTCCTTTGACGTTTATTATTATATTTTAACAACTCGACGGTATAGTTGTTACAGCTCATGCATTTATCATAATTTTCTGAAATTAGTTAAACTGGATGCATTCTAGTATTTGCAGTCGTGCCGAAAGGTCAAACCAGGACGTAATACGACCGTGGGATCAACTCGTAGCGCGATTTGGAAATAAATCTTGATACGAAAATCAGACAAAAGGAAAAAATGTAGCTGCTGTATGAACAAGACCAAAGGTTTCGATGGGATCCCAAAACTTCAATATCTGATCCAGACAACTGGGTCTTGTCTTAGCCAGATCCAGTCTTCGCCAGACTCCTTGAACATTTTTACAACTAAAATTCAGAAACAGATTAAGGCCAAATAACTAATCACCTGAGAAAACCAAGTTCAGATTTGGATTCAGCCTGTTGTTTTTACCCCTATAAGTCATATCTGTTTTGACGAAAACTTCCTGCCCCTTCTGCCAATTTCCCGGTTCCGGCCGAACTCCAGAACTACTTGTCCGGCGAAAAAAGAAAGCTCAAAGACGAAATCAGGGTATCTTCTTTCCCCAGTAATGAACATCTAATCAACTTCAAATAGAAATTTAGCTTATAACAAATTTTCCGATTCCAGTCGGATTCCGGTCGAATTATATGTCCGGGTAAAATATGATTGTCATACAGGGACTCAGCATCTCTTCTTACCCTAAATCGCTTATCTAATCAACTAGAAATAAAACTTTGACTTCCAACAGATTTCCGGTTTTGACCGGATTCCGGACGAACTACATGTCCGGATAGAAAATTGTTTTCACATAAGTGTTCAGCATGTCTTCTCGCCCTAAATCGAACATCTAATCAACTCAAAATAAAACTTTTAATTTTGACAAACTTTCCGGCTTGGGCCGGATTCCGGTCGAAATACTTGTCCGTCGAGAAAATAGTTTTCACCATCGTCTTCAGCATGTCTTCCTACCTCTAAATCGAATATCTAATCAACTTCAAATAAAACTTTTACTTTCAACAAACTTTCCGGTTTGGGCCGGATTCCGGGCGAAATACTTGTCCGTCGAGAAAATAGTTTTCACCGTCGTCTTCAGCATGTTTTCCGACCCCTAAATCGAACATCTAATCAATTTCAAATAAAACTTTTACTTTCAACAAACTTTCCGGGTTGGGCCGGATTTCGGGCGAAATACTTGTCCGTCGAGAAAATAATTTTCACCATCGTCTTCAGCATGTCTTCCTACCACTAAATCGAACATCTAATCAACTTCAAATAAAACTTTTACTTTCAACAAACTTTCCGGTTTTGGCCGGATTCCGGGCGAGCTACTTGTCCGATGACAAAATAGTTTTCACCATCGTGTTCACCATGTCTTCTTACCCCATAATTGACTATCACATTAGCTGTTTCAAAATATTTTGTTTGTCCCTTAATTTGAATCCCCTCCCCCACCCCTAAATGTAGAGCTACAAAGCCCATCTACGAACTTGACTGGTCCGACGACCCAACGAACCCTCACACCAAGTTTCATCAAAATATCTCGTTCCCTTCGAGAGTTATCGTGCTTACAGACGGACGGACGGACGGACGGACAACTTTTGCGATGTCATAGGTATCCCTCCACTTACGTTTTGGGATCCCAATAAAAAGTAAAAAATTAGCTACAGCAAAATATTTGGTATTACTATTTATTTCAGTAACTTGTTTTTAGTACTGTATGTAAGTTCTACAGAACAATCAGCAACATTTTCGGTATATGCCCCTCATAAAATCCAATGACGAATTGGCGCAAACGAGAAAAATCGCATGTGAAATCTTGGTGTTAGTTGTCTGAAGAATGAATAAGCGATTAGGCTTTCGCTTCATGTCGAGTCACGCATTCGCCCCGTGGAAATCGGCTTACCGACGAAACGTCCCCATGACAAAACGTCCCTATGACAAAATGTCCCCATGACAAAACGTCCCCATGACAAAACGTCCCCATGACAAAACGTCACCGTGTCAAAACGTCCCCGTGGCGAAACGTCGCCAAGCATAGAGTTTTAAGTTCGCTTCAATCTTCAGGTGCATGATCGAGGTAAAAACATATTTAGTGTAAATATGCCATGCAATTGACTCGTAACTGGTCAGTTCTAAGTCGTTTGAACGAAGCAACATGCACCATCTGAGGAGCAACAATAGGCTCCTCAGAGAAAGGGGAATCCCGCTCTGGCTCAAAGAGAGCCAAACAAGGAAAATGCAAAAATAAGCGTAGTGCTGTTATGCTGGATAAAATGACATGTGAAGCGAGGAAACAAAAGCGGATGAACGATTAGTTATCTATTAGTTTCGTAGAGAGACAAGTAAATCTAGGTTAGACGGTTGGAACCTTTAATAAAATCTTTTAATAGTAAATATCACCAAATTAAATATCGAACAAAAGTGAGACCAATGAGTTATATCGCAGGGTAAACTAACATACAAAACAAACCAATTAAAGAAAACATAAAACGAAAACTAACAAACTACTTAATCTTGCACTTTCTTTAAGAAATGGCTACAGCCGAGAGCAATACTGTGGTTTGTTTCTTGACTATCTGTTAGATGCTGAAGTAGTCAACCCATCGTGGTTTTCAAAAGTTTAAATTCCAATAATAATTTTTTGCCTGAACTGATGATGCAATCAGTAGTATCAGAGGCCTAGCTATCCCTTAGCGATGAAAACAAAATCTATAGCCGGGGACGTTTTGCCATAGGGACGTTCCGCCAGGGGACGTTTTGTCACGGGGACGTTTCGCCAGGGGACGTTTCGAATGAAGACATTTTGTCGACAACCCTGGAAATCAACCAGCACTCAGCACCTAAGTCGGAAGCCAGAATCGACAAACTTGATGAAGTCTGACAGAAAAGATAGGTAAAAAGAGGCAGAAGCATTTCAAATTTTAAACGTGGCTGGGCCTAGGAGGAATTGAAAATAGCCGAACAAACCTCGAAAAAAGTATACCATGAAGTAAAGTACATTGTTTCATTTACGCTAGCGCATCTAGCAGCCAAAAAAGAACTAATTTGTAAAAAAAAATTTAAGGCCATATCCGCTAATGTCTCACGCACTGTCTGGCCCACTGAATAATTGATGAGCGGGCGAATGACGGAATTATAAAATCGCTGACGATGTTTGTGTTAGTTGGGATTTATATTGGATGTTTTAGAATTATATAAATACAGAATAGTGTTTACAATTATCATCCCTGGCAACTGGTAATGGTTTTCCTCTATTTCACGCTACATCAATTTACTCATTTAATAATCTTTGATAATCTTCGTGTAATCTGTAGTTATGTCTGTGCTGTGTTTAATGTAAAGTTTTATGTGCGTTCTGTTTTTCTTGTTGTTGTTGTTTGCTTTTTTTGTACTCCGTCATAGGGCTACACACCCTCCACTGTTTCTCTTGACGGGTAATAAATTTATCGATTGATTGATTGAATAGTTACATCTATGATAATTTGTGCTTCGTATCCTATGTCGAGCTAGAGATTTGTTTAAGAGCCTTCAGTTCTGTTCAGTCCACATGAGTAAAAATAAAATATGAACCAGTGGCCCCCACCCGTGACGCCGCTGATGTCAATTGCTTAAAATGGTGTTGAAGTGCACCTTTTTACAAGATCACAAGATCTTAGTCCTAGCTGAGCGTCACATAGCGGACGTCGAGGTATCTCGCGACAAATCATCCCACTGGAAGGGCTTTGTCAATAATTTATGGACAACATATCATGGGCCCTTGGCAATAGTAAGCTATTCAGCGTCAACTCGTCCGTGAATCTGACATAAATTCATTGCAAAACTAAATTTTAACAGTGAAGCCGTTGGAAACATAACTTCACCTGCGTCAACGTCTTAACACAAAAGCCGACTCTCGATCAACACCGACCCCCCCCCCCCCCTTCCCACCAGCTTCGGTTAGCAAGTAAAATTCTCTTCACTCAGGCAACGACGAAACCGTGAAGCTCGTGCAGAAAGTAGGAGGAACAGCTCATGGATACGTTGTGGACCTCGCAGACAAAGACGCCATCTACAAGGCAGCAGAGAAACTGAAGCTTGAAGTTGGAAAGGTTAGTGCTTCTGAGTTCTTCCTTGCAGCTTACGTACACTAGCCTGACTTAAGGCGTTTTTTAGCGGTTCAACATTGAGCCAATGCTGACCAACAGTGCGTTCTAGCGACCAACAGAAATCTCTGTGGCAAACATTGTTGGTCAAAACGACCAACAACTGAAAGTGTTGTTGGTCAAGTCTGTTGGTCAATTTGTGGAGCAATCAATCAGACTTTTCCAAAAAGCGTTCTGACGAAGATTCACCTCCGTTGATCGACAGGGACGTTTTGGCGGTTAAAAAGTAGTTTGTTGCTCAACGCTGTTGATAAACAGAAGAACCGCTAAAAAAAAAAAGGGCTTTAGCGGCTAGACCCAGCTCTAGCAACAAACTTGTATTTGTTCAATTGAAAATACAAAGATAACGATCAATCAATAAAGGATCGCAAGATTTTTTTTCTGCCAGAATCACATTTTTCACCAGAATCACCCAAAAACATTTTCGAACCCAATTTTTCTGGTTTAGGCAGGAAAACTAATCAGTAACAATTCTCTCAAGGACACATATAACATTGACAGATGCTGACAGATAACTCCGATGCTCCAAGTTTTGAAATAGCCCTTTTGATCGTATCCTAAGTTTGGGATTCGGTCACCCTTTTGCTGGAACTGAATACGGTAAGTCAATTAAGCAGTCACATATTCCAGCATCTATTAAGCAAACGGTGCGAATAATTTAACTGCAACTGCTTTTGCGCGTGACCCAGTTGAAGGACAATAAGTAACTGTAACAGCGAAACAAGAATAATCCTGACCGATCGATAAAGAGATTCTTTTGTTTCCTACATTAACAAACGAGCCCATCAGTCTCTCATTCTTAACTGGCTTAAAATGTTCTCTAGGCTGTTGTCATTCAGGATGTGACAAGTGAATAAATCGATCCCCATTTAAGAAAAGATGTTCCATGAGAAGCTGTAGTGTTTGGTGCGACGAAGTCGAACTTTCAAATACAAGTAGCAAGAAGAAATAATCCAACAGAAATCCAACGTCTTTGGTCCCATGCAACGACTATGGATAGGCTACCCAGATAAAACTAAGTGGACCTAGAGGTTCTGCTGAGAGGGTTGAGTTGACACCTGTCTCCTTCCCTCTTCGCTGCTGCACATACAGATGAACAAGACCAAAGGTGTCAATGGGATCCCAAAAAATCTAATATTTGATTCAGACAATTGGGTCGTGTCTTCGCCAGATCCAGTCTTCGCCAGGCTAATTCTCAGAGAAAACTAAGTTCAGATATACCTCTATAAGCCAAATCTATTTTGACGGTAGGCTACTGACCGAGACTTCCTGCTTTACTTTCGGGTTTCGCCCAAATTCCGAGCTAACTACTAGTCCAGCAGAAAAAAAAAATCAGAAACAAATCAAGCGTATCTCCTTATAAAGAACATCTAAACAACTTTAAATAAAACTTTGACTTAACAAACAATTCCGGTTACAACCGGATTCTGGACTAAGTATATGTCTAGGTAAAAAATGATTGTCATATACAGACTCAGTCTCTCTTCTTACCCCTTAATCTGTCGTCTTATCAAACTTTTGCTTTTAACGAATTTTCAAGTTTGGGCCGGATTCCGGGCTAACTAGTTGTACGGCGAGAAAATAGTTTTCGCCATCGTGTTCAACATGTCTTTTTACCTCTTAATCGAACATTTAATCAACTTCAAATGAAACTTTTACTTTCAACCAACTTTCTGGTTTTCGCAGGATTCCGGACAAACTACTTGTTCATCGAGAAAATGGTTTTTACCATCGTGTTCAGCATGTCTTCTTGCTCCTACATCGAACATTTTATCAACTTCAAATAAAGCTTATACTTTTAATCAACTTTCCGGTTTTTGCCGGATTCCGGACGAACTACTTCTCCGGCAAGAAAATGGTTTACACTATCGTGGTCAGCGATAATCGACACACCATAGTCGACTATAACATTAGCTGTGTAAATATATTTTGTTTGTCCCTTAATTTCAACCCCCTCCCCCACCCCTAAACGCAGGGCTACAGAGCCCATCTACGAACTTGACCTTACCCTTGGCCCAATGAATCCTCACACCAAGTTTCATCAAAATATATCATTCCCTTCAAGAGTTATCGTGCTCACAGACAGACCGACAGACGGACATTCTTTGCGATGTCATGGGTATCCCTCCACTTACGTTTTGGGATCCCAAAACTGAAGGATGCCTGCAGGGGTGGAGGACCCGGTATGCAGCGAGTTAAACGTGACGTCACAATGGTAGACAACTAGTCAGCTGTAAAGGACGACTCAGACGGCGTTTGTATTCTTCTGCGGGGTTCTACTGCGATATAGGTGTTGGTCGAGGTAACAACTTATGATGTTCTTCGTAGCTCCTCCTCCGCTCGTTTACATCGGGTAGAGTATCAGAATTTATTCGACTCTGCATGGTCGTATTACAGAGATGGGGAGACGGAGGTTCTTGTGATTATTTGTTCTTGCTAGTAGTCTATTCCTTTTTAAAGCCAAACATTTCAGGTTACAATCCTCATCAACAATGCAGGGGTTGTTACTGGAAAGTCTCTACTGGATTCACCTGACCACTTGATCAAGCGCACATTCGATGTCAATGTTCTTGCACATTTCTGGGTGAGTACTACTTTTCCATGTACATTTTGTTTAAAAATTAGGCAACTTAGCCTCAAGCCACTAAACGTTATTCCAGATTCCAGTTCAGAGCCACCATGCGGTTGCTCATCACCATCATCAACGATAAACTAAAGCTAAGTTCAATTTGAGTCGTCCTTGTCTCTGCCTTGTCTTTTTGCTACTGCCTTGTCACGGTTTAAAGCCGTTTTATTTAAGCCTTGTCAGGTGGACAAATCAACGTACAAGCAGAACGCAGCCGAGAAATCTACCCGAGACAGGACCAAAACTTGCTCCGAGATCATGTCACCATTCACGGTGACCTATCTGACAGGGCATAGCCAATTGTCAGCTGACAAGACAAATAAAACGCAGACAAGGCAGTAAAAGAAAACAGCATTTCGCCGACAGGACCAAGACAAGGGCAAATCGAACGCGGCTTAATGCTAGTTGCGTTTTTGCTGATACCATGGTATCTGTTACCACGGTCTAAAGTCGTTTTTGCAGTTATCGTGGTATCTGATACCACGGTCAAAAGGCGTGTTTGCAGTTATCATGGTATCTAGCCAGTTATCGTGGTATCAGACATCTTGTTGTCAGATCAAGGTAGAGCAATTTTTAGTCTTGAAAATTAACTAGTCTTTGTTTTTTTCTTTTCTTTCCCTCAAGAATCGCATGCCTTATGTCAGATCGGTTGAAATATCTCAACGCATCCGACACTGCGACAAAACGCAAAGTTTTGTCTTCGCACGATTTGTGTCGTATGACGCATGATCCAAATTCTGCAGGAAGTCGCAGCAGTCCGAATCAGGGGTGAGGGAGACAAACAACTGTCCCCGCAAACAAACAACTGTCCAACAACTGCAAACAACTGTCCTCCACTGCTCCACGTGGAGTACTGAACTGGTACAAAGGCAATTATGAAGAACATGTCGGTGCCACTTCGAAAAGGTTGTGGACAGTTGCTCTACCAAACCTGGGGAAAACCTCAGTAATTTCACAACTCTCGGGTTTAAGTAGAGGCCTAACATGAAATTAACTGAAGATTAGAGTCCAGCATTATGTGACCACTCTGACGGCTTAGCCCGCAGGGGCAGGCATAGCATCATCTAAGCTTGCATCAGCCACTGCTACTGTGTATTATCAAACACATTTCTGGAGAATTGACAAACAATCCCAATGAAAAGCGCTCCAAAAGCACGAAATACAATAGGATGCGTAGACAAGGGCAAAGACAAGTTGCATTCAATTTTCTCGTACAAAACTTGCAGACGATAAATCTTACTCAATGATTGCTGTACTTTGCTACATGTCTTGCTTTCGATGTATTTCTTTATACGCCGCCACATTTCCGTGTGTGAGACAAAAATAACGATACAAAAAATCCAGCATCTAAACCTACACCTTATCAGATGGCGTGACGTAGGATATGATCAGTTAGAAATGCACACAAATGGTCTGCAGCCTCTGTTAATTTTGTCTAATACTAATGTATATTGTTCAACTGCAGACTGTGAAAGCTTTCTTGCCAGACATGCTCATCGGAGACAAAGGCCACATTGTTACAATTGCCAGCCTGGCAGGTCTGAATGGCTGTAACAAACTTGTTGACTACTGCGCATCCAAGTTTGCCGCTGTTGGCTTTGATGAATCCCTCAGGATTGAGCTTAAGGTATGTAACCTAGAATATTGTAGCCAAAGATAGCAACAACAAGGTGATCCAAGCAACCCTGACGTCCCAAGAAACAAAACACTTTTCTAGAAAACTGTCCATTCCTAGAAATGCTCACATGGTTAGTAAACATAACATCCTTCCGACTTCCAGTAAATGTGTCATTGTTCTTCTGAGTAAATAGGACATTGACGCTGCCAGAGTTCGTCAACTAAATCTGATAAGATTTTTGTTTCTTCAGCAGGGTTTTTCACAACCGCTCTTTGAGCTTTTCCCAGCTGAAGTGCAACGCCCCTCTTCCTATTTGATAACAATTGCCTGGTTTTTGCATAAGCCATGCCCAAGATTGGTCGAACCTGAACCAATACTTTTTCTCCCAGAAAAATAACCACCTTTAATTAGTTTCTAGTGGCTGACGGCGCCCCACATTGGCAAACCCTAACCTGCAGTGACTGCAGTTGGCACAGGCTGTACCAAATGTACCAGGAACTGCCTTCGAAGATTTAGCCATATTTCTAACATTTTTAGTAGACTTTTCTCACAGCCTAAGACAGATGCCTGGTGTGTGTGTAGGCTAATGCTATTGCCAAACATGAGTTATACCCAATATTTGGAACAGCTGAGGCACCTTAACCCAAAAGAATACTGATGAATTTCCTGAAATGTGCAAAAATATCCATTAGGGTAAAATTCTCTTTTAATAGTCATAGTGCCCAAGTATTTGAAAACCATAAGCCTATCCTAACCAGCATTTGGTATACAAAATATCAAAGGCCAGCATGACAAAACAAAAACAAAAATCAGGCATCCGTGGTGGACAGCCATGTACCCCTGGTACTGCTACTACTGCTAGAACCAATAGTTGCAGACCTATTGCCTTCTCTATTTACTTTAGTTTAATACTTAGAAAGAATGGGAGGACTTAAGGGACATTTCAGGGTTCTCTCATTAGACTCTAGTCTTCCGGGCTCATATTATGTTATTTTGCTGATCACTTAACTGTTCAGCCACACTTATTTGAAACCCTGTTTTTACTTATTATACATTTCAAAGCAGGACCAAAGAAATCTGTACTGTAAAAGACTCGTTGGTCCTTATGACACCAACCCAAACCCCAAGTACATGAAGATCCCCAAATGAAATACTCAATTAAATAAAACTCTACAAGGACTTGACTGCACCTTACGTCCTTGCCAGACAAAAATCAGTCCAATTTAATATAAAGAATATTTCAATCCTATGTTCTTCTTACTCAGAAAGGACAAACTGAATTAACTTGCCAAATACTAGCCTAGTGGTACTGTGGTACCAGAGCCTTGTTTTTATTGCAATAGCGCTGCCACATCGCTGCTGCAGCACTTCTTTGCTTTTGCATACTATACATTTTTGGATTCACTTTCTTCTTGGTTGAGGCGGAAGCGCTGCAGCATCTTGCAGGGAAGCACAGCAGAAGCACGGACTTGGTCGGGGAGCAAAGTCCGTGATTCTCGAGAAGCACTGCCATCTTCCTCGGAAGCGCTGCAGTGCAAAAACGGATGTACAAAGAATCAGTACGGAATCGGCCGAGAAGTGGACCTGCAGCATGCAACAAAAACGAGGCTCAGGCTGACCGGGCTGACCAGACTCTTCAGCCAGTAACAAGCCAATATTGTGCTGAGTATAGCCCAGATATAACCTGGTTGAAGGGGTAAAGGGCTGAAAGCAAAGCCAAAGGTTCATTTCATGACAGATATTATCCTGGACCAAGCATGGATATGGCCTGGACATACCTGGAACATATCCTCAAAGATCAGCTTCTGGCCAGCCAGGGAATTTGCACAATGGTTTATTTGACAATGGCATTGGGATAGTTTTTGCACAATGCCACAATGGTCAATGCAGAGTCCATCAAAAAAGCAAAAATTCCTTGAAAGCAGCTTACCCTATATCTGCCCTATTAATTTTAATTTACTTCTGCTCTCTTTTTCTATTCTCCTGGATTTCTGGGCTTGGGAGGTCTGGGCACTTTTCCTCGTTTTCTCCTTTTAAACGCTACGCCAGCAGATGCAGAACGAATCTTTTCTCTGGACGAGATGACAAGACTATCGCAGTGGCCGTTAGATGACGTGAAGATCAGATTGACTGGCTTAGAAGCAAAGCCGTCAGATGACATTGGTTGCGTTCGTTTTCGTCGTCCGGTTCGCCGTTCCAACGGTCGTTCTACTACAAGCGTTTTTTTTTACAACGCCGTTCGTTAACGGGGTTGAACTGCCGACAATAAGAAGTTTTCTTTGTTCGGTTGAACTGCAGCTTCATTCGTCGTTCTGGGAACGACGAACTGAGCCGGAAAGTCAGTTTCAACATCTCCGTTCAGTAATTCGGCGCGAATTTTCAAAATTCTCGATAAAACAAATTAAAGTTGTACACCAAGTTTAAAAACAATGGTCCTGTTATGCTAAAATCTATTTTAGTACTTTATTAAAGTTGCTGTTGCAAATATTGAGTTAGTTCGACTATTAACGTTTTCGTATCAACGTCGTTCGTCAAACGACGTTTGTAGAACGTGACAAAGAAAACACTAACATGGAAATATTTAAACAACATTCTTCTTACCGACCACGAGAAACGACGAAAACGACGAAAACGAACGCGGCTACTGAAACCGTCCGCTGAATTTAACGAAAATAAAACTGGAATGGGGAATACGAGCGAGTCTACAAATGCAAGGAAATGCCGAACAAAATTTACCTCACATAATTTTTCTCTAGGTTGCTGGAAAGAAAAATATTAAAACAACCGTCGTATGTCCCTACTACGTTAAGACGCCACTCTTTGAAGGAGCTTCGTCAAAGTAAGTTCACTTGGTTTAGAACCACAAGGCACCACTTTTGTTCTCACCTAAATTGCGAATTGTACATCCACCACCGGTGATTGAAGGTTAAAGCCTGAAGACGGCGCTCGCTGCCACTCGCAAAGAAGTGCCGAAATCTCGCTGGAAAAGATCTCAGCAGACATCGCGATAGTGCCAGTAAATATGATTTGCTGTCAGCTTGGGCTGAAGAAATGCTTATACAGATTTCTATCGTCGGCCTGAATAGGACCCTTGTCAAGAAGGGACTACATAAGTACTCATTGAAGCCAACTGACTGGGAAAAATTTACGTTTCCCCAACGGTGTCCCTAACGTTTAACAGCGTGACGAGGACCCTTGCCAAGAAGGGTCGAAAAATCGCTGCCGAAGCATCGTAGCTGACGTATCCGTTTAATTTATTGTTTGAATATAAGGGCCGAAATGTCTCCTGGTTCTAGGAAACTCAGCCGACCATTCCATTTAGTATTATACCCCCCCCCCCCCCCCCGATGAAAAATTTATCTCAAATAGTACTATGAAGTAGTACGAAAAAGTAGCATGCAGTACTAACGATGCTACTACATGCTTGGACTTCAAGGCTACCGTGTTACTGCATACTACTATATGCTACTATTTGCCAGACTGGAGGCTACTATGGCAAGACAGGATGCTATTGGATACTACTACATAAGATTGGACCAGTCTGAGGCACATTAAATGATAGTATTCTTTGCTCTTACATAGTATTACATGCAACGTTTTCGTACTACTACCATACTACTACGTAGGCTACCAATTTTTCATCGGGCCGAACATGACAAGATAGCGGACGGAAACTGAACATAAAACCAACCAGCATGGGGGTGTGTGCAAAATTGCTTGAGGGATCAACCCTTGGTACCAACTGTGTTTTTCACTAGATAGCCTATGTTCCTTGACCTGAATCTTCTCTAGGGTCTTACCAATTTTGGAGCCTGAGCTAGTGGCTACCGAAACCATCAACGGAATCCTCACCAATAAGGAAATGGTCGTCATTCCAGGCATGTGCTCAGCTCTTACAGCACTCAAATCGTAAGTGTTTCCTTTGTGTTTCCTTACCCTCCACTGGCCATCGTAAGCTGTCGGAAGCCATCGTAATGTGTCGTAAGCGGCCATTTTGGCGGTTTTCAGCCAATCAGATCACTCGGGTTAGGGCGAGCACAGTTACGGCGGACCACTGGAGAACCGGTTTTAGCTTCCTCGCAAAAGCAAGGGCGGGTTGGTTTGACCCGATCGACGACAACTTGTACCTTGAGCGGTCCCAGTATCAGCAGCAGGTTATTTTGGAGAAGGTTGCTTCGAAGTTTGCATACTGGAAACGATATAGCTACCGACGAAAGATTGTTTTGACTTCTCGCTTACGCGAAGCATTTTATTAGTTGCGCTTTTGCAGACACCACGGTATCTGATACCACGGTATTTGATACCACGATCCTAAAGTCGTTTTTGCAGCGATTGTGGTATCTGATACCACGTTCAAAAGGCATTTTTGCAATTATCGTGGTATCTGGCCAGTTATCGTGGTAGCTGATCTTCAGATACTACGGTCCGACCGTGGTAATTGATCGTGGTATCTGAAAAAGTCATCTCACTTTCATCAATTTTTGTCAAATTGGCTGGAAAGAAGTTTGGCACTTGGTGATGTGACTGAATATCAGTTTTTCTTTTGGTATGACTTTGAAAAGTGCAATTTCGGCAGTTCTCGTTTTTGCAGAGCAACCATATATCAGACACCACGGTAACTGCAAAAACGACTAATTGCAAATCCAGTTACCGTGGCAACCGATACCACGGTATGTGCAAAAGCGCAACTTTTGTGAAAGATTGCTTTAGAGGTTTCTCTCTTTCTTCGTCAACAGTCACGTGATATCGGCACACGGTGTGATTGGTCAAAAATAGTGCACATGCAAGTTTTAACACAGAAAATAGAATCCGTTCCTATTGTTTTCACAGATAATCTGACCAGATAACCACAGACGAGCATAGCATTTATGATTTCAGAGATTCTTCGCTTTAAACGTAAGCGTGAACAGTCCATCACAGGCGGATCTACCCGTCATAAACTTTTTAATCAGAGCAAAATAACACTAGAACTTGACGAAGTTAACACACACTCGAGTAGCAGCGACAGTAGCACAACTAGCAATAGAGAACGTGCCTATTGACACTCACTCAGTCGTTCACCAGTGCTGGCTCCGATAAATTCATGTTCTAAAGATAGCAAAAAAATGCTTCAATCTCCATTGTTTGTTTGGTGTGTGCAGACCACACGTTTGCTTCACTAGAAATTTCTTTTTCCTCGCTTGAAATGCCGCAAGCGTAGCGGGCGGCTCTACCAATACGTCCCGTTTGCACAGCATGGGTCTTGGTGCTACTCCCTAGTGTTATTTTGCTCTGTTTTTAGGTGACGTATTTATCTCCTCTATTGTGTGGTGACGGATTAATTTTTTGTTCAGATTTTTGCCCTTCAAAGCGTGCTATGCTATAGCCTCTGCCACCGGCATAACCGCCTCTATGGACGAGTTTTGCGGCAGGAAAGTGCCGCTCAAGGGTGATTAAGCGAAGGTAGAAAAGTAATAGTCTTTGAGGGGCTTTGTGCGTTGCTTGCTTTCTAAGTAAAGTAGAGGTATGTTACTTCAGACCAGAGCAAAATAACACTAGGGAGTAGCACCAAGACTTGACAAGATTGACACACACTCCAATAGCAGCGATACTATCACCACTAGCGATAGAGGACATCCCTACAGAAACTTATTCAGTCGTTTACCAGCGCTGGCTCCGATAACTTCGTATTCTGAACGTTGCAAAACAATGATACAGCCTCAATTGTCCCTTGGTGTGTGCAGCCCGCACCTTTGCTTTACTAGACATTTATAAACCCGCAAGTTTGTCTTGCTTTAAATGCCGCAAGCATAGTGGGTGGCGCTACGAGTATCGTCCGTTTGTAAAGCATGGAGAGCATATATGCTAAAAAGTTTCTCCGAATAAGGATGCAGTGTTTTCTACTGGGATTAATCTTATCTCTATTGGGATAAAATTAATCCAAATTAGGGATAATCTTATCTCAATAAAGACAAGATTAATCCCAGTAGCAAATACTGCAAGATTTTTTTTTACAGTGTAGGTCTTGGCGCTAGTCTCTAGCGTTATTTTGCTATGCTTCAGACGTCGCCAACTTTGAACGAAGCCGACAAATATAACGAAATTCAACGTAGCAAATATGTTTGCACAGTTCTGAGCGGAAATAAAGAATAAGTTATATAAAGTGAACTTAATGTCAGACACTGTTATTCCTTCGAACCTTTGTTGAGTTTTTTTCTCAATAGATTTTACACCCTCTAATGGCGCCAGTTCATGGCCTTTAAACTAATGCAACAGTTTCACGTTACTTTCATGACTGTCAACATAAGGAAAAGAACATAGAATTAAAGAACAGGTTACAGGAAAATACTTTAATATGTTTCATTCAATCATGTTCATACCTCTACTATAGTGTCTGGGCTTTTGAGTTTTGTGATACATTAAGAGCGTGTTCCACCCTTCTAACAATAGTTACTATTAGTTACTATTTCCGTTCCATCCTCACGAAAAGTTACTACGCTGACCGTTCCAACCTTGTCGGAATAGTAACTAATAGTTACTATTCCGACAGTAAGCGGATTCCGGAACGTAGTAACTACGCATCTCTGTAACGTGATTGGTCGGATTCACCCCTGGCGTGAGATCCTGCTGGAAAATAGACAAATCGTTCCAGTCTTGACGGCAAAAAGCCAGAATTCGTGACGTCATGCGTAGTAACTACGGTAAGTAGGGTGGAACACGCTCTAAGAGTAGTAATGTAAGTATGCTCCCTACAGTAACCTGTGGTAATGAGATTTGAAGAGTGTCGTGCTTTAGAGATAATGCACCCCTGGTTAGGCAATTTGACTTGTAAAGGCCCCCATGACAAGATTAACTGTTATCTGATTTGATTTTCATGGGATGCAGTGACGACTTCTGGACTTCATGGGGCCAAAATACCCACGTTGTAAAGCACCACGACAACCAGAAGTCCTCCATTGTCTCGGAAGAAACTGCATCAGTTTTGCACTGTCTTTGGAGTAGAAAGCAAGAGCTATTATGTTCTTTGAATTACCTTATGGAACTTATAAGTTGCGTTTTCGCTGATACCATGGTATCTGTTACCACGGTCTAAAGTCGTTTTTGCAGTTATCGTGGTATCTGATACCACTGTCAAAAGGCGTTTTTGCAGTTATCGTGGTATCTGGGCATTAACTGTGGTAAAGGTGAGTCTTCACCTTCCGGAATCTGGGTTCCCAGATTTTTTAAAATACTTAAAAATTCCGATACTTAAAAATTCCGGAAATCTGGAAGTTGAAAAGCCCCTTTTTTCGGATTGTTTTGATATACGTTTGGACCGGTTCATATTCCCGAGCATAGTCCAGATGCAATTTACAAAAGACGTCAAAGAACAATCTGGAAGCCCAGATTCCGGAAGTTCCGGGAGGTGAAGACCGGACTTAACAGATATCTAGACACCACGGTCCGACCGTGGTAACTGGTCGTGGTGTCTGAAAAAGTCATCTCACTTTCATCAATTTTTGTCAAATTGGTGGGGAAGAAGTTTAGCACTTAGTAATGTAACTGGATATCTGTTTTTCTTTTGGAAAGACTTCGAAAAGTGCAACTTCGGCAATAGGCGTTTTTGCAGAGCACCGTGTATCAGATACCACGATAACTGCAAAAATGACTAATTGCAGATCCAGTTACCGTGGTAACATATACCATGATATCTGCAAAAACGCAACTATAGTTTATTTACATGAGAGAATGGTGGACTTTCAGAAAACCAGTCCGCTTGGAGCGCTGAATTGGTATAAGACAAATCGGTTTCGACTTTGACGTTGGATTGATTGCAAAAACAGATGGAAAGCCACTCTCACGTGCTCCATCAAGTTCATCCGAAAGGAAGATTGCTCCACACTTTCAAGATTTTTGGTGAAGGATTCAACTTTCCGCTGAGCTTTCTTTTCCACTGACTTTCTGGAATCACTTTCCGGGAAAACTACTTCGGTTTCAAAAGCGCGATTACCCGAATTGAAAATTCGGCAACTTAGCTTTCCAGCTCGAAAATCCTCCAAGCTGAAAATTTACCAACTTAGCTTTCCAGCTCACGAAAACGCTCCTTTGACAATTTGGTTTCCGGTTTCAAATATTCACATTATAATTCTGACTGAGCTCTCAAGGAATCCAATTCACACGTTAAAAAAAAATATTCTTTTTATCAGCATCACGACTAGAGGAGCGGGAGCCCCCCTCCCCCCGAATGTTGTTGGACAGTCAAAAAATAGACGAGTCGGATCGAAGCACCGCGATTTTTCGTAAAAACAGTCGATTTTTTTTTATCGGAAACTGTATTTTTTTTTTTAAACAGTCGGTTTCTCATAGGAATAGTCGATTTTTTCTTAAAAATAGTAGTTTTTTCTTAAAAGCAACCGCTTTTTCGTCAACATAGTCTTTTTTCCTCAATGGTAGACGTTTTTATCTCAAAAAGCAGTCGTAAAAATGACCAGCCAGTCGGTAAATACCTTGCACCCCCTAAACATTTTGGCTAGTAACGCTGGCCACTAAAGCCACTTAATGACTTGTGTTTTTTTTTCAGGATGATACCATTCAAAGCATTTATGAAGCTTTTCGAAGGATTAGGTGGTACAGTTCTTCTAGACCACTTTGAGGGATACACTGCCAAAAACAAGTAGCTCTCATTAGATTTTTGTAGATTTCTTTTTTTCTATTTAAAGTGCTTTTTAACAGGGAGAAGGAAAAAAACCCTACCGACTTAGTAAAATTGAAACATGTTTCCAGACGCCCAGACATTTGTGGCTGCCGAACATTAAAGCCGACCCTTTCATAAAGGATGCTAGCTACACTGTAAAAGTTTATCCGAGTAAGGATTAAAGTTAACTGCAGTATTTGCTACTGTGATTAATCTTACCTTTACTGAGATAAGATTAATCCGAATTATAGATAAGATTATCTTTCTAGAGATAAGATTAATCCCAGTAGCAAATACTGCAAGATTGTTTTCACAGTCTAATGTCACTATGAGGGTGTCCTACTTACCGTAGTTACTACGCATGACGTCACGAATTCTGGCTTTTGCCGTCAAGGCTGGAACGATTTTTCTATTTTCCAGCAGGATAGCATGCCACGGGCGAATCCGACCAATCACGTTACAGAGATGCGTAGCTACTACGCTTACTACGCTCCCGAGTATGGTAAGCAAATAGTAACTGTTAGTTACTATTCCGAGAAGGTTGGAACGGTCAGCATAGTAACTTTTCGTGAGGATGGAACGGCAATAGTAACTAATAGTAACTATTGTTCGAAGGGTGGAACACGCTCTATGGTTTGTCATGAGATTAATCCCAGTAGTAAATACTGTAAGATCTGCTTCACAGTGTAATGTCATTCTGTATCCTTTCCAATTATGTTTTGCTTCTCAGTCACAAATGTCAATCCCCCCTCCTTTTTGTCCTACTCCATTCATTTGCAAATTATTGGGTCTCCTTAAATGGGTTGCCTCCCTCTGATACCTTCCAGATTTCTGGAATACTCTACATGACTCCAAAATACGCCAGTGATCTTCAGGAAGAACGAGAAAACGTCTCACTAGCGACTCAAACTCAACAACTCAAATCCTGTGTCAAACAATGACTTCGCTCTTCGGGAGCAGCTATGATACCCAAGGTGATACCTCTTCTGGCTCTTGCGCTAGGTACCCGGCGATTTTGCATCGGCAAGGAGTGTTAGTCATCAAGAGTAAAAGTGAGGAATCGACTAAACAGAGGCACGGCTTGGCGCAGGAGGAACGAGTAATAAAAAGAGATTAGGAAGTAGTAGAAGTAGACAAGTACGTGAGAGTTCGTAACTCCAGAGCCTAATAGAAGACACGTTAGAACATTGTTCCTGGCCCTCCCTCTGAAGCCTGATCAAGGGCCCTTTTAGTTTTCGTGCCTCTTTTTAGTGCTCGTGCCTACTACACTATGTCGTGCCTTGCCGTGCCTCTTTTTAGTCGATCCCTAAAAGTGAGGCTTCACCTCCCAGATTTTTGGGATCCCAAACGTAAGTGGCGGGATACCTATGACATCGGAAAAGTTGTCCGTCTGTCCGTCCGTCCGTCTGTAAGCAAGAAAACTCTCGAACGGAATGAGATATTTTGATGAAACTTGGTGTGAGGATTCGTTGGGTCGGCGGACCGGTCGAGTTCGTAAATGGGCTTTGTAGCCCTACATTTAGTGGTGGGGGAGGGGGTTCAAATTAAGGAGCAAACAAAATATTTTGAAACATCTAATGTGATAGTCGATTATGGGGTAAAAGTTTTATTTGAAGTTGATTAGATGTTCGATCTAGGGGTAAGAAGACATGCTGAAGACGATGGTGAAAACCATTTTCTCGACGGACAAGTAGTTCGCCCGAAATTTGGCCCAAACCGGAAAGTTTGTTAAAATTAAAAGTTTTATTTGGAGTTGACTAGATGTCCGATTTCGGACAAGAAGACATGCCGAACCCTTATGTGAAAGCAATTTTCTGCCCGGACATGTAGTTCGCCCGGAATCCGGACGAAACCGGAAAATTGTTAGAAGTTAAAGTTTTATTTGTAGTAGATTTAGATAACCGATTTAGCAGTACCCTTGATGACCTACGGGACAATCTAAAATCGATAGTTGACGGTTACAGTAAGATCGGTCTTGATGTGAACGTCAGATACCCTGAGTTCGTTTTCGAGCTTTCTTTTTTCGCCGGACAAGTAGTTCGGCCGAAACCGGGAAATTGGCAGAAGTGGCAGGAAGTTTTCGTCAAAACAGATATGACTTATATGGATATCTGAACTTGGTTTCTCAGATGATTAGCTATTTGGCCTTAATCTGTTTCTGAATTTTAATAGTAAATATGTTCAATGGCGATGACTGGATCTGGCTAAGACAAGACTCAGTTGTCTGGATCAGATATTGAATTTTTGGAATCCCATCGAAACCTTTGGTCTTGTTCTTCCGGATTCAGTCGGAGCGGAGCTTCTCTCTTGCTTGCTCGAAACTTACTAAGTGCATTACTAGAGCCCAGCAGAAGAATCTATTTTCTATCGCCCTTGGGGACTTCAACTGCAATTTGACAGACCGTGAATCGTCAAGGTCTTCTCTGCTCTTTGAAATCCTCTCTTAAAGATACTTAGTCCCAAAAAGGATTATACCTACACTTACATACTAGCGGTTCCGTCTCACACCTAGATCACATCGTCGTACCCGTCCCTATTTCAACTATTTTCGTGTATCAGAGTTTTGTCAGACGGATTGACATCGGACCACTTAAAGCCTGGCTTCACCTTCCAGATTCCCAGACGTCCGGGCTTCCGCATAGACAGTTCAGTTCAGTTCAGTTATATTAAAATCAAATAAAGGAACAAAATCAATTTCGACCCCTACAAAGCTCCATGGCCCGTTACATAGGGGTTAGCACATACTAAAAAGCACTGAAGGTCTGGCTGGTCAAAAACAAATCCCTAAGAGATGTGTGTCAAGATGCCAAATTCTGGTTGAGGATACGGGATGAGGCGACAAGACCTCGTAAAGGGTGGCCTAATGCCATCAGGTTATCCACCAAAAAGAAGTTTGCTCAGGAGCTTACCGCATATCAAGCTAATATCAAGGCAGACTACTGTGCAAAAATTATTGATTATCCCAATCTACTTTGGAAAACCTTTAAGCCAGTCTCCAAAAACACGGATGAAATCAAATTGACAATCCCTAGTTCCGATTGGGTACAGTACTTTGAAAGCCAATTTGATGCACCTTACCCTCTCTTAGAAAATGCATTCGAAATGAAGCTTGAAACCGATCTTGACCGCGACACGGCGAAAGGAGATTACATTGTATCTCGGGATGCAATAAAACAAGCTCTCCAGAAGCTTAAAGGATCTCTCGTACTATTTGCTCTTCAACTTGCAGTATTTTAAAATATTTGAATGCTTTAAAACTAGGCTGTGCTTTCAACAAATAACACACGGTTTTCCGTGTTTTACGCATTTAGCGAGACCCGTTGACTTATATTATGAAAAGTCATGGAGCTTCTTGTTATCAAATAAGTTTCAGAAAAGTGCTACATTACCAATTCGGTTTTCGTTCTTGCTTGGGATACGCCCATTCTCTCTTTGCGTTTGCGTCTATTCTCCAGGAAGCCGATTGGACGAAAAGTTCATTGGCGTTGACGGGTCATGACGTCGAAAGAGCCTTTGATTCTGTCGTCCATCCACAAGCACTGTTAGAGCTTCAGAATTATGAAAGACATGTATGCCAATCTTCGAGCAAGGTTGAAAGTCGTCCAATGTGACAAAAAGTGTTCTGGCAGTGCATTTCGGCAGTTTAGAATTCGGTCTACAGCTTCATGAAGTCAGAATTTTTAAAGGAGTCAGGCAAGGAGCTATTACTACACTGTCAGAAGTTTCATAACAGATTGCGCATAACACTTTCAAGAATAACACCTTTTCACTTAGAAATAAAGTGTTATGACCAATTAAGTTTATACTATTTCGTGCCTAGATCTCCAACAACGCCTTCAATAGGTAAAAATACTACACTGTCAGAAGTTACATAACGACAACAGAAGGATGCCCGGTTTCAACAGATTACACTTTGGGATGTTATCTGTTATGTTTCTTTCGTTCCCGTTAGTATTTTTACCAATTGAAGGTGTTGTTGGAGATCTAGGCACGAAATAGTGTAAACTTAATTGGTCATAAAACTTTATTTCTAAGTGAAAAGGTGCTATTCTTGAAAGTTTTATACGCTATATGTTATGAAACTTCTGATAGTGTAGCCCTACATTATTTGACAATGCTGTCCTGAACGCCCAATCCAAAACCCCTTGCACTTGTGTCGATGATGGCATCAGTTGCTCAGTGGTAGCGTATGCTGATGACATTCTGAACCTTAGTCGTGTTACAAATGGTATTAAAAGTGCTTTCCAATCACTAGTTTCGGAATATGCTCGCATTGGACTTAAATTCAACAAGGGAAAAACGGAATTCTTGATGTTTAATAACCATTCCAGTGAGCCAACGATCCTCGACCTTATAGGATGCCAAGGTTAAAGCTAATCCAGTCTGACGTACTTAGGACTGAAAATCGAAGTTACAACGAAAACCACTGGAAAACTAGACTTCCGTTGCCTGGGCAGGGTGAAGTGTAGCAGCAACCTTTGTTCGGCTTCGCCTTTGTTTCTTCGTTAACGGTTAAATGCTGAATTTGTCAACCCATCGAGGTTTTCAAAATGGTAAGTTCCAAACTTCCAATCCATGAAGAACGTATTTGACTGCGTTGACGGATACGTACACTGAATTTTATTCTAACAGTATTTCGACCCTTATATATAATTCAATTCAATTCAATTTATTTTCAAAAATTCGCTCACGGACGAAGCCGAACATTGAATTTCTTCCGTCATGTATAACTTAACAATTAACTAATGTTAAAACAACTATAACTAATGTTATTCATTTGGTCAATGTACATGTATCTCACAATAAAACTCTAAGTAAAACCTTCAATCATACGTAACATGTCAACTTATCAAAACATCTATAAACAAAACTCATAATTCGGTCAAATTCACCCCAAACTAAAAACTAGATAATATCAAAAATTATTATATTTACAATTCAATAACAACACACACAAAAATACGATTAAATTATGGAGGTGGTTCGAAATGCCGGTTAAAAAGGTCAGTGAACGAAGGAACAAAACTTTTTCTGTATCGGTCATGGGAACAGGGTACTGGCTGCAACTTTGGAACAGACTGGGCAGCAGCTCGTGCCGGTCTTGGCCTAATAGGTAGATATGCAGGGGGAAGAATTTCTCGTAGGCCAGGGCTCTCCAACGTTTTTAGACCAAAACTGAAACACAACTTTTTTCGGCGCTGTGCTAACAATTCTAAATTAAATCTTTTCAACAATTCGAAATATGGGACTTTAGGGGACTTCGAGGCCACAAGGAGGGCTCTATACTGCACCCGTTCGAGTATATCCGCCTGATCCCGGGTCAACCCGAAATGCCAAACCTGGCAACAGTATTCCAGGGTTGGACGAACAAAAGTCACAAAAATTACCAACAGATGGTCAGTAGGTACTCCATAACGGGCCAGGAGTTTAAGTGACCGGATTGCCATATTACCTTTTTTAAGCATGCTGTCAACTTGCTTATTCCATTTTAGATCATGGGTGATGTGTATTCCAAGCAGCTTGATATCATCAACCTGTTGGGACTTAGGAAGGGATGGGAAAAACTGTGGTTCAGTTTTTAAAAAATTTATAGTTAGGACTACAGATTTGTCCATGTTGACTACCATGTCATCCACAACAGCCTCCTCACAGATGTCGTCAATGATGACCTTTGCACTGCTCTTAATGTTCTTTCGGCAAACTTCCAGGAGCGACAGATCATCCACGTATTTCCATCTATCTGTGAAAGACAGAGCAAGCTCGTTGACCATAACTAAAAAAAGGAGCGGTCCCAACAGGGTACCTTGCGGAACCCCACAACAAATTGGTAAACTATCAGAGAAAACTGTTTTATACTTAGTTTTTTGTGTTCGATTAGACAGAAACTGAGCAACCAGTCGAACTAGGAACGGTTGAATTTTGAATTTAATTAAAAGTTTGTCAATGAGCTTGCTATGGTTAATTAGGTCAAATGCTTTCTTTAGATCTATCGCTATTAAATTTATCCAAGTATTAGGGTTATCCAAATTCTTTAATATCCGATCTAATAAACTAACTAGATAATGTGCTGTTGACGTTTTTGGCAGGTTACCAAACTGCTTAGGGTCAACATGTTTAAGGATGTTTTCTTTCAACCAGGATGAAAGGAACTTCTCATAAACTTTACTGAAAATAGGGGTCATAGTTATGGGGCGTACCCCCGTAAAATCATTAGGGGAATCCTTTTTCGGAATAGGTGTAACATATCCGGTCTTCCAGACTGCGGGATAATCACCAGATACCGTTATTTCGTTAAAAATTTGAGAAAGTGGACCACTTATTTTTTCTGGAAATGCTTTAATAATCTCTATGGGTATATCTACTGGTGTTATACTAGTTCGCTTAAGTGTTTTCAGTTTTTTAACTACATCATCTTCACTAATTTGGGGGAAATCGAAATCAGGTGCGGCATTTGGAATTTCGTCCCGGGGAAGGGGAGGGAGAGTCTGAACTATAGAAGCTAAATGAGCATTTAATTTGTTTGCTGTTTCAAGTTCACTTTCATCCAGGTTGAAGTCAACACCTTTTTGAGACTTTCCCATCATTTTTTTTACATCACTATACCATTTTCTGGGATTCGACTTGAGTAGGTGTTCTGTCCTTTTGGTATAGTGGTTGGCCGCGGCATTCCTCGTAATTTTACGAATTTTGTTTTTTAATCGTTTTGCTTGGTCATTCTTACCAGCTCGAAAAAGCCGCAGTTTTTCCAAAATTAGGTCTTTAACGGCCTTCGTAATATAAGGCCTGTCGGAGGAGTGTCGCCTTATTTTTTTTTCCGGGAAACATTCATGATATTTTTCGAGTAATGTAGTTTGAAGGATACTAGTTTTACTATTCGTATCTTTTGCCGTGTTGACTGCCTCCCATTTCTCCTGGCAAATCCAGTCGCCAAACTTCAGGAGGCCTTCATCAGTTATTGGTCGGGAAGTAGTTTCTGTCGTCGTGTATTCTATTTTAACGCTGTTACACGGGTTTAATTCTAATGTATAGTGATAACTACCTCCAAGAGGAGAACCAGCAACAGGTTCTTCATAAAACTCAGACATATTCGTCGAAATCACATCAAGCGATGTTCCGCCCCTGGTAGTAGGGCACTTTACCAACTGTTTAAGGTCTAATCCTCTATTAATATAATCTAGACGTAATTCATTACCATCACCAATAATAAAAATTCCACAACCTGAAAATTTCCCGGAGACATAATCTGCGCTAAGTTGGAGTTTCTCCAAGAAGGCTGAACGGGACTGCGCATTCTGCCCGGGCGAGTAGTAAAAAACACATAGTGCGATTCCATTGAACTTGCGCGGGAGTCGTTTGGGCTTTAGATAAACCCACATGATTTCATCCGTTTCCTGGAGGCAAGGGACATCAACAATACGAGAATTAATTTTAGCATGTGTATATATACCGACACCACCACCTTTCTTACCTAGATAATGGTCATCTGGTCGAAACTTCATGAACATATTATACCCTGAGACGTTGAGTAGTTCTGGGTTTTGATGGTGGACTTCAGTTATTACTAATACAGAAGCTTTAGTAATGGATGCCAAGCTTTCTAGTTCTACAGTTTTTTCCGGGTTAAGACTCTCAGCGTTGCTATATAGGAATTTGGGGAAAAAATACTCACTGGATTTATACTCCTTTGTTTTGGTTCTAATGCGGCTTTTAACAGAGGGCTCCCGCTGTGCATCAAATGGAGCTGCTGATTATCCCTATCCCGTATGGAAATAACATAGTCATTTTATTATGGGACAAGTTTCCAATCGTAAACAACTGAAAACAATTGGAAACGATCGTAGACAAACCGATTTTTTCCAATCGTAAAATACAATCGTTAACAGCTATTTACAATCGCAGACGGTTGGAAGCAATTGGAAACAACTGTTTACAATTGTAAACAACAGTTTCCAATCGTAAAAAACATTGTTTACGGTCGTTTCCAATTGTTTTCAGTTATTTACGATTGGGAAAATGTCCAATAATACAATGACTTGAATTATTTCCATACGGGACGTATCCTGCCAACCCGGTCAAATACGATTCGCTGGCTGAAGGAATACCAGATCCGCCTCGACGAAACCGGACGTCTGGAATGCTGAAGAGAAATCTGGAAGCTGACTCCGGGCTTTAACTCCAGGCTTCGCAACACTCTATATAACCACACTGTCAGAAGGTTTATAACAGGCAACACAAGGATGCGAGGTTTCACAAAACTCAATAGACAGCACTTGGGATGTAATCGGTGTCCTCGATAATCGTTCTTCGTGAATATTCCGCATAACAAGTGTTGCCAAGTGTTTTCTGTTGAGTGATATCAGTTGAAACGGCGCATCTTTGTGTTATCTATTCTGAAACTTCTTGACAGTGCAAGTCCGAAGCACGTCACCTGAACCTCTGCAAGAATAAATGAACCCCTAAAATTTATTCCAATCCTGTGTAAACCAATCACCAACGTTTGTTGTCGTGACGGGTGTGTCTCTTCATTGGACACACGGCGTTTCTTCATGGGTACCAGAGCCTGTCATCAAGACTATTGAACACTCCACAGCACCGTTCCACAGTATCGTGGACACAAGGTGCACCGTATTCTACGACTCCACAGTATCGTTCTTCTCACGAGTATCGAGATGGCGGTGTTTCTCTGTGACATTGCGAAGACACTTCATTCTTTTTCTTGGGATCCCAAAACGTAAGTGGAGGGTTACATATAACCTCGTAAAAGTTGTCCGTCTGTTTGTCTGTCCGTCCGTCTTTCAGCACGGAGCGTGTTCCACCCTACTTATCGTAGTTACTACGCATGACGTCACAAATTCTTTCTTTTTGCCGTCAAGGCTGGAACGATCTTTCTATTTTCCAGCGGGATATCATGCCACGAGCGAATCCGACCAATCACGTTACAGAGATGCGTAGTTACTACGCTTACCATGCTCCCGAGCATGGTAAGCAAATAGTAACTATTAGTTACTATTCCGACAAGGTTGGAACGGTCAGCGTAGTAACTTTTCGTGAGGATGGAACGGAAATAGTAACTAATAGTTACTACTAGTACGAGGGTGGAACACGCTCACGGTAACTCTCGAAGAGAAAGAGATATGTTGATGAAACTTGGTGTGAGGATTCTTTGGGTCAAGGGATAGGTCAAGTTCTTAGATGGGCGTCAAAGCTGTATATTTAGGAGTGGGGGAGGGGTTTCAGATTAAGGGGTGAACATAAGTATTTTTTAAAAAGCTAATAAGGTAGTTGGTTTACAGGTAACGAGACATGTTGAGTCCGAACGTGAAAGTTGTTTTCTCGCCAGACAAGTAGTTCATCCCAAACCCGGCAAAAAACGGAAAATTTGTAAAAAGTAAAAGTTGAATCTGAAGTTGATTAGTATTCGTTACTAGGGTAAACAGACATGCTGAATCCGAATATGAAAATTATCTTTTCGCCGGACAAGTAGTTGGTCCGGAAGCCGAAAATTTAGCAATGACATTTTACAACCCAATGATATAGTCGTATCGGATGAGGAGACATGCTGTTGCAACTGTCGACCATACTATACAGATAAACAAAAATTCTATGCGATCAGTTTATTATCTCCGAAGTCCCATTTATTGGGTCAAAAGGCAGAATGCATTCGACAACTGTCTTGTGAACAATTTAATCAAATTTGTCGACCAATTTTCGAAAAAAATGTGGCTCTACCAGTCCTTGCCCTATCCCTTTATCCATACCGGCGAAAGCTCTACGCATCAAGTGACAAAAATCGTCGCGTTAATAACGCACAAATGTTTTGGGGTTTAATCAAAGACTATTTATACCTAGCGGGTCCTAGCGTACTTATTCTTTGGGTTTAGTCATGGCAGTATGTCGTGTCGGGGGATCGGAAGGAGATATGTTGTTCGAACTTTGTATCAGGATGCAGTGGCAATGTACAGGCCAAGTTCGTAGATGGGTCCTCTCGCCTTATATTTAGACTCTAGAGGCAGAGAAAGTGGTTTCGAAATTGGCACCTTTAAGGCCCAGCTAAAAACATTTTTGGTTGATAAGGAATAAATACATTCGGGAAAATATATTTTTGTTCTGAAATAGGTAAGATCACTAATGAGGGTGAGGGTAGGGCCATCCCTGGATGCTAGGCTTGAGTATTTTTTTTCTTTTTTTTTATACTATTTTGTTGAAAATTAGTGATTGTGGGGGATCGGCATAGACCTGGAGGTGAACTTTGAGGATGGAGCGGTAAGTAAAAATAAAATTCTTCAATTGTTCTCTTTTATTTTATTGTAATAGTTAAGAGACTCGTTCATTTGTTAATTATTGTGGTATTAACCCCTATGTAACGGGCCATGGAGCTTTGTAGGGGTCGAAATTTATTTTGTTCCTTTATTTTGATTTTAAGAAAATTGAACTGAAACTGAACTGAATTGAATTGAAATTAAGTGTAAAAAAGTATAAGCAATAAGCTAATGAGATAGCTGTTTCAGGGGTAAGGAGGCCCGCTGAATCCAAATTTCAACTTCATTTTCTTAACGGACAGTTGCCGGAGTTGTTTCTAAAGTCGATTACAGATTGGGTTTTGGGGTAAGGAAAAATGCGGAATCGAATTTTGAACTTTATTTCTTTGACAGATAGCTGGCAAAATTTGCCAAAACCGGGAAATTTGTGTTGAAAGATTGTCCTCTTAACGTTACTAGCTATTTTGCTGTGCAATACTTTTACTCCAGTATCTCATCTTCAATCGACTTCAGAAAGGTTCTTTACTTTGTTGGATTATTCGTATTTCAGTGAAAGTAAAGGACCTTTCTGAAGTTGATTAGAGATGAGATACTGGAGTAAAAGTATTTGCTGGATCCATATCTGAACTTGGTTTTCTCATCTGATTAGTTGTTTAGCCGCAAGTTGCCAAAAACTCCTAAACAACAACAATTTTTTTGTCCATATTCAAGCATTATCTGGATGAAGAAATCTAATAAACATTACATTTTTGGAATCCCATCAACATTTTTGGTCTTTTTCTCTTTGCGTTGTTGCAGTTTCTTTGTGATAATCCTTGAATTCCTAGAGAGCTTGGAGTAAGAACAGTAAGAATTGGAGAAAGAGAGCTTATATGAGGGAATTTTATTATTGTCTCAGAGAATTTAAGTCCGACAATGAAAGACCATTTTTTTTGGCGTCGCATGGCGTTACTAATTTGAAATATGCAAGATGCGTTTGATTTTTGATTCAGCAGATTTCACACAGCGGGAGCGGATGGCGAACTGTAAGTACAGTGTTTTCACTTTGGCTTTCCTTCGGATTTTTTTTCTAAAGAAGGATAAGGGATTTTTCGGGGATAATTGAGATACTATGGATTTTCAATACTAGAATGGATGTTTTTTTAGTCTCAGGGACAAAATCTGTCAACTTCACAATAACTATAGGGGCACTGATGTAGCACGTTTTGTTTGTTTGCCTCCTTGTTCTCCTATTTTTGTTTTGGCCTAGATATTTGGCAAACGTGTCAAAGTTTTCTTCTGTTTTTTCTTACTCTAGATATTTTGAGCTTGCCTGAGTTAAAGAAGTTACTAACAGTGAATTGTTCCAGTAATCTCTACTTCTAGTAGTTATACGAAGAGATTTTCTTGTCGTAGAATACGTTACGAGACAGTCGTATGTTCGGAGCTTGTTAGAATGACAGTCATATGTTTGGATCTTGCTAGGATGACAAATCGTAAATTTCACCCTGTGAAATTTTTCAGAACAAAAAAGGAGGATTTGAAAATTTTCACCCTCGGGTCTCAGTTTTAAATTCTCTTGCATGCATTCCTGATGCATTCGTCAAAGCCACTACTGAAGCTTGGTTTCAACCAGCGAATGCTGAAATGAGAGCATGCTTGATTTTGGTGTCTATATTTCTTGAATTTTAGAATTTTAAGTATATTGTTCATAGCCGGTAGCCTGAAGGGGCATTATCCAGACACATATTTGTACGTCATCACCCCCTGCCCCCCCCCCCTGATACACACACAGGCGGGCGTAACTATTGGATATTGCACACGCAGGAGAGGGATTTATCAAGGGATTATTTTTTGAAGAAAAAGGGATTTTTAGGGATTTTTCTACCTGAATTTGGGATTTTTCAAAAACAGAAGTGGAAACACTGGTAAGTCAAAGCCAGGCTTCACCTTCCAGATTCCCAGACATCCGGGGTTTCTGCATAGTCAAGCCAACCCTTCCAGATTTTCATGATAATGATGCCATCCAACTTTGATATTCTTCAACATTCCTAGATTTCCCCTCCACATTTCAAATATGTCTTGCATCTCAGTCACAACTGTCAATCACTTTCTCTTTCCTTCCTACATTTGCATATTTATTCTGTCTCTCCAATGAATTGCCTCTATGGTACCTTCCAGACATCCGGAATCTGGGGTGTCCAACACCCTGGACTTCCAGACGTTTTTGGCCCGGTTTCACCTTCAAGATCCGTCTCGACGAAAACGGCTGTCTGGAATCCGGAAGAAAAATCTGGAAGGTGAAGCCTCCCTGTAAGTACCTGATTTATTTCCTGGCAGAATACGTCAAAATTGGTGTTAAAACTTCAGCCTGGTGATGTCCCACGAAAAGTCAGTATTTTTCATTTACTTACAGAACTGATTGTCCCTAGGATGGTTTATAAGTGGAAACGCGTCCGGCGCCTCGCTAGCTGCTTGGCTCTCAATACATAGATACAAGTAGGTATGTATTGATATGAATAATTTACATATATATGAATATGTAAATATGTATCGATTTTTCTTTTTTTTTCATGAAGTCCTGAAAAAGTCATGGGCCCTAGACAAGCGGCTAAAGTTTAGTCAATACCTCAAAATGAGCATCCACTCTTTTTCCATTATGCTGAACTGTTCCCTGTCTCACCGAGCCAGCATCGAGTATACAAACTAGCAGGTCCGCTGGCACTCAGCGGGGCGGCCTGCAGGCAAATAAAGAGTGTGTTCTACCCTTCTAACAATAGTAACTATTGGCCTATATACTATTTCCGTTCCATCCTCACAAAAAGTTACTATACCGACCGTTCCAACCTTCTTGAAATAGTAACTAACTTATTTGCTTACCATGCTCGGAAGCTTAGTAAGCTTGGTAACTATGGATCTCTGTAACTTGATTGGCTGGATTAACCCGTGGAGAGATATCTTGACAAAAATAAAAAAATGCACTCCAGCCTTGGCGCAAAGAAGACACAATTTGTGATTTCATGCATAGTAACCTTGGAAAGTGATGTGGAACACACTCAAAATGACTTAGGGCACCCCACGCTTTCCCAGCATATGGCCTGCTGGTGAATAAAAGGACAATGAACAGTCACGCTGTACTATGAACTTCAATTAAAACGCGAATCAGTTCAGTCAGCAAGATGCAACTGCTTTCGCATATTGGGTTTCGACTAAACTTTACCCGATTAACTTAGGCTCCTTACCTCACACCAGAAGTCTATCTTTCCAGTTATTAATGGAATTGATTGTCCCTAGAACGGTTATAAATGTAAAAGCGTCTTGTGCCTTGCTGGCTGCTGGGCTTTCTATATGTGGATACAAATATCTATTCTGCAACATTAATTTAATCCGATTTCCCTATTCCTTTCATGACATCAGGAAAATGTCACAGGCCTTCGATAATAGGCTAAGGTTAGGTTTCTACCGCAAACTGGAATGTCGATCTACACTATGATGATCCAGACCCCCAAAAAAACTTTGCATTGCTGAACCTCTTGCATATACCAACTAGACATCAATAGGTGAAAAGAACAAAATCTGAAGTGTGCAGTCCCTTTGCTCTCCAGAAAAATCTAGGGATGTTGCCACTAGTCATACTAATGGGCCTAACATGAGGCATATTGTAGCTGTCATTACTTGCATCATTGACAGCTATTGGAGCAAGCTGCTGAGAATAGTAAATCTAGGTCACTAGGACCAAAGATAGAGGTATGAAGTGAAAGCCAGTAAAATGGAATGATGTGGAGTCCAGTGCCAATTCTTGAAGTTCATGACAAAACATGCCATATTTAACTTCCATATTTAACTACAGAGCGAATTCTACTGGATAAATGCCTATTTTACCCCAAGCTACAATTTAAGGAATTCCAAATGAAGTGGTAATTATAGATGTTCCAACCTCATTTTACAGCACAACAGTTGCAAAAAGACATGAACATGATTTGAAGGACCCCTGGTTGTTATTCTGCCTTACTTATATACTATCCCAACTCTCCTGTGGAATAATAAGCTTCAGGAAACACTGCACTTCGCCACTGTTTCGTTTTGCACCTATGCCTTTTTAGTGCATTTTTAGCCTAGCCTAATTTGCCAGTCAAGCGTTGCAACTTGGAAAAAAGCGGCGAGATCCGCGGACAACGCTTTAAAAAATATGGGCATGTGTTTTCGGATATTTTTCATTGCACCTCCTCATCAGAGAGTGGAAAATCTGGACAGAGACAACCAGTAGATTCAAGAATATTGCTGGTTTCATGGGGTAAGTATTGGTATTTCAAAAACTCTGTTCCTGAACTAGTTAATAGTGAAAAGGTAATTTCTAGTTAGATTTGTGCTTTGACCTGCCACATATGCTTATCTACGTGCATGGTGGAAAAAAAGACTGATTTCATTTCCGGGTCGAATAGAACTGAAAAGACACAACGAGGGAGGAGGCACAGAATCAATGGAGACGGTTACTGGCACAGATACTTCTAAAGGATCCTAATCCAGTGTCCAGCTCTTGCTTGGCACCAACCCAAATTCTGTTGTTGCTCACCATCTAAAACAAGATTTCAGGCACCAAACGTGTAAGTTGTAAATAGCAACTCATTTCGGGTATGACAGAATACGAAAATGAAAGATCAAATTCAAGATATTTGTAAGGATTCATTCTTTACAAGTTCATATTTAAAAGTCACAAATATGCCGTTGCCAATTATTCACGGAAGATTCAGTATGCTCATGGAAAGACCTGCGTCGTGGAATCGGGCGAAGGATGTGGCCGGTGATCAGTAATTAGGGCTAGGGAAGTATCAGTTGAATTAAATACATGATTTGCAGTTGTATCTTACTTTGTGGAACTTTTGTAAAAGGAAATGTCATAGTAAGGTATCTGGAAAAAGAGTATTGACTTGAAGATTGCAAGATATAATTCTTACCATCATTCGTTCATACCCCGAGTCATCAGGATCTGGAACAAACATCCATTTAGAGTCGAAAAGATGAAATCACTGGAAGCCTTCTCCAATAGCCTAAACATAAACATACCATATCTCGAGACTTTCAACGTTGGACGACTTTAAATGGCAATCGTGCCGCAGTCGATCAGCTCCTCGCCCTGCCATATCATTTTTCAACAAGTTGTCAGTTATGTAGAAGTTTTGTATTGAGAGGCGTGAGGAATAAATTATTATTATTATTATTGGTATAAAGTTGGAAAAGGGTACTTTGAGTCATTCTTTGAATCTCTAGGGTAGGGTAGTATTGAATTATTGTGTGTTTATCTTACTTGCTCCTGTTTTGTAATGTCTTTTCCTTTTAGTAACTCTGGTTTAAAGGGACTTCAGCTTTATCAGAACAGTAGCTATTAGGAAACATCTTCCGTGCAAGTTTACCCTCAAATACCCTCTCTTTGATGCGTTATCCTCTAGCGTCCCAGGTCGGGTAAGTCAAGCTCCTTTCTTTCTTTCTTCTTTATCCTTTCTTTATTTCCTTTAACAACCTATTTTATACTTTGTAGTCCGTTGCTGTCTAGCCTTTGGGCGCTGAAGCGTTGGCTATTGTTTATTATTATTATTATTATTTATTTATCACCCACAACTACAAAAAACAAGTAGTACAAGTGGAGTAAACGATAAAAAGAAAAAGAACTTCAACTAAACACTATCCTCTTCAACAAAAAATTGAATAAGACCGTGATCAGGGCCTATTTTACAAAATGCATCCGCAGAAGCTTTCTGTGTAGGTCACCGAACTTTTGAACTACATCCGTAACATTATATTTTTTAACCAAATACCGATTTCTAGTCCACGGTGGCAGAGAAAGCAGAAATTTGCAAAATTTGAAATACGTAACTTTCATTTTCTTCAAATCTTTTAGCTTCAGAACAGAATGAATACCCGGAAAATAAAGAACAGAATGATCAGAAAACGTCGAGAATAAACGCCCAAGAGCTCTTCTGTTATATTTTCCACGGTTTGCTACAATTTTTGAATAACTAAATTGAATTTTTTTTACTGCATCTGCAACAATCTGTCTACGGAAGAGAGCTAAAGAATCAGAAACAGTAATCCCTAGCCACCGTGGTTGGGATAAACTAATATAGTTTCAAAAGCGTCCCTTTCACAAGTTTTTCCAGCATGCTAGTCGTCTCCGGACAACCGGGTAAATCCCTGCTCTTTTAACCGATCTGGTCCACTTTCGATCATGCGAAGCTCGGGCGCTGTTTAATCCTTTGTCACCCTTGCAGCTTATCCCACCAAATTTGGCTATCCCGTCGTCATGGCAACTGAATACTTTTTGGAGACTCTTCAGCAGACCAAGTCTTTAGTCTCAGTAGATATCAATGTTGGCGAGAGGGAGGGGACAGGAAGGATGAAAGGGAGTGTTGTGGAAGAAGAAGACTAAGAAGTTGATGGCTATTTTTGTCGTGACGGGCAAAACTAGAAAGCGAAGTGTTGAAGTTGTGCAGGAAGTGGATGATGACCAGGATTCGGGCATCGATCCTTCAGATTTGTCCATGTTGTCGCCTGCTACAGCTCCTCTTCTTTTCGATGCTCTGCTGTATGGTATTCAGGTAAGTAAAGCTTCGTTCGTACCGTTTTGCTCGTGGTTTCGCCATGTCTCTTTTGTCGAATCAACCCCATGTGGAAGGCTGAAGATTATTGGTTTGGCTTCAAGCCCAATGTAAATTTTTTAAAGGACCCGTCGTATCTTTATTACTGATTAAATCTGCTTGTCAATAGTTACATTCATTCTCATTCTCTAGAGACAAGCGACAATAAAATTTAATGTATAATGGAATTTTACAAAAGAAAATTCTAATATCATAACAGACCTACCACGTGAAAATCTGTACAGATTTGTTTGTGGCAGGACTAAATAATTTAATCACTTAGCCTAATTATATTTGGAACAAAAAAGAAAAAATAAATGCAGTACTATACATAAGCAACTATATCAATAAATATTCTTTGAGCCCAAGCTGACTTTGAAACATTTATTCAAACAATGTTTACAACGGATACGTCAGCTATGATTCTTCATCAGCGATATTTCGGCCCTTCTTGGCAAGGGTCTTCGTCAGGCTCAATCCTCTGGTTCAACTTCGGGGAAGGAAACAAACCTGTAATAAATAACTGAAGCTTCTACCGACTATAAATATCTTATTAAAGTAAATTATCTTCAAATACCACTATAATGAAAAAACTAGTCCTGAGATTTAATTTTTGACAACGACGCTGTTTTTGCTGCACGATTGGGGATTGACAGCCTGACGAGGACCCTTGCCAAGAAGGACCGAAATATCGCTGATGAAGAATCATAGCTGACGTATCCGTTGTAAACATTGTTTGAATAAACTATCTAAATATATTTTTTTTATTCAATATTATATATAAACAGAAGACAATTAAACCTCGTGACTAGATTCCTATTTGATGGTGGAAAACGGAAAACGGCTAGATTCCTATCCTCGTATGTAATGTTCGTCCGCCCATTAGATTTTATATTCCTTCAGTCCAAGCTGATTCTGGATCATAGTTGACTGCGTTGAATGGACATGTTAAGCTGTGATTTATTTTGCATTATCGGCAGGGGTAATCTTCAGGCTCAGGCCGTAAAGCGGAGTTTGGCCGTTTGCTAGAATAAAGCTCAGCTGACGTATGCGTTTAATAGAGTCAACGATGACCGTTAGATTGGTTCTTGCATCTGTTGGCTCGGCCAGGCTCCCACGTACAAAGACAGTAAAAGTGGGAAAGACCGGAAACTCCCGTAAGCCCCATGAGTCACAACAATCAGCGCCGTTTAGCAGATGTTCTTTCGTTAAAAAATCGCTCTGTTGACATTTTCTTCCATCGCTCTCCGCAGAATCATCATCAAAGCACGTTTTGTTGATTTTTTTTCGTTTCGCTTATGATGAGCATCCTCTCTCCATTCAGATTTCCTCTTTAATTGGAATAAAAAACAAGTAGGAAAAGAATGAATAGCTTTTTAATGGAATTTTTTTTTGAATTCACGATTTCGAATCAATTAATGTTGACAGACATTGCATACTCACGCCCTCTTGCTTTCATTATGTTAATCATCTCCCGCCTAAATTGGACAAAGTCCAAACGCTAGGCAGCGTTCCGATCGATTTTCAGAGACCCGATTTTAGCGAAGTCACCGGTCTTTCCCACTATTATTGTCTTTGCCCACGTATCACTTCGGCAGAGCTGATTGGTGAGAGATACCGTTCATGCAGGTTTTTTCGTCTTTCTCATCTTAAACCAAGGGGGCTGCGCGAGTCTGAACTATTGGTAAACCCAGCAGAGTTTTAGTGGAGTCGCGTATGTTCGAATATTGCGGTAGCACTGGCACTTGTGCTTTAAGGCTGAATAAAAAAATAAGCAATTGTCTATCTAAGCTTTTGTTTTCTGTTTTTGGGATCCCAAGTGGCGAGATACGTATGACATCGCAAAAATGTCCGTCTGTCCGTCTGTCTGTGAGCACGTTAACTCTCGAACGGAATGAGATATTTTGATGAAGCTTGGTGTGAGGATTCATTGAGTTAAGGGTGAGGTCAAGTTCGTAGATGGGCTCTGTAGCCTTACGTTTAGGGTGGGGGAGGGGGTTTAAATTAAGGAACAAATAAAATACTTTAAATAGATAATGTGATAGTCGATTATAGAGTAAGAAGACATGCTGAACTCGATGGTGAAAACCATTTTGTCGTCGGACAAGTAGTTCGCCCGGAATCCGGCCTAAACCGGAAATGTGTTAAAAGTTAAAGTTTTATTTGTAGTTGATTAGATATCCGATTTAGAGGTAAGAAAAGATGTTGAATCCGTGTATGACAATCATTTCTTACCCGGTCATATAGTTCGACGGAAGGGAGCTAGAAAATTTGTTACAAGCTAAATTTTTATTTGAAGTTGGTTAGATGTTTAGTATTGGGGAGAGCAGATACGCTGAGTTCGTTTTTTAGCTTTCTTTTTTCGCCGGATAAGTAGTTCCGGAGTTCGGCCGAAACCGGGAAATTGGCAGAAGTGGTAGGAAGTTTTTGTCAAAACAGATATGACTTAGAGGGGTAAACACACATGCTGCATCAATATCTGAACTTGGTTTCCTCCAAAACTGTTCAAGGAGTCTGCTGAAGACTGGATCTGGCGAAGACAAGACCCAATTGTCTGGATCAAATATTTGAATTTTGGGATCCCATCGAAACCTTTGGTCTTGTTTGTTGTGTAGCTTCCCCCTTTCGGTCGGTCGGTCGGTTCCCCTCTGTCGGTCGGTCGGTCGGTCGGTTAGTCCGGTGTTTGCGAGTTAGGGTACTTCCGGATATGCTAGGACGATGAAACTTGGAAGACATATTAGGGACCCGACCAAACTAACTTGGAAACAGTCACTTGCCCGATCCGACCATCGTGGGGGGAGGGGGAGGTTGCGGAATCCAGAAAATAGGGACATGCGTAACTTTCGAATGGGTGATCGGATCTTAATGAAACTTGATACCTGGGAAGACCTCGTGTCTCAGATGTCTCATCTCAAGTCCGGACCGGATCCGATGAATCTGAGGGGGAGTCGGAGGGGGAGCCGGAAATCGTGTGAAATTCTCGGAGTGGAGCGATCTGGATGAAACTTGGTGGGAAGAACTAGCACAAGCTTTAGATAAATAACTGACGGAACTGAACCGAATTCGGACACTGTGGGGGGAGTTGGAGGGGGGTTCCGGAATTCGGGCGTTCCGTAGTTGATGTACCTCCAGGTGGGCTAGGACGATAAAACTTGGCAAGCATATCAGAGACCCGACCAGATTAACTTGGAATAAGTCACTCGCCCGATCCGACCGTCTTGGGGGGAGGGGGAGACGGCGGAATCCGAAAATTAGTGGCATGCATAACTTTCGAACGGGTTATTGGATCTTAATGAAACTTGATATCTTGAAAGAACTCATGTCTCAGATGTCCCATTTCAAGTGCGGACCAAATCCAATAAACTTCCGGAGAACCGGAAGTCTTGTGATACGCATAGAGTGGAGCGATCAGGATGAAACTTGGTGGGACGTACAGGCACAAGTCCTAGGTGCATCAGTGACAGAATTGTATCGGATTCGGGTACCGAGGGCGGGAGGGGCTGTAGGGGGGTGTCCGGAATTCCGGTGATCGTGAGTTAAGGTACTTCCAGATGTGATAGGACGATACAATTTTGCTGGAGTATTAGAACCTTGACATCCTCACTTCTCCGATCCGGCCATTCCTTAAAGAACTCATCTTAACCGCAAAATACAAGAAATACTTTTAAGCAAAATTTACTTTTTCAAGATCGCCATGAGTACATGAACCTTTTTGCCTCAAGGGTTTTGCTTAGAAATTAATTTTAGCACCCTTAAAGTGCGCATCTTAACCGAAAAGTGAAAAAAAACTTTTGACCGTCACTTACATCCTCTGACCCGGCCTTGCAAGTTTGGCACATCATAACCGAATACTTCCATCTGACCCAGCCTTCCGGGTTTTTGTTTTCCTTCTTGTTTCCTTCTGATTTCTGTCTCCAGTTTTTATATTTTAAGTGAAACCATAGGTTGAATTTTCAGCCCCCTTAATTTTTTCTGTTGGGGTATTTTTTACTACATATGCATGCAAGTGCCATATGAGCTTACAGCTCTTGTTTTTCGTTTCTTTCATTCTAAAGGAGTTAACTGATGCTGCGGAAAATAGGAGAAAACGGATAAAATCCAGTGCTTGTCTGTTGAGACCGTGCCTCCTTCTGTTATATGGTTCTGAGTTCTTAAAATGTTTTTGTTCTGTCTTTTGGACGTCGAAGATAGACAGTTCTTTTATTTTCGGCGAATCTCGAACAATTTTTTTTTTCAATCAGTGAATCAACTTTAGCCGCGTTCGATTCACCAACAGTCATCCACCCAGCATCCACCTATATTATCCTAAAATTGTCTGTAGCCGTTTTCTTCACGGATAATGACGTCATTCTCAACGAAAATTTCAGTTTTCGTCCAGCGAATCGAACGACATCAGACGAACCATTTTCATCATCGCTAGAACTTCGACGGGAATCCTAGAACGAAAAAAAAAACTTCCGTTGGGAATTTCGGATACTATCCGACGGTTTGTAGAACGACGACTATAGCTTTTAAATAAAACAACAATAGCGCTATGCCTTAGTTGAATAAAACGGAATCTAGGGCTGGTCGTCGACAATAATAGATAACTGTTGTTGAATCGAACACGGCTTTTATTACCAAATAGCTGACACCTAGAGGAGGTCGTCAAAGTAGTCAAAGACACGCGCAATATTTACAAAAGACATTAACAGACAACAAATTAACTAATACACTTTACGAGAATTGTCGTTAAACCAATGCTGGAATAAAACTTCGTAAATCGTGACTGGTTGTTGATTGTCAAATTTAAAGCGAATTACCATCAATGCGCCAAGTACGCGCTCATTGAGCAATTTCCTCTCATTTGGCTGTTGCAAACTCGACCATCGTTTTCTTTATCAACTGCCAGCAGCAGTCATCGTGTAGCTCTTGTGATGTTACAACGTCTTGCGTGTTCTGATGGTTGAAGGATAATAGTGGTTCTGGTCAACAGTATCCGAGTTCAAGGATGCATCGAACTCGGAGCAACGCTGATGTTTACTCCGGTATGAGGTTAAGGGATATCGACGCCCCTGACTTCAAAAGCCGTGGAGATAAGAAATCAAGACCGGTTCGAAGATCCGGATCAACATTGACGGGAGATGATTATGGATTTATTTTAAAGAAGACCGTGCCTTTTCAGCATGAAGGTACAAGTTTCATTGTTCTTAGTCATCTTCTTCTTCCACTTTGGCTGCTCAAACGGATGACTTTAATTTTCAAAATCCTGAGGGCCATGGCCACAATAAAAAAAAAGCTCCAATATACGACATTGTACATGATAGGTTAAGAACCTTGTTAAATGCTCCATCGAAAACCTCAAGTGCGCCCACAATCAGAAACGTTTGTCTTCCATCAGCTTCACCATTAATTTTTCATTAGATTTCCATCCACTTCATTTTTTCATTCCCTCAGTTCCTCGCTTACGCCACCAAAGATGGGGCACAAATAATGACCGCACTTACCTTTTCCTTACCAGTATATTTTTTACCCTGTCACAACCGGTAAACTCATTTGCCTTACATTGATTTCAGTTAATGTAGGGGTGGTTTGGAGTATTGCAGTTTTATGATACAAATACCTGGTGTATCCTTTGACTTGTGATAAATGGAATTTACCATGTTTATTATTAAGTCTAATTTTCACATTCTTTAATTTTTAAATAAGTGAAGTCATATGTAGTTTATTTTATATGTTTAGTTTTGTTCGTTTGTTAGATGCGGATTCATTCTAAGAAAGCTTAAAATTTTCGCCTTTTTGGGATCCCAAACCGTAAGTGGAGGGATACCTATGACATCGCAAAAATGTCCATCTGTCCGTCTGTCTGTGAGCACGATAACTCTCGAAGGGAATGAGATATTTTGATGAAACTTGGTGTTAGGGTTCATTGGGTCAAGGGCAAGGCCAAGTTCGTAGATGAGCTATGTGGCTCTATATTTAGGGGTGGGGGTTCAGATTAAGGGACAAACAAAATATTTTTAAACAGCTAATGTGATAGTCGTTTATGGGGTAATAAGGCATGCTGAGCACGATAGGGAAAACCATTTTCTCGCTGGACAAGTAGTTCGTCCGGAATCCGGCAAAAACAGGAAAGTTGGTTAAAAGTAAAAGTTTTATTTAGAGTTGATTAATGGTCGATTTCGAGGTAAGAATACATTCTAAAAACGATGGTCAAAACCATTTTCTCGCAGAACAAGTAGTTCGTACGGAATCCGGCAAAACCCGGAAAGTTGGTTGAAAGTAAAAGTTTCAATTGAAGTTGATTAAATGTTCGATTTAGGGGTAAAAAGACACATATGCTGAACACAATGGTGAACACCATTTTCTTGACGGGCAACTAGTTCGCCCGGAATCCGGCCAAAACCAGAAAATTTGTTAAAAGCAAAAGTTCTATTAGATGACAGATTAAGGGGTAAGAAGAGAGGCGAGTCTGTATGTGACAGTCATTTTTTACCAGGACATATAATTAGTCCGGAATCCGGTTGTAACCGGAATTTTTTTTAAGTTAACTTTTATTCAAAGTTGATTAGATGTCCTTTATATGGGTAAGGAGATAAGCTGGATTTGTTTCTGAATTTTCTTTTTTTTGCCGTATTAGTAGTTCGCTCGGAATTCGGGTGAAACTGGAAACTTGGCAGAAGTAAAGCAGGAAGTCTCGGTCAGTATCGTCAAAATAGATACGGCTTATAGAGGTATATTTAAACTTGGTTTTCTCTGATGATTAGCGTGGCAAAGACTGGATCTGGTGAAGGCAAGACCCGATTGTCTGAATCAAATATTAGATTTTGGGGATCCCATCGACACCTTTGGTCTTGTTTTCTGTTGAATTGTTTTGATTTTCTTCAGTGTGCCGATATAAGTCTTCGGTCTATAGAAATATCACATATATGGCATTGCGGTTCCAGCCTTTCCGTATTTTAGCATCCAGTAGCTCTCCATGACTTCAATTGTCAGTGGATCGTCAATGGTATGATCACTAATTATGGTTGCATATTCCATGAAGCTTGTAGTGTGCGATAGTTAAATGATTGTTATGATGCGATTGACTTATAGTAAGTAGAGCAGAACTTACCAATCAGAAATTTCGAAGTTGATGGCTTGTTTGTTGATAGTCGCTACATGTTGCTGGGCGTTCTCCCAATACTCTTCATGACCATCTCTCCTTGCCGATGCAAAATCTCTGCCTTCTGCCTTCCTAGCGGAAGGAAGGCAGAAGTGGTGTCGCAGTTGCTTCCAAAGATCGCCGTGATTTGTTTGACACACGATTTGAGTCGTCAGTTTGAGTCGTCACGGAGACGCTTATGCCTTCCTAGCGGAAGGAAGGCAGAAGTGGTGTCGCAGTTGCTCCCAAAGATCGCCGTGATTTGTTTGACACACGATTTGAGTCGTCAGTTCGAGTCGTCACGGAGACGCTTACTCCTTCTTCATGAGGATCATTGGCGTGTTTTGGAGTATAGTTGCTCAGTTTGTGACGCAGGCAGTGGAGGCAACGGGTGTCCAGTCTTCATTCTTGCATCATATAACGGTCCCACGTCAACTGTCTACCAGCAATTAGTCACAGTTGCCTGTCTTTATCTCACTGAGGTGTCGAAAACAATGTCGATTAATGACTTTCATAATTAATGGGGTCTTTCGCTCAAAATTCGATTGTTCTTTTGTTTATTTTACGACACTAGCCATTTTGTTTGGACGTCAGGGTAGCCTAAAAGAGACCTGCATAGTTGAGCATAAAAATAATTTGTTTTAGCCAGAAAAATCACCTTCGCATGAATGCGCTATAAGCACTTTGCAGGACTCAGTTGCAAAACTAGTAGCTTCTGCAAGCCATAACCCACCATCTGATATGGTGTTCCAAGCTTCAACAAGAAGTATTTACGCGTTTGCCCGTGATTGAGCGGGAAAACTTGACAAGGATGGAGCAGCGAGCATGAATGAACGGACCAGTTTCATGGTCCTACATGTCCGGAAGGCAAGTGCTGTAAAAACAGGTGGACGTTTAGGGTCGGTGTCTGAGCTAGACGGCTCTTGGATGAGGCCAGGAAGATTTATTTTAAATGAAGTTGTGAGCCCCTAACAGTTTCCTTGAATTCCAAGAATGGTGTACTGACTACTGGCTACTGTGTCATTAAATCGTCAGAGATCCAGCACTGTTAAATCCAGGCTTCGCCGTCGTTCTAGGCTTCCGTAGGCTACACATCCTGGGCTCCAGATTTTGATGATATTGATGAAAACTAATTTTTTTATTGTATGTCCCCTTTAAATATATTTGTTTCCTACCCCGTTAATTTGCAAATATATATGCGCTAGGGGTGACATCTGATTTTTCTGTGAAAATACTTTATCATTTAAAGGACGCGAAGGAATCAGTTCCAAAAGGCAATTAAAAATAAATAAAGGACAATCCATAGAGTATAAAATGGTGTTTGCTCGTTGTCATGAATCCATTATGCACGAGATTTCCCGTTCTCGAAGGCAAGTTCTGAATAAGGCGAGCGGTATGACGTGACTGAGTTTAGTTGAGACCTATACAGTTATAACAGACTGATTAGTTGATCGTTTTTCCGATTTCAGTCCCAAACATACCCTCTTTTTTTGTTTTGTTTTTTATGAAAGTTGGAGGAGTACCTGACTCTCAACTCGATTGTTTTTGTGAACACTCAGTTTTCGCTAGTTTCCATGTTTTCTGGCCTGATTTCGGTCGGTTCTCATGATGCCCGGTCTGTTTACGGTCGGGGCCTGACCTAGATGGCTCTTAGATGAACAAGAGGTGGACATTCTTTCTTCAAAGAAGATAGTGGAATTTCTTGTTGCCGAACAGGGCTCCGATTATCTCATTGCAATATTTGTTGCCGCTATTCATATGATCGGAAAAGACATACTTTTGCTGTAGGCCAGCTTGTTGTAGCAAACTTTAATTAGTTCTAGCCAATTTTTTTCTCTTGCCTTTTTTAGATTTATGCTATGTTTATGTTTGATTTACTGTTGTGATTTACACTTAAGTTTAGATATGAGTAGACATTTTCTGCTGCACCGAAATCACTTTGCGGTTTGTTCATCGGAAATTAGTTAGGCATCGACAGGTATTTCTTTTCCATCATCATTCGTTGCGCTTGAGCGTACAGTGTTATTAGATTCCAGTTGCTTTACCGTCGTAAAGTTTTGAAACTTTGTGAACAAACAACGGTTTCTCACCTGCTAGTGCCATCATCTGTAGCGTTCTCTTTTTTCTATAACAGAACATATTTTGTTAAATGTCTTTGTCCAGCTGTTTGTCTTGGTATAGAGATAGGAATACTACTTTTTAACATTACCTTTTAAATAAATGGTGAGATCCTGTTCTGGTATAAGTCGGAAATTTTGGAAAGAACAAACTCTTCCGATAAAACTTATCAAGGTGTTGTATACATGCTTGACCTGTTGAATCAGAATATTCTCCCAAGTTTTGGACTAGCTATGGGATTCTCGTCGTAATCTATATACGCTAGACTGGAAACTAAAGATACAAACGGTAAATAACATGCTTAGCCTACGGGATCCAATGAAGACTGAACATCTATAAGACCTGATAATCTTGATGAAGAAGTCCAAAAAATTCCCCTTTGGAATCCCATCGAAACCTTTGGTCTTGTTATCCAAGATGCGTGCCGTCTGATGGAAAAGTGAAACAATATCACCCGGAAATTGCCGTGGTTGTGAAGAATGTCGGGGAACGACTAATTGTGGGCCCCTTGTCGTAACGAACATGCTCCCCCCCCCCCCCCGCCTGATCTTGTTTACTTTTATTGTACAAGCTTTTCCAATCCAGTAGTACTTTTATTGAATAAGCTTTTCCGTTCCGGTAGCAGTTGTTTGTTTCATGTCCTTTTTTCCATTTTCTTATTTATGCATGTTTAGTTTATTTTGTTTTGTAGTTCCAGAACCTAACTCCGATTTGGCGGACTCCTGGAGCCTCAACAATGACGACGAGGACGGGGAAAGGAAGCCGTTTTACGTTCAAACCCTGCGCGACCGCGTTTTGAACGCTCGCTCTCAAAAGCAACCCACTTCCCTCCACGCGGCATCCCGCGCTTGCATGTCCTACCCTGACCCCCATAAGAGTTTTGGTGATAGTGAGACCACATCGCCCCTTCAAGACGTCGTTAATGACTCGGTAAAACCGAAGCAGTCGACATCCGTAGTGCATGCTAAATCGGCGAAAAAAATTGAACGCTCAAAAAGTTTTCTGGCGGCAAGTTTCAAAGACGGACAGACAGTGAAGAATGCATTGAAAAAGAGCGCCTCCATTTTGTACCCAAACTGGCTGTCTAAAAAGTCAGTCGCTAGGAAAGTGTCCGCTGTTTCGACCACACCGGTTAAGTCGAAACTGCCCGAGTGTCGCCGCGACGTTCTTGACTCGTTCGATTACGTCGTCCCGAGTAAATCCAGAACGAGTAGTGCTTACCACTCTGACGAGTATCCAGCCCCTTGCGATGGATCCGAGTCCTTCCATCACGAATCGCAATACGATCTGCCCCAAAATGGGCGGTTTGTGAAGAACGCGAGTGTTAGCACGCGTATACCGAGTCAAACTCGGTATGAGCCTGATTATGAATCATCATGGAAGAACCCAGAGGAGAATTTAGAAACAGGGCTCTCCTCACCAATGGAGCGGCGTTGGCGCAGCATGACCGTTCTCTACCAAAATGCCCCGGCAACCCTCAGAGGACCTGGGGATTCATCCGAAGTCCGCAGACGGGTCCTCCCCCAGCCTATTTCCAAATCGCGAGCTCAATCCTTCTACTTAGTTGAAGACATCCTTAACGGCTTGGACTTTGAGAAAAAATCACGTTCCCATCATTCTCTCAATGACGCATCTGCATACGATGGCAAGCTAAGTCGACAATTCGAGGGAGAATCGATAGAGTCCCTTGGCAGAACGACACCCCCACCCGTTCCCCCTAGGAGACTGAGTCGCCCGCCTCCTCCAGTACCGGCAGACCTCTCTCCTCCGGATATATCCCCCGCTGAAGATAGCTCGGAGACTAATTCTACCGACCGCCAATGGCCTCCTACGGAAAAGTCTTCCGGCTCCAGCAGATACTTCCTAGAGACTACGAAAGAGCAGAGTTTGCACTCGCTTAGTGGAGTCTCCATGCCCATTGACCCCGCATTGCTCAACCGAGTTCTGAAGGATCGGGTGTCGTGGCAGTTCCAGCCTCTCTACTACCACGACTGGGTCATCCCACCGCCGTGTTTGATCGACTGCGGATGTTCACATTGTAAATATCTCGCCAGCGGGGCACGCCTCTTCGCTAAGGTTTGAGTTTTACCTTATTTATGGCTTTATTCCCCTTATTCACGTTTTTGTTCTGGCTTTCCCACGCACGTACATATTATTTTTAGTTAGTTTGTTTTTCCCATGCATCAAGGTCATATTATGCTTGCAGATTATGGTAATTAGGACGGCAATTTGTTGACATCTTTAGTTGTGAATCTTTTATGCTCGATCCTAGGTTTTCGTAAGCGTGAATGGGAATCAGGTTCAGCTGCTTAGTTCCGTGTTGGGGTTTCCGGATTGACGCATCTCGAATCTTGACTATCCTGGGTGGTTCTCGTCGTGATATTCTCTCACCTGTGGGTCGCTTCTTTGAGTATGTTAAAATACATACTTACAGTCTATTTATAGATATTCCTTCAGCCGAGGCTGACTGCGAATAATTTTTGACGGTGCAAAACGGATGTTAGCTACTTTTAAAAATGTAAAAATGTAGCTGACTTATCCGTTTTGCACCGTCAGTCTATTTATTCTTCTTTAAAGCAGAACTCTTACTAGAAACGATATTTTCCCTGCGAAACAGACAGTAACGATTTTCTTGTTAGAGCTTGTCTAATCTATCCAGCCTTCCTGCTCTCCGATGCGGCGGCTGAGCGCAAAACGTTTGAAAACTGAACGCGCCGTGATTAAAAAGTTGTAAAACTAAGCACATAAAAGAAGTAAAAAAGAGAAGATTTATCATATCCTTAAATGTGAAAGAGTTGTTAGCGGGACAGTTAAGACTCCGGCAAACTTTGCGTTGTCTGACGGGCAAACTCGACAGCCAAAAAAGCGCAAAAAAATTTGTAGGCACAAATTTATTTATTTGTTCATTTATTTAACTTTTTTGCCCGTGAACAATAAAGTGAAAAATACGGAGTACATAAAAAAGAAGAAAAAAACAAAAAAAGAGAGAAACAAAAATTAAACATAACACACAACACACGTACCTAAATAAACAGAGCAGAGCATCAGAGCGGAGCAAAGAAACAATGGAGAAAGGTGGGAATTTTAGAAGCTTAGACTTCCACAAGGGAGCTAGGTATATTATACAAGCCAGAATAAGCAAGAGGAGTCATTTAAAGCAGTCGCAGTAGAAATTTGTCATATAATTATAGGTGTTCTAACATCGTGACTTTTGAAACTAAACGGTTTCTGAAAGATTACAAACCCGTCTCGGCGGTTTTTAGCCTCGCTGGTTTCACTTGAATTTGATGAGAAACGTCGAAATCTTCCATAGTCAGTAATTTTTACCAATGAGCATCTCGGAGACAACGAGCGAGAAACTGATCCGCCTCGAAACCAGCCAAACACGGGTCAACCCAAACATCATAAACGAACATAGGAATTTCGTAATCGTTGAAATGATAATCGATGGACCGATTCGCGGGATGCAGAGTGACTCAGTAACGTAGTTATGACTGAATGTATCTAATCAAGAAAGACAAATAAATATGTATACACGAAATGTAGTTAATTTCATCTTGGAAATACTGACAATGGGGTTGCTTGCGCAGTTCGGATAGAATCAATTAATAATTTTGTCAGTTATTTTCCAACGATTTTCGATTGGTTTTATTCCCTCAACCCTCCACTTCTATAACCGTCTGCTCCCTCGAGTTCTTAGGTATCCTTCCGAACTCCCCTCCCAACTTCTATGTTCCTACCCCCCCTCACTATGAATATTCAAGTAATGACTTGTAAATTGCGAGATACCGGAAACTATAGTAAGTCAGATGTAGCTTCCCACGGCTTTCTTTTTATTTTGTCAGTCGGTCCAGTTCTAGCATTTGATCGAGCGCCGCAATGTACTCCCTATTAGGGGATATCGACAGTCAGTGAAGATGAATATTCAAAATATTCGAAGTAAAATAAAATATTTAAAGAAAGCATAATCTCACTGTCGTTCCTAGGCCACAGGGATCAGGGCAGGCTGGATGCTATTCCTTGTTCACTTACCAAGTAACCAACCCAGTACTATTCTAGTTGTAGTTAGTCTTTCCCGACCTTAGGTTTAGATATCCAAAACCGTTTCGTATTTTTCCTTAATCTTTCATAAAAGCGAAGATTTTGACTGAATGAAAGATGAGCGAAAATGACGCACATCATCTTCAGTTTTTGATAAAGTTATCCTAGAATACTTTAGTGAAGATGGTCTATTATTTTACTGCGTTTCAAGAAAATATAGGAATACGTGTCCGCAGAAGAGAAATTAAATCATAGTCGGTCCGCTTGTGTTCGACAAAGATAACGGTGGGGGGCGGGGGTTATTGAGAACCACAATTGCTACAGAAATTCGCCTCAGTCGCCACTTACTAAAGGTCTATAGGAACACTGATCTCGCTCAAGGCAGGCATTTTTTGACAAATTTGCCTTTAGATGATCATTTTTAAATTTTAATGTAGGGTACTGCTATTATTGTTTCCATCTCAAGCGGTAATTCCCCATCAGATTAGGTCTTCGAATTTCTCCATTTCGCCCCGCCATTTGAGCCTTGGACTGCCTGCGGGGCTGTGTCATTGGACTTACTGATCTCATAATTAAAACGTTTTCCGTTTTTTTTTGTCGCTCGAAAAGTCCCTCGTACAAGTGCGATCTGCACATAAATATTCTTCATTCCATGATGGCTAGCCGTTTGTATGCAAGTTTCCAAGTTTGTTCAGTTAATTATCTCTCTTCGATCTCCTAGATCAGTAGGCCAAAGTCAGCCCGCTTTTAACTGTCAAAGGGAGAAGAAGCGTGCACGAGCAAGAAGAGACTTTCACAAATCGAAACTGATTGTTTTGGACAACGATGTAGCCTACTTGTACTTAAAAAAAAACAAAAAAACAAATCGTTACATAATCACATAGAATATTAACTTTAGAGTCATTAATCAAAAACAGTCGCACGCGGCACCGCAACAAGCTCTTTTTTCGCCTAGGATTTTTCCTGGCGGCTGGTGTGATGGGCTGATATATAATCGATAATGAAGGTTTCCAGGCTTCGCACGCGGGTAACAGTTATAATTAATTATTTCTTATTTACGCCTCTCAATTTTCTGGCGTGAACAGTTATTCGCAAAACATGTGTTGGATATTGCTCGGTTTCGTGGTTAGTTCCGATATTGATGTGGCGCATCATTTGCTAAAAGCCAATTAGTCCCGCTCCTTTTCGTTTGCCCATTCCCCGTGGTTGCGAATTATATTTTGGCATAGATAAAGTCGTAAAGCACCAGCGACCACCGTGGTTTTTTCCTGTTTGTTTTGTTTATCTTTGATGTCCGAGCTTTCATCTGGAAGAGATTTCAGTTGAGATTCCTTTACGCATGTTTACGTTTCACTTTCAGTTTTATATTCGAATATTGAAGATGTAGATGAAGTAGATGAAGATGTAGAGCATTTTATTTGTGATTGTGAGGGTTTAAGGTATAGGACATTTTTAGGGTGGGTTTTTTCTCGAGGGAGGAACTTGTGGAACATTTTGGGGATTTAAAGAGATTTGGAAGATTCCTTCGGATCGCTCTGTCATATATTATTGTTGTTGTTTTGTTGTTATTATTTTGTATTTGCCATGGCCCTTGTGGCTTTTTAGCGCAAATAAATCTATCTATCTATCTATCTATTAAAGCATCGGCCTATCACTAAACGAGTCGTAGTCCCAGGTTATGTTTTATTTGTACACCCAGCACTCACCCCTATATCTATTGGCCTTGGGCAGTCCTCCCTGACCCCAACGAACGAGTTGATGTACCTTGGATTGCCACTCATGTCATTTATAAAACACACTAGGAAACTATTGCTCGCATGGACTGAGCAAAAGCTGCGATACTCGTAAGCTACGGCTGTGAAGTCTCAGTATAATTTGAGCAAACGACTCCTAGCTCGACACTACAATGCTAACTCGTTGACACACATCGTATACCTAACCCCTTTTTGGGCTATTTTGACTACGGCTTATAAATATGAATTTAGAAGACTGTATCTAAAAAGTGGAAAAGAAACGGTTTTTGGCCGACCGATATGGCATTGTAGAACCAATAATCACAGCCGAAAAGCAATTCAACGAGGTTTTGCAACGCCCTAGAAATCACAGTTGGTGATTACTAAAAGTACACTTTTTGAAACATACACCCTGTATTTATTTTATTGATTTAGTTTTGTTTATTTATTTAATTGTGACCCACTTTTTGGATAACAGCGGAGTATGAGTAAAATTCATATTAAAAACAGAACAATGTCAATATACATGACTACATTCTTTCATGACTATTTATCTAAAAGTGTACTTTTTCCTTTTTCACCTATGTTGTGTGTTTCTGTTTGTTGTGTTTCCTTTCTTTTCTATTTCTTTTGTTCTTAGTACTACGTCTTGTATCCTCGTGATTATGTGACGAGTAACAAATAAGATCCATTCATTCATAATAAAAAATAAAGAAATCACCACACAACATATTTTGTTGGAGACTTTCTTACTGCCGTCCTGCCTTCTGTTTGACGGTAAACTTGCATTCCCGCCAAAATCAAGCCACAAAATCGACAATTACCTCGCAGTTTGTTTGTCGAGTTCAAGCCACAAAGCAAGCCACGAGAATCTTGTTGGCTGCGGAAACACACTTGTGGGCCGCACAAAAGGCCGCGAGAACACTCTTTTCGAGCCACAATCGACCCACAAACTGTTAGTGGGAGCACGGAGAAACGCCTATGGTTTTATTTACTCATTTCGAACACAAACGTGTGAGGTTGGAGCATATAAAAGAAAGAAGAAGAAAAGAGAAGAAATACACTAGCCTAGCAAACAAAGAGCAAAAACAAATAACCTGCTTTAGAAACGCCTGGGACAGGCTGTGCTGGGGATCAAGAGACCGCAGAAACTTTCCCCTTTGGATGTTCATAACAACCAAGGGATCGAGAACCCCAGGTGATCGAGATCTTTAACAGAAACTAGAGTATTTCTCGTCCAAAGAGGTACTGCAGTTAGGACCTTTTTTAATCTCACATACATTAGTCGTGTTTTTTTGCTATCTACCAAGGCCAAATGGTTCCTTTTCCCGCTTTTTGCACCGAGTGCTTACTCCTCACTGCGACCGTTTTGGGACCAAGGTTGGTCACCAAAAATAACTTCGTACACCCTGGAAAGTAACCCAAAAGTATCTCAAAGTAACCCAATGTAACCAAAAGTAACCCAATGCAATGTAACCCAAAGTAACCCTGAGTAGCCCAAAGTATCCTGAAGTTACTCGTACACCCTGGTTCTTGGTGACCAACCCCGGGTTTTGGGGACCAAGGTCCAAGGTCCTTTCTGCCCAGGCCTGCGGGGAAAGGAGATTGACAACTCCGAGGTGAGTTGGCCTATCTGCTCAGGAGAACAGCGCCTGACTCCTCTCTTGCCAAAAACCGTCAGATTAGCAAAAAGGACAGAAGACATGGGAGAGAGGCCTTTGAGCTCTTTTGGCAAAACAAGCACCATTGGAAGTGCTCACCCTTCTACAAATGTTACGAAACCTTTGACAGTGCAGAGCACAAACTAGCCTTGATACCGACAATGTTTTCAAGTCTTTCCGGGGACTTCGTTTCATATTAGTATGCAAAATGGTTTCTGGCAAAAATCAATCCGGATGTAGCTGCTCATGAATTTCTCTATAACTTTTCCTTTATTCCCGAGTTCCCTTTAGAAATATCCTCTGCAGCGCTTGCGTTACCTCGCTCTAGTCCCTGTTTCACTTCTAGTTCTTCGCGGTTGATCAGTATTCTCCAGGTGTGCTTTTGTAGGCTTGCTTGTAGAGTTTATGAGTGATAAAGACCATGTGACTGAACAGAAATCTGCATAGCTGTGGTCACGGCTTGTATCGGTGATTCCTCATTGGATAGGGGTGAACTGTGTTACGTATCCGTTTTTTCTGCATCTCAGCGGTCCCGCTAGCAGTTCAAGACCTCCTAAATGTGTTTCACTTTATTGATCGTCACGCTGTGATAAGACCAGAGCTGTTTTTGCACCCAACTGGGTGTTCAGTTTACGTACAGATCACGCAAAGTTGACTGATTGCCTCAAATTGTAGTGTCTGATTTCTGAATTGATCTGTGCTAAATCAGTTAAACAGATTCTGTGGCGTCAGCTCTAATTTCATCTGGATCTTTTATCCATTAGTGTGAAACGCCCCATAACGTGCAGGCGGCCTGGGAAGGTGACATGTGCCCTGACCTTTAGTAAAATTTCATATTTGACGTGGATTTCTGGTGCAATGCAGTCCTGTTTGGGGTGTGGTCTTTTTGTTGGTAACGAATCCTAAATAATGGGAACCCATCGCATAATATTCCCATGATATAGTTCCAACGAAGGCTCCACAGATGCCCTTGACAAGAGATCTGCCTCTGGTTATCATTGCTTAATTATTGCTTCAATGAAGACGGACCTAAAGTGGTACTATACATATCCGTGGGATCATCAGAGGCGGCCAAGGCGAAAGGCGTTGGTATGTTTTGCATGTCCGAGCAGTGATTAGTTGGATCGTTACAGTCATTATAGTTGCTGTACTCTTTTATTGTTTTCGCATGGTTATCGACTATGCTATTGCTTAATAGTGCTTCATTGCTCTGTTCTTCAACCGTATGTCTTTTGGGTTCGTGGTAGCAGCAATTACGGCACGAAAACTATTCGCGTGTGGTCTTTGCAAGAGCTGATAAGAAAGGATGATCAAGTTTGGTTGTGGATCCGACACACTTACCGCTTTCCAGCAAGAAACGCGGAAAACGAGGGACGTGATCCCTTTTACGATTTTCTTCTTTTTCTTCATTAAGGATTGAGAGACAGCGAGCCCTGTACCGATATAATTATTCTCCTTCTTCCTTGACAACTTTTGACGTTGAGAGCATTGTTTAAAAAAAAGTTAACCTCGTTGACGAACAAGGCTCGGACATTTTGGTCGAAAGTTTTCATAATGTTAACCGAGTCCCTTTTCCTCCAAAGAAGTAGATGCGTGCAGGTGCGTATTGGCCATATTTCAATGCAGCGCTTCCAAGCGGACTAGTTTCTGTGAATCCCCCATCGTCACTTGTCACATAGACATTTTTTTAATTTCATCAAAAACACATAAATTAAGCAAACAATTTACCATTAACGGCCGCTTTTAAGACAAAAAAATCCTGATTGTGGCCGTAATTCTAACCACCATGAATCCACTATATCATTCCCTCATTCCTTCCCCACCCTTAGGAATTTTTTTTTTTTTTTTTTTTTTTTTTTTTTTTTTTTTTTTTTTTTTTTTTTTTTTTTAAATAAATACCCCTCTATCACACTTCTTTCCTTTGAAAATAATGGGATTTAACCATTCTCTTGAATGATCACAGACGTAGTAAAATAGATCCACAGGTTGATGTGTAGAAAATCTGCTCTCTACATAAGCATTGAATATGAGACAATGGGGTACTAACAGAAACTAGTCCACTTGGAGCGATGAACCTGACTTAGGGCAATTGCCTCCCCGAAAAGGTCAGCACTATAGGGAACCCATACAAAAATCCTCGCGGATTCTCCTTCGTTTCCGAACGAATCTCACTGAGAGAGATGGCAGGTTGAGCTGGTGGCTTCCGGGTCACTGAGTTTGTACGCGACTGTCCAAGACAGTTGGGTGGAGAAGGTTTGTTTTAAAGCGTGGCTAAAGGGGAAAGAGAGGAATTAAGGTTGTTATTAAGTTTGCGGGAAATTGTTTCCTGTTTGAAGAGAAGAGAAATTATATTGGTAAAAGCCGTGGAAAGACTGGTCCTCCTTTCTTCTGCCCAATATGTGGGATTGGAAATGATGATTTGAGCCATTTTATGTGCGAGTGTAGAGAGCTGAATGATTTGAGATCCGAGATATTTGGTCTCGGATCCAATTTGATCTCGGTCATATTTGTCATATTTGGTTTCGGATCCAGTTTGGTAAACACTGGATGTCTAAAATATTAAAAAGTAAACAGATTTATGATGTAAGATTGCTGGAAAAATTCCTCCAGATTGATTGGCGCCACCGCAGTTTGTTTATTTAATAGTTATTATTTTGTCTTTTCTATGTTGTTAGCAGCTTATGCTTATTAAAACCAATGGTGACACAATTTTTTTGCCATAGCCTTTGGGCTCTCGCGTATAAATATTCTGTTCTATATTTTATTCTAAAATGGGGGCTTACACAAGTTGTTTCTTAGGGTGTTCAATTCCGCGTCCTTGGTCTTAATAGGGTAATTGTTGAGGGCTTACCCGAACAGCGCTGTCTGACCATGGGGCATTGGTCGGTAGTTGCATGGTAAGAGCAAGGGGTGCTTTCTGTCAAACCGCGCTACTATTTTGGATCAATTAATCAATCAGTTTTATTTTGACACTATTAGCACTTGGTTAGCAGGGACAGACAGTACCGTACCTTAATTAGCTAAGTTCACACTGCGGAGCGAATAAGGTCCATGTCGGGTTTGTTATACTCTGGTTATGGTTGGTTTTCTGGTTGGATGGTCTTTTGTTGTTAAAAAGGAAAACACTTACGAACAATACGAATAACACACAAAAACATGTAGTTTTTAAACCTAAACCTGTAGTGGATGTCATAATTTGCGTTTCATAAGTGACGTACATTTGATCAGTTTTTAATTAGCTTGAAAACATGACGATTGAAAATTTGAGAAAAACAAAATACGTGGCGTGAAAAAAAAATCAAGTGGTTTTGAAAATAAATTTTCGCTAATGTTGGCAGAACAATTAAAACCTATTTACCGAAAAGAGTTGCCTTGAGATTGGCCAGAAGATTATGAAGTCGCAGAATCCTATGATATTTTTGGCATTAATACGATTTCTTCAAATGGTGCATAAAACGGATCGTCAGCTACGATGCTTTAACAGCGATATTTCGGCCCTTCTTAGCAAGGATCCTCGTCAGGCTGTCAATCTTCAGGTCAACGTCGGGGAAGGAAGCAAACCTGCAATCTAAAAAAAAACAAAAATATACACTTAAAATTGACAGCCTGACGAGGACCCTTGCCTGGAACCTAGAAGAGCCGAAATATCACTGCTAAAGCATCGTAGCTGCCGTATCGTTTTTTTGCATTATTTGAATATATGTTTCAAATTCAGCTTGGGCTCAAGGAATACTTAAAGCACAACTAGAAAGGTAAAGAGGCAGAACAAGCAAGAGGGGTCCTTTAAATACGATTTCCCGCGAAGTTTCATCATAGATGTGACCTGGAGAGAAGTCGGAAACGTGTGACAAATTTCAGAGTTCTGCCACCAGTGGCAACGCTGCTTCAGTTGAAGAAGTGCTTATAGATATAACTTCTTTCAGAGTCCAGCAGTGAGTGGAAACCACAGCAGAAGGGATAAGGGATCTGCGTTGGCCCCTCCCCCCGGGGATGGAAAGCTCGATATTACGCCGCCTGAGGTATGTAGTTTAGACCGTCCGATACCAATGCCGGAATTTTTAGAAATATTACAATACAGTACAAGACTGAAGATTTCGATGGGATCCCAAAAATGTTAATATTCATTGGACTTTTTGATCCAGACAATCGGGGCTTTTACAAGATTTGGTCTTCCCCTCCCCCACAGGCCCATTCGGGCTTTCATGCAGTCAGAAGTATCGGCTACTATATAAAGGATGTTAAGAGGGTTATAAAAGGTGTATTTATGTAGTTTAGCATGTAAAAGTTTGTTTGTATAATAAAGAGTATTAAACTGAAAAACTGAAACTGAAACTTCGTCAGAATCCTGAAATATTTTACTATTTATCACTAATAAGCCGTTTGATAAATAAACATAAATGATACCATAGTGGTGTTTTATTGAAAAATTACGGCAAAGCCGTAATCAGTAATTGCAAAAATGGAATCATACAGTCAAGGAATATTCCAATTAACATTTCAATGAAGTCTCAGAATGAGGACCAAACTTCAATCTCAGAATAAAAATCTCATACATCCCAATGTTAAATTATTTTGTTATGCTCCCCTGATGATGGTGTAGAAAAATCTGTTTTCCTCGGATATGCTGCAATCTCTATAGCACCATATGTATCGGCTTATCTATGAATCCATCTAGAAGAGCTACCAAAAGAATGAGACGAAAAAAGTAGAGAAAAAAATACAAGGAATTCAAGAAATTACAAAAAGATTATTTAAAAAAATGCTAAGTAAAATTGCGCTCTAGGGGTGGTGAGGCGGCGTATTAAGAATCATCCACCTAAAATATTCAGGCGTTTCGTTTACCGGTTACTTCACCAAGACGTATTTCCGAGGAGATATTTCCCCATATTTGAAATAGATTTTCCGGACGTGAGCCTTATCACCATCACTTGAAATGCCCCACAAAGGAGCTATGTACAGTAAGTGGCCCATAACAGTACTGTTGACAATTCCAGTAAGGATTTTCCTACCCAAAACTAAAATGTGTTATAAGTTCTTAAATGAAAGCTATGAAACAAAGTGCCTATAAAACTAGCAGAAAAACACTGCATACAAAAACAAGACCAAAGGTTTCGATGGTATCCCAAAAATTGAATATTTGATCCAGGCAATTGCGTCTTGTAGATATCCGGTCTTCGCCAGACTCCTTGAATATTTTACTATTAGAGTTTAAATCTAATTGCTAATCATCTGAGAAACCAAGTTCAGATATTGGCTCAGCGTGTGTGTTTACTCTTATACGTCTATCTACTTGGACGAAATTGGTCGAAACTTCCTGCCTCACTTCTGCCAAATTTCCGGTTTCGGCCGGATTCTGGGTAGCCTACTACTTGTTCGGCAAAAAATAAAGCTCAAACCGAATTCACCATACCTCTTTACCCCTATATTGAACCTCTAATCAACTTCAGATAAACCTTAAATTCTTAACAAATTTTCAGGTTTTGGCCGGATTCCTGGTGAACTATTTGTCCGGCGAGAAAATAATTTTCATATACGGATTCAGTATGCCTCCTTACTACTACATCCGAGCTCCAATCAACTTCAGATAAAACTTTTACTTATAACAAATCTTCCGGTTTCAGCCGGATTCCTGGTGGACTATATGTCCAGGTAGAAAATAATTGTCATACACGGATTCATCATATTTTCTGACCCCTAGATCGGTCATTTAATCAACTTCAAATAAAACATTTACTCTTGAAAAATGTTCCGGTTTTGGCTGGATTCTGGGCGAACTACTTGTCGTGGTAGAAAATGATGGTCATATATGAATTCAGCAATATCTGCTACCCGTAAATCGATCATTTAATTAACTTCAAATAAAACTTTTACTTTTAACAAATTTTCGGGTTTTGGCCGGATTCCGGACGAACTGCTTCTCTGGGTAGAACATGATTGTCAAATTTGGATTCAGCATGTCTTCTTATCCCGAAGTCGAACATTTAAGCAACTTCAGATATAACTTTTACTTTAATTTTTGTTTCCTTTTTTGGCCAGATTGCGACCGAACTAATTGTCCCGCAAGAAAATAGGTTTCAGATATGGATTCAGCATGTCTCCTTACCGGTACATCGACTATCTGAGTGGCTTTTTAAACAGTTATTTTTCGTCCCTTAATTTGAAACCCCGCCCCAGCCCCTAAATATATAGCTGTTTACGAACTGGACCTGTACTTTGACCAACGGATCCTCGCACCAAGTTTCAACAAAATATCTCAATCCCTTCAGTTGTTATCGTGCTAACAGACGGACGGATGGACAGTTTTACCCGTCACTTGCGATTTGGGATCACGAAAACGCAAAAAAAAAAACTATTCGCTATTCGCCCTTTAACCCCAACCTTAGAGCATTTGCGATTCACTCAAATTTCGTCAGGCGTAACAATTGAGATGGAAATGCAAATCCAGATATTTGAAAGAGAAAGCACCTTTTGCCTTATTTGTTTATAAAATCTGTCAACACTAATTCTCCACTCCGCGGTGTGGGTATGATTGATTCGATACTAAATCTTTGATTTGCTGCACGGGGAGACTAAAGAAAACTCTTACAGTTCGTCATCTGAAGAAAGAGATGTCGTAGCCAGATTTTTTTTTATTTATTACATAATCCGTCTTCTGATTTCTACTCTCAAGTTTTCTTCTCTTACTTTGGATTTGAACTTGGGCTTTCTATCAATCTTTTGTTTTTGCAGAAAAGTGTAATTGTACAAGAGAGTCGTTAATCGTAATAATCAAATGTTCAGGAGAAAAAAACTTTAAAAATCTGTTTTTGAACCGATCTTGATGATAACATCATTCTTTACAGTGGAAAGAAGAAGGGAGCATTTAGGATTTTTTTTTTTTAGTATATACTAAGGATATATGTAGCTTAGTTCTTTTTGACCCTTCTCGAGGCTGTTAGATCTTTAGAGCAACTCATGGCATCTTGGGAACATAACATATTTTCATAAAAAGTGTCATTTAAACCCTTAATGCGTGACGGCGACGATATGCGGAATAGGTAATTCAAGTAAGTATTCAAACGTGCACTCCAGTCTTCAGCTTTTGCTTCACAACGAACAGTTGTGGTCCATGATCAAGACAAGATTAGGCATCGGATCACGAACAGCAACTGATTTCGAGCAAGAAAGACGAAATAAGACATTCAAAGACCTGTCTAAAAGTTCTTTGAAAATCACAAATATGCCATTACTAACCACTTGTTGAATCATTATCAGTGAGATATACTGTACACATTATGCTTACATCTTACTTTGTCCAAAAATGATTGTGCAAAAATACACTGTCTGTGTTGAGAATCCCGAGCCTCTACAACCGAAGGACAGAGCTGATACTAAACTTAAAAAAAACTTTTGGCAAATGAGGACAACCGATCATTGCTCCCCCCTGATGCTCCGAAAAATAGCAGGACAAGACAGCAAAACAAACTAGTGCCTGTCAGAGGACGAACTTCAAGGTTCATGATCTCGTTTGTGCCCTTTTTTACTTATTTTTAAAAAGTGAATAATTAGTGTAGTTTATTTATTTTATTACTGTATGACGAGCGTAATTTAGCATCTTCCGACGAAGAAAGCTATGAAGTTGGTTTGTCAATAAACGATTTGATTTGATTTGATTCATCTTACCCCATCTATAAATGTTCATCCACAGTCCCATGAACTTAAGCTTTCCTGCTGATGCGACTCGCATTTGTTTGGAAGTTATTATTTTTTTACTCTATTTACCTTTTCATTTGTTTTTATTCTTTTACATGCTACAACGTTTCGTGTAAGTCCAATCTCTGATGATAAATAACTTTGGAACAACAAATGTGCTGGTTCTCATCTTTGATAATAAATGTTACTTTTCTCTGGTCCCTTTTTTCGTAACGGTGATTATCTTGCCGTTGCGACAATAAAGGGTCTTTGGGCATACATGAAAGTTTGTATAGCCCTCGTAGTCATTATCGACTCTTTTTTTTTAACGTTGATTGTGATTAATGTTTTCCCTGGTAACCAAGCATGATAGTGCAATGAACGCAAGATTTTTTGGATAGTGAATTCGCCATAATGGCGTGTAAGAAAGAGCTTGGGAAGATATTTTCTTTCACACGCTCAGGAACTCTTGTTTCAGTTTTTTTCGGATCCCAAACGATATATTGAGACGAGTCTGTCTGTCGTCAGTCTGTCTGTCTGTTTGTCTCTTCTGTCTGGCCGTTTATATTTTAGCAGGATTAACTGTCCAGTTTCACTGAAATATTTTGATAAACTTTGCGATTTCCGAGGGGGAGGAGTTAAGATTTAGGGGTGGATAGAACCAGAGGCGTTACTAGCCAAAATGTTTGGGGGGGGGCAAGGTATTTACCGACTGGCAGATCATTTCTACCGACTGTTTTTGCAGATAAAAACGACAGTTATTGAGAAAAAACGACTGTGTCTCAAAGAAAAAAATCGACTGTTTTTACGAAAAATCGCGGCGCTTCGCGCCGATTCGGGCTATTTTTTTTTACCGACTGGCCGACAACATTGGGGGGGGGGGGCTAGTTGTAACGCCCCTGAACAGAACTTTCTGATCAAGTTGATCAGCAGGCCAAGACGAGGTTAAAGGACACAGTGAATCAAGAATTCAGACATAGGAATTCAGAGGAACCCGATACCTGTGAATTTGACTGAAGGGAAATGATTAACAGTATGTAAGAATTGGGAGGTAATTGAATCTGCTAAAACAGGAAAGTCTTGTTTGTCGGCAAAGATCAGAAGCAAAATTGGCTGTGATTAATCTGTTAGAAAACCCGGCGAAAACTGAGCATTTAAGAAAGGAAGAAAATTTGATTGTCAAACTACATGCTAAACCAGGAGAGGTGTCGGTTTAGCGTCTGGTTTAGCTTTCCGGCCGGAAATTGGCGGAAAGTGGAGATTGGGGGAAAGAGAAGAAACTTGTTATGTCAAGGAGCCGTTTAGGCTAGGGATCAACGGATTTTTTTTAATTTGTTAATCTACCATTGCACCAGCAACTGTAGTGATCATGTTGGTTAGATTGTTTGACGAGAAACCGACAAAACAGAAAATTTTCAGTTGAATCCAGATTTCCGTTTTTGTGTACCTTCGACTGTCTGCCACGAATGATGTAAATTGCTACCTTCCCTGTAAAAATAAATCTTGCAGTATTTGCTCATAGGATTAATCTTGTCTCTAAAAAGATAAATCTTATCTCTAATTCGGATTAATCTTATCTCAGTAGAGATAAAGTTAATCCCAGTAGCAAACACTGCAATTAACTTTACTCCTTACTCGGAGAAACTTTCTTCAGTGCTATTGACAAGTGCGAACCGTACCGTTCGGGATCCCTCGGAAACATTCGGTCTTCTTTCGGTGTATTTGTGCATCTGCGCTTACGATGCAGTTTGCGTGACACTTAGGCTATGGCGAATTTCTAAAGCTAGAACATTTAAAAAAAAAAAAGAGATGGAACTTGTCCCATAGTAACGGTCTAACCAGGCAGTATGAATCATTACGTATGGTAGAATCGAATAACGCTGAAGCGACTTTTTTTTAGCACCTGTGACTTTGCACGGGTAATGGGGTTTCCTTTTATACAGCGAGAGTCCATCGAATTTCTACGGAGAAACGAAATACTCGGAAGTTCGAGTCTTGGGTTGGCCTCAAGAAAAACGTAAAACTATGACTGGTCCTTAACCTTTAATAGAGAGACTTTCCCGATGAAATACTTCAGAAATAGCGCCTTTCGGAATTTACAATTACTTGCCACGTGAAATAAGCAATTTTCTTGTTAACGCTTCTTGTTAACGTTAAAAAAGTAGGAAAACGAAGCAAAAGAAAAGAAAGTGTGGCTGGTCTTAAAGTTTGACTGAAAAGGGCAGAGATAGGACAATCCAGCTACCGATCACCTATACACTTAAAGTGGCTTGAAGACCCGACTAAAATGCGTTACTTCGTTGCTCCGCTATTCGAGAATGTTCGATTTTCAAACATTGGAAATTCCTGTTAGATTTGTTGTACCTGTTCCGCAAGATGATCCCTGGCCACTGAAAAGCCGCGTTTCGATTGGGACTCAGATTTTCTGCGTCTTTGTAAAATTTGGCGTCGTGAGGACGGCCGTAGATATTCTGAACGTCATTCTAGAGCAAACAGTGAAAAAAAAATCCCTTTACACAATCCAATAATGCAGTGTATTCAGTTAAATGATACAAATAATTTGTCATTTCAGTTAAACTTTAAGTTGCATTTTTATCCGTTTCAGAAGCGATTGGAAGCTCTCCGTCTATCCCAAGATGATGTCCATGGGCAAAGGTCACCTATTCCAAAGTCTCCCGTGAAGGCTGTCCCCGTCTCGGATGACGGATCTCCCCCCGGTGTAGACCGAGGCGGAAAAAGCAGCATCGACTCCTTGAATCCACTCACACCTCAAGGTAAGAGAAAGGGGTTGGCAGCTTCTGTGAATAACTCCTTAGAAGGCAATGAAGTTAGTGGGTTCTTTATAACTAGTGAACTGAAGACAAAAATGCTCTCAGCAGGGATTGGAAGCCAGGGCCGTGCGCTTACAAGGCGACCGCCCTGTCGCGAATCCCGCTGCGATTCTGTAGCTGCTACAAAACAACACTGAAGAAGAAGTCTTGCTCGCGATTCCCCGCTTGAGGAGTCCCCGCGTTTTTGTTTGTCCTGGGGATTCACTACCCGTATTCTCGCGAGTCCCCACGGACTTGGAATGCTCCGATTATCATCACCGTCATCAAAAAGGACTCCCTTTCAGATTCAGCGGGGAGTCAATGTTTGCTGGTGTTGGTGATATGTAAAATATTAACAAGAGCTACGAGCTCATATGGCACTTGTACGAGTAGGCTGTACAAGAAAGTAGATGAGAACGTCACAAAATACACCCGCCATCCAAAAATGCGGTTCGGAAATAGAAATAGGATATTTAGTTTCACTCATTTCTGAGCAGTTCCGGGATCGTCTCGATTGTCTGTAGCAAATGCACATGACTGTTCAAACTTTCATCCCAATAAATCCATTTGTTTGATCCTTAGACGTGTTACACGATTTCCGGTACTCACTCTATCTCCACCTACCGTGGCCGAACCTGGTTCGGAATAAAAAAAAATCGACCACCTAAAGCTTCTTCGTTTATACCATCTATCAAGTTTCACTCGAATCTGAGCATTTTTGGAAAGTTCCTCATTCGGTCCATCCGTTTGGTTTTTGTGCATGTCAAAGGTCCCCCCACCCCCAATTCCCCTAATCGTGGTCGCATATGGTTCGAACGCATCTTTTACATGTCGAGGCCATCGATTCGCATCACCCATGAAGTTTCACTCGAATCAGACCACTCGTTTGCAATTTATAGAAGTCAATTTCCATATTTCTCTTCTCTTGCTCCCCAAAAATGCTCGGATCTAGGAACGGAAGTTTCCGGGGGTATGTTGTGTCAGGTTCTGAAGTCAAGATAATTCGGGTCGCTTATATGCCTGCAAAGTTTTGTTGTCGTCTTACATCTGGAACTATTCTAACTCTTTTATTCAAACAATGTTTACAACGGATACGTCAGCTATGATTTTTCATCAGCGATATTTCGGCCCTTCTTGGCAAGGGTCCTCGTCAGGCTGTCAATCCTCTGGTTCAACTTCGGGGAAGGAAACAAACCTGTAATAAATAACTGAAGCTTCTACCGACTATAAATATCTTATTAAAGTAAATTATCTTCAAATACCACTATAATGAAAAAACTAGTCCTGAGATTTAATTTTTACAACGACGCTGTTTTTGCTGCACGATTGGGGCGATGACAGGAAAAGGGGGTTCAAAGTCAGCTTGGGCTCAAAGAATATTTATTCTAACTCACGACTACCGGAATTCCAGGAAACCCCCTCCAACTCCTCCCACAGAGCCCCGAAACCATCTGGCATGGTCAATTTCATCTAGGCCTAATGCTTGTTCCATCCATTAAGTTTCGTCCCAATCCCTCTGCTTTTAGAGTTTCTTGAGTTTTCCACCCCCCCCCCCCCCCCATCCACACAGGTATCGGACCCGACCCAGACGTGACACTGAACGTCCGAGGCGATAGCTCACCAGACAAGTTTCATTCAAATCCGATCACCCGTTCAAAAGTTATGCACGCCACTAGATTCCGGACTCGCCATCCACCCACTCCCCCCACGATGGTCGGGTCGGGGAAACGGCTGTTCTCAAGTCAATCTGTTCGGATCCCTGACATACCTGCCAAGTTTCATCGCCCTAGGACATCAGGAAGTATGCCGAACTCGCGGGATCGCTAGAAATCCGGACTCCCATCCCAACTCCCCCACAGTGCCCTGATCCGGTCCGGTTATGTCAATGACGTGTCTAGGACCTGTGCTTGTTTTTCCCACCAAATTTCATCCCGATCCCTCCACTTTAAGCGTTTCTGAAAATTTCCGGTTCCCTCCTCCAACTCCCCCCAGTGTCATCGGATCCGGCCCGGATTTAAAGCGAGATGTCTGAGACACGAGGTCATCCTAAATATCAATTTTCATCAAGATCCGATCACCCGTTCGCAAGCTAAAAATACCTCAAATTTTGGCTTCACCCTCCCTCCACTCCCCCCCCCCCCAGATTGTCGAATCGGGGAATTGACGATTTCCGATTTAATCTGGTCGGGTCCCAGACATGCCTGTCAATTTCCATCGTCCCAGCACAGCAGGAAGCATGGAACTCGCGGGATCACTACGAATTCGGACTTCTCCCCCCCCCCAACTCCCCCAAAGTGAGCGGATCCGTTCCGGTTATATCAGTCACGTATCTAGGACTTTTGCTTGTACTTTCCACCAAGTTTCATCCGGATCCCTCCACTCTTAAGTGTTTTCCAAGATTTCCGGTTTCCCCCTCCAACTCCCCCCAGTGTCACTGGATCCGGTCTGGATTTAAAATGGAGGGTCTGAGACACGAAGTCCTTCCATATATCAAGTTTCATTAAGATCCGATTACCCGTTCGTAAGCTAAAAATATATCATTTTTCCTATTTTTTCCGGATTCCCCCTCCCTCCACTCCCCTCCAGATGGTCAGGAAGCGACAATTTCTAATTTAATCTGGTCCAGTTCCTGATATGCCTGCCAAGTTTCATCGTCCTAGCTTTTCTGGAAGTGCCCGAACTAGCAAAACCGGGACCGACAGACCGACAGACCGACTGACGGACAGAAATTACAATCGCTATATGGCACTTGAGTAAGCTCAAGTGCCATAAAAACAAGAGAATAAACAGAACCACAAATAAAGCGGATCCAGACTAATTTCGTCAACTGCATATATTTTTTGGGGAGAACAAAATCCGTTTTGGAAGCATTTCCCGTGTTCTCGCTGTTTTCTGTACGCGGAGTCCGAGTGGAGTGACTCCCTTTATTCTCGCCGTTCCCTTCGAAACCCCGAGGGGTCCTTGGGGAACGGCGAGATACGCCTTTTGTGTGAATTCACAGTTACACGCTTTACAAACACGTGGTAACCTATTTTCAAACAAAACGGTTAAAAACCATGTTTTGAACCCTCCGTTTCTCGTAAATTTGTGTTTTTAAGCCCAGTAGGATCAGCCAACTTCGGGTAAGGGTAAAAGTCCCTTGTAGGCTATAAAGAGTGTCTTGTGGGTCCTGAATCCCGTTCCGGTATTCAACCATCCGGGAAGGATGGAATATCTCCTAAAACAGTCAAATATGGATACTAAATTAATAACTTAGTACCAGCAAAGCGACCTATTAGCATTTTTTCGCACTTGTTATTACTGTACTCTCGCACTGAATCGAACTTACGACAAATTGCCCTCTTGTTCGTTCGCCTCAAGGTAGTGCCGCTTTTTTCTTTTCTTTTTTACCGATTTTTTGGAGAATCGCTGTAGTTGGAAAATTTGAGCTACTGCTACAAGATTCTAGCAAAAAACGTACAAAATGGATACAGGTAGGCTACAGAAAAACTGATGTTAGCTGAAAAGTCGGGAGAGAGTAACTTAAGAGACACAACCTACTTATTTCCTTGTTCTTCTATAGATTTATAATGCCATTGCAAGCTTTTGAACATAAGTAAAAATCCGCATTTTTGTTATTTAAATTATTAGCCTCCTTATCAGAGCAAAATAACACTAGAGAGTAGCGCCAAGACCTATGCTCTCCATGCTTTGCAAACGTACCATACTCGTAGCGCCGCCCACTGCGTTTGCTGCATTTAAAGCGAGACAGACTAGCGGGTCTAGAAATTTCTAGTAAAGCAAAGGTGCGGCCTGTACACACCAAGGAAACAGCGGAGGCGGTGTCATTTCATGCAATTTTCGGAATATGAAGTTATTGGAGACAGCGCTGGTGAACTGAATGAGTTTCAGTAGGGATGTTCTCTATCGCTAGTGGTGATAGTGTCGCTGCTGTTCGAGTGTGTGTCAATTTTGTCAAGTCTTGGCGCTATTCCTAGTGTTATTTTGCTTGGCTCCTTATATAACTGAAGCTTATCGTCGAGCGCGGACCCTTATACGATTCTGTAGCTGCTACAAAACAACACAGAAGAAGTTTTGCGCTCGATTCTTTGTGTCACCCACAGTTAAAGAAAGAATCAGCCAACTCCAAGCAATGTTTCGCACCTACACATAATAATAATAATAATAACTGTATTTAAAAGCCCAGGGGCCATATACATAATACAACAACAGTACATATTACAAAGGAAAACAACAACAATAATTTCCTACGGCTATGAAGCCCCACTACTAAGCTTGGTCGCTCTTAGCTTCATCGCTCCGTCCATAAACTCGCACACCTTTGTTATAACCCTTTCCGTAGTGCTATTCAGGATATCCGGAAGAAGCAAAACACTCCCCTTAAAATGGGACGAAGTAGGCAAACAAGCTCTAACTAACATAAACAAATATTGATGTATGAGCATTACAACGAGTTTTCCCTCTCTTTATCTCTCTCTTTGCTTTACACTTATCCCATTTATTTTTTCCCATTCACATTTCCGTTATTCTCCAGGTAACTTTCCTAGAAGGAACCTTTTACTAAATATAGGATAGTAAAAAAAAAAAAAAATCCCCCACAGGAATTTTTCCTATGGTGGCCTTTATTCCTTAATGGTGACGTTTCTGAGGCCAGTAAACTCCTACTTGATTTACTTCGCATATTATATCTCAAGAATCATGTTTAGTTCTTATTAATCGATCAATATCACTCCATTAGCATCTGGCCGATTTGAATTATTGAGAGCTTGGTCAGTGATCACACTGGGCTCAAAAACCAGCCTATTCGACAAACAACTGAAAATCCCCAGGGGACGTGAGATTGATGGGCTTTATGGCCCGAAAAGCCAGGAAATGAGCCAAGTGTGACCAAGGTCTGATTCCAGAGACCCGTTTTCTAATACTTTAATACTAAATATAGGATTATGCTAATGCAGCACCTGCTATGTGACCACAGCAGTTATAAAATCTCAATCTTTGCTTCTTTTCTCCAGCTTTCTGACGTTCAGAGGTAGAAAATCAAAATAAAATCTTGCGATAAACAACACGGTCCGTTCCGAATACTGATTATTTCACTTCATTCTCCTCCATTTTCGTTATAAACTGTTATTTTCGAGACGGAAAATATTCAGGACATGTTTGAAATTAAAAGTAAGAACTACTATTATTATGTTTATAGTGGACAATCTCAGTAAACATCTTCAGTGTACGGGGGCTTCCCCGAAACCGGTTTGAGGCGAACAGATGGTCTGAATTATTCACAAGATTGAAAAGGTAACCGGGGATGGCCCCTTACGTCTATGGGGTATCATTATTTTGGTCCACCCTTCCTTCCCAGCGACTTGGTGAAATGACGGTCCTGTTTGAAGACCGTGAATTATAACAGCAATTAATGTTGAAGCTAAAATATGATACAACGCTTTCACTGAAAATGAAGCGATATTTGAACCAACGCTAACTAGTAGGCACGCCCACATTAAACTTCATAGTTATCGAAATTAAGCATAACTGGGAAATATTTTTTTTTTTTTTAATTATGTATTAACCGCAAAGTTATGACACTTTACGGGGCGTCCCGTCGCTTATGAATATTTTTGCTCGTAGAGGTAATTTCTAGCTGATAGTTTTGTCCTGCAGCTAAATGACCACAAAATGTCTCACCATGACTGCCGGATTACTGGATTCGCCCAGGTTACGGGTTCAGAAACCATCCGTCTTTCCGGCGAGGGCTCACGAGGGCTGCGTAGAAAATAGCGATCATTTCATCCTGTAGTTGCTGTGGTTATCTCACTGACCAGAGTTTTGTCCGGCCAAAAATAAAATTTGGTCGGAAAAAAGATCCGGCGATTTATTTCGTTGTTTCCACGAACACGTGAAAAATCAGAAATAAGATCTTTTCCATTTCCGCCCTATCCTTCTTCTGGGAAAAACATCTGATGTTGAAGAAGATCCCACCAATTGTATATTGCTGGTCAGAAAATACCAAACCAGGCTTGATCCAACATTTGGCCAAAATCTGGCAAAATTTTAATTTCGAAAAAGTTAGGCCGAATTTTTATAAACCGTAGATAGGAATCAGGGCAGTGTAGCTTTTCTTTGTAGAGATGAGGATGGGATTTGTTGAATTTAAAAAAAAAATTGTTGAAAACCCATCGGTTTACTTCGAACTTCGCTGCACCCATCCTCATGTTATCCTTTTGAGGCCTAGATGGAAGCTCACTGGGCTCAAATCGGCGCCGATTTGACAATCCGATGACAATCGGCGCAGAAATCTGCGCAGACTTCTCGGCTGAAAATAAGTCTGTAAACCTGCGCAGATTCGGTCGGTCGCCGGTGAGGTTCTGAAAATCCTCAGGGGACGTGACAGTTGATGGCTTTGGAGCAGCTTGGTGATAATCAGCAGTCTGCAATTAGGGGTGTGAGATCGAAACTTGACCAGTTTTGAAACAATTCAGTTTTAACTATGTTGGGCTAGTGAGAACTATCATGAGTTTGTTTTCAATTTTTAGGTGAAGAATGCCATCAATCACATCAATTTTTTGTTTTCTGCCAAAAAAATAACAAGCAACATCTGTTTGATGTCTTTCTCCTTTTTTTTCAAGTGAAAAAAAAAAAAATACTTATTTACATTATTTTATTGTCAACAGCACAAAAAAATACCTGTATATTTCCTCGAACAAACTACTTTTTCTTTGATTTTGTGACCACTTCGGCGCCTAACCCCCCCCCCCCCCCTCCCCCCTCGAAGAAAGAAAAAAGCTAATCTGGGCGCTCGGAGAGCGCCCGACCACAAAAGTTCACCTAAACGGGCGCTCATTCAGGAAAGCTCAATGGACGGGGGGGGGGGGGGCACTGCGCCCGAAAGAGTCAGGAAGGCTAGTTCAGGTTTACTAAGAAACTGAGTTTACATCCAGCTTGGACCTCGGTTGTTCTCGGTTATCGAGCGTTTGAGACTTCAGGAATTAAATTCTCAGTCGCATGTTTTGAGCTTACCAGATTGACTATTTTATCACGATCTGTTATGTACCATATCTCTCATTTCATGTCAAAATAAGGCTTATTTTCTTGTGGTGCACAATTTTCAGGATCTGTTAGTTTCTTAACAGAATAGAATTTGATAATAAGTATTTTCCTCCAGTGCGACGCTGTAATGGCGGGCCTGATCATTGTAACAAGTCGTTTTTTTTTTTTTTTTTCTTTTTTTTTTTAACTGGAAATGCAGAACAATGTGCTCTGTTTCAAGTTTTTTTTTACTAAATGATCAGTAGGCTACTTCTTTTTCGGAGAGGGTCAAACTGAAGCACATTAACAACTTCCATCTAAATATCTCACATTTTCTGGATTTCTCGTGACCGAAGACAGACGGGAAGATCCATGCCAAGTGGCCCTTAATTTCGTTTGGGATTCGAAAAGACTTATTCTGATCATGCAGGATTTCAAAAATGTTAGCCGGTGGCGCATTTAGGCTCGGAATTTTGGGGCTTGGTCACATTAAAATCTGGACTTCGTGGAGGGGGGGGGGGCAAGCCCTTCAAACCGCCCCTGAGCTCGTAGATAAGACTAGGCTTCTTCCGTCTTCAACGCTTGCAGGTATCGCATGTTTTAGTACTACATAATAGTAATAATAATTTGTTGGTAAAAGCCTAATACGGCCATAGAATTGACGCCTGAAGCGCCAACAACAATTTATAACACTAAAAAGGAGAACACAAACTATTTTTTTCTTTTCGTTGCATTCGAAACGAAAAAAAAGACCTCACGAATTAAAGTTTTATCTGTCGACTTTAAGATACCAGGGAACCCAATGAAGGAAGCTCTTGGCACTGTCCTAGAAGGTGGTCTATGGTATCTTGCCCAGTGCAACAAAGTGGGCAGTTGTAATTCTCCTCACCGACACGTTTTCGCCTATCAAAAACTTTCTTTCTGTACCGGAATGGAAGAGATTTAGCCCGGAGTTGGAACCATACCCTAAGTACCTTTAGCCGACAGTCCTAATTTAAAAGAATACTCAAATTCAAATGTATTTTGTTATTTGTCTATAATAGAATAGTGTCTCTGATTTATCCAGTGCTGCCTGCCATTTTTGAATTTCCTGATCCCGTAATACCTGCTCAAATTGTCCCAGCAACTGTGACTGGTCATCTGGTCCCAGACCATCGTTCCAAGCCAAAGATAAACCTGCTTTATAGAGCATGGTTTTCACTTGGAATGGCCAAGACCGAGGACCCCTCGACTCCATTAAGCATTATATGCAATTTTTAGTAACATATGCGACGAAAAGCTAAGGGCGGCAGGGCGCCGGCAGGCGCCCTGCCACGCCCCCTCGAATTTTGGCTAGCGACGCCCCTGCTAACAGCTATCCCTGCTGTCTCTTTGTATCCATCTTTCGTAATATCGGCTTTCCGAAAAGGCAAGGAAGCTAAAAGCCAATTTATGTTACCTGGCACCAAAGGAAATTTTGAATTAGCTAGGTGGGGAAGGAAATTGGGGCTTTGGGACATAGGGTCGCATTTACGAAATGTGCAACGCAAAGAAGCTGAGAATCTGACTAGCTTAGCCTATTTGAAAGAGCGATCCAAGGGAATTGAGAGTTTTAACCGGGTTTTAACTTCTATATATCTTGCACATTGAATCTCTGGGGATGCCCCATACTCTCGAAACTTTGGGGACCCATTCACCCGAAGGGCTGCTCACTCCCAAAATGGTTGTACAGTTGTGCCCGGTGCCTAGTCGGTGCCCGTGGCCAGTGGTGCCCAGCCGGTGCCAGCGGTGCCGGTGCCCAGGGAGGGTGTACAGTGGTGCCCAGCGAGTGAGCAACCCCTCGCATTCACCAGTTCTATCAGGTCTTTACACTTTGTAACCAGGGAATGTGTTTACAGTTCAAGCCTAACGCGAATACAAGAACTAAGATAAAATTTGAACTCGGTTCCTGTCCCGATGAAAAATTTATTTCAAAATAGTACAATGAAGTAGTACGAAAAAGTTGCATGCAGTACTAACGATGCTACTACATGCTTCTACTTCAAGGCTACCGTGTTACTGCATACTACTATATGCTACTATTAGCAAGACTGGATGCTACTATGGCAAGACAGGATGCCACTGGATACTACTACATAAGATTGGACCAGTCTGAGGCACATTAAATGATAGTATTCTTTGCGATTACATATCATTACATGCAACGTTTTCGTACTACTACCATACTACTACGCAGTCTATAAATTTTTCATCGGGGTTAAACCTGTGGTGACATTGCATGACTTTATATGCTCCACACGGGATTGAGAAGTCTTTTCTGCCTTTCCCTTTCCCTCAGGTGCGCGTTAAAAAAAAAACAAAAAAAAAACTTAAAGTCCGTATACAAACATTAACTTCTTTAGGTTGCGTCACTCAAATCCACACTGTGGGTCTCCATGAGGGTGAGGCAAGAGTTCGGGCATCAAACATTCCTCTCCTCAATAGCAAGCCATCTCGATGAAGAGAAAGAAAAAATAGAAAGAAGGGATCCAAATCTCAGCAAGTTCATGTCTGAAAATCACTAATATGCCATTACTAACCCTTCACATATGATTTTGACTGCTCATGGTGAGAATTTAGTCATTTATTTTTTATTTATTTATTTATGACCCGCTTTTTGCGTAACAGCGGAGTATGAATAAAATACAAAAGTAAAATATACATATTAAAACACTTACACGACAACATTCTTTTCATATAAATAAAAAACACACTAAATAGACTTAAAATTTGTACACACTGACAAGCACATTAATCGGGTTCAGGAATGAAAAACTCGATAATAATTTCATGGGCTGAGAGGGCAGGATGTTTGTGGAGGGAAAATAGATTTGAATGCGAACGAAAAAGTGTATTAATACTATCCTGAACATTAAAATTCGAAACCAATTTACGATTAAGAAAAGATCTTGGAAGATACATCAGAATCTAATCCCGACATCGCTTAATCGTCCGTAATGGGTAACAAACGATGAGCCATGGGCTGTAGACGCGATAGACAACTAAAGGAGATGGATGTACTCGCTGTTTTTTTCATAACAGAGTGATATTTTGAGGTGTAAGGAAATAGAGACCAAAGTTGGTTTTTGGTGTGTTTTGACAGCATCTTTAAGTATCAGCGCAATGTAAAAAAAAAAAAAAAGGGCACAACTCTCTCGCAAGGCTCCCTTTCGTCCGGGTCTGGTATCAAAATTACATATCTCCTGCTACAAAAATTGAAATAAAGGAAAATCTTCTAAAACTGCGGAAATACAAATTGAGATTCTTCGTTCTGTCATTCTTTCTAATGTCTCTTCGTTCGCCCATAAATTATTCACCTTCTCCATACTGAACGAACATTGCATGTTCACTCTTACACCTTGCAAAAACACAAATTTTTGTTGTTGAAAATAACGCAGACAAAAATCATCACCGCACCCGAGCAATGCAAATATGAGAGTCATGAACACTGAGAAACACAAAACTATTATTTTTTCCTCACGGTGCACCACCGGGATCGACTAAAAAGAGGCGCGGCACGAAATAGTGTAGGAGGCACGAGTACTAAAAAGAGGCGCGGCACGAAATATTGTAGGAGGCACGATTACTAAAAAGAGGCATGGAAACTAAAAGGGTCCTTTCAGGCTTCAGTGTGAGGGGCAGGAACAAATGTTCCAATGTGCCTTCTTTTAGGATCTGGAGTTACGAACTCTCACTTACTTGTCTACTTCTACTACCTGCCAATCTCTTTTTATTACTCGTGCCTCCTTTGCCATGCCGTGCCTCGTTTTAATCAGTCCCGTGCAGCTTCTTGCAAATCCTGGTAACATTTCAGGTGACAGAATTAAACAACGTAAGTCGTCATTCGAACAGCAGAAATATTATCGGAAATCTGGAAAAATGTGTGTCGCAAATATATCATTGCGAGGGAGGGAAAGGGGCGTGAAGGTCAGAGTGACATCATGTGATATAGCGTAATACGGTACTGCCAATAAACTAGCCGGGAATTCACTTCACAGGAAGTGAATCATTATGGGAACTCGTCAGCGGTTTATCCGACTAAGCATCATGTGTGATTGACTTACGAGCACGAGGGCTGCAACTTTTAATACATTTTGACTCGCCAAAGCGTGAGGTGTCAGGAACTCCGTCACATTTGATTGCGGTAACGGATAAATCAGCTGAGATGTCAGCTGACCTGTCCGTTTAACGCAGTAAAATGCTCGGTAAAATGTGATTCGCAGTCAGCTGGGCGGAAGAAGAGTACGAGGGCTGCAAGTTTTAATACATTTTGACTCGCCAAACCGTGAGCTGTCAGGAACTCGGTAACATTTGATTGCGGTAACGGAAAAATCAGCTGAGATATCAGCTGACCTGTCCGTTTAACGCTGTAAAATGCTGGGAAAAATGTGATTCGCAGTCAGCTGGGGCTGAAGACGAGTATGAGGGCTGCAAGTTTTAATACATTTTGACTCGCCAAACCGTGAGCTGTCAGGAACTCGGTCACATTTGATTGCGGTAACGGATAAATCAGCTGAGGTATCAGCTGACCTGTCCGTTTAACGCAGTAAAATGTGATTCGCAGTCAGCTTGGGCTGAAGGAATTCTTATAACACCTTCGCAACATAGAATATGGTTGTTTATTCAACTGGAAGGCCATACAGGATTAATGACTGATGACGGCATTTAGTGACATGTATCAAAGAATACAAAACGTTGCACCTTAATCAAACTAAACTAAACTTTAGGTTCAAAGTTTGAACTCTTTAAGTACGATAGGGTTAGGGTTCGTAGATTTCAGAATACTGGGAAGCAATAGGCTATAAACCCACCCCCAACAAATTTAACCCTCAAATGCGAAAGCGCTTGGCACTCAACGAGGAAGCTGGCCGAAGGTGGCCTCCCCTCGGCCATCTTTACTCCTACTAAAAAGTGTATTTTTTTTGCTGATGATTGGCTGACTAGTAGTTCGGAGCTAAAACCAAGTTTTCAGGGTAACAGGATGTAGCCCCAGCTTAAAATAGACAGTTTGAGGTATCTGAATTTTGAAGTCTCGCTTGCCAATCTATAGCAAGTCAAAAAATTACCAAAAACAATGTAAATATTGGAAAATGGGCTCGCATAAAAATATTTCTTCTTTTTTTTTTAGAAAATTCATTGAGCTCAACCGAGCTAGAACTAGGATTAGAGAATGAGTCAGCGAACAAAAGCCACAAGCAACAACGAGTGAGCAAAATGTACACCATTTATCACTGGAGGTGTTGCTACCTAGGCGAGATCCAGGGATGAGAGATCAGTATTCTGGGTACTCTAAGGTCTCCAAGGAGTAGACGATCTTATAAGAAGTTTGCCACGTTTCCGGAAACTTTTTCTGTGGAACTGAATCCGAAATTTGGATGAGTGAGGATGGACTTGATGGTCTTTTATCTTCCTGGAACACGAGCAGGGGAAAACCTTTAGATTTCCCGTACCGCGAGCCTGATTTTTCCGAGTATTTATCGAATCCCCTGGCTCTTCGAAGAACAAAAATACTATGATGGGTATAAATACCCGGAAATTAAATATTTATAAAAGGACGTTATTTTCGTTGTTGTTACAGTTTTGTCTCCTTTAGTAGAAAAGTATTTGTTTATTGATGTATTTGGGGTTTACCATTTTACCGCCATCTCAGTAAACTTGGGGGCGGGGGAGGGGGGAGGCAAAGCTCGAATCTGGACCCAATCTCAGGCTTATTGCACAGACTCAAAATGTAACTGCTCTTTTAGGGCTGAACTTAAAGTAGTTTTCGAAAATACCTTGAAGTTAAGTCACTGCTTTGCATTTTTGGCTGAACCTGTTTTGCGGACAAAAAAGATCGTCCAGGAAGAATACTTTTTGATCTAGGGGGTCCACGCCCCCCACTCCCAGAACCTTCATGGCTATGAGCAGTAAACCCTATTCCTCTGCAGCCAAAGCCGTATCCAGGGGGGGGGGTTCACCCCCCCCCCCTCCGAAACTTACAAAAATACTCATTTGTATAGGCTTTTCCCTCTAATCTATTTCTTTTTTGTACCTTTTTGTCCGACCCGCAGGAGCTCTCCCCCCCCCCGAAAGGCACCCCCCCCTCGAAATAAATTCCTGGATACGGGCCTGTCTGCAGCATTCAGTCACTCTGTACTTGTCCAAGCCAGTGTAGTTGTAATGGCGCAAACTTGTTTTAAATGCGCACTGGCAACATTCGAAGCCAATCTTCTACAAACTAGCAATAAACAGAGCAAGTATCACATTTAATAAATATTATCTTTATAATAATCGGCGACGTAAGCTAGGTAGGCTACGGGATTCGGTGTCATAAACAATTCTCACGTGAAGGTAATATGTTCCTTCGTAATGTTTGTTCTCACACTCCGTTACATCTGTATTTTCAGTAGCCTACTGAATTATCAATATCGGTAGCCTAAGTAATCTATATTATATATATAACCTCTATGGTTGTAATGGCGTGAGCTTGTTTGAATTGCGCAGTGCCAATATGTGATCAACTCGAAATAAAAGCTGTTGCCCCGGAAAGCTAGAAAGCCAGGCCTCTACAGACCAGCCAACCACGAACTTCTTATCTGTGCATAGCCTATGCCAAACGCTGGATAGCTGTTTGTACCCTAACCGTGACTAACCTCACTACAGATGAATTCTGATTGGTCGATTTCAGAGCTTCACTCAAATCATCAATCTTTTATTGGGTCCCAGTATCCAGCATTTGGTATAGTGTATCCAGCGTTAGGCATAGAGTATACCAAACGTTAGATATACCCAGCGTTTGGCATAGGCTTTCCCAAAATCAGGGGTTTGTGGTAGATTGCTGCAGACTGAATTGGGTGCCATAAGCAATTCTCACCTGGAGGCAATATGTACATTCGTGATTTTCGTTCTCACACTCGGTCACATTCTAATTATTCAGTATAGAGATACAATATTGATAAGTAATCTGCATTAACAGAGCGCTGAGTTCTTGACCACAGATCCCTCAAAATTTATCGGCGTAGAAAAAGGCAATTACCCTGTAATCGAGTAATCGCCGTTTTCACGGTCAAGTGTGAACTTGGGTAAATAAGTGAAACGTCAAATTACCGACTATTCAAATCAAAAGCGCGCGCTACAAAATTAAACCCCAAAAATCCCATTATTACTTCATTGTTCGCTGAAACCATTGAAATGCCCATAGCTAGGACTTAATGGTAAAATGTCTGTTATTTGCGATGTAGGAAAGCGAAAGTTTTTGAAAATTATTACTGCTTTCTCTGTTGTGTTAAAAAACTGACTTATTAGTATTTCTTATTCAGTAATATGTATTTCCACTTAGGAAGTTGGTATCACTGGTCACGATTTTTTGCTTGTTTGTCACGCATGGGGTTGATAATTACCGAGAAACTTCGATATGAAAATGGTTGTGGATCGCTACACTGTACAAATTTTATCCGAGTAAGGATTAAAGTTAACTGCAGTATTTGCTACTGGGATTAAGTAATCTTTACTGAGATAAGATCAATCCCAATTAGAGATAATATTATCTTTTCAGAGACAAGGTTAATCCCAGTAGCAAATACTGCAAACAAATTTTTTACACTGTACTTTAAATTTCGGTTTTGAATAACCATTACCATTCAGTAGGAAGGATTATTGCAAAACAAGCAAATCTTTTCCGCAAAATCCTAACACCAGCCAATATCGCTTGTAAAACTACTTTTCTGATACGAAATACTTCGTATCAGAACCAAAGTATCCTTTCTGATTGAAAGATTTAATTGACGTGGGGAGGAATTGGAGAGAAATCATCACCATTCCATAGAATGATGGTTCTGCAAAATCCTAACACCAGACAACATAACAAAGATCGTAAACCACATTGGCCTGGCATATCACAACAAATCAACGAAGAAAACAACGAAAATGGGGTTTGTAAAACGAATACTGGAAGAAAAGGCAAATATTTCGGGAGGACAACCGCCCCCCTTCTTCAGCGCAGACAGAAGATTTCGAGGGAAAATGCCAAAACGAGGATGAAGATCAACAACCAAGAAAAACGAAACAAAGCCAAAAACCAACAATAAACCGAAAATTAAAACCAAAATTGGAAGAATTGAAAGCCTAAAATAAAGACAGCGAGCCAATCACCAATACCTGCGAATAACAGTTAGGACTGATCTCGCTCGGTATTAGCCAGAGCAAAATAACTCTAGAGAGTAATCAAATCAGAGCCAGCGCTCGTTAACGATTGGCTGAGTTTCAGTAGGGATGTTCGTGTCCTCTAGTGGAGCTAGTGTCGGTGCGATTTGACTGTGTGTGACTTTCGTGCATTACTCTCGAGAGTTATTTGTCTCTGGTACTAGCGAGTGACTGAAGAAGGGAGGCGGTTGTCCTCCCGAAATATTCGCCTTTTATTTCAGTATATTCGTTTGCCTTTACAAACCCCATTTTCGTTGGTTTCGTCCTTGATTTTTTGTGACAATATAACTGTTTTCGAGACAAATATCCTTTTGAATGCTTTCGATGTGACTCCTTTAAACCACAAGTAGGTATTCCGCTTGTCTTTTAAACAGGGATCATTTCTTTGTTAGTTCGTCGTTCGAAGATTAGAAAAAAAAACTGTTTTTTCAACTTTTTCAACTGTCGTGAATCTATGTAGGAGGAAATGTCTTTTTACTTTTACTTCCCTTTTTCTCGTTTCTGCGGTTGTTCTTTTGCCGCTCCAAATCCGCTGAATTTCTGAAATTACCTTGCAGAAGCACTACGGACTTACGGCCCGAGGCTAACGGAATACGAACGAAATGAAATACGTCATTATCAAGAAGTATGGTTTCTCGGTCTAGACGGCAGGAAAATCCATGGGGACGAAGGAGGACAGAGTAATGCCGGATATGACGACGACAACGGAAGTTACAATAAAGTAAGTGGATTTAGAACCGTTCCGCGTGGTTCGAAAGGTTATGCAACGTCGCTTTGCTGCAGCGGGATCAAGATAGGCTCAAAATAAGTAGTCGCACTGAAAGATGAACAAAAGGGAATTGCTGAAGCAAAACTGAAAGGTTTTTTCACGATAAAAACTCTTTAGAAATATCGTTTTTCGTAGCAATACCTGCCCTGTTAGTTATGCAACGTCCCTTTGCTGTTGCGGGATAAAGATCAAGGATAAGGCTCAAAATTAGCAGTAGCACTGAAAAAAGAACTAAAGGGAATTGTTACAGCAAAACTGAGAGGTTGTTCACGATAAACCAGTAATGTGGTTTCGAGGGTGGTTGATAAGGCTAGGTCTTGAATAGGGTCACTGGGACCTTGTGGATAGCGTGATTTTCTTCTGAAGACCGGCAGGCCTGACGTTAATTACCACTTAATTTAAAACATACTTAATTTTGTTTAAAAGAAAGTTGAAGAAATTTTTAATTGAAAAAGGTGGTTGAATTTCTTGGGTTGTTGGAAGGGGGTGTAGGGAGGCGGGAGTGAAGAGGTGGGGTGGGGGGAGGTGAGATGGGGGGCGGTGGGTAGGTTGTGACGAGGGAATCATTTTTCTTTCCTATATTCTTTTTTTCTCTCTCTCTTTCTTTACCTCTTTTTTCTTCTTTTTTTTGAAAATATATTAGATTAGTTTTTATGTCATTATTTATTGAATAATTTCAAGTTAAAAGGTGGTTAGAAGATACAGCCACCCACAGGATTTTTGTCTTTTATGTGGTTGTTGAGTTTTTTGTACAATGTAGTTGTGTTTTTTTTTGTGAAATAAAAAAAAATCTGAATCTGAATAAAAAAAACTCTCAGAACCAATCAACAAACAAGGGGTAGGAATGTCCTAGGTCGCCTAGGGCTCAGGCGCACTCTTCTCTTTCTCTCTCAATAAATAAATGTATACTCAGCTACGTATTTACAACAAGTCCCCTTGGTCAACAAGATGTTAAGTTGCCATCGCGACGGAAGTAACCTAGGACATCCCTACCCCTCATTTGTTGTTTGGTTTTGAGAGTTTAACCTAACGTTAGGCCCGCCGGTCTTCAGATTTCTACGCTATCAACCAGGTCCCAGTGACCCTATTCAAGACCTAGCACCACCCTTGAAACCACATCATTCAGAAATATCGTTTTTCGAATATAGCAATACTTGCCCCGGTAGCGATTTTCTTGTTTGCGCTTTGGCCAGACTTCCTGCTCTCCACGCAAAATATTTGAAAACTGTGCACGCCGTGGTTACAAAACTCGGAAAAGCTAAGCAAAAGAAACGAGCCGAAACACAAGATAGCTATTGGCCTACCAAATCTTCCGAAACGAGGTTCTTAAAGAGGTGTCTTCAAGCTTTCATCGAAGCTTGCGCTGCTTGACTGGCAAACTCGGCTCAGCCGAAGGAGCGCAGAGAAGTCGTAGGTGAAAAATGAAACAAGGAGTCCTGAAGCTTCCGTAGGGGAGATGGGCGTAAACTAAAAGGCAGGATGTTCAAGAGGGTCCTTCATGACTTCATTGATCACAGGGTGTATTCCTCCTATTTTTTTTGGACCTTGGTATCACAGGTCTCTTCTAGAAACTAAGGGCAATTTCCTCGGTTTTATTTGAGCATTTCGTCTGGAACACAACTATTCACGCCCAAATTTACCGGAACCTGCTTAGACGCGAAGGAGGCGTTAATGCATATGATTAGAAGACGTGTGGTATTGTGATTCCACGGGTTTACGAATGTTTGTATAGAGCCTTGGTAGTGTAAAATTCAAAAAAAAAAACGCTCATGCACACCGCAAAAAAGGAACAGAAAGCGGGATTAGAAATCTGTAGTATTTAAATCTTCGTGGTTGTTTAGATCTTGCTGGCTTCTTTTCAATTTTCCTCTTTTTTTTTTAAATTTCAAGCTCTTTCGAAAAGTAATGTTTTAAAGGACCCCTCTTGCCTATTCTGCCTTTTATAAGATACTTAGCTCCGATATGGAATTATAAGCTTCTAAAATCCCCACCTTTTTCCATTGTTTCGTTTCGTAACTACGAATTTTTCTCGCTTATTCGGCCTTTCCGAGTTTTCCCGTGATCCAACGAAAAGCTTGCCAGAGTCTTCAACGTCCGCTGACAACTCTTGCAAATATATGGACGTGATAATCTTCTGTTTATTACTTCTTTTACTTGCTTAGTTTTCCCACTTTTTGACCAAGACACGTTCAGTTTTCAAATGTTTTGCGCCCAGCCACCGCGTCGGAGAGCAGAAAGGCTGGATGTAGTCGACAAGTGCTAACAAGAGAATCGCTAGTTTTAGGTGGAAAGTAATGGTACTTCAAAAAATATTTTGTCTGATTCATTTCATAGGGAAAAGATCATTTCTAGTAAGATTTGTGCTTTAAGGGTACTAATTATAATTTTTTACCCTATTGTGGGCCGAACCGATAATGTGTATGGTTTTCAAAAAAAATCTTCATCACCCTACACCTCATATGTCATGAGATAAGAATGCTAAGAATCAACTTGCTATTCCCATATCCACTTATGGCTCGTTAAAATTTAGTAAAGATAATTGCATGTGTGCCTCGAATCAGCAAATACTCGGCCTTTCAGTGCCTGATAGCTTCAAGGAAAAACAGAAGACAATGTAATTACAGTTATTGAGTGACAGCGCATGATACTCGTTACCATTCGAGCATTTCCGAGTGTCAAAGGGCCATGACATATGTTAACCCACTGAGACTATTTTTTACTTTCTCTGATAGGGCTTTTCAAGTGTTTTTCACATGGTGTTGCCAGATTGAATGAAGAATTTCTTTTCAGTTCGATTATGTCAAATCCGCTCACAAGTAGAGTTTTCTTTTTTGTTTCTCTCGTAAAGTATTGTTTTGTTTTGCCAAATGGTTTGAAATTTACCATCATTTTGATAATTTACCGCTTGGTTTTATTTCCAAGAAATTGTCGCAGGAAAAAAAAAATTGTTTAGGACTCAAAGTGTATCACAAAGGTCACGATTATTTATTATTCTTTAACGACGCTTTGCCACAGCTCTTGTGCGTTCCCACGTGAGGTTCTTGACAGTAATTTCAGCAAAATCATCAAAGTGTCGCTGGGTGGGTCATAGCTAAAAAATGCGGTTAGATAAGGGGTCGTTAAAGTTTCAAAATTTGCACAAGCTTCCGACTAAGTGTAGAAATGACTCACTAAACGGCGCGGAAAAAAATAGACGTTGAGTCGAACATCGCGATGCAACGTGCGGCACTGGGTTCACCCGCACGAGCGCAAAACCTCATTCCGTGTGGGCAAGGTCTATTCAGACTGACGTGAGCACAAGGCTCTAAGCCGCATTCACATTGACGCCGATCGTTCCGTATGCGTTTGCACTGGATGCTCATTTACATTTTCCTTTCTCGGTTTCTTCTGCCGAATTTTAATTTCTTTCACTAGTGGCAAGTTTTTCTTCATCATCTGCATGTTTTTTTTTTGTTTTTCTTAAAAAAACTTACATTTTCCACTGAAAAATCTGATGCGTGGGCGTCGACGCAACGCAAAAATAGAACTTGATTCTATCCTTCCGTTGCGTTGTATTTGTCTGCGTAAGCTCTGCATTGCGTCTACGCAAGCCGACGCAAAGGTTGCGTAGCTTATGGTCCATTTACACACTGCGTAAAATCCGAGCGTATTTTGAAACCCGAAATTTTCTACCCGGACATATAGTTCGGCCGGAATCCGGCCTAAACCGGAAAACTGTTAGAAGTTAAAGTTTTATTTCTAGTTGATTAGACAACCGATTTAGGGGTAAGAAGAGATGCTGAATCCGTGTGTGACAATCATATTTTACCCGGACATATAGTTCGATCGAAATCCGGCTGGAGTCGGAAAATTTGTTATAAGTTAAATTTTTATTTGAAGTTGCTTTGATGTTCAGTATTGGGGAAAGAAGATACCCTGAGTTCGTTTTTCAGCTTTCTTTTTTCGCCGGACAAGTAGTTCTGGAGTTCGGCCGAAACCGGGATATTGGCAGAAGTGGCAGGAAGTTTTCATCAAAACAGACGTGACTTATAGGGGTAAATACACATGCTGAATCCCTATCTGAACTTGGTTTTCTTAGATTATTAGCTATTTGGCCTTAATCTGTTTCTGAATTTTAATTGTAAAAATGTTCAAGGAGTCTAGCAATGACTGGATCTGGCTAAGACAAGACCCAGTTGTCTGGATTAGATATTGAAATTTTGGGATCCCATCGAAACCTTTGGTCTTGTTCAAAAAGTTAATGAATCAGAAGAGATTCCTCTTTTCAAACGAAATTGATTCACGTTTTTGAGTCAAATTTTGTCACAAGGCTCATTGGACTGACATCCCTTCGCTGGGGCATTTCCTTACGTGGACAGTTTGTCACGTGCAACAATGTGTCAAGTGGGTAATTTTTCGGATGGGCAATTGTGTCACCCTGATAATTTGTCAACCGGCTAATTCGTCACATGACGATTTGTTAAGTGGATAACTTGTCACTTCGACAGTCCGTCACATGGACAGATTGTTACACGAACCGTCATATCACATGCACAACTTGTGACTTTGAAACTTCATCTCATCGACAATCACACGGACACTCCATTCACATGGAGATAGAGTATCACACCGACAGTTAGTCACATCGTCATTTATTTTCTAGACTCAAGCTAGAACACTAGGATTGATACTGTTCGAAAAATGGGAGGAGGTTGAAGGTTATGTTTATTTACAAACAAATGTATCACTAACATTTTCCGCTGCTGAGAGCAGAGCTTGAGCTCACCCGAAAAAAAAACAAAAAAACCCCAAAATAACTTTAACATGACGAATCATGCCCAATAAAATCCATCCGCTAAATAATCATACATCAACCGAAAGCAAGGCCAAGGCACAGTCACAATTAATCAAAAATAAATATATAGAGAAGAAAGAAAAGTAGACAAAGATGGGAATATCGATAGACAATAAAATAAATTACAAAATAAGAGAAAAACGGAAAGTGAGAACTTTCCTTGTGACGTTTCAAGCAAAATAAGCACACGATCCCATCAGATGTCAGCCGAATAAAAGCTTGACAGTGATTTCATTCTAGGTGCTCCATGACCACATCGCCTATCGTTATGAGATTTTAGAAGTGATCGGCAAAGGCAGTTTCGGACAAGTCATCCGCGCACAGGATCACAAAACAGGCAATCAGATTGCAATCAAAATTATCAGGTAAGTCGCTTTGAGCCTTCTCTTGCTTACCATATTCATGGTGGGTTTTACCAGTGTTGTCACAGGCAAATTGTTGAAATTGTGATACCTTAAATATACGTCTGTCGCACGGTGAGATTTTAGGCGGCTGACAAATCGGTTGAGGACCAAACATCATCTTTAGAACTGCATACACGCCTTTGAGAAGAAACCGTGACCAGAATCTTTAAAAAAAAATTTCTGTTGAAAAATCTTTGGAATATGTATAGGATTTCTCCTAATATACGCCTTCGTTGGTGCTGCCTTGTTCTGGTTTTCAGTCGAGTCTCCACGGTTTTCCTGACCACTCCTTGTCCAATTGTTTTTTACTATTTGTTGTTTGACAGGTAACAGTGGAGTCTGCTAGTGAGTTCCACATGTTGATTGATCTGATTGTGAAGAAGGTCAGTGCTTGCCGCTTGAGTACTGGCCTCTCCATTAGCTTTTATGAGTGACTTCTGGGGTTTCTTCCTCTGTTTAGTACACGTATGTGGGGTGGGTTGGGCACAGCAATCAGGTCACCACGATTTCTTCTATAAGTCACGTTAAAAGCTTTTAAAAGCTCTAGCTTAAAAAAAGCGTCGGTGTTCAAGCATCTGGGACTCTTCCCACTCTCAAACGGACATGCCTGATATGGCGTATAATAGGGCGAGGGATTCCTCAGTCTGGCACGAATGTACATACAGTAATCGAGTAGAGCATCCCATCGTACTAATTGTAATTAGGGTCGCTTGCTTTTTAGCATTGTTTCCATAGATCCGGCTACTTTCTTTGACTAGGAAATAAATGACTAACACATAAATAGCCCTTTTTGGTCAATAGATTGATGAATTGTCGCTGACAGAACAGCAAGGTAAAGAAAAGGAAGAAGAATTTGAAATATGATTTCCCTGGTTGCATGGCGAGAACTATTTTTTAAAGAATCGCCCAGGGATCAGTTTGCAGTAGATACAGTTTAAATTTTCAATATTCTTTCAAACTCTGTTGATTAGAAACACGGAAACATTTGTACAACCGGTTTGTGTGAGAATGAGCTCCTCGGAAACAATATGTGGGGTCTCGGAATGAGCCAAGCCCGGCAAATAATAAGTAGTTCCGTTGAAGTTTAACCGAATAGAGCTGAGATACGAGTCTAGATTACCTGTCACTTATTCGATTCAACACAAGAGCTTGAAGAACCGGTGAAAATACTTTACTTCGTTGCTCCACTATTCATATAATCTATTTTCATAGAATGAACTTTTATTTTTGTACCTCTATGATTGGAACACTTCGCCACTATAATGATAAAAAGATTGACATGTTTTTAAAAAAAAATTCGGGGGGATCCACGCAGTAGTGGATTTCCCCAGAATGGACTCTACAATCTGGAATTCATTAACCATTTGTTTTAGATTCAAACGGAAGTTGGAAATCACATATTAAAGAAATGGTAAGAAGGGGAAAAGCGGCGTCGTCAGCCATATTTAGAAATGCTAATCTGATGGGATTAAAAAATTTAAGAATCCATAAACACATTTTTAAATAAAAAATAATGCCAACGATCCATTATGGAGCGGAGCTATGGGGATTTGAAGATGCGAAAAAGCTTGAGTCGGTCCAGCTACAATATTTTAAACGACTGTTCTTTTGCTGAAATTCAAATACTCCGCGTCAGGATGAACTTTGTCTTGTCAGGCCATCAAGGTATAGAGATAAGCTACCCATAATTTAAACTTTAAAGACAACATCGCAGTACACAGTTTTTCTGCCGAGATGTTCTAAGACAGTTGACTACTCTAAAAATTAGCAATACTTACAGAAAATTACACAATGCTTCTGCTGTGTTTAGCCTTTTCAATGTTCCTTGCCGTGGATCACAAACTTGGCAAGATTTGCAGAGCCGGACTTCGTACCAATAAGCTTCTCTGAATCAACGATCAGGAGCTGATACGTCAAGTAAGAAAGCAAAACTGGCAAGCATGTCAATCGGTCGGATAATAATAGAGGAGATAGGATACACTTATTTTTATTTTATTTAGTTATTTATTTATGACCCGCTTTTTGCGTAACAGCGGAGTATGAATAAAATTATGAAGTGTAAAGTCTCGGGAACGAGAATGCATGGAAATACTGCTAAGTAAAAAGGATGAATATCTAAATTACAACGTGTCCTTTAAAATTACAGGTTACGTAAGTTCTTTAAAATTACAAATTACGCAAGAACGGGTAGTAAGATTAGGGAGCTAGAGTGAGCCTATAGTTTAGGTAAGAAAAGCTTTTAGCTCTTATTCTATCCTTAGATATGCTATGTCCCTCAGCTACTAAATGAAGAGCAATATGAATGGTCTTTTGGTCGATAAATCGATGTATATCTCAGTTCAGTTCAGTTTCATTGGTCTATATTTAAAGGCAAAAAAAAATACAGAATTTACATTCCTGCCAGGAAAGCACAAATGTAGTGCTTGGCTAGGGCAGGGAAATAACCTATATTAATTTAAATACCAAACAGAATCAACTAACTGAAAATACTATTTAAAGAAAAAAGAAGGAGAGGAAAAAAAATAACCTATGGTTTAAACTTTAAATATAAGGGAATTATCTAGTGCTGGGACAGCAAGCAAGGGAAAGGGGGCATAGTTACGGGTTGCCGAACTGTCGGAAAAAGTGGACGAACTGACGAATTTCTTAGACGAAATGACGGGTGGACGAACTGACGGGTTCCCATCCAATTTCCTCGATAAAGCATGAAAATTCTTTTTTAAGAAATCGACAGAGGATTTTGAGTTTAAGTTTGAAGTTAGGCGAACTCGATTTAGCGAATTTTGAGATGTCCCATCATTTCTTTTCTTTTTGAGGGGCTGATGAAAGAATCTACATGGAAGGATTTTCGGAAATGCGATTTTTCGATAAAAAGGCTGAGAGTTGCTTCTGAAGAAATCTACCAAGAAGACATTTGGACTCAAATGGAATTTGGCGAATTGTGTCATGCTCTCTAACGTGCTTACGAAAAAGGTTTGCCCCCCCCCCCCCCAAAAAAAAAAAATGCTGCATCATGAATGTTCTGCGTATATTTCAAGTAACATTTTCCTATCTTAATAATAATTTTAGTTCCTATTCAGCGGGTCAGCCATTACCCCCATCAGGTCAACTGAAGACTAGAATACTTTCGAAGCTCTGCAGCTCTCCAACACTGCAATAAAAAAACGGGCATAACACGGATCCGCTGTTATGTTCCCTCCCTCTATGTTTGAATTGCACTGGGCAGCTCTTTGTCTGTTTTTTTTTTTTTTTTTTTCCTTTTAGACTTTCCTTTTTTATTTACGATTTACACAGTATAATATAAAAAAAACATTATCACTAGCACCGTGATCATTCATGTTGTTGAGGTGGTGGAGCATTCATGTGTTACGTAATATCCATAGCAAAAACACGAACTACATGTATTTTGCAGACATAAAACGACAAGAATAATTAGATTGGCGGAGATGACTGACCGAACCATTCTCTCGATTGGTTCAGAAGACTTGTCTACGTCTCAGTCTGTGGGCATTTCGCCAGATTGGCTTTGCGAATATAGTACGAACACGATCAGGATTTTCCGGCTGGATTTTCTCCACTTTCGTCATAGAGCGGAAAAAATCCCAAATTTTCCGTATGGAATTGATCATAGTCACGAAATAATGCCAGGAAATCCTTAGATAAGTCAGTAACAAAATAAGACGACTGAACAACAAGACCAAAGGTTTCGGTGGGATCCCGAAAATCCAATATTTGATCTAGACAATTCGCCAGACTCCTTGAACATTTTTTATATCAGAATTCAGAAACAGATTAAGGCCAAATAGCTAATCATCTGTGAAACCCAAGTTCAGATATGTATTCAGCATGTGTGTTTACCCCTATAAGTCATATCTATTTTGACGAAAACTGCGAATTTTCCGGTTTCGACTGAATTCCATAACTACTTGTCCGGTGAAAAAAGAAAGCTAAGAAACGAATTCAGCGTATCTTCTTTCCCCAGTATCGAACATCTAATCAACTTCAAATACAATTTTGACTTATAACAAATTTTCCGGTTCCATCCCGATTCCGGGCGAACTATATGTCCGGGTAAAAAATGATTGTCATATAAGGATTCAGCATCACTTCTTACCCCCTTAATCGAATTTCTTATCAACTACAAATAAAACTTTTACTTTTAACAAATTTTCCGGTTTTGGCCGGATTCCGGACGAATTACTTGTCGGGGTAGAAAATGATTTCCACACAAGTGTTCAACAAGTCTTCTTACCCCTAAATCGAACATCTAATCAACATCAAATAAAATTTTTACTTTTAACTAACTTTCCGGTTTTTGCCGGATTCCGGACGAACTATTTGTCCGACGAGAAAATGGTTTTCCATGTTCAGCCTGTCTTCTTACCCCATAATCGACTATTACATTAGCTGTTTCAAAATATTTTGTTTGCTCCTTAATTTGAACCCCCACCCCTAAATATAGGGCTACAAAACCCATCTACGAACTTAACCTGTCTGATGACCCAAATAATCCTCACACCAAATTTCATCAAAAGATCTTATTCCCTTCGAGAGTTATCGTGCTTACAGACGGACGGACAGACGGACAACTTACCTCCACTTACGTTATGGGATCCCAAAAACAGAAACCGGCATTACCATTCCCTCAGCTGAAGCTTACTGCTAATCATGTCTGGTACTACCGAACGTTTAGTCGGCTGATTTTTATTTTTTACTCTTTGGCAAGGTTCCGTTTCATATTTTTTGTCAGTTTTGAACCTGCTACAAACAAATGAAGTTCGTAGCAGCTATATATCTTCAATAAGGGGGGGGGGGAGAGAGAGTATTGCTAGAGCGGATATCACCGACACAGAATCTCTACCAACTAGTCCCGTTTGGCACAACTGATCAAGAAACTAATAGTTTGGGCTTCCAGTTCTACTTCGACTTTTTTGTATCATTTATAGTATAATCCGCAGGTTAATTTTTTTCTTGATAAAACCGGTTAATCTATTGATTCTGCCTTTTTTATTATTATTATTAATTAGTGTCCTAACCTAGCATAGCACACATTCTTGTGCTTTCTTGACAGGTTGATTAACTGTATGTTTTTGTTTAAATATTGGTAAGTGGGACTAAAAATAAATACAAAAAATGTTTCCGTTTGCAAGCTTATATTCGGAAAGTTCGTTTCATCTGGGCGGAAAACCGTGTGTAGCGCTATTCTCTTCAACATGCATCCTTTTCATAGCTAGCTTCCTGTCTTCCGATATTGAGCATGTCGAGGGACAAATAATAGCTCAAGTAGGTTTAGAGTTTAAGCGACCACATTGAAGTGTCCTTGCTAGTAAATATAATTATATATAATAGTACCTTGTGTATGACCCACTAATTATCAACCCAAACGGCATTATGCTGATGTTTCGGTTTCGGCTCGTTTCAGAACGGACCTGACTCCCGGTTATTGGTCCCGGGGAGCTCATTCGTCAAAAATTACTGGTTAGGCAAGTTTTTTCGTGTTTCTCATCAAAACCAAGGGGACCGATATAGGTTGGAAAATAACTTGATTTGCAATCTTTGAGAAACCCAATGGAGTCAATGAGTCACATGTGTTAGAATTATGAGATAGAAACTCTATCTATTGGGAAGTATCTGTTTCGTCGACATTATTATATAAGGAAACTGAAAGAAACAAGACCAAAGGTTTCGATGGGATCCCAAATATAATATCTCATCCAGAAAACTGGGTCCTGTCTCCTCCAGACTCCTTAAGCATTTTTACTACAAAAAATCGAAAACGGATTAAGGCCAAATAGATAATCATCTAGAAAACCAAGTTAAGATATGGATTCAGCCTGTGTGTTTACCCCTATCAGTCATATTTGTGTTGACGAAACTGATTGAAACTTACTGCCTTAGCTTTATTTCAGCCAAATTTCCGGTTTCTGCCGAATTTGGGAACTACTTGTCCGACAAAATAACAGCTCAAAAACGAATTATCGAACATCTAATCAACTTCAAGTAAAGCTTCAGCTCATGAAATATTTTCCGGTTTCAGCCGGATTCCGGGCGAACTATGCGTCCGGTAAAAAAAAATGATTGTCATATACGGATTCAGCATCTCTTTTTACACCTAATTCGGAATCTAATCAACGACCAATAAGACTTTTAAAAAAATTTCCGGGTTTGGTCGGATTCCGGGCGAACTACTTGTCCAGCGAGAAAATGGTTTTAATAATCGTGTTCAGCATGTCTTTCTACCCCTAAATCGAACATCTAATCAACTTTAGATAAAACTTTTTCTATCAACAGATTTTCCGATTTTGACCGGATTCCGTGCGAACTACTTGTCCGGCGAAAAATGGTTATCCCCATCGTCTTCAGCATGTCCTCTTACGCTATAATTGACTATCACATTAGCTGTTTAAAAATATTTTGCTTGCCCCTTAATTTAAACCCCCTCCCCACCCCTAAATCTAGGGCTACAGAGCCCATCTACGAACTCGACCTTACTCTTGACCCAAAGAATCATCACAGCAAGTTTCGTCAAATATCTCATTCCTTTTGAGAGTTATAGTGCTTACAGAAGGACGGACGGATGGGCAACTTTTGCGATGACATAGGTATCCCTCCACTTACGTTTTGGGATCCCAAAAAGTGCTCGGATCCGGAGACGGGATTTGAACCCTCGACGTTCAGCTTACAAAGCCACTGCTCTACCACTGAGCTACAGAGGGGCTTGTGAATATAATTGCAAACCACTATTGTAAATGGGTACAAGTGGGCCAATCGGACCTTGTTTTGACCTTGTATAGCTTTCAACCACGGACTTCCCGTGGAAGACTGGAACACATCCGCTGTCTAGTGATGAAAAAAATTATGATATCTTTCCCCCTGTACAACCCATTCTTTCAGGAACAAAAAGCGTTTCCATCATCAGGCCCTAGTCGAAGTCCGAATCCTCGATCATCTTCGACGCCGAGACCGTGATAGTCAGCACAATATCATCAAGATGCTCGATTACTTTTACTTCAGAAATCATTTATGTATCAGCTTCGAGCTACTGAGGTAAGTCCTCTTGACCATTTCTCCATTGCGTGAGGGGTGGACAGTCTTCCACGAATCCTAGTTTAGTCTTTTCTTTTTTTTTAAACACCAGCTTTTTTTTTTTAATATAGATATATACATAAACATAATCTACATAAAATATACAGAAACATGGTTTTCTTTTGTATTTTTGTTTATTGTCTGTTATATTGTATGTTCGTTTTGTTGTTGGTATGATCTTATGGACTGAAATATAGCAGTAACAATATCTTATTAGTCGTTCTGAGTGCTGGCTGAAACGCCGTAGCTAATGTCACACTTAGCTATGTTATTTGCAGGGTCTTTGTGTGAGGTTGGTGCGGCTGGGAACACTTTAGGGCTCAATTAAAATTCATTAAATGAGACTTAGTTTGGGCCCATTTGTAAAAAGTATGCGGTATTAAAAGCAAACATGCCACTTTTTGTTTGTTCGGAGCATCATCAGTGCAACTGTGAGCTTCGAGCGTGAGACGGTCTTACCTGGGAGTTAACCTTCAACACTAATCTTGCCTTGTCAATATGCTAAGGTATGTGCACACCAGTCCGCCTTTCGTAACCGGAATTTCCTCCTTCGCTCCGGAATTTTGCGCATCGCATGCCGGTTCCCCGTAGTGACGCGAATAAAATTCTGTATGCGTATTTTCGCATGAGTAACCTTATTTGACTATGTGTGCGCGTAGCTTTTAAAGACAGAATTGCCATTCTTTATTATTTAGTCCATAACAGCTTTGCGGACCGCGTCAATTTTGGCCAGAATCCGGTGAAAACCGACAACTTAGGAATAAACCGAAATTCGAATCAGATTAATTACACATTTTGTACTTGGGTAAGATACAACAGATGCCGAACTTTGACTGTACTGGATAGGACCAAAATCCGGTGGAAGTCAGGAATTTTTACTAAGGATCATGCGTGGTCAAGTATGATCCGTCAGATGCGATATTCCACATCATAATCTAGCATCTTCTTTTCTTCCTAGGAATTGCCCCCTTTGGTCGGATTTATGGTTTCTGCCGGATTCCATCTAATCCGCACATTAGCACGTTGTACTGATTCGATCCATAATCGGATTCGTCGCAGAATCAGGTGCATTTGTATATCCTAGTTTTTGCGATCCCAAAACGTAAGTGGAGGGATACCGATGACATCGCAAAAGTTGTCCGTCTGTCGTCCGTCTCGAAGGGAATAAGATATTTTGATGAAACTGGGTGTGAGGATTCGTTGGGTTGTCGGACAAGTCAAGTTCGTAGATGGGCCTTGTAGCCCTACATTTAGGGGTGGGGGAGGGGGTTTAAATTAAGAGGCAAACAAAATATTTTGAAACAGCTAATGTGATATTCGATAATGGGGTAAGAAGACATGCTGAACACGATGGTGAACGCCATTTTGTCATCGGACAAGTAGTTCGCCCGGAATCCGGCCGAAACTGGAAAGTTTGCTAAAAGTAAATGTTTTATTTGAAGTAGATTAGATGTGACATTTATGGGTAGAAAGACATGCTGAACACGATGGTGAAAACCATTTTCTTGACGGACAAACAGTTCGCTCGGATCAGCCCACACCGGAAAGTTTGTTAAAATTAAAAGTTTTATTTGGAGTTGGTTAGATGTTCTGTTTAAGGCAGTAAGACATACTGAACACTTTACGTGAAAACAATTTTCAACCCGGACATGTAGCTCGCCCGGAATCCGGCCCAAACCGGAAAATGTTAAAGTTTTATTTGTAGTTGATTAGATATCCGGTTTAGGGGTAAGAAGAGATGCTGAATCCATGTGTGACAGTCACTTCTTACCCGGATATATAGTTCGACCGGAATCCGGCTGGAGTACGAAAATTTGTTATTTTATTTGAAGTTGATTAGATGTTCATTATTGGGGAAAGAAGATACCTGGACAAGTAGTTCCAGAGTCTGGCCGAAAACGGGAATTTGGCAGAAGTGGCAGGAAGTTTTCGTCAAAACAGATATGACTTATAGGGGTAAACACACATGCTGAATCCAAATCTGAACTTGGTTTTCTCAGGTGATTAGCTATTTGGCCTTAAGCTGTTTCTGAATTTTAACAGTAAAAACGTTCAAGGAGTCTGGCGAAGACTGGACATGGCTAAGACAAGACCCAGTTGTCTGGATCAGATACTTAGTTTTTGGGATTCTATCGAAACCTTTGGTCTTGTTTTCTCAGCGACGAAATTTTGGAAAAATAAAGTGAATTGTACAGATTTTAATTTGACCGGGTTTGAGAGAGGACTTCTATCCTTCCTAGGCAGGAATTAATAGCAATATTCCTAGTCACCTTTCACTTTTATCCCTATATTTGCCTTTAAATTGATCGGAGACTTCATTTTGTCTTTAAATTTAAAAAGCCGAACTCACTCTCATCACTCTGTGAAGAGTGACGACTCCAGAAGGACGGACTGATTTACGAGTTATCTCACTTTCATCTGAAACATCATATCTTGTTTTGAATCCCAGGAGTCTTTAGTCTTGTTCTCTTCTCTGTGCCGTTCATTTTTTTCATTCTTATGATTATGATCCAAGAATCATGCGTCCACTGCATCCGAGTAAGAACGTCTGAGGGTCATGGCCATCCATCAGTTAATTTTCGTACGTCTTGGACATAATTTTCTTTCATGACTGCAATTTCGAGTTAGCGCTTGACGGCTTTCATTGGGTCATTGTTCGTCTTTGTGTATTTTGTCCACGCTAATAATGCTGCCGCGGTTGTGATTGTTCGATCGATGAGCCCTAGGCTGTATCTTAAGTAGTTGCCTTCCGTTTTTTGGGGATTCCAAAACGTTAGTGGCAGGATATCTATGTTTTATTACGTTTGTCCATCAGTGTCCGTCTGTCAACACGGTCCCTCTCGAAGGGGTTGAGATCTCCCACTCAAAGTTGGTGTCAAAGTACATGTCAAGCTCGTGAACGGGCTCTGTCTGTGGACCTATATTTGGGGGTGGGGTAGGGGCATTTAAAGGGCGATTTTTCTTTTCTTTTTTTCAATTACTAAAATAGTCGATTTAGATGTATCTAGTCCGTATCTGAACTTTTTTCTTGGAGGGCGAGTAGTTTATCCGGAATCCAGCAGAAATCAGAAATTTGTTAAAAGTCAACGTTTTAATAATAATAATAATAATAATAATAATAATATAACTGCAGTAAAAAAGGCTTTCGCCTCTGTTAATTTTTGTCTGAAGTATATTAAAGCGGACCACAAAAAATGGTACTTCTACCCCATACACAATGCTAACCATCCCTACTGTCACTATGAACGTTTAAAACCACTATACAACAATGAGCAAATTAAAAAAAAAAACACCAAATTTCCTAGGTTTGAAATAACTCTGTCTGGACTAAACCTCTGCCGATTATCCCGGATAGCTGTTATGGCACGTAGGGAGCCAAGGGTCAAAATAATAATTTTTATCTAATGCTGTAACTGTTTATTACGAATACAAATAAATTAAAAAACCAAGACCAGTGTGGTACCTCTGAAGACATACACAAATTATCAATTAGATCTTATATTTCTTTACTAATCAGTCCTGGAAAATCTCGTCATCTAGAAAAGAAGACTTTCGGCGTGGTTTTTTTCTCGAGCCGAAACAGCATCCCGGCAATCGCGTTCAATTAAAAATAAACCTGTTGCATGCGATTACTAAGATAAGGTAAACAGAATGTTTGGATTAGGACTTTAAAGGTTCGACATAGCTGAATCCTTCTTGCGACATTATTTTCTTACAGTAAAAAGAACTCCTGGAAGGAATAGTTTCTTCTGAAGTCTTTCGGATAATTGAGGGATAATATTACAGGGATCATCTAAAAAGAGACACGGCATGGCGCAGGAAGCACGAGTAATAAAAAGAGATTAGCAAGTAGTAAAAATAGACAAGTAACTGAGAGTCTGTAACTCCGGAGCCTAAAAGCCTATGAAGGCACGGTAGAACATTGTTCCCGCCCGTCACTCTGAAGCCTGAAAGGGCCCTTTCAGTTTCCGTACCCTTTTATATTACTCATGCCCCCTACACTATATCGCGCCATGCCATGCCTCTTTTTAGTCGATTTGTATATTTTTACACACGCTGGATCCATGTCTGAGCTTTTCTGACCAAAACCGGAAATTGGGTAAAAGTAGAAGTTTAAATCCAAGTTAATCCGTCATACTGCGAGATGTGGGGAGGGGGCGTGTTTTTTTAGTGATGGCCAGACATAAGTCCAGTAGAGGACGTTGTGGCCAGCAGAAAAGCGATACTGAAGTCAACGACATTTGCTGAAGCCAGTATGTTCTATTTTCCTCTTGTGTGGCTATATGGTAGGTATTCGACTTGGACCTGGATCCATGTTATGGCAATTGTAGCTTCGCTCAAGTGCAGTATACCGATAACTTTTCGGTTCGTCTGTCGGTCTGTCCAATGTTCTCGAGTTAGGATACTTCCAGAAGTGCTAGAAGATGAAACTTGGGAAGCATATCAGGGACCCGACCAAACTAACTTGGAAATAGCCACTTCCCCGACGACCACCGTGGGGAATGGAGAGAGGGGGAATACGGAATCTTGAGGTATGTATAACTTTGGAACGGGTGATCGGATCTTAATGAAACCTGATATACTCATGTATACTCATGTCTCAAATGACCCATTTCAAATACGGACCGGATCCGATGAACATGGCCGGGAGTCGGAGGGGGGAACCGGAAATCTTAGAGTGGAGTGATCAGGATGAAGCTGGGTGGGAAGACCAAACACAAGCCCTAGGTTCATCATTGACAGAACTGGATTGGATTTGGGCATTTTTTGTTGGGGGGGAGGCTTAGAGGGGGGTAGCGAATTCTGGTGATCCGGTTTAAAGGTACTTCCAGTTGTGTTGACGATGAAACTTGGCAAGCCTGTCAGAGACCCGACCAGATTAACTTACAAATAGTCAGTTCCCCGATTCGACCATCATGGGGGGGGGGAGGGGTAGAGGGGTGGGTGATTCTGAATCTTGAGGTAATGTATAACTTTCGAACGAGTGATAGGATCTTAATGAAATTTGATATTTGGAAAGACTTCGTGTCTCAGCCTTCAGGTGTCCCATTTCAAGTCCAGACCGGATCCGACGAATGTGGGAGGGGGGTGGAAGGGAGAACCGGAAACCTTACGACACGCTTCCACGCTGTGATCGTGGATTATTAGCAGATCACGTCGAAATTCATTCACTTTTTTAGAAATTATCTCAGGCCGTGGTCAGGCGCAGTGGAGCACTGAAAAGTTCATAATGGCGTGAGAATAATAGGATTGACGGCCCATAATTAGTTGATCATAACTTGATTAATGAAAATTGCAGTCCATTCATGTGCTGGTGCTGCCACACATTAAAAGTTTTTCCCCTTTTTGTGTGTTACTACGGTAAAAGTAGAATATTTATTTGGCATTTTGTTTAAGTTGAATATTTCATTATTATTATTAGTGACTAAGGGGTTGGGCTGGGTGGGTGTGTTGGGGGGGGGGGGGAGTTCGTTTTAGGAATGTTGAAATTAAAATAAATTGATTTGAATTGAAACTGACCGATCGGAATAAGCGTTCCATCCAGCCTTGTTATGTGTTCTTGTTACGTGTACCACCATGGTCGTGGACTAGAAACACGTTGATTAGCTACAGACAGAGCGTTGTCGGTCAAGAATAAGGCCTCCAAAACAAACTCTCTTGCTGCGCTCGTTCACTTAGCAAGGAAAACTTCCTGTATGGTGCGATGAGGCTATAGCCTTCTTTTAATTTTAAATTTTAGTTCTGTTTTGCTTTATTTTTCTGTTTTTGTTTTTTCTTTTCTACACTCTACTTCTTCCCTATGTTGTGTTGCGGGTCAATAAAATACATTGATTCCTTCCCCATCTTTTGCTAGAGGGACCTTCTCTTCCCTTCTTTCTCCCTTCACCCACTTGCTATCCTATTGACGTTCAACGCTGAAAGGTAATACATTTTGGTCCTGGGGAATAAGGTACTTCATTCATTTTAGTCTACTTTGTTGTGTTTCCTCACTTTTCTATCCATCAGAAGCGAGCTCAAAGAGCGTCGATTACTTTGTAGTTGTGCGCCATCTGCTGCAAGCGTGGAAGCTTAAAAGAGGGAAGTTTGAAAGAAGGGAAATCAGGTTAGTAGAAGGGTCCCTGTTGATAATACAGACGTCACGTCTTTTGTTGTCAGTTTCCCAACACCGACGGTCAGAGATTGAACCATAATTTTTCTACAAACTAACTAGGTTCGTTAGATCAGCCAAATTTTTAAGAAGAAATACATGTCCCCTGGGGCATACACCACTATGTAATCCATGAGCTGGCGAGATTGTCTGATACAGCTGGCGAGATTGTCTGACTCGTCGTAAAAGGCTGGTTGATTTTTTTGTTAGTTGTGAACAATGTTGGCTGTGATTATGCAGAAGAAAAGGCACAGTTGTGTTAAGAAAACCATTTCTATACTGGAAATATTTCTTATTTCTATACTGGAAATATTTCTTATGCCATATCTTCACTTCATAAGGTCAAATGAAAAATTTAAGTTTTGCCTTCGATGCCCCCCAACCCCTAGCTGGTCCGCAAATACCCCCTGCTGTGAGCGAGGGCTATTTTCGGAGTTAGTAACCTCTCTGCCGCTAGTCTCTCCCTTCTGCAATAAATGAGTTAATTTATTCACGCAATGTTTTATTAGTCCGTAACTGTTCTGAGCGGCATTTATCTTGCTCTGACGTTTTTAAGCCGCTCTCACATAACGCGTTGAGCATTTCACACTAAGCTACGCAACCTCTGCGTCGTTTTTGCGTCGACGCAACGCAGAGCTTACGCAGACAAATAAAACGCAACGCATGAATAGAAGCAAGTTCTATTCTTGCATTGCGTCAACGCGTACGCATGAGATTTTTCAGTGGAAAATGGAAGTTTTGAAGAAAAAAAACATGCTGACGAGGAAGAAAACTTGGTACTAGTGAAAGAAATTAAATTCAGCAGAAGAAAATCTGCAAGGTCATAAAATGTAGAAAAAAATTATCCGCCATAAAAAATTGTTTTCCTAACTGGCCGCTGGAAATGGTCGACTGCGGAAACGTGGATGTCCGGGGCCATGAATGACAAATTTTCCCTGATGGAAATATTCCAAGCATCGCGGAATTTTTTCATTTCCGCAAAGTGATAGATAAATACGTTTGTCCTTCACGTTTCACATGAGAGGAATGAGAGGATTAGAAGTACTTCTTAGCCCTTTTAACCACTGCTGAAATGGGGTGCGCTTCTAGTTCACTGAGCTAGCTACGTACTACGGTAGAGGTTTCTTTGAACGTCCCCTTACTGTGAACGCTGCTGAAGAAAATGACGAAATCCCAACATAACAAATATCATGCACAATAGTAAGTGTAAACAATAATTTTAGTAAAATAGTCAAATTAAACCACTCATTATATATACTTTTGCTCAGTTGCTTTGCACCCTCATATTCTAAAATTACGGCCTTGTTAGAATTGGAACAGTTTTGGGTTACTTTGATTACCGTTCTAAGTATCTCAGCAGAAGAAACAACAAAATATTCCAAATAAACACCAGAAGAAATTAAACGAATTTGAGTTCATGGTTTACTAAAGAAAGTTGGAACACTTGGGTCTTACGATTTTTTAGGCTCTTAATTTTTCATTCCCTTTTGGATGTTTTAGACGCTAATAGCAAAACCAAGGTAGTCCAGAATTTAGAGAATTGTTCGAAGAAGCATACCTCTACTGTACGTCACAGTACTACAAAGTTACTACGATTCCCTGTTCCTTTTCATCTCCTGATTATACAAAAGTATTCTCCGTCAAATTATGTATTTTGTTTTTAAAAAATACAAGTATCCAGTGCTGTCTCTATTTTATCTCCAATCGTTTACTCTTCCTCCTTTTTTAACCTATGAAATTTGTTTAAGATACGTAATTTAGCAGAAGATCCCCATTGCAAAATCTATATTTTTCCTTTCTTGTTTTTGCTTCAACTCGATTTCCCCCGTGTCTTCTTTGCTGGTAGGAAGTTTGCTTAGCATTATGTCTTTTTGTTTGATCAACGGTGATTTCCGAGGCAACAGTCTCGTTCACACAAGGACTGTGGTGCTCCTTCATATATCTTCCGTTTCTATGGTGATCGTGTGAACGTGGGAAATCTGTGTTTCAATCTCTCCAGCTCCAATTGGTCGTAGGAAGAAGGATGAAAGGTGGCTCTCATTTATTCCCCTTCTTCTCTTAAAAATTTGTGTGCCCCTTCTCGAACGATATCATCCCACTTACTTTTGTTTGTTAGAAAAGATTATCGTCGTAGCTTTACTCCGACCGACTTTCCTGGTCACTGAGTTCATTCTTGTGTCCGAAACTTTCAATTTCGTACGGTTTTTGTTATCCACTAGATCAGTGGTCCCAACCTTTTTCATACCGCGTACCCCTAATCAAGGTTCGAAAATTTGCATACCCACTTTTTCAGAACGTGAAAAAGACAGTATTTATTAGAAATATATACAAACTCAATGAAACAGTCGAGGCTGCTTTGTAGCAAACATTTTGTCAAATCTCGGCTCGACACCATTAACGGCAATATTTTTTTACAGTCCGCCTGTTTCTTTGTTTGGTTTTGTTGTTTTCCGTACTTTCATCAAGCTGCATCGCAAACGTTTTCTTTAACTCAGTTCGCAATCTGAATGAGAATCTCACTTGCAGTGTCTTATAATTCTTCAGAAAACAATATTCTTTGACACAGGAACAGATTTTACGACAGTAGGCTAGCTGTTTTGGAATCAACATTATTTCGTTGACGTCCACTAAGGCTTGTAATCAGAGGCGTCAAGCTCGGGCTGGCAACACCCCTCCCCCCAAAGTGGTCGGCCAGATGGTTAAAAAGAAAACACTCGGCGCGAATCGCCACGAGTTTTCGTTAAAAAATTTTGTTTTTTTAAATAGTCGGTAAAGATGACCAGCCAGTCAGTAAAAATACATTGCCCCTCAAAAAACATTTTGGCTAGTGATGCCTCTGCTGGTAATATTACACTCGGCGCGAATCGCCACGAGTTTTCGTTAAAAAATTTTGTTTTTTTAAATAGTCGGTAAAGATGACCAGCCAGTCAGTAAAAATACATTGCCCCTCAAAAAACATTTTGGCTAGTGATGCCTCTGCTGGTAATATTACACTCGGCGCGAATCGCCACGAGTTTTCGTTAAAAAATTTTGTTTTCTTAAATAGTCGGTAAAGATGACCAGCCAGTCAGTAAAAATACATTGCCCCTCAAAAAACATTTTGGCTAGTGATGCCTCTGCTGGTAATATTACACTCGGCGCGAATCGCCACGAGTTTTCGTTAAAAAATTTTGTTTTCTTAAATAGTCGGTAAAGATGACCAGCCAGTCAGTAAAAATACATTGCCCCTCAAAAAACATTTTGGCTAGTGATGCCTCTGCTGGTAATATTAGGCTTTCGGCAATCAAAAATGAATGCGGCGAGGTTTCGAAGCTACAGATTATACCGATTTTGGTTCCTTCGCGTACCCCTTGTAAGGGTCTCGCGTACCCCTTTGGGTACGCGTACCACCGGTCGGGAACCACTGCACTAGATAGTTGATAGACTCCTTGCCCCTTGTCCCGCTGAATAGATTCCGGCCAGAAGAAAATAGTTTTCCGGACCGATAATGAAAGTGGAGAAAATCCGACAGGATATGTGTGTCCTGGCTTGTTTGCCTTCCATGTTGCGTAGCCTAATATGCATTCATACCAGCAGTGGTGCATAAGACTGTGATTTCATTTTATTCATTTCTTTGCTTGTTCTTCGAGTCGTGGACCTAGGATTTTGTAACCAAAATATTGAAAATAAAATAAAGTAACATGACTAACATAATATACTCCGATTGGAAAACTACCTGTCCACGATCCCATCAACGTTATTCTAAATTAGTGAACGTTTATGGAAAATATTTGTTTAGTTTTTTGCGATTATTTTGTATTTCTTTATCTCTTTTTACTGCACTTACGCCCCTGGGCAGTGCGTCATAAATTCATTCATTCATATTCTTTGTATAACATTGTTTGTTATGGCCCTTGGGCTTTCAAGGCAAATAAATATCATATATCATATCCTATTTCAGCAAAAAGAATACTAATTGTTCCTAATACTACTTGTATCTAAGATATTAGTATCTACTTGGATCTTTTTATCCACCTAGCCGATGACTTAATAATAAACAAATAAACAGGAACGCTACAGAACAAAAGAAGACACCCTGAGTTCGTTTTAGAGCTTTCTTTTTTCGCCGGACAAGTAGTTCTGGAGTTCGGCCGAAACCAGGAAATTGGCAGAAGTGGCAGGAAGTTTTCGTCAAAACAGATATGACTTATAGGGGTAAACACACATGCTGAATCCATATCTGAACTTGGTTTTCTCAAATGACTAGCTATTTGACCTTAATCTGTTTCTGAATTTTAATTGTAAAAATGTTCAAGGAGTCTGACGATGAGTGGATCTGGCTAAGACTAGACCCAGTTGTCTGGATCAGATATTGAATTTTTGGGATCCCATCGAAACCTTTGGTCTTGTTATTTGTGATGACATGTCCAGCACTTTTTTTGGTTGTAAAAGATATTTATGGATAAATAAACCGATTTTGTAATTGTAACACTGTAAAAACAAAAATCTTGCAGTATTTGCTACTGGGATTAATCTTGACTCTAAGTAGATAAGACTATCTCTAATTCGAATAAATATTATCCCAGTAGAGATAAGATCAATCCCAGTAGTAAATACTGCTGTTAACTTTAATCCTTACTGGGAGGAACTTTTTACAGTCAACATAGTCAAAATAATTCAGTGTGTTCAAATACATGAAAGACTGGCTCTTCAGCGAAAGTTTAAACATACTTTGTTTTAGGTAGCCGTAGTCCATACCCGACTCTACGATCTGAAACAGGGTTTCAGGAGAAAGCACAATTTCTTCGTTAACAACCAACTTTACTGCATTTTAATTACTTGAGGACAGATAGGGGCTGATCAGATAGATAAGAAATTTTTTTACATGTCGCAAAATGCAAAGACGGTAGTTGGTGATAAACAGGACTTGCTGCGGCACTTTCGCCCAAACCTGTCTCATTTGACCCAGCTCTGTAAGATTTCTGTTGTAGACATGAAGGGTCGCCAAGAGACAAGTGTCCTTTACGACCTTGAGCGACAAAAAGTGTTCCTACCTTTTTTTGTGGATCCTTAAAGAAAGTGTATGCGGGAAGCGGAACGGTAATACCTAGTTTGTTGGCGAAATGTCAAGCAACTGGCAGTTATTATGAAAATGCGGACGGACGGGACGTGCCAATTTTTTTTTATAGTCTACCCACGTAGCAATCGTGCCCGTCTAGTACTAGTGTCACTACAATAATAATAATTTTAACTATACTATAGTGTCATATATTTCGTCAAGTTACTGTTCTAAAGTATTTACTTTAATCTGTCAATGTTTAACAATATTGAATCATTTTTTGTATTACTATTGGCTTATTCATAAAATTTTTATTTTTAAAATCTAAGAAACCGAAAAGTAAAATTCTCTACCTTTCAAGTTAAAGCAGTAAAATGAATAGGTTCGATCAGGAATAGTGCTAAATGTCCTTTGCGACCTTGCTTGACAGAAGGTATTGTGGAACTAGGTCTTGTTTTAGTAGTTGGGATCTGTCTAGGTCTAGAATGGATGCGTACGAGAGAAACTGAACTGGTATACCTCTCAGGGTCCAGCTGCAGGCAAAGCGCTGACGGATATCCTAATGTCCCGTCCCTCGACGCTAATGCAAAGAGTTTGAAGATCCGGTTGCCTGATAGAGATACTTCTACACCTTAAAGTTTAACCGAAAAGGGCTAGGATACGACAGTCTAGTTACCCATCACTTGTTCGCTTAAATAATCTTGAAAACCCGATTAAAAAGCGTTAGTTTGTTTTTCTGATATTTCCAAATAATCGATTATCCCATTGTGCTTGCCGCTCTTCCCGTTTTTGTGCTATCTCTATGGTGCCTGGAACATTTGGCAACAACACCAGCGGCAAACGAGTAAATAAATTGTGTATGAAATAAACAAAGAAGTGTCTGCAGTCTGCAGTGCCAAAACCTAGTGCTAGATAGTGATAGTGATAGTTTAGTGATTTTCGCGGGCGAATTGTGGACGGATTCACCATGGGAAAGCGTCCACATTCCCAACGTCCCTACTGAAGACTACTGTGGAAAGAATGAAAATCCCCAATAGGTGTTGTAATAATTCAATGTATTTGAATCTAAGATGTAAAAATAAGTTGCCTGTTCAGTTAAACTTTAAAACTTTACATCTGGTCATCACTCCCGAAATTAATGAATTATAGTTAGAGATTAAGATTAAGAGATTCAAAGATCAAGTTGCTGTATGGAATCTTCGCGCAAGGAGTAAAGCAGCTTTCATATTGACGCATCGTTGCGATGCGTCGCGTATGCGTTTATCTTGCGTTGTGTACAGGCTGCGTAGCGAATCTTTCCCCCCTGCGCGAGAACATATCAAAATGGATGCGTATTTACGTTTTCCTTTTTCGGTTTCTTCCACCAAGTTTTCATTTCTTTCATCAATTAGTAAGTTGTTAATCATCAATAATAGGTTTTTCTTCATCATTAGTAGGTTATTCTCCGGTTTCTCTTCAAAAAACGCGTTGCGTTTTATCTGTCTGTGTAAGCTTGCCGTTGCGTCAACGTTTTTATAAATATGAAAAAAAATGTTAAATTGAATACGGACGAGTCGTCAACCCATCGTAGCCCGGCCAACTTTCGACTGAGCTCAGACTAGTATCTGTTACAGAGTGCTATAGAGGCTAGTTGGCGGGCTAAAAAGAGACTTCTGTCCTTACAATTGTAATTCTTATATTTGACGGTGCGAAATCCGTTTTGAACCGTCAAATATGTTCCCAGGTGGTGTCTTCCAGACCCAGTGCGAAGGCGTGACCTAAGTTACTGATAACCGTCTCCTCGGAAGTTAGTTTATTTATTGAACTAATAACAGAATGAATGATATATATATATACAGGACGATGACGTACCGTCACACTACCCCCCCCCACCCCCTCCTGACATTGACCCCCCCCCCCCGCCCGGACACTCGATTGCACCAACAATTTGACAGCCCCTTGCAGCCCCGGCCAGTAGAAATGCCTTCGTAGTCGACAGACGGTGACTGCTTCGGTTGCGTGAGGGGCGTTCCCGCTGCCTGCCCATGGTGTATCAGGGCCACCCGAAAACTCGCCGGAATCACCATCAGGAGCTCGCTGGCTTTCCGAAACCGGAACATGTATCCTCCTCTCTGCATGAAAACGACTTAGTCCCTCGGTCTATCCCCTAAAAATGTCTATTGTAATTTTTTTTTTTAGCTTGAATTTGTACGAGCTCATCAAGAAGAACAACTACCAAGGATTTAGCCTCAGTCTAGTTCGGAAGTTTGCCTACTCTCTAGTCCAATGCCTGCGGCTTCTTCGGCGCGAGAACATCATCCATTGCGACCTCAAACCCGTAAGTGATCTTAATTTTAGTTATTTTTTTCTTGGATCAGCCACCCGCGAGGTTTTTAATACGCTATTAGCAGTTGATGGAAATCGATCTTCACGTGATCGTTCCGAGGTGGGGTCGGAAATTGTTTGCCCCAGTTGGATTGGTGATCGATTAGAAAAACGCTTCCAGTGATTCCTTCTGTGCTAGCAACGTGTGAAGTCAAGGATGCTTCCTGGGCTAACGACTAACGAAGGCTGCAAGTGCCATATATCGATTACTTTTCCCGTCGGTCGGTCGGTCGAATTACCGCGAGTCAGGGTCCGTCCAGATCAGCTAGGGACAAGAAACTTGCCAGGCGTATTAGGGATCTGGCAAACTGTTATTTTCTCTTACCTGACCAACTGAGGGAGAGTTAGATTCAAATACCTGGACTTTACGTCGTTGGGGGGGGGGGGGATAATCTTGTGGTATGCTTAGAGCGTAAGAATCGGTTTTAACCTTGAGTGGCGTTGCAAAAATTAAACACAAACAAAATAAAATCCAAAATCGGTTGAACAAAAATTTGCTCTTTGCTCAATCACTAATCGTTTTTTTGCGACTGTCATATATCACATGAATTGGTTTGTTGGGAGGTGGTAAGTAAAATGACAATTTTAGAAACACGTACTGCTTGCTGCCCCACCATAAACAACTATTGCTAGTTCCAAAACACTCATCCTTCACAACTCTTTCCGACCCCAATCTCTGAAATTAACACTCTCCATAAAGTTTGATTTTTAGACGTGTCCTTTCTTGTATTTTTATCTTTTGCGCATTCGGACATTGCTGATGCTTCCTTTTTTTTTTTTTTTAGGTATAATTGTTTTCCTCTTGCTCAATCCTTTTCTTGCCCAGTGCGTTATAAAATAACAGCATCACAGTTTTGTCTCAATTCAGTGTGTGAATCCACGTGCGCACATGGCTCGACTAGGTTTCGTTTCACTATGGGTTAACCCGCATGGAACGCGTAAAAAAAATCGGAGCGAAGGAGCAAATTTGCATCGGACAGCGAAAATTGAGCTGTGCCGGCAAATACCGTAAATGACCAGTCTTGCCTATAATACTAACGCAGCCCACTTCCATAATCACTCCATATATTTCTAAACCCGGAGAGCCCAATTTCGTACGTCACATTCTAACCCCTCTAACAAAACCACGCTAATTTTCTCACTTGCCGTGTTTTGCTACCTTCGATGTGTATCACGCTGTCGAGGGTTGGCTGCGATGTTTTTCCATCGGAACAAGACCAAAGGTTTCGATGGGATCCCAAAAGTTCAAATTTGATCCAGACAGTTGGGTCTTTTCGTCGCCAGATCCAGTCTTAGCCAGACTCCTTGAACACTTTTACTATTAAAATTTAGAAACGGATTAAGGCCAAATAGCTAATTATATGAGAAAACCAAGTTCAGGTATGGATTCAGCATGTGCGTTTACCAATTTAAGTCATATCTGTTTTGACGAAGCAGATCGAAACTTCCTGCCTTACTTCTGCCAATTTCCCGGTTTCGGCGGATTTCCGGAACTACTTGTCCGGCGAAAAAATAAAGGTCAAAAACGATATCCGCATGCTCCTTACCCCTAAATCCAACCTCTAATCAACTTCAGATTAAACTTTTACGTTTAACAAATTTTCCGGTTTCAACCGGATTCCAAGCGATGTATACGTCCGGTGAGAAATGATTGTCATATGCGAATTCAGCATGTGTACTTACCCGCAAATCGAACATCTTATCAAACTTAAATAAAACTTTTACTTTAAACAATTCTCCGGTTTTGGCCGGATTCCGGTCGAACTAATTGTCCGGCGAGAAAATGAGTATCATTTTCATTTCCTTGCCCGTAAATCGAACCTCCAATCAACTTCATATTAAACTTTTTACTTTTTCACAAATTTTCCAGTTTTCGCCGGATTCCGGGTGAACTATTTGTCCGGCAAGAAAATAAATTTCATATTCGGATTCAGCATGTTTCCGTACCCCTAATTCGACTATTTTATTAGCTTTTAAAAAATATTTGTTGTTCCCTTTAATTTCAAACCCCTCCCCCACCCCTAAATATAGAGCTACATACCCCATCTTCGAACTTGACCTGTACTTTGACCTAAAGAGTCCTCATGCCAAGTTTGATCAAAATATCTCAACCCGGTCGAGAGTTATCGTGCTAACAGACGGACGGTCAGACGGACAACTTTTGCGATGTCATAGGTATCCCTCCACTTACGTTTTGGGATCCCAAAAACCGGTTATGTAAATTGTTTTCGTATTTCCGCTACAGGTCAGCGAGTCTCGAAAAAGAATTAAAACAGCCAGTACCGTGGGTTATTTGTTGAAAGTATAGCCTAGTTTTAAAGTATTCAAATATTTTAAAATACTGTAAGTTGAAGAGTAAATAGTGCGAGTGGTCCTTTAACTCGCAAAGCGTGTGCACCACACTCGTCAGTACTAGCTTCATATCTGCTTTAAAGCATCTTGGTTGGGCGTCAGACTTAGCTATTTCTGGGCCAAGTACCTATAGGCTATAGAAAGTTGATAAAAGTCGTTCTCAATGTAGGCGGTTACCATCCGATTTCAACTTAATCATTTTTTTTTTTGCAACTGTCATATATCACATGGATTGGTTTGTTGGGAGATGAGAAAGTAAAATGACAATTTTTTGCTGAATCACGTATTGCTTGCTGCCCTACGAAAAATAATAGTTGCGTTTTTGCAGATAGCCTACCATGGTATCTAAAGTCTACCACGGCCTAAAGTAATTTTTGAAGTTACCGTGGTATCTGATACCACGGTCTAAAGTCGTTTTTGCAGTTACTGTGGTATCTGATACCACGGTCGTAAGTCGTTTTTGCAGTTACCGCGGTATCTGGCCAGTTAACATGGTATCTGATACTCAAATACCACGGTCCGACCGTGTTAACTGATCGTGGTATCTGAAAAAGTCATCTCACTTTCATCATCACCAACAATAGAGCTTTAAGAGCTTTTTTTTATTTTGGCAAATTGGTGGGAAAGAAGTTTAGCTCTTAGTGATGTGACGGGAAGTCAGTTTTTATTTTGGAAAAGCGCAATTTCGGTAACTGTCGTTTTGGCAGAGCAATCGTAGTATCAGACACCACGTTAACTGCAAAAACGACTAATTGCAGATCCAGTTACCGTGGTAGCAGATACCATGGTACCTGCAAAAACGCAACTAATGTGTGTTGCTCAACAACGTGCTTTCCTGTGAATGGATCAAGTTCAAGTTCTTTTTATAATACATACAACACACGATATCATTGTATGATTAACACTACATAAACAAAACCTACTTACGTAAAAAAAATCCCCAGCAAACATCCCTGACAGGAAGGGTGTGTTCCACGTTTCTATCAGTGACAACCAGGGGTTTGTAATATAATTCTACTTATGACTCTAAAGTTTTTTTCGGATGTAGTCTCGGTGTGGTTTCACTATAGTTCGACGTAGTTCTGTTTTAGTTATGAAAGTCTATGACGTGGATTGGGCGAATGAAACGGTACGTACACATAATACTAATAGAAAAGTCAGCTGTCGCAGGTTCATCTTTTCGCATGAGACTGAAATGGACCCTTGCTAGAAAGGACCAGGATATCGGTGGAATAACTCTCAGCCGAATTTTCCATTTAGCGCAAGTTTGTTTAAGCACTGAACAGGAAAAGAAAAAAAATCGGATTACAAATAAAGAAAAGGAAAAATGCGCTGAGCTTTCAATAATTGAGTAAATGCAAAAGATTCAAAAATTATAGACCCAAAGAAAAATGACTAATAGGGTCGGGAAAATCTACTTCTTAGATGAAATGCGGAATCCGTATAGAATCCCGTGGTCGCGAGTTCGGGTTTTTGAGTAGAGAAGCAGTTTTTGGGATCCCAAAACGTAATTGGCGGGATCCCTATGATTTCGTAAAGGTTGTCTGTCCGTCTGCCTGTCTGTTAGCAAGATAACTCTCGAAGGGGTTGAGATATTTTATTCAAACTTGGCATGAGGACTCTTTGGGTCAAAGCACAGGTCAAGTCCGGAGATGGGCTTTGTAGCCCTACATTTGGTGTTGGGGGAGGGGAGGGGTTTCAGACTAAAGGGTGACAAGTCAATTTTTTAGAAGCAATTGAGATAGTCGATGTAGGGGTAAGGAGACATGCTGAATCCGAAAATGCATTTTTTTTTTTCTCTCACCGGACAAGTAGTTCGCTCGGAATCTGGCCAAAACCGGAAAATTCGTAAAAAGTCAAATTCTTATTTGAATTTGATTAGATGTTCGATTTAGGGGGAGGAGGACGTGCTGAATCTGTTTATGACAACCATGGGTGTGCAGTTCGTTCGGAATCCGGGTGAAACCGGAAAATATGTTAAAAAGTAATCTTTTGTCTGAAGTTGATTAGATATTCGGTCTAAGGGTAAGAAGATATGCTGAACTAATTTTTGAGTTGTACTTTTTTCCGGACAATTAGTTCGCCGGGAATCCGGCTTTTTCCGGAAATTTGGTAGTTTTTTGTAAAATTGTTTGACAAAAATCTGAAGTTGTTTTCTAATCTGAAGTTCGTTAGAGCTTTGATGAATGGATAAGGAGGTATGCTGAATCTGAATATGAAAATTATATTATCGCCGGACAAGTAGTTCACCCGTTATCAGGACAAAACACGGACAGTTTGTAAAAAGTAAATTTTTAATCTGAACTTGATTAAAGTTTCGATTTAATGGTAAGTATATATGCTGAATCCAAAAACTGAAATTATCAAGTAGTTCGCCCGGAATCCTGCCAAAACCGGAAAATTCGTAAAATGTAAATTTTTTATTTTGAATTTGATTAGATGTTCGATTTAGGGGCGGGAAGACACGCTGAATCTCTTTATGGCAACCATTATCTCCCTGGATGTGCAGTGCGTTCGGAATCTGGATGAAACCGGAAATTTTTTTGAAAGTAATCATTTATCTGAAGTTGATTAGATATTCGGCGTAGGGGTGAAGACATGCTGAATTCGTTTTTATGGCACTTGAGCTTACTCAAGTGCCATATAGCGATTGTAATTTCTGTCCGTCAGTCGGTCTGTCGGTCCCGGTTTTGCTAGTTCGGGCACTTCCAGATAAGCTAGGACGATGAAACTTGGCAGGCATATCAGGAACTGGATCAGATTAAATTAGAAATTGTCGCTTCCTCGATCCGACCATCTGGAGGGGAGTGGAGGGAGGGGGAATCCGGAAAAAATAGGAAAAATGAGATATTTTTAGCTTACGAACGGGTGATCGGATCTTAATGAAACTTGATATATGGAAGGACTTCGTGTCGCAGACCCTCCATTTTAAATCCAGACCGGATCCGGTGACACTGGGGGGAGTTGGAGGGGGAAACCGGAAATCTTGGAAAACACTTAGAGTGGAGGGATCCGGATGAAACTTGGTGGAGAGTACAAGCAAAAGTCCTAGATACGTGACTGATATAACCAGAACGGATCCGCTCACTTTCGGGGAGTTGGGGGGGGGGGAGAAGTCCGAATCCCGCGAGTTCCGTGCTTCCTGATGTGCTGGGACGATGGAAATTGACAGGCATGTCTGGGACCCGACCAGATTAAATAGGAAATCGTCAATTCCCCGATTCGACCATCTGGGGGGGGGGGAGTGGAGGGAGGGTGAAGCCAAAATTTGAGGTATTTTTAGCTTGCCAACGGGTGATCGGATCTTGATGAAAATTTATATTTAGGATGACCTCGTGTCTCAGACATCTCACTTTAAATTCGGGCCGGATCCGATGACACTGAGGGGAGTTGGAGGAGGGAACCGGAAATTTTGAGAAACGCTTAGAGTGGAGGGATTGGGATGAAACTTGGTGGGAAAAACAAGCACAGGTCCTAGACACGTCATTGACATAACCGGACCGGATCAGGGCACTGTGGGGGAGTTGGGGTAGGGGTCCGGATTTCTAGCGATCCCGCGAGTTCGGCATACTTCCTGATGTCCTAGGGCGATGAAACTTGGAAGGTATGTCAGGGATCCGAACAGATTGACTTGAGAACAGCCGTTTCCCCGACCCGACCATCGTGGGGGGAGTGGGTGGATGGGGAGTCCGGAATCTAGTGGCGTGCATAACTTGTGAACGTGTGATCGGATTTGAATGATAAAAACTTGTCTGGTGAGCTATCACCTCGGACGTTCAGTGTCACGTCCGGGTCGGGTCCGATACCTGTGGGGATGGGGGGGGGGGGGGTGGAAAGCTCAAGAAACTCTAAAAGCAGAGGGATTGGGACGAAACTTAATGGATGGAACAAGCATTAGGCCTAGATGAAATTGACGGAGCCAGATGGTTTCGGGGCTCTGTGGGGGGAGTTGGAGGGGGTTTCCTGGAATTCCGGTAGTCGTGAGTTAGAATAGTTCCAGATGTAAAACGACAACGAAACTTTGCAGGCATATTAGCGACCCAAATTATCTTGACTTGAGAACCTGACACAACATACCCCCGGAAACTTCCGTTCCTAGATTCGAGCATTTTTTGGGGAGCAAGAGAAGAGAAATATTGAAATTGACTTCTATAAATTGTGAACGAGTGGTCTGATTCGAGTGAAACTTCATGGGGGATACGAATCGATGGCCTCGACATGTAAAACATGCGTTCCAACCAGATGCGACCACGATTAGGGGAATTGGGGGTGGGGGGACTGTTGACATGCACAAAAACCAAACGGATGGACCGAATGAGATGCAAATTCGACAGTGCCGAGTTTATGCGGCCTAGATTTGTTATTTGGCGTCCGGGCCGGATTTGGCCAAGGTAGGGGGGGGGATACTGGAAACTTGCAGATAGGCTATGCTCCAATTTCAGTAAAACTTGATGGACAGGAACAGGGAATTAAGAGATTGGGCCCGAACCGGCTCCGACAACGTTGGTGGGAGGGGGGGTGGGGTACCGGAACTTTCCAAAAATGCTCAGATTTGAGTGAAACTTGATAAATGGTATAAACGAAGATGCTTTACTTGGTCGATTTTCTTATTTCGAACCAGATTCGGCCACGGTAGGTGGAGATAGAGTGAGTACCGGAAATCGTGTAGCACGTCTAGGGATCAAACAAATGGATTTATTGGGATGAAAGTTTTAACAGTCATGTGCATTTGCTACAGACAATCGAGACGATGCCGGAACTGCTCAGAAATGAGTGAAACTAAATGTCCTATTTCTATTTCCGAACCGCATTTTTGGATGGCGGGTGTATTTTGTGACGTTCTCATCTACTTTCTTGTACAACCTACTCGTACAAGTGCCATATGAGCTCGTAGCTCTTGTTGAGTTGTACTTTTTGTCGGACAAGTAGTTCGCCGGGAATCCGGCTTTTCCCGGAAATTTGTCAGGAAGCTTTGATCAGCTTCGACAAAGTAGATACGGTGTAGGATAGAGGGGTAAACATACATGCTGAATCCATATCTGAACGTCGTCTTCTCAGATGATTACCATTGGTCTTAATCTGATAAAGTCTGGATCAAATATATATTTTTGAATCCCACCAAAACCTTTGGTCTTGTTTTTGTTTGACGCTTCCGATTAAAGTCTAGCGAGCTGTGTATACAGTTTTAGAATGGGAATCCGAACTACGTAAAAGAGCAAAATGTTTTCAGGGTCGAGACTCGATCTCACACCGCTATTTCTATAAAATGTGCTAGCGTCTGGGGAGGAGGGGGACGCCCCCCCCCCCCAAGTTGTCGGCCAGTCGGTAGAAAGTAACCAAACCGGCGCGAAGCGTGCGGTTTTCGTAAATGTAGGTGATTTTTTCGTGGAAAAAGTCAGTTCTTCTGAAAAATCACTCGACTTTTCATAACAATGGTTGGTTTTTCTAAAAATCGGTCGTTTTTTCTAAAAATAGGTCTGTTTTTCGTGAAACATATTGATTTTTTCTTGAGAACAGTCGTTTTTCTGCGATAACTATCGGGTCAAGATGACCAGCCAGTCGGTGAATACCTCGCCTCCCCCCAAACATTTTGGCTAGTCACACTTCTGGTAATGACTACATTAAACTAGCTGTCTTACGATTTGCCATAACGAATCACTTTATGCCTGAGCGAACATTTTCAAACATACTTAAAGGACCTGTCTTACCTATAATACTAATGCAACCTACTTCCATAATCACTCCATATATTTCCAAGCCCGGAGACCCCAATTTCGTACGGTAAATTGTAACCCCTCTAACAAAACCACGCTGATTTTCTCACTTGCCGTGGTTTGCTACCTTCGATGTGTATCACGCTGTCGACGGTGCTGCGAAAAAAAATTCCATCAGACAAACAGTTATGAATTTATTTTCCCTGTTTTTGCTATAAGTCAACGGGTCGCGGAAAATGCTTAAAACAGCCAAAACCGAGGGTTATATGTTGAAAGCGCCTAGGTTTAAAGTATTCAAATATTTTAAGATATTGTAAGTGGAATAGTAAACAGTGCGAGAGATACTTTAAAGAAATGCCGGCAGTGCTTTTATGTTATCACTCCTAAAAATACTGGCGGACCACTGCCGTCTGCTTGGAATCCGGTTGAAACCGGTAAATTTATTAAAAGTCAAAGTTTTATCTGAAGTTGGTTAGAGCTTCTTTGTAGGGGCAAGGAGACATGCTAGATTCGTTTTTTAGCTTGAGTTTTTTGCCAGAGAAGTAGTTTGTCCGGAATTCCATCCCATCAAAACCTTCGGTCTTGTTTCACCTGCGACTGTCCACTCTTAGGCGACGTGAACATATGCATACCTCTACTGTACCCAACCCTATTCGGTATTCAATCCTATCACTATCGCTATTGTAAAGTGTTCTGGTTGATAGCGTTTTTCTCTTCCAAACTTCTTTTCAGCTTCTTTTCAAACTTCTTGGCTTCAGTTTGTATACAAATAAAACTTTTTTGCAAAATCGCAAAAGCATTCGCTGTAGCATATTATAAACTAATTGATTTGTCCCGGTCGCAAAAGAGCCATTCTGTCTGTTCACCGTTCAGGTTGAGATGTGTCGATTGTTTTAACCTTTTTGACTCGCTCATATTGTTCCAGTGTTGCACCAAAATTGAAATTAGCTGTCCTTGAGCTATAGACAGCTTTTAAACGTTGATGTCGAAATCCAAAGAAGGTCGGATCATTACGGGGGGAGATGAGAAAAATTAGATGTTGATCTACGATATCTGGCTCTGTAATCAAGACCGAGGCCTCTATAAACTGTTGTCAGTAGTGAATGCTTTAATTTGATAATGTTCTGGTAATGAAAGCTTGATTGGGCTGACGATTCATTAAACATATGACTTAAGTCCGGATGATCACTGAATGAAAAAAAAAATGCTCCCAGCTATTACCGAAACAGTAACATATGTTTTCGTTTTCGTTGACTGAAGTTTTTTTATAAGAGATGCTGGCTGAGCTAGATGGATTAGTTTCTTTGTCAAAATTGGAAGCGATTTAGAATGTACTTGAGAAAACTTAGAATTGAAAACTTGCTTGAAAACTTGAAAGGAAGAGATGGGTATACGACACAATATGTTCAGAAATTAAATATATAGGCTATTTAACTTTTCGCGAGCAGGTAGGCTATGTAATGCTTATCGTCCCATGAACCACGGTCAGTTATATTACGATAATCGTCACACAGAAAGCTAGTGGTGGTTATGACTTGATAGCAACCTCTAGAGAGGTTGAAATGAAGTCGTATCTACCCCCAGAGAGGTCGATGTTAAGTTATATCCAACACTAACTCTCTAAATATTCTTTGAGCCCAAGCTGACTTTGAAACATATATTCAAATAATGTATACAACGGATACGTCAGCTACGATTCTTCATCAGCAATATTTCGGCCCTTCTTGGCAAGGGTCCTCGTCAGGCTGTCAACCTTCTGGGTCTGACGTTGACCTCAATTTATGAGGATTCGTTGGCAACGCACTGGTCAAGTTTGTGGGTTCTTTAGTCTTATATTTAGAGGCAGTGGAGGGTTTTGAATTTAAAGTAAAAACAAGTATGTTTTATGAGCTAATAAGATATTCATTGAAGGGGTAAGGAAGCCCGCTGAATCCATATCTGAACTTAGTTTTCTTGCTGGACAGGGTTCATCATGAATTCGGCTATTCAAGGAATCTGACGAAGACTGAATTGCGAAGTCGATTCGTCAAAACAGTGGATTTTTTTTTCTCACGAAAACAGTCGAATTTCTGGAAATCCGTCGATTTTTGTCAGAACAGTCGGTTTTTCTAAAATCAGTCGGTAAATACCTTGCCCCCCCCCCCCCCCCAAAAAAAAAAATGAAAGAAAACATTTTGGCTAGTAATGCCTCTGCTTGTAAGTATAATATTAACTCATTTTTAACCTTATATTTTTTAATAACTTCAAAATCATTCCAATGACAAGTAATTCCAATACGAAAATGAAAATCCCACCAGAACAGCTACCATTGCTAGGTATTCGGTACTGTGGGTTTGTTACTACCGCATGTGATTCTGAACTGTTAAAACGACAAACTAACTTAAAAAAATATGTAAGAATGTTCAATCCACAAGCATTCAAACAAACTTATATTCATTATAGTTGCGAGGAACACGATTTGACAGCCAAATCCTTGAAGTCTGGTACCAAATTCCACCTCAGCTATGTAATTTTTTCCTTAACCTCAACAATTACTATAGTGATTTATGCTTTTAATGCGCTTAATGAATAGCCCGTCAGAATCGTGATTGACCTGTTGTAAAAAAAAAACATAATAACTCTTCTTCCACGTCTTCATAGTTTGGCACAGTACCGAGTGTCATTTGCGGTACGGAGAAATTAAATTTTCAATTTGTTTTGTGCGACGTTAATTCAACAATCATGGCCCGGCCAGTTTCTTAATGACCCCCGTATTGTTCCAGTGTGTCCAAGAAAACTGCCAAGGTCGATATTAACAAACATTTTCGTAATTAAAAGAAATTGGATTTTGGGCCTTTGTTCCTGTGACATTCTTGAGGTAAAGTAGAATATTTATTGGCGGAACAAAAATTCAAGGTTTTAATAGGTATTTAATCTGTGATCTGGAAGTTTTTCATTGTTCTTTATCTTGAGAAAAACTTTTCTTTCTCGTAATAATGAATTTTTGTCCGGATTTTTCTTTCATCCGTAGACCTTTTAAGTGCGCGAAATATTTACTTTTTCGAGCCCAAGCTGACTTTAAAACATATATTCAGATAATTATAAAGCGGATGTGTCAGCTACGATGCTTTGGCAGCGTAGTTCGGCCCTTCTTGGCAAGGATCCTCGTCAGGTCAAATTCGGGTAAGGAAACAAATCTGAATAAAAGTAAACATGAACCGAACCTTTCTTAACATCGGAAACAAAATTGGTGAGCAAACTAGGAAAAGTCGGAAACCCCTCATCGCCGAAGATGATTATGGTCTAACGGCCGATTGTTACTTACAAATCCCTGACATGTCTCGCAATTGGGTTCCGCCTATTCTTTGTTTGAGTGTGTACCCTACTACTAAAGTTGTCAACCCCTCAAAGATTTAATTCTAAGTTACAGTGATAGAACCAAGGAGACGAATTTTCTTACCCTCAGATCTATAGAGATCAAGTAAAATGTGCAGCAGTTTGCACAAGATTTTCATGAACCCCTTCTAGCAACCGATTCTTACTTACAAGTCCATATCCCCGTGATAGACATGGTACCAAATTGTTATCGCGATCAGTACACTGGAAAAAAATAATAGGCTTAATAGCCGGTATACCAACCACCAAAGTTGCTAACCCCTCGTCGCCGAAGATGATTATGGTCTAACAGTCGATTGTTGCTTACAAGCCCCATAGATGTCTCACGATTGGGGTCAGCCTATTTTTGGTTTCACTATGTACCTTACTATGGATCAGAAAAAAACATTTGAAAACTGAACGCACCATGGTTAAAAGTGGGAAACTAAGCAAATAAGAGAATTCAAAAACAGAAGATTCTCATACCCTTGTGTGTGAAAGAGTTCTCAGCGTAGGTTGAAGATTCTGGCAACCTGTGAGTTGCGAAACGGGCAAAGCTCGACACGACCGAAAAAGCGCTAAAAATTCATAGGAACAAAACGAAACAGAAAGGTGGGGATTTTAGAAGCTTGTAATTCCATAAGGTTAGCTAGGTATATTATGAAAGACGGAATAAGTAAGAGGGCTCCTTTAAATTTCCAGAGATGAAAGACCTTTACTTTTTCAGGAAAACATTCTACTCAAACATCGAGGTTCCAGTTCCATAAAAATCATCGATTTTGGTAGTTCTTGCTATACCCATCAGAGGGTATATACCTACATTCAGTCAAGGTTCTACCGGTCGCCTGAGGTCATTCTGGGACTGCCGTATGGCCCACCCATAGATATGTGGTCTCTAGGTAAGAAATGCCACTTTATTTTTTTTACCCTCTGTTTCTTCCCAGGAGATTGTATGGTAAAGGATCATTTACATGGTGGGTACTTTTCCCCGGAGACGAGAGGGGAAAATGTTCACACGGTATCCTGGTATTTTTCAAGGGGGGGAGTTGTTTCATGTGGTAGTAGATTCTAAGGTTGAAAGGTCAGGATATCTCTCTACAACGGAAAGAAACATGTGTCCATTTTGATCACTTCATATATCAATCAATCAATCAAGTCTAATTCAAGTAGCTAGAAGAAGAATAATCAAAATTATATGGACACACTGTATTAATCAAAGTAATTAATTTGGTATTAATCTTATCTGCGTAGAGATAAGAATAATCCGAGTAGTAAATACTGCAGTTAACCTTAATCTTTAAACGGATAAACTTTTTACAGTGCATAGTAAAAATTATTGCTCGAAAACCTGATTTTGTTGTTGCTGACGTCGAAGAATACCCTTCGACAAACTATTCCCGGGGTAAAAAGTTCGCGAAATTGAAGCCGAAAATACCTGGGGATTTGTTTCTGTTGCGGGGAAAATCACCCGCGCATTACGGGTAAAATTCCCTCCGTGTAAACGTAGCTTAAGAAAAAAATCGTATATAGTCAGTTTTCCACCGTCGGATGTCAGAAAAGGGAGATATTCTTCAAAACCTAATGGTGGCCTGTTGATGAGATTTCAACTAGCGGCAATTTTTCTCCTTTTTGGTGCACTTTCGATTGATTCCTTACTTCCTGTGTTTGACGCTTGAGAAGAAGCTGTATTGTTGTACTTAATTGTCTGTCATCAGAAATTATTATTTGATTCAACCTTTGGCTTCTATCAAGCGAAAGTTTTCCTTCTCGTTCAGTCTCGCTCCGTCAGAACGCAAAGCAGTATCCAACCACACTTTTGGTATTTTTTGTTCCGATTACTTAACCTCCGTTTTTTAATCCTTCGTGATTGCTCCATTTTACTTTCGTGCACCACAGAAAGTATTGCGTGATGTCACTCATTACAATCAGACTACCGGTTACTAAACGTGATCTGACCTAAAGGCAGTTTAGAATGAACTGCTGCTGACATTGCTTGTAAAGATTGGTGCTCGAACCGTAGTTTAGTTGTAATCGTTGTCAGGGATGCAATCAACTCTATTTTTAACGCACAATATGGTTAATGACTCGGTAGAGGTCACAGCGAGATTTCACTTAAATTACCAACCAAGTTTCATTAAATCTTCATTACAATAGGCACCATGTTGAGCCACTACATGCAAGACAGCGTTGAAATGATATTAGAACTGCACTATTGGCGTGTGTTCAGGGCAGGATGATTAAATGAAAGGACTTTCTGTCTGGCTCTCAGCAAATGTCGTTCCGCAGTGTTTATGCTGTAACTTGATACCCCCAGACCTTCATGATATCTCGCCAGACATAAAAATTTTCTCCTGTTTCTTGGAGCGGTCGCTGTGGAAACAGTTTGGTTCAGTTCAAGCAAGGTTGTCAAGCTTTCTCAAGATTTACTCACTTGCTTAGCAACCTAACACTGAACCTCTCAAGTATCTTAAAATGCCAAACATTAGCACCAGTTTTCTCCGTATCCTGCTAATTCACCTGCCCAGTTTTCACATAGTTTCATCCGATCATTTATTTCTGGTCATATCTTTTTTTTGTTTTAACCCTCAGCATCTTTTCCAATTTAACTTATATTTAGATTATTTAAATAAAATAAATCATAGTTCGTACTTTTTGTGGCTACGCCTCCATCCCTCAGTGATGTTAATTTAGTATATTTTGACCGACTTTTAAACTATTTACGTCACTTAACTTTAAGAATAAAGCCCCATACTACATTTACTGTTCTTCCCCCTGACAACTAGATATAAAATATAAACTCATTCTGAGTTTATCATCCAAATCTTTTTAAATTCCTACTAAAAACAAATTTAACATTTACTTTTTCGCCCAGGTCACACATACCCATCGTTCATCACAATACTTATCTTCAACTCTCCAGAACACTACCACAAACGCCCTCAACCCTCATTTTCCTCTCACTCGCTACCACTCACACTACCTATCATAGCCCCAGGGCACAAATTTCAACAACTTCCAATACTCCCAACCGAACCCCCGCTCTGTCCGCTCAAGAGGTGCCCTATCCCAGAAAATACTGATGTGTGTGCGAAGGTAAAACACAGAAATTTGAACACCACAAAAATTGGAACATAATGATCGAACAAATCAAATCTGACCCTTTATTTTATCTGTCACAGCACTTTCCTGCAACCTTTGACAACAGAAAATTCTGATCATAGGTAGGCCAAATTTTACTTTTTTAACTGTTCAGAAACAGTCCTGTAAAGCAATAAATTGCGGGGAAAAGGCCAATCTTTCTGTTGAAGAGGGCTAACATATAAAAATATATTAGTAAAACTATTTCATGTCACACTGGTTTCTAAATGTCTGGTAATAACTTCCATTTGAGTAGCCTATGTACAAAACAAGTTTACTTGGACATAGCATTTTATGTGTTTGACAACATAAACCTATTCTGGCAACTGGTTTGAGTCTGTTTGTGACTGAAAGCATGAAATTTCCAAAAAAATATTCCCCCTCTAGGGCACCACGGTGGCATTTACCGTGTTAAGTGTGTTAGTTAATTTGTTTCGTTTTTGTATAATTCGTCAATATTTTATTCCTCGTCTAGTTTTGAGCTATTTGAGAATAAATTTAATTGATTGATTGCATATAAGGATTAACGGACTCGTCGTACCTAAAATACCAATGCCACATACTTCCGTAATCGCTCCATCCATCCTTAAAGGACCCCTCGCACTATTTACTCTTCAACTTGCAGTATTTTAAAATATTTGAATACTTTACAACTAGGCTGTGCTTTCAAAAAATAACCCACGGTTTTAGCTGTTTTAAGCCATTTCCGAGACCTGTTTACTTATATAGCGAAAACAGGGAAAGAATTTACAAAACCAGTTTTTCTGATGGAAAAACTTCTCGCAGACGACCGATCGACATCGTGATTCACATCGAAGGTAGCAAAACACATCAAGTGAGAAAATCAGCGTGGCTCTGATAGAACGGTTAGAATGTACCGAGCGAAATTGGGGTCCAAGGGTCTATAAACATATGTGATTATGGAAGTAGGTTGCGTTATTGTTATAGGTAAGACAGGTCCTTTAAGCCAGAGACCCGAATTGGGGTGGGCGACACCTTCCTGACCTTCTGGCTTTCCCTGCTTCATTCGCATTATGCCCCCGATAGTTGTTTGCGAGATCGTCAGATACACAAGTTTTCTAAGTTTGTTCCGTGTTATGCTGTATGTCAACGAGCCTGGAGAAAAGCTTTAAAGAGCCAAAGCCGTGGGTAATTTTTTAAACAGCAGAATCAGTCCAAACCAGTTTCCAACTATTTTAGAATAGTGCAACGTAAACAGGGAATAGTTAAGCTTTAAAGCTTGATTTAAAAAAAAACCCAGCTTACTTTCAGATCTTGGAATTGAATTCACTTAATTATTCTGACTTCGCTAAGAGATTTTTTCGTTTTGGACTCTAGTAGTGACGCTCAGAATACAAATGGAGCTTGTTCCATCCTACTTACCGTAGTTACTACGCATGACGTCAAGAATTCTGTTTTTTTCCTGTCAAGGCTGGAACGATTTTTCTATTTTCCAGCAGAATCTCACGCCAGGGGCGAATCTGACCAATCACGTTGCAGAGATGCGTAGTTACTACGCTTACTACGCTCCCGAGCATGGTAAGCAAATAGTAACTATTAGTTACTATTCCGACAAGGTTGGAACGGTCAGCGTAGTAACTTTTCGTGAGGATGGAACGGAAATAGTAACTAATAGTAACTATTGTTACAAGGGTGGAACACGCTCATGATATCCCGACGACAAGACACAGTTCATCCAGACGCGTAGAATTTGAATTTCAGCAAAAGCGTGCATTTCAATGAGTATAATGAAGCGAAACTTAGAAAATGTTCAACTCCACATTGGACGGTCATTTTCGAAGACCCCCGAAAATTGTTATTCTGCAATCCTTTACCGTTGTAGTTGATAATTGTTCCAACAATAAAGGTATAAGCGCATAGGGGTCATTTGATGAAAATAGACCATCTGAATAGTGGAGCAACTAACCATCGCGTTTTCATCGGCTCTTCTAGCCTTTTTCAGTGAATAAGTGGTGGGCAACGTCAGAATGTCATATCAGCCCTGTTCGGTTAAACCTTAAAGGTTTCGAATGCAAATGCTCCAGGCGGATAATTCCGTTGCTGTCTTGGTTGTAAAAGTGGCAAACTTGGGATGCCTTCCCTAGCCTTTCAGCTTGTACCAGTTGACATTCGTCGGAGCACGATCGGTTAAGGTTTTTTTCAAAAAAGGATTGTTTCTTTTGTCTCTTTGATCTCGGAATTCAAAGAAAAAAAGTTTTCCTGGACAACTCCGTCCTTGTTGGCTCTTTGGCGGTATCAAATTGTGTCAGCTTTGTGATCGTAGAATACTCAGAACAGAACGTCAAATCCCAGCAGCGAACAAATGCAATTTATCATTTAATTTTATTCGTAACTCATAAATGGAGGAAGTAACACTTACACAATATAACTCATGTGGTGGAAAGGGGGGAGACACTCTTGTCAGTCGATGAGAACGTTTATTGCGAGCGCAACTGTATGTTTTTCTGCAAAGTCGTAAAACCAGTCAACGTTACTCACAACTATTTCAACCTATAAAAAATTACTAAATCTGGGAAGGTCACCTAAAATATTCGTCAGCGATATTTTGGCCGTTCTTGGCAAGGCTGTAGCTGGAAGAGGACCATTAGTTTTTGCAGGTACCATGTTATCTGTTACCACGGTAGCTGGATCTGCAATTAGTCGTTTTTTACAGTTATCGTGCTACCTGATATACGTTCGCTCTGCAAAAACGACAATTACCGAAATTGATCTTCTCGAAGTCATCCCAAAAGAAAAACTGATATTCAGTCACATCACTAAGTACCAAACTTCGTTCTCACCAATCTGACAAAATTTGATGAAAGTGAGATGGCTTTCCACATACCACGACCAGTTACCACGGTCGGATTGTGGTATCTGAATATCAGATACCACGATAACTGGCCATAAGATACCACGATAACTGCAAACGACTTTAGACCGTGGTATCAGATACCATGGTATCTGCAAAAACGAGACTATTGTCGTTATGACAAATATTATGCATAATACTAATCACGACAACACCAACACTCCCATAGTACGGCTACAACATTAGGGATCGACTAAAAGCAGGAAAGGCAAACTAAAACGGGGAAAGATGCCCGAGGGTTCGGAAAACTGGCAAGCTGCATAGCGCCTTTCCTCTGTTTAGAATCCTGTGAGAGGTCGGCAACTGGCACATTTCAAATATCCCTCGTTTTAATACTCTCTCAGGGCTATGTTGTAGAACTTGTAGGCAATTAAGGTCGTTAGAGTACTAAAACGAGGAAAGAAATTAACTTAAATTTTTAAAGTTCACATTTCTTCTCGTTTTGTATCCTGTCGGATGTAGGCAATTAACATCGTTAGAGTAGGCTATGTAAGTTGCCAACCCTTCACAGGATACTAAACAGAGGAAAGGCACGGTGCAGCTTTCCCGTTTTTGAATCTTCGAGTTCTGGTTCTTTCCTCGTTTTAGTTTGCCTTTCCTGGTTTTAGGATGTTTGCTTGGTTTTCCCGTGCACCATGCCTTTCCTTTCCTGCTTTTAGTCGATCCCACAACATTACAAGAAAGCTCACACATATATAAATGTTGATAACAGAAACTGACTAACAGAAAAAGCATCTGTAAACGAATATGCGTTGAAATATTGGCTTTTTCTAATATTTCTGATAATATATCTAATTTCTATGACACGACTAAAAGACAAGTTCTGACGTATTGTCTGTTTTTTGGCGTTGGGTGTATAGTTTGCTTGGGTGAAAGCGAGTCCTGTAGTGATATGTTGAAACGAAAAACTTGGATACTTTGTTAATCCCAAACGCTTAAAAATATCTTAATTCGAAAACCAAGTTTGACGTTGGACTTTAAGTGTGACGGGGGTAGTACTGGTATGTTTTACAGTATTTCTGTCGTTCTTTTTTCGTGTTCTGGTGAGATTCTCCCAGTATGGTGAGACGAATTTTGGTGTTGCCGCATTAGCACTGTCTTCGTAAACGAAAACTAGGATTTGAAAGAGTAGTTTGATCCGGCTTTTATATTCTGTATATGTGCAGGAAGACAACTGTTAAAACACCCTTGAGTGCGTTTTCCGTTTCCAACTCTTAGAGCCATGCCCGACCTCCAGAAATCAAGAACCACACTTGCTTTTACCCAGGTACAAACTTTTATTATTTAATTTTTGAGAAAGCCTGAACACCACTTTATTGGCTTAAGAGGTATTTAGTCCTTATCTTTCTTTTATTTCACCAGGTTGTATTTTGGCCGAGCTATACACTGGCTACCCCCTCTTTCCCGGTGAGAACGAGATGGAGCAGCTCGCGTGTATCATGGAGCTAATTGGACTCCCCTCTGAGGCTGTGATCATTAGCGCTTCTCGAAGACGCTTATTCTTCGGTAAGCCTTCTCTGTTCTTGTTTGTGATCTCCATGAAATTTAGTTTCTTGATAGTTGCGGTTTTTGATCGAAGTTTCGTTCGCCTTAGCCGGTTGCTTAATTTCCGTTTTCGAACGCCGTCGAAGTTCGCCGTTTGCTTAATTAGTGTTTTTACGACTCCGGCGATCCTTGCCCGGTCGAAGTTTCTTGGACGATTCAAGCAAACTTCGAACTTTCTAGCTCACGAATTTCGACGGTCAGAGTTTGAAAGACAAAGAAACTGTGACCGGCGACCAAAAACGGTATTGAAATAGAGATCGTTGAGTTTGAGGGTAACTTCAAACTTGGGATCGACTAAAACCAGGAAGGGAAATGAACGCGAGAAAAGCAGGAAGGCATGCTAAAACCAGGAAGGTCATACTAAAACGAGGAAGGGCATACTAAAACGAGGCTCTCGCCAGAATTCAAAATTGGAAAGCGCACCGTTCCCTTCCTCTGTTTAGTATTCTTTGAGATCGGCAACTTTTTAAATTCAAAGTCCATCCCTTACTCGTTTTAGTATCCTGACATGGGTGTGCATTAAGTTCAGTGAGGGGTTGGGAACTATACAAATTGTGATTCACCTTTTCATTTCTCGTTCTGACGGTAGGGAACGTTGCAGCTTTCGAGTTTTTTGCAGCCCTGAATTCGGTTGACATCCTTCCTCGTTTTAGTATGCCCTTCCTGGTTTTAGTATCCCTTCTTGCTTTTCTCGTGTTCCCTTCCCTTCCTGGTTTTAATCGATCCCTTCAAACTTCGATCAAAAACGTAACTGATATCTTTAGTTCCTTTGAGGCCTTTGACTTTCAACTAACTGGTGTGGGCGCCGAGTTCCGGTCCTAGCCGAGGTGCCCAGTAAGCTGACTGTAAGATTTTCCAGGGTTTACGCGATTTTACCTCAGACTCAGACTTTTAGATTTTTTTAGATTAGATTAGATTATATATGAGGTTTATTGGAAAAAAAAAATACTAGCCACTACAAAACCCTCCAGAAGTTTACACTTGTTAAGAAGTTTGACAAACTCTCCTTTGAAAGATTAACCTATATAACGCTATAATAGAGAGAGAAATAAGAAAAAAGAGAGGAAGAGAAAAACAAAAAAAAACTAAACAAAATTATGCATTTACTCGGTTCCTAGTCAAACACTCAACAAAAAAAAGTATAGATCACTAAATAAACATAACGAGATTATTTATTAGATTCTATTTATTAGAGAAATTTAAGGGAAATCAAGGGAAGTGCCAATAGACTTGCTCCCAGCCAACTATCCTGCTCCCGCCGAGGGGACCAGAAGAGGATATCGCCACCTCCACTACGCGAGCACTTGAAGGCACATGTTCACACAGGCCGTTTTGAATAATTTACTACGCGCAGTCCGGTAGTCGCAGTCGAATTTCCTCCTCGCTGCCCGATGCAAACGAGCGGAGGGTAGGAGCTACGGGGAACATCACAATTTATTACCTCTACAAACAGCTATATTGCAGTAGAGGCCCGGAGAAGAATTGTGGAGAGTAACAACCGATTGGTTTTCTGCAACTGTGACGTCACTTGTGACGCACTGCAGAGCGGATAATAATAATAATAATAATATATTTGGAAATTGGATGGCAGGCCGTTAAGCCTCTACAAAATTCTTCTAAATTTGCACAAGGAGAAAATGTCACTTGAATAATATTCATCAACTTCCTTCTTGAATGTCAGTAGATTTGTGGAGCAGATTATTCTATCTTGTAAGTTGTTCCAGTGCTGGACCACTCAGTTGCCGAAAGTGCAGCGACCTATGTCCTTATAATAGCGTTCCCTCCTCACTTTGTGCTGGTGACCTCGAAGATGATTATTAATGAACTGCACGATTGTCTCGGCTGGTGCGTTGTCACAGGCTCTATTGCAGAGCTTGTACATGTCAATAAGATCACCACGATGGGATCTATAGGCGAGGGTGAGGATTCCAAGCTTGGGAAGTCGCTCTTCGTAGGGAAGGAAATGTAATCCGCACGCCTGTTACATTTTTTCCTCTGGTATGCGCAGTGGCGAAGAGGGAAGTAGAGGGGCATTAACTCAAAGGTCATTAAGTACCATTAGCTGTGCTCAATTTTGTCGTGGTAGCATACCCATACTCGGTACATGTTACCAGCCATCCGGGTGTGCTTGTCCTCCGTGTGGTAATGGAGTTGATGATTTGGTCACGTCCTGTGCCGGTGTACAGAGCTTTCTGGGTTAAGAAGGGGATTGGGGGGGGTGAGGTTTTGTTACTTCCTGACATCTTAAAGAGCACGAAGCCAAGCGTTATATGTAAATTTGCAGATTTGTTGATGGTGTGGTGAAAATTCGAGAGAGGGATGGCGAAGTTTAGTTCATGTAAAGTTATTTTGTTTTGTTGTTTTATATGTATTTTCTTGAATATGGCCTTCGGCTTTGAATACAATTATTATTATAATTATTATTACCAAAGACTTATTTGTTCAGAGACTTATTGGCCAAAGGCTTATTAGTTCTTTCCAATAGTGGTACAGTTTCACGAGCGTATGTTTGCCTGCGAAATCGTATTGGACTGCATGTTAACGTAGCTTAATGGTTTGCATACGAAATTTGCTTGCTTGCCTGATTTTTTTTAATAATCAATTAATTTATTTAATTCGTGATATTACACATCAAATGTTAAAAATACACTAAAATAGGACTATTAGTTCATAAAATGTGTAGGCTACAATTGTGTCATCCATTCAGGGGCTCGGGACAATAGCAGACTCGACATAAAAGAGGGTAGAAATGGCCGGAACGGCATTCTGAACAAAAGGAACCAAGAAAATAAAAGGAAATCTTCGTCCTTAAATTACTTTTCTTTGAATGGCTTATTCTGACCATTGTCGACAGCCTAAAATATGTTGTTCATAGCGATTCACAAAGGCCTTTGATTTCTCGCTAACCTTTTCAACCCTTATGAGCTTTCTTGGTCTCCGCTAGGTGACGCGCAGCTACTCCAACAGTGAAATGTTACTATACATGTTGCTATACTATGTGCATATGCGTGATTTGTTCTTATTGGAAATAAATGGAAAAACACTACTTTACTCCACTCACAATTTTGCTATTACTTCGTTAATGAAATAGCCTACTTTATTCTATCTGACAATTGGCCTTTTTGCAGTTCAGCGCTCCTAGTGGTCATTTAGTATCCAGTGGGGAAGCAGGCAAAATTAGCCGTGTCTGATTATTCATTTATTTCCCTTAAAACTGAGGAGGTGGTAACTAAGTTATAAATAGTAGCTGTTGTTTTTCTTTCTGTTAGCCTTCAAAATATTCTGCGTTTAATGTATGCCAAAATTTAAAGAAATCTTGAAAAAATCTACGCCATTTAGGTTCTGCGGGTAGGGGGGTCGTAACTTGTTGGTAACTGTGACCGTTGCTGACAGTTGTTAAGAGACGCACGAAAAATGATTCCAAAAAGGACCTCCAAAACTGTGTCTTCGCTACTAGAAGGTCGGAGTTCATGAGCGCACAAAACCTCTCCGTGATGAATGACTAATTAGGCTGATATTAGAAATTGTTGAGATGGGACACATAGAAACTGAGATGGCGAAGTTGGAGCTCTATGCAAATGCAACAAAGTTACATTTTGCTTTCATCGTAGAGGAATATAATGGTCCCGGTTATTAGTGCTAGAGCGGGTGACAGAGACTCATGCAAGACATTAAGCATTAAGGTAGACCCATGGATAGATAGAAAGTTTATTGTACAAATCGATTTTCGTGGTTATAAACCAAATTTGCGATCGTTGTAAAAAAAAAAAAAAAAAAGAACAAATAACTTTTTCCATACCTAGCATGTTTTGTAGGTACAGGACAGAGCTCGGGAACGCTAGAACTTACCACTCGTTCTGGTCGATTTCTAACATTTTGGTAAGGGGGAGGGAGGATTTGGGAGTTGAGAGGATGAGATACCATGGGTGAACCGCGACTCACAACCTCCACGGTTCCGCTTGCTTGTCAATGAGTGCCAGAATGTCTTAGCTAAGACGAGAACAGTTTACTTCCCAGACTGATCGCGCGGTCCCTTTACCTTACCTTAAATCACACCTACTTACCGTAATAACTACGCATAATTCTGGCTTTTTGGCGTCAAGGATGGGATGCATTTTTCTATTTTCTCCAAAATATCGTGCCACGGGTTAATCAGGCCAATCACATCACAGAGATTCGTATTTATCACGGTTACTGCGCTCCCGAGCGTGGTAAGCAAATAGTTGCTATTTCGGGAAGGTTGGAACGGTCAGCGTAGTAACTTTTCACGAGGTTGGAACGAAAGTAGTTACTATTGTTAGAAGGGTGGAACAAGCTCTTGGTAGCAGCGGCTGTGCAGCATGTTGACGTCACCTGTGGCAGATGTTTAACAACCCTTTCAGGCTAAACATGTGTATGGTGTAGACCTATGGCACACGCGGACCATTTTTCGCAGTCGCTTGCGAATTTTCTCCGTCGCGTCGAAATTTTGACGCATCGCATGCATGTTTCGCATGCGAAGTCCTCTTCAACTGTGTTTGCACGTAACTTAAAATCTGCTTCGTTTCCAGAACGCGCAAAACCCTGCAGTCAGATTACCTTAAATCGCAGTATAATTAATCTCTTTATTTCCTTAATAGCTCGTACAGTTCACTCGCTAGCATTGGATCGTCGTACATTTTACCACCGATACATATAATAACACTATAAAAGACATGTTGATAATAAATTTAAAAATTCACGGTCAACACTTAATATGTACAATTTACCTTACTAATTACTACATAAAATTAAAGTGGTGCATTGTCCAGCGACAAAGGTGCGAATGATCCTGGTGTGTGATTATTTTTGTATTGGCTTTTGTCATTGGTTTGCGGACAACCAATGTCTGGTTGCTGACTCTGCTGCATCCCATTCATACTTCCAGGCTTTCGCCGACCATTCCTTGTCCAACTTAACTTTGAAGGCAGGATGTAACCTTGCTATTTCTAGTGTTGTTGTTGTTTGAAGGTTGCTTCAGCTTCAGCTCATATACGCTCGTGCCACTGTCTTTGCATGTATTAATTTGAAAATCTTTTGGATACCTGTCATCCTTTCAGTCTAGTACAAAGCAGAGCAAAATAACTCTTAAAGCACAACTAATGCTTTACTTCGTATTAAATGCTTCACAAATAAACATTTCCAACTTCCTTTAAAAGGCGCTACGAAAATCGGCCGTTTTCTTGTTATTCCTTGTCTTTACCTCTCTGGCATTTCGGCGATCCAAATCTTAGGAGCTGGGATATCGTTGCAGGAAATTAAAAAAAAACTCCCAGCAATGCTTGATAGAAAAGGATATATTTAAAATGTCACCAACGTGAAGCCGCAGATGCAGTTTACCTGTTTGTTCTAGTGTTTCATCAAAGTTCCATGGCTTAAAGTGCCTATTAAAAGTTTTTCTTTGTGGAATAGTTTTGTGAAGCCTGATTAGCTTGCTTTATAAAATGTACCAGAATATGCAATAAGCTTATAAAAAATAACATAGCTACAAAAATCATTCAAAAACACATAATCTATTCAAATCTGAATTATACAAGCTGATTTATGCATAAAATAAAGGTCTACTAAGTATATTATAAGAAACATCAGTTTTACTTTTGTCTTTGTCCAAGCTAGTAAATTGAGCATGTACTGGCCCAAAAAATTACTCTTTGAAATATCACAGAGAGGAAACTGTAGGGGAAAGCATTGGGGGTAAGCATTGCTCCTATGTTGTTAGAGAGTGGGATTGGGATAATTTGATGTGCCCATTGAACTTTAAGAGTAATGCGAAGACCTATCCTTCCCATGCATCAAAAATGTCGCTTTGTTCGCTGCGTGCAGTGGCGGACGTAGATTCTAGCCAGCGCTCATTAACGATTGGTCAGAGCAAAATAATTCTGCTCTGCGATTGGTTGAGTTTCGGTAGGAATGTTCGTATCCAGTAGTGGAGCTAGTGTTGTTGCGATTTGACTGTGTGTCTTTTTTTCAAAGTTCGCGCATTACTGAACTATTTTGCTCTGGTACATAGCAACAACTACGCTGGATCTCTAGAAACCAAACGAATTTGGGACAAAATAAATAGGTTTCCTGGAGTTGCTTGCTCGATAATTCTAGGCTAAGCGGAAAGCGTTTCATAGGAAGTAAAATTTCTAAGGTGTCTACAAACTGTTTCATTAAGCGAAGCTAACGTCGGAATCCGGTCACTGCTAATTGTAATATTCGACCGAGTTTTACTTTTGATTCCGAAAACCGAACCGGTTCTAACCTCCGATGTGGTGTAATGCTTTGCTGGAGCTCCAGAAATCAAACAATAAAAATGCTATGGAACAAGTGTGGGGTTCCCGACTATTTGTTAAATAGCAAAAACATTAAATTCCCCCACGAAAATCCAATTTCTCTCATTGTATGTTTTCTCAATAATTTTGGGCTAAGGGGACGTCGTTTCGCAGTATGTAGAGTTTTAGCTCGTTTTAGGCATTGATTTATTTATTTGTATTACTCATAGTAGGGCATGCTTGCATAATTTGAGTTTTCAACGAAGTTAGACTGCCGACTTTTGATTCCTGAAATTTTGAGTGCTAACTTCGAAATCCGGTGTCATTGAAATAAAAATATGCTGGGTCTCTAGAATCAAACAACAACACGCTCGGTAACTTGCTCGGTAATTCTGGGCTAAGGGGACTTTGCAGGAAGCCGGACTACGGCCCGTTCAAAACCCATTTCGATTTATTTTATTGCTTGTAATTCTTCTTTCGGTTAGATCGTAGCAACGTCACAAGCGATCCACTTTCACGGTTTCGTTCACATGGTAATAATTAGATCTCTGTAGGCCTACTGAACGAGAGCTGGAAGCTCATGTGGCACTTGCAAGACTTGGTAAATAAGAATGACGATGTACCCTTGGAAATCATAAGCAAGTGTCGTTTGGTAAAAAAATTTTTTGCACTTGGCTGTGACTTTAAGGGCGCTAGAAATTCATCTGTAATCAACACCCTTGAGGTAAAAATTATCATGGGCTCATGGGGATCATGAAAATGTAAGTTTTGCTTAAAAGTATTTGTTGCACTTTGCGGTTAAGATGAGTACTTTAAGGGGTGGTCGGGTCTGGAAAGTGATGATTTCTAGGTCAATCGTGTCAAGTCTCCAATGTTAAAGCCAAGTTTCATCGCCCTAGCACATCTGGAAGTAGCCTACCTTAAACTGCGATCACCGGAATTCTGGACCCCCTCCCCCCAATTCCCCCTGAGTGACCGAATCCGGTCCGGTTCTATCACTGATGTATCGAGAGCTTATGAATGTCCTTCCCACGAAGTGTTATCCCAATCGCTATATTCTAAGCGTGCCACAAAATCCCCCCCCCCGACTCCCCCACATTGATCGGATCTGTCCGCACTAGAAATGGGACATCTGGGGACGCGAGGTCTTTCCAGATATCAAGTTTCATTAAGATCCGATTCCCCGTTTAAAAGTTGCAAATACGCCAATATTCCGGATTCCCGCTCCCTCCACACCCCCCAATGCCAAATTTCATCGTCCGGGAGGCTGTATACCATATAAAGACACAACTAATATAGATAAATAGAAGCTATGAAACAGTACTGTAAGTGCTTTATACACATAACTACTAAACAAAAAAACGCAATCAGTATTGCTATGTAGTTTACAGGATACCAAGTGGAGCTAATGACGGAATCTAATTACTGTATCTTCAACCAAGTCACACCGTCAAATTTTGATTCCGGAAATCTGAAGAGTTCTAACCTCGGATTCTGGTGTCGCTGAACTAAAAGTGGGCTGGTGTTCGTTCTTTTGCATTTTTTGTAAGCTTGGTTACCCTTCACTACCTGCGGTTCCGCCACGTTTTAGATTAATTAACCTCCCGCAATAACCACACCCTTAAAATCCACAGTCTCAAAAACGATTCTTTAGATGAAATAAAATGTTCCGTGACCTGGAAACGACACGACTACAACATCGGGAACTCCCACTTTCCCTAAAATATAAGTTTTGTGTGATAACCTCCGCCTAGCACGATCGGAAACCTCATTTCCCGAACAAAGTGTTTGCCCTGACATCTGTCTGCTGATCCATTAAATATTAGGCGTTAACACGTTTCCTAGTGTCAGACTGGATACCTAAGAGTAGCAAAAATGCTCAGCCTAAGTCTAAACTAAGTTGTATCGGAGCTCCATACAAACGTGACGTCACACCCGTTTGATTTACTTTAGCTTAGAAAACGAAAAATTGTAGTTTATTCCTATCGGTGAATATATATAGAGCCGAGCGGTCGGCGAGGCGCCGGTCACGTTTACATTTTATAAAACGACCTAAGTTGCGTTTTCAGACAACATTGAGTATAACACAGATTTAAACAAACAATGATCAAATACCCATTTTCATCCCACCGTGTTTACTTTTGAGTCTATCACCTAACGCGTAACGTAACTTGCTATTCGGGAGAGTTGCCTGTTCTGGATAATCGGTGTTAAGCCCGCGCAGAACACGGAGGCTTAACACGCTTTTAAACATAAACACAGTAACACAGTGTTTGACGCAACTCTAGGTTTTTAGTAGTCGAACTGATCAGAGTTAAAAATCCCATCAACGATGTACTTGAAACTATTGATCGATTCAGGATTAACCGCTTCTTCGGGAAGGCTGTTCCAAGGATCAAAAATTATGTTGCCAAAACCCCACTTAAAAGCAATCATATCATATCTTATGTTGGGTCCACAATCACTTGACGTCACTGTGAAAGTGGCGACTGTATGGAATTCCGATACAACTTAGTCGACACCACAGCTGATTACTTCAGTCAATCAAATTTAATTCGAAATGTCCTCTTCTAGCTTTTAGCTATTTGGATTAAACTTGATTGATTTAAAAAAAAAAAAAATGAAATATATAAAATCAACAACAAATTCACTAATACACTTTTGGTAGATATGACCTGAAACAAAAGTTAGAATGAAACTGTGCGAAAATATACGAATTGGCAGGATACGGTAAAAACTGATCGCCAGTGTTCCTCTCGGACCGACACACAAACAACGGGAGGGGCTCGGGGAATAGACGGCTCATCTGGGGACAAGATGAATTATTTCTGAACCAAGGGAATTGCCCCTGCAGGAACTTCAGTACATCTGTCTATTTTTTCTCTCTTAGCTGGTATTTCATCACTCAGTTACTTTTTCTTCAAATCTCTGACATACCTTGGTGAGGCGGGTCAGGCTTTTGCTATGGAAAAGAGTCTCAAACTGCCAATAAATTCCAATCTGACTGCATGCTGAGCTACTTTGCTCTGGAATAAAATCTCGAGAAGGCAGTTCGGCTCTTCGCCTTACTTTGTCCGAAAGCCTCCGTGGGAGCCTTGTTCCCCCTCCAAGTTCCTTTCGCGTTTTTCTGGTGCTTCTGCTTACTCAAGTACCATCCCTGGCTTATTTGTCTCTACAAGGACCGCGTACATTGTTTTCCTTTTACGCATCGGGAAAATCTGCAGTTGGAGAGACGGAACTAGTTCCATGTTTCGACAGGGAAAAAAGAGGGAAAAAACAAACCTTCATTCAGTACTCTGGTGAGGCTAATTAGTTGAACCTGGTAACACCTCAGGAAGATCAATAAGTCAGACCAGGGAGATGGAAATTGCTAGACAGGAAAATCTTCTGTAAGTAAGTAAGTAATTTATTTATGACCTGCCATTTTGTAAAGGCGGAGTAAATGAAGAAAATAAACAAAACACATCAACACACAGAAAAAGACACTTAATTTTCAATCTTCGGTCAGGAAGCAGTGGACGACGTCGTGCGCTGGTTGGGCCCTGTTGTCCATGATTTTTTAAAGCGATGAGGAAACATCCAAAAGGGTTGAATTTCTCCGTCAATGTATTGTTATGACATAATATCGACAAGTGGAGCAGGTGCTTCGCATATTTAAAATAACATGCTCTCATCTTTTTAATTCTGTGTCGCATTGTCTTGGTCAGTAAACTTGTTTGGTATTACATTAAGTAAAAGCAAGAACAAATAATCAGATAGAACCTCCGTCTCCCTATATCTGTACTATGAGTATGCGGAGTCGAGTATTTCCCCATGCCTTTTCCGCTGCAAACGAGCAGAGGTTAGTAGCTTCACACCACATCGCGTTTCGTTACCTCTACAATTAGATATCGCTGTGAAACCACCTTGAGGAAAAGTAGGAGACAAAGCTGATTGGTTGTTTGTACGCGCTGAAGAGCGGGTCAGCGCACGGAGTACGCCTCCTTCATTTTCTTTCTCTGCGATGAGGAACGGCTAAGACGGAAGTACAGTAGACGGGTAACCTCTAGGTCCGCTCAGTTTTATCGGGGTATAGTCGCTGAATGGTATTAAAGACAGATACTCTGATGATGATGATGATGAAATTTTATTTACGCACTTAAGAAGAGGAAAATAGTGCAGTATAGACAAAGAAAAGGAAAAAAAATACACTGAGCTTTCAATAATGCAGTAAATGCACGAGATCATAAAATAAATATTTTATCTGATTATTTGTTCTTGGTGAAAGGAAGGATGCAATATAGGAAAATAACAGACCTGCAACCATACAAAAGTCAGAGCGTAAACTCGCAACTTGTAAAGGAGACACTTAAGGGTTCGTTGAAGAGTGTGTCTTTGCAGTTTTCCACCACTGGCGCACATTCCAGTTCAAAGCCTTTAGAAGATAAAACAGTTCAACTCTTATCCATTAGCTCTCGCAATGTCTCACCACTGCAAAAGCACACTACCGAGTATCGATTACGCGCAACCTCGACTAACATCGAAACTAACTTTGCCTCTTATTGGTTAGTGCAATCTGTGCCTCCGACTGGACCAATCACGAACGACGCGAGAGGCGGGGCTGAGTTGTGAAGTTTCCCCGCTTTGGGTTTGAAAAGAGAGCAAAACAACTGTAAAAGGGAAATCGAAAATTGGCGGATTGTTGATGGCGCCTGTTACTGAGAAGGAAAATAACGAATAGTATAAGGTTTCAGTTCGGCTTTAAAGGTTCGATCTTCTTCCCTCGTTCTTCTTGGTCACTTCACCCCATTGCAGATCATTCGTTGAAGGGCACCTTTTTCGGTCAGATACCTCGTTAGTTGAAGTCCATGTGATTTACAGATTAGTAATATAATCCGAATCCTGGTCAGCCCGGCCGGCCGGGGGGATTTAGATATGGAGGATAGCCCACCGAAGGATAGTTGAGGGCGAGTAGGGGCGTCGCAAGCGCATTTTCGTTGGGGAGGGGGGGGGGACTGCAGAGCCAAATTTTTACCGAATCCTAGAAACTGAGAATCCAAGCTTTAAATTATGGAACAGAAAGATTTGTGTAGGAAGAGTAATATTATTAAAGGAGAGCATGAAAGATGATAGGCCAACTATTAGGCAGCGTTCTGGCGAAGCCCACTTGGAGAATATGTTGCCGGGCACGATTGCAGTAACGCAGCTTCTATATATTATACCTAAGAGATAATTAAATCGAGCACCGCAAGTAAATTTTCGAAATCCATTTTATTTTCCTGCAGGCTAAAATGCAAGTACATTGTAAGATATAATCCTCTAGACAACTTTAATACAATTTTGATTCCTTGAAAGTTTAGTAAAAAAAAAAAATAGTATTCATACATGTATATTATATACAAACCATTCGTGTTACAATGTTAGATGGGTGAGGTACTTATGACTGCTGGAAGAAAAACTTCATTTTTTCAAAGACGAAATTAGTTGCATATTAATTATTAATTTTTCAAGATTTGTTGTTTATTTTTCTTTTGTTTGACGAGCCGAGTTTGAGGGAGCAAAGAGGGCTTTTCCAAGATTTGGGTAAAAGAAAAGACTTCGATTTTACTTGGAATTTTCTGATACCGAACAGTCTTTTACCAGAGAGGAAACATGACATGGCTTCTCCGGGAATCCCTATAACAAAATAATTAACATAAATCACCTTCAACATAAACCAATTATCCTGACGGAGCCTCAAATTGGAGGCTCGTGGAAATGACAGAGCAGAGCTATTTTGGAAAACGGGTGAATTGGATGCTACCGTTTATCCTCTATGTATGCTTGGCTTTGTAATAAACAGCAAATTAGAGCTTTAGGCGACTACCTAACAATCCACCATTTGGCACTATGTATTCTAATTAAAGAGTTCTTTTTTAACTCCCACCGAAAGCAAATACCTTAATGGATTCGCCAGAAAAATGCAAATCAGGAAATTACTAAATTGCCTTGTCACTTTAATATGAGAATAATATCCTTGCCATATAATACCCTACGTCAGCGATACACACATCTATGTCAATAGATAATATCCCTGTAGTTTTTTAATATCGTTTTTTATTTGGCCATTTTGTATTCCACCTGGCCAATTGAGACGTGACGCGAACAAAATTCGACTTGGAGTTGAAACGACGCAGCGCGAAATTTTTGCCTTGCAAAGCAAATTTTTCCACTAGCGACACCAAATTCACGTAGGCGAATGCGAATCCGCGTTCAGTTGGCCCCAAGTTTAAACTCAAAATCTCAGCATAATCTATTCAAAGGACAAGGGGTTGTCGGCGAAACGTTCCCATGGCAGAACGTCCCCAAGACAAAACGACCACTGGAGAAACGTCCCCGTTTAAAGATATATTTTTTTTTTTCATCTCTAAGGGTAGCTAGGCCTATGAGATTACTGATTGTCATGGGGACGTTTTGCCATGGGGACGTTTCGTCACGGGGAAGTTTCGCCACGGGAACGTTTTTTCATGGGGACTTTCGTCGGTAAGCCAGGACAAGAGCTCTGCGACTCAGTAGCAACGACATAATGGACTGATATAGTTATGAGGCTGTTGTGTTTGCAGAGTCGTTGCGTCCTAAGTTCGTTTTAGTCCTAAGAGATCGGAAAAGATGAAGAGACGAATATACATTTTGTTCCAGCATGGTCAAGACAGTGACATAGAAGACATACATGCTGTTTTGACTGTCCAAGTTCCTGCGATTGACCGGAAGACTTGACAGCTTTTAAATTTGGAAGAACTCAATAACAAGTGTTATAATGAGTAGAGTTTTCGTCAATTCTGTAAAGAGTGGTGGCTTGCAATCAATTGCTTAGTTTGGGTTAGACAATGGTTCAATTGTGGCCTGAATTTCCGCAATAGTTTTTGGCATAACTCACAGCATAATGAAAAACAGTCCTAAGAGAAGGCTTGAACTGCGCGGCTTCGGCGTTACCTTCAACGTTCCTTATAGTATTTATTACCCAATCTCTAAACCGAGACCAGTATGGCCGCTTCCAAAAAGACCACCCCAGCGTCCTTCCAGACAGTCGCCAGGATCTCATTAGGACATCTTCAGCTTTATGGTTTTCCCAGTAATGTTCTCGCGTCTCTTGCCATAAGTCCTGGGAGCCCACTTGTCTCATAGATTGTTTTCCCTTTCAGATTCGAAAGGATCGCCCCGCTGCATTACAAACAGCAAGGGACGGAAGCGTCGCCCCGGTTCAGTAGAGCTGTCTTTGGTTCTCAAAGGAGCTGATCCTGCGTTTGTTTCTTTCGTTTCGAAGTGCCTAGAGTAAGTAGAAGTCAGTCTAGGGTAAGAAGAACAAAAGGTTCTGTTCCGAAAGGTGTCCAGCTATGGGAAATCAACGCTTTACGTAACTAGGGCGAGGTGCTTGACTACTCTGTCTACTACTTTGTACAAGGGACTTTTCACTGGAAGTACCGAACTGAAAGAGGAAAATCTTCCTCCGGCGGGATTTGAACCCACGACCTTCGTTTCACAGGATTTGCTAGTGTTGGGCGATATTCGATAACGAAATGTCGATTTGGAATATCGAAACGTAAATATCAATAGCGAAAACCATATTTTTTCATTTATAAATATTGTAAATAATCCAACATATCTTACATTTATGTATCCGAAATTGGACTAATATGTTCTTCGTTATGTATTCGAAGTTTGAGTTGATTTAAGTTGTTTTTTACGACGATTTTGCTCTTAAATTTTGGCGAAACGAGACGTACGTTGTAGCAAAACATGTTACGGAAATATCAATATTGATGTATCGTTTACTGAATATCGAAGGTGACAATATCGATATATCGAAACATCTAAATATCACTAAAACTAGGGTAGAAACGCTGACCAACTGAATTACCGAGGACCGTTCGTGAACCACCTGTTAGTGCGGTAGCTGGATCGAGCCGGTTTCCAACGTTATTCCCGGGCCACATTCAGTCACATCTGTACGTAATTTAGTTCGTTAATTTGGTTAGTACCCACTCTTTACGTTTCGTCCTGGTCACTCTTAGAACAAAGAAACTTATGACGTATTACCACCATCATCACTCAAAGGTAAACAAAACTAGCTAAAATCAGGGACTCTGGTGTCTGTGATTGGTCCAAAGATGTGTTTCAAAATGGCGGAGATGGATTTTCCATCTCGACGATCTTGCGTTTTCAGCGTCTTTTCTTCCCAGTTTCGACCGTAAATGGTCTTATTACGGGCGCTATTACCAGGTGTGATTATAGTGGGGCCCGGGGCATGAGTGTACTCAAGCTCAAGCTACTCGAGTAAAAGCTGTTCTTGGGATTAGCAGGAAATCTCCACCGGGGTCGTTGAAGCTTTAAGAGGTGGGATTGTGTATTTCCGGGTGTACGCAAAATATTTGAATGAGCACTCCTCGAGTAGATTGCATTTTCGGGCGGGTAACATTACTGCCAGAATTGAGCATAGACGGTAAAGATAGATAAGGCAGTGGTCATTACTTATATATATATTTTTTGTTTGTAACCCGCCAAATACACAAGGTGGTAGGGGAGGAAATAGAACAACGAAAACAACACAAGATAAAATAAAAGAATAAACACACAAAAACTAGACATAATTTCTAACTGGGCCTGAAAAACTCATGGAAAACACCATGTACTCGATGACCAGGATGACGAGATGTACATATTATGCCTAGTGTGTGACATTGAAGGGGAAAAATACGGTATATTTGATGTAGCGTTTACACGGACAAGAAATCCCGTCGAGTAGAAAGGAATTCCGGTCGACTCGAAAAGGATTCCGTTCGTGAAGACGACTAGGAAAAAAGTCTAGCGGGACGAGAATCTTTTCATGATGAAAGGAATTCTAGTCTACTTGAAAGGAATTTCGTCGGCGGAGCTGATAAAAAGACCAAAAAAAAGTCTAACTAGCTTTTGTGAGCAGCAGTAATCAGGACTGATGCCATAAATACTCTCAACATATTTGTTTATTGGCTAGTGAATTTTTTTGTCAGATTTTCTGGTTTTGAAGAATTTTTTTTCCCTCTGCGGGTGAACATAATCTTGTCACCGAGATCGGATTCTGTTCAAGTTTTCCTGTACTTGTAAACGCAGCATGATATGTCATCAGGAGCTGATAGATTAGAGATAGCACGTGTTTGGTCGGGAGTTTTGGGAGGAAAGAGATTTGGTTCAAGTATGGGTAGTGTTTTGGTAAGTAAAAATTCCTGAAGGCCGTGGATCTTCAGATTGTTCGTACTTTTTCTTTGATTTAGTGCTTTATAGATTTTACTGTGTTTTTCCGCATAGCCCATGGGCTTTATTGCGTTTTATTGGGAACAAATCCATTCATTAACACTAACTAACAAAGATCTAAACTCAACAAGAGTTGAAGCTAACTCATATGGCATTTGCAAGGGTATGTAAATCAGCTAAGGTTCTGTAAGAAGGAACTTCAAAAGGGAAAGAAAATTCATGCATAAAAGAGAGAATACCTAAAATTTTACACGTGATAAATACGATTAGTATAGTATAGATGAAAGTCAGCTATTATTTGTTCAATGATAAAACTATAGGTCAGTCCTAGAAGGAAATGAATAAATACTAAGCATTGACACGTTTGATTTTTCGCCAAGCATAGAAGACAATCAACTACTAATTTTCAGTTATAACTGTAGGTCAAAATCGAGACGTATCTTTTGCCGAATTTCCATTTCGATTGTCGATATTTTTCCCACTCACTGTATTTTCGGTTTTTGCAAGCCGTGAGAGTGTGAGAGTTTCCTGGTGTTTTATTTTTTAGGAGTGGTCTCGGTTTAACAGGCAAGAACGGAAAACGTGGTTGGGTTTTGTTGAATGTGGATGTGAATGAGTGATTGATGATAAGCACTGCCTTAATTACGAGTGAACGCCTCTGCGCTTTCTCGGCCGATTAGCTATAAGAAAACCACCGAATGGTACATATGTACACTATAAGTGTAGACAACGCATACATTTCTACATTACACTATAAGTGTACACATACATTTCTACATACATACGAAAATCTTCGAACCACGCACATGTTACACATTTTAAGGTCCTTTAATTTGTTTCCATTTGGTTGTCATCGAAACAAATCGCTCTTCTTGTTTTTAGCGTTTCATCTTTTGATTTGCCGAGTCCGCATCACTCTTCTGTTCTTCTTGGGTTGGAATATGTAATTTTAGTCTTCGCTGAAAACGGTTGCAGGGGGTGCAACCGAAATAACCGAAATTGTGTTTAGCGCTCCCTAAGCATCTAGAGGGATAATTAGCTGATCGATAAAACCCTCGAAAATCTCGTTTTTTTATCTTGGATTATGAATCCAAAGCCAAGTCAGCTTGGCTTTGGTCTATCAAACCTTATGTTTGATTATGTTTAACCTCATGTTTGATAGAATTGTTCTGAACGGCTTATACAGGATAATGGTGGGTTGGGGGTGGCGAGCGTATTTTGAAATCCGAACGTATTTTACGCACGTTTTGAGCTTGAAAAGATTTCTAGCAATACCGATGTATTTAGATACAAAACGGAACGATTTCTCAAATACTGGTACACACTACGTAAAATCCGAGCATATTTTACGTACGTTTTGAGCTTGAAGAGATTTCTAGCAGTACGGACGTATTTGGATACAAAACGGATCGATTTCTCAAATGCGTCCGTATTGCTAGAAACGTTTTCAAGCTTAAAACGGGTGTAAAATACGCTCGGATTTCAAAATACGCTCGGATTTTACGCAGCGTGTAAACCCACCATACTTCCGTATTGCTAGAAATGTTTTCAAGCTCAAAACGTGCGTAGAATACGCTCGGGTTTCAAAATACGCTCGGATTTTACGCAGTGTGTAAATGCACCATAAGACCCGTGAGTGAGGTGCATCCCGCAGAACGAGCTAGCGCGCGTGAATTTTTAGCCATAGATGGCATTGATGAATTACTTAATAGTTTTAGTAAGCAGAAGGATGATAGCTCGAGGTTCTCGTTATCGTGGGTTTATTCGTGATCTTTTTATTTTGCCTTCTTTTTCGGTACAGTGGCAAGTGGGACCAGAAAAGTCGGGGAAAAACGAAAAGCCTGGAGCTTTCAAAACGCAGCTGATAACTAAGTAAAAACTTACCTCCTCCACTGAAAAGATGATTATTAAACTTCCGTCTGGTAAGTGTGACCAGAACGGAATTAGATTGTGTTGACTATTTTTCGAGCGATTGAATATGTTAATGTTACGTTACGAAATGCAATCTAATAACAAAGATAATTTTCTGGAGGGAACCTGCAACCTCCCTTATTCACTGCACCTTCGGGGATTTGATTAGACGGAGGAGCAACTCTTGCTCCTTCTGGCTCGCCTTTGAAGCCTGCTTTATAATCATGAACTATCTTCAATGACAGTAATTCCATTTGCAACTGAATTAGGTTCAAAAGGGCCTCGACCGAATGAGGAGGGATTAATACTCCCTAAAAAGGGCGTGCTTTGACTAAGGAGGGTTGTCGTCATATTCCGAATCACTTTCCTGCGTGTACATCGGGAAAACTGTGAGTATTCGATTCTTGGTATTACTTTCCCGCTGGATTGATCGCCATCATGGAAATCTGAACCGAGAAAATTTTGAATTCCGGACTTGTTAGAATAAGTAAATGGAGTTCCCTGGATATTCCTTTCATTCACATATTATGTTCCAACGAAGTCGTCCTTTATGACACTTTTCCACACTCGAAATTTCTAACAGAGCATTAAAATTTCCAGAGCTTTGCGCTAACTTTCTAGAATCATTTCTCGACAAAGCTGCTTCGGTTTCAAAAGCGAACGACCTGCCGTGGCAACTTTGAAAACTATTGGAACTAGGGAGAGCCAAATGCGGAATCATCTTTGTCACAAAGAAAATCAGCACTAAGAGCACTAGCTTCCGATGGCTTGGTGACATTTGAATCTTAATTTGTCAACATTTTGATCTTCGGTTCTTCAACAAGTTTGTAAATCAATCCGTACCGCCTGTGGGCGCATCGCCCCCAACCGAGGGGCGCTATAATCGTAAAGCTGTGGGAAGTTGTACAGCACCTTCTGCGTTTTTTTTCCATTTTTTTTTCAGAAAATCTTTTTTCACTGAAAAATCTGATCCGTACGCGTGGACGCACGTTTTATTTGTCTGCGTAAGCACTGCGTTGCGTCGCCGCAAACGCGACGCAGAGGTTGCGTAGCTTAGTGTAAAAGGCCCAACGCGCCAATGTGAACGCGGCTTTAGTGTTCATGATTCTAACCAAGAATCCTTGATGACCAGAAGCGTTACTAGCCAAAATGTTTGGGAAGGGGGGGGGGGCTAGGTATTTAACGACTGGCTGGTCAGTTTTACCAACCGTTTTTGAAGAAAAACCGACTGATTTTCTGAAAAGTCGAGTATTTTAAGAAAAGTCTACTGTTTTGATGACAAATCGGCTGATTTTTTTTATAAACCGCATGATTTCATGAAAAAATCGATCATTTTTACGAAAAAACAACCGTGTTTACGAAAAACGACGGCGCTTCGCGCCGGCTCGTTTTTGTTTTGTTTACCAACTGGCCGAGAACATTGAGGGGGGGAGGGCTTTCCCCCAACCCCATACGTGACGCTTCTGTTGATGACACTCATCTGATGCTCACACTTCGACTCTCAGCTTAGCAAGCTCATACCGCTCACACACAGCTGTAGGTTTTGTAACTGTTTGAGTCACGCTTTCTAAGCAAGTAATTTATTGACCAAAAAATTCACATGGAATTCAGAAATGAAAAAAAAAGTAAAAAGGAGACATCGAGAACTCCTCTTCTGTTACGCGTGACCGTCGGAACTCCGTCCAATTTGGCCTTTCCATATAATGCATTGGCGGAGCGTGTTCCCCCGCACGTTCCCTTCTCCAAGTTCCATTGTCAAGTTACGCTGTTCATAGTAGTTTGAATGTGGTTTTGTAGAGTTTCGGTCCGACTTAGTGATGGATGATTTGCCTTGAGATTGAGATGGTGGCTAGGGGATTCCAAGATATCAAGAATGCCAATCGGTTAGTCCGTTTCACCAAGAACAAATATCAGGTAGAAAAGTATTCTTTGAGCCCAAGCTGACTTTGAAACATATATTCAAACCATGTTTACAACGATTACAGGTTTGTTCCTTCCCTGACGTTGACCAAGAAGTTTGATAGCCTTGTCAAGAAGGGGCGAAATATCGCTGATGAAGAATCCTAGCTGACGTATATCCGTTGTAAACATTGTTTGAATATAATCAGGTAGAACCTCCGTCTTTGGTCCCATGCAGCGACTACGGATACCCCGACAAAACTGAGCGGAGCTAGAGGTATTGCTCTAGCTTTTAGTTGATACCCGTCTACTTCCGTCTTCGTCATAGCTCATCGTAGAGCCATAACTGTAGGAGTCACGCTGACCCGCTCTGGAGCGCGTCCGGAGAACCAATCAGCTTTGACTTTTAAAGTTTCTTCGACTTGGCTTCACAGCGATATTGCTATTTGTAGACGTAACGAAAAACTGATGTGCCGCGTAGCTCCTAGCCTCCGCTCGTTTGCATTGGGCAGGGTACGGGGAAATATTCGACTCAGCATGGTCATAGACAGAGATTGGGAGAAGGAGTTTCTATCAGATTATTTGTTCTCGGTTTCACCAACCAGTGCTTGCTGGTAGTGCCGGAACACCGAAAGGCAGGGTAGGAACCTGCCTGATCGCACCGCCCCTTTTTGGGGCCTCGTGTCGATGGGTAAAAGTAATACTGTATTAATCTTAAGAAAATTGCGCAGGACTCAGGAGATTATTTGCAAAGGGGTCCCAAATTCCGAGTGCCTTGGCGCCTCCACAGGGCTTTAACTTGGCACTGCTTGCTGTACGGTGAAAAAAGGCCGTTTTACTGCCATCGCCGTAGTTACAATCTCGAAAGCGTTCACCTCCCCATGGACCAATCTTCCCTTGATTGCCTCAACAACTCTCCGGCAGTTTATTAGCTACATCCGAAGTCGGTCCGGAAAATTAGCGCCGGTTTCCCTTCCCTCTTAAAACTGCGCTACCTGAGAGAAACCGATTCTCTCCTCTTGTCTCTTGGGATTCTGTCGTCTGTAAACGTCAAGCCGCTTACGATCGATCTGCTTTCTATTCAAGCTCCGGTCTAATTGCTTTCTCCAGGATCGGAAATCCGTTTGCGGAGGACAGGTGGGGAAGTAAATGGCTCGGATTGAACCTGAGAACCGGATTGAGGAAATCAGCTGCCCCGTATGCAGAAGTAATCTCAGGTACCAGACTGGAAAACATTACCGGGTTTACTCCTGTGTTTTTGCGCACCTGCTTCATGAAGCGTGATTTAGTGAGGGAGAAAACGAAGTTTCGATCGAGCTGGAGACGGTAATAGGATTTGTGTAAGAGTGGATGCACGTGGGGCTTGAAGGTTAGAAGCTCCTGGGTCCCCTGAATTCCCTACTTGTGTCACTATGCCTCCAAGGCGCCATTGCTTGATTGACTGATTCATTCGGACCATAGGCACAAATTGACCAAATCGTGCCACACAAGCCAAATAGTGTGCTTAAGCCCCGTTCACAAGCATGGCTAGCCAAAAACGGATGTCTAGGCACGTGCCTAACATCACCGTTTACACTATGGGACAGATTTTGGGCCTGGCACGGAGTTCTAGGCTCTCGAACTCGGTGCCAGGCTAAGCTCGGACATGTGCCTATGCATTTGTGCTTTGCTAGGCATCCTTGTGAACGCGGCTGTACTTAGTCAACAGATTATACTACATGAAACAAAAACGATCATGCTTGCACCAGGGTTGCCAGGGGGGGGGGGAGGCATGCCCCTCCTAGATTTCAAATGGTGAATATTTTTGGCTAAATAGGTTTCAAAAGGTAGAATGCATCGAAAACTACTTGAAATCGCCCCAGAAAGAGTAATTAAATTTTGAGCACGTGTAGTAAACCTAGGATACCGGCCAGGAACTGATATGTTGCCCCCACTTGAATTGACTTGATGCTCCCCACTTGATCATTCTAATCAAGTTCTAATTATAGTAATACTAATAATTTAATTATAGCAAAAAGACTCTATTCGGCTCGAGGCCGAATGGCATGCGTTCGAAGCGCAGAACACGTTTGATATAATAACACACTAATATGATATGATATAATAAATAACATAGGCATTTTCCTTCCAGATCCAAACCACCAAACTGAACTAGGGTTCAGTTATACAGTTATACAACAGAATAATATATTTTTTCCCTTCACATATTTCCTTTCCGCGTTGATTTTATTTTATTTTATGATTTATAGAAAGTTCAAGATTTATCACTGTGATATTTAAGCGATACCCTCAGTATTTGATTTCTCGATAAAGGTTTGGATCTTTCAGATTATCAAAGCTTGCCGAGCTTTGCATTGATTGCGTGTCTTATGGTGATGATCCGAGTTAGTTTGGGAAAGTAGATCGGGCTCATAAAATATTGAGGGAGAGAGTTGGAATGTCTTATCTTAAATAAAATAGCATACAAAATACATCCTGTAAAACGGTTCAAGGCGCAAAATATTCAAGAATTTCGTAGAGGGACAGTGCTGGGTTCTCTGCTAAACGTCAAACAGTTAAGAAGTCACGAGTAGTAGCATTAAACTTTCGCTCAAATATTAATCAGTCAGTCAGTTTTTTTTTAACCCAATAGAACTTGCCTAACACGGGCAGATAATCGTCAGTTTGGGGCATTAATAAAGGATCGAAAAATGTAATTTGCTTTTTTTTAGAAATAAACTGTCAATACCGTTATAGCGCAAGCTCACGTAAGCTATCATCTGTTGCATACATCTTGTAGTCAGAAGCTTGTCACAAAAACAGTAATAAATGCTTCAGGCAAGCAGCAGGTGGGTACAAAAAAGTGTCAAAATTGAAGGAAGGAAGACCTACCATTTATTAGATCAAACACGCGACAGCATAAACCGCTCTGAGCAAAAAACGTAATAGGGCAAAACAACGTACTGTAGGAATAAGGCTGCCGAGACAACTGGTTAAGGCCGTGCCTTAGAAGAAAAGATGCGTGCACTCACAGTTCGATTTTGCAGTCGGATGCGCACTTCATCCTTCGCTCGTGAATTTTGACGCATCGCATGCAAGTCTCTCCATACGCCCTTCGCAAAATTCCTTCCGGATAGTTATTTTTCTGCCGCTAGATGCGACGATACGTTACTTCTTGGTGTACGTTTAATCGGATTTGTTTGGCTATTTTCAGTTCCTCATAGGCTGTGCCTATATGAGGGATGTCCCCAACAGAACGGTGTTCTGTCAAACTTTATCGAGCTTGTCAATTCGGGCTTCCGACTTCAGTGCTGACTGCTGGCTGACTTGACTTTTCTACGGGGCTAAAGGCCCATTCACAACGGGTTTTAGCTAATACGCGGTACCAGCCAGTTTCAGGAAATCGCGCTGAGACCGAGAGTTAGCTGGGTTTCTGCCGTTCGCAATTGATATTGGTGCCAGTGTCGGATACCAGGTAGTCTCGCACCCAAGTTGAAATCAATTCTACTTTTCAGGGTACTAGGCAATCAGATATTTTGGGGAATATTCAGGAAAATTCCGATAGATAAAATCACATCCACTCCTTGCTGTCTTGAAAACCGAAAGTGAATTTAGGTCATTATTATTCGGTTTGGCGTGGTTCAGCATTAGCCAATCGGAACATTCCTGAGTACTCACCTAAGTAATGTGATTGGCTAGTACCCTGAAAAGTTGAACTGATTTCAACTTGGGTACGAGACTAGCTGGTACCCGAAACTGGCACCAATATCAATTGCGAACCGGCACAAAACCAGCTAAAGGCGTACTCTCGCCGTTCCCCACGGACTCCACTTGAGGAGTCCCCGCGTTTTTGTTTGTCCCAGGGACTCAGTCCCCGTATTCTCGCGAGTCCCCACGGACGGGGAATGCTCTCATTATCATCACCATCGTCAAAAAGGACTCCCTTTCAGATTCGGAGGGGAATCCATTTTGCTGGTGTTGGTACAAGGTAAAATGAATTAAAAATAATCAGAATAAACAAAACCAAAAATAAATTGGCTCCAGACTAATTTCGTGGACGGCTTATTTATTTTTCGAAAAAAATCCATGTTGGAAGCATTCCCCGTGTTCTCGCTGTTTCTGTCCGCGGAGTCCGCGTGGAGTGACTCCCTCTATTCACGCCGTTCCATTTGATTCCCCGAGGAGTCCTCGAGGAACGGCGAGAATACGCCTTAATTCTCGGTCTCAGAGCGATTTCCGGAACTGGCGGGTGCCGAGTATTAGCTAAAACCCGTTTTGAATGGGCCTTAATGCGCGACTCGGTATGAATCGAAGGCCTAATCGCTTATTCCCCCTTCAGATAACTTATACAAGGATTTAACGTGTGATTGTTATTGTTTCTCCAGCGCATCTGACGTCAATTCGCCAGTGGATATTATAAAGGGTGAATAGAAGTACAAATTTCGCATACGAAATCTGATCAGACTGTTTGTGCGCGTCGCCTAAATCACTTTATTTTATCACCATATATTTGCAATGCATTTTTGGCAGATTATCTTCAGTCGCTTAAGACTTCCTTAATACATTTTGAATGTGATGTAACGTTTTTAGCATATTAGTCACTCAACCAAGTTTATTTTCCAAATAGCTTCCAGCGAAAGAGGAATAAAATATTTACGAAATACACAGACACGAAACAAATTAACTAATACACTTATAAGATATGACCAGAAATAAATGATGGGATGAAACTATGTAAAAACTAGGCAGAAGAATTAGCAGGATACGGAGAAAACTGATTGCCAGTGTCCCTCTCGGACCGACGCACAAAAGACAGAAGGGCACATCTGGAGACAATAGATTATCTTTGCTCCAAAATTTTTTGGAAGCTGATAATATAATATTATAAGTCGGAGGAAAAATTAATTGAAAGTCTTAACATTCTAGTGTCTAAATTGGGGCAATATGGTATAATAATTAGTTCTGAAAAGTGTAACTATTTTGTAATTAGTAGTTTTACCGACACTGAATTCCCCTCTGGATTATATATATATATCGTTTATTGATCGAAATAGCAAAGATAGCTAGCTGAGGTATGTCAACCTAACACTTTTAATGGGATATAAAATGGCCAATGACAAATTACAAATTATGATGGGGGGATTGTTTTCAGCCCTGTTGAGAAAGTTATGGGTCTTGAATCCCATATTCGTCTAATACCAGGGAATGGAAACTTATCCTTATTCAACATGTACAAGATAAAATAAGAAGAGCATTCGGTGCTGTTCTTCGTTTACGGGGGATGTATCGCAGCGATGTTCTTGCTTCTATTTACAAGCCTGTTGCACTTCCTCACATCCTTTTTCCGTCTGCTTTCTTTTCTTCTTTCCGCGTTTCCAAACTTTCGGCGTTAAAAGTTACTTATTATATATTCTCTAAATTCCTTCGACGTTTCCCTATTTCTAAGAGTAACTCTTTTATAATTTAAATTGAAGAATCCTTTGGAAACTTTCATGAAAAGGGCGGCACAGTTAAGTCACAATCTTTCTCCTTTTTTCACAAAAAAGCGCCCCGATGAGTTTGTTTATTTTGATCTTTTTTTTTTGTTTGCATTTCATTGTAGATTTAGTAGGCTAATTTGTTTTGAACGGTCAGCTGTTTATTTGTATGTAAGTGTGTTAGTTTGATTGACATGTTGTTTTTTCGTACATTACTCTCCGTCTTTTGAAAGATTCAGTTAAATAATAATAGTACCGAGCGTGCCAGAGTTGTGTCAAGACAATGTTGCGTTAATCGGACAAACAAATTTTTTTTTTTTTTTTTGGGGGGGGGGTGGGGGAGTGTGCGAGAGATACAGATCATGTTAACTGACACAATTTCGAGTTGCATTTCCCATATTTACCTTTTATTTTTTCAGATGGGACCCAACTAAGAGAATAACGGCTGACGAGGCCACGAAACATGAATGGCTTTGTTCATCGTCTCCGGCGCCATCTGCGAACTCTTCTCACTCTTCCTCCGTGTCATCTGGTGACAAGAAAGGAAAGCAGGGTTCTGAAGAGAAGACGGCAGATGGCACCCAGAAAATGGACCACTCAATCTATCGGATATATAAGTCGAAACGAAATGGAAACAGTGACGATTCTGTGAGGCGAAAAGTGGAGAACTAACTTCATAACGGATTAAACATTTGATACGGTATAGTGTGCGAGATTTGTTGATCTAGTCTTTGCGACGGACTAGTGTGAACAAGAGTGATAATAGTGACGATTGGACGAAAAAGGTTACATTTCCGTAAACTTACGCCTTCGCAAGGCCTTCGTGGTAAGTCGACGAAAACATGAAACAGTCATGTCTATTCTTAGTGACTTCACGAAGGGGAGAACGCACTGAAGGCATCCTTATGCATTTTGATTGAACATCACCCACGCGACCAAGTGGATATACGATATCTTTTCCAGTTTTGATGTCAGCCTATCGATAATTGCTGCTGTTTCAAGTAACAAGCTGAGACCCGGGTTGAAATGTTGTTCTTGTTGAACCAATCAAACACCTGTAATTTCGCCTCTCGACTCCCCATTCATACTGAGGAGTTCCTAGTAACGATGGTGATCAGAGCACCGCCTTTCCGCGAAGACTGGCGGGAAGTCGGCAAATTAGCTGTTGTTTTAAGTAGCTGATCTACTTCCTGGATGTTGCTGTTGTTGAACGATCAATGACACCTGCAATTCCGCCTCTCGGTACTGAGGAACACTTAGTTAGGATAGTGCTGATGATCGGATCATACCCAGACCGCGCTTACTGGCGATATTGCGGGAAATTAGTCCCACGCGACCAACAAAAACGCGGGTACTCCGTTGTGGCCCATGTGACGACGGACGACCTCAAATAGCTTCCGCGCACTCACGAGTTCTCGGTTTTATAAGGCAAGCTGATATGCAAGACTCAACGCAATGGTTTCTTATGTAACTTTGCTACCGTAGGATGCCCAGATTGATCGGCAATGGTGTGAAAGCCCATATTAAGGCATGGCATAGAAGCCAAGATGTTCTAGACAGCGAGAGGAGGCAGCGTTGACTGGAATGACGTTCTAAATAACTTGCTACCGTGTGACTAGGTACCCCATTTTCGTCCCTAGCTGCAGTGTTCCAAGTGTCATGTGAGTTTAAGCTCCTTAGAATATGTTGTGTTCCCGGTTCTGGCCGTTCACTTCTGGTTCACAAGAATGCATGTCGTTACTTTTCTATTCTAGCCTATAATTTCGTGTTAAGGCGCATTCACAGTGAGTTTACCTTGCTAGTTCAGAGAACTACTCGTGACAATTCACTCCGGTATTCCGGTCCTAATGCGAAACTGGTCTATGAGCGTGCTCCACCCTTCTAACAGTAGTAACTATGCCGGACACGAGAGGCATAGCCAATCAGTCGGTGACGTCACGAATTCTGGCTTTTTGCCGTCAAGGCTGGAACGATTTTTCTATTGTGCAGCAGAATATCATGCCAGGGGCGAATCCGACCAATCAAGTTACAGAGAATAGTTACCACGCTTACGACGCTCCCGAGCATGGTAAGCAAATAGTTACTATTTCGATAAGGTTGGAACGTTCAGCGTAGTAACTTTTTACGAGGTTGGAACGTAAAACTATTAGTTACTATTGTTAGAAAGGTGGAACACGCTCGATGAAACACGGGAGACTTACAGAAACTAGTCCGTTTGGAATCATGGAACTGGACTAGGGTGAATTTTCAGAATTAACAGAGACCAGGCACTAGATAAAAACCCGTTGAAAATACACTTGATGACTATCTCTCCCTTCCGATGCAGAATCTCCGGGTACCTGCGGAAGAACGGAAGAAACGGTGTCACAGCTGCGCTGACTCGGAATTTGAGTCGTTACGGACACGTTTGCTCCTTCTTCCTGAGAATCACTGGCGTGTTTTGGACTTAGTCATAGAGAGTATTCGGGTCTCGGCGCTAGGCTATACGATAGTGTAATGGACAATTTTGGATTCAGCCGCGTCATCCGCGGCGTTTTTGAGGATTGTGGAACTCGATGCAGCTTTTGAACCAGAAGTTCAGGTCTCTTCCACTATTTCTTATTCAACCAAAGATATTTACCATTGAGACCTCCCCGGTGTCTTAATCTTAGGGTAGAAAATTTATTATCTCCGACACGGCTATATATTTATTATTCTATGTACGTGTGATTTCGAGTGTAACCGGTTCAGGCTTCTTCCTGGAATACGACTTAAAAATTATAACCAAGAACAAATAATCAGATAGAACCCCTGTCTTTGGTCCCATGCCTTGCCGTTGCTCATCGCAGAGAACGGAACATGATGTGGCACGAAGCTCCTAACCTCCGCTAGTTCACAGCGGAAAAGGTACGGGGAAATACTCGACTCCGCATAGTCATAGTACAGAGATAGGAAGACGGAGGTTCTTTCTGATTATTTGTTCTTGGTATAACTTGGCTTCCTTGTGTGTTCCGGATTCTTTCAATAGAAGAGGAAAACAACATTCCCGAGAACGCAGTTTCGAGGCGACCAAAAAATAATATCTGAGTCTCTTCCCTTGTGCCAGGCACTTTTTTGTAAACTGACCCCATTTCTGGTTCAGTACACGTGTGCTTATTTGAACAGTTACTTAAATTTGAACGGTACTTGGGCCAAATGGTGGAATGAAGATTCGAAATCCCTAGGGTGTTTTAACCTTAAAGCAGCTACTTTGTCTAACTGGTAGTTGACTTTAGTTACAGCAAGTGCATGAAAATGGCAGTGTCAACAAACGTTCAAATAAGCATAACTTTACTGTACTGTGATTAATGACTAAATTGTCAGAAGCTTGATAAGATTTAACATGAGGGTGGTAACCCTTTGATAACAGATAACACTTTGAGTACTATCATGTGGTTTGTAACGTTACTTGTCGCGAGAAAAACACTTAGTAGGTCATAACGGAAGTATTCTGCAACACTAACGAAAACTTCCCAAATGTCTGTCTGTTGGAATGGCACACCCTTGGGTTAGATGTCTTCAAACTTCTGACTGTGTTATTTGTAGGACTACCGTTGTAAGAAAGTTCCACTGCTTATGTTCAGATTAACAGATAGGAAACAGGCAGTATTCGCAGAAATGCAAGATTAGCGCTCTTTATTTTCACCAGTCGAAAATAAATGGCGCTGGACTAAAGCCGCGTTCACAAGCATGCTTAGCCAAGCACAGATGCTTGTGAACGGGGCTTAACGTCCGTGTCTCATATTCGCCAAAATTGGGGCTGACGTTCACTCTGGCAGGGCGGTACCTGACGCGTCATGTTATATAAGGGGTGACTTCCCGTTCAACTCTAGTTACGTTTTGATCTCAATTCTCGTACAAATTATCGTTTTAGCTCTCCACTCTCCGTTCTCGCTTTTGACAAAAACGCTAATTTAGCCACCCCACCAGTTAGTACTTGTTTGTACGGGTTGAACATATTGTTTACCAATAAGGGAGGATTACGAGGATGTAAAATTGACAATCGAAGCAACTTTTCGATTCTTACAAGAACACTGAAAAAAGATCTTGCAGTATTTGCTTCTGGGACTAATCGTGTCTCTAAAAAGATAATCTTATCTCTAATTCGGAATAGTCTCATCTCAGTAGAGATAAGACGAATCCCAGTACCAAATACTGCAGTTAACTTTAACCCTTAGTCGGAAAACTTTTTATAGTGAACGCAAGAAAAGAATAATTGACATCATCTCAATAGTCATAAATCACAAAATAGGTCGATGGAGAGGATGATCGCGATGAGAATTGAGGTCAAAAACGCAACTGTGTGCCGGGAACATTGGCCCGGCCTAAGAACCAAACCTGTGGGCTAATAACAGTTTTTTCGTCGCCCTATATCCCTCATCGCCTAGTTTTTTCGTCGCCCTATATCCCTCATCGCCTATATCCCTCATCGCCTAGTACCACCGAGTTGCAGGTTTTCAGCCCAAAACCTCGAGTGTTCGGGAGAAAGGAATATGTCAGAGCTGCTGCATAATCTCTTCTGTGAGATAGTTCTGGCGAGGGTCTGGTCCTGGCAACTCTTAAGGCCTATTCTCGCCGTTCCCCGAGGACTCTTCGGGGAATCAAGGGGAACGGCGAGAATAGAGGGGTCACTCCACGCGGACTCCGTACGGAAAACAACAAGAACACGGGGAATGCTTCTAAAATGGATTTTGTTCGAAACAGAAATACGCAGTTGACGAAATTAGTCTGAATCCACTTTATTTTTGGTTTTGTTTACACTGATTGATTTGAATTAATTTTACGTTGTACCAACACCAGCAAAAATTGATTACCCTCCGAATCTGAAAGGAAGTCATTTTTGATGATGGTGATGATAATCGGAGCATTCCCTGTTCATTTGGTATACGATACGATGTGTGAGTCCCTGGGACAGACAAAACCGCAGGGACTCCTCAAAAGAAGTCCTCGGGGAACGCCGAGAATACGCTTTTAGGCGGATGTAGCCTACTATGTGTTGCGGTGCGAGTTAAGTGCAAGCAACTGCCACATAGTGTGATGGGCGGCACACTACTTCACCCGAACCAACTGTGCTGAGTATAAGTGTGTTATTGCGAGTGTCCTATACATTTTACAAAAGAATGTCTCGACAAAGCCAATCCCACACCTAATGCTGCAGACAGACGATCGGGGTTTCCGGATGGATTTGTTCATTTCCGTCACAAAGTCAAACAATGTCAACTTTTCCGTACGGAACTAACGGTGGTTCCGAAAATCTTGGCAGGAATTTTGACCGCCCAACCCTCATCGTCTGTCAACACGTAAAATAAGTGAGTTTTGGTCGGCTACTGAGAATACTGAAAAGTTGATATCTTTGCCCCTATGCAAAAATGCTGGTGGTGCTGGGTGTCTTGCTGTATGTCAGACCATCTTCCGAAAATTAGTTGCAGTATTTCTGGTTCTGATAGTGTTTCTGATGTTCAAAATATATGTAAAAAGTAAATTAAACTTATAAAATAAAGAAGCGAACATACTACATCTGGCTAAGGTGGTTTTCAGTGCTTTGAATACGTCAAGTCTTAGATGTCATCTTCAGGTACCATGGTACCAACGGCCCATATTTTCTCACCATTGCTGCTTGCACTGTCAGAAGTTTCACAGCAGACAACACAAGGATGCGCGGTTTCAACAGACAACACTTGTTATCTGTTATCGCGACAAAAGTTATGCAGTAAATATTATGCATAACAAACATTGTCAGGAAGAGCCAAAAATCACTAAAAAAGTATTTGCTAAATTTACCGATATCGTGACGACACACAAAAAAGCCAGCAGATGCTTTTTTGGCTCTTCCTCGCAAAGCCTGTTGCATAACATTTCATGCATAACGTTTGTCGCGACAGCGGATGTTGTTTGTTGAACCCGCGCATCCTTGTGTTGTCTGTCGTGAAACTTCGGTGTGTAGCTCCAACCTATCTTTTACAACCGTATGTTTCTCTGTTGAGGCGTGACCTTTAATCATCAACTCTTAAAACTGGAGACCCGAATTCCATACGGACACATACGGTACATTATAACCAACCCACTCACTGATTTTCCCACTTGCCCTCTCTAACTTTTTATGATGCGTGTCACGCTCCTGGCGTCAGATCGGCAGTTATGCTGTGAAACAGGGCCGTATTTAGGGGGGGTTATCGGGATGACCCCCCCCCCCCCCTCGGACACATAAAAATATAATCATTCTTATAGGCTTTTCACTCTGATCTATGTCTTTTTTGTACTTTCTTGTCCGACTCGCAGGCAACCCCCCCCCCCCCCCCCCCCCGAAATAAATTCCTGGATACGGGCCTGCTGTGAAAGGTTGTTTTGTAGTAAGTATCGATTTACCATCAGTTAGCTCTATAACCACAAAAAGAATAAAAATAACAGAAGTTTCATCACATTTAGACAAGGATGCATAAATTTTAACAAGCATGGGGAAGTATTTACCTGTTACCGTTACAGAAAAATTGTGTTATGAGTTCATTAAGTGTTACATTTCTGGTAACATTTAACACTCAACGTGGTCTGCAATGTTAATTTAAGTGAACAAAATTATTAAAAGGTGATAACGGGTATGTTCTGTTATGTCAACAGATAGCGTGGTATCTCAAATCTGTCGAAATTACGCATCTTGTATAAATGCCATTCACATTCTGATAGCGTCAAGTAGCCCTATTTAAACGTCGCTAACAGTGAATGGTACAGTCGATGAAAACATTAAACCTATACCAACCAACTTTTACTGTAAGATACTTGCCAAAAACGTTTACCTCAGGTGCACTTGACATGTGCAAAATAGTTTTCTAATTGCTGTTAAATGCTAGCTTCTTTCAGGTTTTACAATGCAAATCGTGACACCTATCGTTTGAAATCAAGAAAACCTGTCGTAACGCTGCGCAAGAACTTTATAGGAATTTGATCCTTTATGGGTAGATGGCGTTCAAATCAACAGACGTCTCCAGACAAATTTCTTATTCTCGGTTTCGGTCATTCCAATCAAGTAATAAATAAATATCAACCATTTGGAAGACGTACAGCCAAAATTCAAGGATATTTAAAAACAAAGTATTTTATAATTACCTTGTGTGCCAAAAATGACTGAAACAATTGAAATTTCTTTACCTCGCTGCTCGGTCGTTCAAATCATTCAAACAAATTAATATTAACCATTTGGAAGAAGCAGTAATTTAAAAATCGAAGGATATTTAAAAACAAAGTATTCCCTAACATAATTGCTTTATGTGCCATAAATGGCTGAAACAATTGACTACTATCACCATTCCATTTGACTATTTTACAAGCAAGAAGCAAAAGCAAAGCAGGGAAATGTGCGAATAACGTTACCTCTATTATACAAGGCTTCTCCCAGCAAAGCCAATGGCCCACAATAATTTGCCCATAACTTAGTCTTTCTGACTTCCGCTTCCTATCTTTTTATATTGTGACCTAGTCCCCATTATTTATTGTCACTTTTTTCAACCGCTAGCATGGCGCTTTTTTCGTCAGACAGAATACACTTCTTCCTTAGTGGAAGTCTGTCGTGTTTCCATCCGGACAGGATCGGGCCATTCGAGACCTGCGCGCGAAGAGCCTAGTCTACATTTTGTAGCAGCTTTGCGCCATCTAGAGGAAAGCGACGAATCTCATAAACGGGCAAGAAGGTCGCTGCGGAATCTCGCGGCTCAGGCACTAGTGATAAAAATATAAATACATCATGGGCCCTTTGTAAAGCTTCGATTTCCGTCAACTCCCAGTCGCATGGTGCAAACTAATCGAGTGCACAGGTCTTCCTTTATTGTAATAGAGGTATAATTATTTGAACACTTATCTAAATTTTTCATTACACTGGTTTGTTTTTGCTTATAAAATAGTCGAATGGAAAGGAAAACTACAAACTAAATATCAGAACAGCCAACTGCTTCAGTGTTCTTCTGGCACAAATTATAAATACCTTCTTGATGTTTTATTTACTGTTAAATACTCTTCTTCTCCTAATGAGACACGCTGTATAGTTTGAACGCCATCTACTTGGCAAAATTACCATTTGGCAAAGGATGGAGAATATGAAGGAAAAAAAGAAGGAAATTAAGATCAAGTATTGATACTAAATATTCTTCATCTGTGTTTGTCTTCCTTTGTGTTATGGCTATGGCCAGTCAGGGGCGGTTGGAAGGGGGGGGGGGTATTCACCCCCCCCCCCCCATGCTCCAGAGATCTACTCTCGGTCGTATGTTTTGAGCTTGTCTGTATGACAGTCATATGTTTTGAGCTTTTCAGAATCACAAAGAGGCAGTTATCAAACGTGAATTTCACCCAGAAATCACATATTTAGACGTAGGAAGAAATGGCTACGAAGAAATTTCTATTCGTACGTTTTCAGATTCACAGTTGTGTTGTGGGTTTTCCAGCATTAAAGTAGTATGTTTGAGCTTGCCCGAATGACATCAACCGCGAATTTCGCCTGAATAGACACGTCTTTTGTCGTATATTACGAAGGGATTTTCTAGTCGTAAACTGGAGACAGTCGTAAGTTTTTAGCTTGCCATATGAGGCAGTTAGGTCAATTTCGACAGCAAAAGACCTGTTTCTGGTCGTATGGTTGTATATGAGATTTTCTATAAGTCATTACGTTATGAAATACCGTGTGTGTTAGGATGACAGTCGTATGTTTCGAACTTGTCACAGTGATAAATACCATGAAATCTTGATTTTCGCTCAGTGGCGCTGAAAACGGGCTGATTTTAGAAGCACAAATCTCCTGATCTTAAAAAGAAAAAAGTTTTTTTTGTAAAATGGCTTGCGGAGTAAAGGTTCGCACATGAACAGGCTTTGTAAGCACTGTATGACGGGCCTGATGATTGCACTATTTTTGTGCAGTCTAAATACAAAGTGGAAGCACTACCACGTACCAACTTCCGGGAAAATGAGCGCCGTCTTTCGTAGTAGGTAGTAGCCTACTGGCTATCTGGTTGATTTCCCGTGTGAGGTGTTAGGCCTAAGATTTCAGCCACCTTAAAAGCTAGAAATGCCAGAAAAAGGTCGGATTACAAAAAAATCGCCTGCGGCGCTCAGTTTAAATCTGTCTTGGGTCCGTACTGTAAAAGCTGCTGCTTGGGATCCGAGCCACTTTAAAAGCAAGAGTTTGTGTGGGAAGTAGTCGAATATTGCCGAATAAAGGCCGATTTAACAAATTTTGCCTGCGGCTCTTTCATAGTCCTACCATATTTCTATTTAGTTGAAGTGTACATCATTTATGTGCGGTTTTAAGCTTAAGATTTGGGGCCTAAGCTACATTAATTAAAGTTGAATTTTGCTCGGATTGAAAAAATTTCGCCTGCGGCGCTCTCTTTAGTTTGGCTTGAGTAGATATGTCAGAAGCTGGTACCGACGCTTGTCTTCCCTCCAGTAAAATTTGGCACGTTCGGCATCGTCTAATTCCTGTTACTTATTTGTTTATTTTATTACTACAATGGCATTTTCCATAACGTTTTAGAACTTATAATGTTCATATTTCTTGAGCCTGCCGGTACTGTCTTTTTAGGCAGTCGTATATTTTGAAGTCCCCCCCCCCCCCACCCTAGCCCTTCGAACCGCCCCTGTGGCCAGTTGGTTGTTGCAATAACTAAAAATGTCACAATATTTGATAAATAGGACGTGAAATAAACTTTTTCGGCAAAAGTTGTCTGGTATGGGTTATTGTTTCGGCTATGGTTCACAGTTAGGAGACATTCTAATTAGCAAGACTCCACTGCACAGTATGCCACAAAAATAAGTGGTTCATCACTATTTACCCCTTTTAATTAGGGTCACTTTTTTCCACTGCATGTTTTTCGTCAGACAATGTGGTTCTTTTATTAATATCTTATCTCGTTTTCACTAGGATCAAAGTAATTTCCTCTTCGTCCAAATTAGAGCGCACAGACCATTACCTACTTGTGGTCGTAGCTGTAGCCATCTAGCGGAAACCGAGGAAACTCACAAATGGGAAAGATCACCAAGGAATCATGTTGCGGAAGGCTTTTGTGAACAGCACCCCGAACACTTGGCAAAGCTTCAATTCATCTTCTTCTCCTACATACAGCAGAGCCGCTCAACCGAGTCTTTGCCTTTTCTCAGGTGGTGGTTTTATTGCTTGTGCATCGCCAACCACTTCGTTATCGCTTTTTTCCTGCTTCACTTCCACCTTCATATCATTTTTGTTTTCCCCCTTTTCGGCCGGTTTCGCCTGTTCAGGCTGTGGGGCAGGAGGGGGCTTTGCCTGAAACTTTCGCGACCAATCCGTGAGTAAATAATCCACTCGAGTTCTCATGAACTGAAGGCTAGTTGATTCCTCTTCCGGCTTCGCCTTTTTTCTAACTTTCTCTTTCTCGGCGGATTTTTCTTTGAACTCCCAGGAGTAGCCCTTCGACGGCTGATAGCGAGAAAAAGAGTGGACTTCGTTGAACGACGATTCGAGGTGGCTTACAGCGGTGAGCTGAAATGATTAACAAGTTAATTCCAAACTACAAGCTTGTTCTTTCCCAGTTCCTGCTTCAAACCCTCAACTGGGGGCGCTATAATCGTAAAGCTTTAGTAAATTTAAACAAAATCTTTTGCGCTTCTTCTATTCTATTTCGTTCTGGTGTAATTCGTGTTCTACGAAAAAAGGAGATCCAAAACATGATATTGTGCTACTCTCAATATTCGCAGCAGCGGCTATTTTTCTCATCACTACCAAAAGCCATGCACAACTGGGCCCAACTAGCGCATACGTTTTCCACTGTTTCCTGGCCGAAAGATTGAAAAACTGTGCGGATCATTTTTTGTATATTTTATTATTTTTTTTTTCACCTGGTCACTTTAAAAAATGGCGGGTAACAAAGCTACCAATGTTAAAACCATCCCGCTGGAATTGAGACCGCTACCTTGTCCGCCCTAGAATGGTCTTCGGTATCAAAAACCCATAAGAAATAACCACTATTATATCGGAATCAATTGCATTAATTAAACCAGAGTGATTTCAGTTTTTAAAGTTATAGGAGTATAAATTGGAATATTATATTGTGCTGCCAAACAATGCACAGGAGATGCCACTTCACTTAGCCCTCTTCCCTTAGATTTTGGCACTTGGGTTCCTTCGTCAATATTTCCAGAGCAACATAACACTAGGGAGTAAGACCTATGCTTCATTTGCTTTGCAAACGGGCCATAGTCGTAGCGCCGCCCATTACGCTTTTGGCATTTAAAGCGAGACAAACTTGCGAGGTTAGACATTTCTGGTAAGGCTAAGGTGCGGTCTGCGCATCGTGTTAACAGGGGAGGTTGTATCATTTTTTTTTTGTTTGCTGTGTTCAGCGTTATTGGAGCCACCGCTCGTGCACGACAGATTGGGTTCTGCAGGAAGGTTCTCTGTCGCTAGTGGTGCTAGTGTCACTGCTATTAGAGTGTGTGTCACTTTTTCAAGTCTTGGCGCTACTCCCTAGTGTTATTTGCTCTGATAATTTCAAACAGTGTTGATATATTCCCTCAAAGTCCGAACCAAAACCAGGACATACTAGTGTTAGTCTAATCTTCAGCATCTGATTGACGTAAACCTATCCTCTCTCTTGGGTCAGCAATCAGCATCAATACCAGCCAAATTTTCACATTCATGACACAATACAGCAACCAATTTCGAGCAAGAACAGAAACAAAAATAAAAAGAGACAGTGAAAATACTCACAAGGATGAACTTAATATATGTTACTTTATTATAAATATTTGTCAGTCTCTCACTATTTGGTGCGTTCTTCCTATTAAAGGACACCTGAACAATGAAACCATACTTGAACACACCATTGAGAATGCATTTACAGACATGGCCAAGGACAGCATTCTTCTCCTGAGCGTGACGTTTTCAAAATAGGCATGTTCGTTTCTAGAGGTTTGCACATGCAGACTCCAATACAAAAAGCGCACTTCATTCAAATCTTGTACAGCGCTGGCCGGATCGTATTGGAATTTCTTCTAGATATACGTTTTGGGCTTAACGGTTAAAAAATGTTCCAGAAGAAGGGTTGCTTGGCGACATTTGTTAATTTCTAAAATTGTTTGATACTGAAAAAAGTACAGATGCAAAATGGAGCAAAAATCATAGCTTGGAAACAAGGCCGTATCCAGGGGGGGAGGGGGTTGACCCCCCCCCCCGAAACTTACAAATATGGTCATTTTTAAAGGCTTTTTCCTCTGATCTATGTCTTTTTTGTCCGACCCGCAGGCAAAAAAAACCCAAAAGGCAACCCCCCCCCCCCCCCCGAAAAAAATTCCTGGATGCGGGCCTGCTTGGAAACACTATTTCGTATTTGGATTGGGTTTTCTGTAGGCAATGTTAACGGAAGTCATACAGATAAGGATGATACTTCGTACTCTTCATTCAGGTGTCCTTTAAGTGCTTTTCAAATCTCTGGTGACTGCTCTCTAGTGTTATAACTCGTTTTTGTACTGTCTAACTTCGTCTCACCAGCCAGAACCTGGTCGGGGCAGGTTTAGTAAGAAGTCAGCCAGGAGTCAGTCAGGAACCAGAAGTCAGTCAGGAATTATGAATTTTAAATTGACATGTTTTGTAAATATGTTTGTTATTCGATTGTGTTTTAAAATTTTATAATCGTAACATATAAGTGATAATTTATGACTATGTCGACCATGTATGACGATCCACCACGATTTGTGATAAAAGATATCATGGAAATAAACAAATTTGAATTTGAATTTGATGAGACCAGAGAACTCCCAATGCTCTATATGACTAAGTCCAAAACACGCCAGTGATCCTCAGGAAGAAGGAGTAAGCGTGTCCGTTCGACTCTAACTCAACGACTCAAATCCTGTGTCGATCAATCACCATGATCTTTGGCAGCAGTTGTGACACCACTTCTGCCTTTCTTCCGCTCGGTACCCGGAGAGGCCGGAGATTTTGGATTCGCAAGGAGAGATAGTCACCGAGAGTATAGAGGAAACACCCGTCAATAGTGAGTAAGATCAAAGGTCTCGAAATTTGATACCATTATAACAGACCAATGAGCAACAGCTACTAAGTCATACTTCCCAGCTGCAAGCATATCGAAGAATCACGCTCATTCGAAAACGTCTTCTTTTGACTAGATTCCAACAGGACCATCAATCCGACGCGAGAATAGAAAGTATTTCCTGATTCACCGTGTCTTATCGGGTACACCTGCCTATTTACTCTCTCTGATAGACGACACAAACTTATGGACTTTGAACGCAAATGCCTCACCTCAGACCTTCATAGAACTATATTTCCGGACTTCAAGTACCAAACCTTACCGACGGAACACCAGACACAAAGCAGCAACTGAAAATTGTCCGAAACTTGTTCGCCCAAATACACATTCTACTGACAGGTACCTCAAGTCCTTTGTACCCTATTTCGTACACCACTTTAATTCTATGTAGTAATTAGTAAGGTAAATTGTATATATCAAGTGTCGACTGTGAATTTTTAAACTTATTATCAAAATGTCTCGTATAGTGTTATTATATGTATCGGTGGTAAACTGTACGACGATCCAATGCTAGCGATTGAATTGTACGAGCTATTAAGGAAATAAAAGATCAGAATTTTATTTTACTTCTTAGAAATTTTCAGTTTCGGCCGGACTACAGTCAAACTACTTGTCCGTTGAAAAAATAAAGCTCATATATTGTATTCAACATGTACCGTATACAAGTATACGTAAATTCATATATACATCAACACCATCAATGCCAGCCAATAATCAGGTCCTAGATTAACCAGAATTTCCACTGACCAGGCGGACTAACCAGAACCTGACGGGAGGCATATCTTAGTGAGAAGTCAGCGGGAGATGATTTGAGACCAAAAAACTCCTGAAAAACGAAACTACTCGTCGTACAGACAAACATGCCTACTGCCAAACACGTCCTCGAATTTGTCACTCGACTGAAATACAAGACATGAAACAGCACTGTTCCAAACAGCAACCAAATTCGAGCAAGAACAAAAATAAAAAGAAAGGAGAAAATGAAAATATTTGCAAGTATGCAATTAATGATAGGCTACATAACTTGCTGATATTGCACAGCTAATTATTCAACGATCATTCATGAAGCTCATGGAAGGAAACTGAGAACGGAACAGCAGGACCACATGGGGGGAGTCGACCTCCCCCCCCCCCAAACATAAAATAATAGTTTTTATGGGCTTTTATCCCTGATCTTCGTCTTTTTTCTTACTTTTTAGTTTGACCCGCCCCCCCCCCCCCCCCCGAAATAAATTGCTGGATACGGACCTGATTTGCGGTTATTTTTTAGTGTTTATGGCGCTTTTGTGAAAGGAAACTGTTGCTGGTATGGCGATGAAGAGAAGTTGGTTTCAAGTAGAAACAGCATATTTTGAGGCACTCCTTAAAATAAGACTTGAGAAAGTTTCCGGACATAAGCTCAGAAAAGATGAGAATTATGCACAAGGTGCGAAGGTGTCTCCTAGCAGTACAGAGGGTACAAATCCCCTTTCGTTAAGATGAAACGATTTCATGCTAAGCGTTTTTAATTATCTTCCTCTTTTTCCATTCAATGGCGTTAGACCTCATTTTAAAAATGACAAACAGATGACGAATCGCCCCGAAGGAATCACTGAGCATGAAACCAAGCTCCCTCCAAAAAAATAAAATTATCGGATTAAACTAAGGGAAGGGCGCTCGACAATGTAGGAACGAGTAGGTCGATTTAAAGGAAGTAGATCGGTCAATACACTGTCAGAAGTTTATAAAATCCAACACAAGCGCAATTTTGACAGAGAAAACTGTTTGAACGTTCCAGCCAGCTTAATTTTGCATCATTTAGTTGATACAGTGAATTCTTTGGATTCTGCTAAGGGATTTTATTTATTTTTCACTATCTGCTTTAGTAATGACGTTCAGAATATCGACGACCGGCCCCACAGCAAAATTCCTACTATGACACCGGAAAATTTGAATCTCAACACAAACGCGACTTTTCAGCGGGCAGTGATGAGCCGGGTGAAGACTGCTTGGTGATTAAACACAATTTTTCGTAAATCTCTCTCGTCAATCATACAACACAAGTACAACCCATAGAGGTACCATAAATCCGACAGGGAAATTTCAGTATTTGAAAATCGATTATTCGTGAATAGCTGAGCAACGAAGTAACGCATTTTCACCGAGTCTTCAAGCCTCTTTAAGTGAATAAGTGATTGGTAAATAGATTGTCCTATCTCATCCCTTTTCGGTGTTAATTTTTCATAAAATATAACAACAAACATGGTTTGCAATCCCACAATAAGACTTGGGGAAAAATGGAGGTTTCTGTGACACTTGTAGATAACATGCAAACCAGTGTGAGCGCTGACACCAATATCGATTGAGTGCGTTCTTTAACCATTTTATATAAATAACAAAGCTACGAGCTCATATGGCACTTGTTACGAGTAGGCAGTACAAGAAAGTAGATGAGAACGTGACAAAATACACCCGCCATAAAAAAATGCGATTCGGAAGTTTCACTCACTTCTGAGCAGTTCCGGCATCGTCTCGATTATCAAATGCACATGACTGTTCAAACTTCCAAGTTTCAGCCTAATAAATCCACTAGTTTGATCCCTAGACGTGCTACAATATTTCCGGTACTCCCTCCATCTCCCCCTACCGTGGCCGAGTCTGGTTCGGACTAAAAAAAAGGATCATCTAAAGTATCTTCTTTTAAACCACCTATCAAGTTTCGGTCGAATCTGAGCATTTTTGGAAAATTCTGGTACCCCCTCCCCCACCAACGTTTTCGGATCCGGATCCTTGCCCAAAATATGTCATCTAGGGTATATGCTCTCTCTAAGTTCTATGTTTCATTTAAACTGATGCACTCATTAGACTCCTATGCGAGCCTCAAAGTTTCCGGCAATATCCCTCCAATTCCCGCCACTGCGGCCGAACAGGACTTGAAAACATAAACATCATATCTCCTAATTCCCTCTTCCTGTCCATCAAGTTTCACTGAAATTGGAGCATAGCCTATCTGCAAGTTTCCAGTACCCCCCCCCCCCCTACCTTGGCCGCATCCGGCCCGGACGCCAAATAACAAATCTAGGCCGCATAAACTCGGCACTGTCGAACTTGCATCTCATTCGGGCCATTCGTTTGGTTTTTATGCATGTCAAAAGCCCCCCTCCCCCAAAATTCCCCCAACCGTGGTCGTACTTGTTCGAACGCATCTTTTACATGTCGAGGCCATCGATTCTTATCAACCATTTGTTTGACCCTAGTTGGTCGTATCCTAGTTTAAATAAATAAGTCAATTAAGTCGGGTCGCTAATATGCCTGCAAAGTTTCATTGTCTTAGTACTTCTGGAACTATTCTAACCCCCGACTACCTGTATTCCAGCAAACCCCCTCTACCCCCCCCCCCCCCAGAGCCCCGAATCTGGCCCCGTTAATTCGGATCTAGGCCTAATGCTTGTTCTCTCCATTAAATTCCGTCCCAATCCCTCTGCTTTAAGCGTTTCTTGAGTTTTCCGGTCCCCCCCCCCATCCCCACAGGTATAACCCGACCCGACCCGGACTTAACACTGAATATCCGAGGCGATAGCTCTTTCCACCATACAAGTTTCATTCAAATCCGATCACCCGTTCAAAAGTTATACACGCCACTAGATTCCGGACTACCCATCCATCCACTCCCCCCACTATGGTCGGATCAGGGAAACGGCTGTTCTCAAGTGAACCTGTTCGGGTCCCTGACAGACCTGCCAAGTTTCGTCGCCCTAGCACATCAGGAAGTATGCCGAACTCGCGGGATCTCTAGAAATCCGGACCCCCCCCCCCCCCAATTCCCCCAGAGTACCCGGATCTGGTCCGCTTATATCAATGACGTATCTAGGACTTGTGCTTGTTCTTCCCACCAAGTTTCATCCCGATCCCTCCACTCTAAGCGTTTCTCAAGATTTCCGGTTCCCTCCTCGAACCCCCCCCCCCCAGTGTCATCGGATCCGGTCCGGATTTATAGTGGGACGTCTGAGACACGAGGTCATCCTAAATATAAAATTTCATCAAGATCCGATGACTCGTTCGCAAGATAAAAATACCTAAAATTTTGGCTTCCCCCTCCCTCCACTCCCCCTCCCAGATGGTCGGATCGGGGAAATGACTATTTCCTATTTAATCTGGTCGGGTCCCTGACATGCCTGCCAATTTTCAGCGTCCCAGCACATCAGGAAGCACCAAACTCGCGGGATCACTAGAAATTCGGACTTTATTGCCTGCCAAGTTTCATCGTCCTAGCTTATCTGGAAGTACCCGAACTAGCAAAACCGGGACCGACAGACCGACAGACCGACTGACGGACAGAAATTACAATCGCTATATGGCACTTGGCCGAAGGGCAAGTGCCATAAAAAAAGAAATTACTAATTTTCTGCAGAAGGCAACAAAGATAATAAACTACAGCAAAAAGTTAAATAATTGAGTGTCAGTCTTATGACAAAAATAAGAACGAACAATCCGGCATCAGAGAAAGAGAAATAAAGTTACGCAAACAGAGACCACCGGAAGCTAAAAGCTAACAAGAGCTAAGAGCTCATATGGCACTTGTACGAGTAGGCTGTACAAGAAAGTAGATGAAAACGTCACAAAATACACCCGCCATCCAAAAAGGCGGTTCGGAAATAGAAATAGGATATTTAGTTTCACTCATTTCTGAGCAGTTCCTGCATCGTCTCGATTGCAAATGCACATGACTGTTCAAACTTTCATCCCAATAAACCCATTTGTTTGATCCCTAGACGTGCTACACGATTTCCGGTACTCACTCTATTTCCACCTACCGTGGCCGAATCTGGTTCGGAATAAAAAAAAATCGACCACCTAAAGCATCTTCGTTTATACCATCTACCAAGTTTCACTCGAATCTGAGCATTTTTGGAAAGTTCCGGTACCCCCCCCCCTTCCCACCAACGTTGTCGGAGCCGGTTCGGGCCCAATCTCTTAATTCCCTCATCAAGTTTGACTGAAATTGGAGCATAGCCTATCTGCAAGTTTCCAGTACCCCCCCCCCCCCTACCTTGGCCGAATCAGGCCCAGACGCCAAATAACAAATCTAGGCCGCATAAACTCGGCACTGTCGAATTGCATCTCATTCGGTCCATCCGTTTGGTTTTTGTGCATGTCAAAAGTCCCCCCACTCCCAATTCCCCTAATCGTGGTCGCATATGGTTCGAACGCATGTTTTACATGTCGAGGCCATCGATTCGTATCACCCATGAAGTTTCACTCGAATCAGACCACTCGTTCGCAATTTATAGAAGTCCATATTTCTCTTCTCTTGCTCCCCCAAAAATGCTCGGATCTAGGAACGGAAGTTTCCGGGGGTATGTTGTGTCAGGTTTTTAAGTCAAGATAATTCGGGTCGCTAATATGCCTGCAAAGTTTCGTTGTCGTTTTACATCTGGAACTATTCTAACTCACGACTACCGGAATTCCAGGAAACCCCCTCCAACTCCCCCCACAGAGCCCCGAAACCATCTGGCTCCGTCAATTTCATCTAGGCCTAATGCTTGTTCCATCCATTAAGTTTCGTCCCAATCCCTCTACTTTTAGAGTTTCTTGAGTTTTCCACCCCCCCCCCCCCATCCCCACAGGTATCGGACCCGACTCGGACGTGACACTGAACGTCCGAGGCGATAGCTCACCAGACAAGTTTCATTCAAATCCGATCACCCGTTCAGAAGTTATGCACGCCACTAGATTCCGGATTCCCCATCCACCCACTCCCCCCACGATGGTCGGGTCGGGGAAACGGCTGTTCTCAAGTCAATCTGTTCGGATCCCTGACATACCTGCCAAGTTTCATCGCCCTAGGACATCAGGAAGTATGCCGAACTCGCGGGATCGCTAGAAATCCGGACCCCCACCCCAACTCCCCCACAGTGCCCTGATCCGGTCCGGTTATGTCAATGACGTGTCGAGGACCTGTGCTTGTTTTTCCCACCAAGTTTCATCCCGATCCCTCCACTTTAAGCGTTTCTCAAAATTTCCGGTTCCCTCCTCCAACTCCCCCCAGTGTCATCGGATCCGGTCCGGTTATGTCAATGACGTGTCTAGGACCTGTGCTTGTTTTTCCCACCAAGTTTCATCCCGATCCCTCCACTTTAAGCGTTTCTCAAAATTTCCGGTTACCTCCTCCAACTCCCCCCAGTGTCATCGGATCCGGCCCGGATTTAAAGTGAGGTGTCTGAGACACAAGGTCATCCTAAATATCAATTTTCATCAAGATCCGATCACCCGTTCAAAAGTTATGCACGCCACTAGATTCCGGACTCCCCATCCACCCACTCCCCCACGATGGTCGGGTCGGGGAAACGGCTGTTCTCAAGTCAATCTGTTCGGATCCTTGACATACCTGCCAAGTTTCATCGCCCTAGGACACCAGGAAGTATGCCGAACTCGCGGGATCGCTAGAAATCCGGACCCCCACCCCAACTCCCCCACAGTGCCCTGATCCGGTCCGGTTATGTCAATGACGTGTCTAGGACCTGTGCTTGTTTTTCCCACCAAGTTTCATCCCGATCCCTCCACTTTAAGCGTTTCTCAAAATTTCCGGTTCCCCAACCCAACTCCCCCACAGTGCCCTGATCCGGTCCGGTTATGTCAATGACGTTTCTAGGACCTGTGCTTGTTTTTCCCACCAAGTTTCATCCCGATCCCTCCACTTTAAGCGTTTCTCAAAATTTCCGGTTCCCTCCTCCAACTCCCCCCCAGTGTCATCGGATCCGGCCCGGATTTAAAGTGAGGTGTCTGAGACACGAGGTCATCCTAAATATCAATTTTCATCAAGATCCGATCACCCGTTCGCAAGCTAAAAATACCTCAAATTTTGGCTTCACCCTCCCTCCACTCCCCCCCCCCCCCCAGATGGTCGAATCGGGGAATTGATGATTTTCTATTTAAGCTGGTCGGGTCCCAGATATGCCTGTCAATTTCCATCGTCCCAGCACATCAGGAAGCACGGAACTCGCGGGATCACTACAAATTCGGACTTCTCCCCCCCCCCCCAACTCCCCCAAAGTGAGCGGATCCATTCCGGTTATATCAGTCACGTATCTAGGACTTTTGCTTGTAATTTCCACCAAGTTTCTTTCGGATCCCTCCACTCTAAGTGTTTTCCAAGATTTCCGGTTTCCCCCTCTTACTCCCCCCAGTGTCACCGGATCCGGTCTGGATTTAAAATGGAGGGTCTGAGACACGAAGTCCTTCCATGTATTAAGTTTCATTAAGATCCGATCACCCGTTCGTAAGCTAAAAATATCTCATTTTTCCTATTTTTTCCGGATTCCCCCTCCCTCCACTCCCCTCCAGATGGTCGGATCGAGGAAGCGACAATTTCTAATTTAATCTGGTCCAGTTCCTGATATGCTTGCCAAGTTTCATCGTCCTAGCTTATCTGGAAGTGCCCGAACTAGCAAAACCGGGACCGACAGACCGACTGACGGACAGAAATTACAATCGCTATATGGCACTTGAGTAAGCTCAAGTGCCATAAAAAACCTAAAAAATGAACGACCAGAATCTAAGGAATTTTTTTTGTTGCTACTTCTTTACTGTTTCTTCTACGCAAACAGGAAATAAGTAAATGCCAATAAAGTTAGCCTTGGCTGAGACTTTCATTTACCTGCCCTGAAAATGCTTGAATTTTACGAAGTCTGATTTCTATAAGATGTTTAGGGACATAAACACCAGACCAGCCGTCGGAAAAACACAAAAATTAGTTAAAATTTCGAATAAATAACAGTTTCTGTGACTGCACTGAAACTCACTAAATTTGTACATTTGACACAAAAAACACTACCGTAACTGTGGTCATAATCGAGGACGAGGGGGAAACTATGTCTCCATATTATCTTATGTTTGAGTCGATGAGTGGAACCAGTTGATACCGTATATTTTAGGGATCTTAAGCGACAGTGACGGATGAATATGACACCATGAGCCCCCCATCCATCTACGAAAACACGATCGCCCTTGAAAGGGTTGAGATACGGGGGAACTCGGGTTCCCCATTTCTTTCAGCTCGGGTTCCCCATTTCTTTCAGTAATTCACAGTTGGTTTCCAATTTTAAAATAAAAGACCCAGTTCTAATTTTGAAGAAAAAGGTGACCAACTTTTATAAAAAAGGTTTGGTAGCCCTCCAAACCCACAACCTGTACCCATTTTTTAACAAGTGAATAAAATAGTGCTTACATAATTGTAACTTAATTGTCGACATCGTGTGTATTTTTTATAGTATTTATGTGTTAATGAATGGACCAGATGGTTTAGGCATAGTTCTTTTTTTATATACTATTTTGTACTCCTCAGTTCGGAGGGAAATAAATGAATAAATAAATAAATATGTTGATCAAACTTGGTGTGAGGATCTTTTGTGCCAAAGTATAGTTCTAGTTTGACGACGACCTCCGTAACCCAATACGGTTTTAGTTTCACTGGACTAAATTTAAAGACAAAAAAAACACACAATTAACATTCCTGCCAGGAAAGCACAAAAGGAGTGCTTGGCTGGGGCAGGGAAATAACCGATACTAATAAACAACAAACAGAATCAACTAACTGAATAGTATACTCTACATAGAGAAAAAGGAAGGAGACGAAAAAAATAACCAACGGTTTCAACTTTAAATGAAAAAGAGAGAAAAATAAGGGAAACAAGGAACGAGAAAGAAAGAGAAAAAAAGAAAACTGGGGAGGGGTCCACACGAGGATAATACTGAGGTCGAATAAGTGTTTCAGGAGTTCAAAAACAACTACCGAGAGTACCGTTCAATTTTTAGGCTATTCGATTACTAAAGAGAAGGGTTTTATAATCCTACTTACAATTCTTGAGTTGATGACTGCGCCCAGATCAGGTGCTTGGTAAACGACTCCCGCCGAAATGTAATAGTCAGCCAGGGGAGTAACCTGAGTGGGCGAATGTCGATGTTGCTTTCTTATCACGTACAGGATCGGTTCTTGGGCATGCAAAACGATGTATTCCGGCCCAGACATATTACTGAAACATCAGGGTTTTAATCAATAGCCTATTCCATTAACGAGGGAATGTTCGCAGTATTCTCTTCACAAGTTCGGAAGAAAAGCTTCTAAAGGTGGAAATAACTGCACAGCCGTCCCACCTTGCGGCAGAAGGGACAACTCATACAGAAATCCTCAATTTTGGGAACAGTGGTCCAGCGTTAGACCGGTGCTCATTCGTTTGGCCACCGTGGGCAGAACCACCATGGAAATCTGTTTTAAAAATAAATTTTCATTTCACATATTCAATATACGCAGATATACATATATACAATATACATACGAAACATCTGAAACTGAAGGCACCGTGGTACAAAATTGGAAAGCCTTTTTATTGCAATTATATTGTTATTAATATTAAGAGCTGGAAGCTCATATGGCACTTGCAAGCCTGGGTAAGAGGATGATGGTAGGAATTCGTCAATTCGTGGGTTTGTTGCGATCATCAAAACCCTTAAGATAAGAATGTTCACGAGAATGTATTGTTCGTTAAAACTATTTTATTTTTGCATTTGGCTGTGATGATGCGTTCTTCGGGGAAGGAACCAAACCTGTAATACAGGTTTGTTTCCTTCCCCGAAGTTGAACCAGAGAATTGACAGCCTGACGAGGACCCTTGCCAAGAAGGGCCGAAATATCGCTGATGAAGAATCATAGCTGACGTATCCGTTGTAAATATTGTTTGAATAAATGTTTCAAAGTCAGCTTGGGCTCAAAGAATATTTATTTCCGGCTCTGCACTCAAGGGCGTCGCTAAGGGTGTGTGTGTGTGGGGGGGGGGGGGGGGGGGGGGTACCACCCCCCCTCGAAGAAAGAAAAAAGCTAAAACGAGCGCCCGACCACACAAATTTAACTAAAACGGGCGCTCTGCGAGCGCCCGACCACGAAAGTTCAGCTCATCTGGGGGCTCACCCAGAAAATCTAAATGGGGGGCTGGCAGTGCACCCGGAAAAGTCAGTAAGGCTAGTTATTAAGGGGTCGGCTGTTCCTGGTTCTCGAGCGTCTGGAATTGCATTCTCAGTCGCATGTTTCGAGAGGCAGGCTATTTCTAGTCGTTCAGATACGAAGAGGTTTTTAATCATATTTTGTCAGAATGAGAAGTATGATTGTTAGATCTAAACTTCCATGACCGACAGATGACAAATCTTGAACTTTACCTTGCAGCACACAGTTTTAACCTAAGTTTTAACACGATCTGTTGTCCACTAGTACTCTCGGTTCAAGTAAAAATCAGGCTGATTTTGCTTGTGGCGTACCTTTCCGATAATTTGTTAGTTTTATGTAAAGATCCTTTTTTTTTAAGTAGTAAAGTATTTAATGATAAGAATTTTTCTCCAGTCCGTGGTTAAAACATATATCGGCTTCGTGAGCAATGAGAGAAGATTAAATGACGGGTCTGATTATTGCAACACGTCGTCTGATTTTTATTTTGTGTTTGAACTCTAAATTGAGAACACGTCAACTCCATTTAAAAAAAAATTATCGATGATCAGTACTTCTTTTTTGGAAAGGCTCGAAAAAGCATATTACCCAACTTCCAGCTAAATGTCTCACATTTTTCTGGAATCGTCGTGAACAAAGACAGACGGGCAGATCCTGCTAAGTGGCCCTTACTCTTCATTTGGATCCGAAAAGGCGGTCTGATCATATAGGATTCCCCAGAATTTGCCTGCGGCGCCTTTCATTGTAGGCTGTATTTACTGGAAAGTCGCGTCATTTCGTTCGGACTTTAGGCTTGAAATTTCGGGGCTTGGGCCGCATTAAAAGCTATATAGATTTTGTTGCTGGGTAGTAGAGTTTTGTCTAAAAAAAGTCATTCTTCAAAAATTTCGCAGCGGCGCTCGATTTCGTTCTGTCTGGTATACAGTTTTGCGGATATAGTGCTGTGTTTCTTGGCAATTGTTTCTAACTGGTATGACTCTTGGGCCTTCCGGACAGCTGCCGGTCGTATATTTTAATATACTTACCTCCCACGCCCAAGCCCTTCAAACCGCTTCAGAGCTCGGAGATAGAACTAGACTTCTAATCTTTAGTCTTCAACGCTTTTTATTATCACATATGAGACGAAAAGTTGAAAGGGCGCCCTGCCCCCCCCCCCCCCCTCGACTTTGGCTAGCGACGCCCCTGTCTGCACTCCTCCTAAAATTCATCGGATCAGGTCCGGACTTTAAACGAGACAAGAGAGCTTTTGCAAATATCAAGTTTCATTAAGATCTGATCACCTGTTCAAAAGTTATACTTACCTCAAGATTCCGGATCCTCCCTCCACTCCCCCCACGACGGTCGAGTCGGAACTGACTCTGTCTAAGTCAATCTCTAATGTCCAAGCCAAGTTTCATCGTCCTAGCACATCTGGAAGTACCTTGACTCGCGATCACCGGAATTCCTCCCCTCCCCCTCCAACTCCCCCAAAGTGCCAAAATCCAATCCGGTTCTATCACTGATGTATCTAGTTCTTGTGCTTGTTCTTCCCGCCAAGTTTCATCCCAATCGCTCTACTCTAAACGTGTCACAAGATATCCGGTTCCCACCTCCGACACCCCCCCCCACACATTCATCGGATCCGGTCCGGATTTGAAAAGGGGCATGCCAGACACGAGGTCTTTCCAAATATCAAGTTTTGTTCCGACACGATCATCCGTTCCAAAGTTCTACATTCCTCAAGATTTCGGATTCACCTTCCCTCCACTCCCCGCACGGTGGTCGAATCGGGGAAGTGACTTGTTGGTTTGGTTGGGTCCCTGCCAAGTTTCATCACCCTAGCCCTTCTGGAAGTACCCTAACTCGACAACAGTGGACCGACAGACCGACCGAAAAGTGATCGGTATATGGCACTTGACTGAAGCTGCAAGTGCCAAAAAACAGAAGGTTCTCATATCCTTATGTGTGAAAGAGTTGTAAGCGGATGCTAAAGATTCCGGCAAACTTTGCGTTGTGTGACGAGCAAAACTAGGCAAGGCCGAAAAAGCGCTGAAAATTTGTAGGCACTAAACGAAACCATTGAGAAAAGTGGGAATTTTGGCAGCTTATATTTCCATAAGAGGGCTTGATATATTATAAAAGGCAGAATAAGCAGAGGGGTCCTTTAAGGAACTACTTTTACTCTTGAATAGTTAAACTTTATCACAACAAATGAATGAAAATGGGACCAAAGCAGCATACCTCTATTTACACACACATGCGGAAACCAGTAGCAACGGCCTGATTCTACGACGCCACAATTAGTAGGTTCACAGCTTTAGCACTAGGCCTCAAGTAAGAAATAAGCAGCAACAGTAATTTGGGATAGGCTGATATAGGCATATCTGAAGCGGAAGGAAAATCTGAAGGCATAAATGCTAGGAAGAAGAACTCTGAATGTTTTACCTTAGCTGATCGAGGCTAAGCCTTTGCATTTTCATTATTTCATTGTTGCATGTCTTGTCATAGAAGGGGTTAGATAGGTCCATAAAGTATTCAATGACATTGGACGCATTCAAGACTGGAATCCACTGAGTGTTGTGCCAAGTTACGGATGCCAGATTGTTGTGCATTTTTGCGGCAGCAAAGGATGACCTGTAAGATTAAAAATACTTACATAGCCTACACACGTTCTCATTCAGCCGTCTATTCTCATTCAGCCGTCTAAGTGAGCAGACGTATTATTTCGTTCACCGTTTGATCTACCCTCCAGCTATGCAAGCCGGAGACCGTGCATACGCTCAGTTTAAATTCTACAAACTCTGGCCTTGCAAAATTCAGTCAGTGATACCGGTTAAGGACGGTGGATTTAATTACGAGGTTTCCTGCTACGGTACAGATGAAATTAGTATCGTTGCTGGTGACAAGATTTGGTCACTAGCCTCGAAACATGCTGAAGCAGTTAAAGATGGAAGGAAAAACGTACAAAAGGCCATTAAATTGTGCTCTGAAGATTCGGACGGACTGCGCAACCTGTCTGATTCGGTTATTACAATACAACACGATGTTCTGGATTTGCGTGAAGGAATTGAGGATGAGATTCGGAAGCGAGTCGAACAGGAATTCTCAAAAATTGAGAATCTGTCCCCTTCTCAGTTCAAGCAAAATTTTCTGGACAATATTACTCAGGCTGTCTATAAAGCAGTCGACCTACAGTTTCGCTCTAAGTTTGATCAGATCGAAAAAAGCCTGAATGAACTTAAGGCAAAAATTGTGAAGGACAGTACTAGGCTTGCAAAAGTCGAGACTAAACTGGATGATATCTACCAAACTGCTCTTCGAAACAGGGTGATCGTTTCCGGAATTGATACCACTGCTCGTGACTTACCGAGTCTCGGTACAAAAATTCTTGATCGCCTAAATCTACAAATGGGTCTTAATATGGAGTACTCTGTGGTTCAAGGAGCTAGGCGCTTGGGTGCTCCTGATCAGTCTCAAGCTCCGGTTGAACTTACACTGGTTTCTGAGGTTGTGGCGATAGAGATTCTCCGCAATCGTTCAAAACTGCGCGGCACTCATATCTTCGTTAATGAGGCCCTTAACAAAGGAACGACAGGAAGTTTACAGATTGGCGCGCAACAGATTTGAATCAAAACACGTCTGGACAGCGAGGGGCATCATTTTCGTCAAGAGGGGATCTCAAACTATCCCCTGTAAAACGATCGGGGATGTTGTTCAGATTCGAAGTGTGAATGATGAACCTTCGCTATATCTTCAAACCTTTGCGTTATATTAATGGACCGATTTCAGAGTTTTCTGGATTCTCGCTTGAAGTTAGATGCTATTCTTAACACTGCAATTGGTAATGATAAAGACCTCCCTTTTGTGAAAAATGTGCCTGATTGTGAATTTTCTACTACTGGCTTAAGCCAGTTCGAAGCTGCTGGTGATTCCGGATCTCCACTTCGGCTGTTACATATTAATGCACAGGGGTTACAGAGTTCTTTTAATGAGTTAAAATATCTAGTTGCTCCTAACCCGGTTGACATTATTGCTGTGTGTGAAACATTTGTGTCTGCCAATACTCCGACATCTATGCTTGAGATTTCTGGTATGAAATGCATTTTCCGCAGCCGACAGCATACTTCAAAAGGTGGATTAGCGCTATATACCCGTGATGATTGGTCTTGTAGTGTGTTGAATGATCTGTCGATATGGCAAGAAGGCCTGTGTGAAAGTTTGTTTATTGATGTTAGTCCAGTTGGCTGTGAGCCGTTTATTTTTGGTTGTGTGTACAGGCCCCCATCTAGTAACCCGAGTCGATTTCTTGAAATATTTGAACCATTGCTATTAAAAATCCACGATACTAGAAAGCCAATTATTATCTCTGGTGACTTCAACTTTGATTTGCTGAATCTGGATCTGAGTGCTAACAGAGAATTTCTTAGCATTATGTTGTGTTCAGGCCTGCTACCTGGTATTTCGTTACCAACAAGAGTTACAGCTACAACAGCTACGTTACTTGATAATATTTTCTTTTCTGGGAATTTATTTATTGCCAAAACATCATCGGTGGTTATATCTGATATGTCTGATCATTTTCCGGTGAGTGTTTGTCTTCAGGTAACCAAGGAAAAATCTGGACATCAAAATCTGCGTTTGAAAAAATGTCGTACATTATTTGATGTTGATGATTTAAAACTGTTAAGAACTATAGTTGATGAAGATAACTGGAGCCCCGTTTTTGATTCTTCTGATGTTAATGAGACATTTCCCTTATTTATTGATAAAATTTCTCTCCTGCGAGATAAAGTGAGTTCTTCTCCCATTCCTAAAAAGAATCGTATTAAAAAGTTTGACCCTTGGATATCAGACGGAATAGTAATTTCAATAAAAAATAAGAATACAAAATATAAACAATTTTTGAAATCTCCGTCAGATTTTTTGTTTGAAGAATATAGGATTTATAGGAATAAGCTGAATTCAATACTTAGACATGCAAAAAGGAAGTATTACCATGAAAATTTTCTTAGATATAAGGTTGATATGAAAAAGACTTGGCAGTTAATAAATGAAATTATTCGTCCTAATTATCGGTCTAGTACGAATGTGGATTGTTTGGAAGTTGATGGTAAGAAAGTTAATGATCCTAAGACTATCCTTAATGTATTTGCAGAACATTTTAGTTCTGTTGGTGGTAAATTGGCATCTAAACTTAAAAAAGACGGTATACAACCTTCTGACCAAAGTCCGAAGGTATCACTATTGGCTGAGAATTTTTTTTCCTTTTCTGAGGTTACCCCTGAGGAAGTAAAGAAAACTATTATGAAACTAAAAACAAGTGATTTTGGATGATTTTGGATTTTTAGCTAAAATTGTTAAACAACTCGCAACTAATATTTCTCCCATGTTGGCACATATTTTTAGTTTATCCTTAGTACATGGAGTTTTCCCGGACCTGTTAAAAAAGCCAAGTGTTATTGCTTTACATAAGGGTGGAAGTTCAACCGACCCTTCAAATTATAGAGGTATTTCTTTATTATCTGTTTTTAGTAAGATTTTGGAAAAATTGGCGCATGGACAAATACAAATTTATTTGAAGGATAATAAAATTATACATGAATCTCAGTTTGGTTTTATGAATGGTAGATCTACTGAGTTGGCTATACATAAACTGTTATTGGAAGTGAATGATGCGCTGGATGGTGGACAGCATGCACTGGCCATATTTGATGTTGCCAAGGCGTTCGACGCCGTTGACCATCGTCTACTGCTTCAGAAACTACAGAATTATGGTTTTCTGGGCACTTCTCTTGATTTTTTTGCTTCATACCTTTCTAATAGAACACTTGGATGCTCTGATAAATCAAATGGTATTTTTTCTGAGAATTTTAACATTAACTTTGGTGTGCCCCAGGGATCTGTTCTGGGGCCCACCTTGTTTTTGCTTTTTATTAATGATTTGCCTGATGTACTGCCGATCTCCAAAATTATTATGTTTGCAGATGATGTGGTCATCTTTGGATCCCATGTTGATTTGTCACAGCTTTTCCTTAATCTGAATAATACAATGTCGACTGCATCTGATTGGTATAAAAACAATCTGTTAACTCTGAATGAAAAGAAGTGTCAGTACATGTTGTTTTCACGTATTAGCTCAGTTAATACGATTGGTTTGAATATTTACCTCAATGATGTCGAACTACAGAGAGTTGATCATTTTCGATACCTTGGTGTAGTTCTGGATGAAAATCTTTCTTTTCGTCAACATATTAAAATTCTTGCATTGAAAGTGTCGCGGAATATTGGCATTCTTCGGAAACTACGCCATTTATTCCCGAGATATATTCTGAACACTATCTATTTTTCTTTCGTCCACCCGTATTTTGTTTACTGTGCTTCAGTGTGGGCTTCTACTTTTCCTTCTATTCTTAAACCTCTTCAGATTCTTCAAAATAAAGCCCTTAGTTAGGATACTTTTCAGTATTGACAATAGATCTTCAGTTAAGCCCCTTTATGCACTGTCGGGAATTTTCAGTATTTGTCAGCTCAGAGATATGTCTATTTCATTTATTTGTTTTTTATATCAACGTGGATTATTACCATTAAGTTATGCAGGGTTATTTTCAATTAACTCGCAGTTCCACAATTATCCCACTTCCCGTAGATTGGATTTTTCAGTTGAAACTAGGCCTACTTCACGATCTAGTTTTGGTCTTCGCCATGCTGGCCCGAAAATCTGGAACTCCATTCCAGCTGATTTGAAACAGTGTCTTGACCCATCAAAATTTAAAAAACTGCTTCGAAGGCATATTATTGATTCTTGCAAGCAATAAAGTGTATGTACGTATCTTTAGTTGTGGTGTTTCGAAGGATTTCTATTATTTATTTTGTTTAGGCTAGGTTAAGACGGTTATTTTTCTTTTATTGGAGTTAACTTACGCGCTTAAGTATGTCGTGAGGCATTTGCATTGTTTGTTAGAAGTTGGTTAAATTTGTTATAAATAAACTACCTACCTACCTACACTTTGAAAGAAAATGGCATATGTAACCAGTCCGTAACAATATAACCCAAATACCCATTCAGTTGCATAGAATAACTGTGACTGGTTAGCCTACGTTTGCTTGGATAGAAAGTAGGGGTTAGCACATCTACTACTTTGAAATTCAGAGGCTTTTTCTTTAAAATTTTCTCTCTATAAATTTGCCAAATAAAAAGAGTAGTAAACCAAACCAACAGTGGTCTTCCCTCTTCGTGTGATCTGTAGTTATGTTTTTGTTTATTCTAAAATTTGACTATGTGCATGGTCTGTTTTCTTTTGTTGTACTCCGACACTAGGGATCCTACACGCCCTCGCCCTCCATTTTTTTTTTTTACGGGTTATAAATACATAGCCTAAGCAAATTCAACTGAATCGAGCTGAATTTCATATCTCCTCAGTCCTTGTGCTGATGACACATGAAAAACAAAACCATCATCACTTCCAAACCAAATACCACACTATTTTTACGAACCACATCCTGAGTTTTAATAGGCTATGCCAAATGCCGCTTTGGAAAGTTCTGACAAAGAAAGTTGGACAGTTTGGACTCTGACCTAATGAAATGTTGATGATTGTGGTGAAATTCAGAAACAACCATTTAAGATTATATTTTAGTTGTCAGATGTTGTGCTAGCTGAGCCATGGTACAGACTAGTGCCCTTGCTGGCAGGGTTCCGTTTTTGCCATCTAAAATTGATTTTTACCATACTGGCGGTTTTAATCAGCTTTTTTAATAAAAACGATTTTTGACGGCTAAAACTGGCTAAAATCAAATGGCACTGATCTTTTCTACGTATCAAAAGCTATTGTTTTCTTATCGTAGCCTGGAAATCAAAGGCAGTTCCACCAAGAAAAAAATCAGCCTTCTAGTGTGTGTGGAGGTGAGCACCAGGTACCAGGTTCATCACTTGCACAAGGTTCTACAAGTTCAGCCATTGGGGTTACGGACTTTGATTCGGAAGTGCTAGTGACATCATGCTGGGAGACCCCTGAACTAACGAGGAAGTTTTCGTTTTGTTTTACTATTGAAGTTGAATGTCTGCTCTATAGTTTGATTAATGTGACTTAATGGACATTTAACCTTAGTTGGTTAACCTATTTCTGCCATATTCGAAGCTGATTTCGTTTTAGTGATAACAGTCCAATGAGGCAATTTTTTCTTTGAGAAATGCAACAAAGAAGTTTTACAGATTATTTTCGAATAAAGAAGTACTCTATATACGAGATCGCTAGGATCAGTTAATTAAGCTTGTTTGAATTCTTCTAGGTTTCTTTAATACCTGAAAGAAGTATGACAGTCTTAGAATAGCGGAGTGCTACCAAAATCGTAGCAGTTAGAAATTTGATTTTAGCCAGTTATTTGATTCTACCCATGCCACTTGATTTTAACCATAGCGGCAGAAATCACCTTTCAGCCGGTATTAACCGGCTGGTATTTTAGCCACCTGGGAACCCTGCTTGCTGGTCGGCACTGTACTACGAACGCTAGGCACTTTTACCCCAAAATTGAAGGTAGCCTATGACTGAATGGGCCAGTCTAGGCTAGCACGATTAACTTTTCTATTTTCCGACAAAGAGGCCTCTGCTTCTCAACTTCACTTTCTGGCAATTTTCCGAGTTCTATACTTTCTTAAAGACAGAGAATGACTGTGAAAACAGAAATCTGGAGAGCATTAACATACTGTGTGCTGACATGGTCCTGAACCTGCTGATTAAAAGGACTGTACCGTATTATGATCAAATTATAAGGAACTGTACAGTAGGCTTCTTTGTTGTTACACATTCTACAGGAAAATAGCACTAATCTGTAAAAAAAAAATAGCACTAATTTCTTATCTACCAACTCTGACACAAATTAGATTTGACCAGTATATTCATGCCTTACCACATGGTTTACTCCTTATGCCTACAGTAAATGTATGCTTCTTTGTCATTTCTTTCGCTTCTGGACTACAGTACCTAGGTTTCCTTTTGCCTCTAAAATAGTAATAAATTAAGAACTTATAATCCAAGTATTTTTGCTTCCTTTTAACATAAAAGAATTAATCATTTTTGACGGTGCAAAACAGATAAGTCAGCTACATTTTATTCCGAAATATAGCTCAAATAAAATGTAGCTGACTTATCCGTTTTGCACCATCAAATATGATACGCAGTCAGCTTGGGCTGAAGGACTATCTTATAAAGAATGAAGTCGACGTCGTCTACCAAAAAACCTCAAATGCAGGATATTTCCCATGGGGATGCTGGATACCCAAACCCAATAAAATACTGACAATCTGAGTGAACTTCACAAATCAACCAATCAAAATACCTTTATAGTGGAGTATAGTGGATCAGAGTCAATCAGAGTAGGGATAAGAGAGTATTCAGTATTAATATGTGTATAATAAAATAGTGGAAAAGTCAGATAGAAGTTTTAAGGGTGCAATTGAGGTGTAACAACTTTCTGTTTGTTCTTGGACTTGACAGATTCTTGCTTTCTTTTCAGAAAGCGAATCCAAGCAAGAGATCACCAGAATCGCCCTCTATTGTTTTTACTTATGCTGTCCATAAATATTTGCTAGATCAGTTTTTCATCACATTCTTTAGAGAAATCCAAAAAAGAGCTACCCTTTTAAAGTCAGGAGAAAGTACAGTTAGTTACAGAAAGTAGCCTACCTCTGACATTAAAAAAAATACTGCAATATTACCAGAGACTTTCAATACTTTTCAGTAGGGTATCAGGTGTATTATCAGGAAACTGAAGTTTTGTCTTTTTTGCAATCAAACTGCCCCAGAAAAGTCAAATCACAGAACAGAAGCCGAACACATCACTGAACTGGGTAAACATAACAGGTAAAACAAAAACACTGTCGGCAAGTTTTCTCCGTCAACGGGTTGAAGACGCGGGGATGGCGGGCGCGAATCACGCATATGGTACTAAAACAAGAAAGCGAAGTAGCTCGCGAAGTCGGCTGCACCGTTCAATACCCAATAATATTAGACTTGCTATACACTGCTAGCCTCTTCATAAACAATGTGTCAAGGGTAAACGGTATGTCAACCATTCTTCCTTCTTTCTTGTCCTCATTTTTTGTACAGTTTTATTTCACATTTTACGGCGATGTTTTCTAATTCAGACATTCTGCTAACCTTGATGTAAGAATTTCTCTCTTAAGTTAATATACAACAAATAGTATTATACTTTTTCTCTTTGTGAAGAATCATAATATATCCACAGATAAAAATAACTTGCTGAATAAAAATGTAAAAGACGAGTTGACAGATTTTGAAATGAGAATATTCCGATTCGGATACAAAGTTAAAACTATAAATTAGGCGTGTGTTGATGAAAAGATTACATGTTGCTTATACAGGGACAAGCTTTTTCGGACCCATTGACAAATGACGAGCAACCATTTGCTGCAGTGCGTATTGTATTAGTTGTGCATAGTAATATCTTTTGGATAGTCTTTTTTTTGCAAAGACCTAAACAAAGAAAACAAAAAGACCAAGACTAAAAATCACCTAAAACACAAAAGTATAGAGAAATATAAGTTTATTAGAAAAATAAGTTACTGAAATAGTTGTGACCGTAAAATACTCTTTAATTTCATGTTAAATCTGCACTTACAATAATACACACAAATACCTAATCAGACTGAGATCAAAATTGACGGTCATATCTCTTGACTAGACCAGATGGCAGTGCTGTTTGAGATTAGACCCATAGACTTGTGTCTGTTACTACTTAATGACTAGAAACACTCACACTTTAAAACCTTATAAAGTACCAAAGCAAGTAACTGTAAAATCACACACACAACGTCTACGGCTGGAAAGAAAATACGTAAGGATATACTTAGGGTACAAAGTACATAATTAATAGACGCTATTCTCGCCGTTCTCCGGAGGACTCCTCGGGGAATCGAAAGGAACGGCGAGAACAGAGGGAGTTACTCCAAGCGGACTCTGCGTCCAGAAAACAGCGAGAACACGGGGAGAGAAAAAAAATACGCAGTTGACGAAATTAATCTGTATCCACTTTAATTTTGGTTTTGTTCATTCAGATTTTTTAATTAATTTTATATTGCACCAACACCACCAAAAACTGGTTCTCCTCCGAATCTGAAAGGGAGTCCTTTTTGGATGGTGATGATAATCGGAGCATTTTTTGTCCGTGGGGACTCGCGAGAATACAGGGAGTGAGTCCCCGGGACAAACAAAAACGCGGGGACTCCTCAAGTGGAGTTGACGTCCCCCCCCCCCCCGAAACATACAACAATATCCCTCTGATGTATGACTTCTTTGCACTTTTTTGTGCGACCCGTAGGCACCCCCCCCCCCCCCCCCGAAATAAATTCCTGGATACGGGCCTGCTTCTAACACAGGGTTTTCGGCACCATCATCAGTTTCATACTGAATAGTAGAGATTTGTTCAACTTTCTAATGAAAATCCGGAAGGAAAAAAAATTATCGTTTTCCCCGCGCCACAAACTTTGGTATTTTTAGCTATTGTGGATAATGATGGCACAAATCACGCTCTTATTTGAACAGAAACTTGTGGCTCCAATGGAACTGAAGGACTAGACTAAATTGTACCACGCTTATTTACTTGAGATCAAATTTCGGACTAACATAAATTAATATATAAACACGAATTTTAACAATGCGATTAATTTACTTCCACTAAGCTACGAAGGGGATTAAAATATTAAATGATGAAGGTTCTACTTCTACTATGGAACATTGTACCGTTGCAGAGGTTTCTATTACGTACTACATCGAATTTGGGTGAAGTTGACTAGTATATAGTAAATTTTTTTTTTTTTTCGTTTTCGTATCTGCTGTAAGTTTTCGCTGACAAAATAAGGTGACAACAAATCAGGTACACCAAACACGTCCTTTGACATGAAGGAGCTAAATTGAAAGATTGTGTATCCTAGTTAATCCAAGCGGCCAGACTGTTTCCTCGCCAGGATCATTCACACACAAATTATCAAGTTTCCAACTGAAGAAGAAACAACTTGAGGGTTTGAACTTCATTCTGGGGAATTCATCCTGGTCAGGAAACATTTTGGTTAGTCCCGATAATATGTAGTATGATCATGAGTTAAACGCGAGAGATCAACTAGAAAGGTAAGTCTAGCACAAAATTACGTAACTCGACTAGGTTATGCGCATGTACGGCGTTCATCGTACTCGGAAAACCAACTAGAAATCGACTAGAAAACGGGCAAGATGACTATCAAAAACTCATATCTCCATTCTTCGCTGCACCGGCAAGAACTTATGCTTCACTCCTGAGATATCCCCAATGGAGCAATTATGTCTGTGGAGATCCACTAACAAGGAAAACGACTTAAAGCACCTCCAACAGGTGTGAGGCTGTGGTCGGTAATCCCCCACTAATCCATTAGGAAGCCCCAAGGGAGCGTTGTTGTTCTGACAATCAGTGTCGGATTTGGATCCTTTTTGTTTCCTTTCACCAGGGGTTGCTCCTTTGTCTGCAGCTCCTCTTGGCTGATGCCATCTTCTGTGTGAGGCCAGATTAGCCGGGCAATTAAAAACCTGGAATTATTAAAGTTTTAGAGTAATACAATGCCTGGCTCAAATAGCATGCGGGCAAGGAATTGTGTGACTGTCGCTACTCAAAGCAACTGATGGACGAAACTGTTTTTCTCTCAATTTCGTCGTAGAAACCAATGGTGCTTATAATGTGTTTATTTCGTGCTTTTATTTAACGTTTTGATATCCAGGCTATTTTAACGAATATTGCGAAAAAAAATATTTCTGGTTCTGATTCTTCCACCTTGTATTCTCGCTAAAGGTCTCAAATCCACTCATTGGTTTAAAGCACAATGGACACTTCTAATGCTTTACTTTATGCTTCACAAATAAACATTTCCGACTTCCTTTAGAAGGTGCTACGAAAATCGGCTGTTTTCTTGTTATCCCTTGTCTTTACCTCTCTGGTATTTCGGCGATCCAAATCTTAGGAGTTGGGATATCGTAGCAGGAAATTCAAAAACTCCCCGCAATGCTTGATAGAAAAGGATATATTTGAGATGTCACCAAAGTCAAGCCGCAGATGCAGTTTACCTGATTGTGCTAGTGTTTCATCAGAAGTGGCTATTAAAAGTTATTCTTTGTGGAATAGTGTTGTGAAGCTTGATTAACTTGCTTTATAAAATGTACCAGAATATACAATAAGCTTATAAAAAATAACGTAGCTACAAAAATCATTCAAAACAAATAACCTATTCAAATCTGAATCATACAAGCTGATTTATGCATAAAATAAAGATCTACTAAGTATTATAAGAAACATCACTTTTATCTTTGTCCAAGCTACTAAATTGAGCATGTACTGGCCCAAAAAATTACGCTTTGAATTATCACAGAGAGGAAACTGTTGAAAAAGCTGCTGATCTAGGAGGTAAGCATTGTTCCTAGGTTGTTACAGAGTGGGATTGGGGTAGTTTGATGTGCCCATTGAACTTTAAAGGACGTCAAAAGAATATGACGTAGATACGTCATGTGCACCGATCTCGAAGACCCGTTCCTGCATTTTTCCCCGAGGCATTGCCAAAACATATTTTTAACTTCCAGCTCCGATTTACCTCGCATGAGAAAAGACCAGGCAGGGATTTGTGATTCCGATTATGACTTTCCGAGACTGATTGACGAAACTATTCGGACGTGGGCCTGGCGTGGGAAATTGCTTGATAAGCTCGTCAGGTCATCTTTAAGCCTAGCTTTCATTTTAACATGTGAACAAGGATCGGTGTCTCAGGTTCATTAGTGCTTTGTTTGGGCGGAAGGACCATGAATCCAACATTTCTAGCCTAGCAGCGACAATTTTCGAAAAAGAAGGAAAATAAAAATAAAAGAAGAGTAGTGAGCAGTATTAAATAAACTGCAAGAAATGAATGTATCGCGGCTTTGTCCCCGTACTCGACGGACGAAAAAGATGTAATATGACTTCTTTAAAGCACCTGTCTTATCTATAATAAAAACGCAACCTACTTCTATAATCACTCCATACATTTCTAAACCCAGAGACCCCAGTTTCGCACGGTACATTCTAACCCCTCTAACAGAACTACGCTGATTTTCTCACTTGCCGTGTTTTGCTACCATCGATGTGTATCACGCTGTTGGTGGTTGTCTGCGAGAAGTTTTTCCAACAGAAAAAACGATTATTGTTCCTCTGTTTTCGCTATAAGTCAACGGCTCTCGGAAATGGCTGAAAACAGCCAAACCGTGCGTTATTTGTTAAAAGCACAGCCTAGTTTTAAAGTATTCAAATAATTTAAAATACTGTAGGTTGAAGAGTAAATAGTGCGAGGGGTCCTTTAAGTAAGATCCATTCAGACATTTGTGCCAGTAATTACCAAATCAAGTTCTAACACCGAGAGATCCAGTTTTAATCAACAGTCCGTAGAGGAAAGAATCCTCTCCTGTATGAACTTGGTTATAGCAAGATTATAGTAGCCTTATCGTAACATGTGCAATAAACGCAAAACCATTACGCAAATATGGAATGTTATAGGAATTTTACCGTGACAAAATAGATCAGAATCAAGTTTGAATAAATATCTCCTCATGGAGAAAAGCACAGAAAACGGACATTTTAATTTGATGGGGGAAGACTCCCTTGGGTTGGAACATTATAACTAGTGAACTGAAAGCGAGTTCCCTACTGACATAAAATGCAATTAACAATAACTATTAGACTAATCAGTATCAAAATAACAATGATCCAGCAACCAGACGTTCTTTTTTTTTCAAGATAATAAATTTATTAATCAGTCAGCGATCCACACACGCGTGACAAGTGAAAAAGGTGGTAGCCCTATTTTCACTCATTTCTAGATATGTTGATGCATAAAAATTGTCATCTGTAGAATGTTGATGCATATACATTACCAAAAATTAAATGTCCGTTTCAATCTCCGGTACATAATTCCATTTGTAGCAAATAAATACCGTCTACGCTAAACCACCTTGAAAACATCTCTTAGAACAGAATTTATGACTAAAAAGTTTCATAGTGGATTCTGCTAGCAATAACTGTTGAAACCAGACATTCACTGGGGGATTACTGATCGATTAAGGGCCTTATTTACTCCTTCCTGCAAATTATGGTAATTGAAGTAAGGTAGTTTACCTTGTCACATTCGGAGCAGATGTAGGACAGGTGAATGATTCGGGAGCAGCGATGCTGTGCAAGTGTGAATGCGTCATTATACCGAAGCTTGCAGAGTCGGCAGATGTATTCGCCGATTTTGTTTTCGATGCGGGCGAGCTCAGCACGCGCCTCGTCTGTCACCTGCAATTAAAGTGGTTCGTGGATTATCTGTCGCGAACTGTCAATTTTATGATAGGCCTAGAAACTGAATGAAATCATTCTTTGTTTGCCCACGTGAAAACAGTGCAGTAAGAAAGAAAATGGATTAGTTACATGGCAATAGGAATTTACCAACGAAGGAGAGCGAATTTTCGAATGTCACTTAAGTTTCGCCAAAAAAAAAAGAAGGGAAACTGGCTTTCAATTACGTGGTGAACGCGCAATATTAACGAAACAAAGCAAAAATTGAAGACAATAGTCGTTTGTCGTAAAATTATGTATACTTGGGGAACAAGTCTTTTATTTAACACAATAATGCAGAAATAGTACAGCAAAGAAAAATAAAAGAAATACCGTCAAGTTTCCGGTGGCACAGTACTGTCATAAAACAGAGAAAAAATTGCAAATAAAAGTAATCGGGCCTAAAATTGTCTTCCTAAACTGGTATGAGCAACCATAGAAAACCAGTCACGGGATGCAGTCCCTATGACAGAAAGTTAGTCATTTATCATTCACAAATTCTACGACGCAAGGCTAGTTTATGTGCGTTGTACTGTCGTAACAATCGTCTTTACTACTACCAAATTTCAGAGTTTGTACATCGACTCTATACCAGACCCTTTACTTTTATAAGCTAGTAGAAATATGTCAGAGGAAATTTAATTAGTTTAATTCTACAAGTAAACCTGAATTAATTCGGTTCCTCCGGTATTTCCAATTATGTTGCAGTAGTTGAATTAATGTAAACGGGAAGTCTAGAAACAACCGAGGAAACAACAAACAGTGATCAATTGGAAATGACGGCTTACCTCAACTAAGTTCAGGGCCGGGTCTATATCGGCGGACTGCTGATTTCTCCCGGCATCATCTTCGGGTCCTATTATGATGGTTCCGGATACCGGTGGGGTTGTTTCGTCGTCGAAGACCAACTTGCGAAGGCCTTTGTGTCCTCGGGGGAGTTCATCTCCGTAAAGCTTTTTTCTCCGTCGGATTTTCCCGGTAGACGCAAATCTGTAACAAATCTGATTCAGGGTATTGTTTCAGTATAAACCCATAAATATTAAAGTCCGTGTCAAAACCTGGACAGACCGGTCCCAGTGCGATCTTTAAGTTCTGCACCTACCCTCTTAGGAGGCTAACTGATCTTGAGCAAGAGAAGCGATAAAAATGAAAGGAGAAATGTAATTACTGGTGGCAAGCTAAAAAAAAAAAATTGAATCATATATAAATAAATAAAATATTCGCAAGGAGGAACTTATTACATGCTGATAGATAAGACTCATACATCATACATTGCTAATTACTCGATGATGGTTTATTATACTCGTGGACAAAAATTAAGAATCCCAGCGTCTCTGAACCGCGTCGCGGCGATGAGCAAAGGGTTAGCGAGTACCAAACTGACGAAAGTGAATGTATGAAAAACAGCGGATTTGGAGGCACTTTTTTAGCGGCGCCTTACGACTCTTCTTGGATGCCTGAAGCGCCTCTGGATATAAGGTATAGTTCAAAAGAAAAGATGCAATTCGATCGACTTCACTGGTTCAGGGATGAGCAATACGCACTCATAATAAAGAAACGGTTGAACAGATAAATCTGGTACGATGAATGAACATTACTGGGCTTTTAGTTGACAAGTATAGCAAAAGTCGGACTTACCGATAGTTCGAACTCCTGCTGCTTTCAATATCCCTTCTTTGGCTTTCAAGGTCTTCCGGGGTGACCGACCTTGCTTTTATGGTCGGCTTGGACAGGTCAAGACAAATCTCGTCAGCTAGCCTAGGCGGGAAGAAAAGGCTGCCGAAAGTGCCATACGGTGCCAGAAACGCATTGACCAATCGCGTGTGCCGCTCTTGTGGGTTCTCCGGCCAGGATGGAATGCCGAACGGAAAGGCCTAGAAGGGTTTATTTCAATTGACAACATAACAAAAATTACTTTAATCCGAATTGCTGAGCGTCCGTCGTATTATAGCGATTATTTAAATAACATGTATTCCTTCAGCACAAGTCATGTTTGGCTGTGCTACATGAATAAGTCCGCTGAGGCTTATTCTAGCGATAGGGTCGCAGGTTCAGCTCAATTCAGCTCAGTTTAATTTAAAACACATAACAAACACGCCAATTGGTTGTTTTTACGTCATAGCAAAATAGCAATTTTACGGCATTTATGCCCGACGTCTTAGCAAATAACAAATAACCTAATCTAGTAAGATGTGTTTATCTTGATTTTTTGTTGTTTTGCCAGTAAAAGTTTCCCCACCTTCCCTCAGTTGTTTTGGACAGTTAATTCATAGTCAACAACACAACACAGATAATAACATACAAATAAAACATCATTGTTGATAATTTCGTCTTCTCCCGTCCGTTTAGCGCAGTTAAATATGGTTTATTTCTAATCTCTTGATAAATTAGAATGCAGGCATAGTACAGATTGAAAAGTAGATAGTTGATTAAAATTTTTAAGTTTAAACATAGTTGTGTTAATAATGTAGTTGAAATAAGCCTTCTCTAGAAAATTGACAATAGTGAGCTTCTGCATTTTTTCTTAATTTAAATGGCTATGTTGACCACTTTTCTGAATCCTGGAACCATTACTTAACACAACTAGGAACCCATTCCAAGAATACAGGGTCATATTTGACACGGATACGTCAAATATGATTCGCAGTCAGCTTGGGCTGAAGGAATAAATACTGGGTCTGTTCTTCGCAGTAACCTCAAGGTAACACCAAAGAAGTGATCCTTAAAAAGGCCAAGTAAAATTTCAGATCCGATAATTTTTTTGATTTCTTTCATTTTATTTCATTTTCCTTACTCCGTTTCTTACGCCGTTCTGTAAAACAGATGGGGTAAATATGATTAATAGTTATTTAACTATTATGAAATCCTGTAGAGCTACTCCCGAAAACAGAAAACTAACTCAACGAACCAAATCATTATTCAAACACTGGATCAGTTAAAACCGAAGCACCATATGAAGTGCAGAAAATGAGCTGTGTCTTACCTTTTGTGCTTCAAACATTGCTTCGCTGTAGTGCCTTCCCATATCTTCGGAGATTGACTGAAGTACTGGTTCATCTTCAGCACTCGGTATGGACACAGTTTTGGCAGAGACCCTTCTCTTGGTCGAAAGCTCAAATTTTGTAGTTCTAAGGTCCAAAACTTCATCAGGCGTATTAAAAGGGGTCATGACTAGAATACACTGACTAGATATACACGAAAAAATGACTAGAGTTACAGAAGCATGACTAGAGATTCTGTATGAGATCACTCGTGAGCTCTTTGCTCACGACTAATTCTAACTTAGGATAAGACCAACAATAAATCCGACGAATTTCCAGCCTTCTCGAACCCAGAGGCGGCTGGCCAATGGGGAGCGCCCGCTGGTACTTCAGCTTCCAGATTGGCCGTTGGCTGAGCCATGGTTTAGACACTCAAGAGGCTGGAAACAATTTTCGGAAAGGTACCTAATCGAGGTCTTTAGGTGAGGCAATTATTGTTCCCGAAAAACCATTTTCAGGGGTGAAAAGATAAAAGGAGGGGAGCTGATTAGATTGAAAACAAGAGACTATTATCCTTCGATGAACTCTATTACGGAAATCTCATATGTGTCAAAAACAGCGGAAAATTGTCGCCTGATATGTGATGAGACAAACGAATTTTTGCCCCAGGCGATGGATGGTTTTTCGTAGATAATTTGTTTTTCCCATTTCACATATTGTGTCCTTTCTCCTTCTCTCACTGACGTCTGTATGATACTACTCTGTCTTGAACATTCCTACTTTAATAATCGTCTCTAAACCATATTTTTCGATTTATTTTTCTTTTAATTTGAACTTTTCGTTAAAAAGTTTAACAAAAAATATCCAGATCATTGTTGTACCAAGGATTACGAATCACACAACGCCTTGCTTACCACGTTTCTGGACAATAATACAAATTACAGTTAACTGGAAAGAGGGCAATTAATGAAAGAGCAGAAACCACACGAACCTGACCATACGAAATAAAATAAAAAAGTCGGCTCTAGAGTTCTGGAGACCTTATTTTTGTTTCACGGGTACGTCAGTTGAGTTTTATTCTTGCTATAGTTGACTGTTCTTTGGATGTTTTTCGATAAACGGACCTGTGCGACAAGTTCGTTTTTTTTAGCTTGAGCCCTAAGAGAGCTCTTGCCAAGAAGGGCCGAAATATCACTAGAATAAAACTCAGCTGACGTACCCGTTTAACGGAGTCAAACATGATTCGCAGTCAGCTTTGGCTGAAGAATACTTCGAGGGGTTGCTCTCTCTCTACGCCACCGGTGTACACCTCGGCACGGCACCGGCACGTGCCGCTTGGTGCACATCGTTTTTGGGCGACACCTTGGAATACTTACAAATTTTCCATAGCATATGACCCTGGATCCATCCGAGAAATTTTTGAGTCAATCTGAAGCCTGGTAGGGAATCGGTCCTCGAAAAGAATCCAAGACCAGTGATTTGCAGCCTTGTAGCCTTACAGTAGAGGTATCTTTTTTGTTATAGGCTAAAACATTTTTCTTCCAATTTCTTATTATTCTAACAGGAAATTCATTTGAAGCTTGGATTTGGGTTCGGACGGATTTCAGGAACGAATCCGAAATCGGCACTCTTGACGTCTCGGAAAAGTTGCGGAAGCCTTGTTTGCAATTGTTCAAGAAGCGATCCTCTGTGCTGATCCTTGGGGCTGTGTGGGGATGATTTCTTTTATTCTCAACTTCTTCTAGACCGCTGCAGCGGTGTTGTCCTAGTTTTCACACAGCTTGTCTCGAGAACTAGAAATTCGAACGTCACTCAAGACGACCCTCTTTCTTCCATTTCGTTCCAGTCCTTACGAGATTGAAGCGCCCCCGCGGTCAACCTTGTATCATAGGGAAGGACAGGCCTTCAGGAAACTGCCTGGAACCTTTTTTCGAAAATTTCCCCGGTGGAGCCAATTTAACACTATTTGCCAAGGACACAGGAATTCAAAGCTTCCGTCGGAGCTTCACCTGCCTCTTCCGCCCCCTCGAACAAAATCGGAACGAGATTGGATTTAATACCTGATCCCCGGTTCATGAATCAACCTTTGTTTCAATAACTGCGGAGTGTATCTTTATTTGCAGTGTCGGGTTGGGAGTCGATCTTGTTTGACTTTTTAGTTCTGCTCAGTAATTTATAGAAGTATAGTTCGTGATTGCATTATGTAATTATCGTTTAAAAAATTACATATTTACTCCGAAGGAAACAAAATCGTTGAGTTGTGTTTAATGTATGTTTTTCTGATTCGACTATTTTCGTTCTTGTGGCACATCAGAACTGTCAAATGGAATTGAAGAATAAGAAGACCAAAGGTTTCGATGGAATCTCTCAAAATTAATATTTATTGGACCCGGACAAACGGGTTTTATAGAGATGGTCTTCGTCAGACTCCTTAAACATTTTACTATTTATCACTAATTAGCCCTCCGAAAATAAACACAAATGACACTGTAGTAATACTTACTTTTACAAATTTTATGGTTATGTCCTGAGAGTCAGTAATTTTCATATTCGTATTCAGCATGTCTTCGTACCCCTAAATCGCTATATTTAGCTACTGAAAATATTTGTTCGCCCTTTAATTTGAACCCCACCCCTAAATATAGAGCTATGGAACCCATCTACGAACTGGACCTGTCCTTTGACCCAAACAGTCCTCACACCAATTCTGACCAAAATATATCATTCCATTCGAGAGTCATCGTGCTTACAGACGGACAACTTTAACGAAGTCATAGGTATCCCTCCACTTACGTTTTGGGATCCCAAAAGTAATCGAGGCAGAGTGCCAAAATAGGTCAAACAATGAATGCAACTTCATTATTTTTTTTAAGTCATTTAATTATTAAGTTAATCTGTGAGGGAGAAGACCCGATTCTAGGACCACATCGGCGGACACAAACTTTACACCTACTGCTTTGTCGGCTTTGTTCGGAACACTGACGTTATCGGTGCAGATAGGTATAGTGGGCAGATGTTTATAATGAGTATGATGTATAGGAACTTGAGCAACATGTGCTGATGTCGCGTGCGCTCTCGCACAATACGTAGGGGTCCTGAACAATGCGATCATAAGAGATGAATCCAGAGCAGGTGAAAAGGGATGCTGGAGCCGTTGTATTCAAGTCAGACAGATGCTTCTGGCGATATGGTGTATTAAGTGATATAGGCTTTTGACACGAGTCGGGCTCAACAGTCTACCCCGCTTTATGCCCGAATAGCAGCTGCGGCTGGTTTATCCCTACGGTACCTACCCTTTGAGCCATTGAGGTGTCAATACTCCGTAGGTTTTTGCACCTTGTTGTTCTTGGTCGTAACGAATGTTATTTTACGGCCGCTGTGGGATGTTTTTTATTCCGAATCTTTCGTCGGCAAGACCACAATACTGCAACTTAACATGGTGATTTGAAATTTAGATTTTTGCTGCTTTTCGAGTGTTTTCGACTTCTCAGTTTTCTGGCTGGCCTTCTTTTTTCAAAACTTTGATTATAGGTCTAGTGCACCTGTCGGGCCGCATCGGTACACCAAAGAGAACAAGACCCAAGGTTTCGATGGGATACGGCTATATCGAAGCGAGTCTTCTTTAAAACAATCCACTATTGCGAGCGCTGTAGCAGCTTTCAGCTTTCTGTTTTCGGTTTTCACCATATTTTGTGGAGTCTATAACTCGTGAACCAGTGCAAGTATGAAGTTCAAATTTGGTACACTTCTGGATATTGGGGTCTAGTTGTGCTTTTTGGGGGTCCCACCCCACATACCCACCTGAATCAGGGGCAAATATGCCCAGATAGCCCAGTGAATAATGTTCGTAACTTGACAAGAGTTGGACATAAGACGATTGAATTCCTTATCCTAGGGCTAGGGCATCCTAGGGCTGGAAAATTACTTTCAAAGTTGGACCTCTCCCACCATCCCGTTCATGGGCAACTGGGCCAAGGTTGTCTAGGAGTAAAGTCCGTTAACCGTGACAGGAATCAACAGGTATCAAGTTGAAACTTGGTAGGGTTATGAGCATTGGGGTATCTTTAATTGTCCTTCTTCCGGGTCCCAAACCCCACCCCCACTTTGAAATTCCTTTGGGCTTTTGGATCAGAGGGTTGGGGACTTATATCTGCAGTTGAACCATCCCCCACCCTTACCGTTCATGGGGAAGTGGCCCATTTTGCCCATGAGTTAAGTTTTTTTACCGTGACTGGAATAAAACTGGTATAGGACATTTAGGTCTAGATATGCAATTTCATGTACCCCCCCCCCCCCACACTCCCGTTCATGGGTAATGGAGCCCAGATTTTCCATGAGCTACCTTCGTCTATGACATGTCTCTAGGGGTGTGCGCCCCTATATAGACACGACGCTACGTAGACACGTCAGTAAGTGGACAAAATCCGACGCTATATAGACAAAGGAAACAAACCTGTAATAATTACAGGGAAGGAAACAAACCTGTAATAATTATAGGTTTGTTTCCTTCCCCAAAGTTGAACCAGAGGATTGACAGCCTGACGAGGACCCTTGCCAAGAAGGGCCGAAATATCGCTGATGAAGAATCATAGCTGACGTATCCGTTGTAAACATTGGTCCCAAATAGAGGAAAATATTCACGCAAGGCGCTCGGAAGGTTGTATAGTGCTTTTTGCGGCCCATATATCCACAATTGTTCCGGAGTTTACCATATCCTAAGGAAAAAAGATGTTAAAAATTTGAGAAGTTGTTTTTTTAAGTATTGTAAATTTCTGATGTATCTTCCAAAATCTGTTCGTAATCGTAAATTGGTTTCGAATTTTAATGTTCAGGATAGTATTAATACACTTTTTCGTTCGCATTCAAATCTATTTTCCCTCCACAAACATCCTGCCCTCTCAGCCCATGAAATTCTTAGCCAGTTTTTCATTCCTGAACCCGATTAATGTGCTTGTCACTGTGTACAAATTTTAAGTCTATTTAGTGTGTTTTTTATTTATATGAAAAGAATGTTGTCGTGTTTATTTACATTGTTTTGTTTAAGTGTTTTAATATGTATATTTTACTTTAGTGTTTTATTCATACTCCGCTGTTACGCAAAAAGCGGGTCATAAATAAATAAATAAATAAAAAAAAAATTGTTTGAATAAAAGGCTGAAAACAGCCGTGGTTGGTTTGTAATATTTTATAAACTCGTCAGAATTTCACAGAATTCGCATATGTTAGAATGTTCGGACATTGCTCACTGAAGGATGGGTAGTTGGCGGGGAAAACCCTTATGACAATAACCAAATGTGAAACTTATTTTATGCCCTTGACTGTATAGTTCTTAAGATTCTTCGAAATAAACGGAAATGAGGTTTCACTCTTGAAGAATAGATGGTGGAACGTACTTGTGGATAACTTAGATCTGAACTTATCATGCACCCTTGCCTACAGCAAAGGCGTACCTGTAAGGTCCTTGGGGCAAGACTTGGCGGATGGGAAAAGGCTTTCTACAGGGCTGAGACCTTTCCATATAAGCTGCGCGATCAGTCAAAACTTTTACCCATCTGTACCTCCATTCCATCATTATGCCCGGGCCACATTCAGTTACATCTGTACGTAATTTGGTTCGTTAATTTGTTTGGAAGTGTATTTTAAAGCGGGTCTTAAAAGGGAGGAAACACGAGATTTGATTAGTTGTAGGGCAGACAGTCTGCCACTGGGGGAGAGAAGACGGTATATTGGGAGGGCAAAGGGTCGGTCCGGTCCTTATTCATGTCCGATGTGTGGGAGCATGGACGAGAATTTAAAGCATTTATTGTGTGAATGCGAAAGCTTGAGTGAACTTAGGTTAGAAATTTTTGGTGTGAACGGAAGGGGAATGGATGAAGAATGGATGTGTGGTGTAATAGGGAATAACTGTTTTGGAAATATAAAACAGCTGGTGAGGTTCCTCAGGGTAGCCTTAGCCCATAGGGATAGGTGCCTATAGGAGTTCAATATTTTTTGTGTGTGGTGTTGTTTTTTTTTTGTTATATACGTATTTGCCATGGCCGTTGGCTTTTAGCGCAAATAAAATCTTATATTATCTTATCTTATCTATGACCCACTCTTACGTTTTATCCTGGTCACATCTGGAACGAAGAAATTCAAGATATATTACCACCATTATCACTCAAACGTAAACAAAACTGGCTAAAATCATCGACTCTCCAAACACTCCAAAGATACGTTCCAAAATGGCTGAGATGGATTTTTCCATCTCGACAATCTTACTTTTTCAGCGTGTTTTCTTCCCAATTTCAACCGTAAGACGGCCTTATTACCGACGTTATTTCTAGGTGTGACTATAGTAGGGCCAGGACATTAGAGTTAAACACTCAGCAGAGTCTCTGCTGAAGTCTACCGTTACTGTTTAAATGTTGAAAAGGCTGAAGTACCATTAAATGACCCCTAACGCTTATGGTGGCAACCTCATTCCGTAATCGCTGGAGACCCGAATTTCATACCATAAATTCGACCCTCCCCCCTAACGACAACTCACTGATTTTCACAAGTAATAGCGAACTATTTTCGATGCATCCAACACTCCCGATGGTTGTTTACGAGAAGCTCCGTCGCCAGAAAAAATGGTTCTGTAAACTTATCTGTTTTTACTGGAAGTCAGCGTTGCTGATAAAAGGCTTAAAACAGCCAAAGCCGTGGGTAATTTCTTAAAACCAAAGTCTGAAACATAAAAATTAAACTGTGCGAGGGGTGCTTTAAGACTCGTTGCCAACGTTGGATGTGTCGGCACCCTAGCTTCACCTTCCAGATTCCTAGATGTCCGGGGCTTCCGCACAGTCAAGCCAACCCTTCCAGATTTTCTTGATAATGATGACGGCTTATTTTGCTTGTCCCTTTTGTCCCCTTATTGTCCCTTTTGTATTTCAAATATATTTTGCATCCCAACCACAACTGTCAATCACTCTCCCTTGTTTCCTACATTTGCATATTTATTGTGTCTCTCAAATGACTTCTCGCAGACTTCCTGACGTTTTTATCCTGGATTCACCTTCCAGATCCGTCTTGACAAAAACAGATGTCTGGATTCCAGAAGAAAAATCTGGACGGTGAAGCATCACCTTCGTCTACCCTTTACCCAACCCCTTCCATCTTGATGAAGGACACCGGGTAGCTAAAGGCAGAGTCACCTTCCAGATTCCCAGATGTGCGAGGTTTCCGCCAACGCCAACCCTTCCTGATTTTCATTATAATGGTGACAGCTAATTTTGCTATTCTTCAACATTTCCTGGATGTTCCCTTAGCACTTCAAGTATCTCTTACATCTCAGTCCCAACTGTCGATCATTTTCCCTTTCCTTTCCCTCATTTGCATATTTTGTCTGTCTCTCGAATGGATTGCCTCTATGGTACCTTCCAGACCCAGTACCTTCGAACACCCGGGACTTCCAGACGTTTTGGCCTGGCTTCACCTTTCAGATCCTTCTCGACGAAAACGGCTGTCTGTAATCCGGCAGAAAAATCTGGAAGGGGAAGCCTGGCTCTCGGCCTGGCTTTAACTCAAGAACTCGTGACTGTCGTGAGCGACCATAAAAAGGACTCAGAGCATGTCGCCTGTCGGTTAGTTTCCTCACTTTAAATGAAGATGTGATAACTGCTAGCTTACATTTCTCCAAAGAGCTCTTGCAAGATTTGGCATTTTATGGCACTTGCTCTTCGGCCAAGTGTCATATAGCGATCGCAATTTCTTTCCGTCCGTCGGTCGGTCGGTCCTGGTTTGCTAGTTCGAGCACTTCACATAAGCTAGGACGATGAAACTTGGCAGGCGTATCAGGGACCCCAAATGATTAAGTTGGAAATAGTGACTTCCCCGGTCCGAGCATCGTGGGGGGAGTGGAGGGAAGGGGAATCTGGAATCTTGATGTATTTAACTTTTGAATGGTGGATCGGATCTTAATGAAATTTGATATTTGGAAAGATCTCGTGCCTCAGACGACCCACTTAAAATCCGGACCGAATCCGATGGCTTCCGGGGGAAGTGGGGGGAAACCGGAAATCTTGGGAAACGCTTAGAGTAGAGGGGATCCCGAGAGTTCGGTACTAGGACGATGAAATTTGATAGGCGCATCAGGGACCCGATCAGACTGCCTTGAGAATAGTATTTTCACCAACCCGACCATCGTGGGGGGAGTGGAGGGTGGGGAATCCGTAATCTAGTTGCATGCATATCTTTTGAAAGGGTGAACGGATTTGAATGAAACTTGACTACGGTAGTGGAAAGAGCTATCGTCTCAGATGTTCCACGTGAAGTCCGAACCGGATCCGATACTTTTGTGGGGAGTTGGAAACCTCGTGAAACGCTTAGAGTCGAGGGATCGGAATAGAATTTGGTAGGGACAACAAGCATAAGCCCTAGACACGTTCTTAACAGAACCTAATCGGGGCTTGTTTGAGGGAGTTGGAGGAGGTTTCCCGGAATTCCGTTGATCGCGAGTTATGACACTTCCAGATGTGTCAAGAACGATAAAACCTGGCGGGCATATTACTGACGCGACCAAATAGACTTAAGACCTCGACATAATGCCCTAAGAAAACTTCCGTTCCTGGATCCTACCATTTTTGAGGGACCTAAGGGAAGGGAAATCCGGAAATAATTGCCACTGGTTGGGGGAGTTGGAGGGGGGCCCGGAAACTTTTTGGCGTGCAGAAAAAACAAACAAACGGGCCTAATGGGTGGCAAGGAGGACGTGACCGAATTATTCGTTATTTGGCGTCAGGTCTGGATCCGGCCACTGTAGGAGGAGGATGAAGTGGGAACCGCAAATTTGCAGATATGCTCAGGTTCGAGTCAAACTTTGTGGACGGGAAGAGGAGATGTCAGAGATGTGAAGTTTACATATCCGACTCGTATTCGGCCACAATGGGAGGAGTTGGAGGGGGAGTCCCGGAAATTCTTTGGCTCACATAGGGTTCAAACGAGTAGAGCAATTTTAATGAAACTTAGAAAATAGAGACATCCTGTACCCTAGATGACAGATTTTAGGGTCCGGACCGAATCCGACGACGGTGGGGTGGGTTTTCCAGAATTTCACGAAAGATTCTCAGATTCTAGTGATACTTGTTTAAGTGACCATTGCTTTTGCGAGTAATTACAATACCAACCAAGCCACTGACAAGGCGACTCTTCATTCATATCCCGGTACAAGAACGACCCAACCACCACCCTATCACTGAAATACATGCTAACGAGCTTGCAAGTGCCATATGAGCTTCTAGCTCTTGTTTTATGCTGCCATCCAAAGACTCTTAGACTCTTAGATGAGGTGGCAATTGTTGGGTGACGAGTCACCTTATAAGCACAAGTAAGTTCAGCCCTAAAGGACGACTAGTGTAGCCTAACTGGCTTATGTTCTGTCGTTTCTCAGTTTAGTCTTTGTCTTTCAAATTAGTTCGGTAATCAGTCCAAAAATAAGGGTGGAGGAGCAGATGCACAAAAGTTGGAGGCTGCGCCGGGAATTCCAACGGTCGGTCTTCTCTACTGCATAATACGTGTGTATAGTTATTTGTGCGTGGGATGTCAATTGTCACATCTGCCTGTGTTAGAGATGCAGATGCTGTGGCTGGGAGGAGAGAGAAACGGCAACGGTTTCTAACCAACAGATGTTTAGATTTTCTGGTTGCTGATTTCTAGTCTCTTTCTAAGCCATTAATGAGGAGCCAAATGAACATAAGTTTTCATTCATTGTGTAAAAAAACAAAATGTCCACAAACAGGGCCATTCTCTCGGTGTCAGTATGGCTATACACGTTCAATTTGAAAATTCCTAATGACGTACTGAATTTGATAGCTCTCGGAGACAGGTTGTATGTTTGCTACGGAAAATATCACAATTGCTTCTTTTGTTAGCTTTCGTTCAATTTGCTTTGGAGTTGGGAGCTCTGATTATTAATGCACCTTGCAAGCAGGGGCGTCACGACTGGGGGGGGGGGGGGGGGGGGGCTCCCCCCAATGCTGTTGATAAAAATAACCGAGTCGGCGCAAAACACCGCGATTTTCCTTCAAAACCGTTGATTTTTTTTCATGAAAACAGTCGTTTTTTATGGCACTTGGCCGCGATTGTAATTTATATCCGTCAGTCGGTCTGTCGGTCCCGGTTTTGCTAGTTCGGGCACTTCCAGATAAACTAGGACGATGAAACTTGGCATGCGTATCAGGGACCGGACCAGATTAAATTGGAAACAGTCGTTTCCTCTATTCGATCATCTGGAGGGGAGTGGAGGGAGGGGGAATCCGGAAAAAATACGAAAAATTAGATATTTTTAGCTTACGAATGGGTGATCGGATCTTAATGAAACTTGATATATGGAAGGAAGTCGTGTCTCAGATGTTCCATTTTAAACCTAGACCGAATCCGGTGACACTGGGAGAATTTGGAGGGGAAAAACGGATCCGCTCACTTTGGGGCAGTTGGGGGGGGGGGGGGGTCCAAATTTCTAGTGGTCCCGCTAGTTCGGGTGCTTCCTGATGTGCTAGGACGGTGAAAATTGGCAGGCGTGTCAAGGACCCGACCAGATTAAATAGGAAATAGTAACTTCCCCGATCCGACCATCTGGGGGGGGGGAGTGGAGGGAGGGGGAAACAAAAAATTGAGGTATTTTTAACTTCCGAACGGGTGACCAAATCTTTATGAAAATTGAAAACTTGGCAGTTACGTCAGGGATCCGAACAGATTGACGTGGGGGTAGTGGATGGATGGGTAGTCCGGAATCTAGTGGCATGCTTAACTTTTGAAAGGGTGATCGGATTTGAATGAAACTTGTCTGGTGGAAAGAGCTATCGCCTCAGATGATCAGTGATAAGTCCGGGTCGGGTCCGATGCCTGTGGGGGACGAGGGGGGGGGCAGGTCCGGGAAACTCAAGCAACGCTTAAAGCAGAGGGATTGCAGACCATCCGGAACTGCTCAGGATTGAGTGAAACTAGATATCCTATTTCTCTTTCCGAACCACATTTTTGGATGGCCAGTGTATTTTGTGAACGTTCTCATCCACTTTCTTGTATCGCCTACTCGTAACAAGTTTTTGTCAAAATAGTCAGTTTTTCTGAAAATCAGTCGATTTTTTTCAAAAATCTCAGTTTTGTTGTTGAAAACAGTCGTTTTTTCTGCAGAAAAAGTCGGTAGAAATTACCAGCCAGTCGGCAAATGCCTCGTCGCCCTCCCCCACAAAAAAAAACATTTTGGCTAGTGACGCCTCTGCTTGCAAGGCTCTCTCTTCGAAGGTCATCTCTTCCCAGGTCAAACGAAGTCACGGTGGCAAGTCAGCCCGACTCCGCATTAGAGACCTTTTTATGGCAATTGCCCTTTGTCCAAGTGCCATATAGTTATTGTAATTTCTGTCCGTCAGTCTGTCTGTCGGTCCCGGTTTTGCTAGTTTGGGCACTTCCAGATAAGCTAGGACGATGAAATTTGTCAGGCTTATCAGGGACCGGATAAGATTAAATTAGAAATAGTCGCTTCCCCAATCCGACCATCTGGAGGGGAGTGAAGGGATGGAGAATCCGGAAAAATAAGGAAAAATGAGATATTTTTAGCTTACGAACGGCTGATCGGATCTTAATGAAACTTGAGATATGGAAGGACCTTGTGTCTCAGACGTTACATTTTAAATCCAGACCGGATCCGGTGACATGGGGGGGGGGGGAGATAGAGGGGGAAACCGGAAATCTTGGAAAAAGCTTAGAGTGGAGAGATCCGGATCAAACTTTGTGGAAAGAACTAGCACAAGTCATAGATACCTGACTGACATTATAGGAAAGGATCTACTCACTTTCGGGGGGTTGTGGGGGAGGGGGGGTCCGAATTTCTAGTGATCCCGCGAGTTCGGTGCTTCCTGATGTGCTAGGACGATGAAAATTGGAAGGAATGTAAGGGACCCGACCAGATTAAATAGGAAATAATCACTTCCCCATTCCGACCATTTGTGTGTGGGGGGGGGGAGGGAGGGGGAAACTTGTGACCGGGTGATCGGATGTTGATGAAAATGATATTTAGGATGACCTCGTGTCTCAGACGTCCCACTTTAAATCTGGACTGGATCCGAAGCAGGAGGGAACCGGAAATCTTGAGAAACGCTTAGACTGGAGGGATCGGGATGAAACTTGGTGGGAAGAACAAGCACAAGTCCTAGATACGTCATTGACATAACCGGACCGGATCCGGGCACCGTGGGGGAGTTGGGGGGGGGGCCCGATTCGATGAAACTTAGCAGGTATGTCAGGGATCTGACCAGATTGACTGGAGAATAGTCGTTTCCTCGATCCGAACATCATGGGGGAAGGGGATGGATGGGGAGTCCGGAATCTAGTGACAAGCATAACTTTTGAACGGGTGTTCGGATTGGAATGAAAATTGTCAGGTGGAAAGAGCTATTGCCTCGGATGTTCAGTGTCAAGCCCGGGTCGGGTCCAATACCTGTGGGGGGACGGGAGGGGGCGAACTCAAGAAACGCTTAAAGCAGAGCGATAAAGACGGAACTGAATGGAGAGAACAAGCATTAGGTCTAGATACGAAATTGACGGAGCCAAATGGTTTCGGGGCTATGTGGGGGGGGGGGGGGACTGAGGGGGTTTCCTGGAATTTCGGTAGTCGTGAGTTAGAATAGTTCCAGATGTATTAAGACAACGAAACTTTGCAGTCATATTAAGGACCCGACTTAATTGACTTAAGAACCTGACACAACATACCCCCCGAAACGTCCCTTCCTAGATCCGAGCATTTTTGAGGGAGCGAGGAAATGGAAATATGGAAATTGGCTTCTGCAAATTGCGAACGAGTGGTCTGATTCGAGGGAAACTTAATGGGTGATAAGAATCGATGACCTAGACATGTAAAACATGCGTTCGAATTACATGCGACCACAGTTGAGGGAATTGGGGGGGCGGAAACTTTTGACATGCACACAAACCAAACAGGTGGACCGAATGAGATGCAAGTTCGACAGTACCGACTTTATCCGGCCTATATTTGTTATTTGGCGTCCGGACCGGATTTGGCCAAGGGGGGGGGGGGTACCGGAAATTTGAAGATAGGCTATACTCCGATTCAGTAAAACTTGATGGACGGGAAGAGGGGATTAAGAGATTCAACATTTATATGAACCGGATTCGACAACAATGGTGGGGGGGGGGGGGTACCGGAATTTTCCAAAAATGCTCAGATCGAGTGAAACTTGATAGATGGTATAAAAGAAGATGCTTTAGATGATCCTTCTTTTAGTCAGAACCAGATTCGGGATTTATTGGGCTGAAATTTGGATTTATTGGGCTGAAATTTGGAAGTTGGAACAGTCACACATTTGTTACAGATAATCCGAGACGATGCCGAAACTGCTCAGAAATTAGTGTAACAAAATATCCTATTTCTATTTCCGAACCGCATTTTTGGTTGGTGGGTATATTTTTGACTACTTTCTTGTACCGCCTACTCGTAACAAGTGCCATATGAGCTCGTAGCTCTTGTTTCAAGCTTAAATTATCAAGACTTAAGGAAAATGCGGTTTTTCGGACTGTTTTCAAAATTTTGAACCCGGTTTCCGAATTCGGACTCCCCGAGCCAAAGAAGATGAAAGAAGAGGAGACGATAGCACCAATATTCAATGAAAATACGATTTTTCGGACTGGTTTAAATATTTCGAATCCGGTTTCCGAATTTGCACCCCCAAGCCAAGCTTAAGAATGAACTCTGAAAAAATCCTGAAGGATTCCGTTCCCAAGTGTTATTGCAAATTCCGTCGGTTCTTCGGATCCCTTTCAAGAGATTTATCGCGATGTGTCAATGTTACACGTACCCTGACAACGCCGGAAGAGTGGCCATTATTGAATTCCCGGACGAGGAATCCGGATAGCCCAACAAGACCAGCTAATGAAAACCTGAATAATCAAATTCCAGTATGACCAGCAGCGAGCCAATATGTGGCCAGACCAAGCTCAGTCTGAGAGGAACAATTTTACCAATTTAGAGAGTTTAGGGGAGCTAAGATTCTTTTGAAATTCCTTTCCAGAGTTCTTGCTGTACTTCCGAGTTGCGGGGGGGGGGGGTCAGACTGCATACAAAGTTGTGTGAACTATGTCACTGTAGCCTGCTCTAAAGTATATTCCCTCTTCTCAGATATGCTTAACGGTTGAGCACTACCTTATATAAGGTTTGAAGCCAAGCTGACCATTCATTACGAAAGAAATAGAAAACCGTGATTTTCGGGGTTTAGTCTAGATCAGCTAATTATCCCTCTAGGATGATGTGCGAGGGATAAATATAAATTCAGATATTTCGGTTGCACTTCCGGCAAACCGTCCTTAGCGAAAAAAACAACAACTAAATCACAAAATCCAACACAATACCAACAGAAAAACGATGCGGAACCAACAAAATATACAGTAACTAAAAACCAGAAGAACGATGTGGATCGTTCTATTATTTTATCGATCGATCGATTACTTTACAGTTCTGAATTCTGTGTCTATTTACAATTTACCAACTCCAGAATTCAGAATTGTAAAATAATTACATATTTGTACATATACACTTTTAACACGCACATTTTAATATTCGTCATTTTATTTGAATTTGTCTGTCGTTCAATCCGCATCGTTCTTCTGGTTTTTAGTTACAAATCGTTGTAACCTCCTTATTTTGCAGTTCCGTCCTTATTTAGCAGTTCCTATATGTATAAACTAAACAGTTCATAGTTCTTTTTTACTCGAAATTTGTTTCCATGTACGGTCGACATGTTCCATACTGAAATCTTATCTGGCATCGACGTTGGACCTCAACAGAGAGCGGGCTTGCCTGAAGAAAGATGGATTACGATATATCTATAAAACATCCAGGTGTGGATACGAACTTCAAAATATTCGACATTTTTCAGAGTTAGAACACACATGTAAGGTAAGGTAAGGTAAGGTAAGGTAAGGTACAATTTTAATGGCAAAAATAAATAAACCTGGTGTTTCTTAAAAGCATCAGACATGCCAGTGGCATAAAAAACGACGCTTCACTAATTCTGATGGGATTTTAAAAATTATTAATACAATTCTAGCCTAAACTATTGTAAAGAAAAAACAAACGAACAACTATCACACATCAATACTAAAATTTAAGGACAACAGGAGAATTTACGACAACAGACATATGACTAAAGAAAAAATGAAAAATAAAAAAGGTTTGCGACATGGGTCTGATCTTCCTCCGAGCACAAACAAAAATGAATCGATTAAATCAGATAGAAGAAATATAATTGCTAGATAACATAAATCTTTTTAGAGCTCTATTAAATACTTTCCTATCTTCGGACACCCTGACAGTTTCAGACAATGAATTCCATACTTTCACACCTGTATGACGAATAGAAAAGCTAGACCTTGTAGAAGGATAACAAATGGTAGAAAGATTGGACGGCCGTCTTGTGTTATAGTCATGAAATTGACTGTTCAGGCAAAAAAGATTTTTAAAATCAGCAGGTAGTGAATGTAAAACAAACAAGACCAAAGGTTCGAACGGGATCTCAAAAACTCAAAAACAAAACATTTATTAGACTCCTTGATTCAGAAAATCGGGTCTTGTAGATTCCGGTCTTCGCTAGACCCCTTTACCATGTTACTATTTGTCCTTGATCAACAGCTTATACAAGAAATGATACCGTTTTTGTGTTTGACAAATTATGGCCAAACAACTAATCAGATGACAAAAAACAAGTTCAGGTATAGATTCAGCATGCATGGCTATCCTTAGCCTATATCCCACCTCTAATCGACTTCAGAAAAGTCTTTTACTTTGACCTGATTCCTTGTTTCAGCTGTGTTCTGGGCCAACTGCATGCCGAGCAAAAGAGCTGGTGACATCGAAGGCGAACCAAGAACCACTCGATGCGAGTTTCCGTTTTTTTTTTGCGAAAATAAAATATAGAGATGTATTAATGGAATTTTCTTAAGCCGATATGAACCTCAACTCGAATTAGGAAAGAACTTCGGTTTTACCAAATTTCCGGTTTGGCCGGATTCCGGGTAAACTTCTTGTCTGGTGAGGAAAATGTTTCAGATCTGGATTCAACATGTCTCCTTATCTCATATGTCGACTATCTCATTGGGTTTTAAACTCCCTTGCAGATTTCCATTTTTTGCCGGATTGTGGGTGAACTACTTGTCGCGCCCAGAAAATAAAGAAACGAATTCAGCATTTCCATTATCCCTTCATCCAACCTCTAATCAACTTCAGACAAAACATTTATTTTTAAAAAATTTCCGGTTTTGGCCGGATTACATGTGAACTACTTGACCGGCGAGAAAACAAATTTCATATTCGGATTCAGCATGTCTCCTTACCATTAGCTTCTAAAACATATTTGGTCTCCCCTTAATTTTAAACCCCTTACCCCACTCCTAAAAATAAAGGCACAGAGCCTGCACTTATGAATTTGAACTGTTCTTTGACCCAGTGAATCCGCATCCCAAATTAGAACAAAATATCTCAACCCCTTCGAGAGTTATCGTGCTAACGCAAAAAACTTCAAAACGGTAACATTCTTTGTTTACATATTCGAGCGGCTGATTATGGGGATAAAAAGCAAAAATGGATAGGAACTGATGGTTCGAATAATTTTATAAGACAAGGTTAGACCTACCTCTAATTTCCAACCATGTAGGAAAACGCTCTCTTACACGTCATCTATTGTTCAATGAGTCGAACTATGTAGTCGATTTACCCCGCTAGGGCTCATCATTTGCTAGTATGCAAGCCGATGAGCTTGTCAAGAAGAAACAGAGGGCTTGAGGAAACAAGCAGTATTGCCACTTCACAATATTCATTGGTTTTTCACAGGGTTCGAATTCTTCCCAATGTTCATTCATAGTAAGAAAATTGGGACGAATTTCATAGCTGTGATGACATTCTGGCGAAGTTTCGCAGAATTTTGTAGCAAAGCTTTCGGCCAATCTTATGCAGTCTTTATCGATAGCTCGTCTCATACTAGCGAGCTGGAAGCAGGCTGGAAGTCTGGCTTGAAGTTTATTCCGGCCAAATGCCAATAGCAGTAGTTCGACTGATTATCAGAGGAAATCGGCAACACTGTGCCGGGATTGGATAATAAATGAAACCAAATTCTGGGTTATGGACAACTAAGCAAATTTGCCCTGTACTTGACTGTATTAGACTAATACATTGTGCTGTGCCTCTCCTGAAACAATCTGACTGGTAGGTATGGGCTTCCCTTTTTTCACCTGCCTATTGTAGCCTAGCTAAGTATATAAAAGTACGGTAGGGCAGCGGTAGGGTAACTATCCTAGTTCCCGAACGTCCTACCTCTCAATGAGTTGGATGTTCGGAAAAAAATAAAAAAAAACTAGCTTCTGATTGCACGCTGGGATAAAATTTTGAAATTCGCGCTTACTATCATTCAGTAATGGTGCATTTTTGTCCTTACTCATTCTGTTTCTCCATCAACTCGCACTCAAAAAGAAGAAAAGAACCCAAAAGTAAATCTGATACTTGGAAAGAGGTCTTCTAAGTAAGTAAGTAAGTAAGTGTATTTATAACCCACAAAATGTTTTACAACATAAGAGTGTGGAGTAGAAGAGATAAATTGAAATAAAAAGAAAAGAACAAGAGACAACAAGAAAATAACATACAAACAGACAATATGAATCAACTATCAGCCAAAAAGTCTAATCAGTCGGTGATGCGGCAACAGACGTAGACAAGACTTCTGACGGAAATCAGAATGCAAATCTTGCAGCCGTGACAAAATGTCAGTAGCTCTGTAAGATTTAATAATCTTAGAATTACTGTGGGACCGGGGCAGATACAGAAGAAACCTACAGTAACGGAAATAATCTATCCTTATTCTGGATAGATCCCATTTATCAAAAATATCAAACAGACCGACCGAGAAAAGCACAGACGGGTCGCAAAAAGAAGCATAAAATTTTGCAAGAGCTGTTCTTCTGTACTTGCCCCGATTTGCTACAATCTTCGCGTACCCTATTTGTAGCTTACGCTTAATGTCGACAAGTGCAGTACTGCGGAAAGACGGAAAGGAACTCGTTGCTGTAATACCCAACCATCTAAGAGAAACAACATGGGGAATCTTAAATACCTGGAAATCTAGTGGACCAGGGGAAGGAGAACCATTAAAATGCAGATATTCACACTTATCGACATTCAGTCGCAGACCAATATTCCCAAAAAGTGACGCAACGTGAGAAACCATTTGCGATAGACCTCCTTTTGTGCGGGTAATTAGCATAAGATCGTCAGCATAAGCAATGTATGATACATCTGTCATCCCGACGAAACAAGTGTGCGTAATTTGTGAAAGAACATTAAATAAGCAAGCATTAAATAAATACGGGGATAAAACCCCACCTTGACGGACACCGCATTTCACAGGGATGTTACCAAATACACTTTCACCAGATTTCAACCGCAAAAAAGAATTGGAATGCCAATAGCGCAAGACATGAATAACAGAGGCATTCACACCAAGAGAATGAAGGGCAACCAAACTTGGGCATGGACAACACTGTCAAATGCTTTAGATAGGTCTAAAGTACAGAGATGTAGACTCTGGCCTTTTCTATGGGCATCATTAAATAGAAACGACAAAGCTTTATGCGCATGTTGACACCCAATTCCGGACTGGAAACCAAACTGGTTCGCATCGTAATCAACATTTTCCTTAACATAAGGAAGTAATATGTATTCAAACAGTTTGCTAAGATTACACGCGACCGTAATTGGTCGATAAGACCCACAACTAGTAGGATCCTTACCACGCTTTAAAATTGATGTCACAGTACCGCATAGAAAACTATCAGGTACAAAAGAATTACAAATGCACATCTAGTAAAAAAGCTGCAGGTGACAAAGTAGCTCTGACGAAGCAGGGTTAAGATGCTTTACACTAATCCCATCCAAATCCACTGATTTTGACTTGAGGCGTTTAATCGACTTGGAAATAGATTCACGTGATACAGGTATGACATGCTTTTGCGATAAAGAAAATGGAAGAACTTTCCGGACTTGAGCAGAGAAATGAGCGTGCACTTTCTGGTTAATATTTGAGAATATTTGCCCATAATGTTGCAGCCACGACGATTTAGGAATGATTTCACTTTCGTGATCATCACTAAATTTAGAGGAATTAGTCACTTTTTTCCATTCATTAATATTTTTGGGAAAATCGGTGCCTGAGAGACGCACAGACCGTACATATTTCTTAAACGACAACTTCATATTTTGCTTGATCTCAAATACAGTGCCCTTTTTAGGCCTCCCACAAGCTATCCATATTCGTAGCCACATTTTTGCTTTATTTTTTACTTTTTTCAGCTCAGGGATAACTTTCCAAATCGGTTTACGTATATTACATCTTATCCGAACAACAGGAATGCAATTGGTTTGCTAAGTTTTTAAATTAAAAAATTTTACACCATTCGAAAGAGGGCATCTTTCTCTGCAAAACGTATACCCCATTTTATTGATGTTGCATCCTATAACAATTTATACAATTTTTGCCGAGGGTACTATCATTCGGAAACTGGTTGCATGCGTTTTCGAGTTTCCGAACGAAATCCTCGAATCCCTATTTCTGTGGTTTCCGCCCGTTTTTTCAGTTTTATCGCCTAGGACCGCTCTAATAAATCATTTATCAAGTTATTTTGCTTATTGTTCAGGCTTTAAAGATAACAGAAAGACTGGGCGTCGATCCGAAAGACACATTTCCGGTCCCCGAACGGTCAAAGAAGAATCTTTCGGAAAAACAATCCCTACTCTCGAATGTACGGTCTATGAATCCGAACGAGAAGAATATGTGGAGTGAACGTTCTGGGAAGTGTTGTGCCAAGCCCTCTATGTTTTACTAAAGTACAACTACCAAGCCTACTCCAGATGGGTCCCGTAAGCCAAGATTTAATTTACGGGGAGATAGGGTTGAAAACTAGGATTAATCTGTTTCATCCTGGAATATTAATTCCTATGAAATCTGGCAAAAAAACGACTTATCGGTACAGTTTATGATTCCTTGATCAAGTGGTTCGAGTTTCGAAGATCTTACATTCTGAATTGATTTTTTGGCTTACTGTGCTTGGTCCATACTATGCACAACAGGTGAAGACCAGAAATTCAGTAGGCCTTGTGTATTCAGTAGGCCTTGTGTTATAACTTCGCCGAACAGAGGTCCTCTCTGGAGACTGATGACTTCATATCATCCTCTCTGGAGGCTGATACGACTTCATATCATCCTCCCATTTCCACCACTAATTTTCTGTGTGAAGGTTATCGTAATAATACTTACGGTGTGTCATATGATGATATACATTACATACCTGTTAGAGAAAAACTAAACTTGTTTAACAATTTTTTTTTAGAATATTGAAATTTTGCGCCTAATTACCGAACCAAAATACTAAAACTTACTTTCCACCTTTGTTCGTCGTTTCATTAACAATGAGTGAAATGGCCGTTCAACCAAAAAAAGAAAATATCGTGCTCTCTGCAGTCTAATGGCGTACATAAACAGCGTTATAAAAAATATCCGTGTAGTAAAACAATGGTTGGAATGGCGAAAAGAACACAGCTAACCTTCAACTAGTGTTACCCAGGTGCTGCGCCTATGAAGACATAGTTTGCTGTTTGGAAACTGAACCGACGATCAGTTTCAGTTTTGATTCTAAATTCGGTAACTGAGACGAAAAATTCGGGAACTGGAACATTGGTTTCCAAACGGTTTCTGATCTCTTGGCGTTCGGAAACTGAGAAATGCTACTATAGTTCGGAAAAAGTACTGTTATGACCATCCGCTTCAAACTAGAAAGGTAGCGTGTTCCAGTAAGTGAGCCAGTTTTACAATGAATGATCAGTTGATGAGAGTTTTCTTCTATCTGCTAGGGGAAATTTATTGCAATATTTTAAAAAGAAATCTGCCAGTAAATGTGAAAATCGTTCGGGAACTAGGATATTTACCCTACTTACTATAGTCAGGACTATAGTACAGTATAGGGTGGGTAGAGGTATGCTTATGTGACTGTTGTTGACATCAGACCTTGCAGTTTTCATGCACTTGCTGTGTCGAAAGGTTAGTACCAGCAGAGCACCAGTTAGCCAGCAGTTAGCCAAAGTAGGTAACTTAATTACGGGCTTCTGGGAATACCTGTATAGCTAGCCTATTTTGGATCTTCGTTCTACCATTTAGCCCTAAATTACACTGTTCACATTAAAGTAACTGTTCACTTAAACATACCTCAACGGTATGAGTGGAGCTCAGTCTCAGTTAAGACACTTGAGTTAGACTAAGAATCTAAGATCATGGAAAGTCAAGTTAAACCTTTTGGATTCGTATTAAATTCGGCGGGGAGTTCGTTGAGGGGGGCTGTCATGGGGGGTAGCGAGTTTTTTTTTCACCGGGTGGTTGTTGGTACTGGGGGGGGGGTACTGGAGGGGTTCCCTCTACTTCTTGCCTAGACCCAAATATATTTTCCCCCGATGCTCTGAAAATTTAAGAGAATTTCTAAACAGAAAATTCTCAAATTACAGTAGAGGTATGCTTATTTGAACACTTTTTTAACTGTTCCACTACCTTGGTTTTCTTACTTGCATATAAAAAAGTAAAATGGAAAAGAAAAATAACAAACTTGATGTCAGCTAGCAGCCAACTATTTCAGGGTTATCCTTTCACAAACTTGAAGCAGAAATTCAATTAACTTGTTGTTGTTGTTCTTTCAATTAACTTTCTTTGATTTTGAATTTATTAAAATGGTCCTTACTCTTTTGATGGAATCTGACGGTTCTGAACGCCATCTTCTCCATTGAAGGGGCGTTCCTCGTGGCAAACTTTTCAAACTATAGAAAGCAAACCAGGTGTCAGCTGAGTCACTTTCATAGATGAATTAGCAAAATATTCAAAACGCGACAAAGTGTGAGTGATTGTTACTAGTGTTTTTAGGAAAAATGCTTGGTTGGGGTTTTAGTTTTTTCTTCGTCAATCGTTCACTGTTAGCAGACGTTCACATAAGCATACCTCTACTGTACTATCTGTGTCACAAGATTGCTGGAAGAGTAGGCTGTTAACCAAGTTTGCTATCTTCCCTTTCTATTTGATTTTTTGTAAGCAAAAAACAAAAACCAAAGCAGGGAACAATAAAGGGAATAAGCATACCTCTGCTGCATGACAGGAAATAATCAAAATAAAAAAAAATAGTATAGGGAATCGCTGTCAACCTTGCTTTGAATAGGCTAGTTATGCCAAGTACTTCCTGAAACTACAGCTTTGCCCAAAAGCATACTAATGTTTCCAGACAGACCCAGTGTCAAAGCGGAGATAGAAAAAGAAGGCAGAAAGAAGGATGGTCTTCGCTTGTGGCTAATATAGGCAGTCTTCCTACCTCTATAGTTGGAAAGTTCAGCACGCCTCCTTGTGTGGCAAGGTTTCAGACGTCAAATTTTCCTGCCTTCCTAGAGTAATAAAGTTAGAGCGAGAAAAAAAAAAAAATTAAAGTAGACTCAAGGATGGAATGTTGCCAATTTGTTTCAAGAAGAAAAAGTATATTTAGAGGCCACCTTTAAAGCAGAACTGGAACTTGATACTTAGGTACTAATACTTTATTTTCCGTCTCAGTAACAAGCTCTCCCTACATATGACATCTGACAAGTGATGCTAACAGGGGTGTCCTGGAGTACCCAGGCCAGGGGGGGGGGGGGGTGAGACCCCTCATTTCAACGACTTTTCGATTGCAGTAGGCTATATGAATCACATGTACCGACAAAAATGAACCATTGCCTCTTCACAGCAATGGCGCGCATTCACCACCAATAAATAATGAAACTGCTGTAAAACTAACTGCAGAACATCAGCTGAAATTATTCTTGCAACCAGCTTGCAACGAAATGTTTTCACAACCTCAGCTTTTCATTCCAGCTTTTTCTAAAGAGGAAAGCTTCCAACACATGTCCCGAGGACAGATTAAAGGAAGCGCTGCAAGCGAATTTTTTTGAATCTGCACTTGTCTGGCAAGATTTAACTACTTAATGTGTTCCAGATCTCAATAATTGCAAGCCTAATCGCCAATTAAATCACACTGTTCTTCTAATCGAGAATACTACAAAATTCGCAACAGGTGGAATTTGTTAAACGCTGAGGAGCAGAACATATTTTTTGCGATCCCAATAAAAGTAAAGAATAGCTATGAAATCACAAATCTCCCCATAAAAAAAGGGGCAAAATAGCGGCCATCAAAAATAAAGTCAACGTACCGGTATTAGATTTGTTCCGAATTTATAGCAAAAAAAAAAGAAGAAAACAAGTTTGCAGGTGAGTTTAAAAAAAACATTCAAGATTTACGGACTTGACTTTAATGTTTAAAAAGGCGCTGGTGAGACTTAACCTTTTCGGTTGTAGTTTCACTGCAGTTTTGGCATAGTTTTGTTTAATTATGAAAGTACAGTGTAACATTTATTTGTCTATTAGACACACTGTACTTTCGTAACTAAAACAAAAGTACGTCAAACTACAGTGAAACTACGTCCGAAAAACTGCAACTTTAAACTGGTTTGCAGAATTTGATTCCTTCTATGTAAAAACAAAACCCGACTCATTGATGAAACAAATTTTCGACTTTTGCCCGACTGAAAAACTATATCTTTACCCAGTGCAGCATATTAAAGTAGGCTACATCTGAAAGGTTTCTATCTGCCTCAGCCTTTACCTGCGACCTTAGGCCTACCACCAATTTAGGTTGTAGCAATGTCCTAATATTTTCGTAAGGTAACCTTAAAATTACCTTAAATCGCATTGTCCAGCGACAAGGTGCCAATGCTCCTGTAGAGTCGCTGGTGGTGGGATGATTTTTTTGTTGTTGGATTTTCTAATTATTTTTTAGACAGCTAATGTCTGGTTGCTGACTCCGCTGCATCCCATTCGTACTTCCAGGCTTTTGACGACCATTCCTTGTCCAACTTAACTTTGAAAGCCTCTACTGTTCCTGCGTTGACAGTATCCTCGGACAGGGAGTTCCAGTTGTTGATCACTCGAGTTGTGAAGAACTGGTTTCTAGCTTGGGTACTAGTGGATGGCTTGCTGATCTTCTTTGAGTGCCCTCTATTCCTTCCCGCTGTACTGAAGTTGAAAAGTTGAGGATTACTTGTTTGTCAAGTATTTTGAATGTTTGGATTGCATCTCCTCTTCTTCTTCTGTAGGTAAGGCTTGGTAGGTTGAGCTCTTGAAGTCTCTGGCTGTAGGACCTGTCTTTTAAACCGTGGACTAATTTGGTGGCCCTTCTCTGTACTTTTTCTAGTATTTCACAGTCCTTCTTTAGACCTGGACTGGCAACCGACATACCAACCTCCAACTTCGGTCTAACTAGGCCTTTGTAAAGCTTTGTAACTACCAGTTTGGATCGGCTGGTGAATGTTCGTTTGATTATGCCAAGTGTCTGGTTTGCTTTAGCTGCTAGTTTCTTTGCATGGTTGCTGAACTTAAGCTTGTTGTCAACCAGGACTGAAAAATCTCTCTCCTCTTCGGTTGATGTTATAGGGGCTCTGATACCATTTTGGTTGGTCATAGTGTACACTGACTTGGGGTTGTTTTTGCCAATATGTACAAGTTTGCACTTTTCAGTGTTAAACTGAAGTTGCCATTTGTTTACCCAATTGGTGAGCTTGTCAATGTTTTCCTGTAGAGTCTCAACCTTTCTTGGATTTTCAACTGACCCCATGAGTTTTGAATCATCTGCATATAGTGTCAGTTTGCTATTGATTCCAATAGGGGCGTCATTGATGTACAGGTTAAAGAGACTTGGACCCAGCACACTTCCTTGCGGGACTCCACTTGTGACTGTGATGGCTTCTGACAGGACTGAACTTCCTGGGCCTGTTGCTATTTTCACTTGTTGAGAGCGTCCAGTCAGGAAATCTTTAATCCAAGCTACAGATGAAGCATGTATCCCCAGGGCCTGAAGTTTGAGTATCAAGAGTCTATGTGATACTTTATCAAAGGCCTTTGCCAGATCAAACAGTGCAATATCAACTGGGAAACCCGAATCAACCAGCTTTAACATAAGATAAAATTTATTTACACTAAGAGCCAAAGGCCATGGCAAATACATGAACTGTGGAGTTTTACAAAGGCTTTCAGATGTGCTTTAACACTAGAATAGCGCCAAAAAATTACCTCCCGACTTGAATGAGCTATTCCAACATCTGCAGAACCTGTCCTGTCCTGGGAAACGAATTTTGGGGGTATATTAAAATCTTCCTTGTCCTTTTCAAGCATTGTACCACCTCAGCATCGCTAATCAATATTTTTTCAATGTCCTGGGTACACGTTGTTTCGCTGGTCTCCTCTCTTTTGAATTCTGATGGTTCTGATCCCTTATGTTTAAAAATTCCATGCCGTCTTTCCACTTGTAGTAAAAGTTTGACCCACAATCCATGTACCTAACCTTGTCTCTCGCTTTTGGTCGAAAAGTTTATTCATTTTATTCAGTCAGACTTCAGTTTAACAACTAACCTGTTGTAGTTTTGACTGGCTAAATCTGAAAGACCTAAGCGAGATCGATACATATCACACGGGAGTAAACCAGGTTTTAAAACAAGGACGAATTACTGCCATGATTGATCATGTCTCTGACCTACCTGATTCAAGCGACTCGGCTTGCCTTTGATTGGGACGGGTGTACGACTGAAGCTGGGTGGTGCAGTTTTTTTTAAACGACTCGGATGGTCCATTAAGTATATTGACAGGAGTAAAACAGATTTTAAAACAAGGGCGAGTTACTGGCATCGTTAATTATGTCTCTGACCTAACTCATTTAAGCGACTCGGCTTGCCTTTGATTGGGACGGGTTTACGACTGAAGCTGGGTGGTGCAGTTTTTTTTTAAACAACTCAGATGGTCCATTGAGTATATTTCTTTGATTGGGACGGGTTTACGACTGAAGCTGGTTGGTACAGTCTTCTTTTTAAACGACTCAGATGGTCCATTGAGTATATTGACGGGAATAAAACAGGTTTTAAAACAAGGGTGAATTACTGCCATCATTGATCATGTCTCCGACCTACCTGATTTAAGCGACTCGGCTTGCTTTTGATTGGGACGGGTTTACGACTGAAGCTGGATGGTGCAATTTTTTTAGACGACTCGGATGGTCTATCGAGTATATTGACTATTAACGTTTTATTTTTGTTTGTTTTTTTTAGTGCGGAGGTTCCCTTTCTTACGATCGGATGGTGGCTGTTATATTGTATACAGTTGTGTATGACCGTGATTAAATAGTATTATTTTATTTTATCTTCTGGCCATCGAGCGTGCTCTCTGCCATGAAGCTATGTAAAAGTACATGTTTTCATTATTTGAAATTAAATGAACCTGAACCTGATTGTCTTTGACTATAATGAGTGCCCGGGACCTCGGCGAGGCTAAAATAAACGACTGATACGACTTGGCAAAAGGCAGGGGGGGGGGGGGTGAATCATCCTCTGCAGTGCTTCTCAGAAGTATAGTGTTGTCATTAATTAAAAAACGTTCGAGTCGAATTTACCCTATCTTTTTACTTGGTCAGAAAGAAGAATGTATTCAAATGAGACTTTATAACGCTTCTTTCTGTTTCAGAAGAAACTAGGAGAGATGAAACGCTCCCAACATGCCAGCTTAACCATTTGTGAAAGGATTCATTCCCTGTGATAATTGTGACAGTGTGCATTACAGGAAGTGTTGTTTCTGGACCCCAACTTTGGTCAATTCGTCAGTTTTGACCTGTATCTAAAAAAGAGTGGATATTTCCAGACAAAGGAAGGAACTAAGTCTACCTACCTGGTAAGTAGTTTAGTTTCCTAGGACGGGAATTCACTACCACCATTTTTGGCACCATTATATACGGTTCAGTTCTATAATAAAAATACAAAATCCGTCCCGGAGAACCTAATGGTCTGTCCGCACCAGACCCAGAAACGAGATCTTTGTAATGCTGTGAGAAGACGATGAGGATATGACTTTCAAGAACTGGTATTCCTTCCTTAACTTTTGGCAGTTCTTTAGGGAAAGATTAAAGCACAACTCTACTAGAAATTATCTTTTCACTATGAAATAGATCCGAAAAAATGTTTTCAAAAATACCATTACTTTCTAACTGAAATTAGCGATTTTCTTGTTAGCACTTGTCCACTATCAGCGTGTTCCACCCTTCTACAAATAGTAACTAATAGTAACTATTTGCTTACAAAGCTCGGGAGCGTAGTAAGCCTAGTAACTACGGATTTCTGTAACGTGATTGGTCGGATTCACCCGTGGCATGATATTTTGCTGGAAAATAGAAAAATCGTTCCAGTAGCTACGTAGTAACTACGGTAAGTAGGGTGGAACACGCTCTATGTCCGGTCTTCCTGCTCTCTGACGCGGCGGCTCTGCGCAAGTAATTTGAAAACTGAACGCGCCGTGGTTAGAAGTGGAAAACTATGCAAATAAAAGAAGTAATAAGCAGAAGATCGCATCCTTATGTGTGAAAGAGTTGTCAGCGGACGCTGAAGATTCCGGTAAACTTTCGTTGTGTGACGGACAAAACTCGGCAAGGCCGAAAAAGCGCTAAAATTCGTAGACACAAAAGGAAACAGTGGCGAAATGTGGGGATTTTAGAAACTTATAATTCCATAATGTAGCTAGGTATATTATAAAAAGGCAGAATAAGCAAGAGGGGTCCTTTAAGAGTTTTCTTAAGCTTTCCGGCAGGAACTCGTGTAAAATATCGAAAACTCGGCTTTGCAGTCCTAGGCTAAAACGCGAGGAAGGTGCTAAAGAAGTAACGAATGAAAGCAACAAAATATATTTTTTTTTGTTTTTGTTTAGTCAGTTAACTATCCATCTAAAATGTTCGTTCAGTGAGGCATAGGTATGACTAGTTGATAAAAAAAAAAAAAACAACAACACGGAAATCTCGTTTTGGTTTCTTTCATTATGAATGATCAGCTTGGCAGTAAACCCTAATATAGGAAGTATTTTAATAAACATAGGCCAACTGCTGTAAATGGTCAGTAATTTTTTTTTAGAAATCCATAGGCTACGTTGTGTTCTTAATTTTCCTGATTGAGCGAAAAATACCAACGAATTCACAATAGTTGCTTTTTTGTTCGGCTTTTGCCTTTCCCTTTTAAGCTTTGGCTTTTTATGGTTTTCAGGCCTTTTTTTAACGTTCTCGCGTTTTCGTACGTTGCCGTTACTACTAAGGACTTTTCACTTTTCTCAGATGAAAACGCTATTTTGACAAATGCCATTTTATTTGTATTCTACTTGCACTTAAGATTTTTCATCTTTAAAACCCGAGACAGTCTCGAAATACGGATTTTCACTCTGAATCAAATTCCTCTTTTATTGGATTTTGGGATAAATTGGATAAAGTAGCGAGGCAAAAAGCCAAAAGGAAAGCGTAACTTGGTCACCTACCAAGTTTGCCTTTTTGCAAAAAGCCGAGGGAAAAGGCGAAAGTCGGCGTTTGCCTTTTTGAGAAAAACGGGAAATTGTCAAACAGTGCTTAGGACCACTTTACGAAAACGCAAAAAAAGTAAAAAGCCGTCGAAAAGGCGAGTGAAAAGTTGAACAAAAACGCAACTAATGTAACTTTTAGACTTGGGAACTAGCTTTTGTCCAAATTCACTTCCTGTGAGCTCGTCTTCTAGCGATTGAAAAATCAAAAAATCGAAAAATCAAAAGCTGACTAAAGTCTGTCCAGTTGCCTTTCTACAAAAAGTGAGATAAAAGCTCAAGGCTACCCAAGATGTACTTATTTTTCTTTTTTCAAAGTTATATAGTCTCATTTCCGATTATGACCCTCATGCAAACCGGAGCATCGTTTTTGTTACATGCTGCAGGTCCACTTCTCGGCCGATTCCACGGAAGTCATTATCACCTCAGTCCAGGATGGGGGCAAGAGATCATTTGGGTGGGCAATAGCCCACTGCTATAGCTTCCCAAGGGGGCCCACAGGCACCCATGTGAAAAAACACAAAATTGGCAAGAAAGGCGCACCATAGACAAGTTGACGAGAAGCAAATCCGAAAAAGTAGCCCATTATAAATATATATATATTCTTGATGAATACATTTTTTTGATACAATTCTAGATCTTATTTTAAATTTTGTTATCTACTTCTGTTTTTCTGGTTTTCCTATGTAAGATTTACATTTGAACCAAGTGGTCCGGGAACGATGCCATACCCACTCGGTTACCTTGAAACGCTGCCATGTTATCTAGAGCCTCGTTTTTGTTACATGCTGCAGGTCCACTTCTCGGCCGATTCCGGACTGATTCTTTCTACATCCGTTTTTGCACTGTAGTGCTTCCGAGGAAGAAGGCAGCGCTTCTCGAAAATCACGGACTTGCTCATCGACCAAGTCCGTGCTTCCCTGCAAGGTGCTGCAGCGCTGCCGCTTTAACCAAGAAGAAAGTGAATCCAAAAACGCATATTGTGCAAAAGCAAAGAAGTGCTGCAGCAGCGATGCGGCAGCGCTATTGCAACAAAAACGAGGCTCGGATGTCGGAACTGTGAAATAAATGCTGACATCTAACGTCATAAGTCGAGAGTGACTGTTGTTCACTGGCGCTGAAGGGTGAAAGAAATTAAGGGAAAAGACGAGACTGGTCGTTGTCGGGGTAAGCGGCAGTTGAGGCAAGCTCTGGTCCAGAGGGGAGACTTAGATGTCATAAGTGTTCCTGCATCCCAAGCTGGCTGCGAATCATATTGACGGTTACTTTACTTACTTTAGACCGTGGTAACAGATACCATGGTCAGCTGAGATTTGTTCTAGTGATACTTCGGCCCTTCTTGGCAAGGCTCTTCAGGCTCAAGCTGGAAAAACGAACCTGCTAAAACTCTAGCAACTATAAATATCTTAGTTTTTAATTACTCCTTAGGAATTACGGCATAAGGTGACATCATAAAAGAAGACCTCTTTTTGGTTCTTCGTGGGATCTTGTGGAAGTTTCGGATCTCCCTGAGTACAGTAGAATAGAGTTCTGCATCTTTGAACACTTTTTGACCACTTTGGTATTGTTTCCGCCTGATTTGAATGGTATGTTAAAGTTTAACTGAAAAGCTAACTTATTTTTGTATGATTTAATTGAATACACTGAATCATTTGGATTCTGCTAATGGATTTTTTTAATTTTCCACTATCTGATCTAATAATGACGTTCAGAATTTCTCAACGCAAATTCTACTATGACGCGCAAAATTTGAATTTCAATACAAATGCGGCTTTTCAGTGGCCAATGATCAGCTCGCGACAGTGTTAACATCTCTTTTTCGTAAATCGTTTTCGTCAAGCATACAAAGGGTCTACAAGGCCATTTAAGTGAATAAGTGATGGGTAACTAGATTGTCCCATCCCAGCCCTTTCGGGTATCAATATCAGCTAATCATTCTATCAGCTAAGAGTCAAAGTTTTGCAGCTTTTCTTTGACATACAATTGAAATCAAAAGCATTTGGTGTGACTTAGCATTTATTTTTGAACGTTCTTTGCTTCTGTGTCGATGCTTCGGACAGTAGTGGAGTAATGCAATTTTTTGACGCCGTACCCACGCGGAAAAGGGCGCAAAAGAAGCCCATCAACAAAGAGCTAAAGATTCAAAAGAATGGCAGTTTTCGACTTTAACTTCAGTTCGTTTTATGCCTACTTGAATTACTGTTTGCGCTCAGTACTTTACACGAATACTTGCTCAGTGCGATATCCATCATATTCGTAGTTAACCCAGAGGCGTTACTAGACAAGATGTCGGGGGGGGGGGGGCATTTTACCGACTGGCTTGCCATTTTTACCGACTGTTTTTCAGAAAAACCTATTGTTTTGAAGGACCTGTCCTACCTATAATACTAATGCAACCTAATTCCATGATCACTCCATATGTCTCTAAACTCGGAGACCCCCCAATTTCATACGGTACATTCTAAGCCCTCTAAAGCATTGTCCTAATTGGTGTAATAAGGTGTATTACCGCGTATGAGACTTATTACAGACTCCTCTTTTCCTCGGAGCGCGCTGTAATAAGGCGAATAAAGGAGAATAGACTAGCGTTCTATTCTGGCTTATGCAGGGCCAATCAGATCGCTTGGTTGGTTCGCCAGCGGGCCGAGGAGAGGCGCAGCGTCGTCAGGGTTGCCAAGGAAAGCACAACAGTTCTACTTTGTTGGAAGCTAAAGAAACAACTTTTCTTAACAAAAACACGTTTTTGTTCTATTACGACGGCTTTTCGTCAGTTTGAGGATCAATGCTGTCCATCCGTTATTTTAATAGCTTTTTTACAGTATAGTTTGCGTTATATTGTACTCGTGTACTTCAAGTAGTACCGAGAACCTTTTCGGATATTTTTAGAGCTCAAAAAATTGTATTACCTTGGCAACACCGGAAGCCGCATTGATAAGAACCTCTTGGGTTGTATTTGAACAGGCGTGTGTGTTAAGACGTAGACATCGCGTGTAGCGCTATTCACCTTATTACATCTATTAGGACAATGCTTAACAAAACCACGCTGATTTTCTCACTTGCCTTGTTTTGCTACCCTCGATGTGTATCACGCTGTCGACGGTAGATTGTTTCCTTATTTTGGCTACAATTCAACGGGTCTCGGAAAAGGCTTAAAACAGCCAAAACCGTGAGTTATTTGTTAAAATCATAGCATAGTTTTAAAGTATTCAAATATTTTTAAATACTGTAGGTTGAAGAGTAAATAGTGCCAGGGGTCCTTTAAGGAAAAAATTGACTGTTTTTATGAAAAAAAATATACCTCCCGGCCCCGGCCGAGGGCTGAGTGTAAAAAACGGCTATTGTGCTCAGTGCCGTATCCAGGGGAGGGGGCTAGGGGGTTGACCCCCTCCCCCCCCCCCCCGAAACATGCAAAAATAATCATTTTTATAGGCTTTTCCCTCTGACCTATGTGTTTTTTGTCAAACCCCTAGACAAACACCCCCGAAATAAATTCCTGGATAGACCTTCAGTGGTGTGCATGGGACTTTTTCTAAGGCGACGTTCAGAGTTCAAGCAACATATCTCTACTGGAGGGATACAAAACTTGCATGTGCATCTTTTCCTGCTTTCTACTACGACGCACACCCTTTACTCCGACGTACCTTGACTCGGTGAATTCTGTCATAGTTTCGAACTCTCACGCCAACCTGTTCCAGTCGGTCAGTATTACGCAAGAGACGAGCGTCGTCTCAGTAAGATTGGCCATTGAGGAGTCGAAAGTATCTAGTCCGCCCCGTCCAGTGCCGATACATCGGAAACATGTCTCATTCTTTTTAGTGTCGAGATAGATTTCTATTTCGTAATGTGGGAAAAGGTGGCCAATAAGTTATTTCTCAGTTTCGTGCTCCAATGAAAGGGTTTGCACTGTTTGTTGAAGAAAGAAGGTGGTGGATAGGCCCTAAGATGGAGTCGCGGTAAGAGTACTGATGAGATATTGTTAATTAGAGATTGGCCGTATTTTGCGAAATGCTAAGGCGTTTTTCTGCGATCCCACGAAGAGTCCATGGCTTGAAAAGTGTGTGCTTCTTTGAGCCACAAGTCTATTTCCTCAACCAACAAGGTTTATGTGGCCCAAATGTGACAAACAGCTCTCTAGGTGGTAGCAAAAAAGTAAAAGGAAAAATTAGATTTTTGTGTTTTTTCTCGATCAGCCAACGTGCGGTGATGGAGATGAGGATCTAATTCATTTTATGTGTGGATGTGATGAAATTGAGGATCTGAGGGAGGAAATTTTTAAGGAAGGGGTTCATGTGAGGAAATGGTTGTTAAATGCTATGCGGAGTAGGGATTTTCTTAGAGCGTGTTCCACCCTTCTAACAATAGTTACTATAGTTACTATTTCCGTTCCATCCTCACGAAAAGTTACTACGCTGACCGTTCCAGGCTCCAGCCTTCTCGAAATAGTAACTAATAGTTACTGTTTGCTTACCATGCTCGCGAGCGTAGTAAGCGTAGTAACTACGCATCCCTGTAACGGGATTGGTTGGATTCGCCCGTGGCATGGTATCCTGCTGGAAAATAGAAAAGTCGTTCCAGCCTTGACAGCAAAAAGCCAGAATTCGTGACCTCATGCGTAGTAACTACGGTAAGTAGGATGGAACACGCTCTTAGTATAAGAAACCTGGCGATGTTCCTCAGAGTGGCCAGTCTTCACAGTGAAAAGTGTTCGAGTGGGGTTTAGTGTGAAATGTAGTGTGACCGTTTATTTTCGTATTTACATGTAGTTATTTATGTTTGTGTGTTATGGCCCTTAAGCTTTCAAGGCAAATAAATATCATACATCATAACCCTCTAACATGATATGCGAAATTTCGGATAGTTCGGTTGCACTTTCGGCAAACGTCCTCATCGAAAAACAAACTGAATGCATAGAATTATTTATTTTTCGAAAGCAGCTGTCATAGCGTTACCGCTGAATTTGACCTTTTGGTCATAAAAAATGAACTAAATCATAAAATCCACAACCATACCAGCAGAAAAACGATGCGGAACCAACAAACCACAAAACGGCATGTATCTAAAAACCAGAAGAACGATGCGGATTCGACGACATGCAAATACAAATAAAGTAACGAATATTAAAAGTGTGTTTTTAAAAATATGTTAATATGTAAAAATTAGTGAAATTTTCACAATTATTCTTTGTTCAGCGATTTTTCTTTATTTATTCGCACTGGAAAGCGCAGAAGCTTTCACCCAGAATTCAGCCAGTTCTTACAACTCATCACGTATAAACACGTTTTTGTGGCTCAAGATTAGGCGGGAAATCCGGATTTAGCGGAAATTTATGTCCAAATAATAAAATGAACTACTTTGTCAAGCAGATAAAAATAAAAATGATGATCCTTCTAGTACAGTGTGACAAGGGCGTAAGCCTGCTGTTCTGCTTATTGAGATTTTGTCTGGATTTTATTTTTATTTTGGAAATACGAACATACCGGCGAAAAAAAGACAAGACGGCGTTTCCGCGAGCTTAAACTTGTGGGTGGAATGTGTGGTACAAACCAGAGATGAGCGAATGCGATCATGAAAGGATTCGAATCCGAATCCACCATTTAATGCCGAGGATTCGAATCCGGAAATAGAATCCGGATTAGATCCCGACCTTAACAAAAAATCAAATCATGTACATAGGTTATAGTTTAAAAGTCAGAGATAAGAAAAAACACTGATATCTAAGGTACCGTAATCAGATAGCTATTTCAGCCAAAGGCCATATAACACACACTACTAAGGATGGTTGGTTATGGACACCAAAAAGGCGAATCGTATAAGCACACTGTGTAGAAATGGGAAAACGGAAACTGAAAGGATGAAGACTAGAAACTTGAACGTAGGCTATTCGTCAGATTGAAGGTTTGGAATCCAAGTCCGCATTCGAATCCAGCCTGACGAGCAGAAGATTCGAATCCGACTAAAAAGACGAATTCAGGATTCGGATTCGTCCATCCCTTGTACAAACTCGTTTTTTCGTGAAAAACAGCCAGAAAATCGCGGGGCACAAATATGCTGCGGGAACGCCTTTAGTCGTTAATTGCATAGATTCAGTACTCCTTCAGCCCAAATTGGCTGCGAATTATATTTGCTAGTGCTAAACAGGAAAGTCATCTAAGATTGCTCTGGCGATATTTTGGCACTTCTTAGTAAGGGTCCTCGTAAGGTCCAGGCTAGAAAAACGACCTAAGTTGCACCTGCCGGGCCAAAAAGGGCCGAAATATCGATAGACCAAAAACGGGGGAGAGTCGTCAAGTATGCGATTAAAAAAATATGATCGGAGCGTCATGAAGTATGCGATACACATTTTTTTTTGTTTTTTTTTTTTAATTGATTTCGCTTATTGTTCGCGGTTTCGTGCGGTGGTCGTTCTACGTTGGGTTGATATCGTTTTATTGATTTGTGTTTTATGAAAAGGTTTGGACCGTTCGAACTTCGAGGTGTTTCTTTTCTCCGGTTCAAACCCTGAAAGTGCAGAGTATTATGTTATTAATGTTTGTGTATTAGTTTGAGTTAAAAATAAAAAAAAAACTTGAACTTGGACCTTGGAATAATTGTCTTTATGTGCATACGTTAATGCTAAATTAATGTGTATATTAATAGAAAAGACTCGAGACATTTTCAGATCCAGCAAAATTGTCCCAGCAAACCAGCAAGATTTCAAATTCAGAAAAGACGCACATCCAACAAAAATTTCAATTCTAGCAAATACCAGAGATTATAGATTGCAGATTTAAAGTTCAGTTGTATTTTAGATTTTATCTACGGCACCAAGAAGACCCTCTTCGATTCCGACCAAAATGTCGCGGAACAATTATCTATTCTGTCGGTAGTGTCGACCAGACAGAAAAAGAAATGAGATAGATCGGATAATTTTTGTTTTCCTTGATCCAGCGTTTCTGTTTACCATTATTGCCGAAATTCCGCTCGGCGATTCCGAAAGTTATCCCAAAAGAAAAATTGATATCCAGTCTCATCGCTAGTGCCAAACTTATTTTCCTCCAGTTTGGCAAAATCCTAGGCTCTATTGTTGATGATGAAAGTGAGAGGACTTTTTCAGATACCACGATCAGTTACCACGGTAACTGGTCAGATACGACACCTGCCTTCAAGACCGTGGTATCAGATTTTGTATATCCAAAAACGCAACTATTTTTACGCGGCAGGTATGTGTCCCACACATTTCTGAATGTTTTTTTGTGCGACACTCGGCGACGCACGTTGAAACTGGCTGAAACGCCGTTTTTTCTGTATTGAGCGGTACGTTGAGATGCCTGGAAATGAAATAAAAGTACAAGTGCATATCTCAGTAAATAGACCATTAAGCTGATGCCCTTACTGTATTAGAAGGGTCTTCAGTTTTTTTTTCTATCTGCTTAAACCACGCCTCGCAGTATTTACTGTTTAAGATCAAGTATTCAGATCTATATGAATACTGTAAAACTAGGCTCTGCTCTTAACAAATTACCCATGGCTTTGGCTGTTTTAAGCCTTTCCCCAGACCCATTGACTTCTAGCAAAAACTTCGCAAAATTCAGAAAACCGGTCTTACACACCAGTAGTATAGTACTCGGAAACTCGTCTGGAGCATAATGCGCATGAAAACTAGTGAATCTTGGCAATTGCGAAGATTAGTGAGGTGCCGTTAGCGGGTTTAGAATGTAGCATATGAAATTTTTCGTCTCCTGGTTTAAGAAGTAACGAATGCAGTTACGGAAGTAGGTTGCAGTGGTATCATAGGTACAAAGGATCATTTAATAAAATAGCTTATTTTGTTATATTATTCGTGATTATATTATTATTATTAGTCGCACCTCGAGATTTCTTTTTTAATATTGAGCCACAAAAACCTTATTGGTCTTGGAAACAGACTTGTGGGCAACACAAACTATCGCGGAAACACTCTTAGAACCACAGTCTCTGTGTTGGATCTAGGAAAAACGCCTTAAAGGACCCCTCGCACTGTTTACTCCAACTCCGAGGATTTAAAAATAATTGAATACTTTAAGACTAGGCTATACTTTCAACAAATTATCCACGGCGTTGGCTGTTTAAGCCACCCTTTGACTCGTAGCGAAAACGAAGACAAATTTACATAACCGGCTTTTCTGATGGAGAAACTTCTCGCAGACAAACGTCGACAGCGGGATACGCATCGAAGGTAGTAAAACACGGCAAATGAGGAAACCAACGAAGTTTTATTAAATGTACCTTACGAAATTCGGGCCTCCAGGCTTAGAAATGGTTGGAGTGACTATATAACTAGGCTGCGTTAGTATTATAGGTAAGACATGTCCTTTAAGTTTATAGCTAAAATATTTTTTTTCAGACCGCACTACGACTCATCCCAGTCCCTCCTAGACTGGCCAGCCGGTAGCTTTGGGGACTTATACCCATACTCTCTGCCGGTTACCGGGGAGAACTACCAGTACGAAGAGCCACCTCCATCCGTATCCAGCTTTGCTCAGTCTGTGGCCACCGTGCCACCTATCGCGTCCTTTGAGTATCGAAAAGTTCCTGCTTATCGACATGGTCGTGCGCGCGATTGTCAAATGACGGGGAAAAGAAGGTAAAATACATGGCTTACATGTCGTCGCTCTCTCGCCTTAAGGTCAGCGACATTTCTTTTAATATTCAGAAGAAGAAAAAAAAATAAGAAACGTATTCAACCGATCTTGATGATTCTTATGTCAAATAACATCTTACTTTCTTTACAGAGATAGAAGAAATTAATTTTTTTTTTTTTTTTACCAGTACTGATGATTCAATGTCACTTAAGGCTTATTCTCGCCGTTCCCCGAGGACTCCTCGGGGAATCATGGGGAACTGCGAGAATAGAGGGAGTCACTCCACGCGGACCCCGCGTACGGAAAACAGCGAGAACACGGGGAATGCTTCGAAAATGGATTTTGTTCGAACAAAAATATGCAGTTAATGAAACTAGTCTGGATCCACTTTATTTTTATTTGTCTTGGTTCTGATTGATTTCAATTAATTTTATATTGCACAGCACAGGCTAAAATGTATTCCCCTCCGCATCTGAAAGGGAGTCCTTTTTGATGATGGTGATGATAATCGGAGAATTCCTCGGAAAACGACGAGAATACGACTTTTTGACCGTTATCGCTTAGCTCCTTTTGACCGTTCTCGTGGTGGTTAGATGTTAGATCTGTTGAGCAACTAATGTATCTCGAGAACGGCTTGCCGTAGGGCTTTGAAAAGTTTACAGTAGATGCAGGAGCTAAGATCCATAGCATTACACTGTAAAAAAAATCTTGCAGTATTTGCTACTAGGATTAATCTTGTCTTTATTGAGATAAGATTATCCCCAATTTCGATTAATTTTATTCCAATAAAGATAAGATTAATCCCAGTAGCCAATACTGCATCCTTATTCGGAGAAACTTTTTACAGTGTAGTATCGATAACTCATTTTCACAAAAAAAATATCGCTTGGCGTCTTATTTGGTGACAGCAACGATGTGTTTGTCCCCTGGAAACAGTAGCTGCGTTTCCTGCTTGAAGAGTGCGCAGGCCTTTCTCCCAAATCCTCTGTCCTTTCTTGTAATTTGAGGCGTTTTTCCGCGACAATCCTGGATAATAATCCTAGATAACTCTTCCATTTCCTCTATCCTTTCTACTAACTTCGAGGCGTTTTTCCCGAGACAACTCCTGTTTGTTGACAGCGACGATGTGTCGCTGTCTTTGAGGCGTTTTTCCCGAGACAACTGATTCATCACAGAAATAGCGAATTGACAATCCCAGATTCTACAAATGACGATCTTGCTTCATTACAAGATCCTCGAATCGACAATCCAAGCACGATCCGGGTTGTCAGATTGTCACAGAAAACGATTTTTTCATAATCTGGATTGTGAGAGAAAACGTATTTTCGAGAATCCGGATTGTGAATAGTCAATCTGGATTGTCACGGAAAAACGCCTTTGACCGCTCCTTTCGATTCGACACAGATGGCGAACTCGGAGTCTCCAATCTCATTTCTTCGCAATCCTGGGCAAGGTTGGTCAAACAACGACCAACATAGAAGTGGCAAGTAAGCCCTTGGTGTAAAACTGGAAAATTAAAGCAAGACTTTGGAAGATTCAATTCAATTCAATTCAGGTTTATTCACCATAATATAAAAGCATGGCATTTATAACATTGGCACGTCGACACAATACAAAACGAACAAGAAATATTTGAAATTCAGGGCATTTCTTTATAAAACTTAGTAAAATACGGCACAAATGTTTTTAAAATTCGCTCAGATGAATTGGCACGAGGCTCGTCAAATTTTTGCACAGAACTAAATTTACAAGTAAGTCTGGACTTAATTTCACACACGTACGTCACATTTAATTTCACAAAGATAGGAGATGAGAAACGCCACTATCATTTTACCGATGGTGGTGTTAAAGTTTAACTGAAAAGGCAGCTTATTTTTGCGTCGAATATTTGAATACACTGAATTGTTTTGACTCATCTAAAAGATTTGTGTTTTCACCCGGGGCTCTAGTATTAACGTTCAGAATGTGCGGGGCTTGCACGACAACCAAAAAACTCATGAAGACGAGGAGAATTCAAATTCACGACAGGCATTTCCATGTGTTACGGACAGAAGAGTGATGATAAGATATGTCTTTTTGTTATATGTGTTATTTTTGGCAATGGATATTCTAAGCAGGAGGGACAAGCACATAGAGGGACCACAAATCAGAAAAAATAAGTTCAGTCGATGACATCGATTATCTGTGGATGGCGGACGAACGAAGTAGCGCATTTTTATCGGTTTTAAATTCAGGCCAATTAAAGTAAATAAGTGAAGTGTAACTAAACTGTCGGATCTCAATCCTATTTGGTTACACTTTAAAATGGCCCTTCTTGGCAAGGTCCCCCTTCAGGTCGTTGCTAAAAATCTGAACTTGCGACCAGGTTTTTCTAAACTACGGCCGAAAGATGACCATTGCCAAGAATAATTGAAATATCGCTGAATAAAGTTTTCCGCTGCCCAATCGGTTTAGCACTACTTGCCAAATTTCGGGGACAAGGAATTTGAAATGGTTGGTTAGTTTGGGTATTGCACATTACCTTAATAACCTTAGACCTCGGAGCGAATAAGGATGGATCTGTTATGATCTGCTTATGGTTGGTTTTCTGGTTGGATGGTTTTCTGCTGTCTTGTTCTCTGTTAGTGTTGGTTCAGGAGATTGTTTTTTTCTTCGATTTTTTGGTTTCAGTTAAGGTGAGTCAGGAAGTCTCAATCATTGCAGTTTAATTGATTGCATTTCTTTGAATGCATATATTGGAAGTTTGTTATTTTCTGTGGCCAAATAGGGATTTTAACGCTAACAAATATCATCATCGTAATCATCAAACTAATCGCTGGTGCGCTCAGGCAGTGAAGGGATTGTTTACTGTCCTAAAAGCCGAGAACAAATAATGTGATAGAACCTCCATCTTTGGTCCCATGCAGCGACTATGGATACCCTGATAAAAGCTAGAGATTACATGCTGTGACTTTTAAGTTGATACCCGTCTACTTTCCTCTTTGCCGTTGCGCATAGCACATGAAAAAAAAAAATAGTGGGATGCCTGCAAGGGGTGGGGGACCCGAGTTAGACGTGGGGTCACAATGGTAGACAACCAGTCAGTTGTAAAGGACTACTCAGACGGCGTTCATATTCTTCTGCAGTACTACGATGTAACTGTTTCTAGAGGTAAGAAATTATGATTTTTACCCAGGCCCGTATCCAGGAATTTTTTATTTTTTTTTTGGGGGGGGGGGGGTTGCCTGCGGGTCGCATAAAAAAAGTACAAAAAAGACACTGATCAGAGGGAAAAGCCTATAAAAATTAGTATTTTTGTATGTTTCGGGGGGGGGGGGGGTCAACCCCCTAACCCCCCCCTCCCCCTGGATACGGCCTTGCCTTTACCCATTAACATTTGTACTATTGAAATTTAGAAACAGATTAATGCCAGTGGCTAGTCACCTGAGAGAACCAGTTCAGGTATGGATTCAGCATCGGATGTAGCCTACTACTTGTCCGGCAAAAAACTAAAGCTCAAAACGAATTCAGTATGTCGGCTTACCCTATATCGAACCTTTAATCAACTTCAGATAAACTGTAACTTTTAACAACTTTTCATGTTTTGCCTGGATTCTGGGTGAACTATTTGTCCGGCGAGAAAATAATTTTCATATCCGATTCAGCATGCCTCATTACCACGATGAAACTTTAAGATTATCCGGTTTCGACCGGATTCCGAGCGGACTATCCATATCTCCGGGTAGAAAATGATAGTCATAAATGACTTCGAATCAACTTCAAATAAAACTTTTACTTTTAACAAATTTTTCGATTTTGGCCGGATTCCGGGTAAACTACTTTTCCGGGTAGAAAGTGTTTGTCATATACGGATTTAGCACGTCTCTTACCCTAACTCGAATATTTAATCAACTCGGACCAACTGATTGTCCGTCGAGAACAAATTTCAGATATGAATTCAGCATGTTTCCTTACCCTTAGATGGACTATTTCATTGACTCTTAAAATATTATTTTTCGTCCCTTAATTTGAAACCCCTCCACCACCCCTACATGTGGGGCTAAAGGGCTCATTTACGAACTTGACCTGTACTTTGACCCAAAAGAGTCCTCGTGCCAAGTTTCAATAAAATATCTAACCCCTTCGCGAGTTGTCGTGCTAACAGACGGACAGACGGACAACGTTTTGCGAAATCATGGGTATCCCGTCACTTACGTTTCGGGATCCCAAAAATTAGCTACCTTTTCTGTTAACTTTAATACCACGATGAAGGTTTGGGAAGTACAAAAATTGGGAGAACTGTTTCGTATATAAATGTGTCGCGGTGGTGCCCTTCAGAACGTAATTTCATCAACTCTGCCGGGTGTCCCTCTGTCAGCTGTTGCGTGGACCGGGTCCTATCCCGGTCCTGATGAACGGTTGATATTGTTTAGGCAGGGGTGAAGAATCAAATGAAACGATCTTCTGATACTTGACTGATAAGAGACTAGGGAGGGAGGTTTTCCTTGACCTTGATTCCATTGTTTTTGTGTCTTCTGTTGTGGCTTGTCAGATCTGAAAGATCAGCAGAAAAGGTATTGTGTAACGAAAACTCACCCCTTTTATAGTAAGACTACTAGTTGTTATATAATCCAAAGATATAATCATCCAAGTTAAGGTTGCGCCAATAGCCGTGCGCGCTGGGTAGTGGCGCTATTTTGGTTGGAACCGAGGTCCGTTTCAGGGTTATATTATGGCCGTATTTTATGAAGCATTGCTCAAATAGATTTTATAAGGCGTTAAGCCTTATTGGTCCTGTTCCGGTTCAGCGCTTCCAAGCGGACTAGTTTCTGTTAATCCCCCTATTAGAGGCGTTACTAGCCAAAATGTTTGGGGGGGGGGGGGGACGAGGGATCTACCGACTGGCTGGTAATTTTTACCGACTTTTTCTGCAGAAGAAACTACCGTTGTCAACAACAAAAATGACATTTTTTTAAAAAATCGACTGATGTCTGAAAAAAATCCACTGATTTTCAGAAAAACGACTATTTTGATGAAAAATCGACCAATTTTCAGAAAAAACAACTGTTTTCATGAAAAAAATCAACTATTTTGACGAAAAATCGCGGCACTTCGCGCCGACTCGGTTATTTTTACCGACTGCCCGACAGCATTGGGGGGGGGGCGTCCCCCCCCCCAGTCGTGACGACCCTGCCTCCTTTGCCTCACCGTCAGCACTTGGATCAGACATGGTAAAAACAGATCCACATGTTAGTGAGTGGAAAACCTGTCATCTGCGTGACAGTTAATGGGAGTTTTGCATATCTCAGCAGTGAAAGTGACCCACTACCCTGTGGAACCAACTTTTTGCTATGTCTACACAAATGATGGTTATGAGACAACGGGGGACTAACAGAAACTAGTCCGCTTGGAGCGCTGAACTGTAATAAGGCCAATTACAGATTCCTCTTTTCCTCGGGGCGCGCTGTAACAAGGTAAATAAGGAGAATAGACCCGCGTTATGTTATCGCTTATGCAGGGGCCAATCAGACCGCATGGGTTGGTTCCGCCAGCGGGACGAGGAAAGGAGCAGTGTCGTCAGAATTGCCACGGGAAGCTCTACAGTTCTACTTTGCTGGAAGCTGAAGAAACAACTTTTTTTTCAAAAGGACGTGTTTTGTTCTGTTACGATTGCCTATTATTAATTTGAAGACCCAGTGCTGACCAGCCGTTAATTTAGTAGCTTCTACTATGTCGTGGGCGTCGAATTGTACTCGTGCACTTCAAATAGTACTAAGAACGTTTTTTTTCTGACCTTTAGAAGCTCTGAAAATTGTATCAGCGTGGCAACACCGAACGCTGCATTTATAAGAACCTTTTCACTTTGTATTTGAACAAGGATGTGTGTTAAGACTTAAACATCCCGTATAGCGCTATTCAGCTTGTTATGCCTATTTGAACAAAGCTTAACTGCGGCCCCAACGGGGGGGGGGGGGGGGGTCTTAGTGTTTTGTGGGCAGGGTCAGTGGTTACTCGAGTCCCGAAGAGTTGGGTCTTGTTAAAAATTGGGACATTGAATTAAGGAATACTGTGATAGAAACCAGGCAGGCCCTTAATGAGTTTTTGGGATCCCAAAACGTTAGTGACCGCTTGCTCGCAAAGCTTGTCCGTCCGTCTGTTAGCGCGATAACTCTTGAAGGGGTCGGTATAGTTTGTTCAAACTTGGTGTCGAGATCCACTGGGTCCGAGTAAAGGTCAGGTTGTTCGTAAATGGACCCCATAGGCCTATATTTAGAGGGGGGGGGGGTCAAATTAAGGGATGACACGTATTTTCAAACTAATGTGACCGTCGATTTGGAAGTAAGGATCAAGATCTTTCTCACCGGGCGATTAGTTCGCCGGAAACCTGGCCAAAGCCGGAAATTTGGTAGGAAGGTTTGGTTAATTTCGATCGAATTGGTTGGAAAAAGATGATTATAACCAGGGACCCATAAATTTCCTGTTAAGTTTCCTTACAGGGGGGCCAGTCATTTCCTACGCTTCTATGTTGCCTGAGCCACAGCTAGTTTCCGAAAATTCCGCTTGGGTAGAATCGGCGTTCTTGCTCAGATAGAAAAAAATTGTTCCCACAAGTTTCAAAGAAGTCAAAGAACACAGAAGCCGTCGGCAAATGGGGTTCTTTTTGTAGGCAACAAATGAAATCCTGCAAACATTTTTCTGGCAAAACACAGAAGAAATCGAATTCTGCATGCTTTTGTTGCTCCTCAGTAATCCAGAAGAAATATTTTTTTAATGTTTTTGTCGCTCGCTGGTTGACCCGTTGGCAAATTGGGTTTTTTTTTATACGCAAGAAAGGAAATTCTGCAAGAAATCGAATTCTGTATGCTTTTGTCGTGCCTCGGTAGTCCCGAAGAAATAATTTGTTTAATGTTTTGTCGGGCGATGGTCGACTCTCCGGCATATTGTGTTCTTTTTATATGCAAGAAAGGAAATCCTGCAAACATTTGTCGGTCAAATGAATAAATCAAATTCTGCATGATTTTGTCGTGCTTCAGTAATCCCGAAAAAATAACTTTTTAATGTTTCGTCAGGCGATGGTCGACTCGTCGCCACATCGGGTTCTTTTTAAGCGTAAGAAAGGAAATCCTGCAAACATTTGTCGGTCAAATTAATAAATCAAATTCTGCATGCTTTTGTCGTGACTCAGTAATCCCGAAGAAATAACTTTTTAATGTTTTGTCCGGCGATGGTCGACTCGTTGGCACATGGTGTTCTTCTTATGCGCAAGAAAGGAAATCCTGCAAACATTTGTCGGTCAAAACAATGAATAAATCAAATTCTGCATGCTTTTATTGTGCCTTGGTAATCCAGAAGAAATATTGTTTTTAGGTTTTTGTCGGTCAACTCGTCAGCACATCAGGTTCTTTTTATACGCAAGAACGAGAATCGTGCAAACTTTGTCGGGTGCACCCGGGAAGTTCAAGTCTTATCGGTCCAAGGCATTAATTTTACACATAAGAAATCAAGTTCTGTACAGTTTAATGGAAATCAAATGCTCGATGGTTTTGCCAGGCGTCGGTATTCTCGTCGGCACATCAGGTTCTTTTTCCACATAAAAAATCAAATTCTGTAAATTTTTATCGGGTGCATGCCGAAAGACCACAAGACAACTTATCACACATTGTCAATGGCTGCATCTTTGACACAGCACAACTCTTCATTCATGCACAAAAATGATTATATACAAATAACACCTTTCTGTATGAGCCATCTTTACTCAGGACTATTCAGCATGCCACCAGGTACCTAAGCTAGGACAAAAGATCCTGGACACTCTTACATTACAGAGAAATAAATATTCCCTAGTACAGCACATTAGCTGCGACAAATTTTTTCTATCTTGATAGTAGGGTATTTTTTTTTTTTATCTCCGTGGGTATTTCTCGAACTATCTCGCGCTCGGTCAAGAGGGAATCAAAAATCTCTAATTGACTGGCCCCCTGAATGGAAAACATTATAGGAAGTTTATGGGTCCCTGTTATAACCAAAAAAGGCATGGTGAATCAAGAAATACTATTTATTTTCGCCTCGGATAGATAGTCCGGTCGGAATCTGGTCGAGTTATGATGTCCACTAATGAACCTGACTCCTTACACGCATTACCAAGCCCGTATCCAGGAATTTATTTCGGGGGGAGGGGGGGGGGGGGTGCGTTGGGGGGGGGGGGGGGTTTACCTGGGGGTCGCACACAAAAGTACAAAAAAGACACTGATCAGAGGGAAAAGCCTATAAAAATGAGTATTTTTGCATGTTTCGGGGGGAGGGGATTCAACCCCCTACCCCCCTGGATACGGCCTTGCGCATTACCTAGCGGGTCTGGTTAAGTGGTCTATTAGGATGATATCAAATGTTTACGGGGTTCGGCGAAGACCAAACAGACCGTGTTTTCGCGGGCGGATCCTACAGCGCATGGCGGGAAGGTTTTCTGCGTGTCGTGCGGCTCCGTATTCAGTTTTGTTTCGCGTCTCCGAGGGAGTCTAGGAATTCGAAGACCAAACATCTAAAGGCCTGATTGGCTGAATTGGAAAGATTTCAAACATTCCGTTTTGGGATCCCATCGAAACCCTAGGTGTTTAAACGATAGGCGTGTTTTCGCGCTCGGATCCTACGGCGCATGCGGGAAGGTTTTCTGCGTGTCGTGCGCTGGTTTTGCGGCTCCTCATTCAGTTTTTTCGCGTCATGATGGAATCTTGGAACATCACAACACCTTAGTCGCATCTCACGCAAAAAGGTTTCTTTTTCGAGGAGATTCACTCCTAATATTAGGCTTAAAAGATCGCATAGTCGGGACTGATAAGGGAAACAGAAGTATAAATAGACCTACAAAAGTCCGGTTTGTTTGAGTTCAGTATGCCATGGTGACAAGTATTCCTTCAGGCAAAGCTGACTGCGAATAATTTTGATGGTAGGGACTTGCTGCAGTATTATTACGGGTCCTCGTCCCTGACGTTCGACAGCCTGCAGAGGACCCTTGCCAGGAAGGGCCGAAGTCCTGCCAAAGCATTATAGCTGACGTATCCATATCCAACTTGTGCTCTCTTATTTAGGGTCCTTTCAAGGTGTAGCTGAAAAAAGAACCTGTGATATGTAGCTTATGTAGCGTTTACACGGACAAGAAATCCCGTCGAGTAGAAAGGAATTCTGGTCGACTCGAAAGGATTGTGTTCGTGAAGACGACTAGAAAAAAGTCCAGCGGGACGAGAATCCTTTCATGATGAAAGGAATTCGGTTTACTCGAAAGGAATCTCGTCGGCGACGCCAGTAAAAAGACTAAACAGAAGTCTATCTAGCTTTTTAGAGCATCAGTCACTAGTACTGACGTCATAAACGCTCTCAAAACACTTTTTTGTTGGCTAGTGAATTCATTTTTGTCAGATTTTCTGGTTTAAAGAATCTAATTTTTTTCCTCTGCCTGTAAACATAATCTTGTCACCAAGATCGGATTCTGTTCAAGTTTTCCTGTACTTGTAAACGCTGCATTAGCCTTTACTTGGAATAAATCTCAGTTAACTTATCTGCATAGGGATATGCCATTAGATATGCAAATTTTTAAAGTGCAACCGAATAGGGCTGAGATACAGTAATCTAGTAACACACCACTTATTCACTTAAATAGGCCTAAAACCCGATAAGAATGCGTTACTTCGTTTCTTCACTTCACTATCCACAGTTAATCGATTTCATCAAATGAACTTATTCTTACGTATTTGCGGTACATCTATGTGCTTGTCCCTCTATGCTTGAAATGTATAGCAACAACACAGTTAATGGTCCATTTACACACTGCGTAAAATCCGAGCGTATTTTGAAATCCGAGCGTAGTTTACCTACGTTTTGAGCTTGAAAAGATTTCTAGCAATACGGACGTATTTGGATGCAAAACGGACCGATTTCTCAAATACGTCCGTATTGCTAGAAATGTTTTCAAGCTCAAAACGTGCGTAAAATACGCTCGGATTTCAAAATACGCTCGGATTTTACGCAGTGTGTAAACCCACCATAAGCCCATTATTGAAAAATAAACAAAAAATGACCGATTCTTTGCAAGACAAATCTTAGCATCATTTTCTTACTTTCTTCAGACGTAACTTTTCCGAGCTTAGCGTCTTTAGCCATGGAAAAGCAGGCTTTTGTCGAAATTCAAATTCTCCGCGTCTGGGCGAATTTCTGGTTGTCGTGCATGCAGCGCACATTCTGATCGTTATTGCTAGAGCCCCTGGTGAAAAAAATACAGAATCCTTAAAATGAGACGAAATAATACGGTATATTAAAAAATCAGAGGTAAAAATAAGTTACCTTTTCAGTTAAACTTTAAAAAGTAATTTATATAATGAAGGAACGACTTGAGCGACGTAATGTGTATTGCTTTCACCGTGTACATTTATTTAATGTTGCCAATTAGCTATTGATCTTTTAGTTCATTCATTCAAGCCAGGGACCCTCGTAATCGGTCTAACTCTTCCTCGCGTAAGGGAGGTTCACACTGACGGAACAAAATTTCCGCGGAGCGAATATTTGTGATCGAATGATTTTTCCGAAGAGTGCGACGCGATTTTTGGGCACATCATTCGAATTCCGACCGGAAGACGCAAAATCGTGGCAAAAAAAAATTGGATTTAGGATTCTTTTGAATAATGACTTTCTATCTTACAGCAAGAAGACCCCCAGTTCTTGTGGAGACGCAGGACCAAGTGAACCTAAGTACAGCCGGCTAGCGTCAACAACTTCGTCTGTGGCCAGCGTTGCCAGTGAAGATTTTGGAGGGTGAGCGTCTTTCCTTATCCTTGGCGGGTTAACCAAGACCAAATTAGTTCCGGAATAGGAAGCGTAACTTTTACGCACCATCTAGCGGAAACGGCGGAAAATTTTAAATTATGGTACTCGCAGTGCCAGCTTTTACTTTTGGTGGACCTAGGCCATCCATGGATTTTTGGCTTCTTTTCTTGAGTCAAAAACGTAAAACGCAAGCATATTAGCAACACGATTCTTGGTCGAGCCACCAGATCTGAGCAAAACTTCGGGAACGTAAGCGACGAGGGTGCAGCTTAGCTGGTCACACCTGGATCAAGGAACAAGGCAATACGGTTAGGAACCGTAGCCTGATTTCTCGGCAGTTTACACCGGCCGCTTGGCCTCTCGTTTGGCCTGGCCACCCAGCACCGGCCTAAGGGTAAAGTTGGCACTGGATACTTGCCGAGAAGTCGTACAAGTGCAAAGCCTTCGTAAACAAAATGAAGAACACACATGGATCCATGGTAAAAATAACTAATTTTCGCCGAAATCAGCCGTTAAAGGACCTCTCGCAGTATTTACTATTCAACTTGCAGTAGGTTATATTAAAATATTTGAATACTTTAAGACTATAGGCTGTGCTTTCAACAAATAACCCACGGTTTTGGCTGTTTTAAGCCTTTTGCGGGACCCGTTGACTTACAGCGACAACATGGACAAAATTTACATAACCGGTTTTTCTGATGGAAAAACTTCTCGGAGACAACCATCGACAGCGTGATACACATCACATACAAATCAGCGTGGTTTTGTTAGAGTGGTTAGAATGTACCGTATGAAATTGAGGTCTCCTGGTTTAGAAATATATGGAGTGATCGTGGAAGTAGGTTGCGTTAGTATTATAGGTAATACAGGTCCTTTAAAGTTTAACTGAAAAGCAAACTTATTTTTGTGTCATTTCGTTGAATACACTGAGTTATTTGGATTCTGCTAAGAGATTTTTTTTGTTTACACTATGTGCTCTAGTAGCGAGGCTCAGAATATCTACGGCTGTCGCCACAGCGCAAATTCTACTAAGAAGCCGTATGTTTGAATCTGAACACAAAGTGATAAGTTTTTGGTGATAAGTTTGGTGAAGACTGCTTAGTGCCCGAACAAAAAAAAAATAAAAAAATCCTTTTCGTCAAGCATACGACACAGGTAGTACCACAAATCTGACAGGGAAATTCCACTATTTGAAAATTGGTTATTCGTTAACAGCGGATCAACGACGTAATGCATTTTCGTTGGATCTTCAAGCTTCTTAAAGTGAATAAGCGAGGGTAACACGACTGTCCCATCTTTGCCCTTTTCAGTTAAACTTTAAAGGTGTTTGTATCCTTGGGGATAAATTTGGGACTAGCATCCTGCGTTGGCAGAGAATGTGACTCTTATCTAGAATGTGTTTGTCCTTGAGAGCCCCTTCGCCTTTCTTCCATTTTAATTCAGTTGTGGCGGTTTCAGGTATGGTGTGAGATGATATTTGTTGCGGAAATGTTACTGGCCATAGGAACGAAAAAAAAAAGAATAACAAATCACGAATATTATTTTAAACTCTTTTCGATGCTTCACTGCTACGAATGAGTCTTCGGTAGATTTTTGACTGCCCTCAAAGATGTATCCGCAGTTAACTTTGCTGGCCCAACCTCTCCTAGAATTTCTACTCCCGAAAATTCCTCAGCTCTTTCAGCTCATCTCTTTCACAAATCGGAAAAAAATTTCAGCAACCACTCCTCACACATGGAAGAACTAGGGACCACCAAAACTGTATTTAGACCTCGCAAAATATTATGTGAATTAACCGAAATATAATGTATTCGCGGATCAGTGTATCACTGTTGAGATTTCCGATACTATTTTTGGGATCACAAAACGTAAGTGGCGGGATCCCTATGACATCGCAAAATTTGTCCGTCTGTCCGTCCTTCTGTCCGTCTGTCCGTCTGTGCGCACTATGACTCTCGAAGGCAATGAGATATTTTGATGAAACTTGGGGTGAGAATTTCTATGGTCAAGAGTAAGGTCAAGTTCGTAGATGGGCTCTGTAGCCCTACATTTAGGGGTGGGGATGGGGTTTAAATTAATGGGCAAATGAAATATTTTTAAACAGATACTGTGATAGTCGATTACGGGGTAATAAGTCATGGTGAACACGATGGTGAAGATCATTTTGTCATCGGACAAGTAGTTCGCCCGTAATCCGGCCAAAACCGGAAAGTTTGTTAAAAGTAAAAGTTTTATTTGAATTTGATTAGATGTTCGATTTAGGGGTAGGAGGACATGCTGAACACGATGGTGAAAACCATTTTCTCGCCGAACAAGTAGTTCGCCCGTAATCCGGCCAAAACCGGAAAGCTTGTTAAAAGTAAAAGTTTTATTTTGAGTTGATTAGATGTTCGCTTTAGGGCAAGAAGACATACTGAACACTTCCGTGAAAACAATTTTCTACCCGGTCAAGTACTTCGCCCGGAATCCGGCCAAAAACGGAAAAAGTTAAAGTTTGATTTGTAGTTGATTAGATATCCGATTTAGGGGTAAGAAGAGATGCTGAATCCGTGTATGAACATTATTTTTTACCCGGACATATAGTTCGATCGGAATCCGGCTGGAGCCGGAAAATTTGTTCTAAGTTAAAATTTTATTTGAAGTTGATTAGATGTTCAATATTGGGGAAAGAAGATACGCTGAGTTCGTTTTTAAGCTTCCTTTTTTCGCCGGACAAGTAGTTCTGGGATTCGGCTGAAACCGGGAAATTGGTAAAAGTGGCAGGAAGTTTTCGTCAAAACTTATAGGGGTAAACACACATGCTGAATCCATATCTGAACTTGGATTTCTCAGATGATTAGCTATTTGGCCTTAATCTGTTTCTGAATTTAAATTAAAAAAAACTTTCAAGGAGTCTGGCGAAGACAAGACCCAATTGTCTGGATCAAATTTTGACCTTTTGGGATCCCATCGAAACCTTTGGTCTTGTTCTTAAAGGACACCTGAACAATGAAACCATACTTGAACACGCCATGGAGAATGCATTTTGAGACATGGCCACGGAGAGCATTCTTCTCCTGAGCATGACGTTTTCAAAATAAGGATGTTCGTTTCTGGAGGTTTGCACATGCAGACTCCAAGACAAAAAACGGAATTAATTCAAATCTTGTACAGTGCTGGCCAAATCGTATTGGAATTTCTTTTGGATATTCGTTTAGGCTTAACTGGTTAAAAAATATTCCAGAAGAAGGGTTGATCGGAGACATTAGTTCATTTCTAAAATTGTTCGGTACTGAAATAAGGACTGATGCAAAATGGAGCAAAAATCATAGCTTGGAAACACTATGTCGTATTTGGATTGTTTTTTTGCAGGCAATGTTAACGGAAGTCATATAGATAGGGATGATACTTGCTACTCTTCATTAAGCTGTTCTTTAACGAAGATTTTTGGAAAAATAAAATGAATTGAAACTCAAAATATTTATTTTTCCCCAAATAGGGCGGCCTGGGTCGAAGGGAATTTTCTATTCTCCTGTCGTGCGACTTTAGACTCGTGTTTAAGAAACCGTACGAGTTTCGGCACTGGCCGATACAAATGACGCCATAATTGTTTTTCGAGAGACTAATCTTGTAATGAAAGAATCCTTGTATTTGAAGGACAGATCTCACTTCCGCGAGAGGCAAACGCGGAAGTAGCAGCCAGTAATTTAGTTTCGCTTTTCCCCGGGAAAGGGAAGGAAAAAGCCAACGAATATTGAATTTCTTGGGTTTCTTCCATGTGCTACAGGCTCAGAAGCCCTGTCGTCTTGTTCTGAATTGCGCTTTCCTCAGTGTTTCATACATCTCTTCGGCTTCTTCCATGTGTGTGTGTGTGGGGGGAGGAGGTTCTTTTGATAGGTGCGAGAAGTCTAGACTGCCTGTCCAGGAGAGACATGTGTTTTTTCGAGGTTTTTACATATTTCTGTTGCCTCTTTACCACGAACTGTACACATCTAGAGTCAAGAAAAATTATTCAGGGGATATCCGACTGTCTGCCTAGACCTTCTGTGCAATTAGTTGCGTTTTTTATCCGAATTATCCTCGCGATTCTCCTCCAAATTCTCGTATTCGCGTTTTTGGACTGTTCAGATTAAGTGAATTCTCATTTTCTTGCGTTTTTGTCAGAATCGAGAAAGGGGGAAAGCTCCGATGGTGAATTCTTGATTCTCCTCTCTCCGTTCTCCTCCCAAATTGGTCAACAGAGTGCGGGGGTTCAATCTGCATAAATACGTTACCGGGTTGCGGACTCTTGCAAAATCAGTGTTTTTGTCAAAAGCGAGAACGGAAAAGTCAGAGGAGCAAAAAGAGTAATTTGTAGGGGAATCGAGAATTCAGAAGCGAAGAGAAAGGAAGAGAGAGGAAAGGAGTTCAAAAACGTGAAATAGGAGAATTGCGAGGAGAATCGCGAGGAGAATCGCGAGGGGCAAAAACGCAACTACTGTACTCGGCAGGGAGTGCGATGCGTGGCTGGGGGCAAATCATCCGACCCTTCCGCGCTTTACCCTGGATTGCTCTAGGTACCCATTTTAATCTAGATAGACTTTGGCTGGTCACACAGTGGAACTCCACTAATCATTGCCCCAGACCAAAAGGTAGGCACCACCGAGATTCGAACCCGCATCTCTTCGCTTGTGAGTTGAGCATGCTCAGGACTTCGTAAGCGTCCTCCTTTCCAGATGAGTCTTGTCAAATAGCAATGACAGGTGTTACGAAGCTCTTTCGTAACGCTGGGCGAAACAGATTTTTGACTCTCCCTTATTAGGTGTTGGACTCAGAGTTATCCAGAGGAATGAAAATCGAAATATGAACAGACGTTCTTTCATGGTCCCAGGATCTACACATTTTTTCTACTGAGCCGTTTATGCGACCTTCAAAAGTTAAAGCTTCTTCCAGGTATGACAGCGACGATGACGACAATCGTCTGGACGATAGTGGATCCCCGACGCTTGGAGATGACCGAAAGAAAGGGAATAGGTGAGTGAGCGGCCTGCCAGGCGTATGGATAATTCTTGATTGGATATGATCCAGTTCGCGCCCAAGTTGATTAGGCCATGAATCATGATATTGTATGATATTTAAACACACACAAACAAAAGTTTCGGGCCATGGCAATAGCCTAGAGAAAGTTAAACACCAGACAAAAAGGAAATGCGCAAAGACTACCACCTCCAGTCTTTCACAATGTACCTATGCCGGAGGAGTTAACTTGGGATACTGAGCAAGATAACAGTTCAGTAACGTCCTGACCTTCTTTATTGATTTCAACTTTCAAACTTTGTAAATGAAAGACAGCAAAACACATTGCACTGTCAGTTGTCCTTTAAAAGAGTATCCAAATCGGTGGAAAAGTCATTGAGAAAGGATAGTATTTTAAATTGCTTGCAGTCGCTGATGGAATCCTTAGTAACAAGACCAAAGGTTTCGATGGGATCCCAAAAATTCAATATCTGATCCAGACAACTGGGTCTTGTCTTAGCCAGATCCAGTCATCGCCAGACTCCTTGAACATTTTTACAATTAAAATTCAGAAACAGATTAAGGCCAAATAGCTAATCACCTGAGAAAACCAAGTTCAGATATGGATTCAGCATGTGTGTTTACCCCTATAAGTCATACATGTTTTGACGAAAACTTCCTGCCACTTCTGCCAATTTCCCGGTTCCGGCCGAACTCCAGAACTACTTGTCCGGCGAAAAAAGAAAGCTCAAAGACGAAATCAGGGTATCTTCTTTCCCCAGTAATGAACATCTAATCAACTTCAAATAAAAATTTAGCTTATAGCAAATTTTCCAATTCCAGCCGGATTCCGGTCGAACTATATATCCGGGTAAAATATGATTGTCATACAGGTACTCAGCATCTCTTCTTACCCCTAAATCGCTTATCTTATCAACTAGAATAAAACTTTTGACTTCCAACAGTTTTCCGGTTTTGGCCGGATTCCAGGCGAACTGAAATACTTGTCCGTCGAGAAATAGTTTTCACCATTGTCTTCAGCATGTCTTCCTACCTCTAAATCGAACATCTAATCAATTTCAAATAAAACTTTTACTTTCAACAAACTTTCCGGTTTTCGCCGGATTCCGGGCGAACTACTTGTCCGATGACAAAATGGTTTTCACCATCGTGTTCAGCATGTCTTCTTACCCCATAATCGACTATCACATTAGCTGTTTCTAAATATTTAGTTTGCCCCTTAATTTGAACCCCCTCGCCCACCCAAATATAGGGCTACAAAGCCCATCTACGAACTTGACTGGTCCGACGACCCAACGAATCCTCACACCAAGTTTCATCAAAATATCTCATTCCCTTCGAGAGTTATCGTGCTTACAGACGGACAACTTTTGCGATGTCATAGGTATCCCTCCACTTACGTTTTGGGATCCCAAAAACCAAAGAATCACAAAACAGATTGTAGTATTCTTTGTCCTGTAATCGGGCGTCGCATTCGGTTAAAGATTAGTTCTGATAAAACAGGATTAAGAAAATAATTGGAAACCTTGGTTGGAAGTAGAACACATTTTAGTTTCATTTGTCCTCTAAGAGAACACCCAATTTGGCTAAAGGACCCCTCTTGCTTATTTTGCCCTTTATAATATACTTAGCTCCCATATGGAATTATAAGCTTCTAAAATCCCCACCTTTCTCCATTGTTTCGTTTGGTAACTACGAATTTTTAGCGCTTCTTCGGCCTTGCCGGCTTTTCCCGTCACCCAACGAAAAGTTCGCCGGACTCTTCATTGTTCGCTGGCAACTCTTTCACACATAAGGATGTGATAATTTTCTGTTTATTACTTCTTTCATTTGCTTAGTTTTTGGGATCCCAAAAACGTAAGTGGAGGGATAGCTATGACATCGCAAAAATGTTGTCCGTCTGTCTGTCAGCACGATAACTCACGAAGGAATGAGATATTTTGATGAAACTTGGGTTGAGATTCATTGGGTCAAGGGTAAGGTCAAGTTCGTAGATGGGCTCTGTAGCCCTACATTTAGGGGTGGTAGAGGGGTTCAGATTAAGGGACAAACAAAATATTTGTAAACAGCTAATGTGATAGTCGATAATGGGGTAAGAAGGCATTCTGAGCACGATAGTGAAAACCATTTTCTCGCCGGATAAGTAGTTCGTCCGGAATCCGGCAAAACCGGAAAAATTGTTAAAAGTAAAAGTTTAGTTTGAAGTTGATTAAATTTTCCGTTTATGGGTAAAACGACATGTTGAACACGATGGTGAAAACCATTTTCTCGCAGAACAACTAGTTCGCCCGGATTCCGGCCAAAACTTGAAAATTTGTTAGCAAAAGTTTGATTAGATGACAGATTAAGGGGTAAGAAGAGAGGCTGAGTCTGTATATGACAATTGTTTTTTTTACCCGGACATATAATTAGTCCCGAATCCGGTTGTAACCGGATTTTTTTTAAGTCAAAGTTTTATTTACTTAGATGTTCTTTAAAGGGATAAGGAGATACGCTGGATTCGTTTCTGAATTTTCTTTTTTTGCTGGACTAGTAGTTCGCTCGGAATTCGAGCGAATTTTTTTCTGATTCATTTTATAGGGAAAAGATCATTTCTAGTAAGAGTTGTGCTTAAAGGGCCCCTCTTGCTTATTATGCCTTTTTTATTGCCCCTAGCTCCCTTATGGATTTATAAGCTTCTGAAATCCGGGACATTCGCCATTAGTTGCGTTTTTGCAGATACCATGGTATTTGATACCACGGTCTAAAGTCGTTTTTGTAGTTATCGTAGTATCTGATACCACGGTCAAAAGGCGTTTTTGCAGTTATCGTGGTATCTGGCCAGTTATCGTGGTATCTGATATTCAGATACCACGGTCCAACTGTGGTAACTGGTCATGGTATCTGAAAAAGTTATCTCACTTTCATCAATTTTTTCAAATTGTGGGGAAGAAGAATGGCACAGTGTTGTGACTGAATACCTGATTTTCTTTTGGGATGAGTTCGAAAAGCGCAATTCTGGCAATTGTCGTGTTTGCAGAGCCACCGTATATCAGATACCACGATAACTGCAAACACGACTAATTGCAGATTCAGTCATCGTGGTAACAGATACCATGGTATCTGCAAAAATGCAACTATTGTTTCGTCAAACACTTTTCGGCCCAGACGAGTTTTGTCTGTGGCGCAACGCAAACTTAGCCGGAAGCTTCAAAGTCCGCCGACAACTCTTTCAAACATACGAACTTGAGAAGCTTCATATTGATGATTTTCCGTTTGAAGACATGTAGGCTATCAGGCCTATCTTCTGTTTTCACTTCTTTTCTTTGTCCTGGTTCTCCCACTTTTTAACCACGGCGCTTTTCAGGCTGTGTAGAGTCGACAAGTGCTATGTAGAAAATCGCTAATTTAACGTGGCAAGTAAAGGTATTTTCGAAAACCGATATTTCTGAGCCATTTCAGCGTAACAAAAAGGAGCTGTGCTTTAAGAACTCCTTAGTAAAATCCTTAGTAAACAAAACAAAACAAAATATAGTGTCATTCGTCCTTCAAGAGTGTGTCCAATCCTGTTGAAAAGTCGTTGGATTTCAAAATGCTTGCAGTGCATCGTAGTATCCTTGTTAAAGAAAAATGAAAGAAAAAACTCCTTGTAGTGTCCTTTGTACTTTAAGAGGATATGTAACCCAGTTGGAAAGTCGTGTCTTATCTCTGTGACTCGGTCATTATCATTTCTCTGTCTTGTTAGTAACCAGTTTTAACTAGGCCATACAAGTTCGTAAGGTGTAAGAATCGACGTATAAGAATTCCATGGACTGAGAGATAATGACACTCGGCTCATTTTACCTTCGTTATTTTCAGTTAGGAACGGATAGAGGACGACGGGAAGTTTAAAACGGGGTGATTAATATGATGATGTAAGTGCAGAAAATGTCTCTTTTGCCTCTTTTGACAAAACGGGTCTTTCGCCCCGACTCCATAATGTGACTCCATAATATAGTTTCGTTGAGAGATTGAGGTACGTTCACCACGTAACAGCCCTTCGACGTGGCACACGTTCTGCATAAATTAATGAGTTTTCCGGAACTAGATTAGCTTCTTTTTCTCCGGTTTCTAATTAAAATGGCACCAGAATTCGCTGTTTCTGCTTGAAACCGAAGGTATGCGTTGCAAACTTTTCTTCCGCTGCAGTACGATGAGTAAAATATTAATTTCCCTCTGGTTCTTAATAGCCAAGTCTCTAGCCCCCTGGCTCATCTCCGGTCACCCTGTTTTCTTGGGATCCCAAAACGTAAGTGGAAGGATACCTATGACATCGCAAAAGTTGTCCGTCTGTCCCTCCGTCCGTCTGCTAGCACGATAACTCTCGAAGGGGTTGAGATATTTTGTTCAAATTTTTCATGATGACTGTTTGGGTCACAGTACAGGTCAAGTTCGAAGATGTGCTCTGTAGCTCTACATTTAGGGATGGGGGAGGGGTTTTAATTAAGGGGCAATTTAAAAAAAAAAATCTATTGAGATAGTTGATTTAGGGGTAAGGAGAAATGCTGAATCCGAATATGAAAGTTATTTTTTTGCCGGACAAGTATTTCACACGGAATCATGTGAAAACCGGACACAAAATTTGTCGACCAGTTTTCGGCTATTGCAGTCCTACCCCTTTATTCTCAAACTAGTATAGCTCTGCGCCTGGATGACGGCATTCATTTGTTTATTCTGTGTGACGTCGGAGAGATCTAGTGTAATTGAAGGTCGAACGCGTTGATATATAATGTTCAAGCGAGGATGTTGTTCAATGATAATTCACTGGTAAAGTACAGGTCAAGTTCTTAGATGGGTCCTTTAGTCCTATCTGTAGAGGCAGAGGAGGTGTTTCGAATTTTAAAACATGTATGTTTTATAAGCTAATAAGATATTGCCTGAGGGGGTAAGGAGGCCCGCTGAATCCATATCTGAACTTGGTTTTCTTGCTGGACAAATGGTTCATCACGAATTCGGCTGATACTGGAAATTTGGTTGAAGCTCAAACTCGGGTCTTCTGACGAAGACTGAATGGCGAAGACATGACCCAATTGTTTGAATCAAATGTTAGATTTTTGAGATCCCATCGAAACCTTTCGTCTTGTTGTTTATTATTATATCTATAGATATACGAGAAATGCAAGTTCGGCATCGTTGCTGTGAAATTCATTCTCAAATTAAGTTCTACTTACTCTCTTACTCAGCTTGGGTTTCGCGACCAAATCTTTTTTTTTGTCTTTGCGAGTGGCCCTAGTTGGTCCTAAGTTCAGTAAATAACTAAACATTTTCAGGCCTTCTGTCTTCTGTTCACACGCACAACCTAGGGTGATGTTTTTTTTTTTCTTTCGTTTGAATCAAATGTTAGATTTTGGGATCCAGTCGAAACCTTTGGTCTTGTTTGTTTAGTACGCCGAGATTTTCAACTTCCTTTTATTAGCGTAATGGAGCACCAGTGCGTATTTAGTAAAAACACATTCCTGATTTTTGGGTATCAACTTATAAACAGTTCATCTTTACGAGAATTTTTAACATCTTTGATTTTGATGATCTTTTTCTTGCTCTTAATTAGTTGGCATTTAGGAGAAGAATGTTTGATGCCTGAAATCTTGGCCGCGTTCTTACCATCGACCACAACAGAGCCTGTATTGGTTTGCATGAAGCAAAAGCTCAATTATATACAAAGGACCTCATCATTTAATTTTTGAATTTGATTTTGAATTAATTTTTTTTTATTTTGTCCGGAAGTCCGGGGGCCATTGGTCAAATCCAGCCTGGGGAGTATTTTTCTGTTACGGTTCACTTCTTACAAGCTTGTTAAACAAAAAGTTGTGTTCTTGTGGTTGGGACTTGGTTCGTCTCACGACACTATCGCCTCGATTTCTATCAAAGTGCGTTGATGAATTGCCAAATTTTGCAGTATGTCTGCCAGGCGTAAATCCGCCAGGTCGGTCCCCCACCAAGTTTCCCGTTTGTATATCTCTGAAGAGGACCATTGCCAAGAAGGGACGAAATATAGCTCTTATAGAATTCAGCTGACATATCTGTTTTGCACCATCAAATATTTAAATTTATTAAACTAGAAAGGACAGGCGGTGGTGTGCGGGGAAGCTAAGATGGGAGATTGACTACACCGTTAGAGTCACTCTGATCTGAGCTTCATTAATACCAGATTGTTTTCTTGTAGGCAGAACCATAGTGAAATCGAGAAGAGGAGACGGGATAAAATGAATCTGTACATTACCGAGTTGTCTCAGGTTGTTCCTCTGTGCGTCACCATGTCACATAAGCTGGATAAGCTGACAGTGCTGCGAATGGCAGTTCAACATCTAAAGACCATCCGGGGGTCAATCCACAGTTACACGGAGGGGGACTACAAGCCTTCCTTTCTCTCGGATGAGGAGCTGAAAAAGCTAATACTGCAGGTGAGAATAAACAATGTACTGCGTCAGCGTCTATAAAAAGGCTCGCGTCTGCATCTCGTGGACAGGGGTTGCCAAATCAAAAATATTTAGAGAGTGACTTTTGGCCCAAAACAGAGAGTGAATTGGTAGTGAGTTTATTTTCATGAAATGTTCACTTTTGGTCGGAATCGCCTCTGTAAACATTACACATCTTAACTTTACTTTCATGACTTGAAATAGTCACTTCTGGTCGCAATCCCTGCTGCAAAAATTACACATTTGGTAATTTTCTGAAATATAGTGACGTTTATGTCCTACGTAGAAAAAGAGTGACAAAAACAAAATAGAGTGACGATTCACACTATCGTGCGATAAGTGGCAGCCCTGGTAGTGGAGCCCTTCGAAATAAATCGTTTCGACTACAGTTATGTAGAGTTTAAAGCTTTTTGTGCGCAGCTGTCATAAATGATCATATTCCGCCGCTGTCACCCTCTGTACGCTCGGTTCAGAACAAAGCGAGAGACATGGCGCGACGTTGAGTTGTGGGCTACCCACCTAATGGACTGAGTACACTATCGTGTGTGTGAGGAGCGCTAGTTTCTCAAAGAATGGTTAGCACGCTGAAGTGAAAAGCGAAGGGTCGCAGGTTCGAGACTCGGTGTTGCCAACCGTTTGATTTCGGGCGGGGTCAGTTACTTGATCCTTTAGGGTAAGCCAATGTCCACCCAGCTTGGTGCCTGGAGAAATCTGGGTAAGGTAAGAGGAAGGGTGGGCGAAAGCACTAGCATGGGCTGAGGGCTGAGTATTGGATACGCACCGCCCACACTGGCAGAAGTTTCATAACAGAAAACTAGAGGATGCCCGGTTTCAACAGATAATGCGTAACAGATAACACTTCGGGTGTTATTCGTTGTGTTTGAAAATGTATGCATGAAATGTTATGCACAGCAAGCTTTGTTAATAAGAGCAAAAAAAGCGTCTACTGACTTTACTCCTTATCGTCATGATGTCAGAAAACTGAGCAGATACGTTTTGGCGGTTTTTGGTTCTTCCTGATGGCAACGCTTATTATGCATAACGTTTTGAAACACAACAGATAACATCCGAAGTGTTATCTGGCACGCAATATCTGTTGAAACCGCGCATCCTCGTGTTATCTGTTATGAAACTTCTGACAGTGCAGTGTGTCCTGACGAGACCAGAGCAAAATAACTCAAGAGAGGACCGCGCAAACTTTGAAAAAGTGACACACAGTCAAATCGCAGCAACACTGGCTCCACTAGCGGATACGAACATCCCTACCGAAACTCAACCAATCGCAGAGCAGAATTATTTTGCTCTGACCAATCGTTAACGAGCGCTGGCTAGAATCTACGTCCGCCACTGCATGCAAACAAAGCGACGGAGGCCCATTCTTGGTGCAATGGAAGGATAGGTCTTCGCCGTACTCTCTAGAGTTATTTGCTCTGGACGAGGCTAACCATGAACAAGTAGGGTGAGCTTTTCTGATGGTGCAACACGAATAAGTCAGCTACATTTTATTAGAGCTATATTTCGGCCCTTCTTGGCAAGGGTCCTCTTCAGCTTTGTTCGAGGAGTACACAATAATACCCTTTGCCATTGCCCTTTGTCCTTTAAGTGAAACTAATCACTAGAGTTGTTCTTCTGTTAAAATTTGATAGGTTAACCCCTTCTCCACGCTTCATCTGTTTACCTAAGGAAATGCTCATGTTCACGCTGCTTCGGGGCCAACAGACCATCAGGATTTCTCATACGGATTTTCTACACTTCCATCGTCATGTGGAAAAATCTCTTACGTATGGAATTGATGATGGGGCCACAGATCCTGGCTGGGATTCCGGTCCCCGAAACCACTCGCCCGACAACCGCCCGACTCCAGTCGTATACGATTCGTTCGCAGTTCGCCTATTTGTCTAATAATATGCTTCAGGGAAGTTTGGTTGTTGAGACCGCTCGCTGCTACTTTTCGCAGATCTCTGTAAACAGGATCATGGATCAGTCTAAAGTGGGTCAATTATGGAAAGTAATATTTACCTCTTTTCTATTCTAGTCTGCTGATGGGTTTCTGTTTGTCGTCGATTGTGATCGAGGTCGGATATTGTACATGTCCGAGTCTGTCTCTCAGGTCTTGAATTACTCTCAGGTAAGCTGTGTGGTTTGCTTGTTCGTTTTCCGTCACTGATAGATAACATAGGATGTTCAGTTTCAACAGATAATACTTAGGATGTTAGTTGCTTGTTTTTTATGAAAATTTTATGCATAACAAGCAATGCCAGGAAGAATCGAAAAACATCTGCTGACTTTTCCGATATCAGAAATTCATGATGACAAACAAAAAAGTCAGCAGATGTTTTTCAGCAGTGTTTCCCACTTTCTTAGAAACAAGAGCTGTAAGCTCATATGGCACTTGTAACTGTATGCATCCTTTGTACTTTTAATCCTTTGATAAAAAGTAACAGTTAAGTTAATTTTAAGGGAGCTGGAACTTCATTTGTAAGCAAAATCCTTGAGGCAAAAATGATGTTGGGCTCATGGGGATCATGAAAATGTATATTTCGGTTAAAAGTATTTTTCTTACTATGAGGTCAAGATTGGTACTTTAAGTAACAGTCGAATTTGGATAGTGGCGGTTTCTAAGCCAATCTTGTCAAATCTCTAATATTCGAGCCAAGTTGCATCGTCCTAGCACATCTGGAAGTACCTTAACTCGTGATAACCGGAATTCTGCCCCCCCCTAAAACTCCCCCAAAGTCGCCGGAGCAAACCCAGATCCGAAAAAGATTTACCCAGAGCATCTGTTTGATATTCCCACAAAGTTCCATCCCGGTCTTTCCAGTATAAGCCGGTCACGTATTTCCCGGTCCCCCCCCCCCCCCAACTGTTATTGGATCAGGTCCGGACATGAAAATGATCACCTGAGACATGTCCTCTGTTTAATTATTAAATTTCACTCATATCCAACTACCCGTTCCAAAGTTACGCGTGACTCAATATTCCTGATTCCCCCTTCCTCCACTCCCCCCACGAGTATCGGATCGAGTAAGTTTTTATTTACAAGTCAGTTTGATTGGATCTCTGATATGCCTCCCAAGTTTCGTCGTGCAAATCCCCAAAACTGACATCGCGGGGATTCAGGGACCCCCCCCCCCCCCCAAGGGTCCGGATCCAGTCCAGTTCTGTAAACGATTTATTTGGGGCAGATGTTTTTTCTTCCCAGCAAGTTTCACTCCGATCTCTCCATTCTAACCGGTTCTAGAGATTTCCGGTCTACCCACCAGCGATATTTCGGCCCTTCTTGGCAAGGGTCCTCGTCAGGGTTTCAATCCTCTGGTTCAACTTCGGGGAAGGAAAGCCACAGACGAGACAGCCTGACGAGGACCCTTGCCAAGAAGGGCCGAAATACCGCTGATGAAGAATCATAGCTGACGTATCCGTTTTAAACATTGTTTGAATATACTTCAGACTGGATTTGCTCTGGACTTGGTATCCTATAAAGCTGGCTCACTGGAATGGTTATTGAAAAACAAGAATTCTTTTTTTTCCATTTTTAAATTTCAGTCCAATGCTTTTCTTTTGTGTTTGACAGTAGAGCAACTAGGCTACTGTGTTTGTAGGCTTAGTCAGCTGCTTTATATTCGAATAGTGTTGTTTAAAATTTGTATACTCACTTTTCAGTTTTAAAGGAATTGAGGAAATGATAACAAAATCCGAGATACGGCAATCTTTACTTAAACCATTTTACCTCTTCCAGGCAGATCTCCTAGGCCAAAGTTGGTTCGACATCCTCCATCCAAAAGACGTAGCCAAGGTGAAAGAACAGCTGTCGTCTTCAGACCTCAGTCCTAGAGAACGGCTGATAGACTCTAAAAGTAAGTCAGTTCCAAAACGGTCTTTGCACATTATTGGGCGGGAAGGAAAGCTCCCCAATAGGTATCTTCTTAAAAAGTAGACCTCACAACGCTTGAGGAAGGAGATTAACGCTGTGCTAGAATTACGGAGCTGAGCTTTTTCTTACCCCAGGTTCCGTGATCATTTGCAACCCACTTATGATCTTCCAAGAAATAGACCCCCCCCCCCCCCGGGAACAATCCTAGAAAGTCTCCAAATTGACAACATTAATTTGTACTCACGAAAGATACCAGAAATGCTTCGTTCCATCTTTCGTGGCACTTTTTGGTCCCTGAAGACCAGGGGCGTCACGACTGGGGGGGGGGGAGGGACGCCCCCCCCCCCCCAATGCTGTTGGCCAGTCGGTAAAAAATAACCAGGTCGGCGCTAAGCGCCGCGATTTTTCGTCAAAACAGTTGATTTTTTTTTTTTTCATGAAAACAGTCGGTTTTGCTGAAAATTGGTTGATTTTTCGTCAAAATAGTCGGTTTTTCTGAAAATCAGTGAATTTTTTTGAAAATCCGTCGATTTTTTTTCAAAAATGTAATTTTCGTTGTTGAAAACAGTCGTTTTTCTGCAGAAAAAGTATGTAAAAATTACCAGCCAGTCGGTAAGTGCCTCGTCCCCTCCCCAAACATTTTGGCTAGTAATGCCTCTGCTCAAGACTGAACATGAATTTGTTTTCTTCCATTTGAGTTCATACAGTTTTGTTATGTTTGAATTGTATATGTACTGATATCTGTAAATCTGCTGTAAATGTGAACTGATAGTGTTTTTGGGATCCCAAAACGTAAGTGGAGGGATACCTATGACATCGCAAAAATGTCCGTCTGTCTGTAAGCACGCTAACTCTCGAAGGGAATGAGATATTTTGATGAAACTTCGTGTGGGGATTCTTTGGCTCAAGGGTAAGGTCAGGCTCGTAGATGGACTCTTTAGCTCTGCATTTAGGGGTGGGGGAGGGGGTTCCAAATTAAGGGGAAAACAAAAAATATTTTTAAAAGCTATTAAGATAGTTGATTTAGGGGTAAAGAGACATGTTGAATCCGAATATGAAAGTTATTTTCTTGCCGGACAAGTAGTTCGCCCGGAATCCGGTGAAAACCGGACACAAAACTTGTCGACCAATTGTCGGCTATAGCGGTCCTACCCCTTTATTCTCAAATGAATATAGCTCTGCGCACGTGTTATCTCTGCGCACATTTAGGCTAACAATCATTGGCTTATGCTGTGGAGGTCGGAGAGAACTGTGAAATCGGAGGTCGAAGGGGTTCTCTAAGGTTTTATACAGACGCGAAACTCGCGAAAGGGACATGGAGTGAATGTGTTCATTTTAAAGCGGGTTTCGAAAGGGAGGAGTTGAAACTATTAATTGGTATGCGTGCTGATATTTTACCGCTGGTAGATAGGAGGAGTTACACGAGTAGGCCGATTGGGAGAACTGGTCCTTACTTCTGCCCGATGTGTGGAGATATGAATGTATGTGTGCGACATCTTTGGTGTGATTGTACGGAATTGAATGATTTGAGAAGTGAAATATTTGGAGTAAACGAGTGTGATCAGGACTGGATGGAGCAAATGTTTAAGAGCGAGTGTTATGGTACTATAGAGAAAGTGGGTAGATTCCTCAAGCTGTCAACGATTCATAGAGATCAGTTTTTATAGTTTTACTGGTAGTTACAAATAGGTTTGTTATTGTGTTTCCGTTTGTTTGTATTGCCATGACCCTTGGGTTTTTAAGGTAATAAATATCTTATCTTATATAATGTTCAAACGAAGAAATAAGGTTGTTCTAGCGAAGATGTTGTTCAATGAGGATTCACTGGGAAAGTACAGGTCAAGTTCTTATCTTTAGAGGCAGAGGAGGGGTTTCGAATTTACGGTAAAAACATATATGTTTTATAAGCTAATAAAATATTCGTTGAGGGGGTAAGGAGGTCCGCTGAATCCATATCTGAATTTAGTTTTTTTGCTGGACAAATGGTGCATCATTTATTGGGCTGAAACTGGGAATTTGGTTGAAGCTCAAAGTTGTTTTGAAATCAATTAGAGATTCGGTATCGGGCTAGAAGACATACGAAATCCATTTTTGAACTCAATCTTAACAGTACAAATATTCAGGGAATCTGACGAAGACTGAAAAGCGAAGACATGACCCAATTGTTTGAATCAAATGTTAGATTTTGAGATCCCATCGAAACCTTTGGTCTTGTTTTTATCATTATATCTATAGATAGACGAGAAATCTATAGATAGTTCGGCATCATTGCTGTGAAATTCATTTTCAAATTAAGTTCTACTTACTCTCTTACTCAGCTTGGGTTTCGCGACCAATTTTTTCGGTGTTTGCTAGTGGCCCTAGTTGGTCCTAAGTTCAGTAAATAAATAAACATTATTTATTTATTTATGACCCGCTTTTTGCGTAACAGCGGAGTATGATAAACAGTATTATCAGGCCTTCTGTCTTCTGTTCACACGCACAACCTAGGGTGATGTTTTTTTTTTTTTTTTTTTTTTTTTTTTTTTTTTGCAGACCTATCAGGGTTGTAGCCATGGTAGCCGGTAGGGTTCTTATAGCAAACCCCTCCAATGGAGGATGTTCTTGCATGGAGGGATTCCATGCAATAAAATCATTGTTGTACATGTGTCCATCCGATAACATTTTTGCCGCAAACCTGTCAGTTGATAACATTTTTTCTCACTCTAACTCATGCGATCATATTTTTTTGTACGGTAGAGTTACGACGACAGTTTTACGATTAATACAATACATAAACAAAAAAAGCTTACTGACACCTTAAGAGCAAATCGCGGCGATGAATGAGATTTTTCAATCGCAGCGATAGAAGATTTTTATCGCCTGGATGTTCACATTGAATTTTCGTTGGTAATAGAATTTAACGTGAAATGTTGCTGTTGCGTGCATAAAATCGTACTGTCGCCCGATTGAAGTTGAATTTTCCCAACATTGAAAGTCGCTTGACGAAGCAACCGAAATCGCCGATTTTGGCGACGAAAATCTTGGCGATGGCCGATATCGCCTCAGTGTGAACGTCTGTGTGAACCTGGGGTAAATAGTACGGGGATCCGTTAACAATCATCGATATGACACGAAATAGTTAATTTTTTTATTTATTGCGTTCCTTACCGTTTAGTTCATTTGGGGCTAACGCAGCGTCATGTTGTCTTAAGCAATGCCTCGGCACCTAGCAATGCTCAACAGACATTTCATATGGGGGGGGGGGGGGGGGGGGACTTTGTAAGGAATCATATCACCTTGGCAGCAAGTAAATACTTTTCCTTGGTGGACTACTCGTCAGGGAGTTCAAGTTCGCGGTAACCTAGTAACTTGAGAAGTGTGCAAATTGAGTTCGTATTTGACAACGCAAAACAAAAGAGAATTTGAGTTCAGTTGCAACTGAAGGCTACGCTCCATTAACCGGAATCTTGCTTAAAGTGTCACCGAATAGAGAATCGAAATATGAAATTATAGTGAATAATCACTTATTCAGTTGAACGAGATTGAAAACCAGTTGAAAATACGTTAGCCCATTGCTCCGCTATTTCCAGATAACGATAACGTTTTTTTATTTATATGAAAGATCTTGTAAACTCATGGTAGCCCTATGCAACTTCAAATATTATTTTACAGCCACAGAGCGTGTTCTTCCACCCTTCTAACAACAGTAACCATCAGTTTCTATTTTTGTTCCGACCTCGTGAAAAGTTACTACGCTGACCATTCCAGTCTTTTGGAAATTGTAACTAATATTAAGTATTTGCTCACCACGTTCGGGAGCGTAGTAAGCGTGGTAACTAAGAATCTCTGAGACGTGATAGGCCCGATTAGCTCATGGCATGATATTTCGCCTGAAAATAGAAAAATGTTCCAGCCTTGACGCCAAGAACCTAAAATTCGTGACGTAAGTAGGGTGGAACACGCCCATAGTAACGTCTGGGGAATGACTGTACCATTAGTTGGTAAATTGTAAATAGACACAGAACTCAGAATTTCAAAATAATCACAGATTTGCACATATACACTTTACAGGCACATTTTAATATTCGTTATTTTAGTTGCATTTGTATGTCGTCCAATCCGCATCGTTCTTCTGGTTTTTAGTTACATGTCCGTGTATGTTTTGTTGGTTCAGCATCGTTTTTCTGTTGGTATTGTGTTGGATCTTATGATTTAGTTTTGTCTTTTTTTGCTGAGGACGGTTTGCCGGAAGTGCAGCCGAAACATCCGAATTTATATTTATCCCTCGCACATCGTCTTAAAGGGATAACTAGCGGATCTATTCGGTTTTCTATTTCTTTCGTAATGGTCAGCTTGGCTCCAACCCTATATTTGAATTTGGTCTTGTCGGGACACCGTCAATATTCCCAACGTCACTAGGAAAGCGTATTGTAAAATAAATAAATAAAATAGCCTACAAAAATAAGTTAGCTTTCAAGTTAAACTTATGTATTAACAAGATATATTATCAAAATAGTTCAAAGTACGGTACAAAGTAATATGGACATTAATTAAACAAAAATTGACAACACTAAAATGAATTCCACTAAAGTCATTAACTGAAACGTTTGACGAGATGACGAGACAAATAAAAGAATAAGCTAATGGTTCAGTTATGACATTTCGTAATATTAAGACATAGAAGTCTATACCATTTGTTGTTAGCAGTTGCAACGCAGCAAAGTTGGTGTCGGTTTTAGTGTCGACCTGTTCACTGTTATGCCACGTTCAAATAAGCATACCTCTAAAGTGCAGATACCGTGGTATCTGCTACCATGTTTGCTGTGCAAAAAGGACAGTCACCGAATTCGCACTTTTAGAAATCACTCTAACCAACGCCCTTGTGTTGGTGAGGATGAAAGTGAGATGACTTTTTGGGATCCCAAAACGTAAGTGGAGGGATACCTATGACTTCGTAAAAGTTGTCCGTCTGTCCATCTGTCAGCACGATAATTCTTGTTGAGATATTTTGTTCAGACTTGGTGTGAGGATGCTTTGGGTCAAAGTACAGGTCAAGTACGTTGATAGACTCTGTAGCCATATATCTAGGAGTGAGGGAGGCGTTTCAGATTAAGGGGCAAAAAATATCTTGAAAAATCTAATTAGATCGACGATTTGGTGGTAACGAAACTTGTTTTCTTTCCGGACAATTAGTTCGCTCGAACTCCGGCCGAAACAGGAAAAATTGTAAAATATAAAAAGCTTTGCGTACAGTTGATTAGAGGCTTGATTTATGGAATATGAGACATGCTGAATTCGTTTTCCACTTTATTTTTGTGTCTAAAAACTTAGTCCGCTCTGCTATAGTTTAAATAGTATGCTACTTAGATTTGGATAAAGTCGATGTTTGTTTTTGTACCACAAGCAGCGTGACTATGTTACTTCTCAATCTGTTTCCAATTGGAAGGTCCACGGTTCATTCTCGGTCAGCTCTGTTCCTCTTCTGGTGTGTGTTGAGGTTTTTGTTTTGAAAAGCTTCCGTCAAAACTTGGAGTTTGGGTAGCTCTCAATTAATTGATCAAGAGTTACATAATATCAATAGTAGGTTACTTTTGCATCTTGAATCGATCTGTCACCTTGGTCGATACGACTGATGGAATCTGGTGAAAACTTGAAATTTTATATGCAATCTGTTGTGTTTTCATTGGGTGTCTGGAGTTTCGATTCAGTGGTAAGAATCCATAGATGTTATTTTTTCTCCGTTTTCCTACGAGTCGCTAGGTCGTGCGGGTTAATTTTTAATCTTCGGCCTGAAAGCAGTGGATAACATCGTGCGCTGGTTGGGCCCTGTTGTCTGTGATTTTTTAGAGCGATCAGGAAACATCCAAAAGGGTAACACTTGCATCTTGAATTTTGAACTTCTCCGTCAATGTATGGTTATGACATAAATTCGATAAGTCGAGTAGGTGATTTGCATATTTAAAATAACATGATCTCATCTTTTTAATCCTTCTTTCGCAGAACATGAGTGACTCCAGAACGAAATAGTATAGAAGGAGGGCAGAAGGTGCTGTAAAAATTTCCCAAAGCTTCACGATTGTAGCGCCCCCGGTTGGGGACGATACACCCATAGGCGCTAAGGATGATTTATAAACCTCTTGAACAACCGAAGAGCAAAATTTTGACAATGAAGATTCGAATGTTATGCCGAGCCACCGTATAGAGTCTGTTGATTTGACGATGAACGATCCAAGAGAGATAGAAACTTTTGATGCATTCCAACCGTTTGACGAAGGGTTGAAATGCATGTACTCACATTTTGACAGGTTAACTGCAAGGCTGACATTTTTTATGGCACTTGCTTACCGGCCAAGTGCCATATACCGATCACTTTTCCGTCGGTCGGTCGGTCAGTCAGGTTTTTGCGAGTTAGGGTACTTCCAGATGAGCTAGGACTATGAAACTTGGCAGGCGTATCAGGGACCCGATCAAAGTAACCTGGAAATAGTCAGTTTCCCGATCTGACCATCTGGGGGGAATTGGAGGGCGGGGGAATCCTGAGAATTGAGTACTTTCTGTCAAACCCCTACCCCTTTCTTCACACTAGTATAGCTCTGCACGTAGATGACGTCATTCTCTGCTTATAGCTAGCGTTGGCGGAGAGAGCATATCAGGGACCCAACCAAACCAACCTGGAAATAATCAGTTTCCCGATCCGACTATCTGGGGGGGGGGGAGTGGAGGGCGGGGGAATCCTGAATGTTGAGTGGTGTGTAACTTTCGAACGGGTGATCGGACTGGAATGAAACTTAATACCTGAATAAATGACATATCTCTGATGTTTCATTTGAAGTCCGGACCGGATTCGACAGCTATGGGGGAGTTGAGGGGGGGGGGGGGAAGACCGGAAATCCTGGGAAACGGTTAGAATGGACGGATCGGAGTGAAACTTGCTGCGAATAACAAGCATCTGCTCCAGATAAATCTTTTACACATTTGGACTGGATCTGGACTAGGCATGGGCAATGTTCCTGTTTTCTGTTTCTGTTTGTGTTTTTTTCCTCCTGTTTTACTGTTTACTGGTTTCTGTTTCAGGGACCCAAACATAAACAGAACAGCTGTTTTGAAGGCAGCTGTTTTTTTTCTCACCTGTTCTGTTCTGTTTTGGTGTGTCCTGTTTTGCCCTGTTCCTGTTTTTTTTTTACCTGTTTAAACAGCCAAATCTGTTTTTTGGGGGCAACCCGCCTTATCAGTACAGCAGTCAACCTTACCATTACCCACTCGGAATGTGAGTGCGATGACGTCTATGAAAAATACTGAGCAAGAACCAAGCAATAGTAGGAACAACAGAAACAAATTAAATATTTCTTCTTATTTATTCGAAATCGTGAAAAAAATGGGAACTTCAGATACCGTAAATATTTATTCAGCCCAAGCTGACGGCGAATCACACTTAACCGAGCTAAATCGATACGTATTTGATGGTGCGATACGTAGTCAGCTAAGTCTTAGACTACTGGTGCAGCATTCCGACCCTTCGTGGCAGCAGCCGTCTTCGGGTCCAATCGGAACAAGTGCGCAAGCGCTCAAACGTGATGTGTAAAAGTGGAACGTATATCATATATTGTGTACGAACAGCCTAATAATCATTCGCCCTTGGCTTTTAATTCATTGGTCAATATGGGCCCAGTTGCCAGCGTTTGGATGGGGTGGGGGTATCACCGAAGGATACATCTAGACCCCAATGTTAACACGTATTCCGAATCTCACCTTGACACCAGTCATGGTTAGCAAGTTTTCGAAGTTGACCCATTCCACTTGCCTCTGAACCGGAAGGGGGGGTGGGGGTCCAAAGACTCATCTGGACAATGATATTCACGCATTCCAAATTTCACCTTAGTGCTAGTCATGTTTAGTAAGTTTGCGAATTTGGTCACGTAATATACTCTGGGCAATCCGGGCCCAGTTGCACATAATTCGCAAAAAGGTGGTAAGCCTTTAAAATTTAACTGAAAAGCTAACTAATTTTTTTGTCCTTTAGTTAAATATACTGAATTATATGGGTTCTGCAAAGGGAATTTTTATTTATCTGCTCTAGTTATGACGTTCAGAATATGTGCGGCCGTCCCCACAACGTGAATTACACTATGACGCGGGAAATTTTAATCTAAACACAAACGCGGCTTTTCAGTGGGCAGTGGTGAGGTTGGTGAAGATGCTTAGTGCCGGAAAAAAAAATCCTAAATCTTTCTCATAGGTGCATACAACAAAAATACAAGCGCATAGAGGTACCACAACTCACACGGAAATTCCACTATTTGAAAATCGAGTATTCGTGAATAACGGAACAACGAAGTAACGCACTTTCAGCGGCTCTTCAAGCTAGGGGGGGGGGGGGGGGTTGAATCCCCAAAAGGTACAACTAGACCCCAAGGCCCACGACAGCAAGTTTCAAATTAGTATATGTCATGGTTGACGAGATAAGAATGACAAAATAAAACGCTGAAAACCGAGAATGGAAAACCGGCTATCACTGCCGCTAGAGTGGAGTGTTCATAAATGAACTTTCGCTAAAACCGAACATGTGATCACCAAGAAGGTCGCACATGACGTATAATCTACGCAGCAAAGGTAAATGTGATTTCAAAAGACTAGTACTCTAACTCAAAAAGTAAAAAGGTTAGATCTAGCATAGCGACATCAAAACATCCCCACCGGTTCATGATGCAAACAAACGATCAGAATCGGTGGTTCGCGACTGGAATTCCTGACAGTATTTTTGGCACAACATAAGTTCTATACGGGAAAGTTGAGATTTGTTCAACTTGATGATGAAAGTGAACCTCCGTTTCACTGATTTTCGTAGAATAGTAGACTCACATTCAGCCGAGAAATCCGCGCGTTTTGAGCCTAGTATGGCCATGCTCAAAAGAAACCACTAAGGAAAAGCTATTCGGTATTCTGGTTGAACATGCATCCCTCGCGACCACCCCTCACAGAAAAAAAGGACCATCATCACCAACCACTGTCACGAAGTGAAGCTTGCTTAACTTTGAGTTTGTATGATCCGTACACTTTAGTTTATTACCAATCACTATGACAAACAATCCAACTGGAAAGGATGCGAAAGTTTTTGTTCAAGTTTAACTGAAAAGCCAACTTATTTACATGTCATTTAGCTGAATCCACTAAATTATTTGGATTCTTCATTTTCCACTATCTGCTCCAGTAATGACGTTCAGAATATCCACGGCCGCCTCCACAACGAACATTCTACTATGTCGCGGGAAATTTTAATCTCAACACAAACGCGGCTTTTCAATGGGCAGTGGTGAGATTGGTGATGATTGCTTAGTGCCTTAACAAAAAAAAATCATAAATCTTTCTCGTAAGGAATACAACAAAAATACAAGCGCATAGAGGTACCTCAAATTACACGGAAATTTCACTATTTGAAAACGGACTATTCGTGAATAGCGGAAGAAAGTAACGCATTTTCAGCGGGTCTTCAAGCCAATTTAAGCGAAAAAGTTATGGGTATCTAGATTGTCATATCCCAGCCCTTTTCTGTTAAACTTTAAGACAAACGAAACATGGCTAATTTTCCATCGGGAGAAAGTGTGATTCATTGGTATAGGCAGCTGGAGTTCTAGACCAAGTTGTTCCATGAAAAGAACTCGAATAAAGGCATCTGTACGGTGCAAGGAAGAACTATTTAAGATACTTCTTGGTATAGGGCAAACAGGTGAACTGTACCAAAAAAAATAGTAAAAAATAGGGGAAATCAAATAATAAAAAAACACCTGTTTTAAACAGCCGGTTCTGTTTTTTTTGCCTGTTTAACAGCTGTTTCTGTTTTCGAAGTCATCATTTCTGTTAAAACAGAACAGGACCTGTTTTCAAGTTTCCTGTTTTCTTTCTGTTTCTGTTCTTATGTGACCCGTTTCTGCCTGTTCCTGTTTGAATGAAAAAAAACAGAACAGTACCCATGCCTAATCCGGATACTTGGGGAGGGGGGTGGGGTGGAGGGGAGTTTCCCGGAATTCCGGTGATGGCGGTTGTGGGGAATTTCACGACGAAACTTGGGAGGCGTATGAGGGACCCGATCAAACTGACTTGTAAATAAAAATTTACTCGATCCGATAATAATGGAGGGGGGGGGGGGCAGAGGGAGTGGAAATCCGGAATATTGAGTCATGCGTAACTTTGGAACGGGTGATCGGATTTGTGTGAAGTTTTGTAATTGAACAGAGGACATGTCTCTGGTGATCTTGTGTATGTCCGGACACGATCCTACAACAACTGGGGGGAGGGAAGGAATACGTGACCGGCGTAGACTGGATAGATCGGGATGGAACTTTGTGGGAATAACAAACAGATGCTCAGGATAAATCATTTACAGAACCGGATAGGCTCTGGCGACTGTGGGGGGAATTCCGGTGATTGTGAGTAAAGGTACTTCCAGATTTGGTAGGACGATGAAACTTGGCTGGAATATCAGAAATTCGATAAGATTGGCTTAGAAATCGCCACTTGCCAAATCCGACCATTCCTTAAAGTACCAACCATGACCGCAAATCAAGAAAAATACTTTTAAGCAAAATATGTATTTTCATGATCCTCATGAGCCCATTATCTTTTTTGCCTCAAGGGTTTTGCTTACAAATGAAGTCCTAGCTCCCTTAAAGTGCGCATCTTCAACGTAAGGTCGAAAATTACTTTTTATCAAACGATACATTTCAACCCATGATCATTTGTGCCACAAGGGTTTTGCTAGCACTCTTAAAGTGCGCATTTTAACCGAAAAGTGGAAACAAAAATACTTTTGATATCAATGATCCCTAAGAGCCTGCTATCGTTTTTGCCTCCAGGGTTTTGCTTACAGATGAATTTATAGCGCCTTTAAAGTTCGTATCATTACAGCCTAGTTCAACAATAAAATACCCTTTTCTCAAGCTCCCTTAAAGTGCGCATCTGAACCGCACAGTCGAAAAGTACTTTTTATCAAGCAATACATCTCAACCCGTGCAAGAGCCATATGAGCATACATCTCATTTTGTTAGTGTGGATCGGCTACGGCTTACTAAGAGCAAGTTGTCAGCGTAGGCTATGTAGCTGAAGGCATGGTCCTTATAAAAGTAAGCAGGATGCAAAGAATCGAGACAAGAAGATATGGCCGATTTGAAGGTGTAGGGAGATCAGATTGGCGAACAGCAGTTCGGACATGAATAATCTCTGAAAAGCTACCTTGCCATTTGAACCTTACTGAAGAATGACCATACCAAAATTTTAACAGATAGACAACGGACAACAATGCGTTATATTGTCAAAAGCACCAGCTATATCTATATAACATATATGTATATGTTCAATAAATAACATGTTTACTGAATCTAGTGAAGACTTGAAATCTATAAGACCTGATAATGTGGACGAAGGAGTCCTATAAATATTCCTCTTTGGGATCCCATCGAAACCTTTGGTCTGGTTCAGATAGCACTGTAACCGGCCAGACATCGGTAACTGCAAAAACGCAACTGTTATTGGCAGCAGGGCCCAACCAGCGCACGACGTTCTCCACTTCTTCCTGGCCGAAGATGAAAAATTAAGTGTCTTGTTCTGCGTGTTTATTTGTTTTATTTATTTCTTTCACTTACACCGCTTTTTCAAAATGGTGGGTTATAAATATATTACTCACTTACTTATATTCTCATAACGTTCGTTTAGCCGGGATGCAGCCGTAAGGAGGCGATTATATTCCAGATCTGTTTACATCTTCGTTTTAGCAATGTTACCGGTGAAGACAGAAATACAGCAGAACAGCTTACACCGGCTATGCCCCGGCGCTCGGCGTTCATTTTTCTGCCGGATGCGGTGTAAAGTCTCTACGTTGGTCAAAGAAGAAGCTGATTCGTCAACGGGATGCTCCAGCACCAGCCGGCAACGGAAGGCATATAATTTAAATAGGGGTGAGTAAGGTCCGTTAGCTTACGGTGGGTGCAAACACGAGAAGCAATCTGAAAGTCGTTTGAAGATGAAAAAAAACGGCTAAACAAAAGTTCAACTCTCCCAAAGATGTGTCCTTCCGTCAGAGCTTACGTCTACTGTGGTTTCAAAACGACCCCACACCCCACCCACCTACCCAATGAAAGCTCTGCTCTGTCCCTGTTTTACAACTTTAACGTTTCCGAAAAAAAATTAAAGGAACCGTCGTGTCTACAATGCCAATCCAAACTTAGGCTACTTCCGTAACTTCATCCATTAACTCTAAAGCCTGGAGGCACAAATTTCGCATTTTTATGGCACTTGCGCTTCGGCCAAGTACCACATAGCGATCACAATTTCTGTCCGTCCGTCGGTCTGTCTGTCGGTCTGTGCAGGTTTTGCTACTTCGGGCACTTCCAGATAAGCTAGGACGATGAATTTTGGCAGGCATATCGGGGACAAAGATTAAGTTGGAAATAGTAACTTTACCGATCTGACCGTCGTGGGGGGAGTGGATGGAGGGGAATCCGGAATCTAGAGTTATTTATAACGTTTGAACGGGTTATCGGATCTTAATGAAACTTGATATTTGGAAAGATCCCGTGTTTCCGATGACCCGCTTAAAATTCGGACCGGATCCAGAGACTTTGGGGGGGAGCTGGAGGGGCGGAACCGGAAATCTTGGAAAACCATTAGAGTGGAGGGATCGGGATGAAACTTGGTGGTAAGAACAGCAGTCCTAGATACATCGTTAAGGTAAGGTAAGGTACAATTTTAATGGCAAAAATAAATAAACCTGGTGTTTCTTAAAAGCATCAGACATGCCAGTGGCATAAAAAACGACGCTTCACTAATTCTGATGGGATTTAAAAAATTATTAATACAATTCTAGCCTAAACTATTGTAAAGAAAAAACAAACGAACAACTATCACACATCAACACTAAAATTTAAGGACAACACGAGAATTTACGACAACAGACATATGACTAAAGAAAAAATGAAAAATAAAAAAGGTTTGCGACATGGGTCTGATCTTCCTCCAAGCACAAACAAAAATGAATCGATTAAATCAGATAGAAGAAATATAATTGCTAGATAACATAAATCTTTTTAGAGCTCTTTTAAATACTTTCCTATCTTCGGACACCCTGACAGTTTCGTTGACATAACCGTACTGGATTCGGGCACTGTGGTTTTTTTTTTTGGGGGGGGGGGGGATTCCGCTGATCTCGCTAGTTTGTACTTCCTGATGTGCTAGGACAATGAAACTTGGCAGGCACATCAGGGACCTTTAATGATTAAAGCTGGATAATTTAAGCTTTAATGACCTTTAATGATTAAGCCGATCCGAGCATCGTGGGGGGAGTGGAGGGAGGGGGAATCCGGAATCTTGAGGTATTTATAACTTTCGAACGAGTGATTGGATAGCAACGAAATTGGATATTTGGAGAGACCTCGTGCCTCAGACGACCCACTGGACCCGGTGACTTTGGTGATTCACCGGTGACCCGGTGATTTAAAATCGCCGTACGTAAGTTACGGCTTACGAAAAAAAGAGTTACGTCCTTACGTTCAACGAAAATGATTTTTTTTTTTTTTCGTTTTTTTTTGGGTGGGGGGATTTTTCCGACCTGGTAGATACTAAGCAGCGACATGAGCCAGCCATCCCTAATACTAAATGTCCGTCTGGAAGTAATGACGTAATTAGTCCGGATTAGGAACCACGGAAACGGTAAATAATTAGGCGATCCTTTGCTCCAGTAGATAAAGGATTAAGGTCAGGTTCATATCATGTCATCAATATAGAAGGCACAGGTTATATCCAAAACAAGCTAGCAATCTACCGCGGTATTTTGTTTGTGCTGACATCACGGGAGGGCGACAAAGGATCTCTGTGATTGGGCAGAATCAATACCATACCATAATTTACTACAGCCTGCTGAAAAACTTAAGTGGAGGGATACCTATGCCTCCGGAAAAGTGGTCCGTCTGTCTGTCAGCACGATAACTCTCTAAGGGAATGATAAAAGTTGCGTTTTTGATCGCCTGTGTAAGTTCTCCTGTGAGTTCGCCGTTGTAGCTTAATTCCCGTTTTTACACTCAGTTCGCCTGACGCCTTCGCCTTTTCAAGACGCATTGAATAAAAACGGAAAATAAGCGTCCCGGCACCTCATTCATAAAATCGTCTAAATAAGTAAGTAAAGGGTAGTTACATTTGACAGTGAAAAGGCCATTCTTGTAGCAAGCTTGTAGTCAAAACATACAAGTTGTAATCATCCATTTCCAGACACACTATCCAGGACTTTCAGTTTCTGTGTGTTAATTTATTCATGACAGGCGAACTCGGACCGGAAACAGCGTCTGCGTCACTGTTCACCATTTCACTCGCAGGTGTTGTAGAACCGAGAACTGACACGGTCTCCGTTTCAGCAAAAACGACAATTAAGCAAACTGCGAACTCGGAAGGTGATCGAAGACGAGAAATAAGAAGAACTGAGATGAGGAACGGCAATCAAAAACGGAACTAAATTTTGATGAAACTTGGTTTGATGACTCTTTGGGCCAAGAGAAACGTCGACTTCGTAGACGGGCTCTGTAGCCCTACTTTTAGGGGTGGGGGGAGGGTTTAAATTAAGGGCGAACAAAATATTTTTGACAGTTAATGAATAAGTCAATTTGGGGATAAGAAGACATGGTTTTCTCAGGACAAGTAGTTCACCCGGAATCCGGCCAAAACCGGAAAGTTTGTTAAAAATAAAAGTTGTATAAGTTGATTAAATGTTCGATTTGGAAGTAAGGATACATGCTTAACTTTTATACGGAAATAATTTTCTCGTCGAACAAGTAGTTCGCCCGGAATCCGGCTAGAACCAGATAATTTGATCAAAGCAAAGTTTTATCTGAATTTGATTAGATGTTCGATGTAGGGGTAAGAAGACATGCTGAATCCGTATATGCAATCATTTTCTACCCGGACATATAGTTCGAATGGAATCCGGCTGAAACCAGAAAATTTGTTATAAGTAAAAGTTTTATCTGAAGTTAATTTAGAGGTTCGATGGAGTGGTACGGAGGAATGCTGAATCCAAATATGAAGTTTATTTCCTCGCCGGACAAATAGTTCGCGCGGAAGTTGTTAAAAACCTGAAAATGTATTAAAAAAGTTTTATCTGAAATTGATCAGAGGTTCAGTATAGAGATATACTGAATTCGTTTTTGAGCTTTATGTTTTTGCCGGACCGGAAATTTGGCAGAAGTCAGTCAGGAAGTTTGCATCAGTTTCCTCAAAGTAGATATGATGTATAGGGGTAAACAAACCCGTACGGAAAATCTACACCTCGAATCTAGGTCAAAACGGCCTCGTACGTTTGAAACACAAACTAGGTCGTTTTCGCTGCCTATTCGCTCTCGTTTCCACCTCAAATCTGGGTCAAAACGGCCTCGTACATTTGAAACACAAACTAGGCCGTTTTCGCTCTCGTTTTTCACCTCAAATTTGGGTCAAAACGACCTCGTATATTTGAAACAGAAACTACCTCGTTTTCTCTCTCGCCTCATTTGGTAGCGAATCCACCTCGATCTCGTACATTTGATACAAAAAGACCCTGTTTTCTCAATAAGACTTACGAGGTCGTAACCAAATAACGTTGGTAACAGTCGAGCAGAGCAACGTCCTTATACAGAAACAAAAATTCATAACCATTGTTCAGTGATTTATTGTAAAACTGTGTCAGTGATCCAGTATTAACAATAGGTCCTAAATTATACTCAATATAGAAGACAAAACTAGTTTCCTCAAACGATCAATTTAGAACTAGTAACTCTCGAAATTTGTTGGATGATGCTTTTGCACCATCGAACAAGGTTCAAACTCGGAAGCTGCTTCTGAAATTTTTTGAACTTCATAGTACAGCAATATTTTCAAAACTATAGACGGCAAGGCTTAAATTAAAGCATTTCCGTGGCTCTTACAGTTAATAGTTTTTTTTTTCTGTCTCGAAACAAGCGATTAGGGAATAAGGTACAATATACTGCGTAGATTTAATTTGATTAATATAGTGATACATAAAACCGGACTGAATTGCTCTTTGCTCCTAGGTTTCTGGTTTCTGGTAAAGCTCGAAAGTAGTCTCTCTCATTATAGATATTCCTTCAACCCGAGCTGACTGCGAACCATATTTGACGGTGCAAAACGGATAACTCTGCTACATATTATTAGAGCTATATTTCGACCCTTCTTGGCAAGGGTTCTCTTCAGGCTCAAGCTGGAAAATGAACTTCCTGGGAAATGGAAAATTATGAAAAATGAGCTGGAAAGTGACTGTTCAGTTTCCAGCTTGTGCGGCTTGAGCCTGAAGGGGACGCTTGCCCAGAAGGAAATATAGCTCTAATAAAATGTGACTGACTTATCCGTTTTGCACCGTCAAATATTCTTTCTTATTGCTCACCAAATGCAACTGCCTTGCATCTCGTCAATTACCTTGCCAGTGGAACAAAAGTCAAAGTATTATAGGAAAAGTCTTTCACCATCCCCTGATGGCAACTTCGCAGTCAAACTATAAGGTCGCCCTCGCACTTCACCAAAAACGAGGTGGAGATGAAATCTCCCTGATATTTCGCTACCATCTTCGCAGCGAAAACAAGGCCGAAGTTGAATACACCCTCGCCCTTCGCCAAATATGAGGCGGAGGAAAAATCGCCCTGTCTTTCGCCGTCTTTTCCGCAGCGAAAACTAAGGTCGAAGGGAAATCCGCCTTCGCCCTTTACTAAACACGATAGCGAACGCGAGATCTCCCTCTCCTTCGCCTTCATATTCGCAGCGAAAATGTGGGTCGAAGTATAATTCGCCATCAATATTCGTCCTCGCTATACTTTCGCCCGCATATCGCTACCGAAAATACCGTTTCGTCCTCGATTCGAGGTGTAAAATGGCATTCGACGTGGAGATTTTCCGTACGGGAACCTGCTGAATCCACATCTGAACTTGGTTTTCTTAGATGATTGGCCATTGGTCTTATGCTGTTTCTAAATCTTATAGTAAAATTGTTCAAGGAGTCCAGCGAAGATCGGATATCTACAAGACTAAACTGTCTGGATCAGATATTAAATGTTTGGCATCCCATCGAAACCTTTGGTTTTGTTACTGGGAGGGGGGGGGGAATAAGATGCTAACGTGATTTCTGGAGTTCAGGCTTGTTTGTAAAATTGTTTCAGTATAGAGACAAAAAATAATCGTTCCGTTTGTCTCCCAAGCCAATGGGTGTAAGACAACCTCATGGGCGTCCTCCACAACATGATTTGTGTTTTTGCAGATACCGTGATATCTGATACCACGGTCAAAAGGCGTTTTTGCAGTTATCGTGGTATCTGGCCAGTTATCGTGGTATCTGATATTAAGATACCACGGTCCGACCTTGTAACTGATCGTGGTATCTGAGAAAGTCATCTCACTTTCATCAGTTTTTGTCAAATTGGTGGGAAAGAAGTTTGGCACTTAGTGATATGACTGAATATCAGTTTTTCGTTTGGGATTGACTTCGAAAAGCGCAATTTCGGCAACTGTCGTTTTTGTGGCCTTTGAGCTTTTAAACAAATAAATATCATATCATATACCACGGTAACTGCAAAAACGACTGATCCAGTTATCGTGGTAACAGGTACCATGGTATCTGCAAAAATGCAACTAGGGATACCATGCTGGTGCCGTGGTAACACTGTCGGAAATAACTGGACAATGTCGAAATAAGTGTTTATCTGACAAGAAAACAGAATTTCGGCATGTTGCCGTTTTTTTTTTTTTTTTTTTAACAAAAGATATTGAATTTGGATCTGTTGCGGAGCCGGATATGGTTCCGAAATGACTGCTTGGTAGGGTGTATTGTCGTCGCCCGATCGTCTGTCTGTGACCTTGATAACTCCCGAACGCGTTGTATTCCGTGTTTTTCTTGCTTTTTTCATAACCAAAATAAATTATCGGCTGCGTGCGGTTTCCATTTTAGAATAAATTTTTGATTGTTGGTATATTCACTGTAAAAAAATCTTGCAGTATTTCCTACTGGGATGAATCTTGTCTCTAATGAGATAATCTTATCTCAGTAGAGGTAAGGTTAATCTCAGTAGCAAATACTGCAATTAACTTTAATCCTTACCCGGAGAAACTTTTTACAGTGTAGCGTTTTTTTTTTTCTTTCCTTGCAAATCTGTATCACTTACTGATCTAGTGAGGTCAAAACATACCTCAGTCTGGGATTCCACCGAAACCTTTGGTCTTGTTCGCTTTGAGTTCTAGATGTCTGGAAACGGCACTAGTCGAGTTTTTGGCCTTCGACGCTTTTCTCACCACGTGTTGATGGGTTTTGAAAATATTGCGAAATATTTGCCTTGATCTTTGGGATAGGTTGCCAGTTTTTCGCCTTGTCGTGCGTTTTTTGTTTTCTTTACAATGTGTCAAGTATCTCTTACTCGGGAATTTCCCGCAGGGGATGAAAGGGACTTCCTTTTGCTTCTAATCTGGAACCTGCTGGAATAGCGTGACGTCCGCAAAACTTCTTATAATGAACTCGGTTTCTGCGGTAACTGGATATAACCTCCTTTGGATAGCCTAGGACATGAGTAGGGAAACGCCTCCGTGGTCCCTTAAAGGACCCCTCGCACTATTTACTCGTCAACTTACAGTGTCTTAAAACTATTTGAATACTTTATTCAAATAGTTTCCATAGTCGACTCCCAAGTAAGCTTCCACAGCCACTATGAACAGACCATTTCCAAGGCTAACAAAGTTGCCGGTTTACTTCGAAGATCTTTTCAGTTTCAGAACGAGCATATGCTTACCACACTGTACACCTCGCTGGTAAGGCCCATTCTCGAATATGGGCACTGCTCAGTTAGACCCTTTTACAATAGAGACATTGATGCCCGCGAGACTGTTCAGCGGCGGCTCACCAAATTCCCGCCTAAACTGAGACATCTCCCATACCAGCAAAGGCTTGAAAGACTGAAACTCCCTACGCTGGCATACCGTTTCCACAGGGGAGACCTCATTGAGACATACAAGCTATGCCACGGTATGTACGAAAACGTCGAAGCTGACGACATCCTCAACTTTAACTTCAACAACTTACGCGGTCATAGCCTCAAACTCACCGCAGAGAGGTTCTGCAAAGATATTGGTCGGTGGAGTTTCAAAAACCGCGTGCCACCCCATTGGAATCAACTGCCCGAAGAAACAGCAAACTCCCCATCAATAAGCCAATTCAAGAAAGAAATTGATGGAATGTTTCTTTCCCAAATGTACGACCCTAAATGTTTCAAAAGAACTTTGTAGAGGCTTTGTGGCCTTTTTTTTGCAATATATTATTATTATTATTATTATATTTAAAACTATGCTGTGCTTTCAATAAATAACCCACGGTTTTGGCTTTTTTAAACCCTTTCCGAGACCCATAGACTTGCAGTGATATCACGGAGACAATTTACATAACCGTTTTTTCTGATGGAAAAATTTGTCGCAGACAACCGTCGACAGCGTGCTATACATCGAATATAGCAAAACACGGCAAGTGAGAAAATCAGCGTGGTTTCGTTAGAGGGGTTAGAATGTACCGTACGAAATTGGGGTCTCCGGGTTTAGAAAAATATGGAGTGATTATGTAAAGAGGTTGCGTTAGTATTATAGGTAAGACATGTCCTTTAAAGGACTCTAACACTGTAAAAAGTTTCTCCGAGTAAGGATTAAAATTAACTGCAGTATTTGCTACTGGGATTAATTAATGGGATAAGGTTAATCCGAATTAGAAATAATCTTATCTCAGTAGAGACAATATTAATCCCAGTGTTAAATACTAAAAAAAAAAACATCCACTCCTAAACTCGGAGACCCGAGGTCAGGTTGGCCTCAAGGAGTATTTATTTTTATTTTACTTTTATTTTTTTTGCAGAAAAGAAATACTCAGTCATTCATTGCACGGGGTACCTGAAGGCTTGGACGCCAAGCAAGCTAAGTGCCCATGGAAAGTATCAGGACGAAGGCACGGAGTCGGATCCATGCAACCTCTCTTGTCTAGTAAGTAAATCTTTGGGGTCCTGCGACCCAGTCACAAAAGAAACTCCTAGTCCCAGATAATTTTTTTTTATGATGGGGTGGGTTCCCCAGGGGTAAGGTGCAGGAAGGTAATTGGTTAGTTTTTTTGTTTTTGTTTTTTGAGGAACAGTGACCACTGTGCGTATTATGTTTAAAATGTAATGATTGTGGTTCTCGGCGTCCAGAAATGGACTGAGTGTTTTGGTTATGTATGATTTATTTTGTATTTGTTAATAAACCCATTGAACTTGAACTTGAACAATCCCTAATACACGGCAGAGCAAAAGAACTAGAGTAATGCACGAACTTTGAAGAAGTGACACACAGTTAAATCGCAGCAACACTAGCTCCAATGGCGGATACGAACATCCCTACCGAAACTCAACCAATCGCAGAGCAGAATTATTTTGCTAAGATCAATCGTCAACGAGCGCTGGCTAGAATGTCCGCCACTGCACGCGAACAAAGCGACGGAGGCCCATTTTTGATGCATGGGAAGCTTCGCGTTACTCTCTACAGTTATTTTCGCTCTGATACACGGATAGATCATGAACTGGGTAAATTGATTGACGGTTTCTGCATTTACAATTTTTCTAGCCACTATTCGGTTTTTGAATTCTACAGTTTTTTAGTAAGTAATTATAATTGTAACCCAAGGTTTTACAACAAAAGAAAGTGGATTAATAAAGATAACAGAAAAAAGAACAGAACAAATTCAACAGGAGAATAAACTTACGAAACATACAATAGGCCCGAATAGGCCTACAACTATCACTAAGAAAAAGTCTAATCAGTCTGTGATGCGGCAACAGACGTAGACTAGATTTCTGACGGAAATCAGTGTGCAATTCTTGCAGCCGTGAGAAAATGTCGGTAACTCAGTAAGATTTAATGATCTTAGAATTACTCTGGGACCGGGGCAGATACAGAAGAAACTTACAGTAGCGAACATAATCTATCCTATTCAGAATAGATCCCGTTTATCAAAAATGTGAAACAGACCAACCGAGAAAAGCACAGCCGGGATTTCGAAATTCCTAACTACACTGTTCCTTGCTGTGTCCCATGAGCACGTTGTGGTTGAAATGAGTACATCGTTAGGTCTTATCATAATATTTATGCACATCTCAAATATTAAAACAATGTTGGGGTTCAATGCACTGGTTCAACTTCGGGGAAGGAAACAAACCTGTAATTACAGGTTTGTTTCCTTCCCCGAAGTTGAACCAGAGGACTGACAGCCTGACAAGGACCCAAATATCGCTGATGAAGAATCATAGCTGACGTATCCGTTGTAAACATTGTTTGAATAAATGTTTCAAAGTCAGCTTGGGCTCAAAGAATATTTATACACATCTCAAATGTTTTTAAGAATAAGAATTTTGAGAATGATTCAGAATCCACAACATGTTTGAAATTTCGCGCGTCGTGGTTAAAAAGTAAACCAAAAGTAAAAGAAGATACACCTGTCGCTACTAAGTCTTCTAAATTAAACAAGACCTAAGGTTTCGATGGGATCCCAACAATCTAATATTTGATCTAGACAATTGGGTCAAGTCTTCGCCAGGTCAAGTCTTCGCCACGCTAATCATCTGAAAAAAAAAGTTCAGATATACCTCTATTAGCCATATCTATTTTGACGATACTGACCGAAACTTCCTGCTTTACTTCTGCCAAATTTCCGGTTTTGGCCGAATTCCGAGCGAACTACTTGTCCAGCAAAAAAAGAACAATTCAGAAGCGAATTCAGCGTATCACCTTATCCCTATGAAGAACATCTAATAACTTCAAATAAAACTGATCAAATTTCCGGTTTCAACCGGATTCCGCACGAACGATATGTCCGGGTAAAAAATGATTGTTATATACACACTCAGCGTCTTTTCTTAGCCCTAAGTCTGTCATCTAATCAACTTCAGATAAAACTTTCGCTTTTAACAAATTTTCCAGTTTGGCTGTTTTCCGGGCGAATTAGTTGTCCGACGAGAAAATAGTTTTCATCATCGTGTGCAGCATGTCTTCTTACCCCATAATCGAACTTCTGATCAACTTCAAATAAAACTTTTAATTCTAACCAACTTTCCGGTTTTTGCCGGATTCCGGATGAACTACTTATCCGGCAAGAAAATGCGTTTCACCGTTGTGTTCAGCATGTTTTCTTACCCCATAATCTACTATCACGTTAGCTGTTTAAAAATATTTTGTTTGTCCCTTAATTTGAAGCCCCACCCCTAAATTTAGGGCTACAGATCCCATCTATGTTCTCGACCTTACCCTTGACCCAAAGAATCCTCATACCAAGTTTCATCAAAATATCTCATTCCCTTCGAGAGTTATCGTGCTGACAGACGGACAACTTTTGCGATGTCATAGGTGTCCCTCCACTTACGTTTGGGGATCCCAAAAATAAAATTTGAAGTAGTAGTAGTAGTAGTCCAAGTCCTCTCTGAGCCCCCGGTCTGGTCCCTTTTGGCCTTTCGGATGCAGAGCCTACGCATCAGATTGTTTAGTGAGAAATGTTTTTGAAGACAAACGTAGAAAACCTACCAACGATGAAGAAAAACTTTGTAACGATGAAAGAAACGAGAATTCAGCAGAAGAAACCGAAAAAGGAAAACGTAAATAAACATCCAGCGTGAAAGCTTGTCGCGCAGGTGTGAAAGATATGCTACGAAAGCTGTACGCAGCGCAAGATAAACGCATACGCGATGCATCGCAACGACGCGTCAATCTGAAAGCGGTTTAGAACTTGGTTCTATTCTTGTGTTGCGTTTTATTTGTCTGCGTAAGCTCTGCGTTGCGTCGACGCAAGCACGACGCTGAGGTTGCATAGCTTATGGTGGGTTTACACACTGCGTAAAATCCGAGCGTATTTTGAAATCCGAGCGTATTTTACGCACGTTCTGAGCTTGAAAAGATTTCTAGCAGTACGGACGTATTTAGATACAAAACGGACCTTTCTCAAATACGTCCGTATTGCTAGAAATGTTTTCAAGCTCCAAACGCGCGTAAAATACGCTCGAATTGTATGCAGTGTGTAAATGGACCATTAGTGTGAAAGGCTCAACGCGTCAATGTGAACAGGATTTTTAACAGGACTTTCAACAGGATTTGTTGTAGCGTTTCTTCTTCACTTTTGCGATATCTGCGGTTTAGGGTCTGGCTGAGACCCCACTCAAATAGGGTCTTGTTTACAGATGTTTCTGCCTTCAGTCTGTAATTCCTTGCTGTTGTTTTTGCTTTTATGTTGTTGTTGTCGTTATTTTCGTGTGTATGGCCCTTGTTGTTCGTTGAAGAAATAAAAATGAAAAAAATGAAAAATGTAGAACATCGTTGATTCGTTTTTATGTTTGAAGTGCGACTTCATGGGCTGTTGGTTACCATTTGGTGCTCGGCTATATGTAGGGTGTCTCGCATTGTGGTTTTCATTCAAACAATTTTTACAACGGATACGTCAGCTATGATTTTTCATCAGCGATATTTCGGCCCTTCTTGGCAAGGGTCCTCGTCAGGCTGTCAATCTTCTAGTTCAACTTCGGGGAAGGAAACAAACCTGTAATCTTTACAGGTGTAATCTTTACAGGTTTGTTTCCTTCCCCGAAGTTGAACTAGAAGATTGACAGCCTGACGAGGACCCTTGCCAAGAAGGGCCGAAATATCGCTGATGAAAAATCATAGCTGACGTATCCGTTGTAAACATTGTTTGAATAAATGTTTCAAAGTCAACTTGGGCTCAAAGAATATTTATTGTGGTTTTCATCAGTAGGTTTGGGTTTGTAGGTCAGCCATTTTGTTTTCTACCAAAGTTCTTCTTATCTGGAATAGGTCTAATAATAATAATAATAATTTTGACCCGCTACAAAAAATCAAAGTGGAGTATCAATAAAAGAATTAAAACAAGCACTTCACAAAACAAAAAGCATAAGAAACTAAAGCAAACGAGAAAGGCCACTGTGGGCGGGCAGATTCTTATAAGTTGACTGGTGTAATTTCCCAGCAAGCTCCGTAAGTTTCGACCCGATATCCGGAAAACTGTAGATATGAGGTTCCGATGTCTGTACCATGGAGGCAGATACAATAGAAAGCGGGAAAACCGTAAATAATTAGACTGAACTGAACTGATATCTTTTTTTTAATGAAAAACAGGGTAAATACCAGAAAGAAACAAAACCGAATATAATTTAGCAAGAGATTTTCTATTGTATCTACCTCGATTAGCAACAATTTTAGAATAACTTAGTTGGATTTTCTGAGATCTGTGTCCTCACTTGAGGTATTGTTTTCTTCATCAGTTGTATTGCGGACTTGGAATCGGCGAGGATGGCGACTTTTCAGCTTTCCGTGCCTTTATTTATCAAAGAATTTTCTGCGGACCTTGAAGCTCTCGGCGAAGTTCGCGCTCTGTAACTGATAAACTTCCAAAAAGTCGTAGGTGCAAAAGGAAACAGTGGCTGGGATTTTTGAAACTTATAATATTATACGGAGCTAGGGATAATTGAAAAGCCAGGATAAGGAAGAAGGTTCCTTTAAAAGTGGATGTAATCCTATTCCAAATCATGCTGAGCGAAAACTTTGCTGAAAAGTTCATATTCCCCTCATTTTCTGCCAGCTTTTTCCTTAGTCAAACTTCCTTCGTGACCCACTTCCCTCCCTCTAGATCCCATTTCTCTCCTGAAGCCGTGGTCAATGAATTCCAGGTATGGTATTCCTGGAATCCGCGCGAAAGACTTTCTTTTCTAGGAAAAAGCTTGAAATAAATCTAAATGGACAACGGATGAAATACACAGTAGGATCGATAAAAACAAGCTGGGGGCATTACCTTAGGCGGGTAAGGGGGTTGGTTGGGTTTTTCTTTAAGCAGTAGATGTTGAGTATTCGCTATGCGATCCCGTGATATGGTCTAGAATGGATGTGGCGTTCATACTTTGTAGATGTACCTCCATTCTTGTATAGTAATGTTCTTGATTGATTTATTGATTTGTTCTTGAACTTAATGAAACAAAATCATGAAAGAAAAAACACTCATTCCTCCTTTTTTTAATCTGCAAAATAGTTATCATAACTAAATTGTAATATATTGTAATTTTGTGTATGTTAATGTTGACTCGTCGGTTAACTTACATGTCTAGTTTATGAAGAAAAAAAAAAAAAAAACTAATTATCGTCTCTGTCCGTCGCATATTTGTCGAATGAAGTGTATTGAATTGACTTGAAATTGAAACTACGACCTGAGCAGAGCAAAATAGCACAAGGTAGTAGCGTAAGACTTAACAAAATTGACACACACTCGAATAGCATGGACACTAGCACCATTAGCGATATAGAACTTTCCCACTGAAACTCAATCAATCTTTCACCAGCGCTAGCTCCGATAACTTCATATTCTGAATGTAGGAAAAACAAGACCAAAGGTTTCGATGGGATCCCAAAAATTCAATATCTGATCCAGACAACTGGGTTTTGTCTTAGCCAGATCCAGTCTTCGCCAGACTCCTTGAACATTTTTACAATTAAAATTCAGAAACAGATTAAGGCCAAATAGCTAATCACCTGAGAAAACCAAGTTCAGATTTGGATTCAGCATGTGTGTTTACCCCTATAAGTCATATCTCTTTTGACGAAAACTTCCTGCCACTTCTGCCAATTTCCCGGTTCCGGCCGAACTCCAGAACTACTTGTCCGGCGAAAAAAGAAAGCTCAAAGACGAAATCAGGGTATCTTCTTTCCCCAGTAATGAACATCTAATCAACTTCAAATAGAAATTTAGCTTATAACAAATTTTCCGATTCCAGCCGGATTCCGGTCGAACTATATGTCCGGGTAAAATACGATTGTCACACAGGGACTCAGCATCTCTTCTTACCCCTAAATCGCTTATCTAATCAACTAGAAATAAAACTTTGACTTCCAACAGTTTTCCGGTTTTGGCCGGATTCCGGACGAACTACGTGTCCGGGTAGAAACTTGTTTTCACATAAGTGTTCAGCATGTCTTCTTGCCCTAAATCAAACATCTAATCAACTCCAGACAAAACTTTTAATTTTGACAAACTTTCCGGTTTGGGCCGGATTCCGGTCGAAATACTTCTCCGTCGAGAACATAGTTTTCACCATCGTCTTCAGCATGTCTCCCTACCTCTAAATCGAAATTTAATCAACTTCAAATAAAACTTTTACTTTCAACAAACTTTCCGGTTTGGGCCGGATTCCGGGCGAAATAGTTGTCCATCGAGAAAATAGTTTTCACCATCGCCTTCAGCATGTCTTCCTACCCCTAAACCGAACATCTAATCAATTTCAAATAAAACTTTTACTTTCAACAAACTTTCCGGTTTGGGCCGGATTCCGGGCGAAATACTTGTCCGTCGAGAAAATAATTTACACCATCGTCTTCAGCATGTCTTCCTTCGAACATCTAATCAACTTCAAATAAAACTTGTACTTTCGACAAACTTTCCGGTTTTGGCCGGATTCCGGGCGAACTACATGTCCGACGACAAAATGGTTTTCACCATCGTGTTCAGCATGTCTTCTTACCCCATAATCGACTATCACATTAGCTGTTTCAAAATATTTTGTTTTTCCCTTAATTTGAATCCCCTCCCCCACCCCTAAATGTAGAGCTACAAAGCCCATCTACAAACTTGACTGGTCCGACGACCCAACGAACCCTCACACCAAGTTTCATCAAAATATCTCATTCCCTTCGAGAGTTATCGTGCTTACAGACGGACGGACAGACGGACAACTTTTGCGATGTCATAGGTATCCCTCCACTTACGTTTTGGGATCCCAAAAAGTATACAGCCTCCATTGTTTCCTTGGTGTGTGCAGACCGCACCTTTGCTTTAGTAGAATTTTCTGAACCCGAAAGTGTGTCTATCTTTAAATGCCGTAAGCATAGTGGACGGCGCTATTTGTATGGCCCGTTTGTAAAGCACGGAGATCATAGGTATTGACGCTACTCCCTAGTGTTATTTTGCTCTGTTCCCGAGCAAGGAGAAAATATTTAGAACAATACTAGAGGCGAAAGACTTTTCTCTTGCTTTGTATTATTATTATAACTAATAAATATTCTATCACACTAAAAAATTAAATCAATGAACTTTCTTCACCAATCATTCTTTGTATAATCCCCCTCCCGTAAACTATATTCTTCAAATATCCCCATAACCATCAAAAATATATATTCAAATGCAAGGCCGTATCCGTACCCCCTCCCCCCCCCCCCCCCCCCCCGAAACATACAAAAATGATGATTTTTATAGACTTTTCGCTCTGATCTATGTGTTTTTTGTCCTTTTTTGTCTGACCAGCAGGTGAAAGTCCCCCCCCGAAAAAATTTTTCTGGATACGGGCCTGTTCAAATGCATAAAAGGGATATGTCAGCGACGATGCTCTGGCAGCGATTTCGGCCCTTCTTGGCAAGGTCCTCGTCAGGCTGTCAATCGTCATGGTCAACGTTGGGGAAGGAACAAACCTGTAACAAATAACTGAAGCTTCTGCCGACTATAAATATCTTATTCGGTTAAATTACTTTTAAATACCACTTAGGGAAAAAAGTATACTCAGATTTAATACACGCCTACTACACGCCTAATCCAAAAAAACTGTACTGAGATAACTATACTGAGATTTAATTCCTACGACACGCCCTAATCCTCTCAGGGAGGGTACTCCATACATTCACAACAATGTTTCTAATTATTTATTTATTTATCACCAGTCATTTCAAAAAGAAAAAGGACGGAGTACAAAAACGAAAAGAAAAGCAAAATAAAAGAAAAACATAACACTCATAGGAAAAAAAAGTCAACAAATACAACTGAAAAACTCTCTGATTGACAACTGAAAACGATGACATGCATGAACACTTGCTCCAGGTGTGGGACTGGAATTTTGAGTTGTACTTGTTAATCAGGTTACCAATAGTAAACTCAGGGTCTCTTATGTTATATAATTTCATAATTTTGGTATTTCTTGTCCAAGGGGGGGGGGCGAAAAGAGAAATAAGTATTTATAAAATGCTATTCCTTTTTTCACTAACTATAGTCTTAGGACGGTAGGTGTAGAAATAGGGATACTATTCTTTATTTGAGGAAGGTTAGCTGCAGACTGATTTGACAGCGCTACGAAACGGACTGGAGCAAAATCCTTAAAGAACCTGTCTCACCTTTAATACTGACGTAACCTACTTAAATAATCACTCCATATATTTCTAAACCCCGAAACCTCATTTTCGTACGGTAAATTCTAACCCCTCTACCAAAACCACGCCGATTTTCTCGCTTGCCCTTTTTGCTACCATCGATGTGTATCACGCTGTTGACGGTTGTCTGCAAGAAGTTTTTCCCACAGAAAAAACGATTATTGTTTCCCTGTTTTCGCTATAAGTCAACGGGTCTCGGAAAAGGCTTAAAACAGCCAAAACCGTGGGTTATTTGTTGAAAGCACAGCCTTGTTTTAAAGTATTCAAATATTTTAAAATACTGTAAGTTGAAGAGTAAAAGTGCGAGAGGTCCTTTATTGCAGTTAAACCGTTACGCACCCGGACACGGCTGCTAAGCATAATTATATTCTTCGACGTCAGTTTGAACGGAAACGGAACGGAACCCGGCGGGATATTTCTCGTACGTCTAAAACAGAAAACCGCACCTGACTTTTTTGACTTCCGCTGTTATTTTTGTCATCGACAAGAATTCTAAGATAAAATAAAGTGAATTTGAATTTGACTACCGAGCAATAAAGAAACCGTGACAAATCTGGTTGGCTTAAGTCGGATATTATTCTTCACAATCTGAAAGCAGGGGAGCAACCCTTATATCGAGAAAAGTGAAAAGCGAAGAGGAAAGGTTAAATAAGGCAGAAATGGTTTTGTAAAAATGTTAGAGAGCAATGTACAAAAAAAAGTAAAAAAAACACAGATCATAGAGAAAAGCAAATGATTTGTTTGTATGTTTCGGGGAGGGGGGGGGATCAACCCCCTACCCCCCCCCCCCCCCCCCTGGATACGGCCTTGTTGGGAGAGCTTCTGAAGCCTTCTGGTTCCTCATCGTCACAGGCACTGACAGAAGTTAGACTTGTTGTTTTTACTTAATTTATATTATGCTTTTGTTTATAATTGTGTGTTTAAAATATTTTACGCATCCAAAGCTATTCTTATGCATTTTAAAGGTATTATGGATTAAATCATTATTCGTTTGTTTGACGTTGCCGTTTATTTCTTCTTCTTCTTCTAGGTCGCAGTCGGCCGCATTCAGCCATCTGTTCTTTCACCTCAAGGCCTCCGTGGCCGGATCATAAGCAGAAGTGGCAAGAGCCCTGAGGACATGCAGCTGGAGTATATTTCCAGACATGCCAACGATGGGAAGTTTACGTTTGTGGAGCAAAAGTGAGTGAAACAAATCTATCAGTAATCTCAATCCGAAATCGGTCATAAATGGTAATTGTTTGATGGTCTTTACACAGAAAAATAAATGATTATATTGATACAATTATCATAGTAATAAGTGTATTTCCAGTGTGACGGTACTGCTACAAGGTAATCTCTTACTTGAACAAGCTCTTTCCTTCACTATGCGATCTTGCATTAAGTGCCCGACAAAAAATGTACTTAAAGCACAATGGGCACTAACTGTGCTTTAATTTGTATAACATGCTTCACACATCTACATTTTTTACTTCGACTAGATAGCGCTTCAAAAATAAGCCGTTATCGCTTGTCATTTATTCTTGTGGTAGGCGGAGACGATTTCAGATCATGGTACTGCAAGGCGCGGAAATTCAAAAACTCTCGGCCATGTACGAAAATAAATCGTTTTGTAGAGCTGAGGGACAAGAGTGCCATGGCTGCTAAATAAACCGTCTCTGTAGCTGGAAGATTGCGCTGGTGTTATCTGATGAAACTTTCTGTTTGTAGTACCGAAGAAAAGTTTTGTTTTCTGGATGTAAAGTTACAACACTGCCAAAAATGTACAAATATAACCGACATAACTTGCAGCTGTTTCCAGAGCTTACAAGGAATTGTCAGGTAACACCTTTAATATGAGTATTTGTCAACAATACAAATAATCCGGACTATATACTAACAACGAATAGATAAGAAAAAAGAAACTCCGCTTATATTTGTCAAAGCTAATAAATCGGAGTATGGCAGTCAGCAAAAAACGGCGTAAGGATATGTTAGCGAAAACAAGTTGTCGAGGAATCTGCTGATTTCTGATGTAACATTGTATTCTAGGGGATGATAATGTGGCATCATGATTGGTTGATCCGCCCATTGAACTTTAAACCAAAAAGGGCTGGGATAGGACAATCTAGTTACCGATCACTTATTCACTATAGCTGACTTGAATACCCGCTGAAAATACGCAACTTCATTGTTCCGCTATTCACGAAGAATCGATTTTTAAATAGTGGAATTTGCCTGTGATTGCGGTACCTGTGTGCGCTTGTATTTTTGTTTTATGCCTTACGAGAAGGATTTGTGATTTTATATTTTGTTCAGGCAGCAATCTTCACCAATCTTACCACTGCCCACTGAAAAGCCGCGTTTGTGTTGACATTAAAATTTTCCGCGCCATAGTAGAATTTTCTTCGTTGCGGGGACGGCCGCAGATATCCGGAACGTCACAACTAAAGTAGATAGTGGAAAATAAAAAAATCCCTTTGCTGAATCCAAATATTCAGCCTATTCAATTAAACGGCACAAAAATAGGTTGGCTTTTCAGTTAAACTTTAAGTGGTACTGCAAGTACTGTGCACGCTGGGAGAACAGAACCTTTGCAGCTTTGAATGGAGCTCCCTCAGTCAATAGTAGTATGCTTACCAAGGTGCTGTGTACTTTATACACTACCGGAGTTTCATCATTTTTTTCTGAAAGCTTTTCATCGTTGAATAAATGTTGCATAAGAAGTATTTCAATGTAGAAATCGATGTTATTTAAGCAGCATGTAGTTGGGCAATACTTGCAAATTTATTGGTGCTGGAAGTCTTCAGATACCTAGTTATTTACTTAGTTAATACGTATACTTTGATTTTGTACTTAGAAGTACATGGAGTAGAAGTACTTCCGAAGCCCAAAGGCCATAGATAAAAAAAAAAAAAAAAAAAACATAAAAAAAAAGCAACTGGGCACGTCCGTGCGGCTATGGAGCCATATGGCTCTTAGTTTCATAGCTTTATCCACGTAATAACTTATATGCTATTGAATATAACCTTTTCGTGGTTCTTTTGTGTAAAAGTAAAAAAGTAAAATACATATTTACATAAATACATAACTTACTTCCAGCAATGATTCGCTACTATTAGGAGGGCCGGATTTCTTCATGTATACACCCTAGGCCATATGTTGGTTCGCATTTCATTAACTATATCCCCACACACCCTTATTTATTTCATAGTTGTAGTTATCACTATTCGTAGAAGAAGAAAAAAAGGTCGGTGGGAGGGAAAGAGATGAAAAAGCATGTATAGGTCTTCCTTTCCTGGAAACATTGCCCACAGGTTAAATAACTTTATTAGTTCAGTTTTATTAGTTTATTCGTTCAGTCAAATTGGAAGCTTGGAGAGGTTGTTTTTTTTCTTCTTCTCAAGATCAAAGCTTGGCGCAGTTGATTACTAGTACACCTGTTTCCCCGCCGACGCCCGGTATCATGTAGCTTATAATAAAATAGAAAAGAATCCATCCATTCGGAACTTGAGATTGGGAGAACTTGCTACGAAGGATCACTGGGCTATCAAGGGTAGTCTACCGATCCCAGTTTTGACTTGGAAAACAAATCCGGAAGCATTTTACGGACGTAGGGAAATTTTGCCAAATGTTATTGTTCTTCGAAACTTTCATTCTTTTATGCAAAAAAATGCGGATTCCCGGCCAAAAACAGGGAAGAATTTAAATAGTGTCCTCAGCCCAAGCTTTGCTTTACGTGACTTTTCAGGGGTGACGATCTATCGTATGTGTTGCATCATTAGTTGCGTTTTTGCTGATACCATGGTATCTGTTACCACGGTAACTGGATCCGCAATTAGTCGTTTTTGCAGTTATCGTGGTATCTGATACACGGTGCTCTCCAAAAACGACAATTGCCGAAATTGCACTTTTCGAAGTCATCCCAAAAGAAAAACAGATATCCAGTTACATCACTAAGTGCTAAACTTCTTTCTCACTAATCTGACAAAATTTGATGAAAGTGAGATGACTTTTCAAATACCATGATCAGTTACGACGGTCGGACCGTAGTATCTGAATATCTGATACCACGATAACTGGCCAGATACCACGATAACTACAAAAACGCCTTTTGACCGTGGTATCAGATACCACGATTTATTCAAACAATGTTTACAACGACAAGAAGGGCCGAAATATCGCTGATGAAAAATCATAGCTGACGTATCCGTTGTAAACATTGTTTGAATAAATGTTTCAAAGTCAGCTTGGGCTCAAAGAATATTTAGATACCACGATAACTGCAAACACGACTTTAGACCGTGGTAACAGATACCATGGTATCAGCAAAAACGCAACTATTGTCAGCAGTCACGTCACACTTCGTGTACTTTAGAATTAATGGAGGGTTGACGCGTTGGCAACTTTTAGAATGTTACTAAACGGTAAAGCTGAATGATTGTGACGAATCATGACATCAAGGCTGTCCACCTTAATCTCTTATAATCCTTAATCTTTTCACTTCCGCTGTCCACTTTAGTAAAATGTATGAAATGTTTCTTAATAGTTAGCGTCTTTGCAAATACCATGGTATCTGTTACCACAGTAACTGGATCTGCAATTAGTTGTTTTTGCAGTTATCATGGTATCTGACACAAGGTTGCTCTGCAAAAATGACTATTGCCGAAATTGCACTTTCGAAGTCAGCTAAACTTCTTTCCCACCAATTTGACAAAAACTTATGACATTGAGATAACTTTTTTAGATACGACGACAGTTACCACGGTCAGACCGTGGTATCTGAATATCAAATACCACGATAACTGCAAAAACGCATTTTGACCGTGGTATCAGACACCACAACAACTGCAAAAACGACTTTAGACCGTGGTATCATATACCATGCTATCTGCAACAACGCAACTAGTGTCATCTAGCAGTCATAGAACAAATTTGGCAGTTTGCATGAAGAATTAGCTGAACTAACTAATGACTCATTGGAAGAAGAAAGTGTCTTACGTTTTCAACAAGGAAACAAAGACTTACGTTTTGCTTTATTTAAACTGGGTTACTTTTTAGGGCCACGCTCATCCAAGGCTACCTCCCTCAGGAAATGCTGGGCACCTCAGTCTATGAATATCTTCATGCAGACGACATTCCTGGCCTGGCAGCCTCACATAAAGCAGCATTGCTCAAAAACGAAGAAGTGATTACTCCTGTAAGTAGATTTGTTCATTTCCTAGTTCACTATTTAGAACCCGTAATTAAACAAATTAGCAAGAACGAATAAACCATTTTCCAGGTTGAGCGGCTTGAGCCTGAAGAGGACCCTTGCCAAGAAGGGCCGAAATATAGCTGTAAAAAAATGTAGCTGACTTATCCGTTTTGCACCGTCAAATACGAATAAATCTCCAACCGAAGAAAGTAACTGATATTAAACTTTGGGAAAAAGCCGTTGGCAAATAAGAAGTACAGATCCCCTGACAGCAGAATTGGTTTACAAAAATGTTCCATGATTGTGGTTTACGTTTGAATAAACTTCAGATAACTATTTCTTCAGCCGAAGCTGAATGTGAATCATGTTGGACAGTGCATAACGGATATGTGATGATGATGATGATGATGAAATTTTATTCACGCACTTAAAGTGCGAACACACGATGAGGTTCAGGAACTCCCGGACTACCGGATTTTCAGCACCATCATCACCTCCATATGGAAAAGTTGAAATTTTTTCAACTTTTCCTTATGGAATTGATGATGGTGCCGAAAATCCGGGCAGGAATTCCAGACCGGGAGCTCCCGACCCTGATCGTGTGTTTGCACTATTAAGAAGAGGAAAATAGTGCAGTATAGACAAAGATAAGGAAAAAAATACACTGAGCTTTCAATAATGTAGTAAATGCACGAGATCATAAGATAAATATTTAAAAAAATAGAAAAAGGGACTAATCGGGTCTAAAAAATCTTCTTCCTAGATGGACTGCGGAGAAATGGCCAAGGGCAGAGACGTGAAGGTCTTGGGCAATCGAAGATAACTTTGCACAAGGGTCAGAGGGCAAAAAAGTTGAAGCCTATACGGGAATTCCTGTAACGTCGAGGAAGGTACAAGAGAAATTTACAATATTTGAAATAAAAAGTCCTGATACGTTTTAAATCTTTTAGCCTCAGAATACCAAAAATTCCGGAAAGGTTGCAGACAGAGGGAGAACAAAAACTATTATATAAACTACCAAGGGCTTTTCTGTTATACCTTCCTCTATTTGGAACATGATTCACATATCATGTCCAACATGATATGTGAATCATGTTGGACAGTGCATAACGGATATGGCAGCTGAATCTTATTAGAGCTATATTTCGTCCCTTCTTGGCAAGGGCCCTCTTTATGCTCAAGCTGGAAAATTATTTATCAAAAAGAGGAGTTATAGATCTAATAAAATAAAGCTGAGGTATCCGTTTTATACTTTCAAATGTAAACTTTCGAAGGTTCGAAATTTCTTCGGAGACACTGCTGACCTCCAAAAACCTCCTTACAAAATGTGTAGAGGACTCGGAACTCGTAACTGATCCAGGAAATAAAAAGCTTCATATCCTACCTACACTGTCAAAAAATGTCTCCAATTTATTATTTTGCTACTGGCATTAATCTTGTCCCTAAAAATATAATCTTGTCTCTTATTCGGATTAATCTTTTCTAAGTACAAATTAGGTTAATTCCAGTAGCAAATACTGCAGTTAACTTTAATCCTTACTCGGAGATTATAGTGTATTACGTTTTCCCCATGGAGATATTACTGATTGATTATCGGTGATTTTCTGTTCTAGATCTTTCGATTTCGGACTCGTGAAGGGACCTTCATCGGATTACAAAGCCGGTTGCGATCCTTCAGAAATCCATGGACTAAGGAAATAGAGTGTATCCTAGCAAGAAATGCATTTATGATGTAAGTTAATTAAGCCTCCAAGTCCGTATTAGAACCTGGACGCATGCAGTCTTTATCGTCGGGACGTCATCCATATTCTCAGTATGAGAAGATGATTAAAAAAAAATGCCTTAACCGAGTCGTAATAATTCAGTAAACTGAGATCAGTGGTGTGACAAGAACTTCAGATTTGTACTTAAGAATTAAGTGTCAAGTAATTCCTAAATTTGGACTTAATTATCAAGTATTAAGTACCTGACAACAAATATTCTTAAAGCTTAACTGAAAAGCCAACTTGTTTTTATGTAATTTAATTGAATACACTGAGTTATTTTGATTCTGCTAAGGGATTTTTTTCCCGCTATCTGGAGTTAAGATATCGATTCTGAAATGACGTTCAGAGTATCTGCGGTCGTCCCCGGAACCTAAATTCTACTATGACGCGGGGAATTTTATTCTCAACACAAACGTTGCTTTTCAATGGGTGAGCTGGGTGAAGACTGCTTAGTGCCAGAACAAAAGGAAAATCATAAATCCTTTCGTCAGGCATACAAGAGAGGTACAATCGCATAGAGGTACCATAAATCATACGGAATTTCCACTGTCTGAAAACCGATTGTTCCTGGATAGCGGAAGAATGAAGTAAAGCATTTTGAGCGGACCATCCAGCCCTCTTCGGTTAAAAAACAAGTAGTACTTCAGATAGTGTAGCGTAGGGGAAAATACTCTTTGCAGCTCTGAATGGAGCTCGCTCCTGCCATCTAGTAGTGTGCTTGCCAGAAGGCCCGTATCCAGGAATTTGTTTCGGGGGGGGGGGTTGCCTGCGGGTCGCACAAAAAAGACATAGATCAGAGAGAAAAGCCTATAAAAATGAGTATTTTTGTATGTTTCGGGGGGGGGGTCAGCCCCCTACCCCCCCCCCCCCCTGGATACGGCCTTGCTTGCCAGGGTGCAGTGCACTCCATAGTTTGGCGGTGTTTTATCAATTTTTTTCTGAAGGCTCATTGCTGTTCAAGGTTCTTTTAATATAAACAATATATACAAAGTATGAGGTAACTCAAGGCTGAGAGTACAGCTCGAATGTATAAGTGCTTCTTAAGAAGCATTTCAGTGTACAAGCAGAACGTACTCAAGACAATACTTGACATTTGTTGGTACTGAAGCCTTCAAATATCTATATAGTTATATTACTTAAGTAATGCAGGAAAGAAAACCCTAATACTTCGATTTTGTACCTAGTTATATCACTTCAGTAATAAGTTTTTAGTACTGTGGGAAAGTTGTACTTGAGTAAAACCTTAGTACTTCGATTTTGTACTTCAAGTACAAGTACGTGAAGTACTTCCCAACACAGACTGAGATACACGATACGGAGATGAACTGGCATTTCACTTAGCGTTTTAGATCTGGAAATGAATAATGTCGCATAAAGGATCACATTGGTTGGTCTGTGTTAGAATTCTGCATTTTATTCTGTTCCGACTAAGTCCTCACCAGAGATGGGCGAATCCGAACACGGATTCGAATCTTCTGCTTGTCAGGCTGAATTCGTGCTTGGATTCCAAACCGTCAATCTTACGAAACCGCTAATATTTATAGTCACCTTCCTGTTTCCGTTTTCCAAATTTTTACACAGTGTGCTTAGGCAATCCAATTTTCTGGTCTCCATGACCACCCATCCTTAATAATCCATCACTTATATGAATACCATTAGTCCTTTTTGTAACCTCTGATTTTTAAATTATAACCTATGTGCATGATTTGATCTTTGTTAAGATCGGATTCGAATCAGGATTTGATTCCAGATTCTAATCCTCAACACGAAATGGTGGATTCGGATTGGTACCTAGTCCTGGATTTGGATTATCCTTACATGATTAGTATCGCCCATCTCTGGTCCACACATCCAAAGTTTGCCATGTTCTTAATTTATCCCTGTGCTACCATTTGTGATTCCTAATTGTTAATTATCTTGTTCTACTGTTTGTGTTTGTTTTAATATGTAATACCTTAGGGTAGAGTTTTACTATTTCGTGTTAAAAACCCACTACTTGGTTAAGAAAGACAATTAGTCTTTGTGTTGAAAATCTGTTAGTTAGTTTACAGAAAAAACGTCAGATTTTCGACAGCAAGCAGTTCTTGATACTAAAACAAAATTCAGTCTGGATATGCTAAAATCGTTGCCATCCGCGGAAAATACAACCGCAGAGCTCTTCGCCACTTCCTGCGACCACTTGGTCCGTAATCATATCGCATACTTCCGATACTGTAAATTCCTCCTCTGGTATAAATGGCCAATCTGGCATAAAAACTGGCCACTCGGCCAGTTTTTATACTGCGACCACCAGTTTTTATAACTGCGACCACTCGGTCCGTAATCGTAGCCGAAAAATTATGAATAAACTTTCAGTAACAGATATAACCGTCAAACTTGACGAGCTGCATAGGAACCTGTCGGTCGCGGCGTTTTCTCCACATCACGGTCTTGTCCGTTTGTTTGAACTGTAATCTATTCGAAGTGTAAATTTGGTAAATTGGTAAAAATACTAACGGGAATGAAAGAAACATAACAGATAACATCCCAAAGTGTTATATGTTGAAACCGCGCATCCTTCTGTTGTCGACACTGTAGTATTTTTACCTATTGAAGGTGTTGTTGGAGATATAAGGCACATTCTCGCCATTCCCCGAGGACTCCACGGGGAATGAAAGGGAACGGCGAGAATAGAGGGAGTCACTCCACGCGGACTCCGCGGACAGAAACAGAGAGAACACGGGGAATGCTTCCAGCATGGATTTTGTTCGAAAAATAGATATGCAGTTGACGAAATTAGTCTGGAGCCACTTTATTTTTGGTTTTGTTTATTCTGATTATTTTTAATTAATTTTACATTGCACCAACACCAGCAAAAATTGATTCCCCTCCGAATCTGAAAAGGAGTCCTTTTTTATGATATTGATGATAATCATAGCATTCCCTGAGTCCCCGGTTCAAACAATAACGCGGGGACTCCTCAAGTGGAGTCCGCTGGGAACGGCGAGAGTACGCCTCTAGGCACGAAATAGTATAAACTTAATTGGTCATAACACTTTATTTCTAAGTGAAAAGGTGTTATTCTTGGAAGTGTTATGCTCAATCTGTTATGAAACTTCTGACAGTGTACTGTATAAGAAGAAATGTATTTTTTTAACACTGTTTTTTCTTCTAGATCCGAAGGTCTTGTCGAAAGTACAAATGTCAGCAATGAATCAATCAGTATCGAGCTACACTCACGTAAGTTTACTTCTTGTTCCTTTTTTCAAATAATAGTAATCGGGTTTAAATCCAGTTAATTAACTTGGAAATACCTCAGTAGAAACTGTATCGTCTCCAGTATTGTAGACCTTTTGCTCGCCTACCATCCTCGTCCTCCAGTAAATGACATTTTTCTTACAGTTTTCAAATTTTTTAAAGTTCGCTCGCTTGCGAAAACGGGGTAAACCGCTTTACTAGCGCAGGGCTTTTAAGATGCGATTGCCACAGGAATATAAAAAGGTAAACCATCAAAATGTCGTTAGGACGGATAGAACAGTATTTATTTTAAGTATGCCAAGTTATTACTAAGTTACCACTTTGGATCGAATACCTATAAAACGTATATTCTAACAGATCCATATAAACAGATAGAAGTTCGGTTTTATTGGTTTACGGCTGACTTTGACACTCCCTCCTACTGTCTTGTGATTCATTTGTTACATAGAATTAGCAAGTGTATTTTGTTGGCCAACTTTTTTTTCCTTTCTCTTCTTTGCTATAGCCCTACACCTACACCATTTGGGACGATATTATGTCACATAAAAATGGCTAATAAATTTATCATTGTCATCATTGTACGAAATAAAACTTTCGGGGAAGGAATATATCAGGCAATCAAGGAAAAAGACCAGGTCACCGGATGAAAAATTTATCTAAAAACGGTAGTATGAAGTTGTTCCAAAAAGTAGAGTGCAGTACAAACTGATGCTACTACATACCTTAAATTACCTTAAATCGCATTGTCCAGCGACAAAGGTGCCAATGCTCCTGTAGAGTCGCTGGTGGTGTGATGATTTTTGGTTGGATTTTCTAATTAGTTTGTAGACAGCTGATGTCTGGTTGTTGACTCCGCTGCATCCCATTCGTACTTCTAGGCTTTTGACGACCATTCCTTGTCCAACTTAACTTTGAAAGCATCTACTGTTTCTGCGTTGACAGTATCCTCGGACAGGGAGTTCCAGTTGTTGATCACTCAGGTTGTGAAGAACTGGTTTCTAGCTTGGGTACTAGTGGATGGCTTGCTGATCTTTGAGTGCCCTTTATTCCTTACTGCTGTGCTGAAGTTGAAGAGTTGAGGCATTACTTGTTTGTCAAGTATTTTGAATGTTTGGATTGCATCTCCTCTTCTTCTTCTGTAGGTAAGGCTTGGTAGGTTGAGCTCTTGAAGTCTCTGGCTGTAGGACTTGTATTTTACACCGTGGACTAATTTGGTGGCCCTTCTCTGTACATGCATCTATGTCAAGGCTAGCGTGTTACTGCATTCCAGGGCATGCTACTATTAGCAAGACTGGATGCTACTATGAGCGTGTTCCACCCTACTTACCCTAGTTACTACGCATGACGTCACGAACTCTGGCTTTTTGCCGTCAAGGCTGGAACGATTTTTCTATTTTCCAGCAGGATCTCACGCCAGGGGCGAATCCGACCAATCACGTTGCAGAGATGCGTAGTAACTACGCTCCCGAGCATGGTAAGCAAATAGTAACTATTAGTTACTATTTCGACAAGGTTGGAACGGTCAGCGTAGTAACTTTTCGGGAGGATGGAACGGAAATAGTAACTAATAGTAACTATTATTAAAAGGGTGGAACACGCTCTATAGCAAGACAGGACGCTAAGGGATACCACTGCTTAAGATTGGCCCGGTCTGGGTCACATTAAATGATAGTATTCTTTACTATGACACGTCAATACATGTAACTTTTTAGTACAACTATCATACAACTACGGAGGCTACAAGTTTGTCATCAGCATTTGTCAACGAAATTTTGAGCTATTGCTCATTTTTTAGAAGATGTTCCTGTATTTTAAGCCATTTTTGACGAATCCTTTATAAAATGATTGTTTACTTAGACCAGTTCATTAATTTCTCTTTCTGTTGTATGAATAAAAATAAAATGTTTCCCCTCAAAATCTGACAGAAGTTGAATTGCGCGTGTGCGTGACATAATCAGACTACCATGTCAAAATAACTCTAAAGTTATTAGTTGGGATCCCACCAGAATCATTTTAGTTTTTTAAATTTTGAAGTTTAATGTTTAAATTGACTATCTAAAAAGCGTCATTGTATGTAGTAAGTAGCCTATGCCTTATGGGAGAACAACTATTTGTTTTTTGGTAATAACGTACGAAATGTTTTTGAACAATACAAATTATTTTATAAGTAGTGAACTGAAAGACAAAATTGCTCCTCAGCCAGGATTTGAACCAAGGACCCTCTGCTTCCCCATTAAAAATTATATATTTGGTTTTCACCATGAGACCCCGCTTGGATGGTCCTGGTATGTCTACGTGGCTCCGACAATGGAGTCCTAGACTTCTAAATTATATTTGGAAAACAAATTTCTGGTTTATTAGTCACCTCACAAGTCCCTTGTCTTAAGTGCCATCTATGTATTATTAATAAAAACTGATTGATTGCGAACCTTTGGTCTTGTTCTTTCCAGCTTCACGGAGTGGACGCCAGTACGAGTTGGAGGCGAGTAAGATTGGTCAAGCAATAGCTGATGAAGTTTTGGATTCCCTTCGTCGTTCCTCGTCTGGTGGATCCGGGTCAGTGGGACCCTCCCCCACCTCACTCTTATCCGGGGGAGTTTCTCCTTTTTCAGCCAATGGGAGTCCAGGTCTGCCCTTGGTAGACATAGGGATGCCAAGTCAGGGAGATGTAAGTATATAAGTTGTGGTTTTGCATATACCATGCTATCTGTTACCACGGTAACTGGATCTGCAATTACTCGTTTTTGCAGTGGTTCCCGATACTACGGTTGCTCCTGCAAAAACGATAATTCCCGATATTGCGCTTGAAGCCATCCCAAAAGAAAAATTGATATTTGACAATTATTTGACATTATTTTCAATACATCCAGAACTGTGTGCATGTGCTTCTCTCTAGTGAAGCAAAACCCCCGTTGTTACCACGAACACTTCTTACTGGATCCGAGCTGTTTTTTGTGCAATCTTTTCGGTACCTTGGTTATATATTTGCTGAAAACCTTCGTGATGATGTCATACACGCCACTCTCTTCAACCGTTGTACAAACGTGGTAATATGATAGTTAGGAAGTTTTCTTATTGCTCTGCTGATGTTAGGACATTTCTGTTTCAATCTTACTGTTCGTGCGTTTTTGGGTTGTCTCTTATCAACAATTGCACCAAACAAAGTCTGAGCGAGATACGCATTGCTAACAATGATAGCTTTCGATTACTTCATCGTCTCCCGCGTTTTTGCAGTGCTAAAGAGATGTTCGACGATTATCGCGCAATGAACTTTTTGCTGTTGGCATACTTGCATCGTACATCTCTAAGAAATCGGTTGTTACTATCGCAAAAATTGCATAGTTATGGCATTATGCAACCCGTGGCTTCGCCTGTCTTTGCCCGTTTGTGTGGTGTTGTATATAGCCTAATACGTTCTTTATTTTTGTTCGTGTGTTTGTTTATTGCTTCTGGCCGCAATAAAAGTCTTGAATTGAATTGATATCCAGTCACACCACTAACTGCAAACTTGTTTCCCACCAATTTTGACAAAATCCTAGGCTATATTGCTGGTGAGGATGAAAGTGAGATGGCTTTTTCAGGTACCACGATCAGTTACCTCGGTATCTGACGAGATACCACGGTAACTGCAAAATGCGGTATCAGATACCGTGTCATTTGCAAAAACGCAAATATTGTCTTCCCTTTAGCTCTGCCTAAAGCTTAACTGAAAAGCTAGCCTATGTTTATATCTTGGATTCGAATACACTGAATTATTCTTGGGGGGACGTTGATAGTGACGTTTGTATTGGCCGGGCTAGACAAAGTTGACCCCGACGCGGAGAGTTGGAATTTCATCGATTGAAATTTGTTGCACTGGGCGCAATAGGTGGTTTGCTGTATGAGTGACAGCAAACAATATTTGGCACATTTCTTACTTTATAGGGCCCAAATGGTCATCCACCCCCCTCTCACAGCAACGGAGTACGAAACAATCACCGAGGACCTGGTCTCGACCACGGAAATCGACAGATAGCTCACATGTTGACGGAAGCAGGTAACGAATTGTTACGAATAAGGGACGTGGACTTATGTGACTAGTAGGCTAAAAGTACCTACTTAAAGTTTAACTGAAAAGGCAGCTTATTTGTACATCTAATATTTAAATGCACTGAAATATTTTGACTCGTCTGAGTGAAATAGTTTTTTTTTCTTCACCTGGGACTCTGGTAACAACGGTCAGATTGTGCGCTGCTTGCACAACAACCCCATCCGGACGCGGAAAATTTGAATTTCAACAGAGGCCTTCATGTCCATTGTTAAAGATGCGAAGTTCTGAAAAGTTACTCCTGTAGGAAGTAGGGAAAATTTTGTTATGGTATCCTTGCAAGGAATCGGAAATTTTGTCGGAAATGTGTATCACGCTGTCGACGGGTGTCTGCGAGAACTTTTTCCGTCTCGGAAAAGGCTTAAAACAGCCTAGTTTTAAAGTATTCAAATATTTCAAAATACTGAAAGTTGAAGAGTTAACAGTGCGAGGGTCCTTTAAGCAAATTTGATAACAGGATTTGTTATGGAAAAGGCTTAAAACAGCAAAAACCGTGGTTATTTGTTGAAAGCACAGCCTAGTTTTAAAGTATTCAAATATTTTACAGTACTGTAAGTTGAAAAGTAAATTGTGCGAGGGTCCTTTAAGCAAATTTGATAACAGGATTTGTTGTGGAAAACGCTTAAAACAGCAAAAACCGTGGTTATTTGTTGAAAGCACAGCCTAGTCTTAAAGTACTCAAATATTTTACTGTACTGTAAGTTGAAAAGTAAATAGTGCGAGGGTCCTTTAAGCAAATTTGATAACAGGATTTGTTGTGGAAAAGGCTTAAAACAGCAAAAACCGTGGGTTATTTGTTGAAAGCATAGCCTAGTTTTAAAGTATTCGAATATTTCAGAATACTGTAAGTTGAAAAGTAAATGGTGCGAGGGGTCCTTTAAGCAAAAGACTACGGAAGACGGCGATCAACACGCATCTAATCTTTGCGTTTGTAGGACTGCAAGCTGACGATGACATGATGGAGGTGATAGGAGGGTTAGTCAACGACGCGACTGGGACCAGTGGTGACAACGATAGTACAAATCCAAATTTTAACGGTGATGGTATTGACGGCAACGACGAAGCAGCGATGGCCGTTGTGATGAGCCTCCTAGAAGCAGACGCTGGACTAGGGGGACCAGTGGACTTCTCTGGACTGCCATGGCCACTGCCTTGAGTTGGTGTTTAGGTAAGCGCCCCCCCCCCCCCTCTCCCTCCACATCGCATATTCACATTGGCAGCAAGGATACTTCAGATATTTGATAGTGCAAAACGGATACGTCAGCTGAATTTTCTTACAGCTATATTTCGGCCCTTCTTGGCAAGGGTCCTCTTCCGGCTCAAAACCGCTCAAGTTGGAAAAACGAACTTTGTTTTTCCAACTTGTAGCGGTTTTGAGCTGCAGTATCCGTTTTGCACTATCAAATATGATTCGCATTCAGCTTGGGCTGAAGGAATATTTGATATTTCAAATCTCATTTTATTGCTCGAGGTTTGCTAGCTATTCGAAACAATCCTCCAGTTTTATGAGGGAATTCTGTTCTTTCTACTTAGAGGAGTTTTCCTGGCGTTTCTCCGCCACACAATAGTGACTGTTTGTAGCGGAAATCCGATTGGATTGTCGCCGTTTTGTCTGTTTTTTGCGGTAATTTCAAATGTCTAAAAACAAAAATTAAATTTCCAGAAATAGGCTAGAACTTCAAGCAAAGTGTAGTTATTTGTATTATTTAGACTTTAGCTGCTGAATCTGAATTTACCGCCAAAATCGAGCCTCAAAATCGAAAATTAGCAGAAACATGGTTTGATGAAATGAAACCTTGTGCGCACAACTTCATGTAGTCCTTTCAGACATAAGCTATTCAACTCAACTTCACACACCGTAGGACAAGCTTTGCTCCGTTTCTTCGAGCACAAGCAAAAACTATCCTTTTTGGCCCCAGGCAAGAGTTCCACGGAGCTTTCTAAAATGTAATGTCATATTCATCACACTTTTCGTAAAAACCGCACAGGTTAGACCCTAACCACCTTCGAGCAATTAGCTGAAATCGAAGGCATAGAGGGGAACAAAAAAACTAGACGAGCCGAACATATACCGAGCCGCAATGCGAACAACAAAGATCTTGTTGGTCTCGGAAACACAACTGTGGGACGAATAAGCGGTAGCGGAAACGCTCTTTTCGAGACACAAACTCTTTATGGGAATTGCAGAAAACGTCTTAGGTCTCGCACAAGCTTCTTTTCTACTACTCAGAGAAACCGCTGTGTTCAGAGTTTCCGGGTCAGAAAGATCACGTAAGGTTTGAGGCCTTGAACGTCGAGGTTTTCCTACAGCTTGTGATTACCAAATTATTACGTCCTTACCGATTCCCCCCCCCCCCCCCAGGAGCATTTTTGTTTCTCGGTACGTTATGAATGATGAATGATGTATTTAAATCAGCAAAAATAAACCATAATCTAACAAAAAATAAATAATAAATAAGGAAAAATAACACATCAACAAAGCAACCGATAACTACTTATTACTAGTCCAAAGCAAAACAATTAGCTAAAAGTGCCTTCCACACTCCAAGATTAAAGAAGATAGGTTTTGCGGCCAAATGGACATGAAATACTTACGATCTATGACACCTGTTCCGGAATAGTCGGACTTGGGTAATGGGATCTTGGAAGTGAAAATCTGCCTTTTATAACCTTTTTCTCGTTATATTTGTAGCACACAGATTTTTTTTTTAATTCCGCGTAGCTTGTTTTTCATTTGTTCATGCTTTAGATCGAACTAAAACAAGTGGCTACGTCTCCACCTCCAACTCAGTGACGTTAATCTAAAATTTACCTAACAGTTTACCTACTTTAACGTCATTTACACTTTCGTCTTAAACATACTATCTTTTTATACTTTATCAACTCAAAATTGTTTCTCAGGGAAACAGAAGAGTGTGTTCGTGTCGGGACATCTCGCCACAAGACAACTCGCCACAGCGACAACTAGGAACCGACTACTCGCCACAGTGACATCTTGCCACAGCGACAACCTGCCACACCGATAGCTCGCCACAGCAAAAAGCTGACACACAGACATCTTGCCACAGTGCGACATCTCTCCACATTTAAAACATAAAATACTTTATTCAGTTACTATTTATTCAAACAAAATTTTTACGAAAGAAGATAATTATGGGCAATGTCTCTCAATAAATCCAGAGCTGATATCCTTGATATCCTTGACTGAGTTGAAACACAGCGAATTAAGCAGAAGTTGAAGTTGGAGAGAAGCAACCGTCGTTTAAAAAAAAAAAAAAAATCAAGAGCACTGCTACGGTTATACCTACTGACAATATTTCGATTCCCTAGTTAGTCGTCAAGTATTGTTTATTTGGCTGAGGAGGAGAAAAACCTGCCTTGACCCGGTCCACGTCGGCCTTTCGTAAATTTTCTTCAATCTTGAACCATTTCACAATGCCAAAGACTTGGGTGGCTTGATCCTATCAGCTGGTTAAAGCTGAGACGCCAACATCTCAATACCACACTGAATTCCTGCCCGCTATGTGTTTGTATTTAACTGCGACGTAGGATTACTATTGCGGATTAAAAAATAAAAGGGTTAATTCGTAAGAGGACCCAAACTCCCTTGAGTCAACTGAAGCTAAATTTCTATCATATTTTGGAACATTTTTTTTCTTTTTTTTTTTTACCTAAAACAATATTTTTGTGGCGAGTTGGTGGCGTGGCAATTCGTCTCTGTGGCGAGTCGTCCTTGTGGTGAAATGACTCTGAGACAAGTTATCGGTGCGGCGAGTCGTCGATGTGGCGACTTGTCGGTTCCCAGTTGTCGGTGTGGCGAGTTGTCATGGAATCGAATGTGCCACAGACCTGAGCTACAAATCAAAACTCGGGGAAACGTCTATTTTATCCAGCCCCTTACCACACAGTCAAAAGTTTATTAGCAGATAACACAAGGATGCGTAGTTTCAACAAACAACACTTGGGATGTAATCTGTTGTGATTTTGAAAACTTTTGCTTTAAATGTTATGCATAACGATCATGGCCGATTTTTTCGATGTCATGAACGATAAACAAAAAATCACTAGATGCATTTTCGGCGGCATTAAGTTTTCTCTAAGTCACAACAGATTACATTACAAGTGTTGTCGACTTGACTGTTGAAACTGCGCATCCTTGTGTTATAGGATGGGGGAGGGGGTTTCAGATTAAGGGCTATTGCCAAGCTATTGAACTAGTTGATTTTGGGGTAAGGAGACATGCTGAATCCGAATATGAAAGTTATTTTCTCGCCGGACAAGTAGTTCTCCCGGAATCCGGTGAAAACCGGACACAAAATTTGTCAACCAATTTTCGGCTATAGCAGTCCCTACCCCTTTATTCTCAAATTAGTATAGCTCTACGCGCGGGGATGACGATAATCATTTGTTTATTCTATGGACGTCGGAGAGATCTAGTGTAATCGAAGATCGAAGGGGTTAATATTTAATGTGCAAACGAGGAAATATGTTGTTCAAGCGAGGATGTTGTTCAATGAGGATTCACTGGTAAAGTAAAGGTCAAGTTCCTAGATGGATCCTTTAATCCTATCTTTAGAGGCAGAGGAGGGGTTTCGTATTTACGGTAAAAACATGTATGTTTTATAAGCTAATCATTGATTAGGAGGAGGTCCGCTGAGTCCATATCTGCACTTAGTTTTCTTGCTGGACAAATGGTTCATCACGTATTCGGCTGAAACTGGAAATTTGGTTGAACCTCAAAGTTGTTTCTGAAATCAATTAGAGATTCGGCATCGGGACAAGGAGACATGCTGAATCCATTTTTGAACTTTATTTTAACAGTACAAATATTCAAGGAATCTGACGAAGACTGAACGGCGAATACATGACCCAAATGTTTGGATCAAATGTTAGATTTTGGGGATCCCATCAAAACCTTTGCTCTTGTTCTGATGGAAAAACTTCTCGCAGACAACCATCGACAGCGCAATACACATCGAAGGTAGCAAAAACACCAAGTGAGAAAATCAGCATGGTTTTGTTAGCGGGGTTAGAATGTAAAGTACGACATAGACATAGACATAGACATTTATTTAATTTCATCAAAAACACATAAATTAAGCAAACAGTTTACCATTAGCGGCCACTTTTAAGACAAAAGAATCCTGATTGTGGCCGTAATTCTAACCACCATGAATCCGCTATATCATTCCCTCATTACCTCCCCCCCCCCCCCTTTGGGGAGGGGGGATAATTTTTTTTTTTTTTTTAAATAAGTACCCTTTCCTCTTATCACACTTCTTTCCTTTTCAAATAATGGGATTTAACCATTCTCTTGAATGATGCCAGACTTACAGCCTCTCTGACCGATTCTGGAAGGTCATTCCAGACGCTGAGTCTGGAATGACCAATTTCGTGAGACCGCAAGAAATTGGGGTCTCACGGTTTAGAAATATATCGAGTGATTATCGAAGTAGGTTGTGTTAGTATTATAGGCAAGACAGGTCCTTTAACCTAATGAGCTTTCATCAGTTTCAGGTTTTGGTGTCTTCCTTCTTGGAAACGTACTTCCAGTGACAGGCTACGGTGACGCCGGAAGTCAATGTTTTGTTGTTGTTGCTGTTTTATTTCATTTTAAGTTGAGGTGTTTGATGCGACAACGATCAGTGACATAGCACGTGCGATTTGTGTTTCGAGTAATTTCATGTTTCATTAAACAAATGGAGTTTTGGAAACTGATTTTATTCGTGTGCTTAATAGAAGGGGAGTTCACGTTTTCTTAAAGGACCTGTCTTACCTACAATACTAATGCAGCCTGGTTCCGTAATCGCTCCACCCATTCTAAAACCCAGAGACTCGAATTTCGTACGGTACATTTTAACCCCGTGATAAAACCTCATTGATTTTTTCAGTTCCATTATTTTGCTACGTTTGATATGTGCCGTGCTGTCGACGCGTGTTTGTGAGAAGTGTATACATCCGAAAAAACGGGTTGTGTATATTTTTCCCTGTTTTGCTAGAAGTCAACGGATCTTAAAATCACATCCAGTTTTTAGAGTATTTCAACTATTTTAAAATACTAGATCTTTAAGAGTAAATAGTTAGAGGCGTCCTATAAAGGTTCACGAACTCTTTCGCTTAAACAGGTTTCTGAACCTGACGTAGATATGTTCCTCCATTGCTCAACTACTCCAGAATTAATATTTGTTTCTGTCTGAGTAAAATGTCTTTGGATCAATAACAGTCCTAAATTGTCTGTTGTCACATTAATAAGCTCACTAGGCAGCTAGTTCTGGGACTCCTCTGGACTGTCTATATTCATAGCACCGTCTTTGACTTTCTGTCATTCGCGATTATACAGAAGGAAAAAACACGTCCTCGATGAAATTTAAAATTTGCGTTCTGACTATGAATTTGGGCCTTACAGGACGTCCTATATATATATCTTGTATATATCAATATATCATGTATCAATTCACTCGCTAGCATTGGATTGTCGTACAGTTTACCACCGATACATATAACAACACTATAAAAGACATTTTGATAATAAGTTTAAAAATTCACAGTTGACACTTAATATATACAATTTACCTTACTAATTACTACATAGAATTAAAGTGGTGTATGAAATAGGGTACAAAGGACTTGAGGTACCTATCAGTAGAATGTGTATTTGGGCGAACAAGTTTCGGACAATTATCAGTTGCTGCTTTGTGTCTGGTATTCGGTCATTAGGGTTTGGTACTTCAAAGTCCGGTAATATAGTTCTATGAAGGTCTGAGGTGAGGCATTTGCGTCCAAAGTCAATTGTCACTTTGTGTCGTCTATCAGAGAGAGTAGAGAGACCAAGCTTGGCTAATCCATCTTCATAAGAAGTGTAAGTTGGGCTTCTCAACGTCACTATATGAGACAAGATAAAAAAATCTTTATGTCTACAAGATAAAAAAAAGAAAAAAAGTAAGGTGGCTTTTCAGTTAAACTTCCGTAGTTTGGTGTAGGCACCATCTTAATCGCTGACCCACTTTTATAGTGGGTCACTTTACATCGATCAGAGGGAAAAGCCTATAAAAATCGATTATTTTGTATGTTTCGGGGGGGGGGGGAGGGGGGGGGGGGTGAACCGCCTACCCCCCCCCCCCTGGATACGGCCTTGGTAGACCGTAAGACTTCACTGGTACACATTTTGCGGTAGCCTACTTGAGGCAATGGTTGTACGAACAGTCCTAAAGCCAGACTTCAAGAGCGTGTTCCATCTTACTTACCGTAGGTACTACGCATGATGTCACGAATTCTGGCTTTTTGCGGTCAAGGCTGGAACGATTTTTCTATTTTCCAGCAGAACTTCATGCCACGGGCGAATCCGACCAATCAGGTTACAGAGATCCGTAGTTACTACGCTCCCGAGCGTTGTAAGACTTGTAAGCAAATTTTAGAATAGTAATTTATTCGCTCGCACTTTCACGGTTACAAAACCAAAATTGGTGAGTACTGTCATAACATAAACATTTAAAAGCACGTACAAATGGTCAAAGACTATTTAAAGTTTCAACAATCTTTGGTATAAAACTATTTTGGTAACGGCTGTGTTTGGCCGCTGCTGGTTGGAATATTGGGACCTTCGTAGAGACTGCTCGCTCTTGCCTTTCCCTGGCGTTGTTGTATAGGGGAGGGAGAAACTCATTGTAGATCGGGTGCGAAATAAGTCGAAATAAGCACGGCAACATGTTCTATATTTCTACGCCAACATGTCGTAACGGAGAGCGTGTTTTTGGATTCTTTCAATACGTGAGTTTTGATCTGCAGTTAGACCAAAATGCCACACTGCGCATGCGTACTCCATTAATGGTCTTATGAAAGAGGTATAAATCCTGAGGATGTGAAGACTTGGGACATTATGCTTTGATTAGTTACCATTATTTACTATTTCGAGAATGTTGGAACGGTCAGCGTAGTAACTTTTGGTGAGGTTGGAACGGAAATAGTAACTAAGTTACTATTTGTAGAAGGGTGGAACACGCTCCAAGTCCTTTTAGGGTTTACTTGGTCGTCTCTGAAGTTAGAGAACCTAAGTCTAGAGATGGTGCCTTAGTTAGAGCCCCTTGTCACCTTGCACGGACCTAAGACGTCCCCACGCTAAGTTTCGATGAAACAATCACAGAGGGGCGGACAACTTTGAGTTGTCGTAGTATCCTTACTGTCGTTGGAGTCCTAGTAATAGCCTCAAGTTATTGACTGCATTACAGTAAAGTTTAAAATGTGGCAATACCGGTCATTTGCCGAGTGGATCAGATGTGTGCGCCGCCACCGAATTCAAGCTTGGAGTTCATTTTCCGGCTTGAGCCTGAAGAGGACCCTTGCCAAGAACGGCCGAAATATAGCTCTAATAAAATGTAGCTGACTTATCCGTTTTGCACCGTCAAATATTATTCGCAGTCAGCTTGGGCTGAAGGACTGCCTACCACCACAGTACAGAACTTCAAATCGCCCATGCCGCCGACAAGTTTCCATCTTAGCTGGAAAGAAGAAGAGAGACTTCAAAACCAAAATGCAGAAGAATCTCTTCATTTTCTACCACCCATTCAAACAGCAACCGTGTCCAGAATAAAATCACAGCGCCAATTTTCAGAGAAGAAGTTCTTAAAATCAAATTAAGGAAGAATCTTTAACTGTTTTTCCACAAGTTCATTTTCCAGCTTGAGCCTGAAGAGCTCTAATACAATGAAGCTGACTTATCGGTTGTGTACCGTCAAATATTGGCAGGGATTCCTGGCATCCTGCACCAAGTTAGACACAGTGCCATCTAGCGATTTCTAGTAGATAGGTGTACTTATATTAATTAACAGACATATGTATGGGGTACAGTAAAAAAAAATTGCGTCTTTTAAATAATTACAACATTAAAAAAATAAGTAGCTTCTATATTATTTTCATATTTGAAATTATTGACTGTTCTTCAACACTGGGTAGAGGCAAAGTCCATCTCTTATTTCTGTGATAAAAATAAGTTTGTTTGTTGTTGATCTGGAATAATTCATTTTTGTAGAAAAGGAAAAATTGACAATCTTACATCAATGTTTGTCTATTATGGGAAGAAGGAATCAATATGACTCGTCAAGTGATAATGAAGAGGCCTGTCATAGTCATGATGAAACTGGATCAAGAAAGAAAGTTTTCCGCCAGCGCTTAAGGTTAGATTGCTAAGGCAGGCAGAATCTATGTGTATCTAGGAAAAACTGGAATTCGGGAGCAGTCTGGTACACTAGCCCCATTTCAGGCACGGTGCTCAAACGTCTAGCACCATGCCTGGGTGCTAGACATTCAAGCACTGTACCTTGGATTTCATGTATGGTGCATGGATTTCAGTATACAGTGCATACAGAAAAAACACAGTTTCTGTCATTACAACTGAGCACCGGCTCGGACAGGGCTGAAATTATTACTATGAATTAGAGAAATCAAAGACAATCCTTTATATATTTTTCACAACAAAAACAAAAGGGCTCTAATGATGATGGAGATGAAAAACCTAACAGCACCCTATCTATTTTCCATGTATTTTCCCTATCTATCCCCCAAGAGCCAATAGTCGGGTTTTTTGCAATCGCTTGGAACGAAAGTTGCCGTTTTTTGCGATCAACTGTCGACTGGAGGTCCAGTCGATCCGTTTTTTGTCGCTTGACTGGAGATCGACTGGGAACAAAGTCAACAGTCGATCCGATGCACCTTTCTCTTGGAGGTCCAGTCAAACTTGGTGCCAAATTTTGAAAACTGAAACATGTGGACCTAAAAACGTAAAATATACACCTCAGGAAGCACCAGTACTGCAGCAGTTTCAGAGACTGCCGAGGGAAGAGTTGTGGGGATGGACTGATTTATTGACTGATTTAGACCGTTTTTCGAAGGCTTGTTCTCGCTCCCCTATCAAGCGACAAAAAACGGTCAACTGGATGAACCCGGGAACAAGTCCCAATCGCCAGTCGATCTGTAAAAAACGCGACTAATATTCTGGTTGGCTGCTAGGTAGAAAAAGCTGAGGCACAGTACACTTTGCATGCAAAACCCTTGACTATGTAGAAAAGGAATGAGGTTTTTCACATCAGTCATCAGCCCAGCCCTTTTGTTTTTGTTGTGAAAAATATATAAAGGATTGTCTTTGATTTCTCTAATTCATGCTAGTAATTTCAGCCCTGTCCGAGCTGGTGCTCAGTTGTTATGACAGAAACTGTGTTTTTCACGTATGCACTGTATACTGAAATCCATGCACCATACATGAAATCCAAGGTACAGTGCTTGAACGTCTAGCACCCAGGCATGGTGCTAGACGTTTGAGCACCGTGCCTGAAAAGGGGCTAGTGTACTAGACTGTTCGGGAGTCTTCAAGACAGCCCTCAAATTTTGTGTGATCAGTTTATAGGGGTTTTTCTGTGCTCCCACGAATAGGTTATGGGTCGACCGTGGCTTGAAAAGAGCATTTCCACAGCCTCTAGTGAGGCCCACAGCTTTGGTCCTGCCACCAACAAGATTTTAGTTGCTCGCTTTTTGGCTCAAATTCAAGAAAGAATTGCGGAGGTGATTGTTGATGTTGGCGGGAAATTCAAATTTAGCAGCAAGATAATGAGCGTGTTCCACCCTTGTAACAATAGTTACTATTAGTTACTATTTCCGTTCCATCCTCACGAAAAGTTACTACGCTGACCGTTCCAACCTTGTCGGAATAGTAACTAATAGTTACTATTTGCTTACCATGCTCGGGAGCGTGGTAAGCGTAGTAACTACGCATCTCTGGAACGTGATTGGTCGGATTCGCCCCTGGCGTGAGATCCTGCTGGAAAATAGAAAAATCGTTCCAGCCTTGACGGCAAAAAGCCAGAATTTGTGACGTCATGCGTAGTAACTACGGTAAGTAGGATGGAACACGCTCAATGTCAAAACAAGAAATTAAAAACTTTCTTGAATATAATCCTTTTTGCAAGAAATGGTAAGGACACAAGCCATGAGTTCTATTTGTTGAGATTTTCACATAATTTTATTTGTACATTCAGATATTTGAAATTATCACCGAAAAATTAGAAAAAACAGCATTTCCGCTAGTTTCAACTTGTTGCTTGACTGTGTGGCACACAACCGTGTATCTGCAAAAAACACTCAGAAATGTGTGGCCCACAATGGTTTCACAGAAAAACGTCTTATATGTTGTTGACTAAGGTCATGTTCCGCCACTCAACGATTGTTAACAAATCGTTAACTTTTCCCAGTCCAAGACTCTGATAGTTAAATTTAAGCTCCGCCTTCCTACGATTTCAGTTCCAGAACTTAACGATTGTTAACTATTTTGTAACGATGGTCGGTGAGCATCATTAGAAAATAGTTAAAAATTGTAGAACTGGGAAAAGTTAACAATCCTTAAAGCTGCCGTTAGCTCCGCCCCGAAGTAAAGTTAACGATTGTTAACAATTGTTAAGTTTGCGGAATGCAACATAAGTTGTATGTGATTCCATACAGTCATGACACACATATAGAAGAGGGTATGTTTATGTGAACAGTTACTTTAACGAGAAAAGTGCAGTTTTGGAGTTTTGGACTAAATGGTAGAATGAAGATCCAAAATACCCATTCAGGTGTTTTCAGATACCCTTAATTACATACTTTGGCTAACTGCCAACTGTTAGTTAGCTTTAGACCACAGCAGGTGCATGAAAATGGCAAAGTAGAATGTCAACAAACGTTCACATAAGCATACCTCTACTGTAGTCATAGTGACGTCATGTGATTGAGGACCCGACATAGGATTTGATTGTCCGTAGGTTGTTTATAAATATGACTGGTGTCTCGCTGGCCACTCTGCTCTGTATATATATATGTTCAAATACACATTCACTGATAGGAATAAACTACAGTTTTTTTAGAACCTCGAACTTGGCCAAAAAGTTTAAGAGGAAAGATCAGTGCAGTCCTAACAAGGTCCTAACTGTCAAGAAAGACACCCTGAATGACCTACAGACCTAGGGTAAATTTATGACTGTACAGAAGTTTGCTTGTAGTATTTTCAGGCCAAGTTCGAGGTTACATGAATTCGAGGTTGGTTTTCCTGTAGATCAAGTGGGTCAGTCTAGCACAACCCCTGATTTGGGGAAAGCCTATGCGAAATGCGGGTATGTCTAGGTTTGGTATACAGTATGCCTAAGGCTGGATACACTGTGCCAGATGTTGGATATTGCAACCCAATGAAATATCGATAACTGGAGTGAAACTCAGAAATCAACCAGTGAGAATTCATCTGTAGTGAGGTACGTCAGGGTTAGGGTATCAACAGCTACAGCATTTGGCAAAGGGTATCCAGCTTTAGGCATAGGCTTTACCAAATGCTGGATAGACCCATCGTTTGGCATACCAAAAATCAATGGAATGGGTGTGATGTCACCCTTGTGTGGAATTCAGATACAGCTTAGTTTACACCATTTGTATGCATTTTTCGTGGCAAATGTGTACCACGCATTTCAGAGTGTTTAACATGGAAACAAAAGAAATGTGTGCCTTTGTGAAACTTGGCAAGTCTTGTCAAGATGCTACTTTTTGGTGATATTTTTGAATAGCTTTTGAATGTCTGGAAACAAACTAGGAAACCAGATATAATATCTTGAAATAGAACTTCAGCTTACGTCTTTATCATCATTCGGTATTGGTCTGCACTAGAAAGATCTGAGTTTCATGTCCATGTGCTTGTAAATTAGTTAATTGTATAATTTGGACTTTAGTTTGTTCCTGTGGTTAAATTTTCCGTTCAGTTTGAGACACATACTTTAACCATGTGGGTTGTTTGTCAGATTTGAACAACAAAAAATTTATAAGTAGTGAACTGAAAGACAAAAATGCTCCTCAGCTGGGATTTGAACCAAGGACCCTCTGCTTACAAGGCAGGCTCTCTACCATTTGAGCTACCGATGGGCTTGCAAACCACTACAATAGTCTGGTAGAAGCCGGCCATAGGAACAGTGATCCCACCTGAAGGCAAATTCGTCTAACCAGTTCACATCCCCATGTCATGGAAATTAATCATAATACATAGATGGCAGTTTAAACAAGGGACTTGTACCGTTACCAATAAACCAGAAGTTTTTTCGAATATAATTTAGAAGTCAAGTCCCTTGTGTAAAGTGCCATCTATGTATTATTAGCAACAAAACCCCTACAAGAAACACACTTGTGGGCTGGACAAACAACTGTGGAAACACTTTTTTGAACCAGTAACTCTTTTTTTACCTTGTGAGTTGTTACTTAAGTTTGAGCCACACAACCCTTTTTAGTTACAGAAGCATGTGTGGTCTATTAGAACAACCACGGAAATACTCTTTTGAGCTAGAAACTCTTTATGGGATTTTGGAATTTACTTGTGACTTGATGCTGCAGTCAACCACAAATCCCTGATTTTTTGGATACCCTATGTGGAACGCTGGGTATGTCTTGTATTTGGCATACCTAAATACCGGAGATCCTATGCCAAACACTGGATATTAGATAGTTTTTTGTGAAATTTTGCTTTTTTTTGTTCTACCACTCAAATCCCATTTCCCAACCCAAGAAAAAGAACAAAAATTAAAATAATTAATGTAAATTTGTGTGTCAAAAGAAAGCTAAAACTTGGCAATAGCAGGTATTAAGTTCTTGACTTCACTCCAAGCTGAGTATGAATTATATTTGAAAGATTATGCCGGTCTATGGTGACAGGCCAGAAGTCTACTAGCAACAGTCTGACAAGGCCCTTGCCAAGAAGGGCCAAATACTGATGGAGCAAATGTTTGCTGACTTAGGCATCATTTTATCATTTCCGATTGACTGTTTTAGAGAAGAAATACGAAAACCAAGATATCGAAAATTTAGGGGTCCATTAAAGCATATCTTTGATTTACTTGCATCTTCTTTAATTTGTTGCCTCTATTGTAATCAACTGTATTACTTTTGTAGAAATTTGATTTGCTGTTCTTGGAACTACCAGGATGTAATCGAGTGTAATTGCAATTCCTGTAACTAGTTTTCAAAAATGTACGCATGTAGGCTAGGTAGGCCTACATCAACTCAGTACCATCTTTTTCAGGTCTAATTCAAGTCCACAGCCAAAACCTAAACCTTGCTTAGTGCAGCGGCATAGTGAAAGCCCAGGAACTAGCACACCTACAAGGCCTCTGAGCTCAAACTCTTCACCACAGTCAAGGTTCGTTTCTTTTTTTTTTCTGTGTTTTGACTATTATGAATATCTGGATTTCCTTTTTAGTCCAAGTGCGATGCACTGGTCAAGGATTTGAATTTTTGGGAATGATACTGAATACTGACTTTCAGGACCCCAATAATTTGTCGCTTATATTCTAACCTGCCTAATGTTTAAGTATTGATTCCTCTAGGATAGTATTTTGTCATTGTGTATTTTTGCTTGTTCCTGTGTTTCCTTTTTCTTTTCTTGTTTTGGATACTATTGGCATACATTAAAAATAACAGTAATAATATTGTCAGTTTGTTTAAACTTTTGACTAACGTTTTTTGGCCCTTTATTCTTAATTCTTGAGGGAATTTTCAATGCTTGAAGAAAAAACACATTCAATGGCTGTCTAGTACAATGTGTGTGTATTGCTTTTTTTGCCGAACAAATTTGACCTGTTACTCCGACTTTAGGGGTTGTTGATAGGGCATTTGGGTCCCCCCAGAAAGCTTCCATCCTCCCTTCCCCCAGAAAGCTTGGATCGGCTTTATTCGGGAGGGGATTATCTTCTGGTGAAACATATTCAGTATAATGTCTTCTTTATCTGGAACAAGCTCCTTAAGCTTTTTGTTTAGTTGAGGATTAAAGTGAAGAATGATTTCAAGTGATTCATAATTTTTCTTGTTTGCTACCGTACTTTGTCCTTCGTATTGGGCTTATTCTTTTTTTAATTTCGCTCCTATAATCATTCTTTTGCCTCAGCTTGTCACATATAATGAGATAAATGTATGTTTTTTTTCCAGACTTCGTCCCCCAATGGTATTCAGCTCTGCTAGCTCTAGCTTTGACAGTTGCTCACATGAGAGCAATACTGTCGATGCCCAGTCTGTCAATCCTGGTCCCAGTGGAATGGAGAGACTTGTCCTGATTGTGGATAGTACCCGATTTGTGGTTGAGAAGTCGTTGCTACTCGCCAAACCAAACACATTGCTTGGGAGGTAAATCACATTCCTTGTGGACTTAGCTTCGTACTAGCATAGTGCCCCAATCACTTTTAATCAAAGCTTCTTCATTAGCCCTTTCTTTAGCCTACTCAACTAACGCATTACCTGTTCAGGCAGAGCTTAAATCATTAGCTTGACAGTGCTTTGGTTCGTTTTTGAACAAATGATCAGTATTTCATTTTGCTGCCAGAACCAGAGGCGTTAGTAGCGGAAATCGTTGGGAGGGCTGAGTTTTCTACCGGCTGGCGTGTCATTTTTACCGACTGTTTGTCAGAAAAATCTAAGCTAGTGTATTTAAGAAAAATCGACACTTTTCAAGAAAAAGTCGACGATTTCATTTTTTTTTACCGACTGCAGGCTGACAGCATTGGGGGCTTCCCCCCCGCCCCCTCGTGTGTGAAGCCTTTGACTACAACCAGTGCTAAACCCACTACATACATTAGGTCTTTTAATCTAGATGAGCAACACGTTTTAAGTTGCTAGTCGCATGCAAGGAATCATAGGATTTTATTTTCAGGATGTTTGGCTCTGGTCTGGACTTGGTGAGACCAAATGAGGCGGGCGAATTTCAAGTTGCAGATGGAATTTCAGCCACTCTATTCAGGGCTCTGCTTGAATACTACAGAACTGGCATCATCCACTGTCCTCCTTCGACAAGTGTCCAAGAGCTTAAAGAGGCCTGTGATTACTTGCTTCTTCCGTTCGACTCACAGACAGTGAAATGCAAAAATCTCCGTAAGTTGGTCTATATTACAGATTCTGTCATTTATTTTTATCTGACTTTTTTTTATTCTTTACTAGATAATACGCGAGTCCCGTAAAGCCCTCTGTATGCCTGCCAAGTTTCATGCCCCTAGCTTGTACCGTAACAGATGATCATTGTCGGGTGCTTGCGAACTGAAATTCCTGCTCGGATTTTCGACACCATCTTCAGTTCCTTATGGAAAAATTGACGTTTTTCAACTTAATAATGAAAGTGCAGAATAGTGTTCGCACTATTGTGTTGAAATCACCGAGCAAGCGGCCGGCAAATCTACAGAGACAGACGGACGGATAGACTTAGGCGCTATGTTGCACTCAACGAGCATCTTCTCTTGTTGACCCCTTTGTGCTCTTTTACTGGGGTCAATCAGGTTTTGTCACGTAATAATTACTAAAACAGTAATTTGACATCGTAGCAATATACTATCAGTAATGCTAAAAGTTACCAACGCGCTCGACAGGGTCTGCATAGTTATGGTCAGTTTAAAAACGAAACAGAAGATATTTTCTACGTCCCGATAACACTGACGTCAGTTAATTTTAAAATCCGAGAAGCTTAAGATGGAGGGGACGGTGCTTCTTCGAAGACTTCTCTAAATGTAGGCTACCTTGGTTTTGTTTTCTCCTCTAAGGATGATAAATTAAAAAATTTAACAGTCTTCGGGTTTTTATGGCACTTGAGCTTACTCAAGTGCCATAGCGATTGTTATTTCTGTCCGTCAGTCGGTCTGTCGGTCCCGGTTTTGCTAGTTCGGGCACTTCCAGATAAGCTAGGACGATGAAACTTGGCAAGCATATCAGGAACTGGACCAGATTAAATTAGAAATTGTCGCTTCCTCGATCCGACCATCTGGAGGGGAGTGGAGGGAGGGGGAATCCGGAAAAAATAGGAAAAATGAGATATTTTTAGCTTACGAACGGGTGATCGGATCTTCATGAAACTTAATACATGGAAGGACTTCGTGTCTCAGACCCTCCATTTTAAATCCAGACCGGATCCGGTGACACTGGGGGGAGTTAGAGGGGGAAACCGGAAATCTTAGAAAACACTTAGAGTGGAGGGATCCGAATGAAACTTGGTGGAAAGTACAAGCAAAAGTCCTAGATACGTGACTGATATAACCGTAACGGATCCGCTCACTTTGGGGGAGTTGGGGGGGGGGGGGGAGAAGTCCGAATTTGTAGTGATCCCGCGAGTTCCGTGCTTCCTGATGTGCTGGGACGATGGAATTTGACAGGCATGTCTGGGACCCGACCAGCTTAAATAGGAAATCATCAATTACCCGATTCGACCATCTGGGGGGGGGAGTGGAGGGAGGGTGAAGCCAAAATTTGAGGTATTTTTAGCTTGCGAACGGGTGATCGGATCTTGATGAAAATTGATATTTAGGATGACCTCGTGTCTCAGACACCTCACTTTAAATCCGGGCCGGATCCGATGACACTGGGGGGAGTTGGAGGAGGGAACTGGAAATTTTGAGAAACGCTTAAAGTGGAGGGATCGGGATGAAACTTGGTGGGAAAAACAAGCACAGGTCCTAGAAACGTCATTGACATAACCGGACCGGATCAGGGCACTGTGGGGGAGTTGGGGTGGGGAACCGGAAATTTTGAGAAACGCTTAAAGTGGAGGGATCGGGATGAAACTTGGTGGGAAAAACAAGCACAGGTCCTAGACACGTCATTGACATAACCGGACCGGATCAGGGCACTGTGGGGGAGTTGGGGTGGGGGTCGTGATTTCTAGCGATCCCGCGAGTTCGGCATACTTCCTGGTGTCCTAGGGCGATGAAACTTGGCAGGTATGTCAGGGATCCGAACAGATTGACTTGAGAACAGCCGTTTCCCCGACCCGACCATCGTGGGGGGAGTGGGTGGATGGGGAGTCCGGAATCTAGTGGCGTGCATAACTTTTGAACGGGTGATCGGATCTTGATGAAAATTGATATTTAGGATGACCTTGTGTCTCAGACACCTCACTTTAAATCCGGGCCGGATCCGATGACACTGGGGGAGTTGGAGGAGGGAACCGGAAATTTTGAGAAACGCTTAAAGTGGAGGGATCGGGATGAAACTTGGTGGGAAAAACAAGCACAGGTCCTAGACACGTCATTGTTACGATGACTGTATTTGTATATGGAGTTTGCACTCTCAAACCTGATGTTATGGCGAGGGGTGTAGTAAGCCGGACATAAGATGGTAAATGTCCAGGTAAACAATCATCGGAGTCAGGATGGCCTAGGGCGTTGGTGGCCTACTACACGTGCAGAACTTCACGGGTTCATTATGGATTCCCCTGGTCGATTCACACTATGGTTTGCATACCGAACACAAAACAGGTTATCAACCACCCATCATACACTAGGCCTTACAGGCCAGCCCACTCTAAGGAGCTTAACAAAGACTCATAGAAGTGACCTATGGTCCGTAAGTAAACAAAAGGTTTTATTAATAGATGTACTTACAAAAGAACAATCTTTAAGTGAAAAGAGTTGTTACCCGGCCGGGAACCGGGAAAGAAGTCTTTAGAAGAAGGTGACTCACACCCTTCGTGGCCAGAGAGTTAATAAGTAATACGAAAGAGTGGCCGCGACGGTATAAAAGATAAAAGACACAGGCAATGGAAGGGAGTAACGCTGCCTAGCGGCGGCATAAGGAAAACGTACGGAATGCAGATGGCATCACCGTAACATACCTCCCCTCCATATTGAGTCCGTGACCCACGGACTTAAAAGTTAAGCACCAGATTAACAAACTTTTGGCATCCATCTGCTAAAAGTTAACCATAAATGTTACATAAATCTGACCTTAGACCCAAATTAAAATATATTATTTTTAAAGTTTAGAGAAATACAAGAGGGTGGAGTGGCGATGTAGAGTCGGCATGGTGGTTCGTCAGCTTTGTGGTTTGAGGGGTCAGCTGGTACGGGCATAGCAAAAGCGGATGGTGTTGGTGTTGCTGGAGCGGCATAGGCGATGGGTGGTCTTGCAGGCGGGGAAGATGTTGGTGAACAGGTGGAGCTGTTAGCTGGTACCGGTATGGCAAAAGCGGATGGTGCTGGTGTTGCGCTGGAACGGTGTAGATGGTGGATGGTGATGTTGCATAAGCAAGCGGGAAAGAAGTCTTTAGAAGAAGGTGACTCACACCCTTCGTGGCCAGAGAGTTAATAAGTAATACGAAAGAGTGGCCGCGACGGTATAAAAGATAAAAGACACAGGCAATGGAAGGGAGTAACGCTGCCTAGCGGCGGCATAAGGAAAACGTACGGAATGCAGATGGCATCACCGTAACATCATTGACATAACCGGACCGGATCAGGGCACTGTGGGGGAGTTGGGGTGGGGGTCCGGATTTCTAGCGATCCCGCGAGTTCGGCATACTTCCTGATGTCCTAGGGCGATGAAACTTGGCAGGTATGTCAGGGATCCGAACAGATTGACTTGATAACAGCCGTTTCCCCGACCCGACCATCGTGGGGGGAGTGGGTGGATGGGGAGTCCGGAATCTAGTGGCGTGCATAACTTTTGAACGGGTGATCGGATTTGAATGAAACTTGTCTGGTGAGCTATCGCCTCGGACGTTCAGTGTCACGTCCGGGTCGGGTCCGATACCTGTGGGGATGGGGGGGGGGGGGGGGTGGAAAACTCAAGAAACTCTAAAAGCAGAGGGATTGGGACGAAACTTAATGGATGGAACAAGCATTAGGCCTAGATGAAATTGACGGAGCCAGATGGTTTCGGGGCTCTGTGGGGGGAGTTGGAGGGGGTGTCCTGGAATTCCGGTAGTCGTGAGTTAGAATAGTTCCAGATGTAAAACGACAACGAAACTTTGCAGGCATATTAGCGACCCGAATTATCTTGACTTAAAAACCTGACACAACATACCCCCGGAAACTTCCGTTCCTAGATCGGAGCATTTTTGGGGGAGCAAGAGAAGAGAAATATGGACTTCTATAAATTACGAACGAGTGGTCTGATTCGAGTGAAACTTCATGGGTGATACGAATCGATGGCCTCGACATGTAAAACATGCGTTCGAACCATATGCGACCACGATTAGGGGAATTGGGGGTGGGGGGACTTTTGACATGCACAAAAATCTAACGGATGGACAGAATGAGATGCAATTCGACAGTGCCGAGTTTATGCGGCCTAGATTTGTTATTTGGCGTCTGGACCGGATTCGGCCAAGGTAGGGGGGGGGGGGGTACTGGAAACTTGCAGATAGGCTATGCTCCAATTTCAGTCAAACTTGATGAGGGAATTAAGAGATTGGGCCCGAACCGGCTCCGACAACGTTGGTGGGAAGGGGGGGGGGGGGGGTACCGGAACTTTCTAAAAATGCTCAGATTCGAGTGAAACTTCGCATAAACGAAGATGCTTTAGGTGGTCGATTTTTTTTTTATTCCGAACCAGATTCGGCCACGGTAGGTGGAAATAGAGTGAGTACCGGAAATCGTGTAGCACGTCTAGGGATCAAACAAATGGATTTATTGGGATGAAAGTTTGAACAGTCATGTGCATTTGCAATCGAGACGATGCCGGAACTGCTCAGAAATGAGTGAAACTAAATATCCTATTTCTATTTACGAACCGCCTTTTTGGATGGCGGGTGTATTTTGTGACGTTTTCATCTACTTTCTTGTACAGCCTACTCGTACAAGTGCCATATGAGCTCGTAGCTCTTGTTTTTTTTTACACGATAAATAAAATCAGATTAATTTTATTTCGTATCTTCTGTTGGGATACTTCGGGCGATTAGGAAAATAATGTAAAACTGTTGAATATTTCGGACGCCGTAATTTTGCTGTTAATAGGTGCAGTACCAACTCTTAAAGACTAGCAAAAAAAAAAAAAAAATACAGTGAAGTGCTTTAATATGACTTAACCTTTCAAAAATAAAAAAATTCAATGAAGTGCTTTAATATGACTTAACCTTTTTTGAAGGAATTGTCGTGTCTGTAGTGCCGATGCAAACTACTTCCGTAACTGGATTCATTAGTTCTTAAGCCCGGAGACCCAAATTTCATATGTTAACATTCAAAGCCCGCTGACGATACCTCACTAATCTTTGTACTTGCCGCAGTTCAGTATTTTCCATGCACATTATGCTCCCGATGAGTGTTGGCGTATCATGCTGTTGATGCGTAAAACCGGTTTTCTGGTTTTCTGGAAGTCAATGGACCTGGGAAAAGCTTATAACAGCCAAAGCCATGGATACTTTGTCAAATCAATCAGATTGTTATGAATATTGGAACCTAAACAGTAACTAGTGCACGGTTTGCTATAAGTTATTAGTTGTGCTCACGACTGTGATTTAATACTTGCTTCGTTTTAATTTCATTGTATTCTTCGGCGCTGTCCTAAGTTGAGCAACGTTTATTAGAACATCCTACTGTATCAGTATCCTCTATGGTTTTTGGGATCCCAAAACGTAAGTGGAGTGATACCTATGACATCGCAAAAGTTGTCCGTCTGTCCGTCTGTAAGCACGATAACTCTCGAAGGGAATGAGATATTTTGATAAAACTTGGTGATTCGTTGGGTCGTCGGGCCAGTCAAGTTCGTAGATGGGCTTTGTAGCCCTACATTTAGGGGTGGGGGAGGGGTTTCAAATTAAGGGGCAAACAAAATATTTTGAAACAGCTAATGTGATAGTGGATCGTGGGGTAAGAAGACCTGCTGAACACGATGGTGAAAACCATTTTGTCATCGAACAAGTAGTTCGCCCGGAATCCGGCCAAAACCAGAAAGTTAGTTAAAAGTAAAAGTTTTATTTTAAGTTGATTAGATGTTCGATTTAGGGGTAGGAAGACATGCTGAAGACGATGGTGAAAACCATTTTCTCGACGGACAAGCAGTTCGCCCGGAATCCGGCCCAAACCGGAAAGTTTGTTAAAAGTAAAAGTTTTATTTTAAGTTGATTAGATGTTCGATTTAGGGGTAGGAAGATACGCTGAACACGGTGGTGAAAACCATTTTCTCGACGGACAAGTAGTTCACCCGGAATCCGTCCCAAACCGGAAAGTCTGTTAAAATTAAGAGTTTTAGTTGAAGTTGATTAGATGTTCGATTTAGGGCAAGAAGACATGCTGAACAATTATGTGAAAACAATTTTCTATCCGGACATTTACTTCGCCCAGAATTCGGCCAAAACCGGAAAATTGGTAGAAGTTGAAGTTTTATTTCTAGTTGATTAGATAACCGATTTAGGAGGAAGAAGAGATGCAGAATCCGTGTGTGACAATCATATTTTACCCGGACATATAGTTCGACCGGAATCGGATAATTCATTATTGGGGAAAGAAGATACCCTGAGTTCATTTTTGAGCTTTCTTTTTTTCGCCGGACAATTAGTTCTGGAGTTTGGCCGAAATCGGGAAATTGGCGGTAGTGGCAGGAAGTTTTTCTCAGATGATTAGCCATTTGGCCTTAATCTGTTTCTGAATTTTAATTGTAAAAATGTTCAAGGAGTCTGGCGATGACTGGATCCGGCTAAGACAAGACCTAGTTGTCTGGATCAGATATTGAATTTTTGGGATCCCATTGAAACCTTTGGTCTTGTTGATTTTTAGATGGCCTACTGCATGAGCTGTCAAATGAGGGCGCTCGTGTGGAGTTTGAATCTTTCCTGGAATTGCTGCTCCTTCCAGCAATGGTGACGTCAGCACAGCGTGGTGACAGGGAGTGCCACATAGTGATCCTCCTGGACGATGACGTCGTCGAGTGGGATGAGGAGTATCCACCCCCTCAAGGAGAGGAATACGCACAAAGTAAGTGCATGGCTTCCGGTTTAGCAAACGCGCATGGTTTTTTTTTTTTTTACAATCCCCCGAGGTCCTTAAAGGACAGGTGACACAAGCGATTTTATCTGCATTCTTAGAATACTTTCCTCGCAAAAATTTCTAACCTGAGAACAGTTCTTGTGCAGATAAACCTAACGATGAAGCTGATGCATTAAGATAAAAAGCTTTCGAGACATTCTAGCGCAAATTTTCAAAATTAATTTAAGCATGCTCACAAGTCACAAGCTATGAACGAATTTTACTTTTTCGTTTGTATAAGCCAGTAGCCTAATTTTTTGCATTGTATTATTTTAAGATCATTTTTACTCGTTTTTATGGCACTTGACTTTCGGCCAAGTGCCATATACCGATCACATTTCCGTCGGTCGGTCGGTCGGTCGGTCGGTCGGTTAGTCCGGTGTCTGCGAGTTAGGGTACTTCCAGATATGCTAGTACAATGAAACTTGGCAGGCATATTAGGGACCCGACCAAACTAGCTTGGAAATAGTCACTTGCCTGATCCGACCGTCGTGGGGGGAGGGGAGGTGGTGGAATCCGGAAAATAGGGACATTCATAACTTTCGAACGGGTGATCGGATCATAATGAAAATTAATATCTCAGATGTCTCATTTCGAGTCCGGACCGGATCCGATGAATCTGGGGCGGAGTAGGAGGGGGGAACCGGAAATCGTGTGAAACTCTCAGAGTGGAGCGATTGGGATGAAACTTGGTGGTAAGAACAAGCACACGCTCTATATACATCATTGACAGAACTGGACTGGATTCGGACGCTGTAGGGGGAGTTGGAGGGGGTCCGGAATTCTGGCGATCCGTAGTTAATGTACTTTCAGGTGGGCTAGGACGACAAAACTTGGCAGGCATATGAGGGACCCGATCAAACTAACTAGGAAATAATCACTTGCCCGATCCGAACATCGTGGGGGGAGGCGGAGGTGACGGAATCCGGAAAATAGGGACATGCATAACTTTCGAACGGGTGATTGGATCTTAATAAAACATCATATCTGGAAAGATCTCGTGTCTTAGACGTCTCATTTCAGGTCCGGCCTGGATCCGACGAATCTAGGGGGAGTCGGAGGGGAGAACCAGAAATCGTGTGAAACTCTCGGAGTGGAGCGATCAGGATGAAACTTGGTGCGAAGAACAAGCATACGCTCTAGATACATCACTGACAGGACTGGACGGGATTCGGAAACTGTGGGGGAGGTGGAGGGGGGTTTCGGAATTCCGGCGATTCGTAGTTAATATACTTCCAGGTGGGCTAAGACGATAAAACTTGGCGGGCATCTCAGGGACCCGACCAGATTGACTTAGAAACAGTCACTTGCCCGATCTGACTATCGTGGGGGGAGGGGGAGACGGCAGAATCCGGAAATTAGTAGCAAGCATAACTTTCGAATGGGTTGTCAGATCTTAACGAAACTTGATATCTTGAAAGACTCATGACTCAGCATGTCTGGTCCGGATCCGATGAACTGGGGGGGGGGGGGGTCGGAGGGAGAACCGGACATCTTGTGACACGCATAGAGTGGAGAGATCAGGATAAAACTTTTGACCATCACTTCCATCTGACCCTGCCTTGCAAGTACCACACGAGCTTCCAGCTCTTGTTAAGTTTTCCTGAAGTTTCTTCGCGAACTAGACGAAAATAAAGCCCTACTGCTGCTTCCTGGTATTTTAAACTTGTTTCTACTTTTTCAGCCTGCGCAAGGTGGTGTGCGCGGACAGGTCGTTCCCATGATAGTTTTATTCCGGGACAGTTCGTTCAGGAAATGGTTCACACGATCGATTCCGGATATCCGCCGGCTTTGTTTATATTTCTGGGATTATTTGTCTTAAAACTGCCGATCCAGTCGGACGAAACGTCGCTACCTCATAATTTTCCATTCTTTCCTTTTCCGTCCGAAATTCGGCCTAATATGAAACTTTCATACAGTCGCCAGGGGACATTGCGCTAGGATTTACGGGCAAACGCAGCCTGCAAGAACCAACCTAAGCTTTAGATTGGCTTTATGGGAATTTGCACTCCGTCCCATGACCCGCGCAAAAACGAGGGGGAAGGACTTCTTTTTCAAATATTGGAACTTACTTCGAATGGTCAGAGTCATGTCTTGGGGAGAAGTTTTTCATAAGCTTCTTCATCGTCGTTCGTGTTTTGTCTAAGCCATTTTAATGCTACTTTTCTTATAACCGTTGTTACAGCCATGTTTAGTCTGGAATCTCTCTTTACTTTCTAGCTGTCTTCAGTACAGCCATCTACCGTTTCTTCCGCTACATAGAGAATCGGGATGTGGCGAAACAAGTTCTTCGGGACCGAGGGCTCAAAAAAATTCGACTCGGAATCGAGGGCTACCCCAACTATAAGGAAAAGGTCAGGAACCGACCTGGTGGAAGAGCTGAAGTGATATATAATTATATCCAGCGACCATTCATTAAGGTGTCGTGGGAAAAGGAGGAAGCCAAGAGCAGACATGTAGATTTTCAGGTACCGAATCCCAGTTATTTGAAAGACAACCAAAACTCTGCTTTGGGGTCAAGTTATAGGATCCGTGTTATCTATGTTGCTGCTTCGCTAATCGTCTCATTTTCGAGAATTTGAACGGCTTTGAACTTGCAAGGCTTGGTAAAAGGATGAAAGTAAGAATTTGCCAGTTCGTGGGTTTGTTGCTATCATTTGTAAGCAAAAGCCTTGAGATAAGAATTACGATGGGCCCTAGGAAATTTTTTTTTTTTTTTTCGCCCCCTCGATAGTCAAATCGGAGAAACGAATGTTTTTAAGTTCAATCAGTAAATCATCGTATTTATTACTTGTCAAGCCCTGATACGCATGCCAAGTTGCGTTGTCCTAGCACATGTGTAAGCATCTTAACTTGGGATCACCGGAATTCCGGAACCCTCCCTCCAACTCCCCCCCCCCCCCACAATGCTCGGATCCGGTCCGGTCTTGTAAACTACGTATCTGAGGCTTGTGCTTGTTCTTTCCACCAAGTTTCATCCCGATCCGTCCACTCTGAACATGTCAAACTATTTTCGGTCCCCCCCCCCTCCCGTCCAGTCCCCCCAAAAGTCACCGGATCCATTCCGGACTTGAAGTGTGACAGCTGAGACAGGGTCGTACCAAATATCAAGTTTCATTAAGATCCGATTCCCCGTTGAAAAGTTAATAATCCGTCAATATTCCGGATTCCCCCTCCCACCACTCCACCCACTGTGGTCGGATTGGGGAAGTGACTATTTACAAGTTTGTTTTGTTGGGTCCCTAATATGCCTGCCAAGTTTCATCGTCCTAGCACTTCTGGAAGTACCCTAACTCGAGATCAGTGGCCTGACAGACCGAAAAGCGATCGGTATATGGCACTTGAACGAAGCTGCAAGTGCCATAAGAACGGAAACGTCAGATACCTATGTTTTGGCAGCGATATCTGTAGCTGACGTTTCCGTTGTTATCCGTGTTTGAATATATGGCGGGGGGGGGGGGGGGTGCAAAGGTGGTGATATCGAGTTCTAGAACAGAAAACCATAAGGAAACAATATTGGGATCTAGGAAGCTTAAAATTATATTATTATATTTAAACTTCTTAATCCTTTCATTTCTTCGTTTAATCGAATTTGATTGTTTCAGTGCTTGAAGTCAAAATCGGTCACGAACTTGGCCGAGGCCGCTACAGACCCGGATATGGGTTCCAACCAGGCAGCCCTTCCACAGCATCAACAACTCGAGTTCTTAAACCATAACCCGATGGAGCGGCGCATGCCACCAAGGCACGACCCGGACGACCCCGGCATCCTAGACTGACGCACGATTGGCTGTCAGTGCCGCATTTGCTAATGGACCGCTTGCGATGTGGGCTGTTACAGAGGGGGCGAACAAGCCGATGTTGTCACGTGTGTGAGAGGTTGCGCGAACTTGGATGCCGCTAGTCGGCTTGCATTTTCAGAAGATGGCTTTGTTGTTACCCTTCCTTTATCAGGCTGAATCGCACGTGTCCTGAGTGTTGAATCGATCGACAAGTATTCCCAGGATCGACAAGTCTTGTTAGTTTGTTATTGTTATTATTATTGTTCGTCTCTGGAATTGCGGACTAATAATAATAAAAAAAAAAACTCAATGGATCTTATAATCGAATTACGTTACACCAAAATAATTTGAAAAGCAGCAAAACAGTGACCTAAAAAATCATAATAGTATTGTCGTCTAAAGAAAAACGGACAAGGGAACAGTGAAAGTAGCTTGACCGAGATAAACAACTTTTGTTGTTTGGTTGCTCTTCTGAAAAACTCTAGAAACAATTAGTCTTGCTTTAGCAGTCAGATTTCTCTGCTGGAAGTTTAATAACAATAATATATCCGTGTGTTAAATTTTATGACAGATGTAGAATTGATGTTTTTAAGTGTTATACTTTCGGAAAATAGTCAGTTCTGTTAACCTCTGGGCCAGTAAAGATCATAGCACCGTCGTCTATGAGATGTTACGTCGGTGTTTTCTTGCTGGGGAGCGGGATTAAACGGGTACCTATAAAAATCTGGGGAAAAGAACGGAGGTACTCGGATTGCTTTCTCCAAACCATGCGTTGCTCCCTCACCGGGCATTCCAGGAAAGCATACTACAGTAGAGGTATGCTTATGTGAATGTCTGCTAACAGTGAACGATCGCCGAAGAAAAAACTAAAACCCAAACCAGGCAATTTTTACTATAAATATTTGTAACTAATAACCATTCACACTTTTGTCACTTTTTGAATATTTTTCTAATTCATGGCTGATAACTGCCACCTGAGCCTCGTTTCCGGACTGATTCCGTTTGCACTGCAGTGCTTCCGAGGAAGACGGTAGCGCTTCTCGAGAATCGCGGACTTGCTCCCCGAGCCAAGTCCGTGCTTCCCTGCAAGATGCTGCAGCCAAGAAGAAACTGAATCCAAAAATGTATATTGTGCAAAAGCAAAGAAGTGCTGCGGCAGCGCTATTGCAACTAAAACGAGGCTCTGGTTTTCTTTCCATAATTTGAAAAGTTTGCCACGAGGAACGTACCTTCAATGGAGAAGATGGCGGTCCGAACCTGCAGATGCCTCCAGAAGAAGGAGCTTTTTGGTTATTTCAAAATCAAAGAAAGTGAATTAAATTTCTACTTCAAGTTTGTGCCAGGGTAACCCTGAAATAGTTGGCTATTAGCTGATATCAAGTTTGTTATTTTCTTTTCCATTTTACTTTTTTATATGCAAATAACAAAGCCAAGGTAGTAGAAGAGTAAAAAAAGTGAAATAAGCAAACCTCTACTTTACCCACGTGATACAAATCCAGGTTCTTGATCGCACCTTCGTTAACAGCCCATGGATGCATTATGTCCACTTTAATCACTAAGCGCTTTTGGTATTTATTCTTCTACTTTTAATTCTGTGTAGCAACAGTGAGAATCCCCGGCGTGTCTATGACTTTCTTCTTAGCGGCAGTGTTTCGCTTTCGGACTTTCGATGTGCTGTGTGATTTTACTCTGGTGAAAACAGTGAATTTGGTGACAGATTACACCCGCGAGTTCGTGAGGTGACTTCCAACTCCTGGAAGGACAGGAATGTGCGCTTCCATCGCTCTAGCTTCTCTTAGGAAAGTATTGTGAATTTGTATTTCGATTTTTCTTCTGTTCGTTAGTTGATTTCGGAATTCATGACTGCGTTGAAACTTCGCTATATCTTCGAAAGGAAAAAATAACACGTATTGTAGATGTATTTAGAATAAGATATTATCGGAAACATCAGCACACAGCCAGTACGAACTTCAACTGTTATTTATTTACGTTTGTTTTTAGTTGCTTGACATTCGAAAAACGAGGGGCGCGACCCCTTTTCTACTACTTTTTTTGACGGTGCGAAACAGATAAGTCAGCTACATTTTATTAGAGCTATATTTCGGCCCTTCTTGGCAAGGGTCCGCTTAAGGCTCAAGCTGGAAAATGAACTTGTGGACACATTTTTTTTTAAAGACTCATCCTTAAATATATGATTTTGTGAACTTCTTCTCTGAAAATTGGTTGGAGTTAAAGCCGGTGCTATGATTTCATTCTGGACACGACTGCTGTTGGATTGGATCTTTGAAAGGGCAGAGATTCTTCTGCATCTTGGTTTTTGAGTCGTCTATCTCTTCTTCTTCTTTCCATTTAAGATGGATACTTGTCGGCGGCAAGTGTGGGCGATTTGAAGTTCCGTACTTCGGTGATAGATATTCCTTCAGCCCAACTTGACTGCGAATAATGTTTGATGGTGCAAAACGGATAAGTCAGCTACATTTTATTATAGCTATATTTCGGCCCTTCTTGTCAAGGGTCATCTTCAGGCTCAAGCTGTAAAAGGAACCATCAAATATGATTCGCAATCAGCTTAGGCTGAAGGAATTTCTATACTTTTCTTTTTCTCCATTATCAGTTGAGAGATGGGGCCCTGTTCTGGGGACATAACTTCTTCCCCCTTGGCAAATTGTAGACGTTCCGAGCCTTCTTTGCCTCATTGACGAACATGACTCTGGATACCAAAACACGACAGCGATCCTCAGGAAGAAGGAGTAAGCGTGGCCGTACGACTCGAACTGAACGACTCAGATCCTGTATAAATCAATCACCGCGATCTTTGGGAGCAGCTGTGGCACCATGTCTGCCTTTCTTCCGCTAGATACCCGGAGAGGCCGGAGATTTTGCATCAGCAAGGAGAGATAGTTATCAAGAGTATTAATTCGAGACGTATTGTCGCCGTTCCCCGTGGAGTCTTCAGGGAATCGAAAGGAAACGGCGAGAATAGAGGGAGCCACTCCTCGCGGTCTCCGCGTACGGAAAAGAACGAGAACACGGGGAACGCTCCTAAAATAGATTTTGTTCGAAGAAAAAAAAATATGCTGTCGACGAAATTAGTCTGGATTCATTTTATTTTTGGGTTTATTCTGATTGTTTTTAGTAAAATTTACTTTACACCAACACCAGCAAAAACTGATTTTTTCCGGATCTCAAAGGGAGTCCTTTTGATGATAATCTGAGTATTCTCTGTCCATGGGGACTCGTGAGAATACAGGGAGTGAGTCCCTGGGACAAACAAAACGCAGGTACAGTGAAAATTTTGCACAATGTTAGAAAACTAAACAATAAACCAAATGGGCTGAATGTTGATCCGGTTATAAGTGGAATCAAAAACACATAACCTTAAAATTTTTCGCCTCAGTAGGCGAGCGGCAGGACATTAAGGATCTGTAAAAAATGACGCAAACATTATAGTCAACTAAGAGTTTAATCCAATTCAAGTAAAACGGATAATCAGCCAAGATTGTAGTCCTGTTGCGTAATTTGTATATGCACAGACAGCTTGGGCTGAAGGAGTATTTGTTAAAGAGATCAAAGAAATCTTTCGTTTAGGGAAAACGCAACCCACGATGTCATGCGTGACTTATTCTTTATGTTTCCCGGTTCTATCAGCTCGTTGAGATTGCAAGTTTTGCTCTACTCGTTTCTTTTTCCGTGTATGGCAAAATACTCGATTAAAGGCACAGAAAACTTGACTACGCAACTTTCGGCCATCAAACCGACCTGGGGGGCTTAGATATAGATACAGGGATTTCTTGAACCCCCTCCTTAGTGTTGCCCAAGCTAGCTGGCAGGGCCTTGCCCCTTATGCACTGCAATTATGCTCTCATACACAGTAAAAGTTCACCTTTGGCCGTGTTTCGGCCATAGTATCGGGACTGTAACCAAGAGGTCGTGCGTTCGATTCCTACTCCCGGCACACAAACATTTTGCTTTTTGTTCAACTAACTCAAAAGTCAATTTCTCAGAAACTGCAATGGTCGTAACGAGAATTTTTCTTACTGTCAATATCGACTCAGGGTACATCATTGATATGTCAGCTAGCTCCCCGAGTCAAGTTTTCTGTTTCTTTAAACTTTCGTCAAGAAGTGATGAAAGCCGTCTTGATCTTTTCACGGAGGATAAGCCGTTCCATGCGGAGAGTAGCCGTCATGCTTGCCGTGATTCGAAGCAAGGCGACTCGTCTGCCTTAAAGTTAACTGAAAAGCCAACTTGAGTGTGTCATTTAATTGAATATACTGAGTTATTTGGATTCTGCAAAGGAATTTTTTTATTTTCCACTACCTGCTGTAGTTATGACGTTCAGAATATCCGCTCCCACAGCGTAAATTCTACTGTGACGCGGGAAATTTTTAATCTCAACACGAACGCGGCTCTTCAGTGGGCAGTGGTAATTGGTGAAGATTGCTTAGTGCCTGAACAAAAAAAAAATCATAAATGTTTCTGGTAACAAATCACACGGAAATTCCACTATTCGAAAATCGACTATTCACGAATAGCGGAAAAAACGAAGTAACGTATTTTCAGCGGGTCTTCAAGACAATTTAAGTGAATAAGTGATGGGTAACTAGATTGTCGTATCCCCGCCCTTTTCGGTTAAACTTTAAGTAAAACGGTGTAATCCAAAAAGCCAAAACAGTTATTCCATCATGGATTCCCCTTCACCGCCAGTAGCATCCACATCAATGTGGAGGTCTTCCAGCATTTCTTCCAGTCCAATTTCTGGTACTCCCTCCTCAGCTGGTTCTCCACCTCGCTTCTCCATCCTCTTGGGGTCCTTATAGATGGCAACATTTTGTCGAAGAGCAGGGTCCTCTTCCAGGTCTTCCAAGAAGTCAGTGTAGTCCCTGAAAGAGCGGTGAATCGTAAATCTCCGCACGAACATATCATCTCAGACGACAATGTACTTTTTAAAATACAGATGTCGACTGTCGGATTTTCCGTCGCCCAGCAGTCTCTGCAACCGACCAAATTCGCGACTTCTTCCAGAGACTCGCCTCCGTCTCCCGAATAACCGCGGACAGGGAAGGCTCCGATCATGATCACCATCATCAAGAAGACCAAAAGGTTTCGATGGGATCCCAAAGGGGAATACTTGTCGATCTTCTTAATACAGATAATTATATCAAGCAGCTTTTCATTTCCACATTTGATATCATTCTAACACATCACTGAACAACATCCACTAAATCATAATTTCTCGCTAAAACAGGGCTGCCACAAGTTTAGAGGCTTGGAAATCGGTACTCTTTTAAACCGAAAAAGGGACATCTGAAGAACAAAAAAGGGACCTATAGGGAATCGGGGTCACTGCATGCTATTATACCTGAAATACACAGAAGTAGGATCCTATTTGCACCTGACTTGCTAGGATACGGGAACCTACGGTTCGACGCGTTTTTACTTAGCGAAATAGGCTATGGCTCTTAGCTTTGAGAGGTAGGAGGGAGGAAAGGCACCTTAGGAGTTCAATAGCTTTCTTGTGATTAAACCAGTGAAGACTTAGTCACCAACCTGTATTCGAGGCAAGTGGGCAAGCACGAAATGTTTTTTTCTACCAGAATATCAAGAAAGAAGACTTGATAGATGCAGCTCTTTAGTTTCTGAATTAACCATCCAAAAATACGTCTGAAATGGGATTTATTTTTTCAACATTGAACTCGTATATGCTTCTTCAGTGGCGTAGCCAGTAGATGACTATGTCCAACCCGAAACTTTGACATTTTCTCTCTATTTGTTTTTGGGATCCCAAAACGTAAGTGACCTATGACATCGTCAAAGTTGTCCGTCCGTCTGTCTGTGAGCACAATAACTCTCGAAGGGACTGAGAGAGAGTGATGAAACTTGGCGTGATGACTCTTTGGGTCAAGGGTAAGGTCAAGTTCGTAGATGGGCTCTGTAGCCCCAGATTTAGGGGTGGGGGAGGGTGTTCAAATTAAGGGCCAAACAAAATATTTTAGAAAGCTAATGTGATAGTCGATTATGGGGTAAGGAGACATGCTGAACATGAATATGCTAAATATTTTCTCGTCCGACAAGTAGTTCGCCCGGAATCCGGCAAAAGCCGGACAACTGGTTAAAAGTAAGGTTTCATTTGAAGTTGATTAAATGTTCGATTAGGGGTAAGAAGACATGCTGAACACGATGATGAAAACGATTTTCTCGCCGGGTCCAGAATCTGGCAAAAACCGGAAAGTCGGTAAAAGTTTGATTTGAAGTTGATTAAACGTTCGATTTAGGGGTAAGCAAATAAGCGGAAATTTGACCGTCGTCTGTTGGCCCGTTTGTACAATGCTATGGTTTTGCCCCATTATTTGTACCTTAGCCCATTTTGGCGTATTTTTACGGCTACAGATAGACTGAAATTGCGCTCAGTCTACTACAAATATGCAAAGTTTCTGTTGCGTTTACCACCATGGACAAGTAACAGATATGTTTCGCGTCGGTACGGCGTTACGAATCCGGAAGAAGCAATCGTAGCGCAGATCACTCGTTATAATCTGTCAGTTGAGTCCCACCCCTGGGCCATGATTCTGCAACAGTAGTTGGTATATGCTGTTGGTTGTTGTGTTCGTTTTTTTTTTTTTTGTTGTCAGAGGAATTAGTGTTTTCCATTTCTTCTTTTTTGCTTTGTCTTTTGTTGTGCTCCATCTGTTTTTTTAATTGATGGGTAATAAATGCATTCATTCATTCATACATGCCGAACACTTGGGATGTAAGGGTTGAATGTGGAGGGCAAAGCGAACTGAGACAAAGGAGATAGTAGCGGCGATCCATTCCTTAACCAGGTGACGCTCGTGACCCGAGTTAGACTGCATAATACACTATGCCGCTGTGAAATGCATTTTCTACCCGGACAGCTAATCCGCCCGGAATCTGGCCAAAACCAGAAAATTTGGTAAAAGTAATAAAGTTTTATTTGAAGTTGATTAGACGACAGATTCAGGGGTAAGAAGAGACGCCGAATCTGTACATGACAATCATTCTTTTACCGGACATATAATTTGTCCGGAATCCGGTTGTAACCGTTATTTTTTTAGAAGCTAAAGTTTTATTTTAAATTGATTAGATGTTCTTTATAGGGATAAAGAGATACCGTACGCTGAATTCGATTCTGAATTTTCTTTTTTTGCTGGACAAGTAGTTCCCTCGGAATTCGGCCGAAACCGGAAATTTGGCAGAAGTAAAGCAGGAAATTTCGGTCAGTATCGTCAAAACAGATATGGCTTATAGAGGTATATCTGAACTTGGTTTTCTCTAATGATTAGCCTGGCGAAGACTAGACCCATTTGTCTGGAACAAATTTTAGATTTTTGGGATCCCACCGAAACCTTTGGTCTTGTTGTTTGGGTGGTTCTAATCCCTAAACAGAGAACATAAGAGAACACTGAGACGGAAAATGTGTCTTACACAAATATAACCTAGTATTTCTTTCGAACACAAAAGAAAAATACAGCTTTTAATGATTTGAAGTTCTGTAGCTTCGTGGCAGAGATGAGGTCGAGTCAACGCTTAACTCTAAGGTACTTAACTATTTGACTGTAAACGAAATACGAGACAAACTTCGGTAAAGCTCAGAAATAGGCTGTGTTCGGCTCGGTCACCCCCCCCCCCCCCCTTAGAACACAAGCTAGCTAGCGGTGCACCTATCGGTAGCATAACATTTCAGATGGATGGTAGCAACAGTTTAAAAAATAATGGCTGGATAGCTCAATGTCTGATGGTTAGTTATATATTAACAATTTTCATGTTCGGATTCAGCATGTCCTCTTACCCGAGAATCTAACACCCCAGGTTCAACTTTTACTTTTCACAAATTTTCCGGTTTTTGCCGGATTCCGGGTGAACTAATTGTCAGGCGACAAAATAAATTTCATATCCGGATCTAGCACGTCTAAACTAACTATCTCTTTAGCTTTTAAAAATATTTATTTTCGCCCCTTAATGTGAAATCTCACCGCTAAATATACAACTCTGGGGCCCATCTACCAACTCCACCTTTCCCTTGACCCAAAGCATCTTCACATCAAGTTTCATCAAAATGTCTTATTCCCTTCGACAGTTATCGTGCTGACTGGTTACAGACGGACAACTTTTGCGATGTCACGGGTATCCCTCCACTTACGTTTTGGGATAAAAAAAACATTCGATTCGAACCCTCCATACCTGTTAACGCTTCCTTTGTCCTCGACGTCAAGGTGCTTCAGCTTCCAGATTCGTCTTCGGTTTCTCAATGCCTTGTCGGCAAAGAACTTTTTCACCAGCACTACGTCTGGTAGTGCGTCCTTCTTCATCGCTTCAAAGTTGTCGTCGTTTACGTTCGAATTGAGCAAGTCAAACCTGCGAAGGTAAGTTACAGGTTAGGTGTCTAGAGATGAGATCACTGCTTACGACTGCTGTGGAGGGACCAGAAGTTCAAATCAGGACGGTAAATAGCTAGGAGGAACGAAAATAGTAACAACGAATAACATCCTGATACTGCAAAAATGCCTCTACGGTCTACAAGGTTCGTTCGAAACAGTTCTGATTATATATACACAGTTTCTTTTCGCGAGCGTGTCGATCAACCAATCGTCTATTCCAAACCGTCTTTTTCGTCGTTAAAACAAGACCAAAGGTAAATATAAGGTTTGAAGCCAACCTGACCATTCATTACAACAAAAAATAGAACAAACAAGATTTTTGGTTTTTTTCTTGATCAGCTAGTTGTCCATCTAAGATGATGTGCGAAGGATGAATGAAATCTCGGGTATTTCGGTTGCAATTCCAGCAAACCGTCCTCAGCGGAAAACAAAACTATATCATCTTCCGGTGGGATCCCTAAGACTGAATATTTATTAGACTCCTTCATCCAGAAAATAGGGTCTTGTTGATTTCCAGTCTTCCCCAGACCCCTTTAACATGTTACTACTTATTCACGATCAACCGCTTGTACAAGAAATACCGTTTTTGTGTTTTTGACAAATTAGGGCCAACTAAACTAATCAGATGACAAAAACTAAGTTCAGGTGTAGATTCAGCATGCGTGTTTACTCCTAGTTTATATCTCACCTCTAACCGACTTTAGAAAAGTCTTTTACTTTGAACAAATTCCTTGTTTTAGCTATATTGCCGGCAAACCGCAGGCCATTCCGGGCCGTAGAGGGCAAAAGAGCTGGTGACAGCGACAGGACATCGAGGGTCCAACCAAGAAGCAATAAATCCAAATTTCCAGGTTTCGGTGAAATGGAATGTTCTTACCCCCGATACGAACCTCTAATCGGATTGAGCATGAAATTTTGGTTTAAAAAAAAATTACGGTTCGGCCGATTCTGGGTAAACTTCTTGCCAGGCGAGAAAATTATCAGATGCGGATTCACCATGTCTCCTTCCTTCATATATCAACTCGATATCTTCAACTTGAAACTGAGTGGTAATTATCAGACGTGGATTCAACATGTCTCCTTACTTCATACACTGTAAAAAGGTTCTCCGAATAAGGATGCAGTATTTGCTAATGGGATTAATCATATCTCTATTGGGATAAAATTAATCGGAATAAGGGGTAATCTTATCTCAGTAAAGACAAGATTAGTCCCAGTAGCAAATACTGCAAGATTTTACAGTGTATATCAACTTCATATGTTCAACTTGGTAAGAAATTCCGAAAAGACATCGGAAAATGGCGCATTAGAAACCGAGTAGTAGAACACTGGAATAATCCCCAAGAAAATGTTGTAAATTCCGAAAATACCAACCAATTCAAAGCAGGTGTCGACTACCACCTGGCTGAAATTCAATTTACTGTGTGTCCTGAGAAATTATAGAGGCGAAAGCCTTATTACTGCAATTATATTATTATTATACATCGACCATCACACTAACTCTAAGACTGAATATTTATTACTCTTTCATCCAGGAAATGGGGTCTTGTAGATTTCCGGTCTTCCCCAGACCATTTCATATGTTACTATTTATCCATGATCAACCGCTTGTACAAGAAACGATACCTTTTTGGTGTTTTGACAAATTGTCGTCGACTACCACCTGGCTGAAATTCAATTTATTATAAGTGTCCTGAGAAATTATAGAGGCGAAAGCCTTATTATTGCAATTATATTATTATTATATATCGACCATCACACTAACCCTATCATCACATAGAATTTTAAGACTTCCTTGCAGATTTCGGGTTTCGGCCGGATTCCGGGCGAACTACTTGGCCGGCCAGAAAATAAAGTTCAGAAACGAAATTAATATGTCTCATTGTCCACACATCGAACATCTAATCAACTTCAGATAAAACTTATAACTTTTCGGCTTCGGGTGACTTCCGGGTCCTTATCCCTAAATCGACAATTCATTAGCTTTAAAAGCTATCATGGTAAGAACCGAATTTGTCGAAATCGTCAATATATACAAATATAGACACTAATAAAGATTACAAATTTTCACGAAAGACGACAAACGTCTTTTCATACCGTACATGGTCACAGTTTACCTGTTGGAGTTCTGAGATCGCCTCTGAGGCCGCTCTTGCAGGTTTCGCGCTCGCGAGGAAAACCAGCAGACTTACCCAAGGACAGAATCACCAACTTTAAGCAGATGTCCCAAGTGTGTCTTACAGTGGATGGTGCTGTCAACCATACCAAGGTCGCATGCTTTCACGATCCAGACGTCAGCAAGAACGTGCTGTAAAGATAAGTGAGGCAATTGTCAATAATCTACCGAAAACTGCACTGTTCACATTTAAGTAACTGCTGAAATAAGCATACTCTACTGTACTTCAGTACAAAACTTCTGTTGTGACTATCAAGTATTATGTTTTGCGAAAAGGCGATATTAGAAAGGGTCGTAACAGATAGGTTCTCATAACTTTTAACACAAGGATGCGGAAACATGCGTTACCTGTTGTCAAACTTGTGACAGTGGATGTAGTATTTGGTAAAAGAAAGGGTTGTAGCTGCGGTAGTAAGCAGTTTCGCTTGATTTGTACAAGTTCATCTGCTAGTTTGTTACAAATTCTTGTTCATCAGCGATATTTCGGCCCTTCTTGGCAAGGGTCCTCATCATTTATTCAAACAATGTTTACAACGGATACGTCAGCTACGATTCTTCGTCAGCGATATTTCGGCCCTTCTTGGCAAAAAACATTGTTTGAATAAATGTTTCAAAGTCAGCTTGGGCTCAAAGAATAATGGTCCTCATCAGGCTGTCAATCTTCAGGGTCAAAGTAGGGGAAGGAAACAAACCTGTAATCAATGACGAGGACCCTTGCCAAGAAGGGCCGAAATATCGCTGATGAAGCAATCGTAGCTGACGTATCCGTTGTATACACTATTTGAATATATGTTTCAAAGTCAGCTTGGGCTCAAGGAATATTTGTCAATAATAGCTACTTTCTTGACGCAGCCGATGACCTTACAGTGGATCATCGTCGTTAAAAAAAAAAAGGAATAAATAAAAAAATATGTATGTACAATTTCAATTCATGTTTATCGTAACGGTCATAACAGAAAACTTCCGTACAACAAATCCAGTTAATTATGGATTTAACGGTAGGAATAGCTGCTATAAAATCACGGCTTAGAAGAATACTGACCGGGAATTACAGAAGTTAGGTAAGTGATTGTCACTCCGGTCCGATCCGGTTTTCTCTTATTTTGTTATTTGTATAAAGTCTATCGATATTCCCATCCTTGTCTACTTTTATTTCTTATTTATATTTTTATTTTTGTTTAATTGTGACAGTGCCTGGGCCTTGCTTTCGGTTAGCTGTATGATTATTTAGCAGATGGATGTTGCTGGGTAAATTCGTCATGTTTAAGTTAATTTGGGTTTATTTTATTTTTCGTGTGCGCTCGAGCTCTGCTCTCAGCAGCGGAAAGTGGTAATGATGGATTTTTTTTGTAAATAGAGATAACCTTGGGCCCTGAACAGTTTATAACAAAATAGAGGATAAACTTGTACAAATCAAGTGAAACTGCTTATTACCGCAGCTACACGCCTTTCTTTTACTAGTGGCGTTTTTGATCGCCGTTCGCCTTTCACTTTCGTTCGCCGTTGGTCTTATTAGGTGTTTTTGATCACCTGCGCTTCGGCCTGAAGTCTTATAAGGTGTTTTTGGACGAACGGCGACCGGCGTCTCCTCCCTTTTTCATCGAAAGCGCAGGCGAACGTGCAACGTCGAAGGGTAGGAAGTTGGCCGTGCGCTGTCGCCGTTCGACTGAAAATGGCGGAGATTCAAAAATCTCCGAGCAACGAAAGTGGAATTTCACTCTAAAATGTAAGTGGATTTCGAGAAAACAGTAGAGAATAAGTACTAAATGACAGGACTGACTCTTAATACGAGTACATTCAAAACTTGGATTTGCTGAGATTGGATTTACTTCTCAGCAACTTACTTTAGTGATAGGCTATAAGCTCAGTCTGGTAGGTTACTTTTCAGCTTTTGGCCAAAATAGCCAAGACCATATCAACCAGAAATGCTAATTCCTGACAGTATCTAAAACCTGCCTGTCCTTTGACTTTTCTGTTGGAAGTAAACCTCCAAGGAAGTAAACCTCCAAGGAAAACATTAAAGCCAAAAGGAGATATAGGCAAATTAATTTTCTGATTCTGTGTGCAAAATTAACTAAGCTTATTTATTACTAAATGAATTAGCTTTTGTGTCAATTGTCAACTGTCAAATCAATTAATAAGCTTGTGTCAAAAATTAAAATAAAATTTAAATTAACTTGAATTAATTAGCTTTTGTGTCAAATATTAATATTGGCCAACATTATTGAGTTCCTTACCTTACAGACCGAGTAATAAGAAATTCTTGCCCTTGGAGTGTTTTTATAGCGTAGCTGTCAAGTTACAGCAGTAGTGGCCAACCTTGAAGTATGCAATGTCAACCTGGTTTCAGCCTGTTATTGTGCTTGTGAAAAAAAGTTAATTTTCCAGTTTGAGCACCCTGAAACTGAAGGGCATCCTTGCCTTCAGCTGACGTATCTGTTTTGCACCGTCAAATCTGGTTCGGAGTCAGCTAGGTCTGATGGAATATTAGGTGTGTGTTGGCGCACGAGGCTGTGCAGCAGAAAAATTCATGGGGAACGATGAGTTCTTTTTGTCAAGTCAAATCCAGGTTTTGTTAACAGGTTCTGCGAATCCACGTTTCTCTTCTTCGAATTTCCCGCTAAAGTTCAAAGCCGAGTGAGTCAGCGTCCCTTATAAAGCACAACCAAAACTCCACGGCGAACTTGCAACAGCAAAAACGGTTTGCAAGCAACGAACGGCCAACGTCGTAAGTGCAACGTTGAAAGGCGAACGGCGATCAAAAACGCCACTTATATACTATATGCACTGTCACAAGTTTGATAACAGGTAACACACGTTTTCGCATCCTCGTGTTAAATGTTACGAATGAATGAACTTATGACGCACTGCCCAAGGGCGTAAGCGCAGTAGAAAAGGACAAACGAATATAAAATAATCACAAAACAATCAAAAATATTTTCCACAAAGGTTCACTAATTTAGAATAACATTGATGGGATCGTGGAGCTGTTTTGACTCTATGACAGGTACTCAACAAGCTGTTAAAATATGCTACAATTCTAGTTCTGACACGACTTGAAAGAGGACTGGTCACCATTTTCAATTGAGGTGCATGCCTTTTCCTACAGATCTCCTTGCACGTAGGTATAAGCCTCTTCAGAATAACCCAGAATAGCAAACGCCATTCAAACAAAACTTACAACAACGTCATAGCAAGTAAATGTAAGCAAATTGGACGTTACCTTTGTCGAAAGATGACCTTGTCCAACGAATGTTACTCTATCCTTTGCCATAACGTCCTCGATGTTCATTACAACATATTCAACCAGCTGCTTCGTGCCGCCAATAGACTTGAAAGGGTTCTTCCAGTATGCGCTCGCGTTTAGCTCAGCAACTAAAGTAGAAAAAAAAATCATAGTTTAGTGTTTTTTTCTTTTCAGAATAGCTTACCAGTAGCGTTTTGGTTTGGCGCTTCAGGTTGACGTTGGAAAGGAAGGTAATGGAGGGAATGTTATAGCTTTATTCCGGCCAAAGACCATAATCTACACTCTACAGTGCAAACTTAAACAAACAAAATGATAAACAAACACACAGCGGACCAGCTTCAGGTTCGTATAGCTGCAGGAAGTGGGAGAGATGGAGTACTGCACAAGAAAGAACTCCAAGAAACGAGTCGCTCACGTAATGATACATTGCAAGAATGTTGAAGCTATGTGAAATTTTTCACTTTGAAATCATCGAAGACTTCGGAGGCGCCAGCAAACCGTGGCAACCCGTGAAGAAAACGGAAGCGATCACTGTATGCCGCGCGGAGATCACTTATGCCCTGCTTGGTGTATTTCCCCATGAGGTAAAGCCCAAAAATAGAAGAACAAAAAGACCGGAACAGAAAAGTTTTAACATCTGCTGAGCAATGACAAAATTTACGTGTAAGCAAATTTCCACGTATGTAAACAGAACCAATGGGGTGGGGTTCGTGGATTCAACTCCGATACTAAACCATCGGAGGTCTAGAGAGTTCGGCATATATATATCACTATGCCGGACGCGAGAGGCATAGCCAATCAGTCGGTTGGCGCTAGACGGAGTCCTACTTAAGGTTGGACTTGATGGGTCTACTTCGATAGAAAAAAAAGAAACAAAAAGGGGAGATAAAAAAGAGTATGGAGAGGATCGAAAGTTGAAATGTATAACAAACTATGGTACGAACGAAGACATGTGGCATGTGGCGAAGACATCGCTTGGGCGGCCGGGCAAGGGTCTGTCGTTTTTGTGCTGCTTCAGCCTTGTTTGAGGCTCGGAGGGTTTCGAAACTTCATACGAAGACAGGATCGACCGGTGATGCTTGGACGAGAGGCACTACTGTAGTGAGAAAAACCTGTGCGCTTATTAAGATCACCCCATTTTCCCCTCGAGTAGATACCCAAACCTGCGAGAGTCCCTTGAATAATTGTTCGATTCAAAGGACTCTGGCCAAGTTCCTTTGTATCGCAAAGCCACCTCTTCAGAGGTTACTTCACAGAAAGTGCCTATATCTGTGGCACTGCGTTACAGCGCGCGCCAGACTTTACGACTCGTTCAGGTATATCCGGACCAAAGTCCGTGTATTAATAAGTCAGTCGATCTTAAGCCAGTGAATAGCGAATAGTGCTGCAGTGGAACTACCAAGTGTATGTACGTCATGTATTATCGTGAGTTATTGAACCTATACTCGCAGACTAGTTCGTTTGACTATAACGCCCTAGTAGATAGACATCACGAGTCTCCCCACGCTACCGAATACAGTAGGACCGGGAGTCCAAAGGTACATCTTTATACCGTGTTACACTGCTACACTTTTCAGTCCGGGCGTTACTATACACACGCATATGACAGTCGATCATCGCATTAAAACTTACGTTGAGCCGTGAAAGGATCGATGAGGTGAATGGTGCTGCTAACTCGATTGACGATACATATCTGTCCGATTCCGCCCAGACTGTGGGCCAGCTTCTTTGATAAACAGACAACGCTGTCCTTGCAGACTGGTGCGATCTCCATACTACAAAAGGAAATCCAATCTAGTACTTTTGGTGATTTTATGCATAGGCAAACGCCACGAAAGTCTAGCCAGGGCCTCATTTTTTACCTTAAAGGACTCGTCGTGCATATTCTACTAGCTTTGGCTATAGGGATGGAAACATTTTAGGAAACTTTTAGTGGAATTAATCTCATCTTATCTTATCTTATCATAGAGAGCAAAATAAGCATATAGTCAAAATACTGATTACGACTGAAAATCCTTTTGAATAAGGAAGTTTTAGGTCAGATGTTATTGTTACGTATTTTGTAAATTACTTCTCCTTTTAGCCTCTTGCCATTTTCTTTTTCTTTACGTTTGCGCCGAACTCGTGCGTTTGGATTTTTTGACCGGTTAAAATAAAGGTCAATCGATCAATTTCTGAGATTTCAAATTTCGCACGTTATTTTTGTCCGGCCTAACACAACTTCAGCGGTTTTGCACTTGCAGCGTTTGACTCCTTTTGAGACGGGACCCGAATCCCGATAATGGTTCCCAGAAGCTCATTCCTCAGAGAGACCGGTTATGCACGTTTTTCTGTGTTTCCTATCAGAGCAAAGAGCTAGACTAAAAACAGCAAAAGTTTATCGTGATTTTCTAAAGCAATGCATGGCTTGAAGTGACTTAGCTATGTCTGAAGACTGGAACATAAACTGTTTCGACTGAGACTTGTGCTTTAAGGTTTCTTGACGAGCATACACCTGCTGAAAAAGCCTGGACAGAAGAAACAAAAAAGATTCCTTGACATATCTAACAGTGCAAAACGGATACGTCAGGTGAATTTTTGTAGATCTATATTCCGGTCCTTCTTGGCAAGGGTCCTCTTCAGGCTCAAGCCGCTCAAGCTGGGAAATGAACTTGAGGAAAAACACAAACATACCTTATATATTTTTATTCTTAGATTCTTATAGACTTTGACCGTACTCTCATCGGCTCTTCCCACGCTATTCCGTACTAACTTCTCACTAATCCTTCGGCTCAAGCCAAAAAAAAATAAAAATAATCTGTGTTTTATCTGACTGTTATAAAAAAAAAAATTGTTTTTTTTTAGGTTGAGATTTGTAATAGAAATAGTTTGAATGATGAGAATAATAATAGTGGAAAGATAATCACGTTAAAATTGTATAATATGATTGAAATGTATAGATAGTGGAGAGTAAATATTGTTATTGAATATACCCTAGTTTTGTTAATTTAATTTTATAAATAAAGATAGGATGGAAGTGTAAAGATTCGAAAGAACTGACGGAACAAAAAATAATTAAGAAATTAAAAAGAAACGTAGAGATAGAGGAAAGTGTAGGTGACGCTAAAATGTGTTTAAGTTAAGAAAAGAAGAAAAAAAAAAAAGTTGATAAGACCGTTGGCGTCACCGAGGGTAAGTGGAAGCGTAGTCACCTGGCCAATTCATACTGGACTGGAAGAACAGAAAAGATACTACGAGGCTTTAAAAAAAAAAAAAAAAAAAAAAAAAAAAAAAAAAAAAAAAAAAGCCGACTGCTAATTAATTTGATGGTACCAAACAGAAAAAAGGATAGTCGAGATAGAATGTTTGGTCTGTAAGCCTGGGTGGACCCGATTTACCCGTTTAGCCTCATTAAATAATTTCCTTTTTGTTGCTCAAAGAACATCAGAGAAAGAGTATCCGAGAAAGATAAAGCTTCGAGAAAGATACAACTTCGCACAAAGCATTTCGTCCTTCTTTGACTAAGAAAACTTCTGAGATAAACTAAAAGGAAAGACTAAAGTTGCGACCATTAAATACCGTTACATGAAAGACTGGAAAAAATGAGGGAGGGGGGGGGAGGTCAAATAATAATAAAAGGCTAACAATTTATTTATAACCCACTGCACAAGAACTGTGTGAAGATAGTGGAGTAAAAAAGAGAAAGAAACAAAAGAAACAACATCAGTAGGCTACAACAAAATAGACAAAAGAAAAATCAACAGAACAAACGGATCAGCCCTGGATATGGAGTAAGAATAGAAATGTTTTACCTGTAAGTGTACTTGTAGTTAAACACGTTTGAATGGATGTCCTGGGAAATTAAAGTCTTCGACGTTATGTACTTCACAGGCACCATGGACTGCAGGAAATCAACCATTTTCCGTGCAGCTCCTTCACTTGCGTAGTAGAAGTCTAGGCCCTCTAAACAAAAAAATACGTGCTTTACAAGTGATATTAACACAAGCAAATTCCTACCAATTTCTTGATGTCTACTTGACACAAAAATCATACCCACACAAAGCTTCAATTTGCTTTTTTTGCTACTTATTTTTTGCTATTTTTGCTTTTACTTAATTTGCCCTCTTTGCTAACTAGCGCCCATAACGTACGATATGCTAGTTCGAGTGACAAGTGAAACTCACCACCAAAACAAGTTTGAAAACTCTAGAATTAGTAAGTTCAGCCAAAGTACTAATTGGTAAAAAAGTTACATAAAACAAGAGCTACGAGCTCATATGGCACTTGTTACGAGTAGGCACGGCTCGGTTATGTCAATGATATATCTAGGGTTTGCTAGGTGTCTTCCCACCAAGTTTCATCTAGATCCCTCCACTCATAACGTTTTCCAATATTTCCGGTTCTCCCCTCCAGCTCCCCCCAAAAGTCACCGGATCCGGTCCGGATTTTAAGTGGGTTGTCTGAGGCATGAGGTCTTTCCAAATATCAAGTTTCATCGAGATCCGATCACCCGTTCAAAAGTTATAAATACCTCAAGATTCCAGATTCCCCCTCCCTCCACTCCCCCAACAGTGCCCGAATCGGCTCGGTCATGTCAATGATGTATCTAGTGTTTGCTAGGTGTCTTCCCACCAAGTTTCATCTCGATCCCTCCACTCATAGCGTTTCCCAAGATTTCCGGTTAACCCCTCCAGCTCCCCCAAAAGTCACCGGATCCGGTCCGGGTTTTAAGTGGGTCGTCTGAGGCATGAGGCCTTTCCAAATATCAAGTTCCATCGAGATCCGACCACCCGTTCAAAAGTTATAAATACCTCAAGATTCCAGATTCCCCCTCCCTCCACTCCCCCCAGAGTGTCCGAATTGGCCCGGTTATGTCAATGATGTATCTTCACACCAAGTTTCATCTCGATCCCTCCACTCACAGTGTTTCCCAAGATTTCCGGTTGCCCCCTCCAGCTCCCCCAAAAAGTCACCGGATCCGGTCCGGATTTTAAGTGGGTCGTCTGAGGCATGAGGTCGTTCCAAATATCAAGTTTCATCGAGATCCGGTCACCCGTTAAAAAGTTATAAATACCTCAAGATTCCGGATTCCCCTCCCTCCACTCCCCCGACAGTGCCCGAATCGGCTCGGTCATGTCAATGATGTATCTAGTGTTTACTAGGTGTCTTCCCACCAAGTTTCATCTCGACCCCTCCACTCATAGCGTTTCCCAAGATTTCCGGTTGCCTCCTCCAGCTCCCTCCAAAAGTCACCGGATCCGGTCCGGATTTTAAGTGGGTCGTCTGAGGCATGAGGTCTTTCCAAATATCAAGTTCCATCGAGATCCGATCACCCGTTCAAAAGTTATAAATACCTCAAGATTCCGGATTCCCCCTCCCTCCACTCCCCCCCACATTACCCGAATCGGCTCGGTTATGTCAATGATGTATCTAGTGTTTGCTAGGTGTCTTCCCACCAAGTTTCATCTCGATCCCTCCACTCATAGCGTTTCCCAAGATTTCCGGTTGCCCCCTCCAGCTCCCCCCAAAAGTCACCGGATCCGGTCCGGATTTTAATTACGTCGTCTGAGGCATGAGGTCTTTCCAAATATCAAGTTCCATCGAGATCCGATCACCCGTTCAAAAGTTATAAATACCTCAAGGTTCCGGATTCCCCCTCCCTCCACTCCCCCCCACAGTGCCCGAATCGGCTCGGTTATGTCAATGATGTATCTAGTGTTTGCTATGTGTCTTCCCACCAAGTTTCATCTCGATCCCTCCACTCATAGCGTTTCCCAAGATTTCCGGTTGCCCCCTCCAGCTCCCCCCAAAAGTCACCGGATCCGGTCCGGATTTTAAGTGGGTCGTCTGAGGCATGAGGTCGTTCCAAATATCAAGTTTCATCGAGATCCGATCACCCGTTCAAAAGTTATAAATACCTCAAGATTCCGGATTCCCCCTCCCTCCACTCCCCCCCACAGTACCCGAATCGGCTCGGTTATGTCAATGATGTATCTAGTGTTTGCTAGGTGTCTTCCCACCAAGTTTCATCTCGATCCCTCCACTCATAGCGTTTCCCAAGATTTCCGGTTGCCCCCTCCAGCTCCCCCCCAAAAGTCACCGGATCCGGTCCGGATTTTAAGTACGTCGTCTGAGGCATGAGGTCTTTCCAAATATCAAGTTCCATCGAGATCCGATCACCCGTTCAAAAGTTATAAATACCTCAAGGTTCCGGATTCCCCCTCCCTCCACTCCCCCCCCCCCCCCACAGTGCCCGATTCGGCTCGGTTATGTCAATGATGTATCTAGTGTTTGCTAGGTGTCTTCCCACCAAGTTTCATCTCGATCCCTCCACTCATAGCGTTTCCCAAGATTTCCGGTTGCCCCCTCCAGCTCCCCCCAAAAGTCACCGGATCCGGTCCGGATTTTAAGTGGGTCGTCTGAGGCATGAGGTCGTTCCAAATATCAAGTTTCATCGAGATCCGATCACCCGTTCAAAAGTTAAAAAATACCTCAAGATTCCGGATTCCCCCTCCCTCCACTCCCCCCACGGTGCTCGGATCGGGGAAGTGACTATTTCCAACTTAATCATTTGGGGTCCCTGATACGCTTGCCAAGTTTTATCGTCCTAGCTTATCTGGAAGTGCCCGAACTAACAAAACCTGGACAGACCGACAGACCGACGGACGGACAGAAATTGCGATCGCTATATGGCACTTGGCCGAAGGGCAAGTGCCATAAAAAATATGGAAATCTAACACTAATATTTTAATGACCCGTTGTACCTATACTGAAAATGCAACCTACTTCCGTCACTGCATTAATTAATTCTTAAACCCTGAAACCAAAATATAGTATTTTACATTCCGAACCCGCAAACGCCACCTCACTAATAACGATAATAATAATGTAACTGCGCAAAAAGGTTTTCGCCTCTAATCTTTGCACTTGCCACGATTCACTAGTTTCCATGGGCTTTATGCCCCCCCCCCCCCCCCAAGAGTGTTCGAGTACATACTATTGACGCGTAAAACCGGTTTTCTGAATTTTGCCCAAGTTCTTGCTAGAAGTCGACGGGTCTGGGAAATGAGTTAGGACAGACAACCGTGGACAATTTGTTAAAGCAGAGCTCAGTTTTACAGTTTTCAGATGTGTTTGAACATTGGAATATAAACAGTTAGTAGTGCGAGGTGTGCTTTAATAACGAGTAACAATAACTTCAATGTCATATTCAGAAACCCTAGCTTTTAGTTTAAGGCGTTAATTTGGGTTGGCGTCTCTAATAGTATAAGAACAGCTGAGCGCTAGAATGCTACATCTCAAATTCCCACCGACTAGTTGTGTCTTAAACATACTTTTTTTTTCAAATCCCCCTTCTTCTTATCGAGGAAAAATGTATGGCACCTGCACTTCCATTTCCATTTTTATATGATTGAACTTATTTTTTTCTTCGAAATTTTTCTTTACTATTTTACAGTAACTAAAGTGTTAAAAGAAAATCAATGAAAAGCATTCAAAACATCCGAAAGACGAAAAATGGGTAAAACCGAATTACTTCTAGGAATTATTACTTAAAGTTTCATTGGTTTTCCAGCTGCTATCAGAAGTTGCCAGGATATCCACGACAACTTCTGCGCTGCGACCTTTGCGGGTTTCGCGCTCTGCAGCCTTTGAAATGTGCTTTACCCGAAATTGCTTCCAGAAGGCGCAAAAACTACGCAAACGTAAAATAAGAAATAAATCAAAACCTCCACGGAGCTTGCAGAGGCATGGCTTGAACAGAAGTGACTTTGATGGAACACATCAGTCTACAGAATTCTAAAGTGTCATCCACTGCGCTTAAAGGACAATAGTCGGATTAAACTATCATGATGTCATATTAGCAACCCCTAAAATACAATGTAGCACCAGAAATCAGTGGATTTATAAAAAAAACTTATTTTGGTCAATTTGTCATCACTGAGTATTTTTGCTGCCGGCAATCCTCCAATTTAGTAGCTTTGACGAATATAATCAGAGTTCCTTTGTTCTTATTGCATCGTTGTTAGTGGAGTGTTCCTTGGAACAATCCACTATTGCGAGCGCTGTAGCAGCTTTCAGCTTTCGGTTTTCGGTTTTCACCATATTTTGTGGAGCTCATAACTCGTGAACGAGTGCAAGTATCAAGTTCAAACTTGGTAAACTTGTGGGTATTGGGTCTCGTTGTGCCTTTTGGGGGTCCCACACCCCACCGGTTCAGGGACAAACGGGCCCAGATTGCCCAGTGAATAATGTTCATAACTTGAAAATAGGACGATGAAATTTCTTGGACGTGTAGCTCCTAGGGCTGGGAAATTGCTTTTAAACTTGCATCTCCCCCACCCACACCGTTCTTGGGCAACTGGGCCCAGATTGCCCAGGAGTAAAGTTCGTTACCCTTCCCAGGAATCAACAGGTATCAAGGTGACACTTGGTAGGATTGCAATGGGGTCTCTTTTACTTGTTGCTGGTCCCAAACCCCACCCCCACTTGGTTCAGGGGCAATCGGGCCCAGATTGCCCATTTTTTAATGTTTTAATTTGACAATAAGTGGAGATAAGGCGATGAAATTCCTTTGAGCTTTAGGATCATAGGGACCGGGGAGAGCTGAACAACCCCCACCCTACACGTTCATGGGCAAGTGGGCCCAAAATTGCCCATGAAAAAAGTTTTTGAACCGTGACTGGAATCTAACTCTAAGCTCGTACACTTGAGGAAAAAATGTGTAAATACGCATTTTGACGGGTCACCCCCCCCCCCTTCTCTCCCGTTCATGGGCAGCTGGGCCCAGATCTCCCATAAGTTAAGTTCGTCTATGACTCTTGTATATTTGGGGAGATATATATATGGATGAGGATTTAGTGTAACATCAACGTATAAGACGACGCGACGTACTTTAATCTTTAATGAACAGATGGAAACTGGACTGTTTTGTCATATGATCAATGATGTGCCTTACTTAATGAATTGTGACAAAGGGGGCATTAGTCTGCTACGAATTGGTTTATTGCCCTTGTTGTTACCTTGCTAATGAACAAGAGCTCTAAACGGTGGGATTGGCAGGCAGACCATTCAGTGTTCGAACAAATGCTATTCGTGCAAGATTTTCAACATTTCTTTGGATTTATACTGGCGGTTTGCTCACATTTAAAGCTTTTAAAGGGGGGTGATTACAAGGTTATTTAAATACTTGTTTGGTTATTGGGGACGAGAAATGTCTTGGTTCTAAATCTGTATGTATATAAATGTGATAAACATTTTACTTTTACACTCCACGTCTGAGCGCTTGCGCACTTGTTATTATACACTGAATGATTTATTTGATTTATGTGATGATTTATGTGAATGATTTATAATTATACAATGAATATTATATACCGTACTGAAAAATAATTATTTTGATGGTTTTAACTGATAATTCTTTGTAAGTTCTGGACTTACCTGCAATAAAGTCTTTTACATTTGTACATTTTTGCACTTCTAGAATTTCGCATCAAGAAATTAAAGCTTTCCTTTGGTCCCACAAACAATAGAAAGAATGATCAGACAGTATTTGAGCAATCTGCCAGCTACATAGACGGTTTATTCGAGCAGCCATGGCACTCTTTTATCACTCGGCTCTGTAAAATGATTAATTTTCGTGCGTGACCCAGAAGTTTTGAATTTGTCCCGTCTTGCAATTAAGCATAATCTAGAGGAAGTCAGAAACTTTTATTCGTGAAGCGCTTTCTAAAAATAAAGCATAGTTAGTACCCACTGTACTTTACAAACTTGTTATTTCTCGAATCTTGATTTTCCACTGGTTCCCGCGGAAAACGAAAGGTAGAAAGATTCTATTAATACATTTTTTGCGGTTTCCACAATGGAATGAACTCGTTGGAAAGTGATCCCGGAATCTCGCGAGCGCCCTATGTCCGTTAGAGAACTCACCATGTCTGGGCTTGATTCCAAGGGTGTTTTCGTGTGCTCGGTGCTTAAGAATCATCTGTTCCAGGTAGTAAAGGGTCTTTTTGTGGTCCACTTTTTGACGAACTTGCACCTGCACAAAAATAAATGATAAAGACAATGGGAAACTTGTTCAACTTTAACCACTATCGCACTAGCACGCCCCCCCCCCCCACACACACACACTCCCGCGTGCTGTATACTGTGGTGAAGGGGTAATAGGCTTGTTCGTACCTTCACAAACTTTGAAGGGCCGAGAATAGGCTAAAATGGAAAGTGAAATAAACCACAATACCACCAAATAACTATACCCTCATCCGACCATTCCCTTTGAAGCATTTTCGCATGCTTAAAAGGCATGTTAATGTCAATAGCATAGGAGCTCCTTAACAGCTCCTAATCTCTTCAAAGCAGTTGTTGCGGTGGTGCCACCTGGACCCGCACTGCTCACTTCTGCCGCCACTAGGCAGCGTTACTCCCAATTCAATTCAATTCAATTCAATTATATTTAAGAAAGCCATAACACGGACAAGCCGACTAGTAGGTTTCATTTCATATCAACATAATACAATACAATAGAAAAGATATAAAAATTCAGCCGACAACAGCTCGGTCAGTAAATGTGCCCACTTGACAATAGTATAAAAATAGCATAAAAATACATAGTCTTGCAATAAAACTTTATACAAATACTATAGAATTACGAAAGCTAACAAACAACAACACTAACGTCATTTACAATTCATTTTTGTTGTTCGCCCATTTTTGATGAGCGAACCTCAAAATGGATTCGGAAAGTTTCATCTCTTCAAGATTCGCTTTCGCCATGTACCCAAAACAACTTACCAAAACTTTCCAGAAATCCTTTGCTTCAGCCCTGTGACAATCATCGCAGAACTGTCCATTAATCGTAAACTCAACAATGAAGACTTGCTGAAGCACCGTCCCTCCGAAAACCTCTGCTTGTATGGTCAATTTAACCTAGGAACATGAACACGGTCAAAGGAGCTAGGACACCTTTTTCACTTTGCCGATGTTTTATATCTGTTAAAAGCAGCCCAACACACGAAATATCCTCTTAAATGACCTGTCTTACCTATAATACTAACGCAAAGCTAATTCCATAATCACTCCATATATTTCTAAACCCGGAGACCCCAATTTCGTACGGTACATTCTAACCCCTCTAACAAAACCAGGCAGATTTTGAAGTTGAAGAGTAAATAGTGCGAGGAGTCCTTTAAGGCGTAGGAGTCCTCAGGGAATCAAGAAACGGCGAGAATGGTGAGAATCAATCCGAACGGTGGAACACAAACAAACGTTCTCCCTTCAGGGCCGAGCTACCTAGATAGTTCAGATGTTTCCAACCAGACACTGTTCTAGTTCGCTTTGTTCTAAATCCACCCTTGGTGGATTTAGGTGCCAAACAGAGGCGCATTCTCGCCGTTCCCCGAGGACTCCTCGGGGAATCAAGGTGAACGGCGAGAATACAGGGAGTCACTCCACACGGACTCTGCGAAAAACAGAGAGAACACGAGGAATGGTTCCATTTGTTCGAAAAAAAAATATACAGAAAATATTCTGATTGTTTTTATTTAATTTTACATTGCAAAACACAAGCAAAAATTGAATCTGAAAGGGAATACTTTTTGATGATGGTGATGATAAACGGAGCATTCCCCGTCCGTGGGGACTAACCAGAATACCGGGCGTGAGCCCCTGGGACAAACAAAACGGAGGACTCCTCAAAAGGAGTCCTCGGGAAAGGCGAGAATACGCCTTTAGTTTACGCACAAGGTCATGTTTGCCTTGTAAGAAAAAACGGATTCAAAACACACAAATAATGTAGACTTCAGATATGTTTATCAGCACACCTCACAAGCAGCCAATAAATAAGCACATGGATAGATATAATTTATCAGGAAGTGAAATTTCACAACATTAGACTGCCAAACAGGTACATTGTAAATAAAATTATAACTTATCAGGCAGTGTAAAGGGCAATGGTCAGGAAATGCTGTATCGATCCCGAGACGTGAGTATTCACAAATTAAGTGTTGCGCCCACATGGTGCGAGTCTTTTCCAGGGCGCCTTTTCTGGGCGCCCCGTTGGAATACACCAAGATACACACCCAAATTTGATAAATGAATCATACAATTTATTGCCCATCAAAATTGGCCCAAGAGGACCTAGACGGAATATATTATATTACGTAGGCCTATTCATTATTATCATATACTGTATATATTGTACGTCACTGCTTTGACATGTGTTACGTCATGACGATCCTCTGCTAGCCTTATTATGTTGTGCTATTATGGAAATAAAGAATATTTTTATTTTATTTATTTATAAACAAAACACAAAAGAAGAGAAAAAAACGTATGACAACCATGTAAGAGAATACGAACATTAGCACGTAAATGAGTCGTATAAACTGTGGGATCTGTTTTACAATACCTTAATTCTCTTAGAATGTGGTTCAGTCCAAACAAATCCAGCATCAACCAATCTGACCTTGTTAAGACCCTTAAGGCGCGACAGACATATTCCCAGCAACTCTCTGGACTCGAGAGGTGCTTTTATCCACAACATCGGTGGCTGTAGATATCTAAAAAAATAATAATAAGGATTGTTAAGTTTTAGACCCACGCATCCCTAGCCGTTGGTCCATTTTTACTTATCAGATCACATCAAGTGCGAATTTGCTTACAATAGAGCAACGAGAAATTTCTCTGAATGCATGACACTATGCTCAAAACGACAACACAAAAAAATACAGTTCACTTACCCATGGAGGCCCCTGACTTTCCGATATCTTTAGTTCCTTTTTCCCTTTATTTGTTGTTCTCGTTATTATACTTAGATGTGTGACGAATAATAAACATACTGTTTACTTCTATTGTTATCACACTTACTATGCTCCCGTTCGTGGTAAGCAAATAGTTACTACTAGTTACTATTTCGAAAATGCTGGAACGGTCAGCGTAGTAACTTTTCACGCGGCTAGAACTGAAATAGTAAATTATTGTAAAAAGGGTGGATCACGCTCTCACTGTACACTGCAGTAGTGCTATACCTCGGCGTCACATTCGATTGTCACTTGAACCCATATCCACAAAGCAGTCTCGAAAGCCAACATCAGCTCGAAAGTGAAGATCAGCCTACGCTTCTCCAAGATCCATATCAACAGCCACCATGCCAGTTTATTCTTAAAGCTTTACAAAGCTATAATCAGACTCCACGTATTCTGTGGGATCTGTATCTTCCCCACATACAAAGAAAAATTCAAGATGGTCGAAGAATGCAAAGACGGCAACCAAGTGCATCAGTGGACTAGGAAAGAAGCCTTATTCCAACAGGCTGGCCAGCCTAAAACTCCCAAGTGAGGAAGTGATATGATGCTAACATGGAGATACACGAGTGGCCCCACGCTCCTGAGCTGTTTCACCCCACTGGTGTGCTCTTTCACGACAGCACAACACAAGAGGACACTCGAGGATGCTGAAGAAACCACCTGAGCTCCGAAGTATGCGACGCAATTTCTTCTTGTCAAGGGTATGAACGGGCGATTTGGCTAACACTCATAATGCCCACCATAAATGTCGACGTCCCCACAATTGAACCCGTCCAAAATGACGACGGCTCACAATGCCAAAATCGTCCTGGTTCGAAAAGCCGACGGTTAAAAACCCCGAAAAAGGTATTCAGTTTGTCTGTTCAGAATACGGTAGAGAATAAAAGTCTTTAAAATTTGAATATCACAATTGAATTCATGTTGCATAAGTGACCTGTACATTAAGAGCGTGTTCCACCCTTCTAACAATAGTTACTATTAGTTACTATTTCCGTTCCATCCTCACGAAAAGTTACTACGCTGACCGTTCAACCTTCTGGAAAAGTAACTAATCCATGCTCGGGAGCGTCGTAAGCGTAGTAACTACGCATCTCTGTAACGTGATTGGTTGAATTTGCCCGTGGCACAATATCCTGCTAGAAAATATAAAAATCGTTCCAGCCTTGACGGCAAAAAGTCAGAATTCCTGACGTCATGCGTAGTAACTACGGTAAGTAGGGTGGAACACGATCTAAATGTTAGAATTGACATAAACATGAGCATTGACCTTCATGCAAATACAGCCATTGCTATTAGCGCGAGGGGTTTGAACTTCGGCAGACAGCAGGGAAGGCAGATGTTATGCTGGGGCACAACAATTACCTTATTATTTTAAACTGTATTTGCCAACAAAAGGAATTCCTGTACTACAATGGGTCATGTCAACTGAGAATGCCAAATTTATCTTTGCCGAACAGCTCAAATACAAGACACGTACTGTTTGATAGGCCTACCCCCCTTCAAAATACTAACTTGGTTGTAGGCCAAGCTCCACCCCCTCAGCCAATCCTTTTTGATTCTCAGCTTTCAAATTGTTCAGTAGCAGATAACTGGAATTTAGATCCTTAAATTCATAGGTAACTAAAGTCGATCGAACCTTCTAGAACCACATTGGTCAATTCTTAAGTAACTTTCTTTATCACTCCAGCCCCAAGGGAAATCCAAATAAAATTTATTGCTTACCTGTCACACCCTTTGCAGAAATACAGAGTCCCCTGCTTGGGTATCCCTTCAGTGATATCAACCTGAGTTCTGATGCATGCAACACACATATTTGAGGGATTTGCTTCAATAACAGATCCACACTGACAGCACAATCTTAAAAAAAAAGGAGATTAACTTTAGACATACCCCTCCTAATGCACAAGTAATATATCCTTCAATCAAAATAAGATCACACTATACTGAAATTCTGTAGAAGAATGGACAAATTCAAGAATCTAAACCATATGTCTCACTCAATTTTCAGATAACTAGTAGAGTAGCTGCAGTACAATAAATGAAACATGCTGTCTTTTCTATGGTGAAACTAATAAACTATTTATTATACTAGGATTAAAACAAAAAATAAATAGCCTACAGTAGGGTATTCAATATACTACCTCTAACATGGTACACTATGGCAAAAGTTTTTTATCGCAAAGTTTTTTTGTATGAGTTGCATATTCTCCTGATGGCTCGCTGAATGTGCCTCCAGGCCAGGTAAGGGACACCTAGCCCCCCAACTCACTGACGGTGTCAAATTTGTATTTGACCATGACTTTGGTCAGCTGAAATTGCACTAAGTTGACTCTTCTGTCTTTTTTACAAAAGTTGATTAACGCTCCAATAAATGACTTCTATTATAGTTGGGAATACTACACTGGAATTAACGGAGAACTTATAAGTTACCTGTCAAAGTTGTTACGTGTTCAAAGTCAGACAACCCCAGAGGTAACTTTGAACACCCTTTTTGGGTCAATGTACCTCTCAGATCATAAAGATTACAAGTCTAAGACAGGTGCCATTCGATGCCGAATGATGTGTTTTCCAAACGGCAAGAAGGATTTTGAGGAAAAAATTATTGTAAGGAAACAATGAGTGATTATCCATAAGCATATGGACCAACTTGAGCCCTTTCCCTGATCACAAAATGCTGAACCTTGCAGCAGCTTAACAAAGAAAGACCACCTACACCATAACTTTATTGTCCTTTTCTTCCAATTCTTATTCTAGTCTGTTCTTCCTTATGTCAAGCCTGCAGATATGAAAAAAGAGATGAAAGTCTAGCTCGACCCTCCTAATTATCTACTCATCTAAAATGGTAGGCTCACTATCTTCAGTGACTGGCCTGGCTCAGTCTGGCTATGGAGTTTTAAAAAATAAATTGGTATTTTACATCTTTTGCCACAATTCTACATAAACCTTCTCCTAAAGAAAAATATTCATTGAACCCAAGATGAGTTTAAAAACTATTCAAATAATGGATAAAAACAGATACTCAGCTGCGTTGCTTTGGCAGTGATATTTTGGCCCTTCTTGGCAAGCCTGACGAGGACCCTTGCCAAGAAGTGCTGAAATACCACTACCAAAGCATTGTAGCTGACATATCCGTTTTATGCATAATTTGAGTATCCTAAAGGAATTTTCTGGGGTGGAGACCAGTCTACCACAAATCCATGATTTTTGGATACCCTATGCCAAACGCTGGGTATATCTAGCATTTAGCATAGCCTATGCCTAACGCTGGATACCCTATGCCAAACACTGGATACCTGTTGGTAACCTAACCCTGACCTACCCCAATAGAAAGGAGTTCTGATTGGTTGATTTTTAAGCTTCACTCAAATCATCAATATTTTACTGGGCTACAGTAGCTGCGTTCTTTGTCACAGGAGTTCTCACCGGAGATCTCCGACTTTTCTTATAAGCCGTTTTTGCATCCACCGGTGACTTCTCACCAGTCTTATAACCCGTTTTTGAACTAACCAGTGTCCGGTTTTATCTCACCAGTTCGGACTAACCAGAACCTGCTCGTGAGCCCGGCTCAGCGAGGAGTTAGCCGGTTTTCATCAACTCACCGGTGAACCAAAAGAACGCGTTTTAAGGAAAGAACCGGACACTGGTGACTAAACACCAATGACAGCCCGGCGTGCAACGAACGCAGCTAGTATCCAGCACCTGGCATAGTGTATCCAGCGTTAGGCATAGGGTATGCCAAACGCTAGACATATCCGGCGTTTGGCATAGGCTATCCAAAAATCAGGGGTTTGTGGTTGACTTTTGGAGACTAGTCTATACTACTATCTGTACAACATAAAAATAGACGATTGCAGAGTCCTTGCAGAGTCCTTGCCTATGGTACCATTTCCAAAAGTATTGGTATTATGTGAAGACCAGCTGCAGAATCTTTCTCTCTTTTTAGATCAGTTGCATTTGCAACCTCAAACAGCAAAGCAAATGGAGCCAGAAGGACTGCCATTCAGTTTGATTCTATGACAAAAGAAACTTCAACACAGGGATCTCTGCAGACATTATATTTTTGTTCCTGAATTATCTTTGTCATTTGACATTTTGACTGCTTAAGAAGCAAAAAGAAAAACCAAGGTATTACAAAAAGTGTCGAAAGAAGAATAGCTCTCTGTAGTACAGTAACCTAGGCCTGGATAGAACCCGGACTGAACAACTTAAGGGAAGCAGTCATGCACAAATCCTCAATTTTTGGGCATGGTGCCCCAACGTCTGGGCATGCCCGAACGTATGGGCATGGTAACCATACGTTGGAGCACCATGCTCTGGAGCATGGCCATGGTACCCCTGTGAAATTTGGATAAACTGAGACTGGTTAAATACCTAAATAGGGCCTTCTCCCTGTCCTAGATCAAAAGATACCTGATTTTACTTTCTATCCAACCTCATTTTCCAATTTACAAAATGTTAGAGCACTTCCAAGATACATAGAGTTTTTTGGAGGCCACTTCTCTTCTAGTGGGCTTATCCTATCCTTTTCCAGAAAATTGCTGCTAGGTAGCATGGATGAGGCAAGCTTTTCAATCTGTTCACTGGAGCAAATATTTCCTTTAGATTGTTTGCCTTTTATTGTATTTATTTTGAGTTATTTTTTTTTTTACCTGTTTTTACTCTGACTTTTGACTTTTTGACAACATGGAAAAGGATTGAGTAACCTAGTGGCCACTACCTGTAAAAGGATAGGGTAAACCCACTGGGAAAGAAGTGGCCTCCACAAAACTCTCTGTATCTTGAAAGTGCTCTAACATTTTGGAAATTGGAAAATGAGGTTGGATAGACAGTGAAATCAGGTATCTTTTGATCCAGTCTAGTACACTAGCCCCTTTTCAGGCACGGTGCTCAAACGTCTAGCACCATGCCTGGGTGCTAGACGTTCAAGCACTGTACCTTGGATTTCATGTATGGTGCATTGATTTCAGTATACAGTGCATACATGAAAAACACAGTTTCTGTCGTAACAACTGAGCACCAGCTCGGACAGGGCTGAAATTACTACCATGAATTAGAGAAATCAAAGACAATCCTTTATATATTTTTCACAACAAAAACAAAAGGGCTAGGCTGATGACAGATGTGAAAAACCTCAATTCCTTTTCTACATAGTCAAGGGTTTTGCATGCAAAGTGTCCTGTGCCTCAGCTTTTTCTACTTAGCAGCCAACCAGAATATTGGCTCTTGGGGAATAGATAGGGAAAATACATGGAAAATAGATAGGGTGTTGTTAGGTTTTTTGTCTCCATCATCATTAGAGCCCTTTTGTTTTTGTTGTGAAAAATATAAAAAGGATTGTCTTTGATTTCTCTAATTCATAGTAGTAATTTCAGCCCTGTCCGAGCCGGTGCTCAGTTGTGATGAAAGAAACTGTGTTTTTTCTGTCTGCACTGTTACTGAAATCCATGCACCATACATGAAATCCAAGGTACAGTGCTTGAACGTCTAGCACCCAGGCATGGTGCTAGACGTTTGAGCACTGTGCCTGAAATGGGGCTAGTGTACTAGACTGCTTTTGATCTAGGACAGGAAGAAGGCCCTATTTAGGTATGTATGATGTAGCCAGTGTCAGTTTAACAAAATTTCACAGGGGTACCATGCCCATACTCCCAGGCATGGTGCCGTAACGTACGGGCACCATGCCCATACGTCCAGGCATGCCCAAACGTTGGGGCACCATGCCCAAAAATTGAGGATTTGTGTATGACTAAAGGGAAGGTCCCAAAAGTGTTAAGTCTTTGACCTAGGTACAAGAACTTACATCTTTGTTGCCCCTAGCCGGTCTTGAACATCTATTGCCTCCATCCTCACAGTCGTAAAACTTTTCTTTAAAAAGCTACAAGCTTAAGGCCAAAGCTTTTCAGTCTTTTTCTGTTTCTCGGATGTCTGCAATAACCTCACGGACTTATTTTTTCAAGCTTTCCGCGAAACAGCGCGTGGCGACTGCACAGTGTTGCAACAAGCAATGAATACGAAAATGTAGAAAACATTACGCTAATTCTGAGCTAAATAAGGACATCGACGCCGAACACGGTGGCCACAGAAAAAACAAGACCAGAGGTTTCGATGGGATCCCAAAAATCTCATATTTGTTTCAGACAATTGGATCTTGTAGACATCCGGTATTCGCCAGACTCCTGGAAAAATTTTACGATCAGAATTTAAAAACAGATTAAGGCCAATGGCCATCATCTGAGAAATCCAAGTTCAGGTACGCATTCAGCGTTTGTCTCTACCCCTATACGTCATCTCTACTTCGAGGAAACTGATCAAAACTTCCAGCTGCCTTACTTTTGCCAAATTTCCAGTTTCTGGCGAACTCTGGGCGAACTACTTGTCCGTTAAAAACAGTTTAAAAACGAATTCAGCATATCTCCGTACCCATATATTGAACCTCTAATCAACTTCAGATAAAACTTTTCATCTTTAACGAATTTTTAGGTTTTTGCCAGATTTCGGGCGAACTATTGGCTCGTACAATTTACGTATATAGATGTGGCGTACCTCCTTACCACTCCCTCAACTTCAGAAAAAACTTTTACTTCTAACAAATTTTCCGGATTCAGCCGGATTCCGGGTGAACTATCTGTCCGGGTAGAAAATGATTGTCATATACCGATTCATCATGTCTTCTTACCCCTGACTCGAACGTCATTTAAATAAAACTTTTACTATAAACAAATTTTCCGGCTTAGACCGTATTCCAGGCGAACTACTTGTTGGGCGTAAAAATAATATACGTCATATCAACACGTTTCCTTACCCCTAGATTAAACCTCCAATCAACTTAAGATTAAACTTTTATTTTTCACAAACTTTTCGGTTTTAGCCGGATTCTGAGTGAACTACTTGTCCGGTGAGACACTGATTTTCATATTAGGATGTATCATGTCTCCTTACCCCTATATCGACTATCTCATTAGCTTTTAAATTTTTTTTTTTGTCCCTAAATTTTAACCCCCTCCCCCACCCTAAATATGGGGCTACAGAGCCCATCTTCGAACTTGACCTGTAGTTTGATCCAAAGAGTCCTCGTGCCAAGTTGAAGAAAATATCTCAACCCCTTCGAGAGTTACCGTGCTAACAGACGGACAACTTTTACGAATTCATAGGTGTTACGTTTTGGGATCCCACAAATTTTCTTCCCTCAGAGCCGAGCTACTTAACTAGTTCAGATGTTTCCAACTGTTCTAGTTCGTTTTGTTATAAATCTACCCTTGGTTGGTACCGAACAGAAGCGTAATCAAGGGTGTCGAAGTACATGTTTGCGGTAGGGTTTCTGCTTAGTGTTGGGCGATATTCGATATCGATAACGATATATCGGACCAAATATCGATATCGAATATCGAAACGTAAATATCGATATCGAAAACGATATTTTTCACTCATGAGTATTGTAAATAATCCAACATAACCAACATTTACATATCCGCAATTGGAGCAATATGTTTTCCGTAATTCAGTTCTTATTTATCCGGAGTTTGAAACGATGCAAGATGCTATTTAACGACAATTTCTTTAGTAAATTTGGGCGAAACAAGACTATACTATAGCGAAACATCTAAAGAAATATCGATATCGATATATCGATTATCGAATATCGAAAGTGAAAATATCGATATATCGATATATCGAAAAATCCAAATATCGCCCAACATGATTTCTGCTAGATCTTATCTCTACTATCCGGAAGCTCTTGTTATTCCGAGCGGTATTCTTCGAAGGGTTAGGTTCATGTCTGTGGAGGGGAAGTTCGGACGGTTTTCCTAGGTTCTACATCTGGTAAACACTGTGATAGAAACACACACTTATATTTATTGGTGAACTCGGCATACATTATTTACATCCTGATTTCCAATCATTGAGTATACTCCAAGCACTGACTCCGACTAAGAATGACTAAGAGTGACTAAGAGTTCTGCGAGTATCTTTCCTTGATCTTGGTTATGTTTACCTTAATTGTGTGCACATTTAGCAATCTTGCACCTTCGTGAACCCAATATTGCTTACCTTAATTGTGCACACGTTCAGCAATCTTTCACTTACGCGAGCCATAATTCTGCACTTTTCATCAAAAGCTTAATCGTGGTGACTTATGCCGAGAGAGTTGTGACTTGCAGATCGTTACATACTAATAATATGATCATTCATTGAACAACTTATTAAATCTAAATTAGTATTCGTTACAAGGGGAAAGGCGAGAATACAGGGAGTCACTCCACGCGGACAGAAAACAACGAGAACACGGAGAATGCTTCCAAAATGTATTTTTCTCGAAAAAACAAAATTTGCAGTTGACGAAATTAGTCTGGATCCACCTTATTGTTGGTTTTGTATATTCTGATTGTTTGTAATTAATTTCACATCGCACCAACATCAGCAAAGATTGATTCCTCTCCGAATCTGAAATCGAATCCTTTGTGATGATGGTGGTGGTAATTGCAGCATTTCCCGTCCTTGGGAACTCGCGAGAATACGGGGAATGAGTCCCTGGGACAAACAAAAACGCGGGGACTCCTCAAAAGGAGTCCTCGGAAAACGGCGAGAAGACGCCTCAGGTACCTAAAGCTGTTTAGAAATTACTGCGACTGGCAGTTTTTTCTGTGAAACTTTCATCAGTTATGAAGACATCCATTTCATACCGTATTCTCTGCTGGCAGGAAAGCATAAGCTGCTGCGCACCAGTTTTCATCAATTCAGTTCTACTCTATTCGCTCTGCTTTCCCCCACTCGCGAAAATTTCCTTATCGCTAGCAGTTCAGATTTACACTGTGAGCGTGTTCAACTCTTCACCGTAGTTACTACGCATGAGGTCAGGAATTCTGGCTTCTTTGGCGTCAAGGCTGGAACGCATTTTTAAATTTTCGGTAAAATATCACTCCACGGCAGCTCCACGGGGTAATTCGGCAAATTACGTGACAAAGATTCATAGTTGGCACGCTTACTACGCTCCCAAGCATGGTAAGCAAAAAGCAAATAGTTACTACTTCGAGAAGGTTTGAACGGTCAGCGCAGTAGCTTTTCGTGAGGTTGGAACGGAATTAGTAACTAATAGTTACTATTGTTAGAAGGGTGGAACACGCTCTGTATGTCACTGCAGTCGCAAGAGGGGGTCGTCGTGAGATTAAAAAAAAAGCACAATCGGAATCAAAGCAAGCGATCCTCAACACCGTCGGAAACCATTTCCACGAATCGCTTCTCACTTTCCTTTCCCACATACGAAGAAAACCCATGGAAAATAGAGACTCTAACAAATTTCGATTCAACTTTATTAAAGAAAAAGGCTGATGCAGTAAACAGATGGCACGTCAGGTCGATTAAACATATAATATGGCATAAAAAGGCACCGATAATTCAGAACAAAACTAACAAGTGGAACAAGGTACAATGGATTATGCAATAATAACACGGATTCAGATCAATGGCCGCCAGGCTCATAAGCCGATTTCCAAACATCTACTAAACAGACAGAGGAATGAAACCGATAGAACAAGGTCAATGGCAGGGTCACGTGACTCAAGAATGTCCACAACGGCTGTCCATAGAACCGCATCCGTTCTTGATGCGTGTCGTGAGATTTGATTTCAAACGTGTTCAAAACCCACATGGCAATGTTGGCAACAATGAGGAAGGTAACGAGTTCGCGCCCTGGCTTCCGCGCTCGAAGAGTTGCAGTGTTACTGCATCGACGAAGGCCGTCAATTATGAAAGGAGTTTGCAGGATCACCTGGGATACCTGAAAGAGGATTAATTAACGAAAGAAGAACCAATAAGTCGTATTCTCGCCGTTCCCCGAGGACTTCCCTTCAGATTCAGAGGGGAATCAATTTTCGCTGGTGTTGGTGCAATGTTAGATTAATTAAAAGCAATCAGAATAAACAAAACCAAATATAAAGTAGATACAGACAAATTTCGTCAACTGCGTTTTTTTGGTTTAGAACAAAAGCCTTTTGGAAGCATTTCCCTCTTCTCGTTGTTTTCCGTACGCGGGGTCCCCGTTGAGTGACTCCTTCTATTCTCGCCGTTCCCTTCGATTCTCCGAGGACTCCTCTTATAAATCTCTATAATATCTCTTATAAAGAGACAATTCTCTTTAATTATTTTTCTTTACATTAGTGAAGTCGAAGTACGTTGTGTCACAATCCCCATTATATCCCAGGCTTCCAGCGGTCCTCAACATTGGGACAAAACAGAGGTTGTCGTTATTTTCCTACTGAATTCTTTTTTTGAATGGACAAAATAATTAAAAAATTAAGAATCTTAACCGAATCGCTACGCTGTAGAATATTTAGCTCACTCAGTTTTGACGCTATGGTCTGGAGACTGACTTTTGTCCCAGACGTCCACTTTTTTATTCAAACAATGTTTACAACGGATACGTCAGCTATGATTCTTCATCGCCCCAATCGTTTTTTCACTTTCACAGCCCAGACATGCAGACTCTGATGAAGAATCATAGCTGACGTATCCGTTGTAAACATTGTTTGAATAAATGTTTCAAAGACGTCCACCCGCTCCCCTAACCATGGAAACAGAAGTGTGGGGGGCAGATTCCCCCCCCCCCCCCTTGTAAGTAACGAGCAGAAAGAAAAACAAATCTTCGCAGACGGGATTTGTCGACCATCGGTTTCTAAGAAAGAGTTCACTACCAACGGGGCCAGCGAGGAGCAAAATATAGTCCGCAAGTCACTTTACCAGACAGAAGCAGACTACATGATCTGGTCCCTATCGAGGAGCGGGTTAATTAGCGGTTTTTTAAAACTTATCCTTAAAACAACTGAAAAAATGTTTGCGTTTTGTAAATTCAATCCTCTACTTTGACTTCTCGACGAGGCTAAATTCCACTAGAAATTATTTCAGATTTACTCATCACGGCTAGCTAGTCCTTTGTTTGATCTCCCTCTTTATTCAAAACGGTACCCCCCCACCCCTCTCCACCAGTCCAAACACATGAAAGCTTACCTGTAAGAGGATTTGGACAATCGCCAAGTAATTTCTAGTTGCCATCGCTGGGACAATGCAGAATATTCCGTAGAGGAAGAACAAAGGGATGCAAATGAACAATAAGAAATCATCCAACAGTGAAACCGGATTGGGGTTTATATCCAGGCGAGTCATCTGACGGTAGGCACCAAGGACAGCAATCGTCATCAGCACCAGTAGGATTAATTCTGAAAAAGGAATTATTTATGTGATCACTTTTACCGTGACAAATAAACCAGAAAGCAACTTTTTGCACTTTAAGTTCTAGGACTCCAATGTCGGAGCCTCAGACAGTCCAGGGAGCACGAGCCGGGGCGTCACGGAAAAAAAAACAAAAACTTAATTCCGAAACTCCAAAGGAGAAGTCGAAGAAATTAAACTGGCCCTCGTTTTTACACCGGATTAATAAGATGACTTCATTAAGAGTGTTCCGCCATACTTACTGTAGTTATTACACATGACGTCACGAATCCTGCCTTCTTGGTGTTAAAAGCTGGAGCGCATTTTTCAATTTTCGTCAAAATATCATGCCGCGGGCTGATCGGGCCAATGACGTCACAGAGATTGTAGTTACCATGTTAACTACGCTCCCCAGCGTGGTAAGCAAACAGTTACTGTTGGTATTTTGAGAAGCTTGGAATGGTCAGCGTAGTAACTTCCACGAGGTTAGATCGAAACTAGTAACTAATAGTTACTATTGTTAGATGGGTGGAAGATGTTCTCAGTGAATCATTTCTTTACCGTACTACAGAAAAAGACCCGAAAGTTTCCACAGAATCCGAAACGCGAAAATTGGCACTCTGGTAAGACTCCCACAGAAGGCATGCAACGACTTTTTAGACCCTTGGACACGTTACCCAATTTATGTCACCTTGACTCGAATGACTGACAGTAATTTCCTGCCCTTTTTTTTCTTCTAAATATTCCTTGAGCCCAAGCTAACTTTGAAACATACATTCAAATGATGCATACAACGTATACGACAGCTTATGCTTCATCAGCAATATTTCAGCCCTTCTTGGCAAGGGTCCTGGTCAGGCTGTCAATCTTCAGGGTCAAGGTCGGGGAAGGAAACAAACCTGTAATGACGAGGACCCTTGCCATGAAGGGCCGAAATATCGCTGACGAAGCATCGTAGCCAACTTATCCGTTGTATACATTATTTGAATTTTTGTTTTCTAAGTCGCTAAGAGAAACAGCGGAGTAAAAATTGAACAAAACTCTAAAAACCGAGCTGAGATGCGAATTGTGACTTGTGGAACGGACGTTCGGAGATATGTCACGGTAAATAAGATTTATGGCGGTAAATAAGACATGTCCGGAACCTTGTAATGCAAAATCAGGTGTCTGTTTCGAAATACCAAAACGCCAGTGACGGGATACCTATGACTTCGTGAAGTTTGTCCGTCCGTCTTTCCATCCGTCCGTCCGTTAGTACAATAACTCTCAAAGGGGTTGAGATGTTTTGTTCAAGCTTGGTATGAGGATTCACGAGTCAAAGTGAAGGTCAAGTCCGTAGATGGGCACCGTAGCCCTACATTTAGGGCTGGGGGAAGGGGTTTCAGGTTCAGGGATGAACAAATATTTTGTCAAGCTTATGTGACAGTCGATTAGGAGGACATGCCGAGTACAAGTGTTTCTTGGGATCCCAAAACGTAAGTGGAGGGATACCTATGACATCACAAAAGTTGTCCGTCCGTCTGTAAGCACAATAACTCTCGAAGGGAATGAGATATTTTGATGAAACTTGGTGTGAGGACTGTTTGGGTCAAGGGTAAGGTCGAGTACGTAGATGGGCTCTGTAGCCCTATATTTGGGGGTGGGGGAGGGGGTTCAAATTAAGGGACAAACAAAATATTTGTAAACAGCTAATGTGATAGTCGATTATGGAGTAAGAAGACATGCTTAGCACGATGGTGAAAATCATTTTCTCGCCGGACAAGTAGTTCGTCCGGAATCCGGTAAAAACCGGAAAGTTTGTTAAAAGTAAAAGTTTCATCTGAAGTTTATTAAATGTTTGATTTAGGGGTAAGAATACATGCTGAACACGATGGTGAAAACCATTTTTTCGCTGGACAAGCAGTTCGTCCGGAATCCGGCAAAAACCGGAAAGCTGGTTAGAAGTAAAAGTTTCATTTGGAGTTGATTAAATGCTTGATTTAGAGGTAAGAAGACATGCTGAGCACGACGGTGGAAACCATTTCCTCGCCGGACAACTAGTTCGCCTGGAATCCGGCCAAAACCGGAAAATATGTCAAAAGCAAAAGTTGTATCTGAAGTTGATTAGATGTTAGGTTTAGGGGTAAGAAGATACACTGAGTCTGTATATGACAATCATTATTTACCGGACATATAATTAGTCCGGAATACGGTTGTACCCGCATTTTTTTAAGTCAAAGTTCTATTTAATGTTGATTAGATGTTCTTATAGGGATAAGGAGATGCGCTGGATTCGTTTCTGAATTTTCTTTTTTTGCTGGACTAGTAGTTCGCTCAGAATTTGGGCGAAACCGCAAATTTGACAGAAGTAAAGCAGGAAGTTTTGGTCAGTATCGTCAAAATGGATATGGCCTATAGAGGTATAGATTGAACGATAGATGGAATACCTGAACTCGGTTTTCTTTGATGATTAGCCTGGCGAAGACTGGGTCTGGCGAAGACAAGACCCAATTGTCCGGATCAAATCTTAGAATTTTGGGATCCCATCGACACCTTTGGTCTTGTTTCACCGGACAAGTGGTTAGCCCAGAATCCAGCAAAAAAACGGAACTTTGGTAGAAGTAAATATGTATTTTGAAGTCGATTAGAGCGTCGAAATATAAGTAAGAATACATCCTGAGTCAATTCTTTATTTTATTTTCCCGCCGGAAAGTAGATTGACGGTAATCCGGCGAAAACCGGAATGTTGGGAGGAACGGAGGATTTCCTAGGGAGGAATCTTGTATATTAGTAGTAATTGGAACGGGGAATGGAGATCTTGTTGGGATCCCAAAACGTAAGTGGAGGGATACCTATGACATCGCAAAAGTTGTCCGTCTGTCCGTCCGTCCGTCTGTAAGCACGATAACTCTCGAAGGGAATGAGATATTTCGATCAAACTTGGTGTGAGGATTCGTTGGGTCATCGGACAAGTCAAGTTCGTAGATGGCCTTTGTAGCCCTATATTTAGGGGTGGGACGGGGTTCAAATTAAGGGAAAACAAAATATTTTTAAACAGCTAATGTGAGAGCCGATTATGGTGTAAGAAGGCATGCTGAGCACGATAGTGAGAACCATTTTTTCGCCGGACAAGTAATTCGTCCGGAATCCGGCAAAAAACGGAAAGTTGGTTAAAAGCAAAGTTTTATATGAAGTTGATTAAATGGTCTATTTAGGGGTAAGACATGCTGAACACGATGGTGAAAACCATTTTCTCGCCGAACAAGTAGTTCGTCCGGAATCCGGCACAAACCGGAAAGTTGGTTAAAAGTAAAAGTTTCATTTGAAGTTGATTAAATGTTCGATTTAGGGGTAAAAAGACATGCTGAAAACGACTGTGAAAACCATTTTCTGGCCGGACAACTAGTCCGCCTGGAATTTGGCAAAACCGGAAAATCGTTAAAAGTTAAAGTTTTAATTGTAGTTGATTAGATATCCGATTTAGGGGTAAGAAACGATGCTGAATCCGTGTGACAATCATTTTTTACCCGGACATATAGTTCGACCGGAATGGGGCTGGAGTCGTAAAATTTGTTATAAGTTAAATTATTTGAAGTTGATTAGATGTTCATTATTGGGGAAAGAAGATACCCTGAGTTAATTTGTTAGCTTTCTTTTTTCGCCGGACAAGTAGTTCCGGAGTTCGGCCGAACCCGGGAAATTGGCAGAAGCGGCAGGAAGTTTTCGTCAAAACAGATATGACTTATAGGGGTAAACACACATGCTGAATCCATATCTGAACTTGGTTTTCTCAGATGATTAGCTAGTTGGCCTTAATCTGTTTCTGAATTTTAACAGTAAAAATATTCAAGGAGTCTGGCGAAGACTGGATCGGGCGAAGACATGACCCAGTTGTCTGGATCAAATATTGAATTATCGGGATCCCATCGAAACCTTTGGTCTTGTTTCTTCAGGGTTGGGGAACGGCTGGAAATAAACACAATAGAGTGATCAGTGAAACAACAACACCTTTGACAAAAATACTTGTTTTGCATCCCGGCCTCCGGCTGTTTAAATAGGGTAATCTTCGGAGGAGACCAAGGAACGGTTCGCATATGCCAATGATTGCCATTCTTATTGTACGTCCCAATGTGTCCTTCATTCCATCTAAGATTCAGGCATGTTTTCATTCGAATCATTGTTTGTTCTACATATCGATTCAGCCAACGTTTGTATACCAACACTCTAGTTGGCTTTATGAATAAAATGTGTTTAGGCCCCCCCCCCCCCCTCCTTAATATACGGATCACAGGATCGCTGGATCGTGCTAGAAGACTGTCTTCATCCTAGACTGACGGACGGATGGACGTACTTACAATTCACAGAAACCCCATCACTGTCGTTGGTGATCCTGAAAAAGGATAACACAAAACTCTACAACAAGACCAATGCTTTCACCGGGATACCAGGCCTTCGGTTTTCGGTTTTCGGCCGGTTCTGTCTACACTGTAAAATTTCCTCCGTATAAGGATTAAAGTTAACTGCAGTATTTGCTACTCGGATTCATCTAAACTCTGTTTGGTATTAATCTTATCTGCATGGAGATAAGAATAATCTGAGTAGCAAATACTACAGTTAACTTTAATCTTTATACTGAATTTACGACTTTGTCCCTTATTCAATGCGCTACCCTGATTCATGCAACTACCCACAGTGAAAAACCATAGTTACCAGTCGTGCTGCTAATCAGGATGGCTGTTGGGACGAAGCCAGTGTCCGCTGAACCGATGAAAATAATGAAAATTACGACGATTACTCCAACCAACACAAGAAGACCGGCAAAGAGACCTCTATTTGCTGCGTGACAATCGGCGTGAATGACGAGTCGGTTGGAGAGTCGATTCTCGGGATGCTCGATGTGAGTGGTTCCAGTCTGTGGTAGGCATGATAAATCTTCGTGGTCTTCTTCTGTTTTGCCGATATTGCTCCAAATGATAAACCATATCCCAACTGAGGAACAACAATCAGATTAGTAACAGACTTCCGTCGCACGTCAGTTCCTGCAGCCGACGTCTTCAAACAGTAGCTTACTTACTGACTAGTGTTGTGTGCCGCACAATCCTGGTGGCACGCAGTGTAATTAGCTATAGATATTATTCCAGTCTCTGCTACTATCCGTCAAGCCCTTACATCCCCTTAACCTCTCTTCACGTTACTCCCTTGTATTTCTTTAAAGGACACCTGAATGAAGAGTACCAAGTATCATCCCTATCTGGATGACTTCCGTTAACACTGCCTGCAGAAAACCCAATCCAAATACGAAATAGTATTTCCAAGCTATGATTTTTGCTCCATTTTGCATCTGTCCTTATTTCAGTACCGAACAATTTTAGAAATGAGCAAATGTGTCCAATCAACCCTTCTTCTGGAATATTGTTTAACCAGTTAAGCTCAAACGTATATCTAGAAGAAATTCCAATACGATCCGCCCAGCGCTGAACAAGATTTGAAGGAATTGCACTTTTTGTCTTGGAGTCTGCATGTGCAAACCTCCAGAAACGAACATCCCTATTTTGAAAACGTCACGCTCAGGAGAAGAATACTCTCCGTGGCCATGTCTGTACATGGATTCTCCATGGTGTGTTCAAGTATGGTTTCATTGTTCAGGTGTCCTTTCAAGTTTAACCGAAAACGGCTGGGATAGGACAATCTACTTACCCATCACTTATTGCGACGGTCAAAGAGAGCTGGGGGGAGGAGGTTTATTTTAAAGCGCGGCTAAAGAAGGAGGAAAAAAGGTTGTTGTTAAGTTTTCGGGGAAATTGTTTACCGTTTGGTGAGAAGAGAAGTTATATTGGTAAATGTCGTGGAAAGACTGGTCCTCCTTTCTTCTACACAATGTGTGGGATTGCGGACGATGATTTGAGCCATTTTATGTGCAGGTGTAGAGAGTGAAGTGATTTAAGATCTGAGGTATTTGGTGAAAGAGTGTTTGGTAAAGAGTGGATGTCTAAAATATAAAAAATTAAACAATTTTGTCACATTAGATTGTTGGGGAAATTCCTCCGGATTGGTATGCGCCACCGCGATTTGTTTATCCAACAGTTGTAATCTTTTTATTTGTATGTTGTTGGTCGTGTATGTTTATTCAAGCCAATGTAAACCTTATCCGTTTTGACTATGGCCTTCGGGCTTTCGTGTAAATATATTTTATTCTATTCTATTCACTTAGATTGGCTTGAAGACTCGCTGAAAATTCGTTACTTCGTTGTTCAACTATTCACAAATAGTGATTTTCGAAGTAGTGGAATTTCCGTGTGATTTGTTGTACCCCTATGCGCTTGTATCTGTGTTGTATGCCTTACGAGAAAGATTTATAAAAACAAAACAAAAAATTGTTCAGGCACTAGATAGATAGATAGATAGATAGATAGATAGATAAATCTTTTTATTCGCCAAAAACTTATCGTGGCTAACGCCAAATTTGTTTGGTATAGTCAGTTAATATGTAAGCGTACTTCAACAGTCATAAATAACATTAAAAATGAATAACATCTCAATTTACCTCGTTAAACAACTTCACAAAAGACGGAACAAAACTCTTTTCGAACCTCTGGAGGTTACATTTAGTTGGCTGCAATTTTTCAACCGCAGTAGCTACCTTGCGAGGGAGCCTTCTCGCTAGCTTTTTAGAACGAAAAATATTTTTATGGACTGGGTGGTTCAGGGATTTTACACCAAACTCCATGCAGAGTTTCAGTCTTCGATCGTGTAGAGAAGTGATTTTAAATTCACGCAGCAACTCTTCATAAGACCTCTCGGCCACCTTTGACGCTATGATCAGGGCTCTTTTTTGAATCTTTTCAAGTCTAGCGGTCTGTTCGACCGTAAGGCCAAAATGCCAAACAGGTGCTCCATATTCTAGGTTTGGTCGGCACTAAGCAATCTTCACAAATCTTACCACTTCCCAATGAAAAGCCGCGTTTGTGTTGAGATTAAAATTTCCCGCGTCATAGTAGAATTTACGTTGTGGGGACGGCCGCAGATATTCTGAACGTCATTAGTGGAGAGCAGATAGTGGAAAATAAAAAAATCCCTCATCAGAATCCAAATAATTCAGCGTATTCAGTTAAATGACAGAAAAATAAGTTGGCTTTTCAGCTAAACTTTAAAGATCAAACTTTATGTTGGTCTGTTGTTGCGGGATCCTAAAAACATGCTACACCTTAAAAAAGGTAAAAGGTAAAGGTATCAGCACTAGCCTTGACAGGCCAAGCTGGCGGTGCTGATCTCCAACTCTCGGCCCTCAGCCAGGAAGTGCAATGGGGGGTCCATCCTGTGCTTTCACACACCTTCCTGTCACCTTCCCCGGATTTCTCCAGGTGCCCATTTGAAGCTGGGTGAAACTTTGGCTTGTCTTACTTTGGCTTGTCTTTCATCAAAATATCTTATTCATTTCGAGAGTTATCGTGCTGACAGACCGACAGACGGACGGACAGACTTACGTTTTGGGATCCCAAAAAGAATAGAATGGACACTAGATAAACACCAGATAGAAAAAGAATAGAATAAAAAGAATGCAACTGAGAAAAGGGCACTTACCAACAAGAATGCTGTATTCAATGCTGAACGGGTAGAGGTATGGGGAAAATTCCAAGATGATAGTCGCTATGTCGCTTCCCGCGTCACAAAGATCTGAAGCGGCGTGTGACAATGATTGGTTCATTATCTGCACTAAAGATGACGGCAGTTCACCTGAAGAATAATGTCTCAACTTTCAAGTATGAAGATAAAGCGTAAAACAAAGAATTACCGCGACGTTGCATTTAAGACCTATTGATAGAACCTTTGAAACAGGAAAAACGTGATTCCTCTCCCACTTGACAAAATTTGTCCTTTAAAGCCCAAGTCTTTATTTAGTTCAGCCCTCTTACCATTTTACGTATATTATTCCGGGGCACTGTATGTTAAATTTGTCCCTTTACAGAAGCACAACTATGACATGAAATGATTTTTTCACGACAAAATACTTCTGAAATATCACTTTTCGAAAATGCCAATATTTTCCCGTGAAATTAGCGATTTTCTTTTGTCGCTTGTAGACTCTTTTCAAATTTCCCGCACTTCGAAGCGGAGGTTCAGCGCTAAATATTTGAAAAATGTGCGCGCCGTGGTTAAAAATGAGAAAAAACAAGCAAAACAAAATATGTCTGAAAATCACACAAGTATACCTACCTTTTTTGACAAAATTGAACACAATATACCGAAACTGAATTTCAGCACTAATAGACCTGCCGTCATTGCGGAAAGTTCGCATCACTTGAACTTGGTCGGTTCGGTCGAAATGTTAGGAAGTCACAGGTTCAAAACGAAACGGTGTCGAAAAACGGGGATTTCCGAATTTTATAATTCCACAGGGACGCTATTAAAAATGTCAAAGGGTCTTCAGAGTAAGCTAGCAGATTGCAACAATACGAACGGAATGTTGGCATTATATATATTACAAACGCCAAACTAATTCTGCAAAAAGCTAATAGAAAAATCCAAACTACAAATCAGCAAAACACATTACACTTTCTTTTTCGGAATGTATTTATCACACAATATCTCACTTTTTCGATGGTTTTATTGTTTGTTGACGTTAATTTATCAAGGAAAAAAACACAATTAGTATACTCGGTAAAATCAAGAGCACTCACCTATTACCGAAATTTTCACTAGTTCACTTTTATCATGTATTGTATATTATGTATTCGCCACGTAGATTTAGCGTGACATATCATACGGCGCTTTTTTTGAGCAATTGCGTTGGGGTAGTCACGGGCTCACGGTCGGGTGGATGGATATTTTCGGTTGATTATTGCAGGAAATGGCATTATTACTTGTCAAAGTTATGTCACAACCATACTTTAACGGAGAAGTTCAAAGTTCAAGATGCAAGTGTTACCCTTTTGGATGTTTCCTCGTCGCTATAAAAACCACGGACGACAGGGCCCAACCATCGCACGACGTTATCCAATGCTTCCGGGCGGAAGATTGAAAATCAAGTGTCTTTTTCTGTGTGTTTATGTGTTTTATTTATTTTCTTTCATTTACTCCGCTTTTTCAAAATGACGGGTTATAAATTACTTACTTACTTATTACTTCTTATGAACCCAAAATACTCCTTTGTCTTAGTGATTGAGGATGAGTGATGATTCACTAACAGGAGTTTTCCTGCGAACTTTTGTCAATCGCAGCAGTTAATCCAACTTACCAATACTTATTATGACTCAAAATACTTCCTTTGTCTTAGTGATTTCAAATTTGCGAAGTATTTGATGGGACTGCCAGCGTGGACAAGTAATTCTTTTCTGCAGAGAAAGTACCGATTGGTAAACCCAGCGGGAGTTTTCAGAAGCGGATTAATGATTTTCCTACCGAATGTCAGGAGTCATTCCATCTTTGGTCTTTTTTGTTTGTTCCGAGTTCTTAGTTATCGAAGTACGTTTTTCCTTTCTGTTGTTTTCTCTTTCGTTTTTCTTGTTTTTTACTCCGTCTTTTACCGTCCTTACCTCCGTCCTTACCTCGCCCAGTTTTGTTCAGTGACGGGTTACAAATAAAATGATGATGATGATGATGACTGAGGAACAACCTTGAGTATTCGAGAACAGGGGTTTTCCTGCGAACTTCTGTCAATCACAGCAGTCTAACTTACCACTATCTGATGCAAAGTCAATCAAGCTCGGCAAGAGGTCGTTCGCGGCAGCTGCGCTATCGTCTTCATAGACGGTATCGACACTGTGGTGATGGTCCTTGGACGAGTGATGATGCAAGCTATGGGAGGTCTCAATCAAGATCATATAGAGCCAGAAGAAGAGACTTGTAGCTAAGCAGTGCATGGTCGCAAATCGGGCAAGCTCCTTACAGCGATTTATAATTACCTGAAAAACAAGGAGAGAATTTTTTTTTTTTTTTTAAATCAGCTGTTTCTCGCAGCCAACAGTCAACCCAACTTATAACGAGACGTCTACACGCCTGCAGTCTTGTTTGCGTGAAGAGCGATTTAAAGTAGAACTGAAACCTGATACCATTCCCTTTTTTTTCTTAACAGCAATGGTAAAGATGGGGAATCCAACGATTCAGACCTTAACAAAAATCAAATTATATAGGTTAGACTGCCTAAGCCTTACTAGGTAAAATCTGGTAAATGGAAACTGGGATGATTTAGACTAGAAATTTGAGCGGATTGGTAAGATTCAAGTTTTGAAATCCGAATCTAGCCTGACAAGCAGAAGATTCGAATCCGGCCAAAAGGACGAATCCTGGATTCGAATCCGGATTCGCCCATCTCTGAGCAAGGGCCATCGCCAGTCCGCCTATTTTGGATTTCTTTTTCACAGTTGTCTTTGTGCCTTTTCGCTCTAGCCAAACCTAACCTTCCCCTGGAGAGTCTTTTCACAATTAAGCCTTCCCCTCGTATCGTTTGTGATTGGCTGAGACGGACGTACGGACTGCACAGACGAATCAGAATCAGACAAACGAATCAGTTTATTGGCGACATTAGTCAAGATTGCACGTAATAGGTAGTGACGCCTTCACAGAGGAGAGACAATGCGAGAATTAATGCATAGGGGCTGATCTGTTATTTTCTTCCTGGAAATTCGAACTAAGGTGCAGCAACTGCATGCCCATGATTGGAATCGAAACGAAAAGCTCTTCACTCAGTTGAGTAACCTTTAACGTATTCCAAGGCAAGTTATTCAGTATTAAATAGAGCTTCTAAAAGATCGCCCAATTTTACAATTACGAATTGCTCCTACGTAGATTTTAGCGTGCCATATTGTCATATTATAGTGCTAAGTAACCCGTTGCTTATACATAAATGTGGCAAATCAGATGTATTTAAACAGCTGTGATTTGGCCAAGACTGCAGAGAGAGATCTTTATTTTGTTGCCCCTAAATCGGTTTCAAAGGGCAAAATGCACAGCAATGACGTTTCTTTAAGGTATATTCGAAAACTACTTTAAATTTACCCTAAAAGTGTAATTAAATTTTGAGCCTGAGTAATAAATGTGGGATGGGCGTTGAACATTCATATCTACACGAGACCCGGCTCAATTTCTCAGGTTCAAGCAGATAGCCTGCTCCCTTGGTAGACACAAGCTTTAACTTAAGCTTTTTTTACACAGGGGGTACTTATCCATACTCCGCGCCCGCAACAGCAACAAATCCCCGGGTATTTTGGACTTCAATTTCACGAACTTTTTACCCGGAGATTTGTTTGTCGAAGGGTATTCTTCGACGTCAATGACAATAAAATCGGATTTTCAAGCAATAAATTTGATTTTGTCCGTGTAAGAAGTGATCCCAACTGGACAAATGTTGGTGTCCGTTGTAGCGAGATATCTTGAGCTTTACAACCTTGGAACTATAGCCACATGACAGTACTCTCGCTTGAAAAATACCCGGGTATCATGTGAACACTTTCCCCTCTCGTCTCCGGGGAAAAATAACCGCCGTGTAAATGATCCTTTAGTCTGACGAAATCGCAAGATAAAATCCGGATGCACCTCGACGAATATGGATTCGTCGGAATCCGGGAAAACAAAACTCGGAATCCGGGAAAACAAAATCTGGAAGGTGAACCCTCGACAGTTGAATGGCATACTTACACTCGAATACTTGAATAGGATAAATAACTGGTAAAAGGAGTAAATAGGGTAGAGAGTGGCGAGTACCACACCAAGAGGGTCGCCACAGTGCATCCTGATTTCTGGGTTGTCACTCGTCAATTGCATAATCTTTCTGGTCAGCAGAAGAGCGGAATGAATCAAGTGAACGAAGCAAAACCCTAGAAAACACGTACAATAAATTATATAACATGCAAACATGAAATGGTGGACTCGAGCGCGACTACTTCTGAGCTCGCTATCTAAGCCTCGTTTTTGTTGCAATAGCGCTGCCGCATCGCTGCTGCAGCACTTCTTTGCTTTTGGATAATATGCGTTTTTGAATTCACTTTCTTCTTGGTTGAAGCGGCAGCGCTGCAGCATCTTGCAGGGAAGCACGGACTTGGTCGGGGAGCAAGTCCGTGATTCTTGAGAAGCGCTGCCGTCTTCCTCGGAAGCGCTGCAGAGCAAAAACGGATGTAGAAAGAATCAGTCCGGAATCGGCCGAGAAGTGGACCTGTAGCATGTAAAAAAAACGAGGCTCTAGATACTATGGCAGCGTTTCCAGGAAACCGAGTGGGTATGGCATCGTTCCCGGACCACTTGGTCCAAATGTCAATCTTACATAGGAAAACCAGAAACACAGAAGTAGTTAACAAAATTTAAAATAAGATCGAGAACTGTATAAAAAAAATTTATTCATCAAGAATATATTTATATTTATAGGGGCTACTTTTTCGGATTTGCTTCTCGTCAACTTGTCTATGGTGCGCCTTTCTTGCCAATTTTGTGTTTTTTTCACATGGGTGCCTGTGGGCCCCCTTGGGAAGCTATAGCAGTGGGCTATTGCCCACCCCAAATAATGCCTTGCCCCCATCCTGGACTGACATGATAATGACTTCCGTGGTTTTGACCGTTGCGATATATGTCTGTCGCGTTGACCTTCACGGTTCTCACCGTCTTTGTTTTTTCCATGTCGGTATTTTTGCTTTCATGGTTTTGACCTGTAACCGTGTCACTTGACCCGACCAAAGAGAAAGGATGATGGCAACATTCTCCAGAGCATGGCCAGATTATCATAATATAATTATTACCCCGCTGCGGGGTAACCAGAGGCGTCACATTTGGGGGGAGTGGGGCGCCCCCCCCCCCGATGTTGTCGCCCAGTCGGTAAAAAATAGCGCCGAGATGTTTTGTGAAAACAGTCGATTTTTTCCTTGGAAAGTTGATTTTTTTTTCTTGGAAAACGTCGATTTTTCATAAAAACAGTCCGTTTTTCTTAAAATCATTCGATTTTTCGTCTAAACAGTCATTCTTTCTTAAAAACAGTATTTTTTTTCCTGCAAAATAGACGTTAAAAATAACCAGCCAGTCGGTAAATACCTTGCCCCCCACAAAAAGTTTCATCTAGTAACGCCTCTGGTGGTAACACGCACAAAAAGCCAAGAAACGGACTTGTGCAACATTCCCGTTCCTGTGTATTTCCAAGCACTTACCAACAGCACCGATTTTAAGAAAGAAACTTCCAGAATGCCGACTCATCGAAAACATATAAGAGAGATCTCCCGTTTTCTCGGACACGTGGATATCGTGGTTGTAAACTGAGAATCCTTTTTCGTAGTGGGAACCGTCAGCATCTGCAAAAATAATTCACTTGGTATATTTTAAAGAAGGAGACAAAATACACTTTTTCTGCCTAAAAAACGACTACTCTCTGACCGTGTTCCACCCTACTTACCGTAGTTACTACGCATGACGTCACGAATTCTGACTTTTTGCGGTCAAGGCTGGAACGATTTTTCTATTTTCCGGCATAATATGCCACGGGCGAATCCGACCAATCATGTTACAGAGATATGTAGTTACCAAGCTTACTACGCTCCCGAGCATGGTAAGCAAATAGTTACTACTAGTTACTATTTTGAGAAGGTTCGAACGGTCAGCGTAGTAACTTTTTATGATGTTGGAACAAAAATAGTGACTAATAGTTATTACTGTTAGAAGGGTGGAACACGCTCTCTGTATCTCATCGTACCTGCAACCTTTTTCTTTCATTGCAGTGTTGTAAACCCTGACAAACTGGACATACGTTCACTTCCTTCAGGTAAGATACTCCTTGAGGTTTTAATTTTCCTTGATATTTTTACTTGTAAATGCACAACCCCTTTGCTAGCCAACAGAACACAGTTATGACGGGATTCTTAGTTCATTCCGTGCGCATCACGGATCACTAGTGAATAATCACGTCAGATCTGAGGGTTAAGTTCCTTCCTTCATCCGTATTTTGAATGTCTATTTTCATTTTTTTTTCTGTTCTTGCTCGAAACGTGTTCTTGTGTAAGAAAGAACTATCATGCCTGAAGTCTATTGACTGTCACTCACAAGAAGGCTCGGATGAAGCAGAAGCCAAGACCGGATTAGGATCAGTACGCCCAGGCTTCGATACGGCTTTTAGCGCACCCGGATCTACATACCCATTCTAGGTCGGGTAAATACACAGACCCGAAGCGTGAGCGAACATAATACTAGCAAAGGCTTTCATCGATCTGTTTGCTTCGCTGATTAACCGTATGCCTAAGCAATTAAATTGCCACTCGACCTTTGTCAATCGATTTTGTGTCGATACAGAAGTGTAATTAAAACCTTGACCCATGAACCACGGTTTCACTATGGGTCAATCTGACTCACGACTATTTGGGGGACATTTTCGCGTGGATGGCTCTGGTCTCGTCGACCTCCTGTCGAGCTCGACGGGCATTTTCGCGTGGATGCCGTCGATCTTTTTGTCATTTTCGCGTATACGGATGAACAGGTACAAGGGCCATCCAGCTCGATGGAGGTTCCCCATTCAAGACCGCTCGAGGGCAGCGTTAAGCTGAACGGGGATATTGTGTGGACCTTCCCACTAATATGCTACCATCCAGCTGAATGGGCATTTTCGCGTGGACGGAACCCATCTTCCTCAGCCGTTCAACGCCCGATCGATTTTCTCATTTTTGCGCGGACGGGATCACCCCTCCAGCTCTACCCGTCTTGGGACGCGAAAACGTCCCCTTGACCAGCAGCAATGGTCTGCCAGAACGGCGGCTTTTCGTTTGTCTCTGGAGCAGAGCTGTTACTAGCCAAAATGTTTGGGGGAGGGGACGAGGCATTTACCGACTGGCTGGTAATTTTTACCGACATTTTCTGCAGAAAAAACGACTGTTTTCAACAACAAATATTACATTTCTGAAAAAAATCGACTGATTTAAAAAAAAAACGGCTATTTCGACGAAAAATCGACCAATTTTCAGAAAAAAAGCGACTGTTGTGACGAAAAATCGCGGCGTATCGCGCCGACTCAGTTATTTTTTATCGACTGGCCGACAGCATTGGGGGGGGGGGCGTCCCTCCCCCCCCCCCCCAGTCGTGACGCCCCTGCTCCGGAGACGCTGGAGTGGATGAAAAAGCGCAAATTGCTCTAAGAAATCGCGGGGATCGACTAAAAGCAGGAAGGGAAGGGAACACGAGAAAAGCAGGAAGGCGTACTAAAACCAGGAAGGACATACTAAAACAAGGAAGGATGTCACCGGAATTAAAGGCTACGAAAAAACTGGAAGGCTGTATCGTTCCCTTCCTGTGTATTCTTCCAGGGGTCAGCAACTTTTCGAACTCAAAGTTCACCATCCCTTTCTCATTTTAGTTTCCTGATATGGGTAGGCATTAAGTTTAGTGACGGGTCGGCAACTATCAACATTTTAATTCACCTTTTCGTTTCTCATTCTGACAGTAGGCGACTAAAAGTCCAGCGAGGGGTCGGCAACTAAGATGGTGGACTTGAAATATCTTAGTTGCCGAACCCTCTCTGGAACCCTCCCCTTCTTCGTTTTAGTGTTTTCAAGGTACTACAACGAGGGAGGAAATGGTGGACTTGAAATATCTTAGTTGCCAACCCCTTGCTCGACTCGGAGGATTTTATTATCCTACCGTCAGAACGAGAAATGCAAAGGTGAATTACAATGTTGGTAGTTGCCGACCCCTCACTGAACTTAATGCCTACCCATGTCAGGATACTAAAACAAGGAAGAGATGGTGAACTTTGAGTTTGAAAAGTTGCCGGCCCCTCGAAGAATACTAAACAGAGGAAGGGAACGGTGCAGCTTTACAGTTTTTCACAGCCTTGAATTCTGGTGACATCCTTCCTCGTTTTAGTATGCCCTTCCTGGTTTTAGTATGCCTTCCTGCTTTTCTCGTGTTCCCTTCCCTTCCTGGTTTTAGTAGATCCCGAAATCTCGTTTGCTCTAAGAAAAAACGCAAATTTCTTTGTTTACCTCGTTGAAGGAGTTTCTCCCTTGTTCTTCCCGAGTAGAGTAAAAGATCAAAATGAAAGAAAATGAACCACGCCAGTCCCGTAACAGTTAAGTAGATACCAAACACCTGAAAAATTAAATAAATAATTGCAAGCAAACTTGCGCGATAAGGATTAAAGAACACCTGAGCAATGAAACCATACTTGAACACACTATGGAGAATGCATTTCCAGACATGAGGCGTCTTCACGCCGCTCCCTGAGGACTCCTCGGGGAATCGAAGGGAACGGCGAGAATAGAGGGAGTCACTCCACGCGGACACCGCGTACGAAACAGCGAGAACACGGGGAATGCTTCCAAAATTGATTTTGTTTGAATAAGAAATATGTAGTTGACGAAATTAGTCTGGATCCACTTTATTTTTGGTTTTGTTTATTCTGATTATTTTTAATTAATTTTACATTGCACCAATACCAGCAAAAATTGATTCCCCTCCGAATCTGAAAGGGAGTCCTTTTTGATGACGGGGAGCATTCACCGTCCGTGGGGACTCGCGCGGACAAAAACACGGGGACTCCTCAAGTGGAGTCCTCGGCGAGAATACGCCTATGGCCACGGAGAGCATTCTTCTCCTGAGCGTGAAGTTTTCAAAATAGGGATGTTCGTTTCTGGAGGTTTGTGCATGTAGACAGTTAAAAATATTCCAGAAGAAGGGTTGATTGGAGACATTTGTTCATTTCTAAAATTGTTCGGTACTGAAATAAGGACAGATCCAAATGGAGCAAAAATCATAGCTTGGAAACATTATTTCGTATTTGGATTGGGTTTTCTGCAGGCAATGTTAACGGAAGTCATACAGATAGGGATGATACTTGGTACTCTTCATTCAGGTGTCCTTTAATATTCGCAATGGTAAAGATCACTTTGTTTCTGAAGTCACAATCGTTATCTTTTTTAAACTAACAAATTTAAGACTACAGGAGGGGTACCTGCATGACCTCGTTTTACACAACCAGGGTTTTTGCCGCGAAAATGGTAAAATATGACTTTTTAAACATTCATGTGTCCAAAATATTCAAATTCTGTGCCTTTTCTTTGTTTTGAAGCTGCTTTAAAAAGGGATTTTCTAGCTATTGAGTTTGCTAACTTTTCATCATTTTGTAGTCCATCGAGGTAAGGTTAGAATGAAGGGATCTTGTTCGAAAAGAAAAATATCTTTAACTAGAAATATTTAAGCAATATTTATTTATCCAGTATGTGAACCATTCCATCACTTCAATCTAGCATGTTTGTCATAATTATTGGTTCCTTTATAAGCCAGATAGATCATTCTGAAGGAAAGACTTCAACCTCTTGTCTGAGGTTGGTACCCTCCTGTAGCCTAATACTGCGTCACAATTATTTTCAAAGACTCGCTCAAACACGCCGCAGAAAGAACGCAAGGTGGCGTTGATATATCGAAGCTAGTGGAGTTGTTCCCAGATCAAAGCTCTTTGTTGCAAGCACCACTGGATCTCTTGGCTCTTCCTGTAGACGTAACTATACCTATAATTGCTTCTGTTTTCTAGTTACACTGTAAAAAGTTTCTCCAAGTAAGGAGGCTTCCTTATTTTTCTGATTCTAATATTGCGCATATTGAAACTACTTTTTATAATTTTGGTAAATTTTTGTGTAGACTTTCAAAATTCCATTCTACTTCGTCTGCTATAAATTTGTACCATTTGAAAGATCCACTTCAAATTATGCGAAAAAAGCAACAAAAATTTCTGTCGAAAATGTCTTCTCTTACTCATTACCTATATTTAGCGGTTAAAGAGTTACTATAGTTTTACGCGTGTGTATAATGTTATTTTTTTTTTTTTTTTTAGTATGCTTTGGCCAGATTGTTGTTTAGTGGTATTACATGTTGGGCCAATTTGTATGTATTTACTTCACTTTATACTCTCCGATCTTGGAGGTCAATAAAATATTTGAATTTGAATTTGATTAAAGTCAACTGCAGTATCTGCAACTGGGATTAATCTTATATCTACTGGGATAAGATCAATCCGAATCAGTGATAATCTTATCTAAATAGAGACAAGATTAATACCAGCAGCAGATACTGCAAGATTTTTTTTTTTTACAGTGTATCACTTCTTTTAGATTCTAAAGCTTTCAGTGTCATGCAAGTTGCAACTATGCGTTGTAAGATGAATTTGATTTTCAGTGCCAGTTTTTTTCAGTACCGTCAAGAACAAATAATCACAAGAACCTCGTCTCCCTATCACTGTAATACAACCATGCGGAGTCGAATCTATTATTGATGAAATCATAACACGATATCTCTACAAACATCTATATCGCAGAAGAGCTCCGAAGGAGAAATTTCCTTACAAACGCCGTGTGAGTTTTCCTTTACAGCAGACTGGTTGTCTACCATTGTGACGTCACGTCTGACTCGCTGCAGAGCGGGTTCAGTTATAGTTACAGGCCTGCTACAGTTTTCATCTGGTATGCGAAAGGGCCAACAGGGAAGTAGACGGGTATCTACTCAAAGCTCACAGCAAGTACCTCTAGCTCTGCTCAGTTTTGTCGAGATATCCATAGTCGCTGCATTGGACCAAAGACGGATGTTCTAGTGGGTTATTTATTCTTGGCACCGTCCACTCATCGCAGCAACACATTTACAGAATACTTAAAGGACCCCTCGAACTATTTACTATTCAATTTACAGTATTTGAAAATATTTCCACTGTTTTGGCTGTTTTAAGCTTTTTCCGAGCCCCGTTGACTTGTAGCGAAAACAGGGACACAATTTACACAACCAGTTTTTCTGATGGAAAAACTTCTCGCAGACAACCGCCGACAGCGTGATACACATCGAAGGTAGCAAAACACGGCAAGTGAGACAATCAGCGTGGTTTTATTAGAGGGGTTAGAATGTACCGTACGAAATTGGGGTCTCCGGGTCTATAAATTTATAGAGTAATTATGGAAGTAGGTTGTGCATTAGTATTTTAGGTAAGACGGGTCGTTTAAGTTTTCAATTGTGATTATACGAGTTTTCTAAGCCAATAGTAGTCAAACGAAGCTGAACGAAGTGACTGCTAATCTAGTAATGTGTAAATGTCTCTCTACGAACAGAATACACACAAATTTAAGTATACCTCATCAATGCTGCTGTCTGGAAGGAGAAACGTCGCTACGCCGATAACTACGCCGACGGTTATGAGAAAGACTGCGTAGATGCAACTTAGTATCACAGTTAAGGTATTCCTGAGAAAAGAAAAAAAAATTCTCAACATATTCCCTGAAAATAAAGGCGAGAGTTCTAAGAAGCTTTCCAAAAAGTAATGTCATATTCATGAATCCGGCCTGAGTTTCACATTTTTCGTCAAAATCGCAGAGGTTATTGTAGCGTGTACACACACAAGAAATCCCGTCGAGTAGAAAGGAATTCAAGTCGCCTTGAAGGATTCCGTTCATGAAGACGACTAGAAAAAAAAGTCTAGCGGGACGGAATTCCTTTCAAGTTGAAAGGAAGTCCGATCTACTTGAAAGGAATCTCGTCGACGGCGTTGGTAAAAATACTAAATAGTGTTTGTTTCTACGCAACGCAAATAATTTTGCAATCATCGATGTACTTACAGCTTTGCCAAGTGTATGTCATGTCACCGTACAGTTTAGTTTATGTAGCGCTTACACGGACAAGAAATCCCGTCGCATGACAAGGAATTCCGGTCGACTTGAAAGGATTCGGTTCGTGAAGACGACTAGAAAAAAAGTCTAGCGGGACGAGAATTCTTTTCATGATGAATTCCGGTCTACTAAAGGAATCTCATCGGCGGCACTGGTAAAAAGACTAAAAAAAATCTAACTAGCTTTGGATAGCAGTAGTCATTAGTACTGATGTCAAATTGCCCCCAAATTTTTTTTGTTGGCTGGTGAATTTATTTTTGTCAGATTTTCTCGTTTGAAGAATTATTTATTTTCCCTCTGCGTGTGAACATAATCTTGTCACCAAGACCGTATTCTGTTCAAGTTTTTCTGTACTTGTAAACGCTGCAGTATATACACCCCGGCGCCCCCTGTCTGTAAGGGTCAGATTTCTATTCCCTGGTCCGCGTCCCCCATGCCCGTGAGCATGTTTTTCAGTTTCAATTTTAGTCATAAAAAATAATAAACCCCATTAACTCTTTATGGCCCCACCATAAGGCCTAACATAAGGCCTGGCAATGGGCGGGGCTTCTTCTTTATCCATATAGTCTTAAGGGAAACAAACCAAACAAATCATAAAAAAAGGAGAGAAAAAAAGAAGAATAAGAAAAGACGAATAACGACATAACAAACTGACAAGAAAATCCACTAATGAACGATCTTCCATCAACAAAGCGCCCTTGCCCCCCCCCCACCCCCGCCCGAAAAAAAGTGTAATAGTATTTTGCATTCCGAGGAGGTTCCTAAGTAACGGAGGAGGATCTCTCCAGCCCAATTATAACAATTTCTCAGTTACTCCGCTACGCTAAAATTTATAATTTCATATTCTGTCGATAGAGGTTGTGAGCCTTATTCCAAAATTCGTACAAGAATAAGTAGCGATGAAATTACCTGAAAACTTTCTTCTTTTCCGCCGACGGTGTCTGTAACTGAACACACATAGCGCTCGAGGGGGTCGTCCAGCCACTGAATGACCGGGCCTTCTTCGGGTCAAGCGCCGATAACGGATTGACAGTCCACTCCGACTGTGCGGGGAGTTTGGGAATCTTCGGACCAAAGTCTTTCTGCTGCTGAGCCTGGTTCTGTATTGCTCTTCGACGAGCTCGGCGGGAAACACGAGATTCCTCTGATGTCGACGACTGGTGATGACCTAGAATAAATGAACGTAACCGTGCGGTCCTGGGTTCATAAGCCCCTTAGGATTTCTCAATATTCCTTCAGCCCAAGCTAAAGGGCGGTCTGGAAAGCTCCGCGAGCTTATGTGCCAGCTGTTCTTGCGACTTCGGCTAAAAGTCGCTTCGCTTTCCAAAGCTGTTCTCACGCTCCGGTAGTTTCCATCAGCATTTGGAAAGCGAATCCACTTCGCGAGTTGATAGTGATTTCGGCGCGTCAGCGAGAAGTTGTAAAGATGCAACTGAGGCGAATCCAAGAGATCGCCATTAACTGCGAAACAAGTCTGATTGTGATACGCCAATTGCGCGGTTGAAGTTCCGCTTTCAGCGACATTTGGGCTCCTTTGCAAGGGTCTTCTCTGGGTCATCCTTCGCTTTCGATCGCTCTTAATTTATTCGTCAATACATCACACAAAGATTATCAGCCATCGTTTTCTTGCATTTCCGGGAAACGTCTGGTCGTCGTTCCCGACGCGAGCCATAACCCCCCCCCCCCCCTCCCTCTCTACCACGGTTAGATGCGATGCGTACCATACGGACAAATAAATAGTATCTACGGATTCTGCTAATAACCCATTAAATTTCGCTAGAGAGTCGCAGTTCAGAATTACACGAGTTAGTTAGACGGGTCTCGAATTTCCCTACCCCACGGATGATTGGATGCGAAAAACGAAGGTTTCCTACTGTAATAGGTCGGGTTCTTTATAGGCGAGCCAGGTTCCATCCTCCTAGATTGTGAAGAAGTCCTTGAACTAGAGAGAGCTAGGACAGGCAGACTGACAGACGGAGATAAATTGCGATCAACGATGCTATGTAGCATTTCGGGCGACGGCAATAAATGCAAAAAATAAATGGCACACACTCTTTGTTGCGCCACGCAGCTAATACACCAGAAGAACGACGGCCGACGCAAAAAATATAATCATAAAGCCGCTTTCACACTGACGCGTTGAGGCTTTCACACTGAGCTGCGCGATGCAAACTCTGCGTCGCGCTTGCGATGACGCAACGCAGAGCTTACGCAGACAAATAAAACGCAACGCATCAGACTTTTGAAAGAGAAACGTAGAAAACCTACTAACGATGAAGAAAAACTTTGTATTGATGAAAGAAACGAGAATTCAGCATACGAAACCGAGAAAGGGAAACGTAAATACCCATCCAGCGCGAAAGCTTGTTGCGCATGTGTGAAAGATAAGCTACGCAACCTGTACGCAGCGCAAAATAAACGCATACGCAGCGGATCGCAACGGCGCGTCAATGTGAAAGCGGCAAAACTCACCATGCTGTATCTTTTTCTCTCGCCCATTATCAGTCAGAGAATCAACCGAGCAGAGCGAGCAGGAAGACCTCTTATAGTGTTCAGCGAACGTAGTCCCATGTGTAGCTGTAGGTGGCAGCATCAAATGGAATTTCATACCTTGCACAGGAGAGTCCTGACCACTGTCATTTTGTCCCTAAAAAGAAATTTAGGGTCTGAAGGACACACCATCACCAATAACTACTGCTTGAAATCCCGCCACGGTAGCTGATTTATAGACAGCGCTCAATTATTATTTCGAGAATGAACTCATAAAATCGGGTTATTGACGCAGAAACATGTCATTGTCGCCACCTGATAGCATTGGATAATCGTAAAGAAAAGTCATAACTACCTACGCCAACACAGTTAGCACACGAAGCATGCCCAGAGCAAAATAACACTAGAGAGTAGCACCAATACCTATTCTTTCCACGCTTTGCAAACAGGCCATACACATAGCGCTTGCGACAAAAACTAAGCTTGCGACATTTAAAGCGAGACAGACTTTCGGGTTCAGAAATTTTTAGTAAAACAACGGTGCGGTCTGCGCATACCAAGGAAACGATGGAGCCTGTATCATTTTTTGCTATGTTCACGGTGTCTCAGGTCAGTCTCAGCAGTGACGTTCTATATCGCCAGTGGTGCTAGTGTCCATGCTATTCGAGTGTGTGTCAGCTTTGTCCAGTCTTGGCACTACTGTCTAGTGTTATTTTGCTCTGAGCAGGACTGCAGACAATAAGTAACGTACACACCAGGGAAAAATAACGCTCGGGAGTAGCACCAAGACCTATGCTTTCAATGCTTCCCAAACGGGCCATACTCATACCGCTGCCCTTTACGCTTGCGGCGTTTAAAGCGAGACAAACTTGCGGGTTTAACAATATACAGTAAAGCCAAGATGCGATCTGCGCTCATCATGCAAACAGTGGATGTTTTATCTCTTTTTTTACTGTGTATCAGAACATGAAGTTATTGGAGCCAGCGCTGATACACGGCTGATAGATTTTCAGTAGGGACGTTCACTATCGCTAGTGGTGCTAGTATCGCAGATGTTCGTGTGTGTGTCACTTTTTCCAAGTGTTGGAGCTACTCCCTAGTGTTATTTTGCTCTTGTACACATGGTAGGCTATCTGAAGTTCGCAACATTATTCAAAACTAGGATCGAGGCTGTATCAGAAACCTTTATTGCCTTAAAACATACACATATGGAATTCTTAAGTTTAACTTGAAAAGCTTATTTTTATATCTACGATCCGAACCAACTTAATTATTTTGAATCTGCTAAGTTTCTACTTTCTTTTTTAAAGTCCGTCTTAAGTAGCCTAGTGACGTTAAAGCACAACTCTTACTGGAAAATGACCTTTTTTTTTTTTTTTAGACAATGCCATTACTTTCCACCTGAATTTAGCGATTTTCTTGTTAGGGCTTGTCGATTCTATCCAGCCTCCCTGCTCTACGACGCGGCAGCTAGGCGCAAAACATATGAAAACTGAACGCACCGTGGTTAAAATGTGGGGAAACTAAGCAAATAAGATAAAACAGTCAAAAACAGAAGATTCTCATATCCTTGTGTGTGAAAGAGTTTTCAGAGGAAGTTTAAGATTCTGGCAAACTTTGTTTGCGTAAAGGGCAAAACCCGGCACGTCCGGAAAAGTGCTAAAAATTCGTAGGGACAAAAAGAAACGATGGAGAAAGGTAGGGACTTTAGAAGCTTGTAATTCCACAAGGGAGCTAAATATATTCTAAACGACAGAATAAGCAAGAGGGGAGGGGTCCTTTAAGAATACGTACAAATGACCCGATAACACAAAGTTTATCCCGGCACGGAGAATCTAAATTTCAACAAAGGCGTCGATTGTATTTTAAAAAGTGTGCATAACTGAATGTTGTATCTATTCGCTTAAACTTTAACTGACTAGGAATCGCTAAAAAAACAAAAAACAAAACTGAATGATTACTCGTCGACTATAAATCCCGTTTTGTTTACCTTGACGGCAGTAGCATGCCCCATGCCAGGTGGTTAGCCGTTCAGGGGGCGTATAGACTGAACAAAGAACAACCAGCTCCGTTTTTCAGCATTATTTGGAAAAGGCCATATAGAGCGTGTTCCACCCTTCTAACAGTACTAACTGCTAGCAGAGACCCATAAATTTCCTGTAACGTTTCCTTACAGGCGGCCAGTCATTTCCTATGCTTCTATGTTGCTATGTTGCCCGACCCTCAGCTAGTTTCCGAAAATTCCGCTTGGTTCGAATCGGCGTTCTTGCTCAGATAGACAAAATTGCCAGCATGCCACCAGGTACCTAAGCTAGGACAAAATATCCAGGATACTCTTCCATTACAGAGAAATATTCCTAATTCAGCACAACACCTGCGAACAATTGTGCCTATCTGGATAGTCGGGTATTTTATCCCCGTGGGTATTTCTCGAACTACCTGACACTCGGTCAAGAGCGCAACAGAAATCTCTTATTGACTAGCCCCCTGAATGACGAGTCATTACAGGAAATTTATGGGTCCCTGCTTTTAGTTACTATTTTCGTTCCAACCTCGTCAAAAGTTACTACGCTGACGGTTCCAACCTTCTCGAAATAGTAACTAATCGTAACTATTCGCTTTTCACGTTCGGGAGCGTAGTATACGTGGCAACTACGATCTTTGTGAAGTGATTGGCCCGATCAATCGGTGGCACAATATTTTGCCGAAGATCTAAAAACTCCTTGACGCCCAGAAGGCAGGATTCGTAAGACATGCATAGTAACTAAGGTAAGTAGGTTGGAACACGCCCATAATTGCTGTTTAAAACGGTAAACGGATTTCATCCCAGAGCGAACCGCTCCTCTTCGTTGTGATTTTGCGGATCATGATCCCTTCAAGTGTTGGATCTTGTGTCCGCGTGAGAGGAAGTCAAAATTTCTCTGTTGACGAAGAGGGGTGCATGGGAAGGGAAATGTGCTTTAGCCTGAGGCGTGAAACTTAGTAAATCTGACCCTGACGCCATGACTTTCCATTGCTACACTATTTCCTTTCGCTATATCATTTTCGGGCGTCAGGGGAATTGTCAGCCAATGGGCGTAATGAACAATCATGATCTATTCGCTCGGGCGATACCTAGCTGTAGTTCAATGGCAAAATTCAAGAACCATCCAATAAGCTTATCATACACTTAGCTTGTTGTTATCTTCCGAAGACAGATTGTTATCACTTGAAGTTGAGGCCTGCTCTTCTTCCAGCACCTTATACCCGGCCATCTAAAGCCAAGTTTTATTTATTTATTGCTTCACTCGTAAGATCGTTTCACTGTTAGTCCTGATTTGTCTTGATTTGTCCTTTTCATACGGAACACACCGACTCCTCGCCGTCACCGATTGCCGACAAAATACAATTAGCAACAAAATGGCAGTTCAAAAGAAGCATAGGAAACAACTGGAGAACAACAAACCTGCTGATTTCACCAAGCACTGATTTCACAACTCTGTCAAATTTTATAGCAATTAAATAAGGATGCGCAGTTTTAACAGACATGAGATAACAAACTATCTGTTGACGTTATATAATTTTTCTGTTACGACCTTTTAAGGTTTAACTGAAAAGCCAGCTTATTTTTATATCCTGGATTCGAACACACTGAATTATTTTGACCCCGAAGACTGATATTAGACATTTGTTTTCACCTTGGGCTCCAGTAGTGACGTTCAGAATATTTTCTGCTTGTCCGTCAAGAAAAAGGTCCTCCAGACGCGGAGAATTTGACTTTCAACAAAAGCGTGCATTTTAAACGGCCGTGCACTTTAAACGGTCGGAGTATAAAGAGTAATAACACAGGGCAAGAACCTATCATTGGTTTATGAAGCGAAGCTCAGGAAATGTTCAGTTCTAGATTGTAAGGTCACTTCTGAAGAAATTCCCTTATAACATGTGACCCCCCCACAAATTAGATTTTGGGAAATCATTCACCGCTGTAACTCCCAAATATTTCAAGCATACACGCATAAGTCCAAGCAAACAGAGGCCCCACAGATCCAAAAGAAATACTTTTCGGACTTCGATTTTTTTCCGGATTTAGCTGCTATTAAAATAAATATTCCATTTTTGTTGTGGTTATGATTTGTTTTTAAAGAAATAGGATTTCAGAAAAGATTTGATGTAATAAGAGTAATAATTTTTTTTCTTTTTTTTTTAAATCAAGATAAAAGGGGTAAAAAAAGGATTTTAAAAACGAAAAGTAGAGATAGAGGATAGTGTAGGTGAAGCTAATTAGTTAGATCGGTCAAAAAAATAAAGGAAAGTTTTGTTGTAAGACCGTTGGCGTCACCGAGGGTAAGTGGAAGCGTAGTCACCGGGCCAATTCATACTGGACTGGAATGAGGTAAAAGATACTACGCGGCACAATACAAAAATTTAATTAAAAAAAAATCAAAAAAATCCTTCATTCGATTGGATTCGATTATATAAATAGTGCAGCAACGAACTAACACATTTTCATCAGGTCTTCAAGCCTATTTAAGTGAATAAGTGATGGATAACTAGACTGTAGTATCTCAGCCCTATTTGATACTTTATAAGTATTTTTTCGCTAATAGTAACGTTGCAACCCCTTTCCAGTGTCATGTTTCACAGAAACGAAACAAAACTTCAACGTCGACAGACAGTATGTTATCTCATTGCTGTTGAACAGCAGCAACAAATACTACCGCAAGGGTAGTTCTAATAATATTAGATTTTGGGGTCTTTTTTATTAATGGATGGTTACGTTTATTCCAACAATGTTTTCAACGGATACGTCAGCTACGATTCTTCATCAGCGATATTTCAGCCCTTCTTGGCAAGGGTCCTCGTCAGGCTTTCAGTCCTCTTGTTCAACTTCGGGGAAAGAAACCAACCTGTAATTAAAAACCTGTAATTGCAAACCTGATTACAGGTTTGTTTCTTTCCCCGAAGTTGAACAAGAGGACTGAAAGCCTGACGAGGACCCTTGCCAAGAAGGGCCGAAATATCGCTGATGAAGAATCGTAGCTGACGTATCCGTTGAAAACATTGTTGGAATAAATGTTTCAAAGTCAGCTTGGGCTCAAAGAATATTTATGGATGGTTATGATTATTGTTGTTTGTATATTGCATCATGTCAAGTGTATAGTATATACCGTAAGTGCAGATATACTGATATTAGTGTTTTGGTCCGATCTGTTGAAAGTTATAATTTCACGAATATGATTAGTTTTGTTTTTATATAGCTTCATCTGTTGACTAAAAGTAAGTACGCTATTTGGCATCGTGCCATGATTTGTGCTTATGTTATAAATATATCAATCATCAATCAAAAGTTCTGCTCAGCAATTGAAACCCTAAAATTATATGCACGATCGGTGCATTTCTAGACCATAGAAGTAAGAATAGGTTTATAGTTCTGGGAACTGGGCAGCTAATTAGTCTTTCAACGATCTTACTCACCGAAAGGCGATTTCTGGGATTCCGCGTAGCTAAGCCAACAAATTCCCAATTTTCCCGCAAGCGATCCTACCGGATGAAGTACGACAGTGAGCAGCGCTAGTCCAAACTGACGCCTGAAACCCCTCGCAACGCCTGGTTATTCTGATGTTCCGGCTATTATTATTATGTGCTGATTATTACTATCAGCGTGCCACACTTTTCTTTTATTTAGCTTTTTACGAATCATCTAGGCAGAAACTCACCCAATTTTGAGTTTTCAATTTTGTTTTGGTAATGAGTGTTGCAAGTCAACTCTGAGTAGCGTTTCTAATCGTAGTTCGATACGCTAGGAGCAGTGAGCTAGAAAAGGACGAATATAATATTAAATACAAACTGATCGGGTGTTTAAACAGATCTAATCGGACTTAATGATTAATTATTCAATTTCAAATTTTTTTAATTTACATTATTAATTATTCATTATTCAAACGAAGTAACTAATTGTTCCTTATAGCCTACTCAAGGCAGTGGATAAAACTGAACTTGAACACACACGGAAGAAGATTGATCGTTTGAAAGCTAGGTATCAGAAGGCCCTTTGCGAATGCGTAAGTTATGAACAATTTATCATGGTTTTCTGCCTTCACAATACGGTCGGTATCGGCGCTGGCGAGCAGTAAGTTTGTCACTCCAACAAATGATCAAGACTAGAGTCTCGTACTCGAGAAAAAGCACTTCAACGAAACAGGACTAACAAATAAGAAAACAACGCGAGGGAACAATAACAACTTGCGTCAATAAAACGCGGCTAAAGCTCATCAACTCGGTCACTATGTCAAAAGGCAACTGGAAGACAACGACCAGCCTAAACAGTAACATACACCACTCCTTCAATGCCATTCATTCCAGCAAAAGGACAATTTGATAAGACAGAAAAACACGTTCATTAAGGTCTAAGTCAATTAACAAGCGTGAAGTCGTCACGGGTTCTATACTGAACAGAAGTTAACTTTCCACTGCCTTGGTCCGCCATTTTGGTTATAACAGCGAAAAGAAAAGCTGACAAGACCGGCAAAACAATTTAAAAAATACGCCATTTAGAGCGAGAGTGGATGATAATTTCATACATGAGGGATAGCAAGCATATTATCAAGAAAATAAATAGAAGAAAAATAGAAAACTTACAAAACACATGACAAACATCATCCAAAAAAGAACTTAAATCTCTAGTTTAGCCTTCGCATCCCATGGGCTGATTATTCCTCCAGTTACCTTCGACCGCAAACGTTTGCAGGATTAAAGATCACGGCATGGAGATCTTCAACTGTTGTAGCCTATAGATGCCGGACTCTAAACATCTCAAACAGGCGTTCTGCGCTAATTCCGACCATTAACCCAAGGAGTGAAAACAAAGTTATCAAAGGTCTGATCTTAAGATTTACCGCTAGCGACCCTACCAGATATTTTAGTAGAAGTGAAATCTGAGTTGCGTCTTCAGACAACAATGAGTTTAACACCTATGTGCAAATACCCATTTTCATCTCACCGTGTACTCCGAGTCTAATGTCTAAACACGTAACGTAACTTGCTATTCGGGAGAGATGCGTGTTCTGAATAATCGGTGTTAAACCGGTGCATAACACGGAGGCTTAAAACGCTTTTAAACATAAAACACAGTGTTTGACTCTGGCAATAGAAAACACTTTTTGCTAAACTCACGGAAAACACAAGGGTCTGGAAACGCAACTCTGAACTGTAATACTCGACTGTAACCTAATCTCCTTGCCCCAACAAGCCAAGTTCAAGGTGGAAATACAGGTACCTTTACTATATAGATACTCTCGATTCAAGTAGAATTTCTCAAGTTCTGGAGAAAACCTACCCGGTCGGGGAAATAGGCTCCTCCCACTCCCGGCCTTCCTCCATATCCTCCCCGAAGTTCACAGCAGAGTCTATGTGTGTGTGGGGTGGGGGGTCTTTATCAACAAGTAAAAAAACTGTCATTATCGGTGAATTTCTGCTCAATGAGCCGCTAGCTAATAGGCTGAAGGTAAGGCAAATAAGGTTTCGACTTACCCAATGAGACAAAATTTCTCAGCTTGTCAAGCACCTTCAACAATCAATAGCAAGAAATACGAAATCCGTTAACGATCACTATTGCTTCACCTCAGGCAGAAGTTTCATTTGACAGTCAATATCGTACTGGAGCAATTCACTCTGGACAATTAACCGGTCACACCTTGCAGGTACAAACAAAAGGATGTCGATGTCAAGCTCAAAGCAAACTTCGTGTTATTTAAAGCTGATGGGAGTTCTACCAGCATCCATCCAGAGGATTGTCCATAGCCGTTTTAGAAGAAGAAATGAAGGAGGAGTGCCAGATAAACTATAATCTAGAAGTTTGGCAGATAAAATAGAACTATTAGCAACCGAAGACCTTGATCGCCTCGGACGATGAACATAGCCTAATAAGTGGATGTACGGTCGGATTTCCAGGCAGCATTCAGTCCTTCTGGCCAGAAAAGTAAAGCAAATATCAATATCCCCTGAGAAATTGACGACGGTGATGAAGATCAGATGATAATCTTATTTTTGGTTATATCCAAGAGTAACTAAATTGAAAGAGTAAGTGTTACACTTGTGTCACTGAGTGGAGGAGGAGGAAAAAAAAAAGAAAGAAAAAGTAACTGAATATGAACACCTCTCGGACCGCGAGCTTTGCTGTTTCTGTACGAAACAAGGATCAGAGGCACCGAAGCATCACGAATTCGACGAAACCATAAAATATAGTAAGATATGCAATCCTCGAGCTGGCTCGAGCTATAGGCGTCGACCCCTTCCACTCCTATCCCCAATTAATTACACACTTCCAACATTGCAGGAGAACAGCCTCAAATTTTAGAGGCGGGAAACTAATCTTCTCGGACCAGATTTTCAAAATCCTGCGACCCGAGACTTGGGGTCGGGGACTTGGAACAGGAAAACCAGATTTTTCTGTTAAATTTGTTTATTTTATTGTGTCTCAGTAAATTGTGTTTCCGCCTTAACGCCGGAAATGCGCCCCACGATATTTGTTTTCAGCGATGCTGATTACCCCAGGATCCGTCCTCAGGATTTGTATACCTTCTGCCACCAGGGGCGTCATGTAGGGGCTGGGGGGACGCGCCCCCTCCCAATGTTGTCAGCCAGTCGGTAAAAAAAACCGGCGAGAAGCGCCGCGATTTTTCAGTTGATTTTTTGTTCATCAAAACAGTCAGTTTTCTGAAAATCAGTCCATTTTTGTCAAAACTGTCTTTTTTTTTCTTGCCAGTCGGTAAATAATTTACCCCCCCCCCCCATACATTTTGGCTAGTAACGCCTCTGTCTATCATGGGTGGGTGCACGATACAGAATCTGGCGCCCTGACTATCTGCCCAGAAAAGTCAAACACATACCAATAATTCCATAAGGATGACTATGATGAAAATCAAACAGGAACTCTAGACCGTGATCGCCAAAGGGCGATTATGGCGACCTGGGAAGCATGCAAGTTTATCTGCCGGCTGTTCTTACGACTGGGGCTACAACTCACTTCACTTTTCAAGAGCTATTGTTGCGCTCCGCTAGTTTCCGCCAGTGACGTGGAGAGTGAATCCACTAAGTGAGTGGATTCACTCACTAAGTGAGGAAAGTGATCTCGACAACGCAGCGAAAACTTGTAAAAGTGCAACGACTTCCCATTCGTTCTTGCACTCGGCGGGTTCTCGCTTTGCTTTTTGAAATGTTCGCCAGAATCACCTTCGTCGGCAGCACAAAAAAGACACCGTCCACCACGCTTTGGGACACGGACAACTGGGAATGTATGGTCCCTGTGCTGCGTTTAGAAATAGAAGGACAGTCTCTGCTACCGGTCCTCAGAGCCTAGCCTGTATAGGATTGCTAGAAATTCTGATTTATTCTATACAAGTCCCATACTAAATGACCAACAAAACAACAATTAAAGCACAATGGACACTTCTAATGCTTTATTTTGTATTAAATGCTTCACAAATAAACATTTCCGACTTCCTTTAGAAGGCGCTACGAAAATCGGCCGTTTTCTTGTTATCCCTTGTCTTTACATCTCTGGCATTTCGGCGGTCCAAATCTTAGGAGCTGGGATATCGTGGCAGGAAATTCAAAAAACTCCCAGCAACGCTTGACAGAAAAGGATATATTTGAGATGTCGCCAAAGTCAAGCCGCAGATGCAGTTTACGTGATTGTTCTAGTGTTTCATCAGAAGTTCTATGTTTTAAAGTGCCTATTGAAAGTTTTTCTTTTTGGAATAGTGTTGTGAACCTTAAATAACTTTCTTTATAAAATGTACCAGAATATACAATGAGTTTATAAAATATAACATAGCTGCACAAATCATTCAAAAACAAATAGCCTATTCAAATCTGAATTATACAAGCTGATTTATGCATAAAATAAAGATCAACTAAGTATTATAAGAAACATCACTTTTATCTTTGTCCAAGTTAGTAAACTGAGCATGTACTGTCCCAAAAAATTACGCTTTGAAATATCACAGAGAGGAAACTGTTGAAAAAGCTGCTGAGCTAGGGGGTAAGCATTGTTCCTAGGTTGTTAGAGAGTGGGATTGGGGTAGTTTGATGTGCCCATTGAACTTTAACAAAGACTGTCACGTACGTCTCTTTCACTACGCGGAAATATATTCCTGGTGTTTTTTGCACAACTCCTCGATGATTTTGGACTCTATTTCTTCATTCTCTGAGGCAGTGATTTCTTTGGTAGAAACTGGATCAACAAACAACACCTTGCTTCGGCGGGTTTGTAAAGTATTCCCGATGACCAATTTATGTTTATAGTTGTCCAATGCAGCCCGACACTTGTCAGTCAGTCTTGATTCATCTGTCTCAAGCTTGAAAGAAACAACATAGGCAACAGGTGCCCATAGTTTAACTAGTGGCCTCATCATTTTCGGAACAAGTTCAAGGGATATAGTTGGAGGACCTCCTGAAGAATCCATCTTATGAACTGGCATTTGATCGTGTGGCAAGTAGAAGTCTGAAACTGCTGCAGCAAGAAACAACACAGCTTGCCTGTCGAAAACACTCAACTGTTGTGAAACGTCCCTAAGAAGCCACAGATAATCAGCCAGAGTCACAAAACAAACATGGTGAAGCCGGTTTTCAGACTTGGCTTTACTGTACTGCTCCAAGACTGGCTTTACCTGTGCCTCATACTCGCTTTTGACGCAAATTTTACCGCACGCTTTCGTTTCCAGAGCATCCAAAAGTGAAACGGTCGAAAAATGTCTCACAAATGGTTCCATTGTTTTAGGTCGATACATGAAAATGACAGCATAGCCTTGCTGTAGAAAATACTCACTAGAAGCAGAGCCTCTTGTACCGGCACTAAAGTTATCAACAAATCTCACTGTGTTCTTTTCAAGTGGCACTATTGTGCCCCCAGAAGTAACTAGAGCAATTTTCGATTTTCTTGCATGATGTTCATTGCAGAATGCTAGTAAGCCAGGAACTTGAGCAGTTACTTCTGCTGATGGTGGGTTTTGGGTGAAAAAATGTTCCCATGTGTCTACCATGATTCCATCTAAAGAAAGAGCAATTAATAGAAATTTACCAAAGGATAACAGAGTCACTGAATGGCATCAGAGTGGTGGAAAGCCTCGCAGTGGTCCGGCCTCGCAAAGCTTGGCCGGAAACGAAATGCACCTGTGAGACGCAGCCCTCACGTAAAGTTTACTACAATATTCAGCATTGTATCCCGCTAGTTTTTCTGGAAATATTATCACTGAAGACGTGTTTTTGTCACTGGCCGCTCTGAAAGGGGTCCACGGCTCCCTTGCCAATACCCAACAAGAGCTTGCAAAGCTGAGGGCTACAGCCGAGTCGACCGGTTGCCTTTTAAATGAGGCGAAAAATTACCTTGGACAAATATATCGGCGGTTAGCGGGGTCTAGACAGAGAACTGAGGCGACAAAACTTAATTTTCTATGGTTTGGCCCAAATGGATGTAGACATACCACTCCGTGCTAAGTTTATTTCAGTCTTGAAGAAATACTGCCGTCGGTGAACATCAACGCACACGACATTACGGACTGCTTTCGCCTGGGACGCAAGCGTCGTCGTTTGAAAATAATCCACGACCACTGATGGTGGTCGTGACTTTGAACTTTGCATTTGGAAGTTCGAAAATCAAGAGCGAGATCGAAAGGAACGCTAGCAAGCTTCACCCCTACGGGGTCGTCAAGCAAAAGACTATACGTTAGAGCAGTGGTTCCCAGCCTTCTCCGTACCGCGTACCCCTAATCAAGGTAAAAAAAGATTGCGTACCCCTTTTTTTCAGAACTTGAAAAAGACGATAGTGATTATCGTAAATAATAAGGCATATCTGTGTAAAAGTAGGGGAGATGTGGGTACCCTGGGACATGTTCAAGTGCATGTCGGATATCCATGGAACCCTTTTGACAAATTACTTGATTTTGGTACTGAATTAAGTGGAATTGATTGTGCTTTCTTCCAGATTATTTACCTGATTAGTATTTTTGGTACTGACGATTTTCCTAACCCTCCTCTTCTGTCCCAGAGTACCCTGACCCCCGGGTACTGTGGGACATGCTTAAGGGTACTTGGAACACAATGCCCTTTTTGATTAAATTTAGTTTTTACCAAACCGGTTGTCAACTTTACAAAACAAATAACAAGAGCTGTAAGCTCATATTCCACTTGCATGGGTTAAGATGTTTTAATTGATCAAAAGTAAGTTTCGACTTTGCGGTTGAGATGGGCACTCTAAGGGAGCTGGAACTTCATTGTTAATCAAAACATTCCAGGCAAAAATGCTAATGGACTGATGGGCATCATGACAATGCATATATTGCTTAAAAGTATTTTTTTTACTTTGCGGTCGATACTGGTATTTTAAGGAATAATCGGATTTGGGAAGTAGCAATTTCTAAACAAATGATGTTGAATCTCCAATATTCCAGCGAAGTTTCATCGTCCTAGCACATCTGGAAGTACCTTAACTCGCGATCACCAGAATCCCAGACCCCCCCCCCCCCCCCCTCCCTCCAACTCCACCCACAATACCCGGAGCCAATCCGGTTCTGTAAATGATTAATCCAGAGCATCTGTTTGTCATTCCCACGAAGTTCGATCCAGATCACACCAGTCTAAGCGGGTCAAGTATTTTTCGCCCTCCCCCAATAATTGCCGGATTCGGTCCGGAAATGAAAAAGATCACCAGAGAAAAAATGTCCTCTGTTCAATTATTAAATTTCACTAGAATCCGATCACCCGTTCCAAAGTTACGCATTACTCAATATTCCGGATTCCCCTCCTTCAACTCCCCCCCCCAAGATTACCATATCGATGATTTTTTATTCCAAGTCAGTTTGACCGGGTCCCTGATATGCCTTCCAAGTTTCGTCGTGAAAATCCCAAAAAACAAAATTCCGGGAAACCCCCTCCCCCCCCCCCCTCAAGTGTCCAGATCCAGTCAAATCGTGTAAATGATTTACATGGATCAGATGTTTGTTCTTCCCAGCAAGTTTCACTCCGATACCATCATCCTAACCGTTTCTCGAGATTTCCGTCCCCCCCCCCAGCTCCCCCACGGTGCCCGTAGCCAATCCGATTCAGTAAATGATTTACCTAGAGCATCTGTTTGTTCTTCCCACAAAGTTCCATCCCGTTCTCTCCATTCTAAGCGGGTCACGTATTCCCCCCCCCAATAGTTGCCGGATCCGGTCCGGATATGAAAAAGATCACCGGAGAAATGTCCTCTGTTCAATTCTTAAATTTCACTCGAATCCGATCACCCATTGCAAAGTTACGCATGACTGAAAATTCCGGATCCCCCTCCCTCCACCATTATCAGATCGACAAAATTTTTATTTTGAAGTCAGTTTGATCGGGTCCCTGATATGCATGCCAAGTTTCATCGTGAAAATCCCCAAAACCGCCATCACCGAAATTCCGGGAAACCCCCTCCTCCCCCCCCCCATAAGTGTACAATGGTCTAAAGGATTTATCTAGAGCAGATGCTTGTTCTTCCCAGCAAGTTTCACTACGATCCCTCCATTCTAACCGTTTCTTGAAATTTCCGGTCTCCCCCCCCCAACTCCCCCCTGGCTACCGAATCCGGTCAAAACTTTAAACGGGACATCATAGATATATAATCTATTCAGTTATTAAGTTTCATTACAATCCGATCACCCGTTCGAAAGTTACACACTTCTCAATTTCCCGGATTCCCTTGCCCTCCACTCCCCTCCCCCAAATGGTCGGATCGGAAAACTGATTATTTCTAAGTTTGTTTGGTCAGGTCTCTGATACGCCAGCCAAGTTTCATGGTCCTAGCACAACTGGAAGTACCCTAACTCGATAAAGTGTGACAAAATGCCCCAAATTTTCAAGTTTCCATCGCCCCCCACTCCCCCGCATATGGTCCGATCGGGAAACTGATTATTTCCAGGTTAGTTTGGTCGGGTCCCTGATAGGCCTGCCAAGTTTCACTGTCCTAGCTCATCTGGAAGTACCCTAACTCGAAAAATTGTGACAAAATGCCCTAAATTTTCCAGCGCCCCCACTCTCCCACATATGGTCGGATCGGGAAACTTATTAATTCCAGGTTTTGGTCGGGTCCCTGATACGCCTGCCAAGTTTCATTGTCCTAGCTCATCTGGAAGTACCCTAACTCGAAAAAGTGTGACAAAAAACTCGACCGACCGACATACGGAATTGTGATCGGTATATGGCACTTGAGCCAGAGGCTGCAAGTGCCATAAAAACATAAGACAAAGCCTGTAGCAGTATTTATCCAACAAGATACTGCAAAAGGTCGCCATCGAAAGTCAGGGCTTTCACATGACGTTCTGCGGCCCCACTAAGTTCTGGTCTTGGTAGACCTAAGGCGATTTCTTATCCCATGGCTCTGGAAATATGAATTTCCGAGTAGGGAGTTTCCGTTTCAGGAAGTTTGCACAATTCCCCTGAAGGTACCCTGAGACACAATGGACAAAGGGTGTCCCACGGTTCCCAGGAACACGTGTCCCAAGAGTACCCAGGCGGGCAACTTTCCAGAAAGATTCATATTTGTATCACTAGATGTCAACATAGTTAAACCACTGAGCACTATTTGTAGCCAAGAAAAATCTGCTTCTGACAAAAAAATAATTATTTACCTTCCAATGAATTGGTCAAAAGATATTTCATAAAAAATTGACCCTCTTTCTTACTCAAACACCCATACAAAATTTCTCACCTAAAATCTCTGATAAAAATATTCGTGGATTTCTTCGGGAAAAAACATGAATCCTTACTGATAGGTGACGTGCCGTCCGTCATTCAGGCGGAATTTTTCAACAAAGTTTTCTTCACAACGGTACCATGTCGCATCTCCCCCACATCTCCCCTATATACAAAATCAATGAGGCAATCACTAGAGGCTGCTTTGTAGCAAAAATCTCGGCTCGACGTCATTAGCGGCATATTTTTTACCGTCAGCCTGTTTTTGTGTTTGGTTTTGATGTTCTCCGTCCTTTCATCAAGCTGCATCGCAAACTTTTTTATTAGCTTAATTCGCAACCTGAATGACAATGTCACTTGCAATGTCTTCGATTCTTCTTGAACAGTATTGTTTGGCACAGGAACAGATTTTACGGCAGTTCGGCTAGCTATTTCGGAATCAACACTGTTTCACTGTCTTTCATTAGGGCTTGTAATCAGAAGCTGTGTTCTTTGTCACGGGAGCTCTCACCGGTGGTCTCCGATTTTTCTTATAAGCCGTTTTTGCATCCAGTGGTGAGTACTCACCAGTCTTATAACCCGCTTTTGAACTAACCGGTGTCCAGTTTTACCTCACCAGTGCGGACTAACCAGAGCCGGCTCGGGAACCCGGCTTCAGCGAGGAGTTAGCAAGTTTTCGTCAACAATCAGGTGAACAAAAAAAAACGTGTTATAAGAGAAGAACCGGACACTGGTGACAAAACAAAAGAGACAGCCCGGACTGTAACGAACGCAGCTAGAGGAGTCACGCACAGGTTGACAATACAATCCCCCCAAAACGTCGGCCAAACGATTAAAAAGAAAAGAGTCAGCGGGAAGCGCCACGAGTTTTCGTAAAGGCAGTAATTTGAAAAGAAAAAAAACAGTCGGTCAGTAAAAACACCTGGCACCTTGAGATGCATTTGGCTGGTGATGCCTCTGATTGTAATATTAGGCTTTAGGCACAAAAATAAGTGATGCGAGATTTTGAAGCTGCATTAAATCGATTGCGGTTCCTTCGCGTGGGTACGCGTACCACCGGTTGGGAACCACTGCGTTAGAGGAGCCCGCGGCGCTTGGAAAAACTGAAGGAGAAAACTGTCAAAAGCAATCGAAGATGGCAGCCGAGTAAAGCTCAGGGATGCTACATTAACAATCGACGGCGTGGTGTACGTTTTCAATAAAAGGGAGAACAAAGTCGAACAGAAACGTGGCCGTGAAATGGAAGGTAGTGTTAGACAAAGAGCTAGCAGTGATTCTAGTGTCGTACCTGCTCTCACAGATGTACCTACAGCAGTATCAGTGTACGGTTTAACAGAGAATATGGAACTTGAAAGCAGTAGAGAGTGGGAGGAGGAAGATAGGCCTGAGCAAGAGCCCAGAAGACCCTCAGCCCAAAAGATATGCTACTACAAACACTGCTAAACCGAGCAAAAGCTCAGACGGCACAACACATTAAGAAAGGACATGGGAGGAAACCGATGCAAGGGCGATAACAGATTGCATACTGTGGAATATGCAGGCTTTTTTATGGTTAAATTCAAAGATCTTTGTGGAACGTTGATAGACTGTGGGATATGCAAAGTGGACATCCAGATGCAACTGCTCTGACGTGGCTTGAGGAACCGGTGACAACAGAGGGGTATAGGTATTTTGGGATGCACCGAAAGCAATCAGTAAATGGTCGAGTACACTTTGGGGTGGCTTTACTTCTTAAGGAGAGAACATTTTCGGGAGTGATGCTAAAGAAAAGGAAAAGTGTGTCTTGTAATATGTTATGGGTAAGGGCATAGTTCAAGCGTGTAAGTGTTATTTTTTATGTTGTTTATATTCCGCCCGAGTCGAGTTCATTGAATGAGAAAGGCGTATTTTGGAGGTTGGAAAGTCGAAATATAACCAGAAATACCCACAGGACATGTTTAGTTTTTTAGGTGACTGGAACACATACACTGGAAATCAGTTGGAGGAGATATCCCAGGCCCATTCCCCTACAGATGGGCCTTGAGGTGAGGATGCTTGACTGAGGGCGGGTATCCCACAGCCAGTGATCAAAGACAAAAGAAACTTTTGGAGTTTTGTTGGATGGAAAGTTTAGTGATACTGATTGGGAGGACAGAGGCATTGGAAATTTTAACTTGTTTTTGGGAAAATTTTCAAGCCTAATAGAATGTGCTGATGAACTGTTTGGGGTGTCAAAGGTTGTTGGTTCAGATCCTGTACCTGTATTAATGAAACTGGATGGTGTGGCACTAGAAATAGGTCTACTATGTTTAGATAATGAAGGACCTAGAGAGGAGAGCCAGAATGGGTCTCAAAACAAAATGGAAAGAATAACGCGTGAGTTGAGGTGAAGTTAAGGATCAGTGATAAAGGACAGAGTAGGTTTACAGAAGTAATGATTGAAAAATATGACAAAAATACTAGACTGAAGCTAATAGAATGGCTGTGCTGGAGAAACAAATTCTACTTCAATATTTCTGGTTAAACATATTTTTATTTTCCAACAATATAACCTCATTCTTACCTGAGCTTGAAATGGCTTGCCATAATTTAGATCTAAACTAAAATGGAAGTCCATACAAGCATGAAGTCACACCCAATTGTTCTATATTACCTCAGAAAACAAAAATCTTTAGTTCATTCCTATCCGTGAATGTATATTTTAACATATATACATATAGAGCCGTGCAGCCAGCGAGGCCCCGGTTGCATATACGTTTATAAGATAACCTAGGGGCAATCAGATCCTATGTTGGGGCCTCAATCACATGACGTCACTACTGTATGGAATTTAGATACAACTCAGTCGACACCCTAATTTACAAAGCGATGAAAAAGAAAGAAATACCAAAGTTAATAACCAGAAAATCTCTTTTTAAAGCAGCTTCAAACAAAGAAGGGGCATAAAATTAGAACATTTTGGGACTCATGACTGTTGAAAAACAATCAAACAAAAACAAGATTTTGCCTCTTGACTGTCAGGACAGCACAGAGACTCCTTTTAACATTTTCTCAGCAAAACTTGAGGTTTGTAAAAAATGAGGTCAAGAACAGCAGGACTATTCAACGGCCAACCTCTAATTTTTTCAACCTCAAACTTGGCCTAAAAAGGTCAAGAGAAAAGATCAGTGCAGTCCAGGTGCAGTCCTAACAAGGTCCAAACTGTCAAGAAAGACACCATGAATGACCTATGGTAAATTTGGGACTGCTACAGAAGTTTTCCTGTAGTATTTTCCGGACAAGTTTGAGGTAGGGTACCCCCCTGAACAAATTTTCTGCAGCTCCATTGTCAAGGCTACATGAATAAATTAGCCTATACTATAACTGTACTATAGGAAATATGCTATGGTTGCACTCGACCAGAAGAAACTTTAGAAATGATATACTGGCCACAGTAACCGGATTCACTTTTCAGGGAGCTAAGCTAACCCAGTCTAGTACACTAGGCCCTTTTTTGACACCCATTCACAAACGGGGTGGCATGCCCCCAGGTATGAGTAGGGTACTCATACGTATGTGTACCCCTTCTTCCCCAGAGGTCTACCAGTCTACTACACTTTCTAAATCAGAATTAATTACTGCTTACCGACTGCTTCGTCAGGTCTAAGGATTACAGCAATAAATAGCCCTGCTTCAGAGGAATATTTTGGTATACTTCTACTATTTTTTTGAATCTTGTATCCAGGTAAAAGGAGCCACTGGAACGAAGCTAACACCAACTGCTGAAAACATGGCGGATCGCCGTGGTACAAAAAGGACCGTGCACGCTACCTCGCGTCAACAAACAGTGTTGCCAGATGTCAAACGATAGTGTGAATTGCCACAGTAGATTATAGAACTCTCCGCAGCATCTAGTGAGTGACAGACGAAGCAAAAGTTGCGATTTTGATCGAATTTTTGTTCGCCAGTTGTTTAATTTCCGATTTCCGAAAGCCGCCAAGGTTTACCGTTTGCTTAGTTAGTGTTTTTACGACTTCGACAATCCTTGCCCGGTCGAAGTTTCTTCAGTTGCGTTTTTTATCGAAGTTTTTATCGCCGTTGGCTTAGCCGGTTGCTTAATTTCCGTTTTCGAACGCCGTCGAAGTTCACCGTTTTCTTAATTAGTATTTTTACGATTTCGGCGATCCTTGCCCCGGTCGACGTTTCTTCGACGATTCGAGCAAACTTCGAACTTAGTTGCGTTTTGATCACCGTTAGCGTAGCCGGTTGCTTAATTTTCGTTTTCAAACGCCGTCGAAGTTCACCGTTTGCTTAATTGGTGTTTTTACGACTCCGGCGATCCTTGCCCGATTGACGTTTTTTCGACGATTCAAGCCATTTTCGAACTTACTAGCTCATGAAGTTCGACGCTCAGAGTTCGAAGGACGAACAAACTGTGACCGGCGACCGAAAACGGTAATTAAAAAAAGACCTTTGAGGTCTTCAAACTTCGATCAAAAACGCAACTCTTGTAGTTTGAAGGCATCTTCAACCTTCGATGAACAAAAGCTAGAAGCTCATATGACATTTGCAAGGCTGATTCAGGAAGTAGGAAAAGAGTATGCCAATTCGTGGGTGTGTTGTGATCATTTGTAAGCAAGACCCTTGAAAGTGATCATGTGCCATAGGAGATTGCGAGAATGGATAGTTTGGTAAAAACGTATTTATTTTAGCACTTGGCTGTGATGATGCACACTTTAAGGGTGCTAGAAACTGATCTGTAATCTTAACTTTCGAGGCCAAAATGGTTATGGGCCTTTAACGATCATGGATACATATCGTCGATCAAAAGTATTTTTTTGACTTTTCGGTTAATATGCATAGTTCAAGGGAGATATAAATATATCTCGACGTATCACGTATATTTTGCTGAAATGTATTTTTTGTACTTGGCGGTTAACATGAGATGGTCACAATCTCGTCAAGTCTAATGTTCAAGTCAAGTTTGATCGTCCTATCACATCCGGAAGTACCTTAACTCGCGATCGACGGAATCCCCCCCCCCCCCATACAACTCCCCACAGTGTCGGAATCCTGTTCTGTCACTTAATGTATCTACGGCTTGTGCTTGTTCTTCCAACCAAGTTTCATCCCAATCGCTCCAGTCTATGCGTTTCACAAGATTCCTTTTCTAGCTTTTAGCTATTCGGATTAAACTTGATTGATTGAAAAAAAAAAAAGATATCCGGTTCTTCCGGTTTCCTGAGAACCGGTTGCAGTTCTCAGGACTTGAAATGGGACATCTGAGACACGATATCTTTCAAATATAAAGTTTCATCACGATCCGATCATCCGTCCGAAAGTTATGCATGCCTCAATATTCCGGGTTCTTCAACCCTCAACTCCCCCCACGTTGGTCAGAGAGGGGAAGTGACTTTTTCAAATTTAATTTAGTCGGGTCCCCGATATGGCTGCCAATTTTAAGTTGCATTGTCCTAGCACTTCTGGCAGTACCCTAACTCGAGGAAAGTGGGCCGACCGACAGACCGAAAAGTGATCGGTATATGGTACTTGAGCGAACGTGCAAGTGCAATAAAATTGCAACACGTCTTTATGCGTAAAGAGTTGACCTCGAGAGTACCTTGAAGCTTTCGGTATAGACACCTATGTGGTTAGTTTTATTAAAAATTGATGTGTTGGGTCATCTGCGAAATGCACTGAGTTCTCACGGGTGCGAACTGATTCGCGAACTGGAAGGGGGGGGGGGGGTCCATGGGGCTACTCACTTCTGTTGCAAGGTGTTAAGTCCCTGCCGCCAGCCTCTTGGTGTAGCCAAAACAGTCAGTGAGCAGCCCCTTAGGAAAACCAAGTGCTACCTGAGTGTATTTTCACCATAGAGAAATTGCGTAATCTTTAAAGAGCTCTGTTGAAGGGTTAATTAAAGCGGCAAATTGGTGTCGGATCGGAAAGGGGGAAAGAGTTTGAGTACGGTCTGCGGAAGAGTGAAAACGTTATTGTGGCAAGATGGCTAATCCGTTTTCAATTCGTTCACTGTAGACTAGAGCTAAAGTAGTCCAGAGCCGAAATCGTGTGTCTGAGAGACACCTCTACGAGGCAAGACGGGATTGTCTTCGAAATGTCTCCAATCGAAACGTCCCCAAGCATAGATTTTGAAGTTCACCTTTGTTCGCCCTCAGCAGATAGCCTACTTTACACATTTGTGGAAAGATTTACATATAATTTCGTGTACATCCGAGCAAGAAGATAGCCTCAGAAAAGGGGCCGGATCATGACTTGTGAAACTATGAACGAGTTCTGCATTTGAGCTAGAATAAATCTATTAAATTTTAACCTGACGTAGGCAAATGATTACTTTTAGAAGTGAACGGGTGGCACAGAGTCTACTTCCGATGCAGGGGCGTAATTTGCTATGGGGCGGGGGGGGGGGGGCAACCCCCCCCCCAGCTTGAACCTGAAAAAGCAAGAAGCTTGACGTCAATCGCGCAGTGGACAGTTTCGCGAACTTGAAGAAGCGTCGTTTCGCTTTGGTTGATTAGTAAAATATCTCTCGTGTTTCTTTGTTTTTATTACGTTTTTCTTCTTGAAATAAAACTGCTCATTTTCCCTTGATTAGTAAAATCAAACCCCTGTTCCGATTGTAGGCATAAGTAAGTCGGAGACCAATTTGGTCGCGGGGGATGGCAACCAATATCTAGTTTTGCCACTTCAGGACAGCAATTAAAATCACGACTTCCATTTTATACTGATTAAACGAAACAGTATGCAGAATTTTGACAAGATTCATGACAATTACTTAAATTTCAATCGTACGTAGCCTGCTCACACATCCAGACCTAGGAAATACAAACTCTCCATACGACGTCCAACACCACGACAAATTTTGTTATATTGAGAAGGTAACACGGACAGAGTCATAACTGAGACGAGGCTATGAAAAAATCAGATACTGAAAAAAGGAGTGAATTACTATGTTGAGGATACACCGAAATAAGCGCGAAATATACTTTATTACGGAAAAAAACGTATATGCGTCACAGTTCTTCGGCGAAAGAAGAGATTCGCACCTGACTGCGGAAATCGGACTGTGTGTACACATCTTAACCGTTGGCAATTCTAGATAGGGCGGGAAAACAAGATCGCAATGGCGAAGACAAAATAGGGGAGCTTAAAATGTGAGCTGACCGTCACTGCAATCTGTTAGGCAATCAGCATAATTGTTCAAATTCTGGTCCCATTAGTTTGTTGCTTGGGTCTTGGTTTCAAAAATACCTCTTCGATACGTCGAAAAATTCCAGACAATACTATGCGAATCAATGCCAGGTGGAACAAACTTCGATAAAAACGCAACTGAAGAAACTTCGTCCGGGCAAGGATTGCCGAAGTCGTAAAAACACTAACTAAGCAAACGGTAAACCTTGGCGGCTTTCGGAAATCGGAAATTAAACAACCGGCGAACAAAAATTCGATCAAAACGCAACTTTTGCTTCGTCTGCCACTCACTAGATGCTGCGGAGACATCTGGCAACACTGTTTGTTGACGCGAGGTAGCGTGCACAGTCCTTTTTGTACCACAGCGATCCGCCATGTTTTCAGAAGTTGGTGTTAGCTTCGTTCCAGTGGCTCCTTTTACCTGGATACAAGATTCAAAAAAATAGTAGAAGTATACCAAAATATTCCTCTGAAGCAGGGCTATTTATTGCTGTAATCCTTAGACCTGACGAAGCAGTAATTAATTCTGATTTAGAAAGTGTAGTAGACTGGTAGACCTCTGGGTAAGAAGGGGTACACATACGTATGAGTACCCTACTCATACCTGGGGGCATGCCACCCCGTTTGTGAATGGGTGTCAAAAAAGGGCCTAGTGTACTAGACTGAGCTAACCTGTCTGTTCAGCAGACATGTGTGCTGTTCTTTGAACTCTCCGCTTTTTGAAGAAGCTACCGGGGTCAAGCGGCAAGGACTTCTTCTTCTGAGACTTTAGTAAGATAGAAGGCTAATTTGCGCCATATTTGAAAAAAGTCAACGTCGTGTTCCTGAATTATATGTTTCTAAATTTACTGAAAATCCGAAAACTGTTCTTTTCAGCTATCTTTGTTAGCTGAATTGTGGCATTTAATGCAATGGCAGATGCAGTCCGTGTTGTGAGCTCTTTGCCGATACCTCCAGTTCAGTATCTGAACCACTATAGTGAAGAAAATATAAAGAGAGGAAGAGCTCTCCCACCACCACCTATTCCTAAAGATGGATACTCGATGTTTGGGAATCAATTCAATCCAGCTGATGAGACTGTTATTCGACCTTTAGAAAGCCAGGTTAGGAGTTAGCTTTATTATATTAAGCACTATGTGGTCAAGTTGGATTTTTGTGCAGTTAGTTTTTTTTTGTTAGCAGGCCGAAAGGTATCCAGAAACCAGAGCAGATCCAGAGTAACATCCAAGTGTCAGCCATTTGAAGGAAGGAAGGTAATGTAAGGGGTAAATGTTCCTTCAGAACAAGTTCACTGTGAATCATATTTGATAGTGCAAAACAGATATGTCATGTGAATTTTATTATAGCTATATTTCAGCCCTTCTTGGCAAGGGTCTTCTTCAGGCTCAAAGCCACTCAAGTTGGACAAACAAACTTGTGGAAAAACGAACTAAAGATTCTAATTTAGCGTTAAATTTTTGACGTCGTGAATTCCTTTGTGAGAGTTGCTTATTCTTACAAATGTTGCTGTGATTTCATTTTGGACATGGCATGCTGCTGTTTTTGCTGCTTGATTGATTAGAGATTTTTCTGCATTTGCGTTGACTTTGTTTTTGTTGTAGAGAAGAGCTTGGGGTCTAATTTCCTTTTGCTGATGATGCCATTCTGTGTTTTGGTAGTGAGAATTTGCCTGTGTCTCTGTTGATTACTGAATGTTTTTCATAATTTCAAAAGCTTCTCTTATAGTTTGATGAAGTGTATGTTGGAAGAATCTGTGCGTTTTCAAAATGTACAACATCGGATGGGTTTTCGAAAACACGTTCTGCCAGTGCCGATTTGAAATTGTAACTTGGACTGTGTCCAACGGAGAGGGAGTATGTACCTCCAGTACGTTCAAGGAGTCACTGAAAAACTGCCCAGAAACTTTAAAAAGTACAGAATTGAAACATTTCACCGGACCCTCCATTTCACCAGGTCGGTCTGTTGAGACCAATCTTATTCAGTCATATGTCATAGCAACCAAACTCATTGATGAAGGCCTTCCAGTGGATCTTATTTTGCTTGACCAGGCCAAGGCATTCGATAAGGTTGTTCATGCTTACCTTCTTTATAAACTGTCCAGATATCACTTACATCATGATGTTGTAGAATGGATAGAGTCTTTCTAGACCAGACGTACACAGAGGGTGATGATTTACAATGATCATGGCCAGAGGCGTTACTAGCCAAAATGTTTTGGGGCGGGAGAGGGGCACAAGGCATTTACCGACCGGCTGGTAATTTTTACCGACTTTTTGTGCAGAATTTTTTTTTTTTCAACAACAAAAATTACATTTTTGAAAAAATTCAACTGATAAATCCACTGATTTTCAGGAAAATCCACTAATTTTCAGATAAAACGACTATTTTGATGAAAAGTCGACCAGTTTTCAGAAAAAAACAACTGTTTTCTTGAAAAAAATCAACTGTTTTGATGAAAAATCGCGCGCCTACTTGGTTATTTTTTACCGACTGCCCAACAGCATTGGGGGGGGGGTCCCCCCTCCCCCCCCCCCCCCATCGTGACACCCCTGATCATGGCTCACAATCCTTCAACCGACCCAAGCCCAGTATTGATTAGTGTTCCACAAGGCACCAAGCCAGTGTTATGCAGCATGTACATAAATTATTTCCCGTCTGTTGTACAAAACACCCTTACACTCTTTGCTGACGACTCAGAAGTCTTTGGTCCTGTTGCCAACAGCAACCAAAAATCTGAACTGCAAGCTGACCTTGATGCTCTTTCCAACTGGTCATCTCTCTGGCTTTTGGAGTTCAATGCTGCGAAGGGTAAAGTACTTCACCTTGGACCTAAGAACCCTCAACGTACACACACCATGTTGAATGGATCCAAAAACCACAATGACCTAGAAAGTGTGTAGGAAGAAAAAGACCTGGGCCTCCCAATTGACAACCAGTTTAATTTCATCCCCACACTCACCACCAAGTCGCTAAAGGAAACAGGGCACTCGGGCTGGTCAAAAGGACTATCAGCTCTAGGAAGCCTATGATCATTAAGAAGCTCTATACTGCGCTTGTCAGACCCCACCTTGAGTACGGCGTGATTGTTGCTTCACCCCACCACAAAATGGATGCCAAAGCCCTAGAGGGAGTGCAAAGAAGAGCCACTAAGATGTCCCCACAATTAATAGCTTTATAATACCACGAACGGTTGAGGGAACTGAAGCTTCCCAGCCTCTCATGTCAGTTTTTTCTCTGTACAGAGTGTACCACTCTGGAACAGCCTTTCCGAAAAAACTGTCAACGCTGCTACCCTGGATGGCTAAAAAATGTGTGGATGAGGACTGGCAAAATGCTGAATATCCGCTGTACTGGGATTCCAGTGAGCCGATGTGACAACAACATCTACCAACCAAGGAAAGTTGGCTACACTGGAGTGCCAGTGAGCCGATGTAATAACAGCGATCTATCAATCATGACGCCAACCAGCGAGAGACTCTACAGGAGGATAACACCACCTTGTCTCGCTGGAAGTGCGATTTAAGGTAAGGTAAACACCAGCAAAGATCAATTCCCAAACCAGAACCAGCAAGGTATTTATTGGATACCCTGCAACTGTGAGAAGCGCTATGTTGGCAGTACAGAGAGGACTTTCGAAAAGTGGCTCACAGGAGACGCAAAAGAGAACAACAGTTTTGAATCCATGGTTGCGTTCCACCACTTAACGATTGTTAACAATCGTTAACTTTTTGCATTCCAGGTTTCTGATTTCGAAATTTAAGCTCCGCCCACCTACAATTTCCGTTCTAGAGCTTAACGATTGTTAAGTATTTTGCAATGATGGTCGGTGAGCATCGTTACAAAATAGTTAACAATTGTAGAACTGGGAAAAGTAACGATCGTTGAAACTGCAGTTAGCTCCGCCCCGAAGTAAAGTTAACAATTGTTAAGTTGGGGGAACGCAACCTATCTAACGTCTCTTAAGGAGCTGTAATAGAGCTGTGGAATGGCTGAGTTTTTATGGCACTTGAGCTTACTCAAGTGCCATATAGCGATTGTAATTTCTGTCCGTCAGTCGGTCTGTCGGTCCCGGTTTTGCTAGTTCGGGCACTTCCAGATAAGCTAGGACGATGAAACTTGGCAGGCGTATCAGGAACTGGACCAGATTAAATTAGAAATACTCGCTTCCCCGATCTGACCATCTGGAGGGGAGTGGAGGGAGGGGGAATCCGGAAAAATGAGGAAAAATGAGATATTTTTAGCTTACGAACGGGTTATCGGATCTTAATGAAACTTGATATATGGAAGGAACTCGTGTCTCAGACCCTCCATTTTAAATCCAAACCGGATCCGGTGACATTGGGGGGAGTTGGAGGGGGAAACCGGAAATCTTGAAAAACACTTAGAGTGGAGGGATCCGGATGAAACTTGGTGGAAAGTACAAGCACAAGTCCTAGATACACGGCTGATATAACCGGAACGGATCCGCTCACTTTGGGGGAGTTGGGGGGGGGGGAGAAGTCCGAATTTGTAGTGATCCCGCGAGTTCCCTGCTTCCTGATGTGCTGGGACTATGGAAATTGACAGGCATCTCTGGGACCCGACCAGATTAAATAGGAAATCGTCAATTCCCCGATTCGACGATCTGGGGGGGGAGTGGAGGGAGGGGGAAGCCAAAATTTGAGGTATTTTTATCTTGCGAACGAGTCATCGGATCTTGATGAAATTTTATATTTAGGATGACCTCGTGTCTCAGATGTCCCACTATAAATCCGGACCGGATCCGATGACACTGGGGGGAGTTGGAGGAGGGAGCCGGAAATCTTGATAAACGCTTAGAGTGGAGGGATCGGGATGAAACTTGGTGGGAAGAACAAGCACAAGTCCTAGATACGTCATTGATATAAGCGGACCAGATCCAGGCACTCTGGGGGAGTTGGGGGGGGGGTCCGGATTTCTAGCGATCCCGCGAGTTCGGCATACTTCCTGATGTGCTAGGGCGATGAAACTTGGCAGGTATGTCAGGGACCCGAACAGGTTCACTTGAGAACAGCCGTTTCCCCAATCCGACCATACTGGGGGGAGTGGATGGATGGGGAGTCCGGAATCTAGTGGCGTGTATAACTTTTGAACGGGTGATCGGATCTTGATGAAATTTTGTATTTAGGATGACCTCGTGTCTCAGACATCTCACTTTAAATCCGGGCCGGATCCGATGACACTGGGGGGAGTTGGAGGAGGGAACCGGAAATTTTGAGAAACGCTTAGAGTGGAGGGATCGGGATGAAACTTGGTGGGAAAAACAAGCACAAGTCCCAGACACGTCATTGACATAACCGGACCGGATCAGGGCACTGTGGGGAAGTTGGGGTCGGGGTCCGGATTTCTAGCGATCCCGCGAGCTCGGCATACTTCCTGATGTCCTAGGGCGATGAAACTTGGCAGGTATGTCAGGGATCCGAACATATTGACTTGAGAACAGCCGTTTCCCCGACCCGACCATCGTGGGGGGAGTGGGTGGATGGGGAGTCCGGAATCTAGTGGCGTGCATAACTTTTGAACGGGTGATCGGATTTGAATGAAACTTGTCTGGTGAGCTGTCGCCTCGGACATTCAGTGTCACGTCCGGGTCGGGTCCGATACCTGTGGGGATGGAGGGGGGGGGAACTCGAGAAACTCTAAAAGCAGAGGGATTGGGACGAAACTTAATGGATAACAAGCATTAGGCCTAGATGAAATTGAAGGAGCCAAATGGTTTCGGGGCTCTGTGGGGGGAGTTGGAGGGGTTTCCTGGAATTCCGGTAGTCGTGAGTTAGAATAGTTTGAGATGTAAAACGACAACGAAACTTTGCAGGCATATTAGCGACCCGAATTATCTTGACTTAAGAACCTGACACAACATACCCCCGGAAACTTCCGTTCCTAGATCCGAGCATTTTTTGGGGAGCACGAGAAGAGAAATATGGAAATTGACTTCTATAAATTGCAAACGAGTGGTCTGATTCGAGTGAAACTTTATGGGTGATACGAATCGATGGCCTCGACATGTGAAACATGCGTTCGAACCATATCAATCAATCAATCAATATTTTATTTCCGCCAAAGATAGCGAGTAAAAAAGAAATTAATAGACACTGACAAATTTCGGCTAAACACTATAACTCAAAAACTGCCAAAAGATAGCCTAACTACACTGCCGAAAATACTTAAAACTTATCTACAATTTAATTACAGTTTAATAACTGACAAATTGAAAATAAAAAACAAAACAAAAAAGAATAAAAATATCATTCACGAAAAAACCTGCACAGGTTATGTTGGAGACCTGAAAAATTTGATACAACCCGTTGAAGTTTCTTATTCATTATAATAAGCGGATCTTTAAGATTATAGTATTCCATCATTTGCGTGTTAGAAAAATAACGAGAAAATCGGCATAAAAACTTTCCAAATTTAAAAAATGACGTTTTCATATGCGTTAAATTGCTAAGGGTAAAATACGGTAAAAGGGGAGAAGCAATTAAAATTTGAGGTAAAACAGCTGTATTAAAAATTCGCGACAAAGATTTTCTTGTCAAAAGCTCTCGGAGAGAAACGAGAGCACCAAAAGAGCAAGAAATTCGTGCATCTACAGCCTTTACAATAAAAGCACGAGTTGAAGAAAGCGTCGTCCCGTAAATAAGACCAAGATACTTAATAAAATCAGTAGCCATAACCCTATGGTGACCAATACAAATATTTTCATGCTGGTTTTCACATGGCTTAGAACCAAAAATAATAAACTGACATTTTTCAGGTTTTAACCGAAGGCCATGCTTATTTAAAAAACAAAAAATAAAATCAACATTACGTTGTAGAGAAAAACGAGACCGACTTAAAAGGAGGATGTCATCCGCGTAAGCGATCCAAGAAACAAAAATACCAGAAGCATCAACAAAAGAAGTCTTGAGTTGATCCAAATACAAAGCTAGTGTTATATTGAAAATAAAAGGGGAAAGCACACTACCTTGTCGGACACCTCGTTTAACAACGACATCATAACCAGAAAAAGATCCCTTCCAAAAAACTCTTACTTTAGATAGTTTATACCACTGGTGTAACACTAGAACAATTTTCGTAGGGACTCTGTTCTTAAGTAGCGCATACATCGCCCAAGAATGCAAAATACTATCATATGCAGCCGCAATATCCAAAGCAAGGGCATAAACCTTTTTAAAAGGAGAACAAAAAGAAAGAATACGGGAAAGAACTGAATGAGCCAAATCACAGTTTAACTTTTTCCGGAACCCAATTTGATTTAACCCATGATTACAGCCCTCAAAATACGGCAATAAAACTAGTTCAAAAAGTTTACTCATCTGGCATGATGTCGTTATAGGGCGGTATGAAGAGCACTCGTTTAACTTACCACCTCTCTTTAGAAGGGGGCGTGTAGTTGACTGACAAAAACTTCGAGGGATAAAACCAGTACGAATAATAAGAGTAAATAAAAGGGCAATAAAATAAATAGCTAAAGGCGATGACCATTTCAGAAGTCGCGAATTCACACCATCATGGTCCTCAGAATGCTTCGACTTTAATTTCTTTAGGGCCGTAGTAACCTCCGCAGTTGAAATAGGCACTTCCGTCAGAACATGAGAAGCAAGTTCTGAGCGAAAATTATCTTCCAATCTCTCATTATCAATCGGATCATGTATTGAAAAAAGAGATGAGAAATGCTGGATCCAATCACTATCTGATAATAAACTTTTATCTTCAGGGGAAACATTATTACTCTTCATTTTAGAAACAAAATTCCATAAACCATTAGTGTTTCCCGAAATTTTCCAAGCAATCTCATCCCTTATAAAATCATTGTGAAAACGCAGTTCATTTCTAAAAGCACTTTTTGATAACTTCATTGCATTGAAAAAAGGACCAGATTGTGGTTTACCTGCTATTTTCCACAAATGAAAATCATTTTTAGCATTTTTATTAGCATTTAGTAATATAGGGTTAAGATTCCAACCAAACTTACGCGTACCGGGAACAGAAGAAACAATATCAAAAGTAGAATGTGCACCCACTTTTAGACAGTGGATAATTTCACCATACAATATATCAATACTAGTCTGGTCTGGCTCTGGGTCTACAACTATCTTATTCAAAAGAAGATCCGATATGCGACCACGATTAGGGGAATTGGGGGTGGGGGGACTTTTGACAAGCACAAAAACCAAACGGATGGACCGAATGAGATGCAAATTCGACGGTGCCGAGTTTATGCGGCCTAGATTTGTTATTTGGCGTCCGGGCCGAATTCCGTCAAGGTAGGGGGGGGGGGGTACTGGAAAATTGCAGATAGGCTAAGCTCCAATTTCAGTAAAACTTGATGGACAGGAACAGGGAATTAAGAGATTGGGCCCGAACCGGCTCCGACAACGTTGGTGGGAGGGGGGGGGGGGGGTAGGCCTACCGGAACTTTCCAAAAATGCTCAGATTCGAGTGAAACTTGATAGATGGTATAAAAGAAGATGCTTTAGGTGGTCGATTTTTTATATTCCGAACCAGATTCGGCCACGGTAGGTCGAGATAGAGTGGGTACCGGAAATCGTGTCGCACGTCTAGGGACCAAACAAATGGATTTATTGGGATGAAAGTTTGAACAGTCATGTGCATTTGCTACAGACAATCGAGACGATGCCGGAACTGCTCAGAAATGAGTGAAACTAAATATCCTATTTCTATTTCCGAACCGCATTTTTGGATGGCGGTCGTATTTTGTGACGTTCTCATCTACTTTCTTGTACAGCCTACTCGTACAAGTGCCATATGAGCTCGTAGCTCTTGTTGTTTTATGGTTCCCAGTCTACTACTGAGAATAAAACCCATAAACAGAATCAGTGCCTGTTTGAAATATTTCAGATAAAGACTGTTGATTGCAATGCCCAGACAACTCGAATAAAATTAGTACAACTCAAAGTCGAGCTGAGTCTGGCCTTCTTGTGCTCCGCGCTTGTCACATTTGTTTACATTTTTATTTTGCGGAGTAATAATATTAAGAAATGAACCTGAACTGGGCTGATTATTGTAATTGTGTTTGAGCTGTTGGTTATCGAGTATCAGGATGCTATAGAGAGATTGCGACTTATTCGACAAAAACGGACACCATCATCACAGGATCATAACAGAATAATTTTACAGTGCGAGCTATAGGACTTTCGACTTTGAAATTTAAATGATCGCCTTTGGTCATCATTCTCAGCCAGGGACTTGCTGGAAATGTTAATTGGACTATTCCGTAATCATATAATTCCATTTTTGCAAGAGTTTCCATTGACGTAAGAACTTGAAGGCCTCACAGTTTGAACACAAAAACGGAGTCTCAAATCCTAATGGTCGGTTATGACATGTCATTCAAAAACCAACGAATCGGAAGCAGGATTCGTATTGTAGTGAAAGTTTGAAGCCTTCAAGCTCTCATTTTTGGTGAAACTTTTCTATAAAGCTGTGATTATATAATTACCAAAAAGCCAACGAAATTTTCTAGCTATCTACAGGCTTCAGATAGTTATAAAACATGGACAACTCAGTCTCAAAGTCGAAAGTCCTATACTTCACAACTCTTTTTCTACTCCTATGCATTTTCTTTGGGTAGGCTGCAATCTCTCTATTCAGTGTACTAGAGTTCCTGGTTATGTTATGATGTTGTATACCCACATTACTGGAATTTAGCATTGAGTTTGGTTGACCATTTTTGTATACTTTTGCTTGTTGTTGTTGTTTGTTGTTTGTAGGTTGACGTTTACAGCTCATACACACTCGTACAACTGAGTATGCGTGAACTTGTGTAAGTATTGTACAGTACTTAAGCCCTTCAGTCATATACAAATCAAAAAAATATTTAGCCAACAGGCTTCATCAATATTGTAAAGGGGTTAGGGGGTCTTTCTAAAGACGTCGTCTGAATCTGGGTAGACGTTCCTCAATTTCGTCCTTTTCTCACTATTTCCACTTTACTTTCAACACTACTATTTTCTACCCTGCTTTTGCTTAATAAGTATTAGTCTGGTTACTCTGCAGGTACGGATATCAATTCCTTATCGCTCCAGAGTTCATTGTCACATTTTGAGATTCATCCTGTTAATTTTTCATTCTCCAGAAAATCAACCAGACGTGGAGCATAACAGATCTATCATCAGTCAATCAATCTAATTTAATTCCAAATAGCTTAAAGCTAGAAAAGGTGAATAAAATATATAATCATGGACCTTATCAGCTCAGACAATCCTTGTCCCAACTAATAAATGGAGGAAAGCAATTGTGTTACATTTTGTTTTGGGATATGCTATCGAGAAAAGAGATTATCTAAAAGTCTGCTGTGCTCAGACGTAAGCATGTGTTCTAAGTCGTGATAGAGGGAGATTCGGATAGGTTGTTCTGTCCACTGAACTTTAAAGGAATCCAGGAAAATCTGGTAGCCTAAATTACATGGGTGTTTCTGTGGAATATTGTATCTCAAAATGATGACAGCTCACACTGGAACACAAGCAGTCCTAGACCTATCGTTTTGCTTTTTTACCTTGTTATTTTCTTTCAGGGGATAAGAAGGCTCTACCCATTTCACTATGACCATCGTCGCGAGTTGAAGAAACTGAATCATTCTGTACTGGCTAGCTTCCTTGATCTCGTTGATATTTTAATCAAGTGTCCTGAGTCTCCTCGAAGGCAAGAAAAGATGGATGATATAACACTACTATTCATTCATATGCATCATTTGATCAACGAATTCCGACCTCATCAGGTATTTGGTTTCCTACTCTAGCAGTCTTACTGCTGTAGTGGTGTGTGTACAGACAGTGGCATAATTTAGCTGGTTTGGCTCGTGACTTGCCAGATCGAAGTTCGATCGGGTCTTCATTTTCAACTGATTCATTAGATTGTAGATTCAAGTGTAAGAGTATTTTAACTCTGACAATCATGTCAAGTTGGCGTCTTGAGCATAATTTCACGCATGATGCTAAAAGAAGCCCTACCAGTCCAAGGACATTAAAGCGCCGACATGGAAAGCTCTCTGTCGGCCCAGAGGCGGCAAAAACCGGTAAATACACAATATAACACCTGTACACGACAAAGTTTCCAATCCTAGAAAACAGATTAGAAGAGAGGTTTTCAAGCGTCAATAACGGGTCGGATATCAACAAACGGCGGATCAGGTAGCCGTTCCGCCTGCGCCATGGTAGATCAAGTAGAAATCCCAGATAGTAGTATTTGTATTTGGAGCGTATGTTCAAAGATTATTTTTACGGAGTATACAATTGCAATGCATTCGAGCAAGGAAGTTTTAATACGGTGCGCGAAAAGCAATAGCCCATATAACTTCCAACGCCCAGGTCTGCTGTACCTTGAACGGTTTGGAACAACTTTGCTGCAACCATATCGAAGTCCATATTCGGTTCATAAACGCTTTAAATTGCAGGCACGTGAAACCCTTCGAGTGATGCTTGAGATGCAAAAACGCCAGCGATTGGAAACCTCTGAACGCTTCCAGCGGCACTTCGACCAAGCGATCGACATCTTGCAGCAAGCGGCACAGACGCTTCCGGATGAATCTCAACTTGAACTGAGCAACAAGCTTTTGATTCCAATGGAAAAATTTGCGAGCGGGGAAGAAGTTGCTATGGATGTGGACACTAGTGGATGCAGTGTAAAAGACAGACTCATGTGCGATATAATAGACTCCATGTAGTCTTTGAAGCTGTCGAGTCCGTGTATGCATACCTTGTGTGGTGATTTGGATCAGCGTCAACTAACCCTTCCTTAAATCTATCGCGTCTCAGACTTAACAGTTGCCGCCAGAGGCCTAACTGGTGAAGGGGGGGGGGGACGCTACTGTTGTGCCGACGGAATATAATTTTGCTTTTGTTTGACGGAAATATGTCGTTTTTGATAAGTAAACAGCCAATACGCACTTGGTTAGTCTGTCAAGTCTGATTTCTGAACAGTAATATTTTGAATCCTCATATTGACTTCAGTCACTTTAGAAAGCACCGATGGCAACACTTTCGGAGTTAAAGCAAGTACTTTTACTGCATGGACTTTAGTCTTCGGCCCGTTGTTGAAAAGGCACGCTATACCGACTTCCTTCCACCTGGAATGCTTATCGTGCTAGAATCTTCTCGAACCATCAGCGGTCTAGGCGAAATTGGACGCTGGTCGACATGTAGCAAACTGTAATCTAGCTGTTAAATAAAAAGCCCCGTCGATTTTTCAATAATTTAAGAATTCGTGTTTATTTCAACGCCCCGGGTTTTATACCGCCGTTATTGGTTGACAGTGATGAGTGAGGACTTGTCAGAGGTTTTAGCTTCTAGACATCGCCAACGCCTGGACCGCTTTTGGAGTTGCTCATTTTAGTGATTTTAGCTCTCGTACATTGCAGCTTTGAATGTTCGTATTTATGGCACTTGTAGCTCGATCGGTCCACTGTTCTCAAGTTAGGGTACTTCCAGATGTGCTAAGACGATGGAAATTGGCAGGCGTATCAGAGGCCCACCAAACTAACTTCAGAAAAACCGACGGTCTTTTGAGAAAAAATCTACAATTTTTACGAAAAACCAGCTGTTTTTAGAAAGCCCACTGTTTTAAGAAAAATCGACTGTTTCGAAGAAAAAAATGGCTGTTTATACGAAAAAATTTCTCAGTTATTTTTTACCGACTGGGGGGCGTCGACCCCTCCATAGGTGACGCCCCTGCGACAGGGTGTGAGAGTTTTTCGTCTTCTTCTGATTTTGCTTCGGAACAATTTTGTACAATCATGTTGTAAATGTCCGGGAAGCTTTCAACCTTTGCATCATCGAAGTTGAATATTCTCCCGAGGGTTATTCATTTAACTATGTACAGAACAACGTGCGAAATCGATACGGCTTTCGATAACCTTGGCGACTTGGGAAAGTTTATCCGTCTGTCCGTCTGTGTGTTAGCATTATCACTCTCTGGCTGAGGTATTCTGTTCAAACTTGACTTGATGAATTTTTCGGGCAAAGTGTAGGTCAAGCTCGTAGATGGGCCACGTAGCCCTGTATTTATGGCGGTCAATTTAAGATGCGAAAAAAAAATCTTAAAAACCAATAAGTTTTCTTGCTGGACAAAAATTTCGCCCGGAATTCGGCCAAAAAATAGGAAATTTGGGAAAAGTTTAAGTTTTGTCTGAAGGTGTATTCTCGCCGTTCCCCCAAGGACTCCACTTGAGGAGTCCCCGCGTTTTTTGGTTGTCCCGGGGACTCACTCCCCTTATTCTCGCGAATCACCACGAAACGGGAATGCTCCGATTATCATCACCATCATCAAAAAGGACTCCCTTTCAGATTCGGAGGGGAATCAATTTTTTCTGGTGTTGGTGCAATGTAAAATTACTTGAAAACAACAGAATAAACAAAACCAAAAATAAAGTGGATTCAGACTAATTTCACCAACTACTGTACATTTTTGTTTCAAACAAAATTCATTTTGGAAGCATTCCCCATGTTCTCGTTGTTTTCCGTACGCGGAGTCCGCGCGGAGTGACTCCCTCTATTCTCCCCTTTTCCCTTGATTCCCCGAGGAGTCGTCGGTGAACGGCGAGAATACGCCTATAATGTAAAACCTAGTTTGGTCCTGGTTTCTTCTTCAAAGGCATATACTCTTGATGACTTGCCGGCGCAAAATAGCCGGGTATCTAGCGGACTGCGGAAGAGCCAGAAGCGGTATCGCCAGGGGCGTCACGACTGGGGGGGGGAGGCCCCCCCCCCCCAATGCTGTCGGCCAGTATAGCGATCGTAATTTCTGTCCGTCAGTCGGTATGTCTGTCGGTCGGTCTGTCTGTCCCGGTTTTGCTAGTTCGGGCCCTTCCAGATAAGCTAGGACGATGAAACTTAGCAGGTATATGTGGGACAGGACCAGATTAAATTAGAAATAGTCGCTTCCCCAGTCCGACCATCTGGGGGGGAGTGGAGGGAGCGGGAATCCGGAAAAAATGGGGAAAATGAGGTATTTTTAACTGACCAACAGGTGATCGGATCTTAATGAAACTTGATATGTGGAAGGACCTCGTGTCTGAGACATCACATTTTAAATCCAGACCTGATCCGGTGACATTGGGGGGAGTTGGAGGGGGAAACCGGAAATCTTGGAAAACGCTTGGAGTGGATAGATCGGGATGAAACTTGGTGGAAAGAACAAGCACAAGTCCTAAACACATGACAGACATAACCGGAGCGAATCCGCTCACTTTGGGGGTGTTGGGGGGGGGGGTCGAGTTTCTAGTGATCCCGCGAGTTCGGTGCTTCCTGATATACTAGTACGATTGGCAGGCGTGTCAGGGACCCGAAAAGATTGCCTTGAGAATAGTCGTTTCCCCGATCTGACCATCTGAGGGGGGGGGGCTGGAGTAGGGAATCCGGAAAAATAAGGTAGTTTTAACTTACGAACGGGTGATCGGATCTCAATGAAACTTGATTTATAGAAAGACCTCGTGTCTCAAGACATCCCCCGGCGGGGGGGGGGGGGGACCGGAATCAGGTTTGTTTCCTTCCCCGAAGTTGAACCAGAGGATTGACAGCCTGACGAGGACCCTTGCGAAGAAGGGCCGAAATATCGCTTACGAAGAATCTTAGCTGACGTATCCGTTGTAAACATTGTTTGAATAAATCTTTGGAAACGCTTATAGTCGAGACATCGGAATGAATTTGGTGTAAAGAACAAGCACAAGCCCTAGATACGTGATTCACATAAGCGGACCGGATCTGTTCACGGTGGGGGAGTTTGGGGGAGGGCCGAATTTCTAGTGATCCCGCGAGTTCGGTACTTCCTGGTCTGCTAGGACGATGAAACTTGGCAGACGCGTAAGGGACCCGAACAGGTTGACTTGAGAATATTTATTTCCCCGATCCGACGATCTGGGGGGGGGGGGGAGTCCGGAAAGTGAGGTATTTTTAACTTGCGAACAGCAGGGGTGGCCCGAAGGAATCAGGCCAGGGGGGGTGAGACCCTTCATTTAAACGACTCCTGGATCGCAATATACGACTCACACGTACCGGCAAAAACGAACTATTGCCACTTCGCGACAATGGCGCATTCCCCGCCAATAAATAATAGACCCGGTGTAAACTAGCTGCAATGCATCAGCTGAAATTATTCTTGTAATCAAAATTTGTTTATACATACATTCATAACCTTTGCTTTACATTTCAGCTTTCGTTAAAGAGGAAAGCTCCCAACGCCTGTACCCGGGACAAATTAAAGCAAGCGCCGCAGGCGAATTTTTTTTTTAAATCTGCCTTTGTCTGGCGATATTTAACAACTTACCACACAAATTCTAGTCTTCAATGTATTTCAAATCTCAAAATTTCCGAGCCTATTAGCCAAGTACAAAATTGCTCCACAGGCGAAATTCTGTATGACGCCGCGGAGCAGAGCGTCTTCTTGCTATCCCATTGAAAAGAAAAGAATAGCTATAAAATCACAAATCTGTTTAGATGAATTTGCCTTTGGGGCAGGATCACTGTTCCTATGGCCGGCTTCTAGCAGACTATTGTATTGGTTTGCGAACTCTGTTCTCAAGCCCCTCGGTAGCTCAGTTGGTATAGTGCCTGCCTTGTAAGCAGAGGGTCCTCGGTTCAAATCCCGGCTGAGGAGCATTTTTGTCTTTTAGTTCACTACTTCAAAAAGATGTGTTCTTAATTAATAGCAATAAAAGTAATTTTCACGTTAAAGACACGCATATTCAGAAAGAAAACGAGAAAACAGGTTTGCCAGTGCATTAAAAAAAAATAATCCGGAAGTACGGACGTAAACGGCGTCTTTTTTCGATCCCAACGAAAAGTAAAGGATAACTGTGAAATCAAATTAGGGGTAAGAAGGTATACTGAAAACCTATGTGAAAATCAGTTTGTACTCGGACAAGTGGTTAAATCGGAATCCAGCCTAAACCGAAAAATTTGGTAAAAGAAAAAGTTGTATCTGCAGTTAATTAGGTATCTGATTTGGGGGCAAGAAGAGATGCTGAATCCATAAATGAAAATTTGTAATAAGTTATATTTATATCTGAAGTTGATTAGATGTCGGGTATAGGGTCAAGGAGATACGTTGAATTCGTTTTTGAGCTTTATTTTCTTGCCGGACAAGTACTTTGCCCGGAGTCCGGCTTAAACTGAAAAGTTTGTTAAAAGTAAAAGTTTTATTGGATCCCGAAACGTAAGTGGAGGGATACCTATGACTTCGTAAGAGTTGTCCGTCTGTCAGCAGGATAACACGTAGGCGTTGAGATATTTTGTTCAAACTTGGTAAGTGGATTCACTGGGCCGAAGTACAGGCCAATTTGGTAGTTGGTAGATACATCCTGTATCCTTGTATGAAAATTATTTTCTCGCCGGTCAAATAGATCTCCCAGAATCCGGCCAAAACCGGACAAATTTTTAAAGTCAAAAGTTTGACAGAGACACGCTGAATTCAAGACAGTTTCATTAAAGTAGATATGACATGTCAGAGTAAACACACATGCTGACTCCGTATTCGAAGTTAAACCCTCCATACAAATACAAGGTAAATGGTCGGAGGAGTTGGTAAGGAAACAAAAGAAATCACACAACACTACGAGACAAAATTATGCTGCAATAAATAAAAATAAGCAAAACAAGAACAAACTTGAGTCACATGACTACACCAGGCTAGCCAGTGGAAAATCGTGCAGTTTTCTACTTCTATTGATGAAACGACTGGTTAGCTCATTAATTGTTTCGCTTATTTCAAAGATACGGTACCTTTGTGATACGCAAGAGTTTCGGAACCATATGGAGCTAATCTGTTTCAAAGTTTAAGACCGGAATCTACCAAACCCAGTTGTCTGGAAAAGATATTAAATTTTTGGGATCACGTCGAAACCTTTGGTCTTGTTGTATGAGTGTCCTTATATTGTCATATGATAGGCTGCTGAGTTTTATGAAGGTTTTTCAGATGTGCTTTAACACTAGTATAGATGCCAAAAATTTACCTCCCAACTAGAATGAGCTATTCCTGCGTCTGCACAACCCCTCCTGTCCTGGGAAATGAATTTCGGGTGTATGTTAAAATCTTCCTTGTCCTTTTCAAGCGTTGCAATGTACCCACCTCAACCTTGCTTTGTAATCGACATTTTTCCATCTGTTCTGGGCACACTTGTTTCACGGGTCTCCTGTCATTTGAATTCGGATGGCTTTTCCATTATGTTTAAAAATTCCATGAAATCAAAGTTTGACCAACAATCCATGCACATAACCTTGTCCCCTCGCTTTAGACTTCACTTTAACAACTAACCTATTGTAATTTTGACGGGCTAAAATTTGAAAGACCTAAGAGAAGAGGGGCACAAACAAATCACATGGGAGTTGAACAGGTAGCCGAGTAGCTGCCACCATGAATCATGTCTCCGACCTATCGGGGTTATGCAACGTGGTTTAAACGACTCGGCTGTTCTTCAGGGACGGGTTTTTACGACTGAAGCTGGGCAAAGCAAAAATTAACAATTTTTTTAAACAACTCGGATTATTCTTAAACTAAAATGAATACCCGGGACCTCGGCGAGGCCAAAATAAACGACTGATACGACTTGGCAAAAGGCAGGGGGGGGGGGGGGGTGATATTGGGGGAGTCGGAGGGGGGAACCGGAAATCTTGGGAAAACCTTAAAGTGGAGTAAAGTGGAGATGAAACTTGGTAGGAAGAACAAGCACAAGTCCTACATACGTGAATGACATAACCGGAACGGATCCGGTCACTGGGGGAGTTGTTGGGGGATCCGAGTTTCTAGTGATCGCACGAGTTCGGTATTTCTGAATGTGCTAGGACGATGAAACTCGGCAGGCTTGTCAGGTGCCGGAACAGATTGACTTGAGAATGGCGTTTCCCCGACCCGACCATCGTAGGGATGAGGAATCGGGAATCTATTGGCAAGCTCAGCTATTGAACGGGTATTCGGATTTAAATGAAACTTGATATTTAGAAAGACATGGTGCCTCAGATGCCCCATTTTAAATCCGGATCGAATCCGGTGACATTGGGAGGAGTTCGAGGGGGGATCCGGAAATCTTTGGAAACGCTTCGAGTGGAGGATAGGGATGAAACTTGGTGGGAAGAACGAGCACAAGTTCTACGTCATAGACATATCAGGACGGGATTAGGTCGCTGTGGGGAGTTAGGGGGTGGGGGTCCGGATTTCTAGTAAGCGCGCGAGTTCGGTACTACCTAATGTGCTAGGACGATCAAACTTGGTAGGCCTGTCAGGGACCCGAATAGATTGACTTGAGAATAGGCGTTTCCTCGATCCGACCATCGTGGGAAGAGTGGCGGAATTAGGAATACGCAATCTAGTGGCACGGGCAGTTTTTGAACGCGTGATCGGATTTGAATGAAACTTGGCAAGTGGGAAGAGCTATCGTCTGAGGTGTTCTATGTCAGGTCCGGGGAGGAAGGGGGAAATCTTGAGGTATGTATAACTTTCCAACGGGTGATCGGATCTTAATGAAACTTGACATTTCGAAAGACGCCAAGTCTCAGACCACCAAGTTCAACTCCAGATCAGATGCGGTGACTTTGGCGGGAGCCTGAGGGTTGAACCGGAAATCTTGGGAAACGCTTAGAGTGGAGGGATCGGAATGAAACTTTGTGCGAAGAAACGGATGGACAAAATAAGGTGCAAGTTGGACAGTGCCGAGTTTATACGACCTTGATTTTTTATTTGGTGTCGGGACAGGATCCGGCCAAAGTGGGGGAGGGGGGGGGGGAGCGGGACTCAGATATTTGCAGATAGGCTCTGCTCCGGTTCCAGTCAAACTTGAAGGATGGGAAGAGGATAAATCAGACATGCGACATTCATGTTTTCGAGTCGTATTCAGCCACGGTGGGCGGAGTTGGAAGGCGAGTCCCGGAAATCTTGTGCACGTCTTGCCGATAGTGAGTGGATTTCTTGGGTTGAAACTTGGAAGATTGGCGATGGCTTGGAGGTGATGTCGGAAATTTTCTGACTTGAGGGAAACTAGATATCCTTATTCTAGGTCCGAACTGCATTTTTGGATGGCTGGTTGTTTTGTGAAGTTTCTCTGAAGTTTCGCTTCTACTTTCTTGTACCACCTACTCGTAACAAGTGCCATATGAGCTCGTAGCTCTTGTTCTGAAAACTGGTCGATTTTTCATCAAAATAGTGTTTTTTTCTGAAAATCAGTCGATTTTTTTCAGTAATGTAATTTTTGTTGTTGAAAACAGTAGTTTTTCTGCAGAAAAAGTCGGTAAAAATTACCAGCTAGTCGGTAAATGCCTCGCCCTCCCCCCCCTCAGACATTTTGGCTAGGGTATCACATCTGCTCCCAAAGATCGCCGTGATTGGTTGACACAGGATTTGAGTTGTTGAGTTTGAGTCGCTAGTGAGACGTTTACTCCTTCTTCCTGAGGATCCCTGGCATGTTTTGAACTTGGTCATCTAGAGTATTCTCGTCGTTCCCCGAGGACTCCACTTGAGGAGTCCCCGCGTTTTCGTTTGTCCCGGGGACTCACTCCCCGTATTCCCCACGGTCCGGGAGTGCTCCGATTATCATCACCATTATCTAAAAAGAGTCCCTTTCAGACAATCGGATTTCCGAACAAGATGCCTCTGGAAGATAACATTTTTTATCCTACATTTGGTTTCTGCACTGCCTTCACCCCCAAACACCATGAATTTAAAATGAGAAAGTCCTAGATAGCAGGTCTGCCGTTCGTTTTACGTCAAGTCGGGGTGCCACACGTTAACGGTAAGAACAAGCCTGGAGGTTGTGCCATTGTCCCTTACTTCGTGATCGAACCTGTCGTCAAAGATGAAGAGCTTGCCGTTCTCTCATTTGCTGCACACGGAAAGAATGATTAGAATAAGCAATAACTGTATATCCCGCAAATATGGGCTGGCATGGCCAATACCTGCAGAGCCGGAAAGGAGTTGTAAGCGCGGTCTCGACTCGACTCGGCTTATACTTTACGAGGGTTTTTGCAAGATCTCGGAGTCACTTTCCAGCGAGCGAAGCGCATCGCTAAAACTGTGGGAAAGCGATTCTTGGAATAACTTTCCTTTCCCGCTGGACTGATCGCGGAAGCGCATGGAAAGCTTATATCGCTGCGGAAATGTTGAATTACAAACTTTTTCGACTAAATATTGTTCACTTAACAGTTCTTTGACTCTCATATATTCCATGGAAGTCACCGTAATAACGCTCGGCATTTTTCTTTATTTATTACTGATATTTTTACTGATTTTTTTTCACACCTTTGAGATTCCCGCCGAAACATTCAACTTTCCGCGGAGCTTTCCACTAATCTTGTGGAATTACTTTCCGGGAAAGCTGCTTCGGTTTGGCTATTTTGATCAACTTTCCGAAGTAGCGCGAAAACTACGTGATTCCGACTTTACTTTCCAGCTCTCAAAAACCCTCTTTTTGTATAGTGCGATTTCTTGAACATGCAGCTCACAAGGCAACAAGATGTATTTCTTAAATTTAACACCGGGTTTCAAACGTAAGTACATTTTTAATTGCGTTTTTTTGGCACTTGCAGCTCCGCTCAAGTGCCGTATACTGATCACTTTTTGGTATGTCTGTCAGGTCACTCTTCTCGAGTTAGGGTACTGCCAGACGTGCAAGGACGATGACTTGCCAGGCGTATCAGGGATCCGACCAGATTAATTTATAAATAATCACTTAATTAATTCCCCGATCCGACTTTCCCGGATCCGGGAGTCCGGAAACTAGGAAAAAGGGTAGCAAAAGGGCAATGTCCAGATGTGGTATCGATCCGACGTCCTCTTTGGTGGAAGCCTCGCACTCTAGCATATAGAGAGATTGCACCGTACCCGACGAAAACGGACGGGATTGTAATTAAAAAATTTAACATTAGGAAGTATAGGACTTTCAACTTTGAAATTAAATTATTGGCGTTTTATCATCCTTCTGAGCCAGGAACCTGCTGGAAATATTAATTGGGCTATTCCTTAACCGTAGGCTGTATTTCTATTTTTGCAAAAGAGTTTCCATGGAAGTAAGAGTTTGAAGGCGTCAAAGTTTGTAAACCAACTGGGAGTCGCGTCATTGGTCAATTATGACACATCCTTCAAATCCGCGTCATCGTCGACCAATAGGATTCGAGACTCCGTTTTTGTGTTCAAACTTTGAAGCCATCAAGCTCTTCCTTCCATGGAAACTCTTTTGCAAAAATAGAATTATACGGTTAAGGAATAGCCCAATTAACATTTCCAGCAAGTCCCTGGCTCAGAATGATAATAAGACGCCGATAATTTAATTTCAAAGTTGAAAGTCCTATACCTTCCACTGTTAATTTGTTTTGTTATGATCCCGTGACGAAGGAGTAGCAATATCCTTTTTCATCGGGTATGGTGCAATATCTCTATACCGCCGTTTTTGCTTGTGTTTAGAGCCGAATGCAGGAACATGTACAATCAGAATAATAAAACCAAAAATAAAGTGGATCCAGACTAATTTCGTCAAAACTGCATACTTATCCTAGGAGAAAATTCATTTTGGAAGCACTCCTGTGTTCTTGTTGTTTCCTAGACGTCGAGTCCGCGTGGAATTACTACTGACTCCCTCTACTCTCGTAGTTCCCTTCGATTCCCCGAGTAGTCCTCGGGAACGACGAAAATTCGCCTAAAGTCCTTACTTTTGACACTTTAGTATAAAGACCCATGCTCCGATCCAACTAATGACCGCCGCTGCAGATATCGTTTGACGCTTGTCGAGTTCTCTTTAGTTGGTCTCAAATCTAGTTGTTGAGTGAGTGCTACTGGGTTAAGAGTTTATTTTGGATAATAAAGGATAATGGCTCTTCGAGGTTGTTTTGGATGTTTGAAGTACATGGTTCTAGTAATGAACCTTATATTCTGGGTAATTGTTTCTTATGTATATTTGATTTCCTTTACCTGCCGTCTTTCTCTAAGCACTAAGCTAAGCCTTACTACTTAGACTAAAGCAGTAAAGCTAACATATCTCAAACTTTAGCAATAAAGGTTAGGTTTTTGGCTCTGTCTGCTTAAGCCATCTATCTGACAGCACTCTACCTAAAGTGTTGTGTGATTGCATTATCAAGCTGTTATCAAGAGAGGTATCAAAGATGTGCCTTCTATGGATAAATCTTTGTTTGGCAATTGTTCACTTTACTTTAGTACCATACACAAGAAGTAGTGAACCCCAGCCTACTATACCAGTCTAGTACACTAGCCACTTTTCAGGCAGGGTGCTCTAAGGTCTAGCACCCAGGCATTCAAGCACTGTACCTTGGATTTCATGCATGGTGCATGGATTTCAGTATACAGTGCAAACATGAAAATCACAGTTTCTGTCATCACAACTGAGCACCGGCTTGGACAGTGCTGAAATTACTGCCATGAATTAGAGAAATCAAGGCAATCCTTATCAAATTTTTCATGACAGAAACAACATTGCTCGGCTGATGACAGACGTGAAAACCTCATTTCCTTTTCTACATAGTCGAGGGTTTTGCATGCAAAGTGTCCTGTGCCTCAGCTTTTCCTACCTAGCAGCCAACCAGAATATTGGCTCTTGGGGCACTCTACATGGAAAATAGATAGGGTCCTGTTAGTAAGTAATTAGTAAGTAAGTAATTTATTTATGACCCGCCATTTTGGAAAGGCGGAGTAAATGAAGAAAGTTAGTTTTGGATCTCCATCATCAGTCCAGCCCTTCTGTTTTTGTTGTGAAAAATTCGATAAGGATTGTCTTTGATTTCTCTAATTTATGGTAGTAATTTCCACCCTGTCCGAGCTGGTGCTCAGTTGTGATGACAGAAACTGTGTTTTTCATGCATACTGTATATTGAAATCCATGCACCATGCATGAAACCCAAGGTACAGTGCTTGAATGTCTAGCACCCAGGCATGGTGCTAGACATTTGAGCATCATGCCTGAAAAGGGGCTAGTGTACTAGACTGTACTATACCACAAACCCCTGATTTTGAGAAAGCCTATGCAGTCATACACAAATCCTCAGTTTTTGAGTCCTGGGTATGGTAACCCTGTGAAATTTTGGTTAAACTGACACGGGCTACATACCTACATATAATTCCTGTCCTAGATCAAAAGATACCGGATTTCACTTTCTATCCAACCTCATTTTCCAGTTTTTGTTAGAGCACTTCCAAGATACAGAGAGTTTTGTGGATGCCACTTCTTTCCCAGTGGGTTTACTTTATCCTTTTCCATGTAGTTGCCACTAGGTTACTCAATCCTTTTCCATGTTCTCAGAAAGTAAAAAAACAGAGTAAAAAAAAGTAAAAAAAAAATCACTCAAAATAAATACAATAAAAGGCAAACAATCTAAAGGAAATATTTGCTCCAGTGAACAGATTGAAAAGCTTGCCTCATCCATGCTACCTAGCAGCAATTTTCTGAAAAAGCATAGGATAAACCCATTAGAAGAGAAGTGGCCTCCAAAAAACTCTATGTATCTTGGAATTGCTCTAACATTTTGTAAATTGGAAAATGAGGTTGGATAGAAAGTAAAATCAGGCATCTTCTGATCTGGGACAGGAAGAAGACCCTATTTAGGTATGTAACCGGTCTCAGTTAAACCAAATTTCAAAGGGATACCATGCCCATGCTCCAGGGCATGGTGCCCCAACGTATGGGCACCATGCCCATACGTTGGGGCTTGCCCAGACGTTGGGTCAGCATGCCCAAAAATTGAGGATTTGTGTATGACTGAGCCTATGCCAAACGCTGGGTATATCTGGCACTTGGTATACCCAGAATATACCGTATGCCTAACGCTGGATACACTATGCCAAATGCTGGATACTAGGACCAATAAGATCTTGATGATTTGAGTGAAGCTCAGAAATCAACCAATCAGAATTCATCTCTAATGAGGTACCATAGAGGTATGCTTATGTGAACAGTTACTTTAATTGTGAACAGTGCCGTTTCCGGCTAAATGGTAGAATGAAGATTCAGAATACCTATACAGGTGTTTTCAGATGCCCTTAATTACCTACTCTGGATAACAGGTAGTTGGCTTTAGGCTCAGCAAGTGCATGAATATGGCAAAGTCCACTGTCAACAAACATTCACATAAGCATACCTCTACTTTAGGGCAAGGTTAGGGTACCAACAGCTATCCAGCATTTATCATAGGGTATCTAACATTAGGCATAGGCGATGCCAAACTCTAGACTAACCGGTTTTTTGTCATACGAAAAAGTCAGGGATTTAATATTAACGGAACTGAAATGGGTGTGACATGGAATTACATAACCAAAATGCCTAAACGGAATATCTTTGCAGTCCTACAGTTGCCTAAAGTAACCGGATCTTCACTGCTCCTTAACTGTCAAGAAGCATAACCACACCACCCCCTTACTCCCCTGTTTATGTGCTAGTTATTTTAGTATTTTCTTCCTTTCTTTTTCTTTATTGTACTCCACTTGTTTTTGGGATCCCAAAACGTAAGTGGAGGGATACCTATGACATCGCAAAAGTTGTCCGTCCGTCCGTCCGTCTGTCCGTCCGTCTGTAAGCACGATAACTCTCGAAGGGAATGAGATATTTTGATGAAACTTGGTGTGAGGATTCGTTGGGTCGTCGGACCAGTCGAGTTCGTAGATAGGCTTTCCCTACATTTAGGGGTGGGGGTTTAAATTAAGGGGCAAAGAAAATATTTTGAAACAGCTAATGTGATAGTCGATTATGGGGTAAGAAGACATGCTGAGCACGATGGTGAAAACCATTTTGTCATCGGACGAGTAGTTCCTCCAGAATCCGGCCAAACCGGAAAGTTTGTTAAAAGTAAAAGTTTTATTTGAAGTTGTTTAGATGTTCGATTTAGGGGTAAGAAGACATGCTGAAGACGATGGTGAAAACCATTTTGTCATCGGACGAGTAGTTCGTCCGGAATCCGGCCAAAACCGGAAAGTTTGTTAAAAGTAAAAGTTTTATTTGAAGTTGATTAGATGTTCGATTTAGGGGTAAGAAGACATGCTGAAGACGATGGTGAAAACCATTTTGTCATCGGACTAGTAGTTCGTCCGGAATCCGGCCAAAACCGTAAAAGTAAAAGTTTTATTTGAAGTTGATTAGATGTTCGATTTAGAGGTAAGAAGACATGCTGAAGACGATGTGAAAACCATTTTCTCGACGGACAAGTAGTTCGCCCGAAATCCGGCCGAAACCGGAAAGTTTGTTAAAATTATAAGTTTTATTTCGAGTTGATTAGATGTTCGGTTTAGGGCAAGAAGACATGCTGAACACTTATGTGAAAACAATTTTCTACCCGGACATGTAGTTCGCCCGGAATCCGGCGAAAACCGGAAAGTTGATTAAAAGTAAAAGTTTAATTTGAAGTTGATTAAATGTTTGATTTATGGGTAAAAAGACATGCCGAACACGATGGTTAAAATCATTTTCTCGCTGGAGAACTAGTTCGCCCGGAATCCGGCCAAAACCGGAAAATTTGTTAAAAGTATAAGTTCGATTAGATGACAGATTAAGGGGTAGGTATATGACAATGGTTTTTTACCCGGACATATAATTATTCCGGAATCCGGTTGTAACTGGATTTTTTTTTCAGTCAAACTTTTATTCAAAGTTGATTAGATGTTCTTTATAGGGATACGGAGATACGCTGGTTTTGTTTCTGTATTTTTTTGTTTTGCTGGACTAGTAGTTCGCTCGGAAATCGGCAGGAAGTCTCGGTCAGTATCGTCAAAATAGATATGGCTTATAGAGGTATATCTGAACTTGGTTTTCTCTGATGATTAGCCTGTCCAAGACTGGATCTGGCGAAGATAAGACTCGATTGTCTGTATCAGATATTTGATTTTTGGGATCCCATCGACACCTTTGGTCTTGTTCCTCTGGAATTTGTGGGTAAGAAATAAATTATTATTATTATTATAATTCTGGCAACTTAAAACAAATATTTTTTAGACCGATTTTGATGTCATGTATGTTGAGGCTGGCAATCGTCGGTACATTTAATTACAGGAGATGTCGCCGGCAAGGTTGTTACTTGCCTCAAAATGTTCTAATGAAATTTCCATGCAGTCGTAACAGTCAAGAAGCAAGGTTAAGGTTTTCTTTATTTACAAACTAATGTATTGTTAACACTTTCCGCTGCTGAGAGCAGAGCTCGAGCTCACACGAACGCTCATAAAAGCAAATAGCACGAAAGCAAAAGAAGACTATATTCTATAGTTATGGGTTTTTGCCTTCTGTCTGTTTTGAACCTGCTTAAAAAAGTATTTTTCTGGTTATTAACTCTGGTAAATCTATCTATTTCATCATTTTGTAAATCACATCAAAAGATTCTAGCTTAGGTGAGCGATTCTTTGCGGAAACCAAAATCCTTTAAATTAGAAATTCTGAAGAAAAATATATACTTCTGTTGTATGAGTTATTGTTTAATCTTTAATCTAGTACTTTTGTTGTGTTTCTAGATTTTTTATCTGTCTGAACGAAAGGCTTTTCTTGAAATTTGTAACTTTGTTTGAGTTTGGATATTACTCCCCCCTGTAGATGTATGCTTATTTGAATGTTAGTAAACTTTGTACAGTATCATTTTATTCCACTTGTGACAAAATTTAACCAGATAATTAAGGCTAACTAATAAGCTAATTAATCTGGATTGTTTTGGTTCTCATTTTAGTTAGGGTATCATTTAGTCAAAGTTGCACTGCTAAAAGTTAACTAACATTCAAAGGAGCATAGCTGTGGTAGCCTGGAGCAGGGGCGTCACTATGAGGGGGGGGGGGGGAGAAAGAACTTTCGTCGGGTGAAGCAAGCCTGAAGCGCCGTCAAACACAGAAGAAATAAACTTTGTATGCTTTAGTTGGGCGTCTGTAGACTTGTCAGCACATCCGGTACTTTTGTACGCAAGAAATAAAATCCTGCAAACATTTGTCGAGCAAAAACAGAAGAAATAGAATTCTGCATGCTTTTGTCGGGTGTTGTTCAACTCTTCAGCACATCGGGCTCTTGTCATATGCAAGAAATAAAATCCTGCAAACATTTGTAGGGGAAACTCAGAAGAAATCGATTTCTGAATGCTTTTGGCGGCAACAGCTTGTTTTGTCGGCAAATAGTTTAGTCCGTCGGAACCAACCGGATGCCCCCCCCCCCCCCCCAAAAAAGGTAAAAGGCTAGTGACGCCCCTGGACTGGAGCATCCATATAATCAAAGCCATTGCCTGGAAAAACCTGTTTGGTGAAATGGTGTGCTTCTTGGATTGAAGAGCAACTTTGGATGGGTACTAGTTCTAAAGATATGTTATTTTTTATAGTATTTTCTGCAGTATTTAGTGCTTCAAATTGTTAAAGCTACCCAATTGGCACATGATTCTAGAATCTAAGATTGATCTCCTTCTCTTCTAGCTTGCGGGAATAGCCGTCTTGGCATTCTCCATGTGGTTACTGTTTGATAGTGCACTCTATCTAAAAGTAACCGACCACGGAGACAAGTATCTGCAAGGAACATACGTTCTACTTGCTGTTGGTGGACTTATGACTCTTGTTGGATTCCTCGGATGCTGCGGAGCTTTCAGGGAAAGCCAGTGCATGCTTGCATCAGTAAGTACAAATAATAAAGTAAAGTGAACCTCCAGAGAAGTAGGATCGAAGAAAGAAAATTAAAGTAGAGCTAATAGCCCAGTTACTCCCAATCTTTCTTAACCAGCCATTCATGTGCGAAATCGTTTTTAATACTCCCAATTTTCTTTAGGACGTTCCTCAGCCACTTACAAGTGAGCCAGTCTGAGTGGACTAGTTGAAATTGTTGATTCAAAAACCAGGTTCTGCCTTTGAAAAATTATCCATGGCTTTTGCCGTGTTAAGCCTTTATCCAGGCTCGTTGACTTCTAGCAAAGACAGGGAAAAAATTACGTGACCATTTTTTTCTGCCGAGCGAGCTTCTCCGAAACAGTCGTCAGCATGATACGCATAGAAAAAAGCGAAACAAGGGAAGTGAGAAAATCCCTGAGTTGTCCTATAATACAAAAGTAGTTTGCAGTTACATTATATGTACGAGAGGTCCTCGTACAGAGACTTTTTGAGACACAGCTTAGGTTGGAACCAGGATTGGCGGACGATAGCTGAAGAAGCTGCCAACGACCCACTCCGTGATTGCTGGTCATTCTGGCTTTCCAACCCCTAAATAGACAGTGTCAATCGTTTTTTTTCTTCTTAAATCGAAAGCCTCAATTGTTTCTTTTTGCTCGTTAATTTGTCCTACTCCTACTCCACCCCAAAAGGTAGGGCTATGGGGCCCATCCTCAAATTTGACCCGTAGCCTACTTTGACTGGAAGGATTCTCTCGCCAAGTTACAGAAGGGAAACTCAATTCCGCCGGGAATTGTCGTGCTGACAGGTGGACAGACATGAGGACGGACTGACGACAGACGGACAAACTTTACGAGTTAATATTTGTGTATATATATATATATGTCTGTATTTAAAAGCTATAAAACCATATACAGAAATTACGATTCACTCCACAAAACCATACTAAACAAGACCAAAGGTTTCGATGGGATCCCAAAAATTCAATATCTGATCCAGACAACTGGGTCTTGTCTTAGCCAGATCCAGTCTTCGCCAGACTCCTTGAACATTTTTACAATTAAAATTCAGAAACAGATTAAGGCCAAATAGCTAATCACCTGAGAAAACCAAGTTCAGATTTGGATTCAGCATGTGTGTTTACCCCTATAAGTCATATCTGTTTTGACGAATACTTCCTGCCACTTCTGCCAATTTCCCGGTTCCGGCCGAACTCCAGAACTACTTGTCCGGCGAAAAAAGAAAGCTCAAAGACGAAATCAGGGTATCTTCTTTCCCCAGTAATGAACATCTAATCAACTTCAAATAGAAATTTAGCTTATAAGAAATTTTCCGATTCCAGCCGGATTCCGGTCGAACTATATGTCCGGGTAAAATATGATTGTCATAAGGGACTCAGCATCTCTTCTTACCCCTAAATAGCTTATCTAATCAACTAGAAATAAAACATTGACTTCCAACAGATTTCCGGTTTTGGCCGGATTCCGGACGAACTAGATGTCCGGGTAGAAAATTGTTTTCACATAAGTGTTCAGCATGTCTTCTTGCCCTAAATCGAACATCTAATCAACTCCAAATAAAACTTTTAATTTTGACGAACTTTCCGGTTTGGGCCGGATTTCGGTCGAAATACTTATCCGTCGAGAAAATAGTTTTCAATATCGTCTTCAGCATGTCTTCCTACCTCTAAATCGAATATCTAATCAACTTCAAATAAAACTTTTACTTTCAACAAACTTTCCGGTTTGGGCCGGATTCCGGGCGAAATACTTGTCCGTCGAGAAAATAGTTTTCACCATCGTCTTCAGCATGTCTTCCTACTCCTACATCGAACATCCAATCAATTTCAAATAAAACTTTTACTTTCAACAAACTTTTCGGTTTGGGCCGGATTCCGGGCGAAATACTTGTCCGTCGAGAAAATAATTTTCACCATCGTCTTCAGCATGTCTTCCTACCCCTAAATCGAACATCTAATCAACTTCAAATAAAACTTTTACTTTCAACAAACTTTCCGGTTTTGGCCGGATTCCGGGCGAACTACTTGTCCTATGACAAAATAGTTCTCACCATCGTGTTCAGCATGTCTTCTTAGCCCATAATCGACTATCACATTAGCTGTTTCAAAATATTTTGTTTGTCCCTTAATTTGAATCCCCTCCCCCACCCCTAAATGTAGAGGTACTAAGCCCATCTACGAACTTGACTGGTCCGACGACCCAACGAACCCTCACACCAAGTTTCATCAAAATATCTCATTCCCTTCGAGAGTTATCGTGCTTACAGACGGACGGACAGACGGACAACTTTTGCGATGTCATAGGTATCCCTCCACTTACGTTTTGGGATCCCAAAAACGACAACTATTTTTCACATTCGTAAATTAACAAGCCTCACTATTTCTCGCATTCATAGCTTGATACCTACCTACCTACTCTCTACTAAACTAATCACTTTTTCTACCATATTACAAAAGCAAACTATAAATCTAGGAGACGTGGACTTCAGGATACGTAACAGTAGCTCATCCCCTCCATTTTGAAAAATAGTACCTCTTACAGTAGCAAGTTTTTCACACCTCAAGAGAACATAGGAATTTCCACCTGTGTTTTAGGATCCCAAATCACAATTGTCTCACCTGTCTTTAGTCAGCCGCCGTTTAGGCGTATCTTTCTGGCAACCTCTCTAACATTTTATGAAAGCATTTAGTTACCACTTAGTCGTTGGGTGAAACCTAAGTGTCATTTCGATCCATAGTTCAGTTTCCAGAAATTAAATTATCCGTACTTTCAAGCAGCCCTAGATCTTTTGCCGAAAATTGGGTTTAAGTGGGCTATTGGAAGAACTTTTAAAGGTTCATCGAAAAGGGCTGAAATTCGAAGATCTATTTAAAAATCACAGCTACAGCAGAAACAGACAACCAGTAGAGCGACACAAGAAAAGAAGAGGCCGAAGTGGAGCATTTCTTGTCCCAAGTGGTCTACACTACTGAAGAAGAAGAAATCCCTTATTCACTTGAACAGGCTTGAAAAGCCGATCAAAATGCGTTGGTCTGTTGCTCCGCTTTTCGATTTGTGTGGAATTTGAGCCGAAGGTGGCTTGTGATCCTGATGTATGTCTGTCGGTCTGTCCCGTTTTTGTTTTGCTAGTTCGGGCACTTCGACATAATCTAGGGCGATAAACTTGGTGTGCTTGTCAAGGATCCGAGTCATTGCTCAACGAAATCTTTTTTTCCCAGATCCGATCATCCGTGTGAGGGTGGAGGGAGGGGAAATCCAGGATTTTTGACTCGCCAAAGTTCCGAACAGGTTATCCGATTCGAGTGAAATTTGACGGGTATGGTAGTAAATACTGTTTGGAGATGCCAAAAATACTGATCCTGTGTACTTACGTATTTGTGCCGTGCTCTTATTCCCTATATTTGGAATATCATACAGTAAATTCCATCCCAACGGCATTGCACTAATTTTCAAGGTGTTAGCTTATTTTTGGGATTCGAAGACGCAAGTGAGGGGATACCTATGACTTCATAAAGTTGTCCGTTCGTCCGTCTGTCTGTTAGCGCGATAACTCTCGAAGGGATTGAGATGTTTTGTTCAAACTTGGTGTGAGGATACTTTAGGTCAAAGTACAGGTCAAGGTAAATAAGCCCCTAGCTGCATATTTAGGAGTAGGGGAGGGCTGTCAAATTCAGGGCAACAAAAAAACTAGCTGATGCGGTAGTCGATTTAGGGGTAAGGAGATATGTTGATCCGAATATGAATGCTGTGTTTATAAAATGTTTAACCTTTAATACTGCACGCCAGCAAAAACTTAGGTTTTTCATTAGTGCAGTAGACGTAAATAGTAAACAGTTAAATTATGTTCATTAAATAAGTATCAAAGTATATTTTCCTGCTGCAAAGCTCACATTTCTCTTATTTTTAATAATAAATATGTTTAAAAGAAAATAATTATTCTTTGAGCCCAAGCTGACTTTGAAACATTTATTCAAACAATGTTTACAACGGATACGTCAGCTACGATTCTTCATCAGCGATATTTCGGCCCTTCATGGCAAGGAGAAACAAACCTACCGACTATAAATATCTTATTCAAGTAAATTACCTTCAAATACCACTGTAATGAAAAAACTAGTCCTGCGATTTAATTTTTTACACGGACGCTGTTTTTGCTGCACGATTGGAGCGATGACAGGAAACGGTTTTTTCTTTTATCGCTGATGAAGAATCGTAGCTGACGTATCCGTTGTAAACATTGAATAAATTTAAAAGAAAAACTGACTAAGAAACCCTAAAAAGGCAATAGCAGAAAAGACGCAAAAGCACACTTTTCCACGACCTGCTAGGAGTTCCACACACGGAAGCATTAAAATAGCGCAACACAAACTAACTTATATGCACAAAATCTATGCTAAGGTCGCATAGAATAGCGCTCTATTCGAGAGGAACAGGATTGTTGTGTGCGGAATTTTTCGGAGTGCGAACATTCTTCTGAACCCAGGCTTCGAAACGCGATCTTGCAAGCAGTGTTAAGAACATCGTTTCCGGTTTGTCTTTGTCGCCGTGAGACATAACCAGCGGCTTAACCATGCTAGCTGCTCAAGCCTACACTGAATAAATAAAAGCGCAACAAAACAGTTTTCTAGCGCACTTATATAGCCTATCCTTCCCCTCTAAACAAAAAACATGAGCTGCTGAAAGTGAACCAATGAGTTTATTAGCCGCACTTGGGTGGTCTGATCCGAAGCCCTTAGGCTGAATAAATCTTGGTAGCGTCGAGCAGTGGTGAAGTAACTCAATGTTCGAAGGCGTATTTCGGATCGTAGTCTTTCGTTTAGGGAGGTCGGTTCTTTTTCTTTGACAGTTACTTTCTTTATATCTTCAATACAGTTCTCAATCCTCACTCAGGTTCCATTATCTATCATCTACCCGCTTCGGGCTTCACACAAATTTCCTACTTTGCTTACTGCGTAGTAGCCAACCTTTAAAATTCACCTAACCACACTCACTAACATCCGCGAGCTCTGAAAGGTTAAACCAAAGTCTAGAAATTGTGATTCTCGAAAAGTGACAAAAGGATGTTGGTAAACCACGAAAGGTTATTCTTACTAATACTAATCCGAAAAGCCCGATCTATTCCAACTATTAAGAAAGCCAATTTTGGTACTTAATATTCTAATATACTATTCGTCACACGATTTAGAAAAGAAGGGATAAAACTTCTTTGCGAACCGATTTGATTGGTTTCAACTTTTCAACCGCAGTAGCTACCTTGCGAGGGAGCCTTTAGTCAGCTTTTCGGAAGGGAAAATATTTTTGTGGATTGGGCGATTCAAAAGATTTGACACCAAAGCGATTTCGAAGAATTTATAAAGCAACTCTTCATAGGACCTCTCGGTCACCTTTGACGCTATGATTTGGGCTCTTTTTTGAATTTTCTCAAGTCGGGCGGTCTGTTCGACCGAGAGGCCGAAATGCCAAACGCCCGTATTCTAAATTTGGTTGGGTAAATGAAATGTGTCTCCTGAGATTTGATATTTCTTCTTTGCATTCTTTTCTTATGTTGGGATAATTTGAGTAGTCGTGGAAGTAATACAAAATTGTCGCAGTTCATTGAACGTCGTAGCCAGGCCACGAGAGGGTGCGAAATAGACTAATGTAATTGTTGTTAATTTTAAATATTATGAATGTTGACACTAAGATTATGTGATACTAATCATTGGAATTTTGTTGACAAGTTACCTGACTTGACAGACAAATGGCCAGTTATGGGCCATAGTGTGATATTTGATTTAGCTCTGTATATATTATTCAGTTTCAAATATTATAATGTTAGTGTACAAATTGTTGATCAAAATCAACTAGTCGGCTTACCGCCATTTCTAGATTTCTGATGAATAAACTAAATTAAATGGAATAATGATAGATAGTTCGTTGCCTTGATTGGCTTAACTTTTTACTTAAATGACTGTTAACGCACAGTACTGTGCTTATCCATTAGTTCGATTCGATTTACTAGCTCTAGCTATCTCGAATGTATCTCGAATAGTCCCAAAGTACCTAGAATCATCTCAAAGTTTCTCTGAGTATCCCAGAGCATATTTAAACTATGTTTGGTAACAACGTAACTCGTTTACACCCCGGTTCGTTTTTACCACCCCGGGGTCCGGATTCAGTCGACCTCTGAAGTAACATATATCCACTGTATAAGGCTAAGTCTCGTGAGAAGGATGGCGTCGCTACCATTAATTTATTCCTTGTTTTGTAGTACTTCATGTTCGTCCTGGTGATTCTGGTGGCTCAAATCGCCATCGCTGCCTGGGGATATGCCAATCGTGCACAGCTGAACAAGCTCATCCAAGATGGAGTCAAGGACACGGTGAAGAAAACGTACAACAAAGACCAGGCTAGAACTGCAGCATTCAACGAGATTCAGCAAGCAGTAAGTCCTTAAAGCCGAACTGAAACCTGATACTATTCCATTATGATCATTATCAGTAAGAAGCGCTATCACAAGTCCGCTATCTTTGGTTTTGCTGTCTAGCCTCTATTCATCGCATGGTGAGTCTTTTCAGAACTAAGCCCCGCCTCTCGCGTCGTTCGATTGGTTCAGTCAAAGGTGCGAATACTGTACAACTTAATCAGAGACAAGATCTGTTGGCGATGTTAGTCAAGATTGCGTGTACTAGGTAATATCAAGAATAAATAATCTAATAGAACTTCCGTCATTGGTCCCATGCTGCGACTAATAACTGTAAAGGACTTAATCAGCTGCCAAGGACGACTCAGATGGCGTTCGTATCCTTCTGCGGGGTTTTACTGCGATATAGCTGTTTGAAGAGGTAACAGATTATGATGTTCTGCGTAGCTCCTCCTCCGCTTGTTTGCATCGGGTGGTATATCAGAATATATTCGACTCCGCATGGTCGTATTACAGAGGTAGGGAGACGGAGGTTCTTGATTATTTCTTTGTGGCAACACCATACTTGTGGTGGGGAGTTGGAACGATGGACCTTTTTTTTTCTTTTTTTTTTTTTAAAGTAAAATTTATTTATTAATAGAAAAAGAGGTTAAGCCAAAGCTTCTCTCCCTACAAAACACATGAACTATTTTTTAACAACACTGCACTTTACACTGACACAACCAATATACACTAAAAAGGATTCACTTAGGCGCTGCAACTAAACTGAGTACCACCAAGATGTAAACGAGAGTAATTTGGCTGGGAAACCGTCTCCTCAGGTAAACCGTTCCATGCGTGGCATGCACGGTACAAAATGAACGTTGACCAATTTTCCCGTTTATTTTTGGTGGGTAAAGCCTCAAAAAATGCTGACTGGTTGACTGATATGAACTGAATAAAAAAAAATGTTTTTTTCTCTCTAAATTACCAACCAAATGGATGGATGTGTTCAGAATATCGTTATAGATCATACTTCAGCTACTATTCTTCATCAGCGAAATTTCGGCCCTTCTTGGCAAGGGTCCTCGTCAGGCTGTCAATCTTCTCGGTCAACGTCGGGGAAGGAAATAAACTTGTAATAATCATTGCCGGAAGGCTTGACATTGGAGGGTGAAGAGATTTACAGTGGCGGATATTACAGGTTTATTTCCTTCCCCGACGTTGACCGAGAAGATTGACAGCCTGACGAGGACCCTTTCCAAGAAGGGCCAAAATATCGCTGATGAAGAAACGTAGCTGACGTGTATCCGTTGTAAACATTGTTTGGATAAATACTTTCCAGTCAAGAATCCCTGGATAACTATTCGCTTTTTAGCTTTTCAGACGAAACAGTTTTCACAATCAGTCTTAAAGAACAAAGCTCTTTTATCATCATACTTTCGAATCAAGAGAAAAGCTTTCAAAAATCTTCACACCGCAGAAAATTCCGAAAGCTGTCCAACGTGTCCTTGTGTCTGAGCTCGCTTTCTAAAGATTATCAGAAGCGCGACATTGAAAGCTTTTCTTATTGAAAATCCTCGAGTTTCTGTGCTCTTCCCACATAAATCGTCAAAAGAGCGTTGGGAGAATGAATATTGGATCGGTGGAACTCGTTTACATTTGAATTTCACCTGGCCAATTCCGACGATTTGAGACGGAAAAAGCGTTCTGATTCAGCGAAAGTGTAAATTCGTATTATATGCCGAGGAGATAAATTAGCTCGAAAACGTCCTGTAGTGAGGGGATAAGAATGGCGAAGAATGACCTTTAAAGCTGAATGACCCCAGTGGGGTTTTCCCCCTGATTTTGTAGACGCTCACTGTCCTGGCTGATACACAAAGCAGGTATCGCACAATCGCATGGCAAACGACACAAGGTGCAACATATGTATGTATATTCTTTATAACCCGTTACATTCAAACTGAAGAAGATCGGAGTAAATGGAAAAAAAATAAAGGAGAGAGCGAAAGGACAACTAAACTTACCTTGCCTTGGCAACGTCAAGTGTTGCGGCAACCCTTGTCGGCTTTGCCGACTAAAGTGTTGCGAGAGCAACACTTTCGTTTTGTTTCTTCGCTGTCGGTTAAATGCTGAAGGTGTCAACTTATCGAAGCTCATAAAACGGTTTGTTCTAAGAAGAACACAATCAGTAATCACATGATCAAAGGCTATTCCTCATCGTTGTAAAAACAACAACAAAAGAATATCGGAAGAAGGGACTAAATTGACTTTGCAGTCAGTTGAACTTTATCGTTTTCATCGTGACGGATGAAAACTTCACGTCAACGATATTTGTAGTTACCCAGGCCCGTATCCAGGAATTTATTTCGGGGGGGGGGGGGGGGTTATTGCCTGCTGGTCTGACAAAAAAGTACAAAAAGCACATAGATCAGAGGGAAAAGCCTATACAAATAATTATTTTTGTCTGTTTCGCGGGGGGGGGGGGGTCAACCCCCTAACCCGCCCCCTGGATACGGCCTTGTAGTTACCACGGTTAGTACGCTCCCGAGCGTGGTAAGCAAATAGTTACTATAAGTTACTTTTTCGAGAAAGTAGGAACGGTCAGCGTAGTAACTTTTCACGAGGTTGGAAAGAAAATAATTAGCGATCAATGACAAAATGTATACAGCACTACAATTGAAAAAAAACAAACAGAAAGGGCAAGTTAATCAATAGTCATCCACTGGGCACAAAGTACTGGTAACCACGGGTGTGCGGCCGTTTCAAGAACTTTCCGGACTAGCTTGTCTACAGGCTCGTTGGGTTCTACCAGGCTGAATTTTCTTATTAGGTACCTTTTGCCTGTCCAGGGTGGCATTTTTAGTATATTACCAGTCGAACTTTCCGGACTAGCTTGTCTACAGGCTCGTTGGGTTCTACCAGGCTGAATTTTCTTATTAGGTACCTTTTGCCTGTCCAGGGTGGCATTTTTAGTATATTACCAGTCATTACCACACACAAATGTGCCGTGAATTCATTCCAACTTGTCTTGACATGTCGTGTCCGAGATTTGACAAGCTTAAAGCCACGTCCAGAGTTGTCTGAAACGGCTTTGCACCGAAAGAGGGGTTTAGTGCTTGAGACTAGCAAACATGCGATGGATAGATAGATCGATCAGTGTATTTCAGAAGCCCAGGGGCTATATACACATACAAACAAAAATATAACTTAAACTAAACTCCAGACCAGGAGAGTCAGCGTTTGCTTACTAAGAAACTACTGAAATAGTTCTAAAGATTTGGAAGGTCTTGATACGCTTCTTTCTTCGTGTCACTTTACTATTGATTCTTTTCTTTGTTCCTGAACGTTCTTCAGTTCTTTCTTCTGTTTTGAAAGTATTTTTTCTCAGAAAGAGCCTTTCAGGTGGAGTCACAGCTACAAAGATCCTAGTCGGCAGGTATGCCGTCACCAAGGCCGTATCCAGGGGGGGGGGGGGCTTAGGGGTTGACCCCCCCCTTAAACATACAAAAGTAACCAGTTTTATAGGCTTTTCGCTGTGATCTATGTCTTTTTTCTAGTTTTTTGTCCGACCCGCAGGCAAACCCCCCCCCCTCCCCGCCCGAAAGGCGACCCCCCCCTCCGAAATAAATTCCTGGATACGGGCCTGGCCTTCAGTAATCTTTCGGTTTTCCTGAACGGTCACCGTAAGTAGGATATAGAATAGAATTTATTTTTCAAAAGCAGCTATCACACCGTTACCGCCAAATTTGACCTTTTCGTCATAAAACACAAATAAAATAACACTCCATCACTCTAAATAAAATACAAAAAACGAGATTTTCGGGGTTTTTTCTTGTAAAATTTCTCTGTAAAAATTCTCTTTAAAATAAAAACCCTTTGAATCCGCCACTGTAAATCTCTTCATCCTCCAATGTCAAGCCTTCCGGCAATTATGTTGCTCTGCGCATCTTTCGCAAGTTGTCCCAGCGACACCTCTGAAGGGTGTCACACGCTCCCGTATCAGAAGTGTTAGTGCGTGGAGGGGTGGGGGTGAATCCGCTTCATCCGGGCAGGGGGATTCCGCAAAAGAAATCCCAGAAAATCCCCAAAATAACACCTGTAGCCCCTCTTCATGAAAGATATAGAAGGAGTTGTGTTCCAGCACTTGTTGAGTTATGCAATGACCGATAATTTGGTCCTTTTAGTGTTTTTCTTTATGACAAAATTATAGAGTGATGGATATAAGGTTTGAAGCCAAGCTGACCATTCATTTCAAATAAAATAGAAAAACGAGATTTTCGGGTAGTAGTAGTAGTAGTATTTAATTACAACAAACATAGATAAAAATCACGGACCAGTGCACATGCCTGGTGGCATACTTTAGCACTGACAATGTTGCACAACGAAAATAAAATAAAAAGCCGTCTTCTAACTACATTTTAACATCAACAAAAAGAGAACAAAAACAAAAGAAATTGCTCAACTACGCGTCGTAAAAAATTTTTTCAGTAATTTTAGAAACTGTCGCTTATTGCTACATTCTCGCACTGATACTGGAATTGAGTTCCAGATTTTTGGCCCAGTGTGACGGATGCTGAAACTCGCTCTTGACGTAGGGCGAAATTCGCACGAAAAATCTGAACGATGAGTGGTTGGATAATTATGAAATTGGGAATTAGTTGGAAAAATACCAGAGAAATTTGAAGGTAAACTATTGTATAGATAATCATGGCAAATATTAGAAATAGAAATTGTATGAAGTTGATCCAATGAATATATTCCTGAAGTCCCATATATGTGTCTAACTGAAGATCTGTATTCAACATTAAAAAGAATCCTCATTGCTTTATTCTGGAGTATTTGGAGAGGTTTAAATACAGATGAAAAGGTAGAAGCCCAAACAGAAATACAATAAAGAAAATATGGGTGGACAAAAGAATAATAAATTGATTTTAGAATATTTTTAGGAAAAAAATAACGAAGACGTGATAGCATACCAATATTTCGGGAAATTTTTAACGATAGTGTTTTCACATGTTTGTGAAACGACAAATTTTCATCTAAAATTACACCAAGGTATTTAAACTGATCAACCCTTTTTAATTCAAGACCATTTAACAAAAGAGAGAAGCTATCTGAACTGACTGATCCAGTACGCGAAAATAACATATATTGGCATTTTTTCTCGTTAAGAGCTAGTAAATTCCTTGAGTACCAATCAGATACAGCTAGTAACGTGCTTTCAAGGTTCTGGAAAAGAACTGCTAGGTCCCGGTGAGAAGAGAAAATTACTACATCATCAGCAAACATTATAATTTTACAAAGAGGCAAAACTTCCGGTAAATCATTTATAAAAAGAAGAAATAGAATAGGCCCAAGGACAGAGCCCTGAGGTACTCCGTAGTTAATCTGGAAAGTATCTGAACGAAGATCACGGGATTTATCAACACATTCTAGTCGTCTCCCAGAAAGATAAGATGCAAAAAAATTAACAGCTTGTGTTGAAAATCCGTAAGACTTAAGTTTTGCAAGAAGCAAAGAATGATTTACGGTGTCAAACGCCTTGGCAACATCAAGAAAAATCGCCAAAGCATGTTGACCACCATCTAATGAATCATTTATATTCAATAAAAGCTCACGAATTGCCAGTTCAGTTGACTTTCCCTTTATAAAACCATATTGAGAAGTGTGTAAAATCTTATTATCAAATAAGTATTTTTGTAATTGATTGTTTGCAATTTTTTCCAAAATTTTACTAAAAACCGAAAGCAGAGAAATACCTCTATAATCTGAAGGATCAATTGAACTACCTGCTTTAGGTAATGCTATAACATTTGCTTTTTTTAGTAGCTCAGGAAAAATCCCATGTGTAAGTGACAGATTGAAAATATGTGCCAATAAAGGTGAAATGCTCGACGCTATGTGTTTAACAATTTGTGCTGAAAAACCAAATTCATCCGCAGAAAAACTCTGTTTAAGCTTCACAATAGTTTTTTTTATCTCCTGAGGCGCAATCTCAGAAAAAGTAAACGAACTTTCCGCATGTTGCCCATTAACTGGAATAAAAGGGGAATTCAGCTGCGTACTCATAGTCGATGCAAGTCTAGAACCAATATTACTAAAATAATCTCCAAAAGCGTTTAAAATATCTTTAGGGAAAGCGCAGAAGCGTCTGGGATATCTTTAGGGAAAGCGCAGAAGCTTTCACCCAGAAAACGGCCCACTCCAAAAAATCCATAATATTGTTTGACCACTTCGAATAAAACCTTCCACAGAACTGCTAGTTCTGTGATCACTTTGAATAAAACCTTCCACAGAACTAGCAGTTCTGTGGAAGGAAGGCACATTTTATCATTCGTTATTTTATTTTTATCTGCATGTCGTTCGGTCCGCATCGTTCTTCTGGTTTTAGTTACATGTCGTCTTATTGTATGTTGATCCCGCATCGTTTTCCTGTTGTGATTGTGGTGGATTTTATGAGTTAGTTTTGTTTCTTTCGCTGAGGACGGTTTGCCGGCAGTGCAACCGAAATATCGGAAATTTTATTTATCGCTCGCACATCATCTTGGAGGGTAAACTAGCTGATCAAGAAAAAAAACTGAAAATCTCGTTTTTTCTATTTTATTTGAAATGAATAGTCAGCTTGGCTTCAACCCTTATATCCATCTCTCTATAATTTTGTCATAAAGAAAAACACTAAAAGGACCAACTTATCGGTCATTGCACAACTCAACAAGTGCTGGAACACAACTCCTTCTATATCTTTCATGAAGAGGGGCCACAGGTGTTATTTTGGGGATTTTCTGGGATTTCTTTCGCGGAATCCCCCTGCCCGGATGGAGCGGATTCACCCCCACCCCTCCACGCACTAACACTTCGGATGCGGGAGCGTGCGACACCCTTCAGAGGTGTCGCTGGGACAACTTGCGAAAGATGCGCAGAGCAACATAATTGCCGGAAGGCTTGACATTGGAGGATGAAGAGATTTACAGTGGCGGATTGAAAGGCTCCCTAATAATAATAGTACAAAGCAAGAGAAATTTTGAGTAGTCTAAGTGACCAGAGTTAAAAATCCCATCAACAATGCATTTGAAACTATTGGTCGATTCAGCATTAACCGCATCTTCGGTAAGGCTGTTCCAAGGATCAACAATTCTGTTGCCAAAACCCCACTTAAAAAACGTCCTTGTGGAATCTTGACTTTGCAAGCTTGTACGCGTGCCCCCGATGATGACGGTTATTGCTGAATCTTACTAAATCTTACTAATGATCCACCGAGTAAGGGACTAAGGGGTTGTTCTGGGATAGAAAGCTCCAAAATGCGCAGTTCTGTTTCGGTGTCGTTCGACTTGACAGCACATTTACAGGAACTACCGCATCCTTTCTAATTTTACCTCATTTAGTCGGATAAGAAGTTCTTCGGGGGTCCAGCTTCCAGAGTTATTGAATGCTTCTTCTCGTCAAACGGACGGGAGATAAGAGACAGTTAAAAATGTAGCCGACAAGATAAAGTTAGTGTTGTTTTCTTCTTGGAAATGGAGAAGACCAGCAGCTGTTCCAAGGAATTAGTTCTGTCTTTTTTGTCCCGTCCCTTACGGTATTTAAAAAAGCAGAAGAGACAATGGGAAAGCGAAATTTGGACAAAACAATCTGCATTTCACGTTTGGATATACAGTGTGATGCGAGTATAAAGACCACGTACGGTGAGTCTAGTGACGATGGATTCTCCTGGATTAGACGCAGTTCAGTCAAGACGCAGTTCAGACTTGTGGAAACTGAAAATCGGCAAATAATCGTGAACGGCAGCTGTTATTCAGATTTTCCACGAATATTTTGCTCGAAGCCACCGAAACACTTTGCTCCGGGTGTGTGGAATTGGCTACCTGCAGCATCCACCCTATCAGGTTTCAAATCCCGGGTCAAGTCCTTTTTATTTATTTTTTTACTGTTAGCACTAGTTTTTTAAGTTTTTCCTCTGCTGATTTATTTTCTTTTTTTCTGCTTTTGTTTGTTTCCTTGAAAATAGAACGTGAATGTAAATGAAGCCCCACCCGTTGTCCGGTGAGAGACTCTGTTATTGTAGGCTATGGCTTGAAAAGTTATTAATGCCTTTGTGTGAGTGAAAAACTGAACGAAACATAAACCTAGCAATTTTAACGATTGACGCTGGATTACAAAACAAAGAAAGCATGAGTACTTTTTTTTTTCTTAGAAATTTGCAGCGGACACATTATTTGTATACTTATTTTTGCTATTTTTTGCATTAGGCTACTCATTGTATTATTTACATACACGAATGCCGTTTCTTTAAGATTTGAATCACGAGCGTTTCGCAGAATGTGCAATCTAAAATTTAGATATTGTCGTCTCTAGGCTGAGTGACTGAAAGGAGAGTGGACATTTTTGGGGGGCCCGCGTTTACTCAGTTCAGATTCAAATTATTCTATTTACGAAAACAGCGCAAAGTCTGCAACATGCCGATAGTTTGTTTTCTTGTCAGATAAACATAAAAAAAACTGTTCACTAATGTATTGTGTGTCAGGAAAAATTTCATTTTCTGGTCAAACAATACACAATCAGCAAAAAAAAACATATGTCTGGAATTTGGCGTATACGTACAGTAAATAGCCTAGAACTTAAGCTTCAGATGCAGCTTAAAGTCACGCCTGTGAATGCAGGCCACCCGACTAAATTTTGACTAAAAAAAAGTGGCGGCCTCCACTTAATCTCGAGAGGCAATTATGATCCTCCAATTAATCTCGAGAGGCCAGGAATTATGACTTCTCTTGATTGACTCTTCTATCATAACTTAGAAGTTGTTCCTAATGCTCTGTCAGACGGGAGGAAAGCTGTTCCAGATAAGATTGTTTTGTTCCGGCTCTTTTGTTCTTGAATTTTATTATTATATTATTGTTTTATGTTATATTTTATTGTTATATGTTGTGTTTTGGTTTGTCAATCTTCATTCCCTTCAGACTTGAAACTATGGTAGGAAAACGGGGAGCAAATAGACTTGCTCAGCAAAATGATAACGATAAATATTTTCTGTTTTTACAAAGAAAGAAAATCAAAGACGGCATTCCTCCTTCCTCCGTAAAATAGAAATATTGAAAAGATTATTAAACTAACTTTTATTTTGATTTCATCTCGTTGTTGTCGTCTCTCATTTTTTTTTTATCCATACTCTACTGTATTTTTGTCTAAAACAGTTAAAACATAAGAAACAGTTAACTCAGTTTTTTAGTATACTTTGCAAAAAAGCGAATTAAATAAAATTAGCCACACCAGAACGGGGTCGGGGTCGACGAATTCTAAGCGGCATTTGGGTGCTTTATTTTTTTTTGAATCGGCACGGCTTGGTTTTCCTCAGTATTCCACGTCTCTTCTTGATTACACTGTCCTTGGTTTCATATTCCCACATCTGCGCTTCTCCCACGTGTCAAATCTTCGACGTGCCCGTTCGTCTTCCTCACTCCGCTGTCGTTGACGTTCATTGTCTTTAGAGGGAGGTGTTCCCGTCGGTTCGGCATGCCATCGTCGCTTGCCGCAAGACCTTAGAACGTCTGCTCAAGCTGAAGCTATGGGCTATTATTACTGCTTCGAGTTATTTTAATTCCTTGTCTGTTCTGTCAATCTTAAGTGCCATTTTGGGGCGTCTTTGTGCTGACGCAATGCTGGTAGACCTTTTCTTTCATAACGTTGGCTCTATAAACTTCCCTCAGACATTCGGTGCAGGAAACCTGCTTCCTTGTCTTTGTGTTGTTTGTTTAAGAAAATATTTCCCGAATCCGACTAGTTTTCGCCAGTCATTGTCGAATTCTGTCGGCATAAAAGGAGCAATCCTCCAAACACCACCTATCAGAAGTTTAGAGTACAACTCTTACCAGGAATGATCTTTCCATGATGAAATAGCTCAGAAATATCGGTTTTTGAAAACACTATTACTTTCCATGTGAAATTAGCGATTTTCTTGCTAGTGCCTGTCGACTCTGTCCAGCCTTTTCGTTTGAAAACTCCGACGCGTCGGTAGGACGCAATATGTTTGAAAACTGAATGTGCGGTGGTTAAAAAGTGGGAAAACCAAGCAAAACAAAAGAAGTCCAAAAGAGAAGATAGACTAGATGGCCTACAGTGCCTTCCAAAATGAATCACAAGCTTGCCCTTGTGCTTGAAAGAGTTGTCGGCGGACCTTGAAGCTTTCGGCGAAGTTTTCAATCAATCAATCAATCAGTCAAATTTAATCCAAATAGCTAGAAGAGGAATACGAATTTACGAAATACACAGAAACGAAACAAAACTAATACACTCAAAAGATATGACCAGAAAAATTGGGCAGAAGAATTAGCAGGATATGGAGAAAACTGAAGTTAGCGTTGGGTGCCTAGCAAAACTCGGCTAGGCAGACAAAGCGCTAAAAGTTGTAGGTACAAAACGAAGCAATGGCGAAAGGCGAGGATTTCGCAAGATAATATTCCATAAGGGAGGTAGGGATAAAATCTTCTGAAGTTTATACTATATACTATCAGAAGTTACCATACTCTACCAGAAGTTTAATAACAGATAACACATGTTTGCGCGTCCTTGTGTTAATCCATATGAGAACATATCTGTTATGACCCAAAATGTTATCTTTTCGGGAAAGAGAACACTTAAAAAGGTCATAACAGAAGTTTCGTCTCGAAATATAACAGTTAAAGAGATCATAAAGGATGTATTATCATAACCTTTAACAGAAGGATGTGCAAACATGTGTTATCTGTTATCAAACTTTTAACACTGCAGTCTTGCCCCTTCTGGCCAGTCGGGTATAGCCTACTTCAGTGTTTCATGTTCACCTTGAAACATGACTGAACGTTTTACTAACGAGCTAAGAAGAAATGAAGAGGGGTCCTTTAACCGTGCACTGTTTGAAGTTCTCAGTGTATGCTACCAGGAGTTACCATACGCTACCAGAAGTTTAATAGCAGATACCACATGTTTGTGCATTCTCGTGTTAAAACTTATTTTTTATTTATTTATTTAACTTCATAGTCCACCTTTACGGCATATCACAAAAAAACAAAAGAAAAAACAAGAAAAAGAAATAAACAAACAAAACGGAAAACACGAATGCTCTCATCACAAAACTCAGCTAAACGCTAACAGATATGAAAATATATCTGTTACGACCCTCTTAAATGTAATATTTTTGATAAAGATAACACTTAAAAAGGTCATAACAGAAGTTTAGTTTTGAAATATAACAGTTAAAGAGATCACGACGGATGTATTATCACAACATTTAACACAAGGATGCGCAAACATGTGTTATCTGTTATCAAACTTCTAACATTGTAGTCGTGCCCCTTCTGGCTAGTCGGGTATAGCCTACTTCAGTCAACATGATTGCACGTTTTGCTAACGAGCAAGGAAGAAATCATCTCCCTTCTTGGAATTATTTTGAATTTGAACCTCACGATTTGCATAAGTTGATCTGCCCTGTCGCCTAGTTTGGCGGTTGTTAGTTCAGGAGGCAAAATTACTGGATAATGAACGAACCTGATAGGTTATGCTACTTTTTGATTATCGTGTTTGGGTGTGGAAAGACGTAGGAGCAGGTGACTGAGACTCCGCTAATTAGCTCGGTTTTACGGCACCGGATGGCAGCTTCGTTTGAGCACGAGGCTGGCGGTTGGAGGTATGATTTTTTTTTTTCTGCTTGTGGTTCCAGTCAGGTAAACCACTTATTTCTTATAAACAAATTAAGAAGACCAGTGATGATGGATTTATTTATTTATTTATTTAACTAAATGGACGGCCAACAAGGGCCATATACATCTACAAACACCAACAAAACAAAACAAAATTAAGAACAAAACACTAATTCACTGAAGGAGAGAAATTGCAGAAGAGCAACTTCCCCCACGACAACCATATTGGCAGCGTCAAAAAAAAAACGTATGCGTAATAACTCAACCATCAGCTACAGCCTAAGTGAGGTTGTGATGGATTCGAGGAATTTTAGAAAGAAAATTAGTGTGTTTCTTTTATGATATCTATTGGGTTTTTTAATCGATATGTCTCCGTCATAAAAGAATTCGACTCAAATTTTGATATCCGACAAAGATATTGGCAAAGTTGAAGAAGGTAGTTTTGATGTGAGAGAAATTACTCGATGTGAAAAAAGGAAGTAAAGGAGAGAAAAGAAGGGCCTGAGGAAGTGCAACAGTATTAAAAACTTTTGCCAGAGATCGGCGAGACAGATAATCGCGAAGTGATATTACTGCCCCAAAGCTTGCTGCAATCCTACACTTAAATGCTTTTGAAACTGAAGCACGGCACAATGAAAGTGTGGGGCCATACGACGCTCCAAGATAAGTGAAAAAATCTAACGGTTTTAAAGTTGAATTATTAATAGAAATTGAAACCAAATTATTTATTATATCATTCGGCCTAGGGCCCAGAACTAGTAACTGACATTTTTCTGGTCGAAAAAGAAGGCCGTGGTCAGAAAAAACTTTAACAAGAAAATTTACATTAGCTTGGAGGGATTTTACTGATCTACTCAGAAGGAGTAAATCATCTGCATATGCATATGCTATCTAAGATAAAGGTATCCTTTACCATACACAAATGTTGTTCTAATCTGATCAAGCAAAGCTGAGACAGTAATATTAAAAATGATAGGCGAGAGAATGCTTCCTTGCCTTAAACCCCTTTTTAGAATTATATTAAATCCACTGTAACTATTTTTCCATTTTATTCTCAGACGAGAAGAACTATACAATTTTCTTAGGATTAATACTATAGGAATGAATAACAGAATCGTACGCAGCAGCAAAATCTAGTGCCAAAGCATAAACGTTCTCACTAGAACTACAAAAAGAAACACGAGCAAGGAGGGTTCCGAAATCCAGTTTGACTCAAAATATTTTAGGAGAATGATCTCAAAAAGTTTACTTATTTGACAAGAAATCATAATTGGCCGAAAACCACCACACTGTTCAAGATTACCTCCTTTCTTTGGGATTGGCGAGGTTGTAGCTTCCGAAAAACTAGTAGGAAGCAGACCAGAAGAGAGAATAGTTGAAAAAAGCGTAGAGAGTAGAAGGATAGCATTTGGAGAGGCCCATTTGATGTGGTTTGAGTGGAGTCTGTCATGGTCACATGAATGCTTACTATTAAATAGTTTTATCCCGTTTTTAGATTTTCTTCGGTAATTCCAGTTTTACAAACTAGCCTTGGCTTTGACAGCTCTTCATCCAACTCGCGATCAAGTCTGTCATGAGCTTGGTTATGTTGCACCGAAAAACTACTATTAAAATGAGAAACCCAATCTTCAATTTTTAAAGAACTTTTAATTTCTGAATTAGTTTTTTTTACTTTTAACAAACTTCCACAACTTATTCGGGTCTCACGCAATTTTAGCTCCAATCTCATCCCGAATAAATCCGTTGTGAAATATTAATTCGGACCTGAAAAGTGACTTGGTTGACTTCATATTAATGAAAAAAGGTTCAAATCGGGGGCTTCCTGCAGATCTCCACTGCTGAAAAGCAATAGTCGCATTCTTTTGGCTTTGTACTAAAACATGATTCAGACTCCATGCAAAAATACGAGAACCGGGGCGGAAAACAGTAGTTTCAAAAGCTTTTTTAGCCCCCTGTTTTTAAACTATGTACAATTTCTTGATAAAAAATATCCATAGCAATCTGATCAAAATTCGAATGATGATTTACAACTATTTGAGATAAAAGCTTATCTGATTCTTCATGGTACTTGGGTATATTTTCTTTGTCCCATTTAAAGCTTCGTACAATTTGACGAGAATGGTGAGTAATTAAAATAGGTAAATCTTGAATAACAATACTAAAAGAAAGATAAAGATGGTCACTTATCGGTATATCAGAACCAAAATGCACCTGGGATGAAACAATTTCTGAAGCTACAACGTGGTCCAGATCCGATACTGAACCTGAGTTATGCATATACGTTCTAGATGAAGATTTCTCGACAAGATGGTACGCCGGGAGTAAAGAAAGTAATGCTGACGCCCGAAAATCAGAATCATTCAGATCGCAGTTAAAATCGCCACAAATTAGCCATTGAAAATCTCTCGGAATTTGAATAATAGCTCGAGATAGAAGTGAGCACGCAAAATTAAAATCAAAATCAGAATCACATAAAAAGTATAAAATTTGATATTTTTATCGCCATAAAATACTGACTCTTCGCAAAAATAGATGCCGATAAATTATTCCTGACAAATACACACACACACACCCTGATGGACGTCCTCCGGTAGGAGCAGGCGGTACCGAAAAACAACTAAAACGTGGGCTAAAATTTGAAAGCATTCCGACAGAATGTTCCAGGCACCGTTCCACACTAGAGCAAGCAGTAGCAACGTGGTCCAGAGAACCACATTTAAAGCACAGCTTCGCCAGATCCAGTCTTCGCCAGGCTAATCAGAGAAAACCAAATTCAGATATTCTTCTATAAGCCATATCTATTTTGACGATACTGACAAAGACTTCCTGCTTTACATGTGCCAAGTTTCCGGTTTCGCCCGAATTCCCAGCGAACTACTAGTCCAGCAAAAAAAGAAAATTCAGAAACGAATCCAGCGTATTTCCTTATCCCTATAAAGAACATCTGATCAACTTTAAATACAACTTTGACTTAAAAAAAATTCCAGTTACAACCGGATTCCGGACTAATTATATGTCCGGGTAAAAAACGATTGTCATATACAGACTCAGCCTTTCGTCTTACCCCTTAATCTGTCAGCTAATCAAACTTGTGCTTTTAACAAATTTTCCGGTTTCGGCCGGATTCCGGGCGAACTAGTTGTTCGTTGACAAAATAATTTTCACCGTCGTGTTCAGCATGTTCTTTTACCCACAAATCGAACATTTAATCAACTTCAAATAAAACTTTTACTTTTAACCAGCTTTCCGGCTTTTGCCGGAGTTCGGACGAACTACTTGTTCGACAAGAAACTGGTTTTTGGGATCTCAAAACGTAAGTGGAGGGATACCTATGACATCGCAAAAATTGTCCGTCCGTCCGTCTATCCGTTCGTCCGTCCGTCCGTCTGTCCGTCCGTCTGTAAGCACGATAACTCTCAAAGGGAATGAGATATTTTGATGAAACTTGGTATGAGGATTGTTTGGGTCAAGGGTAAGATCGAATTCGTAGATGGGGTCTGTAGCCCTATTTGGGGGTGGGGGAGGGTGTTCAATTTAAAGGACAAACAAAATTTTTTAACAGCTAATGTGATAGTCGATTATGGGGTAAGAAGACATGCTGAGCACGATGGTGACAATCATTTTCTTGCCCGACAAGTAGTTCGTCCGGAATCCGGCAAAAACCGGAAAGTTTGTTAAAAGTAAAAGTTTCATTTGAAGTTGATTAAATGTTTGATTTAAAGGTAAGAAGACATGCTGAGCACGATGGTGAAAACCATTTTCTCGCTGGACGAGTAGTTCGTCCGGAATCCGGCAAAAAACAGAAAGTTGGTTAAAAGTAAAAGTTTCATTTGAAGTTGATTAAATGTTTGATTTAGGGGTAACATGCTGAGCATAATGATGAAAATCATTTTGTCGCCGGACAAGCAGTTCGTCCGGTATCCGGCCAAAACCGGAAAGTTGGTTAAAAGTAACAGTTTAATTTGAAGTTGATTAAATGTTTGATTTATGGGTAAGAAGACATGCTGAACCCGATGGTGAAAACCATTTTCTCGCCGGACAACTAGTTCGCCTGTAATCTGGCCAAAACCGGAAAATATGTTAAAAGTAAAAGCTTTATCTGAAGTTGATTAGATGATATATTTAGGGGTAAGAAGAGACGCTGAGTCTGTATATAATGATCATTTTTTACCCGGACATATAATTAGTCCGGAATCCGGTTATACCCGCATTCTTATGGCACTTGAGCTTACTCAAGTGCCATATAGCGATTGTAATTTCTGTCCGTCAGTCGGTCCCGGTTTTGCTAGTTCGGGCACTTCCAGATAAGCTAGGACGATGAAACTTGGCAGGCATATCAGGAACTGGACCAGATTAAATTAGAAATTGTCGCTTCCTCGATCCGACCATCTGGAGGGGAGTGGAGGGAGGGGGAATCCGGAAAAATGAGATATTTTTAGCTTACGAACGGGTGATCGGATCTTAATGAAACTTGATATATGGAAGGACTTCGTGTCTCAGACCCTCCATTTTAAATCCAGACCGGATCCGGTGACACTGGGGGAGTTGGAGGGGGAAACCGGAAATCTTGGAAAACACTTAGAGTGGAGGGATCCGGATGAAACTTGGTGGAAAGTACAAGCAAAAGTCCTAGATACGTGACCGATATAACCGGAACGGATCCGCTCACTTTGGGGGAGTTGGGGGGGGGGAGAAGTCCGAATTTGTAGTGATCCCGCGAGTTCCGTGCTTCCTGATGTGCTGGGACGATGGAAATTGGCAGGCATGTCTGGGACCCGACCAGGTTAAATAGGAAATCGTCAATTCCTCGATTCGACCATCTGGGGGGGGGGAGTGGAGGAAGGGTGAAGCTAAAATTTGAGGTATTTTTAGCTTGCGAACGGGTGATCGGATCTTGATGAAAATTGATATTTAGGATGACCTCGTGTCTCAGACATCTCACTTTAAATCCGGGCCGGATCCGATGACACTGGGGGGAGTTAGAGGAGGGAACCGAAAATTTTGAGAAACACTTAAAGGGGAGGGATCGGGATGAAACTTGGTGGGAAAAACAAGCACAGGTCCTAGACACGTCATTGACATAACCGGACCGGATCAGGGCACTGTGGGGGAGTTGGGGTGGGGGTCCGGATTTCTAGCGATCCCGTGAGTTCGGCATACTTCCTGATGTCCTAGGGCGATGAAACTTGGCAGGTATGTCAGGGATCCGAACAGATTGACTTGAGAACAGCCGTTTTCCCGACCCGATCATCTTGGGGGGAGTGGGTGGATGGGGAGTCCGGAATCTAGTGGCGTGCATAACTTTTGAACGGGTGATCGGATTTGAATGACACTTGTCTGGTGAGCTATCGCCTCGGACGTTCAGTGTCACGTCCGGGTCGGGTCCGATACTTGTGGGGATGGGGGGGGGGGGGGAAACTCAAGAAACTCTATAAGCAGAGGGATTGGGACGAAACTTAATGGATGGAACAAGCATTAGGCCTAGATGAAATTGACGGAGCCAGATGGTTTCGGGGCTCTGTGGGGGGAGTTGGAGGGGGTTTCCTGGAATTCTGGTAGTCGTGAGTTAGAATAGTTCCAGATGTAAAACGACAACGATACTTTGCAGGCATATTAGCGACCCGAATTATCTTGACTTAAGAACCTGACACAACAGACCCCCGGAAACTTCCGTTCCTAGATCCGAGCATTTTTGGGGGAGCAAGAGAAGAGGAATATGGAAATTGACTTCTATAAATTGCGAACGAGTGGTCTGATTCGAGTGAAACTTCATGGATGATACGAATCGATGGCCTCGACATGTAAAACATGCGTTCGAACCATATGCGACCACGATTAGGGGAATTGGGGGTGGGGGGACTTTTGACATGCATAAAAACCAAACGGATGGACCGAATGAGATGCAATTCGATAGTGCCGAGTTTATGCGGCCTAGATTTGTTATTTGGCGTCTGGGCCGGATTCGGCCAAGGTAGGGGGGGGGGGTACTGGGAACTTGCAGATAGGCTATGCTCCAATTTCAGACAAACTTGATGGACAGGAACAGGGAATTAGGAGATTGGGCCCGAACCGGCTCCGACAACGTTGGTGGGAAGGGGGGGGTACCGGAACTTTCCAAAAATGCTCAGATTCGAGCGAAACTTGATAGATGGTATAAACAAAGATGCTTTAGGTGGTCGATTTTTTTTATTCCGAACCAGATTCGGCCACGGTAGGTGGAGATAGAGTAAGGACCGGAAATCGTGTAGCACGTCTAGGGATCAAACAAATGGATTTATTGGGATGAAAGTTTGAACAGTCATGTGCATTTGCTACAGACAATCGAGACGATGCCGGAACTGCTCAGAAATGAGTGAAACTAAATATCCTATTTCTATTTCCGAACCGCATTTTTGGATGGCGGGTGTATTTTGTGACGTTCTCATCTACTTTCTTGTACAGCCTACTCGTACAAGTGCCATATGAGCTCGTAGCACTTGTTTAGAGCCGATACGGCGGCTTCGTTTCTGAATTTTTCTTTTTTTACTGGACTAGTAGTTTGCTCGGAATTATGGCGAAACCGCAAATTTGGCAGTAGTAAAGCATGAAGTTTTGGTCAATATTGTCAAAATAGATATGGCTTATAGAAGTATAGATAGGTAGATAGAATATCTGAACTCGGTTTTCTCTGATGATTAGCCTGGCGAAGACAAGACCGAATTGTCTGGATCAAATCTTAGATTTGTGGGATCCCATCGACACCTTTGGTCTTGTTACCATGGTGTTCAGCATGTTTTCTTAGCACTAAACCGAACATTTAATCAACTTCAAGTAAAACTTTTACTTTTAACAAACTTTCCGGTTTTTGCCGGAAAAAGTGTATATGTACAAATCTGTTTGAGTTCTGTGAAAATATTTGTACAGTGATGGGTAAAGCGAAGGATTATATATTGGCTGGGTGAAAGCTTCTGCGCTTTCCCAGGGAATTGGTAAATTAAAAATAGACACAAAATTCAGAATTGTAAAATAATCACAGATTTGTACATATACACTTTTAACACTCACATTTTAATATTCTTTATTTTATTTGAATTTGTTTGTCGTTTCAATCAGCATCGTTCTTCTGGTTTTTAGTCACATATCGTTGTATGTTTTGTTGGTTCCGCATCACTTTTCTGTTGGTATTGTGTTGGATTTTATGATTTAGTTGTTTGTTTTTGGGATCCCAAAACGTAAGTGGAGGGATACCTATGACATCGCAAAAGTTGTCCGTCTGTCCTTCCGCCCGTCTGTCCGTCCGTCTGTAAGCACGATAACTCTCGAAGGGAATGATATATTTTGATGGAACTTGGTGTGAGGATTATTTGGGTCGTCGGACAGTCAAGTTCGTAGATGAGCTTTGTAGCCCTATATTTAGGGGTGGGGAGGGGGTTCATTTATTCAAACAATGTTTACACGGATACGTCAGCTCTGATTTTTCATCAGCGATATTTCGGCCCTTCTTGGCAAGGGTCCTCGTCAGGCTGTCAATCTTCTTGTTCAACTTCGGGGAAAGAAACAAACCTGGAGGGGGTTCAAATTAAGGGGCAAACAAAATATTTTGAAACAGCCAATGTGATAGTCGATTATGGGGTAAGAAGACATGCTGAACACGGTGGTGAAAACTATTTTGTCATCTGACGAGTAGTTCGCCCGGAATCCGGCCAAAACCGGAAAGTTTGTTAAAAGTAAAAGTTTTATTTGAAGTCAATTAGATGTTGGATTTAGGGGTAGGAAGACATGCTGAAGACGATGGTGAAAACCATTTTCTCGACGGACAAGTAGTTCGCCCGGAATCCGGCCGAAACAGGAAAGTTTGTTAAAATTAGAAGTTTTATTTCGTGTTGATTAGATGTTCGATTTAGGGCAAGAAGACATGTTGAACACTTATGTGAAAACAATTTTCTACCCGGACATGTAGTTCGCCCGGAATCCGGCGAAAATAGGAAAGTTGGTTAAAAGTAAAAGTTTAATCTGTAGTTGATTAAATGTTTGATTTATGGGTAAAAAGACATGCCGAACACGATGGTGAAAATCATTTTCTTGCTGGACAACTAGTTCGCCCGGAAACCGGCCAAAACCGGAAAATTTGTTAAAAGCAAAAGTTCGATTAGATGACAGATTAAGGGGTAAGAAAAGAGGCTGAGTCGGTTTATGACAATGGTGGACATATAATTATTCCGGAATCCGGTTGTAATCGGATTTTTTTTAAGTCAAACTTTTATTCAGAGTTGATTAGATGTTCTTTATAGGGATAAGGAGATACGCTGGTTTTGTTTCTGTATTTTTTTTTCCTGGACTAGTAGTTCGCTCGGAAATCGGCAGGAAGTCTCGGTCAGTATCGTCAAAATAGATATGGCTTATAGAGGTATATCTGAACTTGGTTTTCTCTGATGATTAGCCTGTCCAAGACTGGATCTGGCGAAGACAAGACTCGATTGTCTGAATCAAAGATTTTTGGGATCCCATCGACACCTTTGGTCTTGTTTTCTCTGAGGACGGTTTGCCGGAAGTGCAACCGAAATATCCGAATTTATATTTATCCCTCGCACATTCCTAGTGGTATAATTAGCTGATAAATAAAAAACCCCGAAAATCTCGGTTTTCTATTTCTTTCGTAATGAATGGTCAGCTTGGCTTCAAACCGTATAAAAAATCAATCTCAATACATACGCGGCGTTTCTGTAGCCAGTGGTTATAGCCCACGGAAGTTAGCTCACTGCGTGAACACTTATTTTTCGTATACCGTTTTCGTCGAGCATACAACACAGATACAAGCGCGAAGAGCATACAGATCAGACAAGGAAATTCCACTATTTATCAAGCTTCTTTAAGTGAATAAGTGAGGGTTAACTGACTATCCTGTCTAAGACCTTTTCAGTTAAACTTTAAGTGCTTGAATTTACTGGTCTTCCCAGACCATTCTTCGGTTCCTTCGTCTGAAGTCGTCTCCAACACCGATCTGGAGGAGGTCTGATTCCATCTCGTCTTGGATGGTCTCAACTTCTCGCAGAAGTCGAAATAAACGTGGTTGGGCTGTAATTCGTCTGTTGAGGACTCGGTGCCAGGCCTCAAAGTGGTTGGCGGTCCGAGGTCCGTCATTATCATGTTGATTCCAGGTTTTCGTAGGCATTGTAAACTAGGACGATATTAGCCTCCCCTGTGACCACTTTGAACTGTCGGCATTTTATGCCACCGGCATTTCGTGGTAGTGGGCATTTTGAGTCGTGGGCATTTTAATCGTGGGCATTTTGATCGTGGGCATTTTAATCGTGAGCATTCTGAGCGTGGGCATTGTGAGAGTGGGCAAAAAGATCGTGGTGATTTTGGGAACCACCCCATCCCGATACTATAATATCTTAGTTTTCGGCTAGTACATCAACAACCATTGCCATGTTTTGAGGGGGGGGGGGGGTGTTCAGGGTAAGGTGGAGTGAGTTTCTTTGAGGATCTGTTAAAACCGGTACTCTTCCAGAAATTTTATTAGGTTTTGGTTGGGTGAATCCGGATAGTTTGGTGTGTTGTTTGTTGGTAATCGTTCGTTAGTTTTTGTGTTTTTGTATGGTGTGTTGATACAGTAGATTACGGCTCTTTAATGCACTCTCCCCTAGTCCACCTGAAAGTATCCAAACTCGTGTTCCACAAGGTTTCCGCCCCCCCCCCCCCCCCAACTACCTGCACAGTTACCGGATTTAGTCCGAACCTGAAAACTCACTAACTCATTTCCAGTTCCACTGCTGCGGAGCTGATGGACCATCTGACTGGGCTTCCTCCGTCTACAATAACGCAGATGAGAAGTCATTCCTCGATATTGGGATTACCGGTCTTGTAAGAAGCTATCGAGTCCCCAAATCGTGCTGTAAAGCACTCATGGACAGTACTGAGTGTGAAGTTGCAACCCAGATTTCTATCTTGGGACAGCTGGGTGGAAGCATATACACAGAGGTAAGACTTACTAGTTGGATTTTAAAACGAAGGTTGGAAAAGCGAACTGAATTATAATTTTACTAGTATTGATAAATGCGGGTAGGGTTAACTTGTGATTTCATTCTGTAGACTGAAGTGAGTGAATATGCAACCTCTCTGGTGCAGTTACGCATTTTTATGGCACTTGAGCTTACTCAAGTGCCATATAGCGATTGTTATTTCTGTCCGTCAGTCGGTCTGTCGGTCTGTCGGTCTGTCGGTCTGTCGGTCCCGGTTTTGCTAGTTCGGGCACTTCCAGATAAGCTAGGACGATGAAACTTGGCAAGCATATCAGGAACTGGACCAGATTAAATTAGAAATTGTCGCTTCCTCGATCCGACCATCTGGAGGGGAGTGGAGGGAGGGGGAATCCGGAAAAAATAGGAAAAATGAGATATTTTTAGCTTACGAACGGGTGATCGGATCTTAATGAAACTTAATACATGGAAGGACTTCGTGTCTCAGACCCTCCATTTTAAATCCAGACCGGATCCGGTGACCCTGGGGGGAGTTCGAGGGGGAAACCGGAAATCTTGGAAAACACTTAGAGTGGAGGGATCCGAATGAAACTTGGTGGAAAGTACAAGCAAAAGTCCTAGATACGTGACTGATATAACCGGAACGGATCCGCTCACTTTGGGGGAGTTGGGGGGGGGGGGAGAAGTCCGAATTTGTAGTGATCCCGCGAGTTCCGTGCTTCCTGATGTGCTGGGACGATGGAAATTGACAGGCATGTCTGGGACCCGACCAGCTTAAATAGGAAATCATCAATTCCCCGATTCGACCATCTGGGGGGGGGAGTGGAGGGAGGGTGAAGCCAAAATTTGAGGTATTTTTAGCTTGCGAACGGGTGATCGGATCTTGATGAAAATTGATATTTAGGATGACCTCGTGTCTCAGACACCTCACTTTAAATCCGGGCCGGATCCGATGACACTGGGGGGAGTTGGAGGAGGGAACCGGAAATTTTGAGAAACGCTTAAAGTGGAGGGATCGGGATGAAACTTGGTGGGAAAAACAAGCACAGGTCCTAGACACGTCATTGACATAACCGGACCGGATCAGGGCACTGTGGGGGAGTTGGGATGGGGGTCCGGATTTCTAGCGATCCCGCGAGTTCGGCATACTTCCTGGTGTCCTAGGGCGATGAAACTTGGCAGGTATGTCAAGGATCCGAACAGATTGACTTGAGAACAGCCGTTTCCCCGACCCGACCATCGTGGGGGGAGTGGGTGGATGGGGAGTCCGGAATCTAGTGGCGTGCATAACTTTTGAACGGGTGATCGGATCTTGATGAAAATTGATATTTAGGATGACCTTGTGTCTCAGACACCTCACTTTAAATCCGGGCCGGATCCGATGACACTGGGGGGAGTTGGAGGAGGTAACCGGAAATTTTGAGAAACGCTTAAAGTGGAGGGATCGGGATGAAACTTGGTGGGAAAAACAAGCACAGGTCCTCGACACGGCATTGACATAACCGGACCGGATCAGGGCACTGTGGGGGAGTTGGGGTGGGGGTCCGGATTTCTAGCGATCCCGCGAGTTCGGCATACTTCCTGATGTCCTAGGGCGATGAAACTTGGCAGGTATGTCAGGGATCCGAACAGATTGACTTGAGAACAGCCGTTTCCCCGACCCGACCATCGTGGGGGGAGTGGGTGGATGGGGAGTCCGGAATCTAGTGGCGTGCATAACTTTTGAACGGGTGATCGGATTTGAATGAAACTTGTCTGGTGAGCTATCGCCTCGGACGTTCAGTGTCACGTCCGAGTCGGGTCCGATACCTGTGGGGATGGGGGGGGGGGGGTGGAAAACTCAAGAAACTCTAAAAGTAGAGGGATTGGGACCAAACTTAATGGATGGAACAAGCATTAGGCCTAGATGAAATTGACGGAGCCAGATGGTTTCGGGGCTCTGTGGGGGGAGTTGGAGGGGGTTTCATGGAATTCCGGTAGTCGTGAGTTAGAATAGTTCCAGATGTAAAACGACAACGAAACTTTGCAGGCATATTAGCGACCCGAATTATCTTGACTTAAAAACCTGACACAACGTATCCCCGGAAACTTCCGTTCCTAGATCCGAGCATTTTTGGGGGAGCAAGAGAAGAGAAATATGGACTTCTATAAATTGCGAACGAGTGGTCTGATTCGAGTGAAACTTCATGGGTGATACGAATCGATGGCCTCGACATGTAAAACATGCGTTCGAACCATATGCGACCACGATTAGGGGAATTGGGGGTGGGGGGACTTTTGACATGCACAAAAACCAAACGGATGGACCGAATGAGATGCAATTCGACAGTGCCGAGTTTATGCGGCCTAGATTTGCTATTTGGCGTCTGGGCCGGATTCGGCCAAGGTAGGGGGGGGGGGTACTGGAAACTTGCAGATAGGCTATGCTCCAATTTCAGTCAAACTTGATGAGGGAATTAAGAGATTGGGCCCGAACCGGCTCCGACAACGTTGGTGGGAAGGGTACCGGAACTTTCCAAAAATGCTCAGATTCGAGTGAAACTTGGTAGATGGTATAAACGAAGATGCTTTAGGTGGTCGATTTTTTTTTTATTCCGAACCAGATTCGGCCACGGTAGGTGGAAATAGAGTGAGTACCGGAAATCGTGTAGCACGTCTAGGGATCAAACAAATGGATTTATTGTGGTGAAAGTTTGAACAGTCATGTGCATTTGCAATCGAGACGATGCCGGAACTGCTCAGAAATGAGTGAAACTAAATATCCTATTTCTATTTCCGAACCGCCTTTTTGGATGGCGGGTGTATTTTGTGACGTTTTCATCTACTTTCTTGCACAGCCTACTCGTACAAGTGCCATATGAGCTCGTAGCTCTTGTTTTGAAGTCTGTGACTGCACTTATACCTGCACACTGTTTCAAACCAAGACTTGGTGCTGAAATTTCATCAGCTTGCGGGTGGGCGAAACGACGGGCGAAAGAACTGTCTTTTAGGAGTGGGCGAACTGGCGGACTAAAGGGGGGGAGAACCTAACAAATTGTTAGGTTTGTGTCCCTTAGTTTGCCAAGAGCGGTGCAAAATCATTCCAATTTCTTAACAAGACGATGAACACGAAATATCGAGTCGCGAATACAACATATTTACAAACGACCCCGGGGCCAGCGATCGGCATGTGGCCAGATCGCTTGCCGATCCGCAACAAACCGGAATGAATTACACTGACTAGTCAGTCGACAATAATGAGTCACGACGGCGAGCGCGAGGGGTTAGTGCCTTCTGCAAATCGCAAGAAAGACAAAAGGTGTGCTAGGCACAACACTCCATCACGCTTAAGAGAGTGGCTACACTCAAAAAGTCGAAGGCCAGAACCAGTTTCGGGACACAATAAATCTAACATGGTTTGGGCCGAAAAGTTAAAAAAATGTCCATTGACATAAAGGTATACTGCCACCATCCCGGAAAGGAGAATTTCAAACTGCTCTTCTGTCCATCATGAAATTTCACGCTGCATACTGCATGTGTAGCACTGTGGGCCGACTGAAGATTCTGCGCATGTATGGTGCAGACAAAACTGGTGATGCGCTCTCAGTCTGAGTTAGCGCCCCTCAAAGCTTGAACAGCTGATCCGCGACGTCGAGGCGTGAATCCGTAAAGGCCAGCATGTGCTCCGCATCGCCAGCAAAACGTCGGAGCCTCAGAGACCATAAGTGACACTCCGGACACTAACAAGTGTCACCAACAGGGGCGTCACGACTGGGGGGGGGGGGGGACGCCCCCCAGTGATTTTTCTGCAAATCGGTAGGTTTAAAAAAAAAAAAAATATTTTTTTGTTGAAAATAGTCATTTTTCTCAAGAAAAAGTCGGTAAAAATTACCAGCCAGTCGGTAAATGCCTCGTCCCCCCCCCAAAAAACATTTTGGCAAGTAACGCCTCTGGTCACCAAAGATGAGAAACTCGTCTCACCACCTCTCGAACGTCAAAAAAAACATCATCACATCCTTTTCCTTGTCCCAGCAGATACTGCATTTAGTGATTTTTGTCCTTAAATTTTAGTGTTGATGTGTGATAGTTGTTCGTTTGTTTTTTCTTTACAATAGTTTAGGCTAGAATTGTATTAATAATTTTTAAAATCCTACCAGAATTAGTGAAGCGTCGTTTTTTATGCCACTGGCATGTCTGATGCTTTTAAGAAACACCAGGTTTATTTATTTTTGCCATTAAAATTGTACCTTACCTTACCTTACCTTAGTGAATTCACTGTCGTCGTCAACGTGACAGAAATTCACAAAAAGTCTTGAGTGTGTGGAAGGGATTGGTTTGCTGTTTTCAGGTTATTCAGCAAACGATCTATGACCTTATTCCATCGGCAAAGACCTTAGGTCACTGTGACGGTTTCAACTCCTTATCGATCATAGGTAGCACCACAGCCTAAATTCAGGTCTTACATTAGTCGATCCCATGACGTCGAGGCGAAACAGCTATAGGCACAGCATGTGTTCCGTGTCGGCAGCAAAACATCGGAAACTCAGAGGCTTAGTGGGAGTGACCAACTCCTCGCCGCCACTCGAGCGTCTACAAAGTCCCCACCTTACGCATACGTCCCGTTCACAATTCCTCCAGGGACTTCACTTCCGTCAATAAGCGATCTTCGACTCACGCAAATCGCGCAACGCCAACAGCAATCCACTTCACATTTTGCACTATCCTCGGAGAATTTGGGTTTTCATCCCAGAGCTGAGCACCAATTGACGGGTAGGACGGACTCCCGGATTTTGTTGGGTCAACTTAATGGTGAACGAACTGTCGGAAAAAGTGTGTGAAGTGACGGTTTTTTGTGCGAAATAACGGGTGGGGCCAACTAATGGTTCTCGTATGACCTAGCAGCGCGATTCCAAATCACATAGCCTTGCGCTGTCAAGCAGGCATATCTGTTTAGCAGAAAAATCAGTGAGCAAAAAGTTATTTAGCCGATTTGTGAATGTGAAGTGCAAAACAGCATCTAAAACTATTAGGCTACCAGTGTCTAATACTTTCACAATTTGTTTTGCGGTTTTATATCGTTTTTGAGCACGAATCTGCCGTATTTCAAGAAGAAAAGGAATATGTTCACTGATGTCAGTGGATACTATCCAACCCACTGAATAGTTAATAAGCAGGCGGGAATGAGAGACATGTAAAGAGAGGATGCGCGAAAGTGTTAATTCGGTTTCTGTTTCTAATATGAATAATGTTGGTTTGTGTTAGGATTTTGCAGAAAAAAAGGACGACTGCTAATAGTCATTCCTATCTGCTGGTAGTACTTTCTCCACTATTTTTCAGCATATTAAACGAATCCTTAAACGTGGAACAGTAAGTCACAGTCTTAGGCATAACTGGGGCATGATCGATAACCTGAATGTCAAGTTTTGTATATTTATGGGTTCGAAGACCGGTTTTTTTCCTCGTTTTTGGGAGTGTCAGATTTTTATCGATTTTCCTCGTTTACCGGTGGGATTTCAGGAGGGATAGTTTACACGGGCAAACTATATATTTCAAACGACGGGCGTCTACGCCGCATTAAATTTGCGAAGTCAAGACCTCTAACTACGAAACTAGGGCTAACTTCCTCGTCGGCATGTTTATTTCTTTCTATACGTATGCGTTCTATGCATTTGCAACCTCTCACGTGAACTTAAGTACTTTAAACGTAGGCCGTAAGCATAATTTTTAGCAAAGTTTTGAATGATAACCTGAATATCATTTTTGTGTATTTACTAGTTCGAAGACGGTTTGTTTTGTCGGTTTCAGGTGCGATGACAGGTCGATTAAATTCTAAGTTCTGTTTTTGAGAGTGGCAGATTTGCTCGTTTGCCGCCAGAACTTCAAGGAGTTTACCCTCGTACTCTACATGATGTGCACTTTTTGTCCTTAGATCTTGACGAGATGGCTTAGGCTAGCTTCTCGCTCGGCTGTGTTGTGCGAAGTTCATTCGAAATAAATCAATTTGACATTTATAATAATTCGGTTCAGTTCACTCTGGTTTTATAATCTGTCAGAAAACAAAAGTGGGCGCGCAAGTCCTTCGTGACAGAGTACAACAGAAGAAGCAAGAAAAGAGCTAAAAGTTCGTACGACACTTTATCAGCCCAGGTTTGCGTTGGTAAGGTCGGATGGCTCTTCCGAGACCATCATCCAGTCCCCCCCCCCCCCAAGTCCGGAGCTGTAACTGAAAATCTAGGGCCACGTGACCTTGCCAGCGATCAGGTCCATACGAATAGGATCACTCGGTCTAGAGTAATGCATGTCACAGGATGTGTGGGGTCCCTCCTTCAGCTACCCCCGTAATGGCCATATCTAGTGTCCTTTCCTCCAAACCCCAAGCCACTGCCCCAATCACTGCAATCATTGCCAATCGCAGTGCCACAGAATTTTCGGAAACTCACTACATCTACAGTTTCCGGATCCTGTCCTGACTTGAAATGGAACATCCGGGACATGTGCTCTTGTCAGTGATCAAACTTCGTCCAAAATTTGCATTTCTTTCGAAAGTTATATGTGCCAAAAGATCCTGGATCCCCCCTCCCTCCCGTGCCCCCCTGGGTTGTTGGATTTGGGAAGTGACAATTTCACAGTTAGTATTTTCAAGTCCCTAACGCCTGACTCGTCTTTCATCGCCCCTCTCCGCCCCCCCCCCCCAATAGCGCTTGTGCTTTTTGGGATCCCAAAACGTAAGTGGAGGGATACCTATGACATCGCAAAAGTTGTCCGTCTGTCAGCACGATAACTCTCGAAGGGAATGAGATATTTTGATGACACTTGGTGTGAGGACTCTTCAGGTCAAGGGAAAGGTCGAGTTCGTAGGTGGACCCGCTAGCTGCATATTTAGGGGGAGGGGGAGGGGTTTCAAAGTAAGGGGCGAACAAAATATTTTCTAAAAGCTAATGAGTTTGCCGATTACGGGGTAAGACGACATGCTGAACACGAATATGAAAACCATTTTCTCGCCGGACAAGTAGTTCACCCGGAATCCAGCTAAAACTGGAAAGTTTGTTAAAAGTAAAAGTTTTATCTGAAGTTGATTAGATATCCGACTGAGGGGTAAGGGGACCATGCTGAATCAGTCGGACAAGTGGATCGCCCGGAATCCGGCCAAAACCGGAAAGTTTGTCGAAAATAAAAGATTAATCTGAAGTTGCTGAATCAGAATATGAAAATTATTTTTATCGCCGGACAAGTAGATCGCCTTGAATCCGGCTATAACCGGAATATCTCTTAAAAGTAAAAGTTTTATATGGATTTTATTAGGTGTTCGATTTAGGTTAAGAAGACATTCTGAATTCGTGTATGACAATCATTTAATACCTGGACACATAGTTCGTCACGAATCCTGCCGAAATCGAAAAATTTTGTATCGACACGCCGAATCTGTTTTTGAACCTCAATTTTTTTTGCAAGACAAGTAGTTAGCCAGGAATCCGGCTGAAACCGGAAATTTGGCAGAAGTAAGGCAGGAAATTTCGTCAAAGTAGACATGACGCAGGGCTATAGGGGTAAGCTCACATGCTGAATCCATATTTGAACTTCGTTTTCTTAGATGATTACCACTGGACCTCTACAAGACCCGATTGCCTGTAAATATTAAATTTTTGGGATCCCATCGAAACCTTTGGTCTTGTTCTACGCTGAATAGGAATCAGTCAAAACCGCGCAGTTTTCAGAGCAACCGCTGGACCCTCTGCGTGATTTAATGGGATATGCATATTTACCTTGAACTAGCGGCTTTCATGTGCAGGCTCCCGAAAGCTTAAAGGCCCCCCCGCAGTATTTACTATTCAAATTACAGTATTTTCAAATATTTGAATACTTTAAAACTAGGTTGTGCTTTCAACAAATAACCCACGGTTCTGTATGTTTTAAACCTTATCCGAGACCAGGCCCGTATCTAGGAATTTATCTTAGGCGGATGGGGAGGGGGGGGGGGGGGGGTTGCCTGCGGGTTGGACACAAAAGTAAAAAAAAGACAAGATTTGATGGGTAGTAAATTTTTCCAAGAGTTGCGTCGGTTGGGTAAATTCCTGAAGGTTGCCATGGAGCACCGTGAACGTTTTATTGTAGGTTGATGTTGTGGTAGGGATAGGTGTTAGTTTGTTTAATAGTTATTTAGTTATTAGAAGTATGAGTTGAGTGTTGAATATTTGGATGGGTACATTGCAGTTGGAGTGCTTGTTTATTTTTATATTTTGTCCAGCCATAGGGCTTTTTTTGGGAATACATTCATTCATTCATTCATTCATAGATCATAGAGAAAAGCCTATACAAATGATTATTTTTTTATGTTTTAGGGGGGGGGGTCAACCCCCTCCCCCCCTGGATACAGCACTGTCTGAAACCCATTAACTTGCAGCGAAAACAAGGAAAAAATTTACAAAACCGTTTTTTCTGATGGAAAAACTAAAAACTTCTCGCAGACAACCGTTGACAGTATGATACACATCGAAAGACGCGGCAAGTGAGAAAATCAGCGTTAGAGGGGGGTAGAATGTACCGTACGAAATTGAGGTCTCCGGGTTTAGAAATATACGGAGTGACTGACTACGGAAGTAGGTTGCGCTGGTATTATAGGTAAGACAGGTCCTTTAAGTAATAGATATTAAGCTGAACAAAAAAACTTGATATAATGGGTGCTTTAACCAGTTTGTTATTTATATGATCAGGAAATGGGACTGACGTGGAAGCAATTTGTTACCCCAGGATTTGCTTTGTTGGCTGAACTCCACAAAACGACCTGATTTCAGCAAATATCCTGTTTTCGGATCATAAATCTTCCCTTTTAATATGGTTTGGAAAACAATAGTGCCATGTTTTCGCATGGCTCCCCTGATTCTTGAAAGTAGAGCTGACGGTAATTCCATGGCCTAGGATATCTGGAAATCCCGAATGACGGGTCACTGCCTTGTCGGCTATGCCTTGGGTCGGAAGTTGCTTTAACAAATTATCTTGGCAGAAACGAGACAGGTACACTGGGAAATTAATTGCCAAGAAACTTGGCTCGTCGCTTATCTAAATAGCCTGGGAATCGTATGTCAGACCCTATAGGAACAGGTTTGAGTTAAACATTTCAGGCTGTGGGAAATGTAGCCATGAATAGCTTATCAATTTGTTCGATCGCTGAAAATAAGCCCGCTATCAATCCTAGGTGGCTATTGTACAGTTTAGGCCGCAGATGTCAGCTTTCGCTGGGCTGGGCCATAGTAAAAGTTTATTTTCTCATGATTAGAGAGCGTGTCCCACCCCTCTAACAATAGTAACTTATAGTTACTATTTCCGTTCCAACCTCGTGAAAAATTACTACGCTGACCTTTCAGCCTTCTCGAAATTGTAACTATCTGCTTACCACGCTTGGGAGCGTAGTAAACGTGGTAACTATGGATATCTGTGACGTGATTTGCCGGATCAGACCGTGGCTGGATATTTTGCTGAAAATAGAAAAATGCCTTTTAGGCTTGACACCAAGAAGCCAGAATTCGTGACATCATGCGTGGTAACTGCGGTAAGTAAGGCGGAACACGCTCAGAAACATGGGCTTGATTTTTGACCAGCGGCATTTTGTTATTGGACGAAGAAATTTGGACGAGTTCCAAGTTCTGGGATTAGGTGTCGATTGCGAGACTTGGATTAATATAATTTCAAAATAAATCCGGCAAAATATTTCATGCGAGAGCAAATTGATTGGCACTTGTCATTAACCTACAACTAAAGCATATATACAATTGTCATAAAATAAATACTGATGATAAATGCTGAAGAGTCGTTCCGAACCCTCCGCTCGCTTTCTAGAACCATTCGGATGTGATGTAGACTACTGCTGTTGTTAGGACAAATTTCAAACCAAATGCTATGAAAACGAACACTGCAAAATTCTTTCCCGTTACGTGACAGAAACCGCGAAAATCGTCACCGCGACGATGGAAGGACTTCCAGACGGTAGTATGAAATGCTGGGATTAGCTGGAATCTTGAACTGAGTTGTTGGTGCGTAAACAATTCTGTGCCGTAGAGCTATGACTGCGGTCGCAGTGATACTATTTCTACAGCAAGAACGAAAATCCTGCATTTCGAGAGTTCCCATGTTTCATTTGGCGCGGTTTCGACAAACTTTGCAGGCTCCCTAGAGGTTAAGTTATATATAATAAGCTGAACGAAAAAACATGATGTAATGGGTGTTTTTACCATTATGTTATTTATTATTTATATGATGATGATCAGTAAACGGGACTGATGCGGAAGCAATTTGTTGCAGTTCCTTGCCATTTATTTTCGCGTAGCGTTGTCGCAACTTTCGCAGTGTTTGCCGTCGCGTTTTTGTTTTGTATTGGCTGGACACCAAATGAAGCCCTTCTCGCTAGTTTATCAACACCTTCCAGGGGCTCCTGTTACATTTTCGTACACACTCTACGCTTACGGAACAGGTGGATATGACAGCAACGCTTGACGTCATTTCCCGTACTACCCACACTCGGATATGCAAAGAGATTCCAGGATGTAAACAAGATTGGAGTTGGAGAAACGCAATAGTTTGTTTTCTTTCTTGGCGTCTCCATGATGTCGCGGTCCCGACCGTTCACCCTTCGTGAAGTAATCTGTTCCGTATGTCTGGGGTGACCCTAGAGGTCCGGGATGTGGAGTTCTGTGTCTGTTTGAGATCTGCGTCATTTGATTTGGAATGGAGAGTAGAGATAGACAACCTCAATCCCTCTGTGTTCTGTTCAGATCTATCGCAATGTCTTTGGCTGTTGGAGGTGAGGGGGGCAGGGATCTGGCCAAGAATCTGACATAATATACTAGGAACGGTCCTTAATTTTATGTGTGAGCCGTCTTTTTCGTGATGTAGGTTGTCTCTTCCAAAAATGCGCACTGCTTGCGTTTGTATATATTTAATAAGGTCAAGGCTGTTTAAACAGGAACAACGAACGGAATACGAAGCAATAAAGTTAGCTCTGTAGCCTATTGATGTCCTTGTACTTAGGAGAGATGGCATGTTGTGCCGAATATTGCAAGAGAAATCGAACCTCGGTTCTTTGTAGACTATAGCCGCTTTCACATTGACGCACCGTTGCGATGCGCTACGTATGCGTTCATCTTGCGCTGCGTAGCCTATGTTTCAAACCTGCGCGGCACGCTTTCACGCTGGATTACAATTACAATTCATTTATTCACAAAACTCTGATAATACAAAATGCACGGAATTGTCAAATTACAATTTAGTCAATTGTCAATTTTACAATTTCACATTAAAATTGGGGATAAAATAAGGCACAAATGAGTTCAAACAGCTTACTGGGGGATGTGTATTTACGTTTTCCTGTCTCGGAAAACGGAAAGTTGGTTTGCGATATCATAGGGATACCTATGATATCGCAAAAGTTGTCCGTCCGTCCGTCTGTAAGCACGATAACTCTCGAAGGGAATGAGATATTTTGATGAAACTTGGTGTGAGGATTGTTTTGTCGTAGCCCTATATGTGGGGGTGGGGTTCAAATTAAGGGACAAACAAAATATTTTTAAACAGCTAATGTGATAGTCGATTATGAGGTAAGAAGACATGCTGAGCACGATGGTGAAAATCATTTTCTCGCCGGACAAGTAGTTCGTCCGGAATCCGGTAAAAAACAGAAAGTTTGTTAGTTCAAGTTCAAGTTCTTTTATTATTTAAATATACATATTTAACACTATTTACATAACATGCCCAGCAGGGAGACTGGCTCGAAAGCCGGGCGACAAACGGGGTAAACAAACAAACCCAGAAGAAACGGATGCCATCAAACACTCTATCTCACACCAAAAAATATATACCAAAAGTTTGTATTTTTATAATTATTTATCCGATAGCTGAACGGCCGGGAGCTACTCACAAACTAATATTCGTCAATAAGTACAGCTTTAAGTTTAGTTTTTGGGATCCCAAAACGTAAGTGGAGGGATACCTATGACATCGCAAAAGTTGTCCGTCCGTCTGTAAGCACGATGACTCTCGAAGGGAATGAGATATTTTGATGAAACTTGGTATGAGGATTTCTTGGGTCAAGGGTAAGGTCGAGTTCGTAGATGGGCTCTGTAGCCCTATATCTGGAGGTGGGTGAGGGGGTTCAGTTTAAGGGACAAACAAAATATTTTTAAACAGCTAATGTGATAGTCGATTATGGGGTAAGAAGACATGCTGAGCACGATGGTGAAAATTATTTTCTCGCTGGACGAGTAGTTCGTCCGGAATCCGGCAAAAACCGGAAAGTTGGTTAAAAGTAAAAGTTTCATTTGAAGTTGATTAAATGTTTGATTTAGGGGTAAGAAGACATGCTGAGCACGATGGTGAAAACCATTTTCTCGCTGGACGAGCAGTTCGTCCGGAATCCGGCAAAAACCGGAAAGTTGGTTAAAAGTAAAGGTGTCATTTTAAGTTGATTAAATGTTTGATTTAGGGGTAAGAAGACATGCTGAGCATGATGGTGAAAATCGTTTTGTCGCCGGACAAGCAGTTCCTCCGGAATCCGGCCAAAACTGGAAAGTTGGTTAAAAGTAACAGTTTAATTTGAAGTTGATTAAATGTGTGATTTATGGGTAAGAAGATATGCTGAACCCGATGGTGAAAACCATTTTCTCGCTGGACAACTAGTTCGCCTGTAATCCGGCCGAAACCGGAAAATATATTAAAAGTAAAAGCTTTATCTGAAGTTGATTAGATGATATATTTAGGGGTAAGAAGAGACGCTGAGTCTGTATATAATGATCAATTTTACCCGGACATATAATTAGTCCGGAATCCTGTTGTACCCGCATTTTTTTTAAGTCAAAATTTTATTAGTTAATTAGATTTCTTTATAGGGTTAAGGAGATACGCCGGCTTCGTTTCTGAATTTTTCTTTTTTTTGCTGGACTAGTAGTTCGCTCGGAATTCGGGCGAAACCAAATTTGGCAGTAGTAAAGCAGGGAGTTTCGGTCAATATCGTCAAAATAGATATGGCTTATAGAGGTATAGATAGGTAGATATAATATCTGAACTCGGTTTTCTCTGATGATTAGCCTGGCAAAGACAAGACCGAATTGTCTGGATCAAATCTTAGATTTTTGGGATCCCATCGACACCTTTGGTCTTGTTACAGATTGCCGCAGTTTCATATTGTTTTCTGAAGGATTTTAATTGTTGGATAAATGCTGCCAAAGACGCACTCCACTGTGCAGATGGATGTGGTCTAGGCAGAATGTACTTGAAATAGTATTGGACAATTTGTTGGTATGTTGGTACTTGATCTCTGGAGTAGGTACCTGATTAATTTTCTTAAGTTTTAAGTACTCCAGGAAAGTTGCGATACTTACATCGAACCCAAGTCGATTTTGTATTTGGGTAGTACTTCCCAACTGTGACTGCACATTCTTCCCTTGGTCGTACATATAATGTCGTTCTGATTTTAGGGATGCAGCGACAAGCTCATCAACACCCTCGAGAAGAACTCCTCGTACGTCATCTGGGTCGTGATAGCTCTCGGTCTCGTCGAGCTCATTGGGATGATCTGTTCTCTGCTCCTGTGTTGCGCCGTCAGACGAATCGACGACTTTAAGGCATAAAGGAGACACAGAACCAGAACAGTGGCTCGTGTATATATTTTAGACGGACAGTATCACTCTTCGCGCTGTATTTATTAGCTCTCGCCGACTCGCCGTGCGTATTGGCGTGGAAAGACGGAAACCAGCGACAGGCCAGATAGGAGCCTGCGGCAAGTTTCGGGGTTCTGTTACACGCAATCCGATGAAAATACGTGCGGTGCAAACGTTCCATGCGTTTTGATAGATTCTACAGGCGAGCTTCTGTTTGTATATCCATCACGCATAGTTTATCGAGATGGAAGAAAGACGCTGTTCTCTTTTATTTGTTCTTGACCCATCGCAATTGACCTAGATGACGCACAACCTCGACAAAAGGAAGGAAAGTTCGCACATTATACAGAATCGGACTGTCAGTGCCTCGCCAATGAGGCTAGAGCCGGACACGTAGTAATTTAACGCGTTGGGAGATTGAACATACTACGAAATTAATTACAGTACCATACGACGGAATTAATTACTAAATAGTAGTCAGTTACCATGGGCAGGAGCAGATAATTCGAGACTGATTTTCGTAGGTCTGTTCTGGCCTTTGCCTGTTATTCCGTAACACTGACATGCCAGACTAGAATCTGAGCATACGCTTGACTCAGAGTTATGACTCTGTTTGCTCTTTTCGTTGCCAACTTCTGTTGTAAATTTATGGGGCACGAAGTATATAGAACCATCGCATTCTTCGCGGCTGTACAACTCCCAACCGGAAATTCGTAGGTTTTGCGGTTTTGTGTGACTGCTGTGGCATTGCGTCGTCAGCTCAAATTGCAGGTGGCTTATGCTTCCGAATTTTCTTTTACGCACAATGATGATTATATGATCAGCTGATGAGATTTGCGTACAATAGTCAGTAAACACTGTTCATCTCTTACGTGTACCTTACGTGTTAGTCTGATTTTGGCGTTTGCCTTTTGCCAGTTCATTGGTGTGTAGGTGTGGGAGCTTTACTAAGACCAATTATTTAATATCTCTTTCGACTGATCTAGTATCAGTTACGATTTTGTACGTATCCTTGCAACTCCCTTCGTAGTATAGATAGTGGTATAGAGAACTTGCGTTGAGGCTATTATGGGCAGTCATGGTTGAATGCGCTAAATTGAAACGTCAGCTGATTTTTATTCTAGCGATATTCGGCCCTTCTTGGCAAGTGTCCTCTTCAGGCGAAAGCTAGAAAAACGAACCTGTGAAAAAGTAAATGAAGATTCTATATATCAGTATAAATATTTTGATGAGTTACTTCATAGGAACTGCGGGAGTTCAAGTTCCAGAGCCAAAATATCGGTAGTATAAATCTCAGCTGACTTACCAGTCTAGCGCAGTCAACTCTGAACTTGTCTGAAGGAATGCTTCCATCGTCTGCAATCTGTCTGCGGTAATACTAACTTGCGCGTTTGTTCACCTTGATTTGGTTCTTCGCCAAGTGGTAGCTACAGATTTATGTGTGTGTTAAGCCATCACTTGAAATAGTTCCCTGTTTATGACCTTGCTTTTCTTCTCCCAAATATTGTTCGAACTTTTTCTCTCCGAGATTTCATAGTACGGCCAGTGCAAAAACCGAGAGATATGACATTGTCGCAAAAGACGACAAATTGTTGTTGGGACCCGGTTCTTGTTCATGTTATTCACCAATGTCCAACTTATTATTTGTGCAGACCTTAAGCAGTGTTCGTTTTGTCAACATTTTTCAAATATAGTTCTGGAATTTACGTGAAGCGGTACCATCACAGTATCGCCTTTTAATTTTAACTTGAAAAAATTGGTACAAAAACGTCGAAATCACAGTATCAGTCCTGATCTGTAAACAAAACGTGGAAAACTAGTAGCATGTGCTCGCCTTCGACCGTCGGATCTTTTGGTATCTGAAATTGACAGGGAAGGTTAAGCAATACATAGTCCTAACCCAGTGGAAACTAAGGGTGTTTAGACTCCTCACAACCTTTCCTACAGAACCACGTCAGATTCAAGTAAACTGCACGCTTGCTTATCCATAATCGGGGGGGGGGGGGGGGGGGGGGGGGTCAACAGCGTAACACTCTGTTCGGTTTACTTTCGGTTACTTTCTGTACCATATGGTAGCGCAGGGGTAGCGGGAAATTTTTGCTCAAATGCCTGGTGAAAGAAACGGACTACACTTCCGATCTTTCCGAGACAGAACGTTTGACAGACTCAAGTTACACACCGCATTTGACGTTGATAAACATGACTACGGTGCTGCGCTATCAATCTTCGCAACTTTGTATTTCAACCGTTTTTTTTTTAGTCTTGTTCAGACCACTCAAATCGTCGCATAAAGACAGACTGGAAATAAGCAGTTTCTGATTACACCGAACTGTCGAGCTTTTTCTAACCCCAGGTTCCGTGATCATGTGGTCCGTGACTCCGTGATCTTCCCCGACCACCCCCCCCTCCCGGAAAAATCCAAGAAAGTCCCCATTAACACCAGTAATAGCCGTCTCGTCGGTTCTTTAGAACAATCACTCTCCATACTATATGTAGCTTGTCTGAAGAACACATGTGAATCCACAACCGAATTATATTTTGGGCTGGACAAGCAGTTCGCTCGGAATCGGGGCAAAACCGAAAATTTGGTAAAAGTAAATTTATTTCTGAAGTTGTTTAGAAGTTAAAAGAAAAAAAGTGAGAAGAAAAAAACCTTGAACCTTGAACCTTTTCTCAGCTGATAAGTCGTTTGGCCCGAATATACACCACTGCCGTATAATTTTTTTTTTTTAATTTCAATTGGTTCATTAGGAGGAAATAACAGGCTTACGAGCTCTGGAGAAGGCCGGAAATCCAGAAAAGACGGATTGTTTGGACGAATAAGTCTGTAATATTCCCTTGAGATCTCAACGAAACCTTTGGCGTTGCTGTAAGTAAGTAACGAACTGATTTAAAAAAAACAATATCACGGCAATGCCAAATTTGGGTGTTACGTCAAGTATAATGCACATTTTATAATGTATACAATTAATCATCAATTCGTCATCACAGACTCACTATAGTATCCAAATAAAAAAAAACAAAAAAACACGGACGTTGGAATAATATCAAAGACAGCTACCGCCATCATTATAAATTTTTGTGAAACTCAGAACGAAGCTTTTCTGGTACCGCGTATGTGTTGCAGGTACGGGGGACAGCTTTCGAACCTTTGAACTGATACTTACTGTCTGGCATATACACTTTGACACAACGTGTAATTTGGTGATGATTCTGTAGAAAGATTAGTCGAAGTGTTAACCGAACGATGATTTTAACGAGTCCAAGCATTAAACGGTATTGACTAAACTTTAGCCGATTATCTACGGCCCGTGACGTATTCATTACGTCAGGAAAGAAAAATAGGAAAACTCAGTTATATTAATGTTGCAGAATATATATTCGTAGGCTATCTATATATATATAGCCGAGCGGCCAGCGAGGCGCCGGACGCGTTTACACTTATAAACCGTTCTAGGGACAATCAGTTCCGCTAGTAAATGGAAAATATATACTTTTTGTGCGACGTCCCGACCCGTAGCTAATCGGCTAAAGTTTAGTCAACACCTATTAAACGGCACTGACTGTTGCGGCTCAAGGGCTTGGAGGAGTTGCCGGTATTTCCCACTGCTAAGGTCAAACAATGTTTACAACGGATGTACGTCAGCTATGATCCTTCGTCAGCGATATTTCGGCCCTTCTTGGCAAGGGTCCTCGTCAGGCTGTCAATCTTGACGAAGAATCGTATCTGACGTATATCCGTTGTAACATTGTTTGAATATATGTTTCAAAGTCAGCTTGGGCTCAAAGAATATTTAGCTAAGGTCTTTATCAGGGGTGGGTTCAGCTGCATTTTTTATTTCAGCCCCTCAAAGCTTCTTCGACTCTTTAGACACACACCCTTGGACAAGGCAAACAGAAACTTTGAGACACTAATGCAGGGGGAAACCAAGACAAATTCGAAACCAACGGCTGACGACGGAGGCAATGACTCTTATTTCAATCCACCGAACAATTATCAGGGTAGCCACACCAAACACATTTACAGTGACTTTTGGTCAAAACAGTTGGGAGTGAAATTTTGTTTCCATGAAAATACGTGAAACTTTTGGTCGGAATCGCCTCTTCCAAAGGGACACATCTTAATTTTATTTTCTTAAGAAAACTTGAAACAGTCACTTCGTGCTGGAATCCCAGCTGCGAAACGACACATTTGAACGTTATTTAAAATATAGTGATTTGCATGTCCTTACGTCCTACATAGGACAAGAGTGACAATAACAAAATAGAGTGAAAACTCACAATATCGTATGACAAGTGACAACCCTGACAATGATCCCCCCGACTGCCAACTTCTAGCCTAAGAGCGCACAATATGTCTTAAGATGAAGAAAAGGACTATCAAATACCTGCCAAGTCCATTCGGAAAGTGTCGTTCCCTCGAGGATGAGCGAACTCCCCGGAAACAGAGGAAATCGCATAAAATCTTTCCGGCCATGTCGCTTCTGGAGCTCGATGATTCTCATCGGTCCTAGGAAAAGGTCAAAGGATGAAACGAAGGGACAGACGAATCATCCCGAACAAAGCCGCTTTCACATTGACGCGTCGTTGCGATGCGTTGCGTATGCGTTTATTTTGCGCTGCGTACATGTTGCATAGCGTGTCTTTCACACTTGCGCGACAAGCTTTCACGCTGGATGTGTATTTACGTTTTCCTTTCTCGGTTTCTTATGCTGAATTCTCGTTTCTTTCATCATTACTAAGTTTTTGGTTCATCGTTGGTATGTTTTCTCCAGTTTGTTTCACTGATAGATCTTACCCGTATGCCTCGACGCAACGCAAGAATACAACTTGATTCTATTCGTGCCTTGCGTTTTTGTGTCTGCGTAAGCTCTGCGTTGCATCACCGGAAGCGCGACGCAGAGGTTGCTTAGCTCAGTGTGGAAGCCTCAACGCGTCAGTGTGAAAGCGGCTTAAACCTAAGCAATCTGCGTGAAGGTCTATATATACAAATATGTGGAGAGTTCAGGTTCAGGTTCTTTTTAATTACAAACTAAATACAAAATGTCCAGAGCCCGGCTGAGAAGACAAATTCGTAATGCACGGGATGAAAATTCGTAATGCACGGGATTGAAATTGGGTTTACGTCCCTTGCGTGGTCAAAACGTTTGCAAAAACATTTAACAAGACGATGAAAAAATGCCCCGGGCAAGCAGTTGACATGTGGCTAGATCGCTTGCCGGTCGCAAGTAAAACAAACCGGAATGAATTACACTGATCGTGTTACCCCCTACTTGCCGTAGTTACTACGTACGACGTCGCTGATTTTGGCTTGCTGGCATCAAGGCCGGAACGAATTTTATTTACTATTTCTTAAGAAGTTGGAACGGTCAGCGTAGTAGCTTTTCACGAGGTTGGAATGGATAGTAACTAATAGTTACGGTAGAAGGGTGGAACCCGCTCAATCCCTTGTCTATCGGATCTTGCAAATCGCATCGCCCTCTGCAAATCACAAAGAGCAGTCAAACAAGACCAAAGGTTTCGATGGGATCCCAAAAGTTCAATATCTGATCCAGACAACTGGGTCTTGTCTTAGCCAGATCCAGTCATCGCCAGACTCCTTGAACATTTTTACAATTAAAATTCAGAAACAGATTCAGGCCAAATAGCTCATCATCTGAGAAAAACTTCCTGCCACTACCGCCAATTTCCCGATTTCGGCCAAACTTGCCGAATTTGAATTTGAACATCTAATCAACTTCAAATAAAATTTAACTTATAACAAATTTTCCGACTCCAGCCGGATTCCGGTCGAACTATATGTCCGTGTAAAATATGATTATCACACACGGATTCAGCATCTCTTCTTACCCCTAAATCGGTTATCTTATCAACTAAAAATGAAACTTTGACTTCCAACAGATTTCCGGTTTTGGCCGGATTCCGGACAAACTACATGTCCGGGTAGAAAATTGTTTTCACATAAGTGTTCAGCATGTCTTCTTGCCCTAAATCGAACATCTATTCAACTTCAACTTTTAATTTTAACAAACTTTCCGGTTTGGGCCGGATTCCGGGCGAACTACTTGTCCGTCAAGAAAATGGTTTTCACCACCGTGTTCAGCGTGTCTTTCTTCCTCGAAGTCGAACATCTAATCAACTTAAAATAAAACTTTTACTTTTAACAAACTTTCCGGTCTTGGCCGGATTCCGGGCGAACTACATGTTCGAGGACAAAATGGTTTTCACCATGGTGTTCAGCATGTCTTCTTACCCCATAATCGACTATCACATTAGCTGTTATAAAAAATATTTTGTTTGCCCCTTAATTTGAAACCCCTCCCCCACCCCTAAATGTAGGGCTACAAAGCCCATCTACGAACTTGACGGGTCCGACGACCTAACGAATCCTCACACCAAGTTTCATCAAAATATCTCATTCCCTTCGAGAGTTATCGTGCTTACAGACGGACGGACGGATAGACGGACAACTTTTCGATGTCATAGGTATCCCTCCACTTACGTTTTGGGATCCCAAAAACATCTTCAATTCCTGTTCTAATCCGCACTTATCTTGGTATTTTTGTACTTTACACCTAGGCGAAACTTTCTTCATCCACGAGCCCTGTTTACAGAATCAACCAGACCTGAATTCCATTTTAGCCAAGGTAGGAGATTCAGTTAATACATGCCGAACCAAGTTCAGAAATTTCAGCCAGATATTGCTATAGGATAGGTTTATATATTGTTTTACGTCTTTTTCCGTTTTTTTTTTTTTTCCTTCTTCAAGTTTATACTCCACTATTAATCTTTTTGATGTAAGTGGGTAATAAATACATATTATAATTATTATTAAAATTATACCTACATGCGACTGAGCTGTCAAGATATGCTAAAAGTTCAAATGGTCACAAATATGTACCGCTGAAACTCAACCCACACAGTGCATTGGACTCCCAACCGCCTACTTTCATATCTTTGCGTTCGCAATTCGTCCCACGCTCGCTTCCATACAACCTACTGGCAGTGTCGTCGTATGACGTGACAGATACAAAATAAGCCACCTATTATTTTTATTCAAACAATGTTTAAACGGATACGTCACGTTCAACTTCGGGGAAGGAAACAAACCTGTATTAAATAACTGAAGCTTCTACCGACTATAAATATCTTATTAAAGTAAATAATCTTCAAATACCACTGTAATGAAAAAACTAGTCCTGAGATTTAATGTTTGACACGGACGCTGTTTTTGCTGCACGATTGGGGCTATGACAGGAAAGGTTTTTTTCTGCATTTTGGTCAACTTCGTTTTTTTGGGATCCCAAAATGTAAGTGGAGGGATACCTATGACATCGCAAAAATGTCCGTCTGTCAGCACGATAACTCTCGAAGGCAATGAGATATTTTGATGAAACTTGGTGCGAGGATTCATTGGGCCAAGGGTAAGGTCAAGTTCGTAGATGGGCTAGCTCCATATTTAGGGGTGGGGGAGGGGGTTCAAATTAAGGGACAAACAAAATATTTTTAAACAGCTAATGTGATAGTCGATTATGTGGTAAGAAGGCATGCTGGACACGATAGTGAAAACCATTTTCACGCCGGACATGTAGTTCGTCCGGAATCCGGCAAAAAACGGAAAATTGGTTAAAAGTAAAAGTTTAATTTGAAGTTGATTAAATGTTTGTTTTATGGGTAAAAAGACATGACGAACACGATGGTGAAAATCATTTTCTCGCAGGACAACTAGTTCGCTCGAAATCCGCCAAAACCAGAAAAATTTGTTAAAAGCAAAAGTTCGATTAGATGACAGATTAAGGGGTAAGAAGAGAGGCTGAGTCGGTATATGACAATGGTTTTTCACCCGGACATATAATTATTCCGGAATCCGGTTGTAACCGGATTTTTTTTAAGTCAAACTTTTATTCAAAGTTGATTAGATGTTCTTTATCGGGATAAGGAGATTCGCTGGTTTTGTTTCTGATTTTTTTTTTTTGCTGGGCTAGTAGTTCGGTCGGAAATCGGCAGGAAGTCTCGGTCAGTAGCGTCAAAATAGATATGGCTTATAGAGGTATATCTGAACTTGGTTTTTGGGATCCCAAAACGTAAGTGGAGGGATACCTATGACATCGCAAAAGTTGTCCGTCCGTCCGTCTGTAAGCACGACAACTCTCGAAGGGAATGAGATATTTTGATGAAACTTGGTGTGAGGATTCGTTGGGTCGTCGGACCAGTCAAGTTCGTAGACGGGCTTTGTACCCCTACATTTAGGGGTGGGGGAGGGGGTTCAAATTAAGGGGCAAACAAAATATTTTGAAACAGCTAATGTGATAGTCGATTATGGGGTAAGAAGACATGCTGAGCACGACGGTGAAAACTGTTTTGTCATCGGACAAGTAGTTCGCCCGGAATCTGGCCAAAACATGAAAGTTTATTAAAAGTAAAAGTTTTATTTGAAGTTGATTAGATGTTCGATGTAGGGGTAGGAAGACATGCTAAAGACGATGGTTAAAACCATTTTCTCGACGGACAAGTAGTTCGCCCAGAATCCGGCCGAAACCGAAAAGTTTGTTAAAATTAGAAGTTTTATTTCGAGTTGATTTGATGTTCGATTTAGGGCAAGAAGACATGTTGAACACGTATGTGAAAAAATTTTCTACCCGGACATGTAGTTCGCCCGGAATCCGGCGAAAACCGAAAATCATTTTCTCGCTGGACAACTAGTTCGCCCGGAATCCGGCCAAAACCGGAAAATTTGTTAAAAGCAAAAGTTCGATTAGATGACAGATTAAGGGGTAAGAAGAGAAGCTGAGTCGGTTTATGACAACGGTTTTTTACACGGACATATAATTATTCCGGAATCCGGTTGTAACCGGATTTGTTTTAAGTCAAACTTTTATTCAAAGTTGGTTAGATGTTCTTTATAGGGATAAGGAGATACGCTGGTTTTGTTTCTGTATTTTTTTTTTTGCTGGACTAGTAGTCCGCTCGGAAATCGGCAGGAAGTTTCGGTCAGTATTGTCAAAATAGACATGGCTTATAGAGGTATATCTGAACTTGGTTTTCTCTGATGATTAGCCTGTCCAAGACTGGATCTGGCGAAGACAAGACTCGATTGTCTGAATCAAATATTAGATTTTTGGGATCCCATCGACACCTTTGGTCTTGTTCTTTATCTCAACGGCTTCTCGAATGGTTTGAAGGAGGCCGGTGCACGTTGCAAGAATTTGGGCTTTTTCAAAATATACTGAATGGGATGGGTTGCTATTTTTTTTTAACGAGAAACCTTTTGTATTAATAAATCTTTTGTATTAATGTGATCTCTCAGTCATCTAAAACAGAAATTCCCTACAAAAAAGCATTTAGTAAACCTTGAATATTATTTTTTAGCCAGGTGTATCGCGCGTGATTCGTTGTGTCATAAAAAAGCAAGTCACTCCTGAAATCCTGAAGAAAAATTCAGCAAAGTTCCAAGACACCAGCCACTTGTAAACACTTTCACGCCGAAGAACGGGGTACAACATGGCCATTTATCAATTCAATTCATTTCAGAAAGATACAAGGGTAAACGTCGATTGTGTGGTTGTCATCAACACAGAAGGTATGTAAACATGTCAGCACTGATTGAGAAGGTTGGCATCTTGTCAAACAAAACAGGTCAACACTAGTTTAAAAACACTGGTATTTTGTAAATCTGTTGTCGCGACAAAAGTTATGCATGCATTTTTTTTTTGTCGTCCTGACACCAACAAGTGCGCAAGCGCTCAGACGTGGAGTGTAAAAGTAAGATGATTATCACATTTATATACAAAAAGCTTTAGATCCAAGACATTTCTCTTCCCCAATAACCAAAGAAGTACTGAAATAATCTTGTCACCCCCCTTTAAAAGCATTAAATGTAAACAAACAGCCAGTAGAAATCCAAAGAAATGTTGAAGATCTTGCACGAATATTATTTGTTCGAACACTGAATGGTCTGCCTTGCCAGTCCCACCCTTAAACCTCTTGTTCATTAGCAAGGTAATATAACAAGTGCAATAAACCAATTCGTAGCTGACTAATGCCCCCTTTGTCGCAATTCATTAAGAGTCATATGACAAAACAGTCCAGTTTCCATCTGTTCATTAAAGATTAAAGCACGTCGCGTCGTCTTATTTGTTGATGTTACACCAAATCCTCATCCACAGATATATCTCCCCAAATATACAAGAGTCATAGACGAACTTAACTCATGGGGAATCTTGGCCCAGCTGCCCATGAACGGGAGGGGGGGGGGGGGGTCGGGACCCATCAAAATGCGTATTTACACCTTTTTCCCTCAAGTCTACCAGCTTAGAGTTTGATTCCAGTCACGGGTCAAAAACTTTTTTCATGGGCAATTTTGGGCCCACTTACCCATGAACGGGGAGGGTGGGGGTGTTTCAACTCTCACCGGTCCCTATGATCCTAAAGCACAAAGGAATTTCATCGCCTTATCTCCACTTATTGTCAAATTAAAAACATTAAAAAATTAGCAATATGTACCCAATTGCTCCTGAACCAAGTGAGGGTGGGATTTGGGACCCGCAGCAAGTAAAAAGAGACCCCAATGCTCACAATCCTACCAAGTTTGAACTTGATACCTGTTGATTCCTGGCAAGGGTAACGAGCTTTACTCCTGGGCAATTTGGGCCCAGTTGCCCATGAACGGGGTGGGTGGGGGAGGTGCAACTTTAAAAGCAGTTTCCCAGCCCTAGAAGCTACACGTCCAAGAAATTTCATCGTCCTATGTCCATTTCTGGTCAAGTTATGAACATCCACTCACTGGGCAATCTGGGCCCATTTGCCCCTGAACCGATTGGGTCTGGGGGGTGGGACCCTCAAAAGGCACAACTAGAACCCACTACCCACAAGTGTACCAAGTTTGAACTTGATATTTGCACTCAATCACGAGTTATGAGCTCCACAAAATATGGTGAAAACCGAAAGCTGCTACAGCGCTCGCAATAGTGGATTGTTCTAAGGAATACTCCACTAAAAATTCACAACATTTCATGCATAACGTTTTTCACGATGACAGACTACATTCCAAGTTTTGTCTGTTGAAACCGCGCATCCGTATGTTATCTGTTATGAAACTTCCGACAGTCTAGTAAGGGCGAATCCCTCCCCCCCGAACCCCCCCCCCCCCTATGAAAATATATAGGAAATACAGAAAATCTTTTTGTAAACTGCAGTTTGGACCGCAAGCACTTAAAGCCTAAAGGACCTGTCTTACCTATAATACTAATACAACCTCTTCCATAATCACTCCATATGTTTCTAAAGTCAGCGACCCCGATTTCGTACTGTACATTCTAACGCCTCTAACAAAACCACGCTGATTTTCTCACTTGCCGTGTTTTGCTACCTAAGATGCGTATCACGCTGTCGACGATTGTCTGCGAGAAGTTTTCCCACCAGGAAAAACGGTTATGTAAATTGTCTCCCTGTTTTCGCTACAAGTCAACGGGTCTCGGAAAAGGCTTACAACAGCCAAAACCGTGGGTTATTCGGTGAAAGCACAGCCTAGCTTCAAAGTATTCAAATATTTTTAAATGAAGTGAGTTGAATAGTACATAGTGCGAGGGGTCTTTCAAAGTTGAATGGGCACATCAAACTACCCCAATCCCACTCTATAACAACCTAGTTACCCCCTAGATGAGCAGCTTTTTGAACAGTTTCCTCTCTGTGATATTTCAAAGCGTAATTTTTGGGACCAATACATGCTCAATTTACTAGCTTGGACAAAGATAAGAGTGATGTTTCTTATAACACTTAGTAGGTCTTTATTTTAAACATAAATCAGCTTGTATAATTCAGATTTGAATAGGTTATTTGTTTTTGAATGATCTTTGTGGCTATATTATTTTTTATAAGCTTACTGCATATTCTGGTACATTTTATAAAGCAAGCTAATCAAGCTTCACAACACTATTCCACAAAGAAACACTTTTAATAGGCACTTTCAGCCCATGGAACTTCTCATGAAACAATAGAACAATCAGGTAAACTGCATCTGGGGCTTGACTTTGGTGACATCTCAAATATATCCTTTTCTATCAAGCATTGCTTGGAGTTTTTGAATTTCCTGCCACGATATCCCAGCTCCTAATATCTGGATCGCCGAAATGCCAGAGAGGTGAAGACAAGGGATAACAAGAAAACGGCCGATTTTCGTAGCGCCTTCTAAAGGAAGTCGGAAATGTTTGTTTGTGAAGCATTTAATACAAAGTAAAGCATAAGAAGTGTCCATTGTGCTTTAAGGATTTTGCCTAGTCAAAGGAGACGCGTGACGGCGGCTCGCTGGCCGCTTGCCTTTAACACTGTGTGTGTGTGGGGGGGGGGGGGGGGGGGATTGGGCGTGACCGAGATTTTCAAAGCGCTTCAACAGGGTTTCTAATTAAAAGTAATAAGAAGATATGTTTAGGGACTTTGAAATCACAAGAAGGGCTCTGAATTACACCCTATTAAGCGAATCAGACTGTTCACGGGTTATTCCGAATTGCCAAACAGGACAAGCAGTAGTACGTGGCCGTAAGAGAGAAAGATAAACTCCTGGTGGGGTACACTGTCAAAAATTTTCTCCGAGTAAGGATTAAAGTTCAACTGCAGTATTTGCTACTGGGATTAAGCTTATCTGTATTGGGATAAGATTAATCCGAAACAGAGATAATCTTATCTCAGTAGAGACAAGATTAATCCCAGTAGGAAATAGTGCAAGATTTTTTTTTTTACAGTGGAAAGCTACGCCACGCATCTGACAACACTGAAAACCGGTGACGTCCAAACATTCTCTATACCTTTCAGCGCGAAAAAAAAAAGAACTTAGCATTATTGGCAGGTAAAAAAGAGTAATTTGCGAGAAGCTTGCCATGCTTATCTGTGTGACATGGGAAAGCAATCCTAGGAAAACAAGGGCTTGGCTCTTTTAAAACCAGATATCTCACTCGAGGACTGAACCAAAAGTTGCTGATATACAACAGGAAGTTCCGCACTCAGCCGAATGAAGATGAACGATTGGGAGGGGCCACGGCGTCTGTCTCTGAGCCAAGAGCAAGCTGAACTGGGATGCCGAATCGATTTTGTATGGAGGAGAAAGTTCAGATCCCAACGGAAAAATGAGAAGAAGGGAAGTCGTGGGTTCACTTTTTCACTTGATCAAAGAATCGACGAGGACAATAAAGGAATCCAAGAGGGGCGTAGATAGCGTCGTCTTTTGGGGGGAAGAGGGTTGAGGCAGCTGATTCGAGCCGAAAATAAGACAAATCTTGAGGACTGTAAAGGCCCACGAGTTATCACGGCACGTTGAAATGTTGAATTACTTGACCTGATCTTTAAGAGAGCATATTTCTTCTCAGTTACCCCCTTAGGCTAAAAAATAGCTATTTGATGAATAAAGTCCGTCTAATCCCTCCGACTTCTGATATTTAACTGTCTATTGTTGATATTTCTTTATTTTGTGTTATTTTTTCCATTTTTTTGTTTGCTCTTTGTACGAATTTCACTGGTGGTGCGATAAATGTTACCCGCGTCACGTAACCTACAATAACTGTTACAGAAAACTTCAGCGACACCCGCACCGGTGTAGCGCCTCGGGGATGTGCGCAAATAATCGTATGCCTTCGTTTTACGAACGAAAACGTAAAGCAGTTTTGTCGCTAGAAAGCCGCCTTTTGAAGTCAGATAACAACCTGGTCCAAATTCTTACCGCTCCAATTTTTCAACTTTCACTGCCTTTGTGGAAAAAATGTAGCGATGAACTTGTGGTTCGTTGATTTTTTATACATATGTGTTCCGTGTGTGATATTTAGGCTAGTGATAATGTGTGTTTTTCCATGTCTACGGCTGAATTAAATAAGTAAATACATAAAACAAAGTTACTCCATCTTTAGGGCGCCTCGCCCTTCTTTTGTTGAGATGGGTTATACAAAAAAATGAAATTAAATTACCCACGACGCACTACGTAATGGACATCAGGTGGGTTACGAACAAATAAAAGGAGAACATCCGTTCTTTCTCGATCCCACATGTAAACGGGTTAAGCTATGTTCACACATATTCCGATGAGGTTTCACACGCGAAAAATGCATGCAAAACTCACGTATATGGGGAAACCCGCGTGCGATGCGTCAAAATTTTGGAACGAAGGAGAAAATTCGCATCCGACTGGAAAGCCAGAGTGTATGTGCACGTACCTTTACTCAAATGAAAAGCTCCACGATGAAAAATTTATCTCAAAATAGTACTATGAAGTAGCACGAAAAAGTAGCATGTAGTACTAACGATACTACTACATGCTTCTACTTCAAGTCTACCGTGTTACTGCATACTACTATAAGCTACTATTAGCAAGACCGGATTCTACTAAGGCAAGACAGGATGCTACTGGATACTACTCCATAAGACTGAACCAGTCTGAGAAACATTGAATGATAGTATTCTTGGCAATTACATAGTATTACAAGCAACGTTTTCGTACTACTTCCATACTACTACGCAGGCTACAAATTTTTCATCGGGTCAGTTCCGAGTCGTACGGGACAGATAGGCGGAACGTATAAGCTTCTCCACAAAAGAACAAAAATCCTGATTGCTCACCTAGGAGAACTATGGCAACCGAGGGGCCTTTTCCGGCGGATTCAAGTGGGACGTCAGACCAGGGTAGCCAATCGTATCCAGACCGGAAAAGCTGGGTCATGCAGCTATTCCACTGACGAGAAGTGTCACCAATCAACCTGAAATACAATAGCTACGGTAAGACCCGGTACATCTTTTCACGCAGTGCCAGGCCCGCCAGTTAGAGGCCGGATCTGGGTAGGCTTGGTGACGAAAGAGCGATTGTTCATTTCGGTATGTAAACCACTCGACCGCCGATTTTTTTTTCTTCCAAACCCTAGAACCATAAATGGGCCCGAAGCGGGGCGCCTTTCTTAAGGAAGGAACAAGACCAAAGGTTTCGATGGGATCCCACAAATCTAATATTTGATCCAGACAATTGCGAACATACTACCATATTTGTCCAGAAACAAGAGCTACGAGCTCATATGGCACTTGTTACGAGTAGGCACGGCTCGGTTATGTCAATGATATATCTAGTGTCTGCTAGGTGTCTTCCCACCAAGTTTCATCTCGATCCGTCCACTCATAGCGTTTTCCAATATTTCCGGTTCTCCCCTCCAGCTCCCCCCAAAAGTCACTGGATCCGGTCCGGATTTTAAGTGGGTCGTCTGAGGCATGAGGTCTTTCCAAATATCAAGTTTCACCGAGATCCGGTCACCCGTTCAAAAGTTATAAATACATCAAGATTCCGGATTCCCCCTCCCTCCACTCCCCCGACAGTGCCCGAATCGGCTCGGACATGTCAATGATGTATCTAGTGTTTGCTAGGTGTCTTCACACCAAGTTTCATCTCGATCCCTCCACCATAGCGTTTCCCAAGATTTCCGGTTGCCCCCTCCAGCTCCCCCAAAAGTCAAAGGATCCGGTCCGGATTTTAAGTGGGTCGTCTGAGGCATGAGGCCTTTCTAAATATCAGGTTCCATCGAGATCCGATCACCCGTTCAAAAGTTATAAATACCTCAAGATTCCGGATTCCCCGTCCCTCCACTCCCCCACAGTGCCCGAATTAGCTCGGTTATGTCAATGATGTAACTAGTGTTGCTAGGTGTCTTCACACCAAGTTTCATCTCGATCCCTCCACTCATAGCATTTCCCAAGATTTCCGGTTGCCCCCTCCAGCTCCCCCAAAAAGTCACCGGATCCGGTCCGGATTTTAAGTGGGTCGTCTGACGCATGAGGTCGTTCCAAATATCAAGTTTCATCGAGATCCGGTCACCCGTTCAAAAGTTATAAATACCTCAAGATTCCGGATTCCCCCTCCCTCCACTCCCCCGACAGTGCCTGAATCGGCTCGGTCATGTCAATGATGTATCTAGTGTTTGCTAGGTGTCTTCCCACCAAGTTTCATCTCGACCCCTCCACTCATAGCGTTTCTCAAGATTTCCGGTTGCCCCCTGCAGCTCCCCCCAAAAGTCACCGGATCCGGTCAAGATTTTAAGTGGATCGTCTGAGGTATGAGGCCTTTCCAAATATCAAGTTCCATCGAGATCCGATCACCCGTTTGAAAGTTATAAATACCTCAAGATTCCGGATTCCCCCTCCCTCCACTCCCCCCACAATACCTGAATCGGCTCGGTTATGTCAATGATGTATCTAGTGTTTGCTAGGTGTCTTCCCACCAAGTTTCATCTCGATCCCTCCACTCATAGCGTTTCCCAGGATTTCCGGTTGCCACCTCCAGCTCCCCCCAAAAGTCACCGGATCCGGTCCGGATTTTAAGTAGGTCGTCTGAGGCATGAGGTCTTTCCAAATATCAAGTTCCATCGAGATCCGATCACCCGTTCAAAAGTTATAAATACCTCAAGATTCCGGATTCCCCCTCCCTCCACTCCCCCCCCCCCCCACAGTGCCCGAATCGGCTCGGTTATGTCAATGATGTATCTAGTGTTTGCTAGGTGTCTTCCCACCAAGTTTCATCTCGATCCCTCCACTCATAGCGTTTCCCAAGATTTCCGGTTGCCCCCTCCGGCTCCCCCCAAAAGTCACCGGATCCGGTCCGGATTTTAAGTGGGTCGTCTGAGGCATGAGGTCGTTCCAAATATCAAGTTTCATCGAGAGATCCGATCACCCGTTCAAAAGTTAAAAATACCTCAAGATTCCGGATTCCCCCTCCCTCCACTCCCCCCACGGTGCTCGGATCGGGGAAGTGACTATTTTCCAACTTAATCATTTGGGGTCCCTGATACGCCTGCCAAGTTTTATCGTCCTAGCCTATGTGGAAGTGCCCGAACTAGCAAAACCTGGACAGACCGACGGACGGACAGAAATTGCGATCGCTATATGGCACTTGGCCGAAGGGCAAGTGCCATAAAAAAAGGTCAAAAACGAACTATATATCCAGGTAAAAAAAAAGATTGTCAGATTCTGCGTGTCTTCTTACCCCTAAATCTGTCATCTAATCAACTTCAAATAAAACTTTTGCTTTTAACAAATTTTACAGTTTGGCCTGATTCCGGCCGAACAAGTTGTTCTGGTACAAAATACTGTTCACATAAGGGTTCAGCATGTCTTCTTACCCTTTAATCGAACATCTAATCAACTTCAAATAAAACTTTTACTTTGAACAAACTTTCCGACTTTGGCCGAATTCCGGGCGAACTACTTGCCAGGCGAGAAAATGGTTTTCACCACCGTGTTCAGCATGTCTTCTTATCCCTAAATCGTACATCTAATCAACTTCAAATAAAACTTTTACTTTTAACAGACTTTCCGGTTTTGGCCGGATTCCGGGCTAACTACTTGTCCGGCGAACAAATGTGTTTCACCATCATGTTCAGCATGTCTTCTTATCCCTAAATCGAACATCTAATCAACTTCAAATATAACTTTTACTTTTAACAAACTTTCCGGTTTTGGCCGGATTCCGGGCGAACTACCTGTCCGATGACAAAATGGTTTTCACCATCGTGTTCAGCATGTCTTCTTACCCCATAATCGACTATCACATTATATATTTAAAAATATTTCATTTGAACTATAAATTAAACCCCCTCCCCCACCCCTAAATGTAGGGCTACAGAGCCCATCTACGAACTTGACCTTACTCTTGACCCAAACAATCCTCACACCAAGTTTCATCAAAATATCTCATTCCCTTCGAGAGTTATAGTGCGTACAGACGGACAGACAACTTTTGTGATGTCATAGGTATCCCTCCACTTACGTTTTGGGATCCCAAAAAGTCCTACAAAAGACCCTGTCGTCTGGACGGTTAAGGACAACCACACTGAGATTGTACTTGGCCAACACAGATTTCCATGGATAATGGATACACAACAGTAAGAAAAGAGGTAAAATTCACTGACCAACACGGACTAAATCAACATTTTCCTCCCTCTTATCCGGACCTCGCTATCAGAAAATGAAATAGACGCTCACGGAAAACCGTCTTCTGGAACTGAAACCACATCCGGAAATAAAACAATTTGTAGTTGTTGGGATCCCAAAACGTAAGTGGACGGATACCTATGACATCGCAAAAGTTGTCCGTCTGTCTGCACGATAAATCTCGAAGGGATTATATTTGAGGGTGGGGGAGGGGTCTCAAATTAAGGGGCAAACAAAATATTTTTAAAAGCTATTTAGATAGTTGATTTAGGGGTAAGGAGACATGCTGAATTCGAATATGAAATTTATCTTCTCGCCGGACAAATAGTTCACCCGGAATCCGGCGAAACCTGGAAAATTCGTGAATAGTAAAAGTTTAGTATAGTTGATTCGAGGTTATATTTAGGGACAAGGAGAGGTGGTGAGTCCGAATACGAAATTTATTTTCTCGCCGGACAATTAGTTCGGCCAGAATCCGGCCAAAACCGGAGAATTTGTTAAAAGTAAAAGTTTTATTTAAATTTGATAAGATGTTCGATTTGCGGGTAAGAAGACATTCTGAATTTGTATATGAAAATCATTTTCTCAGGAGAAGTATAGATTGCTCGGAATCCGGCTGAAAACGGAAAAATTTGTTAAAAGTACAAGTTTAATCTGAAGTTGATTAGAAGTTGGATGTAGGGGTAAGGAGACATGCTGAATTCGTTTTTGAGCTTTAGTTTTTTGCCAGACAAGTAGTTTGTCCGGAATACGGCCGAAACCGGAAGCTGGGCAGAAGTAAGGAAGGAAGGAGATAGGCTATAGGGTAAACCATGCTGAATCCACATTTGAAGATTTGACAGCGCAAAACGGATATCTGAATATGTCTGAACTTGTTCAAATTCAGCTGGCGTATTCGATTTGCACTGTCAAATACGAACTTGGTCTTCTCCGATTATTACCATGCTGAATTCGAATATGAAATTTATTTTTCGCCGGACAAATATTTCACCCGGAATCCGGCGAAAACCGGAAAATTTGTGAAAAGTAAAAGTTTAATATGAAGTTGATTAGAGGTTCTATTAAGGGACAAGGAGAGGTGGTGAGTCCGAATATGAAATTTATTTTTTCGCCGGACAATTAGTTCGGCCGGAATCCGGCCAAAACCGGAGAATTTGTTAAAAGTAAAAGTTTTACTTAAATTTGATAAGATATTCGATTTGCGGGTAAGAAGACGTGTTGAATTGGCATATTATTATGACAATCATTTTCTCACCGGATTTTAAAAATGCCTAAGAAGTCTGTTAGGTGACTGGGAAGGACCTGTGAATAATCTTTCCATTATTTCTGTTGACAGTATTGTTCTTTTCTTTCATTTCTTTCTTTTTCTTTTTTTCTTCTTCATTTAATTGCTCCGTCTTTTTGTACCTTTGTGCATTATGGTGGGCAATAAATCTATCATTATTTTTATAATATCGACCGTACACAGTTTTCATCTTACTAGTCTGATTTCAAGTTATAATAATAATAATTCACTGAGGCCCGCTATACAACAAATGAAAGAGCGAAGTAAATAGAAAGAAAGATTACACACAAAGAAAACAAAAAACTATATGAACTTCATAAGACTTATAGATAAGTTAGACGATTCAACAGCAATTCATAACTGTTTTTGAAAGCCCGAGTTCGAGCACGACACTCAATGGTTTTGCACTTAGCGGAAGCATCGATGATGTGGTACTTTTTCGACAGGGCTGAATTAGACTCCCATGGGGGGAATCCTAGAAGATATTTTACCAGTTTGTAATATTTTATCCGAATTTGCCTTTTCTCGAAAATGTTTAGCAAATCCCAGAATGGAGAAATGTACAGGAAGTGCGGTGTGACCAAATCATTGAAGAGGCGCCCTAGGATTAGTCTATTTACTCTGTTCTTTAGTGCTACAGCTTTACGTAATCAATACACATACCTCTGTAAGCGGTATCCAAGAAACGTCCTGTGAGCACACGGATATCAGAACCGTACCCAAGGCCCAAGTATTTAAGCGAGGCAGACTGAGGTATAACAGTATTCTCATTTACACGCAACCATGAATCGTTCTTAACACATCCATTAAAAACAAGATACTCAGTTTTGGAATTGGAAACTTATGCCACAATCAGGGTTCTTTTATCTTAAAAGTGGCCGTTAATGGTAAATTGTTTGTTTAATTTATATGTTTTTTGGTGAAATTAAAAAAAAATGTCTGTCAAATGTCTGTCACTGAGTAACCCAAACCGATCTGAACGTGGACGAGGGTGTGGAGGTGTGTGTGTGTGCGGGGGGGGGGGGGGGGGGCTAAGCACAAGACACGGTTGAATTATTTTATTTCTTGCACTTTACTATAACTTGAGTCACTGGGAAATAATCTGGGCCCAGTTGCTCTTTGATGAGGGAAACAGACCCCTGGCGAAAAATAATGCCAAGTTTTAATAATAATACAGCTTATCAATTTTGAACAAATTAAAGTAGTCACAAAGGACATTGCTATCAAAATTCTATAGAACAGTAGAAAATAAGCAAATCATTTGGCAACGAAAACAAGACTGCAAGGTTGAGAATAAAAAAATAAAACGATCGCGTTCAACATTTTCGTGACTGAAGAGTAAATTAAAAGGATCGAGTGCAATAATTATCATCACGACTTTCAAAAGAAGAAACAGGTAGATGTGCACACGCAATACTCAAGACTTGACAAGCAAAGGTTATAATTCGGCAATAATTATATAACGATACACCAATGCAAGAATACTTCACGGTATCAATCGAGGTATGAAAGAACAAGACCAAAGGTTTAGAGGGGATCCGAAAGCGATTTTTGTGTGCTGATACAGATAATCTTGGCTAAAAGAATCCCAATTCCCACAAACCTTAGAAATATAACCCTTAGAAACCCCTTAGTTAGATCCATTTGGTAACACATTTCACCGAAAAAAACAACAACAACATATAATTAGGTTAATTCGTGTACTTTTGGCTTTGGCCGGATTCCGAACAGGCTGTCTACCCGAGGCGAGAAAACAAAATTGTATTCCCGACTGACCTTGTCTCTTTCTAGGACATCAACTTTCCAACCAGTTTTACTGGATAACTTTTTATATCCATATTTTCAAGCTATTTTCTTTCCGAATACCGTAACGAGACAGAGCCGCTGAGAAAACTAAGAACATATATGGACTGAGCATGCATTCTTACCTCCATCCCAAAGCTTTAATCGACTTCAGAATTAAATTTCACTTCAACCAGATCTCCGTTTTAGACGGATTCCGGGCAAATTGCTTATCCGGTGAGAAAACAAAACTCAGAAGTGAATTCAGCACCTATTACCCCTAGCCTACTTATAATCTTTAGTCGAGAGCCGAAGAATTTCTACTGAACTTCCGGTTTCGGCCATTTACCGAGCGAACTACTTGTCCGGCAAGAAGATCAAGTTCAAGAAATGGTCCAGCGTAGCCTCCTTACTGAAAAATTAACGTAACCTATATTGAATCTCTAATGGAATCAGAAAAACTTCTATTTTTTACCAAAATTTCCAGTTTAGGCCGGAGTCCAGCTAAACTACTTATCCGGCAAGAAAATCACATTCAGATAGGGATTCAGCATGCCCCCTAGGTCAACTATCTAATTAGCTTCAAAAGTATATTTTTCACCTCTTACTCTGAAACCTCCGGCACTCGTAAGTATGGCGCCTATTTACGAAATTGACATCTATTTTGACCTAATGGATATCGAACAGACAAACTTTACGAAATCATCTGGGTATCTCCTCACGGACGTTTTGGGATCCCAAACTTTTTTACTACTGCCAAATTTCTACTTTTTGCCGGATATAGGGTGGTCAACTAGTCTGGCAAGAAATAAAGCCCATATATGGATTCAGCATGTCTCTTTACGCCTTTGACAACAGTCTCATTGGCTTCACCCTCTACATTACCAGTCCCCAAAACGGACGATAAAAGCCATTTCAGAAAAGTAATGTTGCGGAAAGGTTTGGCCAGTAAAAGCATGAAATGATACTGAAAAGAGGCGAGCTTTTAACAGATTATTTCATTGCCTACTGTCACGCTAGCAGCCCGACAATTTGCATCGTGGCGATGAACTAGTTAAGAATCGAAAAGGTGCAAAAATGGAAAAGAAATTGCACCAATGCCTACTATCGTTCTCCTGCGACATGTAAGTAAGTAAGTAATTTATTTATAACCCACCATTTAAAAAAAGGGCAGTAAATGAAAGAAAATAAATAAAACAGACAAAGTCACAGAAAACAAGACCAAAGGTTTCGATGGGATCCCAAAAATTCAACATTTGATCCAGACAATTGGGTCTTGTCTTCGACAGTCTCCTTGAACATTTTTACTATTAAAATTCAGAAACAGACTAAGGCCAAATAGCTAATCATCTGAGAAAACCAAGTTCAGATATGGAGTCAGCATGTGTGTTTACCCCTATAAGTCATATCTGTTTTGAAGCACTTGTCCAGCGAAAAAAGAAACCTAAAAAACGAACTCAGCGTATCTTCTTTCCCCAATATTGAACATCTAATCAAATTCAAATGAAAATTTAACTTATAACAAATTTTCCGGCTCCAGTCGGATTCCGGTCGAACTTTATTCCGGGTAAAAAATGTTTGTCATATACGGATTCAGCATCTCGTCTTACCCCTAAATCGGATATCTAATCAACTACAAATAAAACTTAACTTTTAATAATTTTCCGGTTCAGGCCGGTTTCAGGGCGAACTAGTTGTCCGGGTAGAAAGTTGTTTTCACAGAACTGTTCAGTGTTGAAATTGAACATCTAATCAACTTCAAATAAAACTTTTACTTTTAACAAACTTTTCGGTTTTGGCCGGATTCCGGGCAAACTACGTAGCCGGCAAGAAAATGGTTTTCACCGTCGAGTTCAGCATATTTTCCTACTCCTAAATCGAACATCTAATCAACTTCAAATAAAACTTTTACTTTTATCAGACTTTCCGGTTTTGGCCGGATTCCGGGCGAACTACTTGTCCGATGACAAAATGGTTTTGACCATCGTGTTAAGCTTGTCTTATTATTCACAATCGACTATCACATTATCTGTTTAAAAATATTTCATTTGCCCCTTAATTTTCCCTCCCCCACCCCTAAATCTAGGGCTACAGGGCCCATCTACGAAGTTGACTACTCTTAACCCAAAGAATCCTCACACCAAGTTTCATCAAAATATCTCATTCCCTTCGAGAGTTATAGTGCGCACAGACGGACAACTTTTGCGATGTCATAGGTGTCCCTCCACTTACGTTTTGGGATCCCAAAAACACTAAATTTTCGATCTTCGGCCAGGAAGCAGTGGATAACGTCGTGCGCTGGTTGGGCCCTGTTGTCCATGATTTTTTATAGCGACGAGGAAACATCCAAAAGGGTAACACGTGCATCTTGAATTTTGAACATACCCGTCAATGTATGGTTATGACATAATTTCGACAAGTGAAGCAGGTGCTTTGCATATTAAAAATAACATGATCTCACCTTTTTAACCTTCTTTTTTCGCAGAACTTGAGTGACACCAGAACGAAATAGTAATTCTGTGGTGGCTTTTTGAGTACGTAAACCAATATAATAAATGATTATTTAATCCGTAATATCTTTAAATAAAAAAAAATAGCTTTGGATGTGTCAGTTCAAATAAAGACACGTCAAGCACTATCAATCAACTCGACAGGTCAATCTTACTTATCTGATAACCTTATCCCATTATCATCTTCACAGATCCTTCAGTTTTCTTAAGTAAATACCTTTATAGATATTTATATGCAAATAATTTCCTCTGTCCCGTTTCCCTAACGCTTATTTGAACCAGAATGTAGCAAGCTTTTAACGGAGCTTTGAACATTTTCACTGTGAGCGTGTTCCACCCTACTTACCGTAGTTACTACGCATGACGTCACGAATTCTGGCTTTTTGCCGTCAAGGCTGGAATGATTTTCCTATTTTCCAGCAGGATTTCACGCCAGGGGTGAATCCGACCAATCACGTTACAGAGATGCGTAGTTACTACGCTCCTGAGCATGGTGAGCAAATAGTAACTATTAGTTACTATTCCGACAAGGTTGGAACGGTCAGCGTAGTAGCTTTTCGTGAGGATGGAACGGAAATAGTAACTAATAGTTACTATTTGCGGAAGGGTGGAACACGCTCTGTCATGCTAGCGGTCCACAATTCCCGTCGTAGTCACGAACTATAAATAAACGAAATGATGCCTAGTAAAAACAACAGGAAAAAAAATTCCGCCAATGGCCAGCAGTCGTTTTGCTACGCCGCATGATGGCTTTTTGGGGCAATAAATCCTATAATACTAATGCAACCTATTTCCATAATCATTCCATAAATTTCTAAACCCGAGGACCAAAATTTCGTGCGGTACATTCTAACCCCTCTAACGAAACCACGCTGAATTTCTCACTTCCGTGTTTTGCTACCCAATGTGTATCACGCTGTCGACGGTTGTCTGCGAGAAGTTTTTCCACCAGAAAAAAGGGTTATGTAAATTGTTTCCTTGTTTCCGCTACAAGCCAACGGGTCTCGGAAAAGGCTTAAAACAGCCATAACCGTGGGTTATTTTTTGAAAGCACAGCATGGTTTTAAAGTGTTCAAATATTTTAAAATGTTGTAAGCTGAAAAGTAAATAGTGCGAGGGTCCTTTAAGCAGACACATTTCAACTATTGTAAATTTCTCTTGTACCTTCCTCGACGTTGTAGGAATTACCGTATAACTGCAACTTTTGTGTCCTCTGACACTTGTGCAAAGAGATCTTCAATTCCCCAGGACGTTAACGTTTCCGCCCTTGCCATTTCTGCGCGTCCCATCTAGGAACAAGACTGTTTAGACCCAATTAGTTCCTTGTCTTTTCGTAACGTTTAGTTTTTGGGATCCCAAAACGTAAGTGGAGGGATACCTATGACATCGCAAAAGTTGTCCGTCTGTCCGTCCGTCCGTCCGTCCGTCCGTCCGTCTGTAAGCACGATAACTCTCGAAGGGAATGAGATATTTTAATGAAACTTGGTGTGAGGGTTCGTTGGGTCGTCGGACCAGTCAAGTTCGTAGATGGGCTTTGTAGCTCTACATTTAGGGGTGGGGGAGGGGATTCAAATTAAGGGACAAACAAAATATTTTGAAACAGCTAATGTGATAGTCGATTATGGGGTAAGAAGACATGCTGAACACGATGGTGAAAACCATTTTGTCATCGGACAAGTAGTTCGCCCGGAATCCGGCCAAAACCGGAAAGTTTGTTGAAAGTAAAAGTTTTATTTGAAGTTGATTAGATGTTCGATTTAGGGGTAGGAAGACATGCTGAATACGATGGTGAAAACTATTTTCTCGATGGACAAGTATTTCGCCCGGAATCCGGCCCAAACCGGAAAGTTTGTTGAAAGTAAAAGTTTTATTTGAAATTGATTAGATGTTCGATTTAGTGGTAGGAAGACATGCTGAAGACGATGGTGAAAACTATTTTCTCGATGGACAAGTATTTCGCCCGGAATCCGGCCCAAACCGGAAAGTTTGTTGAAAGTAAAAGTTTTATTTGAAGTTGATTAAATGTTCGATTTAGAAGTAGGGAGACATGCTGAAGACGATGGTGAAAACTATTTTCTCGACGGACAAGTATTTCCACCGGAATCCGGCCCAAACCGGAAGTGGCAGGAAGTTTTCGTCAAAACAGATATGACTTATAAGGGTAAACACACATGCTGAATCCAAATCTGAAGTTGGGTTTCTCAGATGATTAGCTATTTGGCCTTAATCTGTTTCTGAATTTTAATTGTAAAAATGTTCAAGGAGTCTGGCGAAGACTGGATCTGGCTAAGACAAGACCCAGTTGTCTGGATCAGATATTGAATTTTTGGGATCCCATCGAAACCTTTGGTCTTGTTTATCTTGTGCATTTACTACATTACTGAAAGCTCAGTGAATTTTTTCCTTTTTCTTTGTCTTTTACTGCGCTATTTCTGTCTTCTTAAGTGCATATACAATTTCATCATCATCATCAGATATACTGATACGCAAATAATTTGAAAATAGTAGCCGAGCGAGGCGAGGCTCTGTCACGTTTCCTAACGTTCATTTAAGGCCAAATGTTAAACTACGCGTTTCTTGACATGGTTTGTGGCGAGCGTATACGCTCTGTGCTGTGTCCATTTGTGCCCCCTCCCCACCGCTACCACAACAAAAATTATAATCCGAAAAAGGCCTGGGAAGCTTTTGGCGGCCGTTTGCAATTCAGTGGTTAGCCTACAACAGAGGACTGCCTCACACTGTACCGGTTCCGTCGGTTGCGTTTGCGCATGTTATTCAGGCCCAATCAGTACAGCGACGAATTGGAAAAAATACAGAAGCGGACACTTCTAACCATTCATTTTTTTTGTTTGCCGCGTAGTATCTTTTCCGTCCTTTCTGCCCAATATGATTTGGCCAGGCGACCTAGTTTCCCTCGGTGGCGCCAACGGTCCTAACGTCTAATTTTTTGTTTTTCTTTTTTTCAGTGACCGACCTATATATTTAGCGTCAGTAGCGTCACCTACACTTTCCTCTATCTCTACGTTTAATTTTTTAATATTCTTTCTTATGTCCTCTTTTACCCTTATTTCTCGTTTTAATATTTTCATCAAATCTTTAAAACCTTAAATACTTTTTCCTTCCTTAGTATCTCCTTTCTTTAAATTTTCTTTCATTCAAAACTTACTATTTATACAAATATTATCCCTCGTCAATTTTTTTGCAACCATAACCAAAAAGTTTTTTGTTCATAAGGCGTTTCCCCCGGCATGCTTGTTTGTCACGGAAACGCCGTTTTGTCTGTTCTTTTTTTGCGGTAATTTTTCGAGTCTGAAAATTAAAACAACATCCAGATAAAAATCTAAATAAACAAAACTTCAGGTTTACGTTCTTACCATTCTGTGCCAAAAGAACCCTCAGTTCTACGTCTACATGCTTGATAAAGTAGATAAGTTTATTATTTGGAATTTATTTTGCTGCTAAATTTGAATTACAAAATCGAAAATCACCTCGACAGTTGTTTGTCGAAATTGAGCCACACAAATCTTGGTGGACGCAGAAACAAAACTTGTGGGCAACAGGAACGACCGCGGAAACGCTCTTTTCGCGCCACAAACCCTTTGTGGAATCGCGGAAAAAAAGTTGGACCAAAATCTCCAAATTCTACATCAATAGTTTGGTTGGTCTTCAATAATAACAAGATTGAGAAGACTTGAATCATCCGACGTGTCTTTCTTCCCGATTCTCAAGTATCGCGGGTGGAGCCTACTCGGTGCCTGTACCGACCACAGAGTAATTATTGGCGCTGGTTCTTCTGATCGCCTTTCTCCGTGCCAAGAAAGTGCGCCGAATTCAAATTATACAGAGGCCGACATTTTGCCGTATGGTCTACAACAAATCGCAGCTACCACTAGTTCAAAAGTGACAGAAGTGACGTGCAATCAGGCAGAAAAAGACCGACCGATTTGGACTGAATACTACAAGTTTAAAGAAGGAAGGGACATGCTTCCAAATGTTTTTACTCTAGGCTTAGAAAGTCCGTCTCTGGAGAAGTGGGAAGTAAGATTTACTTCTTCTTTTTTTCACACAAAAACATTCATGTAATTTCCATGGCTGGCAGGTTCATGGTGATGAAAGGAAAGGAAAGATAAAAGGAAAAAACTATTTGGTTGAAAATAACCAGCTCACGGACAGAGATGGCTATTGGCTAGGGTTCCCGTCGCGCCAAAACTGAAAGTTACGAACTCACAGACGCTTGTCTATATGAACTTGGACTCGGGTAGCAAATATTATACTCACGGACCCATCTCCGATGGGCTAGGGTTCCGGTATGGCAAAAAAAATAAGATTTTTGAACTCACGGACCCATGTTAAATTCAGAGGAGTCCTGGAGTAAAACTTATTACTAAATGCCTCTCATGGGCTAGGGTTCAAAGAACTCAAAGAAGACATGTCAAAATGGACTTCAAGAGTCCGGTTGCAAATATTATCAAGTCATAGGGTAAGAAATGTTAATGAGTATCACGCACTACTGGAACCTTAGCCCATGGAAGTTCGATTCCGTGAGCTGTACCGGACTCCATATTGACACGTGTCCGTGAGTTGGTAATTTAAATTTTTGGCACTACCGGAACCCCAGCCCGCAGAAGTTAGTTATAGTTAAGAAGAAAACTGAAAAGTTATGGATAAAAAAAACAAAGAGAGAAGAATTGAATTTTTCAATGAGGGAAAGAGCATGAATTGAAAAAATTCAAATGATGTAATGCATCCAAGGAGTATCTTAAGACACTCGCATCCAAAAATACTGATGATTTCATCTTTGGCTAGCAAACAGTGACGGTTCTGCCAATGAATCGTGATCTATACAAAAGAAAAAAACAGACCACAAACACGTTTACCTACGCAGGCTCGCTGTTTTTTGAATGGGCAAAAATGTATCATGCCTGAAGCATACAGTGACGTCAGAATCTACACTGACAGAAAAGAGAATGACGTCATAGATGATCATAGCAATCGAAGGGTGAGAGAGAGACAGACAAATAGAGAGAGATTGCATAACTAAATTCAGTTTCTTACAAATCATAAGCAACAAACATATAAATAACAATCACAAACACTTTTTCCGTTTTTTTTTTTTTTTTTTTTTTCCTTCTTCAAGTTTATACTCCACTATTAATCTTTTTGATGTAAGTGGGTAATAAATAAATATTATTATTATTATTATTATTATTATACTACGATTCAGAATTTAAAACCGAAGTAAAAAAGGGCACAAACGAATTCCTGTAATGATTAGTGCGGACTTTAAGGGGTAGAAGTTTATTTCGCAATTGAGTTCAATTATTGGGAGGGCTGTTTCCGTTAGCAGTGACCGGTGACTCGTGTTGGCTAGAATAGATGTGCTTAAACTGCAAAATCAGGTGTTCAAGCCGGACTTTAAGCGGTGATAAAATAAGTTTCGCAAGGAGCTTGTTCATAGGGTATGACGCGGTTTCCGAATATAATCCTTGTTGCTCTTTTCTCGACCGACTCTATGTCGTGTAATAGTTACACTGTGCGGATTGCAGATGGATCCCACACCGGGCACGCGTACTCGAGCGACGGGCGAGGATGGCAAAGGTAAGCATGGAGAAGACTTTGAGTGTCACACCCAAAACGCCACCCGATACAGCAATTGCTCTTCAGGCCCATTTCCTGGCACATAGGTCTGAGATGAACAAAGAAAAGACTTTACTAAAAGTAAGCTACTCACTTGTAGATGACGTCGCAGACAGGAACCGGCCAGTTTTCACATCGACTTAATTTCAGGCTTGGACTGTCGTAGTCACACGGACCTAGCCAGGAGACCAGGTGGCTGTTCCTCTGGATCCAACGCTGCGACTTCCGCATCGAACCATATACCAGCTAAAAAATAATTTACTGTGTCAGTCCTTCTTTACCTTTCGGTACCGTAGGCTATGCCAGTTTTGGCTACCTCTCGTATGTTACTCTTCAGATGAGAGGAGCTAAGAGGACATACGGTGATTGTTAGGGATGTAGCTTTAGGTAATTCTTGCTCCTCTTTTTTGGTCCCTATACGCGTGGAAAAGAAGACCAAAGGTGTCGATGGGATCCCAAAAATCTAATATTTGTTTCAGACAATCGAGTCTGGTCTTCGCAAGATCCAGTCTTGGACAGGCTAATCATCAGAGAAAACCAATTTCAGATATACCTCTATAAGCCATATCTATTTTGACGATACTGACCGAGACTTCCTGCCGATTTCTGAGTCCTACTAGTCCAGCAAAAAAAAAAAAATATAGAAACAAAACCAGCGTATCTCCTTATCCCTATAAAGAACATCTAATCAACTTTGAATAAAAGTTTGACTTAAAAAAAAATCCGGTTACAACCGGATTCCGGAATAATTATATGTCGGGGTATAAAACCATTGTCATACACCGACTCAGCCTCTCTTCTTACCCCTTAATCTGTCATCTAATCAAACTTTTGCTTTTAACAAATTTCCCGGTTTTGGCCGGATTCCGGGCGAACTAGTTGTCCGGCGAGAAAATGATTTTCACGATCGTGTTCGGCATGTCTTTTTACACATAAATCAAACATTTAATCAACTTCAAATTAAACTATTACTTTTAACAAACTTTCCGGTTTTGGCCGGATTCCGGGCGAAATACTCATCATCGTGCTCAGCATGTCTTCTTACTCCATAATCGACTTTCACATTAGCTGTTTCAAAATATTTTGTTTGAGCCTTAATCTGAACCCCTTCCCCCACCCCTAAATGCAGGGCTACAAAGCCCATCTAGGAACTTGACTGGTCCGACAACCCAACGAATCCTCACACCAAGTTTCATCAAAATATCTCATTCCCTTCGAGAGTTATCGTGCTTACAGACGGACGGACGGACAACTTTTGGGATGTCATAGGTATCCCTCCACTTACGTTTTGGGATCCCAAAAACTCAGTCAAAACCCCCCTCCATCTAATCAGTCGTGGCCGAATGAGGTTCAGTCCCACGGCTGCACGTCTCTTAAGCACAATGGGCACTAACTATGCTTTAATTTTTATAAATGCTTTACACATGCACATTTTTTTGTTTATTTTGTTTATTTTCATCATTTACTCCGCCTTTTCAACATGGCGGGTCTTAAATAAGTTACTTACTTACTTACTTACTATTTCTCACTTCTACTAGATAGCGCGTCAAAAATATGCCGTTTTCTTGTTATCGATTGTGATTGACTCTTCAGCGTATAGGCGGAGACGATTCCAGAATCCAGAGCATGGTAATGCAAGGAGCGGGAATTCAAAAACTCTCGGCCATGTTCGAAACCGACAACTGAAAAGCTTGTGCGACGGGCTAAAACTCCCGAACCAATTTCAAGTTATCACCAGTGCTATCTGGGACTCCCCCCTACCGTATCCGAATACGACTTGGACGCATACTAACATCTCTTCTCCCAGTCCATCAAGTTTAACTCGAATCGGAGCCTATATGCAATTTTCCGGTTCATACTTCATCCTCCTCCTACCTTGGTCGGTTCCGGTTCTGAAGCCAAATGACAAATGCAGGCCGCATAAGCTCGGTACTGTCCAACTTGCATTCCATTCTGCCCATCCATTTGGTTTTTGTTTCATGTCACAAATCTCCCCCCCCCCAAACTCCCCCCAACCATGGCCTTTTTTTCAGTTTTTACCACCCATAAGGTTTTAGTTGAACCGGACCATTTTTTCGCAACCTATGGAAGTCAGTAATTTCCGGATTACCCCTCCCTCTAATCCCCGAAAGATGGTCGGATCCAGGAACGGAAGTCTTCCTGGGGCATTGTGTCGGGTCCTTAAGTCTATCTGGTCGGGTCACTAATATGCCTGCCTAGTTTTGTAGTCCTTAGCACATCTGGAAGTGTCCCATCTCGCGATAACCGGAATTCCAGGAAATCCACTCCAACTCCCCCCAAAGAGCCCCGACATGATCTGGTTCCGTCAAGAACGTATCTAATGCTTATGCTTCTTCTTCCCACCAAATTCCATCCCGATCCCTTGACACAATAAGCGTTTTACAAGAAATGCGGTGCCCCCTTCTAACCCCCCCCCCAAGTATCGGATCCGGTCCAGACTTGACATGGAACGTCTGAGACAATAGCTTTTTCCATTTGCCACTAAGTTTAATTCAAATCCGATCGCCCGTTCAAAAGTTATAAATTCCACTAGATTCCGGATTCCCCAACCCTGCACTATGTTCGAATCGTGCAAACGACTATTGGATCACCAAGACCTCTTTCTGTTATTCGGGAAAGGCGAGAGCGCTTCAAGCGCAACCTTAATGCAGCTCAGCAGATGCTTTACTCAGTGTAAATTATGTCAGTGTGTGTCGTTTTCTTTCCACAATTTCTGTTGACAGTAATGCTCTTTTCTTTCATTTCTTTCTTTCTTGATTTTGTCTTCTTATTCATTTAATTACTCCGTCTTTTTGTACGTTTGTGCATCATAATGGGAAATAAATCTGTTAGTATTATTATTAATTCCCCCACCCCCAACTCCCCCCACAGTGCCCGAATCAGGTCCGGTTATGTTAATAATGTGTCTAAGTCTTGTGCTTGTTCTTCCCACAAAGTTTCATAAGCGTTTCACAAGATTTCCGGGTCCCCCCTCCACCCCCCCCCCCCCAAAGTCACCGGATCCGGTTCAGATTTAAAGTCAAATATCAAGTTTCATTCAGATCCGATCACCCGTTCAAAAGTTACAAATACCTTCAGATTCCGGATTCCCCCTCCCTCCACTCCCCACACAATGCCCGGGACCGGGAAGTGACTAGTTGCAACTTAATTTGGGGACCCTGATATGCCTGCCAAGTTTCATCGTCCTAGCTTATGTGGAAGTGCCCAAACTAGAACAAGACCAAAGGTTTCGATGGGATCCCAAAAATTCAATATCTGATCCAGACAACTGGGTCTTGTCTTAGCCAGATCCAGTCATCTCCAGACTCCTTGAACATTTTTACCATTATAATTCAGACACAGATAAGGCCAAATGGCTAATCATCTGAGAAAACTAAGTTCAGATACGGATTCATCATGTGTGTTTACCCCTATAAGTCATATCTGTTTTGCCGACTAACTACTTGTCCGGCGCAAAAAGAAAGCTCAAAAACGAACTCAGTCAACTTAATAATGAACATCTAGTCAACTTAAAATAAAAATTTAACTTATAACAAATTTTCCGACTCCGGCCGGATTCCGGTCGAACTATATGTCCGGGTTAAATATGATTGTCACACACGGATTCAGAATTTCTTCTTACCCCTAAATCGGTTATCTAATCAACTACAAATAAAACTTTAACTTCTAACAATTTTCCGGTTTGGGCCGGATTCCGGGCGAACCACATGTCCGGGTGGAAAATTGTTTTCACATAAGTGTTCAGCATGTCTTCTTGCCTTTAATCGGACATCTGATCAACTCCAAATAAAACTGTTAATTTTAACAAGCTTTCCGGTTTGGGCCGGATTCCGGGCGAACTACTTGTCCGTCGAGAAAATGGTTTTCACCATCGTCTTCAGCATGTCTTCCTACCCCGAAATCGAACATCTAATCAACTTCAAATAAAACTTTTACTTTTAACAAACTTTCCGGTTTTGGCCGGATTCCGGGCGAACTACTTGTCCGATGACAAAACAGTTTTCACCATCGTGTTCAGCATGTCTTCTTACCCATAAAGGACTATCACATTAGCTGTTTCAAATATTTTGTTTGCCCCTTAATTTGAACCCCCTCCCCCATCCCTAAATGTAGGGCTACAAAGCCCATTTACGAACTCGACTGGTCCGACGACCCAACGATTACACCAAGTTTCATCAAAATATCTCGTTCCCTTCGAGAGTTATCGTGCTTACAGACGGACGGACAGAAGGACAACTTTTGCCATGTCATAGGTATCCCTCCACTTACGTTTTGGGATCCCAAAAACCCGGACCGACCGACGGACGGACAGAAATTGCGATCGCTATATGGCACGTGCCCTTCGGCCAAGTGCCATATAGCGATCGCAATTTCTGTTCCCAGCAGGCATACACCGAAATAGGCGGGTACTCCTTACCGGAAACGGTGTATGGTTTTATTACTGAACTAAAATTTAAAGCTCCGGCCGTTATTCACAACAAAAAGTAAATTTAATCGAAATACGGAAAAAAAAACTCCCATGTCAACGGCCTGACCGAGAAGCTAAAACAACAGCGGTGTAAAAATTAAATCTAAGTTTTGTAAATCTAGTTTTCGGGATCCCACAATGAATCTATGACTTCGTAAAAGTTCTCCGTCCGTCTGTAAGAACGATAACTCTCGAATGAGATATTTTGTTCAAACTGGGTGTGAGGATCCCAAAACCCCGAACCGACGGACGGATGGACGGACAGAAATTGCAATCTCTATATGGCACTTGGCCGAAGGGCAAGTGCCATAAGAACCCAGCAGGCATACACCGAAATATAGGCGGGTACTCCTTACCGGAAACGGTGTATGGTTTTATTACAGAACTAAAATTTAAAGCTCCGGCCGTTATTCACAACAAAAGTAAATTTAATCGAAATACGGAAAAAAAAACTCCCATGTCAACGGCCTGACCGAGAAGCTAAAACAGCAGCGGTGTCAAAAATTAAATCTAAGTTTTGTAAATCTAGTTTTCGGGATCCCACAACGAATCTATGACTTCGTAAGAGTTCTCCGTCCGTCTGTAAGAACGATAACTCTCGAATGAGATATTTTGTTCAAACTGGGTGTGAGGATTCTTTGGAGCAGAGGACAGGCCAAGTTCGTAGATGGACTCCGTAGCTCTATATGGAGGGGGTTCAAATTAAAGGTCCAGAAAAATATGTTTTTAAAGGCTAATGAGATAGTCTATTTAGGGGTAAGCTGACTGCTAAATCCGTATATGATAATTATTTTCTCACCGGAAAAATAGTTCGCCTGGAATCCAACTAAAACCGGAAAACTTGTTAAAAGTAAAAGTTTTAGATAAAGGTGATTAGAGGTCTGATACACGGGTAAGGAAACATGCTGAATCCGTATATTCTCCCCGAACATGGCTAGAGTTCGCCCAGAATCCGCCCAAAACCGGAAATTTCTTAAAAGTAAAGGTTTTACTTGAAGTTGATTAGAGGTTCGATACAGGGGTAAGGAGACATGCTGAATCCGTATATACAAATTATTTTCTCATCGGGCATATAGTTCGCCCGAAATCTGGCTAAAACCGAAAATTGAAAGTAAAAGTTCTATCTAAAGTTGATTACAGGTTCGATGTGGGATAAAGAGACATCCTGAATCCGTGTACGAAAATTATTTTTCTCGCCGAACAAATAGTTCGTCCGGAATCCGGCCAAAACCAGAAAATTTGCTAAAAGTGATAGTTTTGTCTAAAGTTGAGCCGTTAATTGGCCAAAAACACCGCTATGGTATCATTTATTTTTATTTCCAGCGGCTGATTACTGACAAATAATAAATTATTTAAGGAGTCTGACAAAAGCCCCGACTGTCTGGATAAAAAAGTCCAATAAACATTTAAAATTTGTGGGATCCCATCGAAACCTTTGTTTTTTTTTCCCATAGAAATTCATAAAGAGGAATACTTAGGGTGCGTTTTTTCTTAGGTAGTTTCGTTGTGGTTTCACTGTATTTTGACATTATTTTGTTTCAGTTATGAAAGTACAGTATGTGTACCGTTTTATGTGTCTATTCCACATACTGTACTTTTATAGCTAAAACAAAAGTATGTCAAACTAAACCAAAACTACATTAAAAAAAAATGCACCTTTGTTGTCGCTAGAAACTTTTTTTAGTTATTGCAGGTTCAACGAGGACAGCCTGACGAGGACCCTGCAAAAAAGGGCCGAAATACTGCAGACGAACACCGTAGCTGACTTTTCTGTTCTGGGGTAGTCGACTGACCGGTTTCGACTGGATTCTGGGCCAACTACTTGTCTTGCGAAGACTAAAGCTCAAAAAAGGAATTCAGCGTCCCTATTTCGAACATCTAAGCAAATACAGAACGTGTCCGAAAGCTCCGAAACGAACGAAAATGCTAAATTAATTCAGCATTTTATGCAGCATTTCGCTTTCGGACTTAAATTTTCGCTGAATTAATGCAGCATTAATTCAGCATAAAATTCATCGCCAAATTCAGCAAGAATGCTAAATTTTCATGAAGAAACTGAGGAGTACGGCGATTCTCTCAGTGTTTTCGGCGGCAAACGTAACAAATCCAAAAAGACAACTGACAATTCGGCAAACATACCAAATTTAAGACAACTGGCGATCATGGCCAACGAAGAAAGGAAAGATAAGAAGGTTGGATATCAGTAGCTCATCCATTTTCTCAGCTTTATACAGCTAATTCTTTTTTCTTCTTCTTCTTCCTGACTTAAACTTTGGTATTATAGAAGTGTCAGAGAAGAAAGAAAGGTAACAGCTTTCGGACAAAAAAAGAAAAGAAAATGCAGCACCAAAAAGCTTTCGGACACGTTCACAGATTCCGGTTTCAGCCAAATTCCGCGCGAACTATAACGTCCGGGTATATTTGATTGTCAAAGCGCTTTCAGCATGTCTTCTTACCCCTAAATCGAACATCTACTCAACTTTAAATAAAACACTGACTTGTAACAATCTTTCCGGTTTTGGCCAGATTCCGGGCAAACTACTTGTCCAGCGAGAAAATGGTCTTCATATGCATGTTCAGCATGTCCTCTTTTCCCTAAATCTCATTATCTGTAAAAAAAAAAAAAAAAAACTCTTCGCCCCTTAATTTGAACCCCCAACCCTAAATGGGACAACTTTTACGAAGGTATCCCTCCACTTACGTTTTGGGATCCCAATAATAATCTTATTTTTCACCCGTCAAAATTCGCAACGTATAGCAGAGTAGGAATAGTAAAAGAAAAGAAGAAGGAAACACTGTAACATATCTTCACACTATTGGTAATCGACTGCTAAGATGGAAAGACCGTAGCCTCGTTTTTGTTGCAATAGCGCTGCCGCATCGCTGCTGCAGCACTTCTTTGCTTTTGCATAATATGCGTTTTTGGATTCACTTTCTTCTTGGTTGAAGCGGCAGCGCTGCAGCATCTTGCAGGGAAGCACGGACTTGGTCGGGGAGCAAGTCCGTGATTCTCGAGAAGCACTGCCGTCTTCCTCGGAAGCGCTGCAGTGCAAAAACGGATGTAGAAAGAATCAGTCCGGAATCGGCCGAGAAGTGGACCTGCAGCATGTAACAAAAACGAGGCTCGTGTTTTCCAAGACGCCGACTCATACCGGGGAAGTTGCTAGGCCTCTTATTCGGTATCGCCTAATTAATTAAGAAATTCAAACTTTAGAAATCATTCTCACACTTACATGCATTCCCTTATCAGTGAGGAACCTTGGCATGAAACGAATAGTTGAAAACCCCTCTGGGGATTGGCTAAGGACAAGCTCACCCCCGTTTGAGAGGAACCAATCGGGTGTGTTCACACACGGACTGTAGGAAACCGAAGAAACGTTCTGAGCCAACTAAAAAAGAGAATGGTAATCAGAGCCTCGTTTTTATTGCATGCTGCAGGTCCACTTCTCTGCCACTTCCGGGCTCATTCTGTCTTCATCCGTTTTTGCACTGCAGTACTTCCGAGGAAGACGGCAGCGCTTCTCGAGAATCGCGGACTTGCTCACCGACCAAGTCCGTGCTTCCCTGCAAGATGCTGCAGCGCTGCCACTTCAACCAAGAAGAAAGTGGATTCAAAAACGCATGTTGTGCAAAAGCAAAAATAGTGCTGCAGCAGCGATGCGGCAGCGCTATTGCAACAAAAACGAGGCTCAGGTCAGCTGGAAGGTCTTGCGGTCGATTTTAAGTAATTAAATGTTCCTTGAGCCCATCCTGACTTTGAAAAATATACTCAAATAATGCATATAACGGATACGTCAGCTATGATGCTTTAGCAGCGATATAAGAAGGTCCAAAACGTCACTGCTAAAGCATCGTAGCTGACGTACCCGCTATATGCATTATCTGAATTTGAGTCAACCGAAAATTCCCATAGAATTCAGACTGGGAAGAGCCGACTCGAAGCTAGTGTTGACATTTTATTTTGGACGCGACTACTCTTTGGCTATTCCCTTACGCAGTTAAGTGGGTCCTCAAATGACAATCGTAAGCTGTTGAAAGCCATCGTAATGCGTCGTAAGAGGCCATTTTGGCGATTTTAAGCAGATAAGATCACGACGGCTCTGAACAACCACGGTTACGACGGCCTTACGTTTGCCAGTAGAGCGCCCACTTAACTCCCAAATGCGATATTCATCCATACCGGATACGGGAGGAAAGATCAGTTTAAAAATACAGACAGATGAGTGGATCAAGCGGGGTCGTCGGCGAAACGTCCCCGGTCGCAATATCCCCAGCGAAACGTCCCCATGGCAAAACGTCCCCGGCTAAAATGAACCAAGAACCAAAATATGATTTATTTTTTGGGGGTTGAGGGTATGCGGATTTCATGATTTACATCAGACCAAGCATTCTTTCAAAGCGACTAATTTAAGACCAAAGCATGAAAATAAGTCATTAAAAACACCTAGGAGTACAACTTAAATATTATCCCAAGCAATAGAAGGTTCACTAAAAAGATCTTGAACTTCCCATCCCTTTTTTATCACCCATAACGGCACTACGCTGATTTTTGCATTCTCCTTGTTTGACGCATCACGCTTCCGCTTGTTTCCTCCAAGAAACTTATTGGTAAAATAAATAACCGTTATGCCTGTTGCTTTAAACGAAATAGAACTAGCCTACTACTGATCAGTTACTACGCTATCTATATTGAACGGAAACGGTGAAAATCTGTCTGCCTTTTGCTACCTATGAAGAATGCTCCTATGTCACTAATGTAAACCCTGAAGTTGTTTTACCTCGGTCATACGACTGAAGAGCAAGGCAAACGTTAAAATGTTGGCCGATCAAGAGTGCTACAGCGCAAACGCGACTGACGAGAAAAAAAAATCAAGACTAAACGGGTTGTTTAAGGTTACTGAGGCAGAAAATGATAAAATAGAATCCTTCAAGTATCGTATTACTGGCACACAACTTCAAAGCCCAGGACGCCATCACTAAACAGAGTGTGAACTACGTTAGCTTTCTACACCTTGATCACCATCCAGCCCTGACAGAATACGATACTCCGCATCGGTTCTTAAAGGACCCCTCTTGCTTATTCTGCCTTCTAAAATATACCTAGCTCCCTTATGGAATTATAATCTTTTGAAATCCCCATCTTTCTCCATTCTTGTGTTTTGTGCTTACGAGTTTTTAGTGCCTTTTCAACCGTACCGACTTTTGCCTGTTACACAACGCAAAGTTTGCCAGAAACTTCAAGGTCCGCTTACAACTCTTTCACACACAAGGATACGAAAATCTTCTGTTTTTGACTAATTTTGTTTGCTTAGTTTTCGTATTTTTTATCCACGGTGCGTTCAGTTTTCAAATGTTTTGCGCCCAGCCGCCGCGTCGGAGAGCAGGAAGGCTGTGCAGAGTCGTCAAGCGCTAACAAGAAAATTGCTAAATTCAGATGGAAAGTAATGGTATTTTCGAGAAAGTTTTTTTCTGATCCATTTCATAGTGATAAGATCATTTCTAGTAGGAGTTGTGCTTTAATCGGTTCGCAACGTGTGATCTGATCAGTTCTTAAAAGAGGCGTCGACTTAACTTCGTCGGGATCCTGGATTGCGTTTCACTTTTGGTAAGCGTAAATGAGACATGGGGTCAGGGACTCGCTTCGCTCAATAGATATTTCCATCATATTTATAATATTTATTAATAAAACTCCGCTTCTTATCCAGTAATCATTGAATTTTATTCATGTAGTTTAGCGATCAATGTCCAATATTCCGATTAAGTTAAGTCAACACCGAGTAAACAAGTTACTCAAATGGGCTATCGCCCATTAGGAATTTAATTTAATTATTAAAATAAGTACCCGCGTCACAAGCAGTATTGCAGAAGAGCTTTTTAGAGGCTCATGTGCCATTTGTTTGTTATTACTGATATTATTTTCCGATGACCGAGCTCTTGTTACCTTTGTTACTTTATTGTTATACTATTATCGATCATCCCAGTTACCTGAAGTCGCAATGAATCAACGAAACTTTATCCCACACACGATAGGCAGGGAAATAACACAGTACAAACATGTCTTTCCCTGAGCCTCGTCTTTGTTGCATGCTGCAGGTCCGCTTCTCGGCCGATTCTTTACATCCGTTTTTGCACTGCAGTGTTTCCGAGGAAGACGGTAGCGCTTCTCGAGAATCACGGACTTGCTCACAGACCAAGTCCATGCTTCCCTGCAAGATGCTGCAGCGCTGCCGTTTCAACCAAGAAGAAAGTGAATCCAAAAAGGCATATTGCGCAAAAGCAAAGAAGTGCAGCAGCAGCGATGCGGGCAGCGGCAGCGCTATTGCAACAAAAATGAGGCTCTGTAGTCTGTTTGCGTCAGTATGACATCCGTCGTTGTTGGGTTTAAAAGGTGCTGATTTTTTGCTATAATGCTTTGTTTTAATGCATGTTCTTACCTTTTTATCTACTGTTAGCTAATTGTGCTGTTTTCCTCCTCATAAGCATGTAATGAGGGAGCTCCTAATTGGCAAAAAAAACGCAACACAAAAATCAACAAACACGAAAGTGCCTATTTAATTAGCCTGGCTTAACTCCAGGTGGCCTTCTGTGAAACCCCGGCTGTAATTAACTGTGAGATAAGAATAGTCGTAAACACATCCACCTCTGGTAATACTCAGTGCAGCAACAAAATTCCTCTCAAATTTGTCACGACCTCCCGGCGTAATTAGTTCCCAGAAAATTCCCAGGACCAGTGGTGTTATTGTCCGCAGTCTCGGTGATGTATATATTCTAGTCTCAGTGTCGTATACAAGAATTGTCTTCTCGTCGTTCCCTGCGGGGACTCCTTGGTGAGTCGAGGGGAACGGCAAGAACAGACGGAGTCACTCCGCGCGGACTCCGCGGACGCAAAAGGGCGAGAACATGGGAAATGCTCCCAAATCGGAATTTGTTTAAAAAAAGAAAAATTACGCAGCTGCCGGAATTGGTCTGTAACAGCCACAAACTATTTTTATTTTCATTTCTGTTCATTCTGACCGTTTTTACTTAATCTTACATTTTTATTATACAATAAAAAGAAATCACAGCCACAACGAGATAGTTCTCATTTTTCTCAAAAATCAATTTTTATCCCATCACTGATTTTAATATTTATCTCAAAAATTCTTACTAACTATCCCTAGCTTCTGTTTTTTCAAAAATAAACAACACAAGGAACTCCACCGCCGAATCTGAAATGGAGTCCTTTTTTATGATGGTGATGATAATCGGAGCATTCATGTCCGTAGGGACGCGCAAGAATATGGGGAGTGAGTCCCTGGGACAAACACAAACGCGGGGACTCCTTTAGTCCTTCTGTTCGAATAAGTTTTTGTCTTTGGTTGTTTATTTGAAGTGTATGCTGTTTCCTTTATTACTCCAATACTTGTCTGGAACGTGTGGCAACCCGGTTCAGTGCCGTTGGGTCGATAACACAGAGACGACATACCTCATCACACAGGGGCAGTGACAGTGCGTCAGCAGCGCAGTTAGCCATCGCTGGAAAGAGGGGTCGCGGAAGTTGGGGAAGGTTCTGCACATCGTTGACAGACAATCCAGCCTTTCTAGCTTCTACTAACGTTGACATCAAGTGGCTGAAACCTTCGGGTGGCCTACCCTGGATGGACAGATTTTGCTGGGGGTGAAGATTGGGGGTTGGCAGGAGTCCAAGACCCGGGCGTGAACGCCCGGCGGTTTTTGGTAGCTTGCTAAGAACATCTGCACGAGAGTCGAGATCAGAGGAACGCCGCTTCCTGGAATCAGCTGGGGTCGCATGTTTTGTCACAATCACCTAGAAAAATGTTTAATGAAAAGGAAGATTTTTTTTTGCCCGAAAATACATGGCACTGAAACGTGCAACATTAACATTCACGCAAGAGCAGTCATACATAATCCTCAGTTCTGACTGGAATGTTGTAAGTCTGGGTTTTTCCAACTCAAAGGGGCTTAGTCCTTGAGCCTTGGCTGCATTGCGCCCGGCAACCATCGTGGGGCTGCAAGGCATCATGGGACTGCAAGGCAACCATCGTAGCTGTAAGGCAACCATCGTGGGGCGATGGTTGCCTGGGTGGAGTCGATGTCCGTCGGAATCACGCGTAATCGCATTTGCACGGCTCATCTGCTCCTTGGAAACAGATCAAAGGATCAAAGGAGGAAAAAATGGAGTTTGGAAAAAAGGAACTTCTTCCTTTTGAAAAAAAGGTCCTTCTGTATGAAGTAGGTTACCAGTTCCGAGACCAGCTGGGAAGGGAGTATTTGATAATTTATGTGTCTACGATTAGTGACAAGAATAATGAACCTGAACCAGTCTTCGCCAGAAGATTATTTATCCCCAATCGACCGCTCGAAAATGTACAAGAAATGATATCGTACTAAACAACTAATCAGACGAGAAAACCAACTTAGCAAAACCATTTACCCCTGTATCTCATCTCTATTCGGCTTCAGATAAGTCTTTTATTATACTACACGACCGTAGGTAGATAGGCACAGACTAACCATCCCAGCAGAACAAACAATCAATTGTTAAATTTTGTGGGGGTCATGTTATTTTAATAAGACCTAAGGTCTCGGAATAAGGTGGTATGAACATTTGAAGGCTTTCAAATTAGCAGAAAAATAAGCACATCCGTATTTGACTGATTACGGCTGGTCCGTTCTTTAGTCGACCAATATTTCGGTTCCTACTGTTTGGATCGGTACCCTTTTACAAGGTTATTTTCAGTTACCTTTTGGCTCCAGTATAAAAGTCAGATGAAATAGTCCAACTATGATCTAAAGTTGAAGGTTCACTAATATAAACGGGGCAATTTTTAATGCATAAAAGGCGTTGTAGAGAGAGATTTAGTTTAAACGAATAGGCTGAGATCTAACAGTTTAGTAACACATCACTTGTTCACTTAAATAGGCTTGAAAACCGGATAAAAATGCGTTACTTCTTTTGTCCGTTATCCACAGATGATCGATTTCATAGAATGAACTTATTTTTAGGACTTGTGGTACCTCTATGTGCTAGTCCCTCTGCGCTTGAACTATTTAGCAAAAACAAAAGTAAGCCATTGCCGAAAAATCAGCTGAAATCATTCTTCTACTTTCTACAGGTGTAACTTCTCCGGTCGCATCTTTAGCCCTAGGAATGCAAATTCTCGACGTCTGGAAATTGTGGAATGTCGTGCAAGCAGCACACACTCTGAACGCTATTACTAGAGCCCCGGAGTGAAACAACACAAAATACCTTAGATGAGTCAAAATATTTCAGTGTATTCGGATTACAGATGCAAAAATAAGCTGACCCTTCACTTACTCTGTCACAGCGTATTCGCCGAATTTGACCTTTACGTCAAACATAATTTTCCTGGGGCATAACTTAGGGGTCGGGAAGTCCTATCCTTTGGACTACATGACCACAGACAAGAAACATTACTGATAAATATAATTGTTGGTCTCTGTAACAGCCTTACCAAAGATGCGACTAATGCATTTAGTTTTCAAATATATAACAGATACATTTGTAATTCTGCTGAGTACGATTTTTCCCAGTTTTTCTGAGTTTAGTAAACTGACAAAATCTTACAAACCTTACCATATTCTTATGCCGGGGTACCGGGACTGTCTAGGTCTCAGGCCTGTCGTGTAGGAATATTCTTGACTATTTGATCTTACTTTCTTACCGATGTTAACTGACAACCTTACAAAACTTACCACATTCCTGTGCCGGGTTATCGGGACTGTCTAGGTCTCAGGCCTGTCGTGTAGGAATATTCTTGACTATTTGACCTTACACCCATTTGTTTTCCTACCGACGTTAACTGACAACCTTATCAAAACTTACCACATTCCTATGCCGTGTTTTCGGGACTTTCTAGGTCTCAGGCCTTCCGTATAGGAATATTTTCCTAACGACACTTACGTATCTGACATTTCCGTATCGACATTACCTTTTTACGTGGAATACTGGTACCCAACGATCAGAGGCGAAAGACTTTTGTGTTGCAATTTTTATCATAGAAAATTATCTTCTAGGAAGTTCTGACAGAAGATCCTCTACCGTCTCGACAAAACCATTACACATCGCATTTGGACAATTGATACCATATGTTTGCCACTGATGGTTTAGACGTATCAGCCATAGACACATTTTTGTTTCAACTCGTCCGGACTGGTTTCACGATCTCAAGCATGAATCGTAAGCAAGATTCCATGACAAACCTCAATTTCGGAGCCCCTTTCAGTGTCGGCGACTTCACCAACAGCGGCCACTTGTGACCTGTCGCCAGTCTTGTCATCCACTTTGATACTTCTTTCATCTTCCCCACTTCCGCTGTCAGCATTATCCTCCCCTGATTCCGACTTTCTCTCCCACCTACTACGTCGCTGTCGAAAGACGTCAGGATTGAACCACTTGTAGCGCAAGGGATCCCACGGGAACAGGGGCTGAGGACCTGAGGGGAAAAGTCGCGGAATTAGTAATATCGTAAAGCGAAGGGACACTTTTAAAGGTGTCCTGGTAATATTACAAACTTGTCTCAACTTGACCGAAAATAGTGAAAGGTATGTTTAAATAAAAATAATCAGAGTCAAAATCAATATGAATAAAAATAAAAATAAAAAATATGGATTTGAAAGTATAAGGGATAAGCAAAGATGAACTATCGTTAAATGAGCGTTACTGCGTCAAGTAAGGAACTTTACTGTTTTTAAGGTAGTTTTTAACGTTACGGAACTGAGGTGATGACGTAACAACACGAATAAGTTGACCATGAAAAAGAAGCTAAGCGAACATGACAAAAATAAACAACTACTAAAGCAGTAGAGCTACTCGTAACGCGGTAAAAAAAAAAATTGCGTATATAAAGTAAAACTGTGAGATAGAACCCACGAGTAAGATTATTTGATTCGACAAGCTTGTATACATTCTGAAGAGAAGGACTGATCTCTAACTCGAAACGAACTCAAAATTTATCCCCTCCCTCTTAGCTACCGACTGCCAATGACACACCAGAGGTCACTCCCCAAAGATGGTTTTGTCGTGATTGTTTTGCAGCGGGCTTGGACATTAGCCATATTTTATATCTTGCTACGTAGGAATTCAGTCTTTGTGTGTTTTGTGTATTTAGCTGATGTAGACCAATTGCAGTTGTTTTTAGGATCCCAAAACGTAAGTGGATACCTGTGACATCGCAAAAGTCGTCCGTCCGTCCGTCTTTCAGCAAGATAACTCCCGAAGGGTATGAGATATTTTGATGAAGCTTGGTGTGAGGATTCACTGGGTCAAGAATAAGGTCAATTTCGTAGATGGGCTCTGTAGACCTACATTTAGGGGTGGGGAGGGGGGTTTAAATTAAGGGGCAAATAAAATATTTTTAAACAGCTAATGTGATAGTCGACTATGGGGTAAGAAGACATGCTGAACCCGATGGTGCAAACGATTTTCTTGCCGGATATGTAGTTCGACCGGAATCCGGCAAAAAAACGGAAAGTTGGTTAGAATTAAAAGTTTTATTTGAAGTTGATTGGATGTTCGATTATGGGGTAAGACGGCATGCTGAAAACGATGATGAAAACCATTTTCTCGTCGGACAACTTGTTCGCCCGGAATCCGGCCAAACCGGAAATTTGTTAAAAGCGAAAGTTTTATTTGAAGTTGATTAGATGACAGATTTAGGGCTAAGAAAAGACGCTGAGTCTGTATATGACAATCATTTTTTACCCTGACATGTAATTCGTCCGGAATCCGGTTGAAACCGGAAATTTTATACGTTAAAGTTTCATTTTAAGTTATTAGATGTTCTTTATAGGGATAAGGAGATAAGCTGAATTCGTTTCTGAATTGTTCTTTTTGCTGGACAAGTAGCTCGCTCGGAATTCGGCCGAAACCGGAAATTTGGCAGAAGTAAAGCAGGAAGTTTCGGTCAGTAGCGTCAAAATAGATATGACTTATAGAGGTATGTCTGAACTTGGTTTTCTAAGATCATTAGCGTGGCGAAGACTGGATCTGGCTAAGACAAGACCCAATTATCTGGATCAAATATTAGACTTTGGGATCCCATCAAAACCTTAAGTCGTGTTTTTCTTCTTTTCATACTCCATTGACGACGACTTCTTTGTCATACAAATGGGTAATAAATATATCGTCATCATCACCAAAGCTGTTCCGAAGGTCTTCTCGCATGCGCCGGCCCTCTTACGAAGTGTCCCTTTGAGGAACGGCCTGTGCTGTTTTGTAGTATTCTCTATTTGGAAGAACGGTGGATCATTTAGTTTTCGTTTCACCTTATAAATTCTTGGGGTCTGAAACAGGTTAAAAGTCAGAAATTAAATGATACTATAGTTAGTTTTTCCAGAAAAAAAAAACATTTAAAAAATTTAGCCGGCGGCGCTTAGTCATGTCTTCGTTCGAAGCACTGCTTTTTAGCTAAAGCTAAAATGAGCAGTGTGAACTTTAAAACACGAAATTTTACCAAAGGAATAATCTCAAGCGATGCATTACAGTTAATTTACAATAAAATGTTCGGTATTTTTTCGATAGCAGAATTGTTCGATATATTTACGGGGATTCGGTAGTTATATAAAATCCTAAATAGGCTATATATAGGCAACTGCCATCAGCGAGAAACCAAAGAACAAAGAAATCAAGGGGACGCAACTACGGAGAAATGCTTGGAGCGCCCTGATGCTTTAATCCGGAATAGGCACGGTCGTCAAGCGGAAGCCAGTCGAATACAGTGAACAGTGATTTACGTTCATTTTTCCACAACCTTTCAGATCCTTACTGCCGGTTGTTTCAGTTGTTTGAACTCGTCTCTCTCTCTGAACATTCTGAAGCTACTGTTAGAAAGTGCAAGTTAAGGTAACGGTTCTTCATTCCGTCACCTGGACTATCTCAAATTAGCTTAACTGAAATAAATAAGTAAGTAATTTATTTTTGATCCGACATTTGAAAAGCGGAGTATGTAAAATAAATTAAAAGAATTAAATAAACACAAAAAATACAATATACAATTTTTCACATCGGCCAGAAAAGAATGTAGAGTCATGTGTTGGCTAGTCCCTGTTGTCCATGATTTTTTGGCAGAGCCGACGAAATTTCCAAAAGTGTGACCTGTCCTACCTATAATACTAACGCAACCTACTTCCATACTCATTCCATATATTTCTAAACCCGGAGACCCCAATTTCGTACGGTACATTTTAACCCTTCTAACTAAACCACGCTGATTTTCTCGGACGCCGTCTTTTGCTACCTTCGATGTGTATCACGCTGTCGACGGTTATCTGTGAGAATTTTTTCCATCAGAAAAACCGGTTATGTAAATTTTTCCCTGTTTTCGCTGTAAGTCAAAGGGTCTCGGGAAAGGCTTAAAACAGCCAAAACCGTGGGTTAGTTGTTAAAATAACCTAGTTTTAAAGTATTCAAATATTTTAAAATACTGTAAGGTGAATAGTAAGTTGTGCGAGAGGTCCTTTAACTTGGAAACGCTCTGTTAGCATGTGGCTATCGTATAACTTTGGCAAAATAAGCAGGTGCTTCGCATAATTAAAACAGCATCTTCTCGTCTTCTGCAACTCCTTCTTCCGTAAAATATGTTCGACACCAGAGCGAAATAAGATGGATGAAGCACAAAAAGAGCTGTGTAAATTTCCTATAGCTTTCCTACTGTAGCGCCCACGGTTCGGGACGATGCGTCCACAAGCGGCAAGGATAGATGTACATACGTCTTTAACAATCGAAGAGCAAGTTTTCAAATGTTCCTGACCCAGATGTTTGCCAACTTTTTCTGAGCTTACAATTCCCCCAGCAACTACCCCGTTTCTTTTTTGTCAAGCGTGTCCAGTGGTATGGAAATTCCATGCAAGTGGATCCTATTTAAGTTTTCCAGCTGAAGAGATGTTTACCGCTCCGGCTATAAGCTTCCCCTTGGAAGCAGTGACAGTAAATAAGTAAAACGACTTATCGATCAGAAGCAAGGTGAGGCAAGATGAGAAAAAGTTGAAACGGAAAACATCAGTTAATTACAAAGGGGGGTAAAATGAAGATATAAATCAGCCGAAAGGCTCTGGTCTTGCGGGGAGGGGTGCATTTTTTCTCTATACTTAGGTGTGGAAGGGGTTACAATGACGACATGAAAACTGTATTCCTCTTAAGATTATGAAAATAGGAAACATGAAAAAGATACGCTGAATCGATGTTGTTACTTGGGGTTCGTTCCAGCTCGACCCGAAAGTTACTAAATAGTTTCTTTTCAGTCACTTTCACCGTTCCAGCTTGTCAAAAAGTTACGGGGAGCACAAGGAAGAGCGTTACTTCGAAGTAACTTTACCCGACCGTCTTTAGCACTTTTACTTTCCAAGAGCCGTCTCGAGAGGTGAACTAGGTGCAGCAAAGTGAGACAAGGTCTAATTGCTAAGGTAAACAGAAAATTATTGTGTGATTTTCGGCTATACCTGGCCTTTAGCTTCGCTGATTACCCCCCCCCCCCCCAAAAAAAAAAACAAAAAATTCTAGTCAACCTCGTTGACGGTTTACCGGCTGGTCTGTTGACCTGATTTGGACTGTGGCAGGAAGGAAATATGGCAATTTTCCACTATAATCTATTAAATTTCAAATGAAACTTTAATAATAATATATATTAAATTCATCAGTTATTTAGAGGCGAAAACTTTTCTGTTGCTTTGTATTATTATTATTGTCATTAGGAGAAGAATATAGGAGAAGAAGCTAAAAATGTATTTAATGAACCTTTTAACCACTTATGACATCATTGGGTTCCAGATACGATCTAGGCGTTCCATTCCTGATGAGGACTGCTAAAAAATGTGCACGTGAATAAGAAAGACTGTTGCTATTCCGGCTAGGACACAATTATATGTGAAAATAAGAATTTCGCGACCAAAAGACATAACCGGAATAAAGAATTAACAGGCATAGTCAATTTCACTACTCCATTTACAAGTCTGAAGCATTAGCTTCTCTTCTCCTTCAATAGAAGAAACTGTTCCGAACTTATTATCAAGCTGTTATTATGCAACAAAAACAATTTTTTTTTATCTGTTCATCCTTCACTATGCAGTCCCCATGTCTTCTTGCATTCAAGAAACACACGTTATCTCGTCCCGTAGTAACTTCGACCGTTCCAGGTAGTAGTTAATTTTTGACGTCACACGTAGTTACCGAAGTAACTACGGAGTGGAGCTGGAACGAACCCTTGGTTTTCCTGCCGGGCTGACATTATTTTTTTTCAATTCAGTTTACATTTCCAAAAAATTCTTCGCTGCGAAAAATACCATTGTAAATTCTCAATAAAAATAAACTGACATACAATTACATAGTATGCTATTACTTTACATAGTCTTCATGCAATATAAATACAATTTTGGTTGCTTCGTTTGGTCGATAATATAAGATTACTAATACATAATATTATGTAAAATTTATTCGTGTTACAATGTTAATTGTTCATTGGGTCAAATACTTATGATTACTTATAAAAAAATCACCCTAAATAATATAAAATAAAAAAATTGTGACGTCACAAACTGGCTAAATACGGTGAAAACCGGAAATTCGGCAATACTATTAATTTCTCGATCAAGTGGTTGACTGTTGATATCGACGAGAAGACATTCTGCACTGATTTATATAGTTTTTTTTCTTGCTTGGTTGATGCGATAAGTATGAATATTCTACAAGTTATCGAATCAGATTAACAATCCGGTCGTAATCAGGGTTGAACCGAAACTTGAAGACAGAAAGAAACTACCTAATGCATCTGATTAAGGTGTAAATAACCAATAAACTCTCCTCCCCTATGGGCTCCCACCAAAACCTTCTAGTCTTGTTCTGCTTTACGGTTGCAGTTTGAGAAAGTCGGACTTCCTTTCATATGCTCTATCCTCTCCATCCTATGAAAGCGTCAAATGTTATGTTCTGGAGCCAGTATTCCATATTGCTTATTCAATCAAAATTTCATCGACTACAAGGGACCCAAGATAGCAATCAGCTGTTTGGTCCAACGCCAACTTCCATTGAAACCGAAAAGCTTTGTTGCAACAATAGCCCGGCTGTTAGCATAGAGCCAACGCCCTTTTTATTTGAACTAAGTCGAACTCAAAGGTTCGAAAGGGATGCATGGCCGGGTTCTTCTTAGCAAGGGAAGAAGAGTCTTTTCGCAATCAAGGACCCTGTTACGCCAGGGCGAATCCGAATCCGGATTGGAATCCAGGATTCGTCCTTTTGGCCGGATTCGAATCTTCTGCGTTTCAGGCTGGATTCGGATTGGGGATTCCAAACCCCGAATCTTATGAGCCCGCTGCAATTTCTTATCTTCATCCTTCCAGTTTCCATTTTCCCGACTTTCCCGAAACGAGCCAAAATAGCGGAGAGATACACGATTTACCTTTTGTTAAGGTCGGATTCGAATCCGAATAGATAAATTTAATTGCAGTTGATTTTAAGAAAGCTTTTGACCTTGTTGATCACAATATTTTAATTCGTAAATTGCATGAAAAAAATATACAGCATTTCATTATAGATATTCTTGTTGGTCTTTTAACGGATAGGGAGCAAGTTGTTAAATACAAGGGGGTTTATTCTCAGCCCAGTGCTATATTTTGCGGTGTTCCCCAAGGCACTATTTTGGGGTGTTTTTTGATGATAATTGACTACATTGCAAAAGGAACTGATGCAAGTTGGAAATATGTGGACGATTTATCTTTGGTTGAAGTTGTTGGTCGAAATTTGAAAAGTAACGCAGTTACTATTCTTCAAGATATAGCCGACGAAGCCCTAACTGCTAATATGGTTGTAAATACAGATAAGTCATCGATTGTTTTTTCCTTTCTAAAAAGTAGCCCAGAATTTTTCCCTGTCCCTGAAAATGGTTTAATTGTTGAACAAATTACCCTTCTTGGAGTTACGCTCTCTTCGGATTTAACTTGGAAGAAGAAAACAACAAATTTAATAAAAAAAGCAAATTCAGCCATGTCAATAGTTAAAACCCTGAATAAATTTGGGGTTCCACAAAAGGTATTGATTAATCTATTTTGTATGTTTTTCCGGAGTCTACTTGAATATGCGTGTCCGGTTTGGCACGATGCTCTGACAAAAGAGGACACAGATTCCATCGAAAGTGTACAGAAACGTGCTCTAAGAATTATATACAGAGGACCTGCCTTATTGTTTTCTTTTAAATCATTTTAAACTTGGATCGTAGACGGGAGAGGCTGTGCAGAGATTTTGATATGAAGTCCCTACAAAACCCCTCCTTCCGCTCCCTTCTGCCGCCTCTCTTCCAACCTCAACGTTTGCGTCCGCAAAGAGCGTGTGCGGAGCGAATACCCAAGCTAGAACCCCGTTACTACCGTACGGAGCGGTACCGTAATAGTATTATCCCTAAATTTGTACATATTTTCAACAAAGAGATTTAGTCATTCTTGTGTGTGTCTCACTTCTATGTTTTTGGGTTAGGCCATATCCAGTTTGAATAATTTATCTTGATATTATGACAGACATTACTGATTTGCCTTCATGTATATTGGCGTATTCAACACGCCATTTGGCCCCAAGCCACGATATGTGTTGATATTTGAAATAAACTGAAACTGAAACTTAATCCTCAGCATGAAATGGTGGATTCGGAATCGGATTTCTGCCTAGCCCTGGATTCGGAATCGGATCCGAATCCTTTCATGGTCGGGTTCGCCCATCTATGGGATGAACCATGCAGTGACGCACTCGCCGGTGGGTAACACGAAAAATGAAAAAGAAAAAAAAAGAGAGGCATGGTTTAAAGGGCCCCTTGCTTATTCTGCCTTTTATAATATACCTAGCTCCCTTACCGAATTACAAGCTTTTGAAATCCCCATTTTCTACACTGTTTCGCTTTGTGCCTATGAATTTGTAGTGCCTTTTCGGCCGCGCCGAGTTTTGCCCGTTACACAACGAAAAGTTTGCCACGGTCTTCAACGTCCGCTGACAACTCTTTCACAAACAAGGATATGAGAATCTTTGTTTTTGACTAATTTTATTTGCTGGTAGTTTTCGTACTTTTTATCCACGGCGCGTTCAGTTTTCAAATGTTTTGCGCCCAGCCGCCGCGTCGGAGAGAAGGAAGGCCGTGCAAAGTCGTCAAGCGCTAACAAGAAAATCGCTAAATTCAGATGGAAAGTAATGGTATTTCCATTTCATAGTGAAAAGATCATTTCTAGTAGGAGTTGTGCTTTAAGAGGTTCGATGCTTTTTCTTACAACTGGAATGACGAGAGAAAATAAGAAAATCGAATGCACTCCTAACGGATTAAAGGTTTGCCAAAACCATGTCTTCCTTTTTTTTCAAAATACTGTTTATTTCGCGAATATGCACCACAGAAGTATTGTTTTAAGTATGGGAAGCACCTGCTTTATTTGCCAAAGTTATACCACAGCCACATGCTAACGGAGCGTTTCGAAGTTAAGGATGCAAGCGTCAAACTTTTGGAAATTTCGTCGGCTCTGCCAAAAATCATGGACAACTGTGCCCAGCCACCACATGACACTCTACATTCTTTTCTGGCTGACGAATGAAAAATTGTATATTGTACTTGCTGTGTTTTGTTTTGTTTAATTCTTTTATTTTATTTTACATCCTACGCAATGGCGGGTCAGAAATAAATTACTTACTTACTTACTTAGAATGTCACAATTACACGAATCAGAACCAAGAGCACAAGCAAGCGTAAGACCAATCTACTTCCAAATCTACTTCCAGCCATCTTGAGATCTCAAAAGGTTAAAGTTCAATGGGCACATCAAACTACCCCAATCCCAGTCTGTAACAACCTAGGAAGAATGCTTACCCCCTAGCTCAGCAGCTTTTTCATCAGTTTCCTCTCTGTGATATTTCAAAGCGTAATATTTTTGGCCAGTACATGCTCAATTTACTAGCTTGGACAAAGATAAAAGTGATGTTTCTTATAACACTTAGTAGATCTTTGTTTCATGCATAAATCAGCTTGTCTAATTCAGATTCGAATAGGCTATTTGTTTTTGAATGATTTTTGTAGCTATGTTATCTTTTGTAAACTTATTGCATATTCTGGTACATTTATAAAGCAAGTTAATCAAGCTTCACAACACTATTCCACAAAGAAAAACTTTTAATAGGCACTTAAAACATGGAACTTCTGATGACGCACTAGAACAATCAGGTAAACTGCATCTACGGCTTGACTTATTGGTGACAACTCAAATATATCCTTTTTCTATCAAGCGTTTCTGGGAGTTTTTGAATTTCCTGCCACGATATCCCAGCTCCTAAGATTTGGATTGCCGAAATGCCAGAGAGGTAAAGACAAGGGATAACAAGAAAACGGCCGATTTTCGTAGCGCCTTCGAAAGGAAGTCGGAAATGTTTATTTGTGAAGCATTTAATACAAAATAAAGCATTGGAAGTGTCCATTGTGCTTTAAAGGACCTGTCTTACCTATAATCCTAATGCAACCTACTTCCATATCCACTCCATACCCGGAGACCCCAATTTCGTACGGTACATTCTAAAACCTCTAACAAAACCACGCTGATTTTCTCACTTGCCCTGTTTTGCTACCTTCGATGTGTACCACGCAGCCGACGGTTATCTGCGAGAAGTTTTTCCATCAGAAAAACTGGTTATGTAAACTTTTTCCTTGTTTTCACTGCAAGCCAACGGGTCTCACAATAACTGTCAAAAGAAGTTGAGATATTCTCTTCAAACTTCAACGGAGGAAAAGCAGTTCGCCGAGAATCCGACAAAGAACAAAAATCTGGTAGAAGTAAAACTAAACTGTAAGCTGCCGAAGTTCCACTGGCACGGCAATGACGGGCAAAATGACGGGTGGACGAACCGACGAGTGAGCGAAACAACGGATGTTGGTGGGCCAACTGAACTGTCGGAAAAAGTAGGCGAATTGACGAAATTTTTTCGGCGAAATGATGGGTGGGCCACTAGACGGGTTCCCGGCCATTAGACAGAAACACACAATTTTCCACTTACCATCATCGTGATATATTGCAGGTTCTGGTCCTTCCGTCCGTGACGTCACGGGTCCTGTTGGATAGATCCTATCCACACCAGCCAGGTCCAGGTACTGAACATCACAAATCGCTCCGTGATCAATCATACGCAGCTTGAATTTCTCAGGGAAATCTACAGGACGATGTCTGGGCCCGTACCACCTTTTCTTCCTTTTTGGTGGAAGGGGCTTCTGCGGCGGAATGGGCATTGGGTCGTGAATCGTGACGTGGATGACGGTGGTATGGTCTTTCGGCCAGCCTTGTGCTTCAAGCTCCGCGTACTTATTAAACTTGCCAATCTCCCACTCTTGGAAGTTTGGATCCTTCTTGAGATGCAAGGGTATCGACATGTTGATACTTTCCGTCGGAGCGACTTCACTGTAGTTTGGTCTCCCTTCTTCGGTCGCTTCAGCAGCCTGAAGTTCCGCTTGGTGGAGCTGCTCTTGCTGGTAGAGTGGCAACTGAGTGAAGTCGGTACTTCCGTAGCCGTAGGTGCCATAGTTCGGTAAAGTCGGGGGGTTGAACGCGTTGCCACTTTGCATCGCTCCCTCGCCGTAAAACTGCCGATACCAACTAGAAAAAAAATGCGCACTTAGTCCTATCCTGCCCGACATGAATTGCGAGAAGGCGGCGCCTTTCGGAGAGAGACAGTATTTTTAGGGTTTTTAGGTCATGGGAAGAAATGCGAAGAGAAGCTCTTCCTCGCTAACCCCCAGGTTCGGTCATCCCAGTGCGACCTCAAGTCGTTTGTCAGGAAATACAACGAAAAAGTGCTGAAAATCTGAAACTTCTTAGACTGTTTTTGTGTGTTTTAGTTCCAGTGCTATTCTCTCGAATAATTGGGACTTTGGAACAAATCTATTATATTCTATTCCATTAGTTTCCCTTAAAAACTAGCCAGAGTTTCTAGCTGCTTTATTTTAAGAAGGGACGCTCCAGCCCAGGTTTCTGGGGTCTGTTCCCAACTCCTACCGTAGTTACTAAAATTTACCGACGTCTCGAAATGAATACCATTCATTCATTCCTTTATTCGTGCTACATCAGCTACATAGCACAAATATATGGAAGGAGACCAGATCCCCTGAAGCTATCTTGTTGGGGATTCAATACCTATACACTAATCTACATTGAAGATAATCACATTACAGTAATTAAATCATTGCAAACAATTACTGAATATTGGAGGATAGCGTGTCGATTAGGGGTTAGAAAACATTATGGTTCGACTCAGAGGCTTTACTAGCCAAAATAATTGAGGGGGGGGGACGAGGCATTTACCGACTGGCTGGTAATTTTTACCGACTTTATCTTCAGAAAAACGACTGTTTTCACCAACAAAAATTACTTTTTTGGAAAAAAAATCGACTGATTTTCAGAAAAATCCGCTGATTTTCAGAAAAACCGACTATTTTGACGAAAAATCGACGAATTTTCAGAAAAAACGACTGTTTTCACAAAAAAAAAACAACCGTTTTAATGAAAAATCGCGGCAGTTCGCGCCGACTCGGTTATTTTTTACCGACAGGTTTGGGGGGGGGGGGCGTCCCCCCTCCCCCCCCCCCCCCCCAGTCGTGACGCCCCTGGTTCGACTAGGATGCCAGAGACCGCGGCTTTAGTTCTTTTTTGATGTGACGAAGTTAGTGGACGAGAGCGGTACATATCTTTTACCAGAGTAGGGAGCTCTGTAGATGGCAGAAAGACGGATATGAAGAGTGTGAATCCAATAAAGAGTGCATGAAGAGATTGGAAAGGATTTTATTTATTTACTTGTGACCCGCTTTTTGGATAACAGCGGAGTATGAGTAAAATACATCAAGTAAAATACACATATTAAAAAACTGGCTGATAATTTCGAGGGCTGACAGGGCAGGATGTTCGTGGAGGGTAAACAGATCTGAATGCGAACGAAAGAGTGTATTGATACTATCCTGAACAATAAAATTCGAAACCAATTTACGATTAGGAAAGGATTGGGAGTACTAAGCGAGTGGATCGGTTCATGATGTTTGTAATATAGATGGCACTTTAGACAAGGGACTTGTACTTTGACCAATACCATAAACAATTTTTCGACTATAATTTAGAAGTCTAGGACTCCCTTGTCGGAGCCACGTAACAAACCAGGACCCACATGGTGAAAACCAAATAAAACCAAATATATAATTTTAATGGGGAATACGCTCTATATGTAATATCTGGATGTAAACTGGTAGATGAATTTGCGTTCGGGCGGGATCACTGTTCCTATGGCCGGTTTCTACCAGACTATTGTAGTGGTTTACGAACTGCGAATTGCGAATTGTAGGAGTTCACAAGCCCATCGGTAGCTCAGTGGTAGAGTGACTGCCTAGTAAGCAGAGGGTCCTGGGTTCAAATCCCGGCTGAGGAGCATTTTTGTCTATCAGTTCACTACTTATAAAATGATGTTTGTGTTTTTGACAAAGGTTATTTGCTTTGTGTACTTCTGTTTAATTTTGCCATGCCACTGAGGCTAAACTTGACACCAAAGTCCCTTCATCTTGGACAAATTTTGCGGCCTACATATGTTAATGAACATTTTAAAGTACATCTCGTATGGTTTACTATTTATGTTCCAACAGAGCAGAACTATTTCAATACTGTGAAACTAGGTTCTGCTTTTAACAATTATCCAGGGCTTTGGTTAATTTAAGTCTTTTCCCAGGCTCATTGACTTCTAGTAAAAAAAACTCACCAAAATAAGGATAACCGGTTTTACGCATCAGCAGCATGATACGTGAACACTCGTCGGGAGCATAATGCGCATGGAAAATATGAATCGTGGCACGTGCAGCTATTAGGGATGCGTGTTAGGGGGTAAGATTTAATATCTAGGTCTCGAGGTTAAGAATTAATCATTGCATTTACGGAAGTAGGTTGCATTAACATTATAGGTGCGACGGGTCCTTTAAGAAAATAACGTGGGTCTTCGTCTCATGACAAAATACAAGCACGAAGTTATCGTTTTACGAAGCTCAAAAACAGTACTGCAGTCAAGAGCCAAAAACCCTTTGTCAAAAATATTACCAGGGTAGAGTTGTTCATAGTTATCCACAAGAGCCTACCACTGAACAAATTCTCGGCGATCTGCTTTCCATTACACGTTATTTCGGTATCTGGCAGATGACGCGCAACTATACGACACAAAATAGATGGTGCTCGCCGTATGTCATATTCAAGACAAAACAGAACCAAAATAACGTCCAGGGATGGAGTACTTTATTATTTGACAAAAGACGGCTCCCTTCTGCCCCCATATCAAGCAATGGGGAAACTGACACAAAATAAAGTGGGAAGAAGATCACTTTGTTCGAGGAAATGTAGTGCAATACCGTTATGAACCACTATAAGTTATGAGCAACTACTACAGGCCATTAGTGTTACCCGGGCGCATTTTGGGTACGGGAACAGTCTTTGGCTTTTTGGGCTCTCAGGAATGGGGAACGGTTACAGCAATTACAGGAGAATTACAGGAATTCTCTTTCCAAGGCTATAGGTACTTGTTGCGCAGACGAACAACCCAAGTAGAGGTCACCCACGACTCCATCCCAACGACACTCCCTTGGAGATACCGAAGAGACAGACCCCCGAAAGATGGAGAGACGTCATACACGTACATCCGGGTAAGTGCCGCACCGAATACTCGGGCGCCCCAACACTGGCGCAAAACCGCGGTCAATGTAGGTCAGCTCAGGGAATTAGTAACCGATACCCAACATCTCAACTAACATATACTTACTCTTGCAGCCACTGAAAATACTGCATCATACCGCTATCCATTTGCTGAGCTGGGGGAGCCGTCGAAGTATTTCCGGAGGGGGCACTGGCAGCAGCTGAACCCCCACAGCTAGAACAAAGAGTTGGCGAGTTGGCGATGACCTTGCCACCCGTCGCAACCGTCGTAAGTTCCGGCGCTTCGACTGTGTCTTTCTCTGCCAGATTCACATAAAAGACTAGTTGTTCCATCGACTCTCGATAGCTAAAAAATAAATATTTAATGAGGTCTTTTAAGTCATAAGCCCCTAGTTGTTCGATCGAGCCATCGACGAGCTCCTCAAAAGCAATAAGCGGAGCCTGATCCGCCTCGAAACAAGACCAAAGGTTTCGATGGGATCCCAAAAATCTAACATTTGATTCAAACAATTGGGTCATTTCTTCGCCATTCAGTCTTCGCCAGATACCTTGAATATTTTTACTGTTAAAGTAAAGTTCAACAAGACCAAAGGTTCCGATGGGATCCCAAAAATCTAACATTTGATTCAAACGATTGGGTCATGAATGAATGAATTTATTTCCAAAAAGCCCGTGGGGCCATGGCAGGAAAATAAATGTCTTCGCCATTCAGTCTTCAGTTATTTATTACAGGTTTGTTTCCTTCCCCGACGTTGACCCAGAAGATTGACAGCCTGACGAGGACCCTTGCCAAGAAGGGCCGAAATATCGCTGATGAAGAATCGTAGCTGACGTATTTCCGTCGTAAACATTATTTGAATATATACTTCGTCAGATTCCTTGAATAATTTTTACTGTTAAAATAAAGTTCAAAAATGTATTCAGAATATCTCGTTGTTTCCAGTTTCAGCCGAATTCGTGATGAACGATTTGCAAGAAAACTAAGTTCACATATGGATCCAGCGGACCTCCTTACCCCCTCAATGAATATCTTATTAGCTTATAAAACATACATGTTTACCGTAAATTCGAAACCCCTCCTCTTCTTCTAAAGATAGGACTAAAGGACCCATCTACGAACTGGACCTGTACTTTACCAGTGAATAGTCATTGAACAACATCCTCGCTTGAACAACATATTTCCTCGTTTGAACATTATATATCCACCCCTTCTACCTTCGATTACACTAGATCTCTCCGATGTCCATAGAATAAATAAATGAATGTCGTCGTCCACGCGCAGAGCTATACTGGTTTGAGAACAAAGGTGTAGGGACTACCATAGCCGAAAATTGGTCGACAAATTTTGTGTCCGGTTTTCGCCGGATTCCGGGTGAACTAATTGTCCGGCAAGAAAATAACTTTTGTATTCGGATTCAACATGTCTCCTTGCCCCTAAATCAACTATCTCAATAGCTTTTAAAAAACATTTTTTTTTCCTAAATCTGAAACCCCCTCCCCCACCCCTAAATGTAGGGCTACAAAGCCCATCTACAAACTATACCTTACTTTTGACCCAAAGAATCCTCACACCAAGTTTCATCAAAATATCTCATTCCTTTCGAGAGTTATCGTGCTCACAGATAGACGGACAACTTTCGCGATGTCAGAAGTATCCCTCCACTTACATTTTGGGATCCCAGAAAGCAAAACATACAAATGCAAAAAACAGTGTAGTGTCATGAGGTTGGATACAAACAATATAGTAAGTTTGAATCTCGAAAATAAGAAAGGGTAAAGTGAATCAGTCATACAGGTACGACCTTTAATGACTGATTGCCCCGGATCAACAAGTCCAATCGAAATTCCCCTTTTGGATCCTACCAAAGACTCTTTTCACAATAAGTATATAAGGTTTGACGCCAAGCTGACCATTCATTACAAAACAAATAGAAAACCGTGATTTCCGGGGTTCTTTCTTGATATGCTAGTTATTATTTTACAATTCTGAGTTCTGTGTCTATTTTACAATTTACCTACTATTTTCACAATTATTCCCAGGAAAAGCGCATAATCACAGATGTGTCACTTTTAACACGCACATTTTATTATTCGTTATTTTATTTGTATCTGTGTGGCCTTCAATCCGCATCGTTCTTCTGGTTTTTAATTACAGTGGTTTTATGATTTGTTGTTTCAGCATCGTTTCTCTGTTCGTATTGTGTTGGATTTTACGAGTTAGTTTTTGTTTTTCGCTGAGGACGGTTTGCCGGAAGTGCAACCGAAACATCCGAAACTATATTTATTCCTCGCACATCATCTTACAGGGATAACTTACGGATAAAAAAAACGAAAAACACGGTTTTCAATTTGTTTTACAATAAGTATTTCAAAGAAATCACTAACCTTCTGACATCGCCAAAATCCCTTGCAAACTCCAACTTCTTCTTCGCAAATTTGACCTTCTCAAGTACTTTCATATCTTTACTTAAGAGCGCTAAGGTAAAAGCCGCTCGAACGCCTTTTGCGTCCGTCGGCTGCTTCTGATAGCAGAGGTCAACAAGATGCTGATACAAAGAAGGATTTGATCGGTCCTTTTTAAGCGCAGTGCGAAGAACTGTCAAGGCCTTTTCTGGGTTCTGCCGGACCTGTAAACAAAATTAACTAATTATTTGACATCAAATAATTAACTAATTATTTGGCATTTTGGGCTTACTCGCGACCAATCCGACTCGCTTGAAAGAATCCAATATAGAGGGCTCGTTGCATCTAAATCTCCTAAAGTCCCTTATATCAACCTTTTAAAAACTTTCAATCTTAGTACGTTAGCGAGTCGTCGTGAAAAATTATCGCTAAAGTTTGGTCTAAAAGCTCTTAAACACCCAATCCTCCGTAAAATCCTGCCCAATGATTTTGAAACCGAACGGCCAAGACCTCCAAGACTAGTTGCGAACCCAATTCCAAAACTTCAACCTATCCAATGCACCCACGTAAGATACAGTAACAGCTTTGTAGAGAATTTATTAAACTGTTTAACGCTTCATCCACCATTAAAGAGCCCATATGATTTTATGTTGGTTTTTAAGCTCATATGTTTGGTTTGACCGTTTAGTAGAGTGTAACTAATTTTACATATTTTTTTTTCTGTTGTTTCGATGCAAACCGAAATAGCAGTTGACTCGGCAGTTACGCCTGCATTTTCTTGTTTATATATATTGGATGTGTATTTATATGTTGACGTTGGAATCAATTAGTCGGCACACGCCGTGAGTGAGATTCTTAATGAATAAACGATTTGAAATTTGAACACTGTCTAGCCACCATCCCTGGTTTCTTAGTTCTCACCCCCCCCCCCCAGCACCGTCAGATTCGTTGACACATTTTACAATCCCTGTTAAAAATTAACTCGTTATTTCGACGAAACTGTCTAGCCACCGCCCCTGGTTTCTTAGTTCTACCCCCCCCCCCCCCCCCCGCGCTGTCAGATTCGTCGTTGACATATTTTTCATATGTATGCTAGACTAACGAACAAAGGCTAAGGAATAACTACCACGTACGAAGCTTTTTTTTTGCTTTTTTTTATCGTTTTTGTATAATGGAACTGATGAAATGGTATAGATTTGACAGTGCTGGTAATAAGTAAGTAAGTAATTAAGTAATTTATTTCTAACCCGCCATTTTCAAAAGCGGAGTATGTAAAATAAAATAAGGCAATTAAATAAAACACAACAAAAAACAAGTACAATATCCAACATTTTACTCTTTTGCCAGAAAAGAGTTGAGGATGTCATGCGCTGGCTGAGCCCAGTTGATTGTGCTTCTAAGAGTTCTAGTGTATATTTTGTATCAAAAGATATCAGGTAAGCCCATTTATATTAATATTTACAGGATTTTTGTACGCAACACCAAATTAAATATTTCAGCTAAAATCTCAACAATACTCTTCCATTGTCAAGTTAGAAAAGACCGGTAATAGGCGAGAGAGAGAAAGAGAATGAAGGGTTTATTTAAACAAGAGCTAAGAGCTCATATGGCACTTGATACGAGCAGGTGGTAAAAGAAAAAAGATGAGAACGTCATCAAAATAGCCTACCAATGCGGTTCGGACAAAGAAATAGGAATCTAGTTTCACTCAACTCTGAGCATTTCCGGCATCGCCTCGGATCATCTAGGGCAAATGACTTTTCTACCTTCCAAGATTCAAACCGATAGGTCCACTTGTTCGGTCCCTGGACGTGCCACACGATTTCCGATGCCCCCATCCAACTCCCCCTACCGCAGCCGAATCTGGTTCGGACTCCTAAATGGAAGATCTCATGCATTTTCTCTTACCACCTATCAATTTTCACTCCAAACTGAGCGTTTTCGAGAATTTCCAGTAACTCTCCCACTCCCTCCCCACCGTGGTCGGATACGGTTCGAACCCTAAAATATGTCATCTAGGGGAACGCGATCTCTCTACTTTCCAAGTTTCATTCAAACGCTCGACTTGTTTGACCCCTATGCGAGCCACAACATTTCCGGAGCTCCCCTTCCAACCACCCACTGTGGCTGAATACGACTGGGAAGCATAAACGTCGTATCTCTGACATCTTCTATTCCCGTCCATCAAGCTTCACTGGAATCGGAGCATAGCATGTCTGCAAATTTCCTATTCCCGCTTCACCCCCTCCCCCAACGTGGCCGGAACCGACCCAGACGCCAAATAACAAATCAAGGCCGGATAAACTCGGTACTGTCCAACTTGCATCCCATTCACTCCATCCGTTTTGTTTTTGTGCATGTCAAAAAGTTTCCGGACCCCCCCCCCCCCCCACTCCAACTCTCCTAACTGTGGCTGCATGTGGTTCGGACGCATGTTTCGCTTGTCTAGGTCATCAGTTCTTATCACGTACAAAGTTTCACTGGAATCGGACCAACCGCTCACAACTTACGGAAGCCACTGATTTCCGGATTCCCCTTCGCTCAAATCCCCAAAGAAGTTCGGATCCAGGAGAACAACTAGTATCATACTAAGTTTCGCCGTCCTCAGAATATCTGGAACTATTCTAAATTGGCGATCGCTGGAATTCCCGGAAACACCCTTCAACTTGCCCCACAGAGCTCCGATACGATCTGGTTCTATCAATCACGTATCTAGGGCTAATGGTTGTTCTTCCTACCAGGTTCCATCCCTATCCTTCGACTCAAAGCGTTTCATGAGATTTTCGGTGCCAAGCCTCCACCCCCACCCCCTCCCCCCCCCCAACAAGTACCACATCCGATCAGGACTTGACACAGAACATCAGAGACGTTAGCTCTTTTAACTTGTCAAGTTTCATTCAATTTCAATCACCCGTTCAAAAGTTATGCATGCCACTAGATTCCGGGCTCCCTATTCCTCCACTCCCCCCATGACGGTTGGATTGGGGGGAAAGGACTATTCTTAACTCAGTCCATTCGGGTCCCTAATGCGCCAACCAAGTTTCGTCGTCATAGCACATCAGGAAGTACCGGATTCGCGGGATCACCAGAATTAAATATTCTTTGAGCCCAAGCTGACTCTGAAACATTTATTCAAACAATGTTTACAACGGATCCGTCAGCTACGATTCTTCGTCAGCGATATTTCGCCCCTTCTTGGCAAGGGTCCTCGTCAGGCTGTCAATCCTCTGGTTCAACTTCGGGGAAGGAAATAAACCTGTAATCATAATGATTCATAATCATTACAGGTTTATTTCCTATTTCTGGTTCAACTTCGGGGTTCAACTGGTTCTATTTCTGGTTCAACTTTCTTTCTTCCCCGAAGTTGAACCAGAGGATTGACAGCCTGACGAGGACCCTTGCCAAGAACGGCCGAAATATCGCTGACGAAGAATCGTAGCTGACGTATCCGTTGTAAACATTGTTTGAATCACCAGAATTCCGGACCCCCCCCCCCCCCCAACTCCCCCAAAGTGCCAGAATCCAGTCAAGTTACGTCAGCGATGTATCTGGGACTTGTGATTGTTCTTCCCACTAAGTTTCATCCCGATCCCTCAACTCTAAGCGTTTCCCGAGATTGCCGGTTCCCCCCTCCAGCTCCCCCCACAGTCACCGGATCCTTTCCGGATTTGAAGTGGGTAGTCTGAGACACGAGGTCTTTCCAAATATCAAGTTTCATCACCCGTTCAAAGTTATGAATACCTCAACATTCCATATTCCCCCTCTCCACTCCCCCATGATGCTGGGATCGGGGAAGTGTCTATTTTCAACTTAATCGATTGGAGTCCCTGATGCGCCTGCCAAGTTTCATCGTCCTCGCTTATGTGGAAGTGCCTGAACTAGCAAAACCTGGACCGACCGACCGACCGGCCGAGGGACGGACAGAAATTGCGATCGCTATATGGCACTTGGCCGAAGGGCAAGTGCCATAAAAAAAACGAGACTCTTCAGTACCGAAACGGTTAATTTTGAACCTGTAAGGGACTAATTACACTTAATATCGATGCGGTTGTGCGTGACATGCGGCCCTTGCAGCACACCGATGCAGGCAGCGGACTTTAAACAGTATATAACCTGGGTGCCGAGGCCCCGACGGGCATACACACCGCAAGAAGTATACTCTTGAGGACTTACTCTTCTTGCCGAGCTCTGTACCTAGCGGAAGAGCCGAAAGAGGTATCACAGCTGCGCCCAAACATCATCCTGATTGGTTAACACAGGATTGAGTTTTTGAGCTGTTAGTGCTACGTTTTCTCGTTCTTCCCACTGGATTGCTTTGGGGTGAATGGAAGGGGAGTGGAAGTAGAATGGATTTATAGCGTTACGGGGAATAGCTGTCCTGGAAATATTAAACAGTTGGCGAAGTCCCTTAGGATAGCTCTAGGTCATAGGGATACGTGTTTGTTTAGTGTTGTTGTTTGTTAGCTTTCATAACTATATAGTTTTCGTACAAAGTTTGATTGCACGACTATGTATTTGTATGCTATATTTATACTATTGTTAACCATATAACTAACGCAAGTGGACATATTTACTGACCGAGCTGTTATCAGCTGAATTTTTATATCTGTTTCTTATTCTGTTGTATTATGTTGATGTGACACGAAACCTACTAGTCGGCTTGTCCGTGTTATGGCTTTCTGGAATATAACTGAACTGAAATGTAGTTTCGGATTCTCTGCAGTCTGCGCTAACCGAAACGCAAAATGGGACTGACTCCCACTGTTGCGTTGCATAGACTTTTCATAGGCAAAACTTGTGTTGCATCTTCGCAAACGCGGGCAAGACTCCCCCCGTAGCTCCGTGTGAAAAGCTAACGTTCAGTGTTAAAGCAGCATTAATTCAGGGAAGAGCAAGGATACCGTTTGGATCTCACACTCTTTTGCAGCGATATTGGTATTAAGATATTGTCTCCCCGTTGCATATGCATATTCATCTCTAGACCAAAGACATTAGCAGTAGACAGGAAACTCTGATAAGAACCAGGACTATCAGCGTCATTCAGCAGTTCGTTTTTCTTTGAAAAAATCGCTCTGTTGATATTTCGACCTTCGTCTACACAATCATCAACAAAGAACACGTGGTGTGTCATCCCCTGAACCCACTATAGCCCCACCTGGTAATATCGCCGGTAATAAGACTATTTAATGTCGAAACTGGGAAGAAAGGACGCTGAAAACGTAAGACAGTCGAGATGGAGAAATCCATTTCCGCCATTTGAAACGTCTCTTTGGACCAATCACAGACCAGAGTCACTGACTTTAGCTAGTTTGTGTACCTTTCAGAGTCGATGGTGGTAATAGGTCTTGAATTTCTTTGTTCCAAGTCTGACCAGGATGAAACGTAAAGAGTGGGTAATAACCAAATTAACGAACCAAATTACGTAGAGATGCATGTGACTGAATGTGGCCCGGGTATTATTGTTCTTTTCCACCCAAGTTCATCTTTTGTAGTTCGGACCGAAACCAAACGCTAGGTAGCGGGCCGCTCGATTTCCCACGACGCGCTTTTAGCGGCGTCTCCTGTCTTAATACTACTAAGGTCTTTGCTCTAGAGTATGATCTCGTGCAAAAACAAACCAACTCTGAGCAACTTCTTTGCAGAACTGCAGCTGAAGAAAAATAAATATAATTAAGAAAAGACCACAATGGGCCGGTGTGTCTAATTTGTCGGCAGCGACGACACGGCGATACGTCAATCACCACGTTTTGTCCAAAACGTGGTATTTTCAGTCGTGTTTTTTGTTTTCACGGTATACACTGTCCATTGATAGGCTAAATAATAATAATAACCATGATAAAAAAAAGCATTGCAAAAAACAGACCACTGGCATCTCTAAAATACTTACCTTGAACTGATACCGCGCATACTTCATTGACAGCCACGAACCCATCGTCTTACTGACACTCCACGCATGTGTTAAGTGATACTCGTACAGCTGAACAACCCTTTCGTGATTCTTCAGACGTAGTTCCATTTCAATAAGCTGGCAGCGAGCCTCTAGTAGACTCGGATACTGCTCCACAACCTGCTCTATCAAATTTCGAGACCAGTCGTAGTTACCTGGTGGAATGAGATGATGTTTAAGGAGGTTTTCGAGAGCTTGAAGGCAAACTCGGAATCCCTTCGCAATGGTTTTCGCACCGCTTCGGGGAGTTGCGCAAAAGGTTCCTGGGAAGCTCCGAGGAAAGCTGAATACTTTGGTGGAACTCTGAAAGCGTGGAATAAACGCGGCAAGCGTCATCGTAACGAACAGGAACAAGACCAAAGGTGTCGATGGGATCCCAAAAATCTAATATTTGGTTAAAACAATCGGGTCTTGTTCTTCGCCAGATCCAGTCTTCGCCAGGCTAATCATCAGAACAAACCAAGTTCACATATACCTCTCTAAGCCATATCTATTTTGACGATACTGACCGAGACTTCCTGCTTTACTTCTGCCAAGTTTCCGGTTTCGCCCGAATTCCGAGCAAACTACTAGACCAGCAAAAAAGAAAAATTCAGAAACAAATCCAGCGGATCTCCTTATACCTGTAAAGAACATCTAATCAACTTTGAATAAAAGTTTGACTTTAATCTGTCATCTAATCAAACTTTTGCTCATAACAAATTTTCCGGTTTCGGCCGGATTACGGGCGAACTAGTTTTCCGGCGAGAAAATGGTTTTCACGGTCGTGTTCAGCATGTCCCTTTACCCTATATCGAACATTTAATAAACTTATAATGAAACTTTTATTTATATCCAACTTTCCGGTTTTCGCCGGATTCCGGGCGAAGTACTTGTTCGGCGAGAAAATGGTTTTCAGCATGTCTTCTTATCCCTAGATCGACCATTTAATCAACTTCAAATAAAACTTTTACTTTTTAACCAACTTTCCGGATTTTGCCGGATTCCCGACCAACTAGTTGTCCGACGAGACACTGGTTTTCCCTATCGTGCTCAGCATGCCTTTTTACCCCATAATCGACTATCACATTAGCAGTTTAAAAATGTTTTGTTTGTCCCTTAATTTGAACCCCCTCCCCGACCCCTAAATGTACGGCTACAGAGCCCATCTACGAACTTGACCTTACCTTGACTCAATAAATCCTCACACCAAGTTTCATCAAAATATCTCATTCGAGAGTTATCGTGCTCACAGACAAACGGACATTTTTGCGATGTCATAGGTATCCCTCCAGTTACGTTTTGGGATCCCAAAAACACGTCAAGCGCCATAAAAAAATCAGTTTGTTGAAAGGACCCCTCGCACTATTTACTCTTCAGCATACAGTATTTAAAAATATTTGAATACTTTAAAAGTAGGTTATGCTTTCAACAAATAACCCACGGTTTTGGCTGTTTTAAGCCTTTTCCAAGTTCCGTTGACTTGTAGCGAAAACAGGGAAACAATTTACATAACCGGTTTTTCTGACGCAAAAACTTCTCGCAGACAACCGTCGACAGCGTGATACACTTCGAAGGTAGCAAAACACGTAAGTGAAAAAATCAGCGTTGTTTCGTTACAGGGGTTAGAATGTCCCGTACGATATTGGGTTCTCCGGGTTTAGAAACATATGAAGTGATTATGGAAGTAGGTTGCGTTAGGTCCTTTAAGCATTTATGGCTCACAGGATTGTCCAGTCAATCGTATTTATTCTAGAAAGTTTGAAATTCAATGTTTTCCCGGCAATTCAGCTCTCCATGTGTTTTCGCGATTGATTCAGCGGGAAAGTGGAAAGCAATTCCAGGAATAGGTTTCGCGCAATTTTTGCAATGTACTTCGCTCACTGGAAAGGGATTCCGGAAGCTCGCAAAAATCCCCTTTCACTGATTTGTACGCAACAAAACGACTACTAATTCATTTTCCAGACATGCTACAAGATTTGAAAAGATGTGTGAGTGAGAGACGCTGGAAGGTGTAAGTTTAAGTAAGAAATATGGGAGAGAAAAACTTAGGTGACCTTCGTCGGCTCGGGAGGTTCCTCAAGTAGGCTATAGGCGGATTCTCGCCTTTCCCCGAGGACTCCTTGGGGAATCGAATGGAACGGCGAGAATAGAGGGAGTCACTCCAAGCGGACTCCGCGTACAGAAAACAGCGAGAACATGGAGAGTGCTTCCAAAACGGATTTTGTTCGAAAAAAAAATATGCAGTTGACGAAGTTAGTCTATATTCACTTTATTTTTGGTTTCATATATTCTGGTTATTTTTAACTAATTTTAAACTGCACCAACACCAGTAAAAATTGATTCCCCTCCGAATCTGAAAGGGAGTCCTTTTAGGGATCCCAAAACGTAAGTGGAGGGATACCTATGAGTAAGTTGTCCGTCTGTCAGTCCGTCCGTCTGTTAGCACGATAACTCTCGATGGGTTGAGATATTTTGATCAAACTTGGCATGAGGACTCTTGAAGATGGGCTATGTAGCTCTAGATTTAGGGGTGGTGGAGGGGTTTGAAATTAAGGGGAATAAAAAATATTTTTTACAAGCTAATGAAATAGTCGAATTAGAGGTAAGGAGACATGCTGAATTTGCATATGACAATCATTTTCTCACCGGACGTATAGATCGCTCGGAATCCGGCTGAAACCGGAAAATTTGTTAAAAGTAAAAGTTTAATCTGAAGTTGATTAGAGGTCGGATGTAGGGGTAAGGAGACATGCTGAATTCGTTTTTTAGCTTTATTTATTCGCCGGAGAAGTAGTTTCGGAATTCCACCGAAACCGGAAATTGTGCAGAAGTAAGGCAGGAAGTTCCGATCTGCTTCGTCAAACAGATATGACTTTAGGGGGTAAACACATATGTTGAATCCATATCTGAACTTGGTTTTCTTGTATGATTAGCTACTTGGCCTTAATTAATAGTAAAAGTGTTCAAGGAGTCTGGCGAAGACAAGACCCAATTGTCTGGATCAAATTTGAACTTTTGGGATCACATCGAAACCTTTGGTCTTGTTTATGATGTTGATGATAACCGGAGTCTTCCCCGTCCGTGGGGACGACGGAGAATACGAGGAGTGAGTTCCCGGGACATGCTAAAACGCGGGGACTCCTCAAGTGGAGTCCTTGGGGAACGGCGAAAATGCGCCTTATATAGAGCATCGAGAGCATTTTGGGGGTAAGGTTTTTTTTTGTTTGTTTTTTTACTGTAGTTCGATTTTATTTTATTAATTTTACTATATTTATTTTGTGAGTGTTGTCTTGCATAATATTTTGTTCTTCCCGCCTTGTTTTGGGAGAATAAATAATTCATTCATAAAAGTAATACTTCGTACAGATGCATTTTAAAGCGAACTGAAAAAAAAATTCTTTCGTCATTCACATATTGGCTTCGTACTTCCTCGACTGAAAGCTTCACGAGCCCCTCTCAACAAGGCACAATAGGTTTCGGATCACAAGCCACTATGGAAAAGCAACGAGCTTGAATTACCTTACCAAAACTGTCTTGCCCTGGGCCTTACCTTGCTCTTCCTCGAATAAAGACCACAGAAGTCTGATCCTTGGCTTTTTAGGACAGTGAATCAAACAACCTCGTCTGTAAACATTTCTCACCGATTCGGCAGTGACCTCAAACTTGTCCAAGTCTTCTTCTTCAGGCCCTGAAACATGATTGGTGGAACTCTGCTCTCGCGCGCACCGCCCATCGTCTGCGGATCCCTGATTGGTCAGATCAGGGACGCCGACGATTGGCGGTGCGTCACGGGCAGCTTCAAGGCTGACCCCGTTAACTGGCGTTTCTTCATTGGTGCTTACTACTGACAGCATCGCAGAGTCTCCTGCACTTTCTTGCGTATGATTTTCTGCTGTCAGATCAACAACTTCCAAGGTCTCTTCCTTCCCATTCTCAGCGCCTCCCCTTTGCTTCTCTAGTTCAAGCTCTGTTATTCTTGTTGCATCCACTTGTTTTGGATCTTCACTTCTCACATTTTTCTGTTCACTTAGGATAACATTTTTAGCTGGTTTGTCATCAATTTTCTCCTCTTTAATTTTTGTTCTTTCCTCCTTTGCTGGATTCCTTCCAATCCACTTTTCAACGACATTGGCATATTTAGCCCACAATTCTTCATAGTTCGCGCAGGCAACCAGGCATCGTTCGAACAAGGTGATGATTTTGGAATAATGGCCGCGTGAAATTTCAAAATCCAAGTACGTGTGCCAGTTTTTCAGCTGACGCTTATCAAGTGGCTTAACATGGAAATACGGGCGGCGAATCTAGGGATAAAATTAAGGGTAAACTTCAAGAATATGGAACAGAACTAAAGATCCTTCTGTCACAGAATGATAGGGGCATAGGTCTAATATTCTATTGAGATCTGATTTGTATTTTTAGGCATTTGAGACTAGTGCACAAATCAGACGTTTGGACTTTCCCTGAGTTTCAATATGTGGGTCGAGTGTGTAGTACACACTTTCGACGAGCAGTCAACTGTGTAGGACAAAAGCATAATTTCCTTCATTCAACATTTAATAAGTAACAAATCAATAAATATAACGCATATAAAGGCTTTCACGCCTCTTCCGTCACAAATAAACACAACTCATTACAGACAAATTCCGATAACAGAGATCTAACTAAACCAAAACTCTCTGCGGAATTCTGAGACCGAAAACATGTCATCCAGGTGAATACTATCTAAAGGCGTATTCTCACCGTTCCCCGAGGACTCCCCGAGGAATCAAAGGGAACGGCGAAAATAGAGGGAGTCACTCCACGCGGACTCCGCGGACAGAAACAGCGAGAACTCGGGGAATGCTTCCAACATGGATTTTTTTCGAGAAATAAATATGGAGTTGACGAAATTAGTCTGGAGCCAATTTATTTTTTTGTTTATCCTGATTATTTTTAATTAATTTTACGTTGCACCAATACCAGCAGAACTTGATTCCCCTCCGAATCTGAAAGGAAATCCTTTTTGATGATGGTGATGATAATCAGAGCATTTCCCGTCCGTGGGGACTCGCGAGAATACGGAGAGTGGGTCCCCGGGACAAACAAAAACGTGGGGACTCCTCAAGTGGAGTCCGCGGGGAACGGCAAGAGTACGCCTTAAAGCTTTTTTGAATTCATTGACCGTCTCTGCACAAAAACTATATCGTCTGGTAGGGAGTTCCGCGGAACGGCCACTCTGTTTGGAAATCGCCGACACCCTTGTCAAAGCTTGAATGAACGATTTTTGAACGGTGGCCCCTTGTGACATTGGGTTGGTCATTAATAATTAATTATCAGAAACGATTTTATTCTTAGTTCAGAAAATATAAAAGACGTAAAAGAATAACCATTTCCTCTTGGAAACGTAGATTTTGGTAAAGCATCCCGGATGCTGAGATTTGGAATATCCACCCTGTAACAGGATGCGAAAACAAAAGTGCCGACACTGTATCTTGGAATCCCTTACTCATCTAATATTAGGGACTGGAAACTTATCCTTATTCAACATGTGCAAGATAAAATAAGAAGAACATTCGGTGCTGTTATTCGTTTACGAGGGATGTATCGCAGAGATGTTCTTGGTTCTATTTATACGGCTGTTGCACTACCTCACATTCTATTTCCGTCTGCTTTCTTTTCTTCTTTCCGTCCCTCTGAAATTTCTGCATTAAAAGTAACTTATTATAAATTCTCTAAATTCCTTCTTGGTTTCCCGATTTCTGCGAGTAACTCTTTCCTAACTTCGAACTTTAAAGTGAAGAACTTTGGAAAATTTAAATGGTAAAATCCAGACTTTCATAAAAAGGCTGACAACATTCTTCTTCATCACAACCTTTTTCCTCTTTTCACAAAAAAGGCGCCCTGATTTGTTTGTTTATTTTGAATTTAGTATTTTTCCATGTATTTCGTTGTAAATTTAGTAGGCTAATTTGTCTTTAATGGTCAGCAGTTTATTAGTATGTACGTGTGTGTGGGTTTGATTTACATGTTGTTGTTCCTTTTTATACATTACTCTTCAGTTTTGAAGGATTCAAATAAAGAATAATAATAATATGAAGGAAGCTGTGGTAGTGGAGACGCAAGGAACGGAAGTACGGTTTTGAATCAGACAAGACCAGATGTGACTGAGGCGAGAATTTGAGTGAAGCCAAGCCAAACCAACTGATATATTGACTTAATATAGTAAGCTAAATTGAACCATAAAACAATAGGTTTTACGTCGTGGTGTTAGGGTTACTGTTCTGTAGGCTTCTGCCTATGCCATGGCCGTTGAACCGAGTGGTCTGAAAGGAAGGGCTCTTCCTTTCAGCTCACTTAGTTGTTCACGAAGACTTCCAGCAAGGTAGTGTCTTATCGAAAGCGTAGATGTGTTCGTACGGTTCTAGCTATGTTCAGGTTCAGGACACGTTTATTTTTCTTTACTCATTGTTGTGTTGTGTCCTCCAAGCTTCACCACGCTCTGCAACTATCTGCGCCCCTTTTCTTAGAAAATGACTAGAAAAGCCTTTTTATAGACTCTTTCTCTGACGTCAAACTCGCCTTGCTCAACTCCCACTGATCACCTGCTCATCGCCCACTTGCAAACCGCAGCGTCATGGAAGCGTTACGTAAGAACTTGTGGTGGAACTGAGTTTTGAATTCTCCTTTTAAATCTTGCTGAGTTTAAAAGGTTCGGAAACAATGTTCCTTTTAAATCTGAATTTGCTAACAATAAAGACATGAAGACCCTTCGTAACACTCCTCCCATTTTACACAGTTGTTCGTAACAACCACCAAACGAAAGACTACGATCTCAAATACGCCTTCGAAAGGGTGAGTAATTCCCGTTCGCACGCTACCTATAGGCCTACTCTCGTCGTTCCCCTCGGACTCCACTTGAGGAGTCCTCGCGTTTTTGTTTGTCCCGGGGACTCACTCCCCGTATTCTCGCGAGTGCCCAGGGACGGGGAATGCTCTGATTATCATCACCATCATCAAAAAGGACTCCCTTTCAGATTCGGAGGGGAATCAGTTTTTGCTGGCGTTGGTGAAATGTAAAATAATCAGAATAAACAAAACCAAAAATAAAGTGGCTCCAGACTAATTTCGTCAACTGCATATCTATTTCTCGAACAAAATCCATGCTGGAAGCATTCCCCGTGTTCTCGCTGTTTCTGTCCGCGGAGTCCGCGTGGAGTGTCTCCCTCTATTCTCGCCGTTCCCTTTGATTCCCCGAGGAGTCCTCGGGGAACGGCGAGAATACGCCTTATATGTTCGTCAGTCGGGCGTAGCCCGTGGTCACAGTATCGACATCAAAAGGTTCATCTGGACCCTCAAGTAAAGAGTAATAATACCAGAGGTACACGCATCAGTTCCCTCATCGGTTCACCCTTAACTGCTTATTTTCGTTTAACACAACCAAATTCTAAGCCGTAAGGTTGTTGTAGGCGCCATGGAACAAACTGCACATCTAAATCAGATACTGCAGAAAAAACGACTGTTTTCAACAGTAAAAATTACATTTTTGAAAAAAAATCGACTGTTTTTCAGAAAAACTGACTATTTTGACGAAAATCGACCAATTTGTTCATGAAAAAAATCAACTGTTTTGACGAAAAATCGTAGGCCAAACAAACACCACCTTTTTGGGTTGGTTACCTTGAACATCTATCGTAGATGTATTCCCAGAAGGCGTGCTGACTCAGCAGAATCAGAAACGTACAACAAAATCACTGTTCACACTTATCAGAGAATAACACAGGCATTCAAAATGTTCACTTGAAATGTCAGTAATTTGTCAAAAACAAAACAAAAAATATTTGGAAGATTCTGACCCCCTTTAAATGAGCGAAGCGGTTAGGTCGAAAGAAGTTTGAAGGCTTGGGTTGAGTAGTAAGCCTGATCCCCTTTTCAAAACAGAGTTCGGTACTTCGTGAGCTTTACGCTTTGTATGATGTTTTGTTGAGTCCAGCGATTACGTATTACATATGGGGCCAGTTGAGAAAAAAGTCAAAGTTGTAAAGAAAATTTTGAAGCATTACACAGGAGAGATTACCATCTTATGGGAATTCGAAATCGACGCAAGCTCTCTTTGTACGGAAGATTCTTAAGAGAAACCGGAAGCTTTGTGATTGGTCACTGGACATTCTCCAGCGCAGCCAGGCCCCTATTGAGAAATGCCCTGGTATGACAGTGACTGTAGCCTAGAATCTAGAATTGTCATGCGCATGGTAATGGTTCTCGACACTCAGGTCACTGTCGATAATAATATTTAATTTGCTTTGGGTCTGGCTTGGTGCCATCCCTTTCCACCTTACCGAAAAATGGTTTAGTGAATGAATGAATGAATGAAGGGTTTATTAAAAAACTGGAATCTTCAATCCCAGAGGCGAACCTGTAAGGAACTAATTACCCTCGAAACAAAACATTAACAACAACAAAAACTTCGACAAAAATAAAGGAAAAAAAGGAAAGAAAGAAAGGAGCTTGACTTACCCGGTCTGGGACGGCCAACCAGAAGAACAATAAAACAAAACAAAAAAACACAATTTCAACCAGAATCACGACTAACTATCCAAAACAAAAAACTTAATGAAAAAAAGAGCTACGAGCTCATATGGCACTTGAGTAGGCACGGCTCGGTTATGTCAATGATATATCTAGTGTTTGATAGGTGTCTTCCCACCAAGTTTCATCTCGATCCCTCCACTCATAGCGTTTCCCAAGATTTCAGGTTGCCCCCTCCAGCTCCCCCCAAAAGTCACCGGATCCGGTCCGGATTTTAAGTGGGTCGTCTTAGGCATGAGGTCGTTCCAAATATCAAGTTTCATCGAGATCCGATCACCCGTTCCAAGATTCCGGATTCCCCCTCCCTCCATTCCCCCCACGGTGCTCGGATGGGGGAAGTGACTATTTCCAACTTAATCATTTGGGGTCCCTGATACGCCTGCCAAGTTTTATCGTCCTAGCTTATGTGGAAGTGCCCGAACTAGCAAAACCTGGACAGACCGACGGACGGACAGAAATTGCGATCGCTATATGGCACTTGGCCGAAGGGCAAGTGCCATAAAAACACAACTCAAACGGCTGAGAATAACGCATCAAATTCATATACAGCAAAAGAATGAACCTTTAACATGCTCCGAAAATCTAGTAAAACACTACATGACCTTATCTCTGTCGATAAACCTTCCCATACTAAAGGCCCAACATGCCTAATGCTAAATCCCGATCTACTAGTTACTACAACCGGCCTGCGGATCAGTGACTCACCTTATCTTCAAACTCCCAGACAGCATCGACTTCCTTCTCAGCTTCTCGATGCGGACCCAGGACATCTGCCACCAGCTTCTCTTTCATCGCCGCTATGAGCTTGCTTTCCGGTTTGTCCATTTTCCGCTTCAACTGCGACGGGTCCTTATCATCCCGCGGGAAATGAAACGTCTCACGGTATTTCATTCCAATACGCTTGCAGGCTTCTTCACGACGTTTCTCGTATTCTTTCTGGCCTAGGATGTCGACCGGATGATATTCACGGATGTGTGCGATGAAACTGTAATCAGAAGTAGTCAGAATTGTCAGTCAACAGAATAATTAAACAAACAAGAGCTGGAAGCTCATATGGCACTTGCAAGGCTGGGTCAGAGGATGAAAGTAGGAATTCAATCTAGGGCTTGTGCTTGTTCTTCCCACCAAGTTTCATCCCAATCGCTCCACTCTAAGCGTGTCACAAGATTTACGGCTCCCCCCTCTGACCCCCCCCCCCCCCACAATAATCGAATCCGGTTCAGACTTCACATGGGACATCCGAGACACGAGGTCTTTCCAAATATCAAGTTTCATTACCATCCGATCACCCGTTCCAAAGTTATACGTACCTCTAGATTTCAGATTCCCCTTCCCTCCACTCCCCCCACGGTGGTCGGATCGGAGAAGTGACTATTTCCAAGTTATTTTGGTTGGGTCCCTGGTATGCTTGCCAAGTTTCACTGTCCTAACCCACCTGGAAGTAACAACTCCGAATCACCGGAATTCCGCCCCCCCCCCCCCCCCCCCCCCCGCCTCTCCAACTTCCCCCACAGTGCACGAATCCCGTCCGGTTCTGTCAATGATGTACCTAGGGCTAGTGTTTGTTCCTCTCACCAAGTTTCATCCCGATCCTTCCACTATAAGCGCGTCACATGCTTTCCGGTCCCCCCCTCCGCCTCCCCTCCCCCGACATTCATCAGATTCGGTCCGGACTTGAAACGGGATATCTGAGACATGACGTCTTTCTAAATATCAAATTTCATTAAGATCCGATAACCCATTCGAAAGTTGTGCATGCCACTAAATTCAGGATTCCGGCTCCCCTCCCTCCCCCCACGATGGTCGGACCGGGCAAGTGACTATTTCCAACTTAGTTTGGTCAGGTCCCTCATATGCCTGCCAAGTTTCATCGTCCTAGCTTTTCTGGAAGTACCCTAACTCGCAAACACCGGACTAACCGACCGACCGACCGACAAGACAGACCGAAAGACCGACGGAAAGTGATCGGTATATGGCACTTGGCCGGAAGGCAAGTGCCATAAAAACCAAGTCACAATCAATAGTCCTTGAGCGCAAGCGGACTGGGAACCATATACTAAACAACGGCTATAAACGGAGCACTAGTTTTTCCCTAAAGCAATTTCTAAAAGGTAAGTGCCAAAAATGGGATGGCCTAGTTATAGTTGGTAGAAACTTCATTTCTTTATTGCAGGTTCATTTTTTTCAATTCACCCAACGAGTACCGCCCCGAGGTCCACCCGACGAGGAACCTTGCCAAGAAGGTCGAAATATTGCTGACAAACATCGTGGCTGACTTTTTCCGATTTTGGCCATCGTTTAATGTATCTCACAATCAATTTACTTGGCAGCGCACATATCTGAAAGATCACACAAAAACGTAAGAAAGCACAATGTTTTAAATTATTTTTGTTTGTACGGCTGGCTTTTTTTTTTAAATGAATCAAGATATTTTTCCAAGGCACCCGCGTATTTAACTTTACCATTTTGCCACTCTGCTAGGGAAACATATAAGAAACATAAGCTACCAGATGCCAGAAACTTCTAAAGACGTGTGAAGTCTCACTGTCGAATACTACCAACCATATGTGAAGGAAAAACCACGTGACTAACAGCAACAGAGCTGCATAGGGATAAACCGACTCTTTTCTGTTAACATTAGATGTGTCAGCCTTTTGATAATGACTTGCTTTGTGTATGGAACTACTTTAAAAATCTTCAAACCCAGTCTTAAAGTTGCTAGACTGGACCATCAATAAGTCTATTAGGTTTCTATTATTAATTCGATTACTCAGTCTAAAAATCAGCCAGTCTAAACCCAACGACTAAATCCAAACATGCCGTTTCCTTCAGAATTTGTTACCCTTGTCCAGTAACAAAAAATAAAAACAAGAAGAAATCATTTCCAAGGACCAACGGTTACTAGAGACTATCAGCTATTTTCTATGACTAATCACTACCGAAGTGGCAAAACAGATAAGGATATAGAACTCAGTTTCGCGGGTTGGAATTCCCCCGAGGATTTTCGGCACCATCATCACTTCCATACAGAGTTGAGATTTTTTCAACTTGGTGACGAAAGTGCAGAAAATCCGGTCGCGAAATCCTGATCGTGTAATCGCACCATAACTCGGAACTTACTTGTCAAAATGTTTGTTATAAAGTCTCGTTGGAACTTTAACGGCTCGTCGGTAGAGTGCTGTGGCTTTATCTAGGCGGTTAGCTTTAACCTCCCAGTTGATGTACGACTCCCATAGTGAATCGGCAGTGAAAAGATGGCCAGCTGTGGAAATGGCCTGTTCATACCGCCTGGAACAAATAAAGTGGCTTAAAGTTCCTCGTTATCAAACATTATCAAGGATGTGAGCGACTCCACGCAATATGAGCTAACTTTCTCACATGCATTATAAATTAGAACTAATTCGACAAATTAATCAAACGTTGAATCGTCTAACTTATCTATAAGTATTATAAAGTTTATATAGTGTCTCGTTTTCTTTGTTTGTAATAGATACTGTGTATTGAGAGTAAGAAAAATTCTCGCTACGACCATTGCTGTTTCCGGGCAGTTTCCAAGATTCGACTTTTGAGTTAGGAGAAATAAAAGCAAAAGGTTTGTGTGCCGGGAGTAGGAATCGAACGCACGACCTCTTGACTACTATCCCGATACTATGGCCGAAACACGGCCAAAGGCGAACTTTTACAGTGCATAAGTGCATAATTACAGTGCATAAGGGGCAAGGGCCTGCCAGCTAGCTTTGGGAACACTAAGGAGGGGGTTCGAGATAACAAAGAAGGGGGGTCCTGTCAACAATAAGTCCCTGTATTAAGCCCTCCAGGTCGGTTTGATGGCCGAAACTTGCGTAGTCAAGTTTTCTGTTCCTTTAAAGGACCCGTCGTACCTGAAATGCCGATACAACCTACTTCCTTAATCGCATCTAATAATTCTTAAATCCGGAGACACGAATTTCATAGTGTACATCCAACCGCCCTAATGACAAATTAAATTAGTAATGAATCACGGTGAATTTTTGTTTTATTACTATTGTTTCTTTTATTTCTTTCTTTTTGTAACTCAAGTTTTGTTCCAGCATAAATTACCATCACTAATAATAATAAATGATCAGCGATCTTTGAAGTGAGTGACGTTGTGAACTTCGATAACAACTCTCAACTATTTAAGATAGTAAAATCGACATTACACGAGACGAGGCAACTTGCAAGAGTTGGTAGGGTTTAAATATTAATGTAAACATAAATGAAATATTAATATTCCTTAAGCCCCAGCTGACTTTGAAACACATATGCGAATGATGCATAAAATGGGTACATCAGCTACGATACTTTGGCAGCAATATTTCGACCCTTCTTGACAAGGGTTCTCGTCAGGCTGTCAATCTTCAGGGTCAACGTTGGGGAAGGAACAAACCCTTTATCTATACCGCTGCCAAAGCATCGTAGCTACGTATCCATTTGATGCATTATTCGAATATAGAGTTTCGGAAACAGAATTCTTGGACCCTAGAACAGCATTACCGAAGATGATATAAAAGATGAATCAGCTTCAAAGAGCCCCTCGCACTATTTACTGTCCATGTTCCAATACTACAAAATAGGGGTCGGCACCGTTTCTGTTTTTGGCTAAAACAGAAACGGTAAAAAACGGCAAATAAAAAACGGAACAGAAACAGAAACGGTGAAAAAAAACGGAAAACCGTTTCTGTTTTTCCGTTTTTTTCCGGAAAAACACAAACGGACCGTTTTTACAAAAAAAACGGCCGTTTTAACAGGTATTTCTGGTATTTTTCGTACTTCTTTAGGTTTACAAGATAACAGTAAGGTGACCAATTGGAACGTTAAGGCGGCGGTTGGAAAGTGAATAGTGTGAGGAGGGGACTCATGGAGGGTCTGTGAGAGAAGGTCGAGTATAATTGTGTAAGGTGAAAAAAAAGGACTGCACCTGTCTAGTAAACTAAGCCCTTTTTTATACCCATGGTCAAATGCTTGGGTATGCTGGCAGGGGTGAGTAAGGACGTCATACGTAGGTGTGCCCCTTATTCCCCAGAAGGGTATCAGTTCCCTTTAAAATCAAAAAATGTCAAGGTAAAAATTAGATACCAGTGTTTTAATTCCCAAAGTACTGAATACTGATACCCCCTATGCGAAAGAAGGGCTACAGCTACCTGTGAGAACCATGGTCACCCCTGTCAGCATGTCCCAGCGTTTGAGCATTGGCTTCTCTAAAGTGCCATTTACCGATCACTTTTCGGTCGGTCCACTGTTCTCGAGTTAGGGTAGCCTACTTCCAGATCTGCTAGGATAATGAAACTTGGCAGGCATATCAGGGATATGACCAAACTAGCTTGTAAATAGTCACTTCGACGATCCGACCACCGTGGGGGGAGTAGAGTGAGGGGGGATCCGAAATATTGACGTATGTATATGTATAAGTTCGGAACGGGTGATCGGATCTGTATGAAGCTTGATATTTCGAACGACCTTGTGTCTCAGACGTTCCATTTCAAGTCCGGTTCTGATCCGATGAATGTGGGGCGGGGGGGGGGGGGGGCGGAAATCTTCTGACACGCTTAAAGTTGAGCGATCAGGATTAAAGTTGGTGGGAAGAACAACCACAAGCCCTTGGTCCATCATAGACAGAACTGGACCAAATTTTGGCACTGTGGGGAAAGTTGGAGGGGGTTCCGGAATTCTGGTATCCGGACTCCCAGGGGGGGGGCTAGGACGATGCAACTTGGCAGGCATATCAGAGAAATTAAAATAACAAAATAGCTTGGAAATAGTCAGTTCCCCGGTCCGACCATCGTGGGGGAGTGGAGGGAGGAGGAATCCGGAATCTTGAGGTATTTATAACTTTCGAACGGATGATCGGATCTTAGTGAACCTTGATATTTGGATAGACCTCGTTTCTCGGATGTCCCATTTCAAGTACGGACTGGATCCGATGAATGTGGGGGGCGGAGGTTGAGGGGAGTCCCACTGGAAATCTTGTGTCACGCTTAGAGTGGACTTGGTGCGAAGAACAAGCACAAGAACTAGGTACACCCGTGACAGAAAGGACCGGATTCGTGCACTGTGGGGGGAGTTGGAGGGGTGCGAAATTCCGGTGATCGCGAGTTAAGGTACTTCCAGATGTACTTCCTAGAACGATGAAAATTGGCTGGAACATTCGAGACTCGACAAGATAAATTGTCACTTTCCAGTCTGACCATCCCTTAAAGAACAGAGATGAACTGCCAGCTCCCTTGAAGCGTGCACCTTAACCGCAAAGTGAAAAATTACTTTTGACCAAAACTATAGATGTGCGTAGGCATGGGCACTGTTCCTGTTTTCTGTTTCTGTTTCTGTTTTTTTCCTCCTGTTTTACTGTTTTCTGTTTCAGGGACCCAAAATAAACAGAACAGCTGTTTTGAAGCCAGCTGTTTTTTTTCTCACCTGTTCTGTTCTGTTTTGGTGTACCCTGTTTTGCCCTGTTCCTGTTTTTTTTTTACCTGTTTAAACAGCCAAATCTGTTTTTTGGGGGCAACCCGCCCTATCAGTATAACAAATCTTTTAACTCAAGATTTCCATCATTTCGAAATGCCATATTCCAAAAGAGGCCAATTTGTCAGCCTTACCAGTGACCCACGCGAAATGTGGATGCGGTGACGGCTATCAAAAATATTGAGCAAGAATCAAGCAATAGTAGGAACAACAGCAAAAAATGGGAACTTCATATACTCTAAATACATATTCAGCTCAAGCTGACGGCGAATTGCATTTGACTGAGCTAAATAGATACGTAGTCAGCGAAGTCTTAGACTACTGTTGCAGCTTTCCGACCCTTCGTGGCAGCAGCCGCCTTCGGGTCCAATATGAACAAGTGCGCAAGCGCTCAAAGGTGATGTGTAAAAGTAAAACGTATATGATATCAGAGATGGGCGAATCCGATCACGAAAGGATTCGAATCCGAATCCAGGGCTAGGTACGAATCTGACTCCGAATCCGAATCCACCATTTCATGCTGAGGACTCCAATTCGAACCTTAACAAAAATTAAATCATGTTCATAGGTTATAGTTTAAAAACCAAAGGTGACAAAAAACACTGATATTTCAGGTAATCAGATAATTTGATAGATTACTTAACATATTTGGTGGTGGACACCAAACAAATTTTATTGTCTAAAGCCCACTGTGTTAAAATTGGGAAAACGGAAACTGAAAGGATGTAGAATAGATATTTGAGCGGATTCGTAAGATTGAGGGTTTGGAATCCGAGTCCGAATCCGAATCCAGCCTGAGAAGCAGAAGATTCGAATCCGGCCAAACGGACGAACCCTGGATTCGAACCCGAATCCGGATTCGGATTCGCCCATCTCTGTTTCATATATTGTGTACGAACAGCCTAATGACCATTCGCCCTTGACTTTTAATTCATTGGTCAATATGGGACCAGTTGCCAGCGTTTGGATGTGGGGGGGGGGAGTATCACCGAAAGATACATCTAGATGGGTCTTTGGGTGGGTCCAAAGACCCATCTGGACAATGATCACGCATTCCAAAGTTCCACCTTAGTACCAGGCATGTTTAGCAAGTTTACGAATTTAGTCAGGCAACTAATTGCCTGTAATTCCAGCCAACTAATGTTTGTGTCATTTAATTAAATATACTGAATTATTGGGATTCTACAAAGGGATTTTTTTATTTTCCACTATCTGCTCTAGTTATGACGTTCAAAATATGTGCGGCCGTCCCCACAACGCAAATTCTACTATGACTCGGGAAATTTTAATCTAAACACAAACGCTGCTTTTCATTGGGCAGTGGTGAGATTGGTGAAGAGTGTTTAGTGCCGGAATAAAAGAAAAATCATAAACCTTTCTCGTAAGGCGTGCAGCAAAAATACAAGCGCATAGAGGTACCACAAATCCCACGGAAATTCCACTATTTGAAAAACGATTATTCGTGAATAGCGGAACAACGAAGTAACGCATTTTCAGCAGCTCTTCAAGCTGTTTTAAGTGAATAAGTGATGGGTAACTAGATTGTCCTATCCCAGCCTTTTTAGGTTAGACTTTAAAGGAAACATTAGTCACTGGGGGGATTGTGACCAATTGTCTTTGAACCGAGAGTGTATCGGGGGTTGAATCCCAAAAGTCACAACTAGACCCCAAGCCTCACAGGTTTCAAATTAGCATCTGTCGTGGTTCACGAGATAAGAATGCCAAAATAAAACGGTGAAAACCGAGAACGGGAAACCGGCTATCGCGGCCGCAAGAGTGGAGTGTCGAAATTTCCACTAAAACCGAACATGTGATCACCAAGAAGGGCTCACATGACGTATTATCTGTGCAGCGAAGTTAAATGTGATTTCAAAAGACTAGAACTTTTAACTTCGAAAAGGCTAGAAAGGCTGAAACTAGCTTAGCGACATCACAACATCCGCACCGGTTCATGATGTAAACAAACGATAACTGGAATTCCTGACAGTATTTTTGGCACAACCTCAGTTCTATACGGAAAAGTTGAGATTTTTTCTACTTGATAATGAAAGTGAAACTCCGTTTCACGAATTTTCGCAGAATAGTAGACTCACATTCAGCCGAGAAATCCGCGCGTTCTGAGCCTTGTATGACCATGCTCAAAAGAAACCACCGAGGAAAAGCTATTCGGTATTCTAATTGAACATGCATCCCTCACGACCCTCCCCTCACAAAAAAAATGACCATCGTCACCAACCACTGTCACGAAGTGAAGCTTGCTTAACTTTGAGTTTGTATGATCCGTAAACTTTAGTTTATTACCTATCGCTATGACAAACAATCTAAGTGGAAAGGTGGGCTATGCGAAAATTTGTTGTTAAGACAAATGAAACTTCCGTAGCTCATTTTCCATCGGGAAAAAGTGTAATTCATTGATAAGGCAGCTGGAATTCTAGACCAAGATATTTCTTGTTCTATGAAAAGAACTCGAAAAAAGGCATCTGTGCGGTGCAAGGAAGAACTATTTAAGATACTTCTTGGTACAGGGCAAACTATAGGTGAACTCTGCTATAAAAATAATAAAAAATACGGGAAATCAAATAATAAAAAAAAAACCTGTTTTAAACAGCCGGTTCTGTTTTTTTTCGCCTGTTTAACAGCTGTTTCTGTTTTCGAAGTCATCATTTCTGTTAAAACAGAACAGGACCTGTTTTCAAGTTTCCTATTTTCTTTCTGTTTCTGTTCTTGTGTGACCTGTTTCTGCCTGTTCCTGTTTGAATGCAAAAACAGAACAGTGCCCATGCCTAGATGTGCGCCACATGTTGGTACCCAAGGCCGTATCCAAGGGGGGGGGGTGACCCCCCCCCCCCCGAAACATACAAAAATAATGATTTTTGTAGGCTTTTCCCTCTGATCTGTGTGTTTTTTGTACTTTTTTGTCCGACCACCAGGCAATAACCCAACCCCCCCCCCCCCCCCGAAATAAATTCCTGGATACGGGCCTGTTTGTACCACAAGGGTATCAACAAGAAATAGCCAGATTAACGTTTCCAGCAATTCACTGGCTCAGAATGGTTATCAAAGGCCGATAATTTAGTCTGTAAGTCGAAAGTCCTATACCTCCTAGTGTTAATTTTGTTGTTATTCTTCCTGTAATAATGGTGTAAAAATATCGGTTACGTACGGTAGGGTGCAATCTCTCTATCCTGACTCACAAATCATTTCCGGAAAAGTGGAAAATATCGATCGATGGCAAAATCCGCCGGGAGAATAAAAACCGCTAGATTACACCGGGACGCCACGCGTATATGTCGCAACAAAAAACGGAAAATTAGAAAAAAACGGTAAAATAAAAACAGAAACGGCTAAAACGGTCATATAAAAAACAAAACAGAAACAGAAACGGCATTAAAAAAACGGCTACCTGTTTTCTGTTTTTCTATTATTTAAAAAAAAAAAAGAACAGAAAACGGTAGTAAAAAAACAGAAACAGAAACAGAAACGGTGCCGACCCCTACTACAAAATAGCTGAATACTTTAAAATCAGGCTGTGTTTTTAACAAATTTCTTTCTCCAGGCCTGTTGACTCCTAAGAACAAGACCAAAGGTGTCGATGGGATACCAAAAATGCAATATCTGATCCAGACAACTGGGTCTTGTCTTAGCCAGATCCAGTCATCGCCAGACTCCTTGAACATTTTTACTATAAAAATTCAGAAACAGATTAAGGCCAAATAGCTAATCATCTGAGAAAACCAAGTTCAGATACGGATTCATCATGTGTGATTACCCCTATAGGTCATATCTGTTTTGACGAAACCTTCCTGCCACTTCTGCCAATTTCCCGGTTTCGGCCGAACTCCAGAACTACTTGTCCGGCGAAAAAAGAAAGCTTAAAAACGAACTCAGGGTATCTTCTTTCCCCGATGGCACTGTCTAGGGAACCGGGAGCCGTACTTTATGTCCCATGGGCTGCGGAACCAGTATTTCTCACGGAAAACAAACCATATGAGCTGCGATTCCGGGATCTGACGTCATTGACTAACGGAAACTTGTATGTGCTGGCTCCCGTTCCGGTAGTAAGTGGAAATAGCTCACGGAAACTTCTTCGCACCGGCTTCTCGCCCGGCAGTCTCACGGAATTGTGTACTTAGAAGCTAGGGAGCCGGTAGTTCATACCGGAAACTGTACAACTGGAGCTTCTCTTCCGGCAGTGTCTACGTGGAATATAGAACTCACGGAATAGTTTGGATGAGAGCTAGGATACCCGGATTTTCGCTGATTTACAGAAAATAACATGGGACAAAATTTTACTACCGGAACCCATATATTGAGAGCTAAGGTACCGGTACCAACAACTACTTGACAAAATGACCAGCTCACGGACACAGATGGCTATGGGCTAGGGTTCCGGTAGTGCAAACAAAAATTGAACTCACGGACCCATGTCAGTGCAGACTAGGTACCCGGAAGTGAATATTTTTAACTCACGGAACCCAACTCCTGCGGGCTACGGTTCCGGTAGTGCCAAAATTACAAACTCATCGAACTTGGATTCCATGAGCTGTACCGGACTCAAAAGTCCATATTGACAGGACTCTGTGAGTTGTAATTTTAATTTTTGGCACTACTGGAACCCTAGCCCATAGCCATCTGTGACCGTGAGCTGGTCATTTTCAATCAAATAGTTATTGCTACCGGTACCTTAGCTCTCAATATATACGTTCCGGTAGTAAAAATTTATCCCATGTTATTTTCTCTAAGTCAGTGAAAATCCCGGTGTCCTAGCTCTCATCCAAACTATTCCAGTTCTATATTCCACGTAGACACTACCGGAACACAAGCTCCAATTGTATAGTTTCCCGTATGAACTATCGGCTTCCTAGCTTCTGAGTACACAATTCCGTGATACTACCGGACGAGAAGCTGGTGCGATGAAGTTGCCGTGAGCTATTTCCACTTACTACCGGAACGGGAGCCAGCACATACAAGTTTCCGTTAGTCAATGACATCAGATCCCGGAATCGCAGCTCATATGGTTTTGTTTCCGTGAGAACTACCGGTTCCGCAGCCCATGGGACATAAAGTACGGCTCCCGGTTCCCTAGACAGTTTCCCCAATAATGAACATCTAATCAACTTCAAATAAAAATTTAACTTATAACTAATTTTCCGACTCCAACCGAATTCCGGTCGAACTATATCCCGGTAAAATATGATTGTCACACACGGATTCAGAATCTCTTCTTACCCCTAAATCGGTTATCTAACCAACTGCAAATAAAACGTTAACTTCTAACAATTTTTCGGTTTTGGCCGGATTCCGGGCGAAATACATATCCGGGTAGAAAATTGCTTTCACATAAATGTTCAGCATGTCTTTTAACAAACTTTCCGGTTTGGGCCGGATTCCGGGCGAACTACTTGTCCGTCGAGAAAATGGTTGTCACCATCGTCTTCAGCATGTGTTCCTACCCCTAAATCGAACATCTAATACACTTAAAATAAAACTTTTACTTTTAAGAAACTTTGAAAAACCATCGTGTTCAGCATGTCTTCTTACCCCATAATCGACTATCACATTAGCTGTTTCAAAATATTTTGTTTGCCCCTTAATTTGACCCCCCCTCCCCCACCCCTAAATGTAGGGCTACACAGCCCATTTACGAACTCGACTGGTCCGACGACCCAACGAATCCTCACACCAAGTTTCATCACAATATCTCATTCCCTTCGAGAGTTATCGTGCTTACAGACGGACGGACAGACAGGCGGACGGACAGACGGACAACTTTTGCTAAGTCATAGGTATCCCTCCACTTACGTTTTGGGATCCACACGGGCAAATTTGAATAACCGCTAATTTCACAACTGAGCCTCTTGCAAACAACCACCGGGACGATAGGCTAAGCAGCGAAAACAGCGAAACAAAGATAGTGTGAAAATGAAAACAAAGAAAATATGAAACTCGGGTCCCCGAGTTGAAGAAAGGACGGACCGGTTACGGAAGTATGTGTTTAGTTGACAAGAGTGCTCAGTGTCACCATTATCAATTTCTTCGTGACATGAAAAGGTGAAATTATTGGTGAATATTATTATTGTGATTTATTATTTTGAAGGAATTAAGTTTTTCAAAACACCTGGATCTCAGCGAGTTTATTTAGAGGCCAAGGGCCTTTTCGTGGCAATTTATTAGTTAAAGTGTTAGAGGAGCGCTATTTTGACGCCGTCAAATCAGAGTCATCTAGCGAGTATCTGGCCATATGTAAGACCATCTGGTTCCCTTCAGACTTCAGAAAAAGAGCATCTTCGAGAGTCGGGTGTTTAATTTGTAGCCTTTTTATTTGTATGATAGTACGAAAGACTTGCATGTATTAATATGGAATAGTACAGAATATTATGATTTGATGTGCCTCAAACTGGGCCAATCTTAAGCAGTAGTATCCAGTAGCATCCTGGCTTGCTAATAGTTGCATGCAGTGGTAACAGTTAATACTGTATGCTAATAAAACTTGCACCTCCCATGTAAATAATTCTTGAAAAAAAAAATCGCAGTTCTTTTTTTTATTCCGGCCCTTCTTGGCAAACGTCCACGTCAGACCAAGGGCGGCCAAAACATTGTTGATGAACATCGTGCCTGACTTTCCTGTATTATGTATCCCAGTCAGCTTGGGCTGAAAGAGTACGTTTTTTTAAACAATCAGAGACAGTGTTTGTTGACGACATTAGTCAAATTTTTGACAGTGCAAAACGGATACGTCAGCTGAACTGACGTATATTTCGGGCCTTCTTGGCAAGGGTCCTCTCCAGGCTCAAGCCGCTCAAACTGGAAAATGAACTTGTGGAAAAATCAAAAATTTCACAAGCTGGGTTTTTCCACTAGAGGCGTATTCTCGCCATTCCCCGAGGACTCCACTTGAGGAGTCCCCGCGTTTTTGTTTGTCCCAGGGACTGACTCCCCGTATTCTCGCAAGTCCCCACGGGCGGGGAATGCTCCGATTATCATCGCCATCATCAAAAAGGACTCCCTTTCAGATTCGGAGGGGAACCAATTTTTGCTGGTGTTGGTGCAATGTGAAATTAAATAAAAACAGTCAGAATAAGCAAAACCTAAAATGAAGTTGATCCAGACTAATTTCGTCAACTACATATTTTTCCCGTGTTCTCGCTGTTTCTGTACGCGGAGTCCGTGTGGAGTGACTCCCTCTATTCTCGTCGTTCCCTTCGTTTCCCCTAGGAGTCCTCGGGGAACGGCGAGAATACGCCTTAGGTCATTTTCATGTCTCAGCAGCTCGATAGCCTGCACTGTCAGAAGTTTCATAACAAACAGAAGGATGCGGGGTTTCAACACACTGCGTAACAAACAACACTTGGGATGTTATCTGTTGTGTTGGGAAACGTTATACACGAAATGTTATGCACAAGAAGCATTCCCAAGAAGAGCCAAAAGAGCATCTACCGCTTTTTTTGTTTGTCCTCATGATGTCGGAAAATTCAGCTGATCCTTTTTGGCGATTTTTCTGCTCTTCCTGATGGCAACGCTTGTTATGCATAACATTTTAGCATAAATGTTATGCATAACATTTTAGCATTTTAGCATAAAATCATAGCAGCCCCAGTTGGCTATATTTTGAAATAAATAAATAAATAAAATAAATTTTCAAACACAACAGTCTACATCCGAAGTGTTGCCTGTTTTGCATTGTCTGTTGAAACCGCGCATCCTTCTGTTGTCTGTTATGAAACTTCTGACAAGGTGAAGAGGACCCTTGCCAAGAAGGGCCGAAATGTAGCTCTAATAAAATTAAGCTGACGTATCCGTTTTTCACTGTCAAATATGATTCGCAGTCAGTTTGGGCTGAAGAAATATTTGACCTTAGTCAAGATAGCGCGTAATAGCTAGTGTGATTTCACGCGTAATAGTTAGTGTGCCTTCACGCGTAATAGTTAGTGTGCTTTTACGCGTAATAGCTAGTGTACTTTCACGCGTAATAGTTGGTGAGCTTTCACGCGTAATAGTTAGTGTGCTTTCACGCGTCATAGTTAGTGTGCGTTCGCCCGTAATAGTTAGTGTACTTTCACGCGTAATAGTCAGTGTGCTTCCACGCGTAATCGTTAGTGCGCTTTCACGGTAGATACACTGCGAGAATTAATGCACAGGAGCTGATCTATTCTTACTTTCAGGAAATTTGAACTACTAAACTGCACAGAATCATCCTATTTGACGCCTGACGGTGCAAAACTGATATGTCAGCTATCTTTTATTAGAGCTATATTTCGGCCCTTCTTTGCAAGGGTCCTCTTCAGGCTCAAGCCGCTCAAGCTGAAAATGAACTTGCGGAAAAACAGTTTAAGATTCTTCCTTAAATATCTGATTTGTGAACTTCTTCTCTGAAAATTGATTGGTTGGAAAATTGGTGCTGTGATTTTACGTCTACTGTTTTTGCTGTTCATCATCCCTCTACAGATATTTCGGTAAATCGACTGAGAGAGAAAAATGGGAACTTGACATGCAGTTTCTGGCTAGGCGACCCCCCCCCCCCCCCCCCCATGGGAAGCAGGCTTCAGTCCGTTCGAATACAGTTGTCTACAAAAAAAGCTTCAATTACCATCGAACATATTCCTCCTGGCCAGCATTTCCATTGTAAATTTCCAATGTCAGTCCAACCAAGCTTAGCCAGAGCTCATTCGAGAAGGGAATAGCTTCAAGCCCTCGTTCAAGTACTTCCACTGCCCTAAAAGAAAATTAAATAAAAAAGGTAATAAAGCATGCATGATCCTTAGAATCGTATCCTCTAGACCATAGTTGCGCTTTTGCAGAAACCATGGTATCTGATACCACGGTCTAAAGTCGTTTTTGCAGTTATCGTGGTATCTGATACCACGGTCTAAAGTCGTTTTTGCAGTTATCGTGGTATCTGATACCAGGGTCAAAAGGCGCTTTGCAGTTATTGTGGCAATCTGGCCAGTTATCATGGCATCTGATATTCAGATACCGTGGTAACTGATCGAGGTATCTGAAAAAGTCATCTCTTTTTCATCAATTTTCGTCAAACTGGTGGAAAAAAAGTTTGGGACTTAGTGATGTGACTGAATATCAATTTTTCTCATGCAGAGCAACCGTATCAGATACCACGGTAACGGCAGAAACGACTAATTGCAGATCCAGTTACCGTGATAACAGACACCATGGTATCTGCAAAACGCAAGTCATAAAACGTGCTGCTTGCTAGCGACAAGGCTGTGATCTTTCCCGTCACTGCCTACCATTCTGTTGAAGACATCCGTTGCTCCGACCATCACTGTCTCCTCGCTAAGAGAGTTTCACAGAGGGACAACCCGGAGTTAAACAACCCTGGATTACACAAAAATAGACTTTACACTCAAAACGAGCATGAGTCACAACAACGAAACAAGTTTCGTCAGGCAAACCATGCTGACTAAACGCAACTTGAGTGATGTAAAAATTGGAAACTGTGCGGGGTACAAAGCCAAGCCCGAATTTACCCGAACCTGCAGACAGCAATGTTTTACTCCTTAGGAAAAGAATGCGTATGTTACATTGAACGTGTACTACTCCCCCCTCCCTTCCCGTCTTCCGTGCGTTGGTCCGAGAAGAAAACTGGTAATCAGGTTTCTCCATATCCTGCTAACTCTTTCGTCTAGTTTTTACATAGTTTCATCCCATCATTTATTTATGATCATATATTGTAAGTGTATTAGTTAATTCGTTTCGTGTCTGTGTATTTTGTAAATAGTTTATGCCTCTTCTAGCTTTAAGCTATTTGGGAAATAAACTTGAATGATTGATTTATGCAAGTAGCTTCGGCTTCTCCGGAGCGACTAATTTTCTAACGCAGGTCCAGCCGCTTTTTGGGCAACTAACAAATAGAACATTCTTGCTTCCGGCGCGCAAACATTTTTTGGGCGCGCCAATACTTTAGAGGCGTGCAAATATTTTGGGGCGCGCTAGCCGCTTGCGTGGACATGAGTGATCTGGGACACTTCCTTCGGCGCTACTATACTAGAATCAATCTAGTTAGCTGTTTTTGCTCTATCCAGTTCTATACCACACATTCGGGAATGTAGTATTATTCCACGCACACGATGATCAACTCGTCCACGCCCAAGCTACCATATCAGGTTTAAAGTTTAACTGAAGAGTTTATTTTTTTTTTATTTTTTTTTTTAACCAAAACATTGGAAATAAAATAAAGTAACTTGACTAATATCCTAACGCAGCAAAAAGAAAGTCCTGAGGACCCAAAAGAAAGTACCCAACCCAAAATGGATTTCAACACAAGCCTGCATTTCCATGTGTTACGGGCGCTAAGCTCGGAAAATCGGAAGAACCAACACCTCTAAAGGGAGTAGGAGAGTGATTATAAGATATGTCTTTTGTTACATGTCTTATTTTTCGGCAATGGCTTACCTTTGTGGTTGCTGAATATTACAAGCATACCGGGACAAGGACACAGAGGTACCACAAATCCAAAAGAATAGGTTTATTCGAGGAAATTGATTATCTGGGGATAGCGGACTAACCAAGTAACGCATTTTAATTGGGTTTTCCGTCCCATTTAAGTAAGTGAAGTGTAACTAGACTGTCGAATCTCAGCCCTGTTTGGTTAAACTTCAACAAAGCTGGTAACCCCCAGTTAACAAGGGTTGATAAAGTAAAAGAATGGCGTGGCCCTTTAATGAAAGGACCTTCCATGGAATACTAATTCCTGTACGATCCTATTCTGTTCTGAACGAATGAATATGTTTATTACCCATCTTTACATAAAATGTCACTGATGGAGTATAAAAAAAAAAAGAAATAAAGAAAGTGGAACAATGAACAACACGCAAGATACAATTTTAAATTGACAATACATAATTCAAAAAAGAGAGAAAAATACACTATACACTATTTCTGTAACTATAGTTAAATTGCTGGATAGAGGCTGTTTAGAGGGTCGAGGGATTCCAGAAATCGAGCGCGACGCTCTAATACAGCCTCAATCAGATCTTTAATCCCATGATTTCGTGTTACTCGTCGATTACGAGACAACAGCGGCAGCGCGAGCAGGAATTTAGCATATTTGTAAAAAGTCCTTCTAATAGTTCTGACATTAGATGTGTTGAAAAGTTTCCAGAAAGGTGCTAGTGAAAGTGCATGCGGTAATGCATTTGTAACGCACTTTCAACGCAGCAAGCATACCATATGCTCGCATAACTAGGCTAATTGCGTGAGGACATGCAGGAAAGGAACCAGACACGGACCGCCATGAGGAAATGTTTGCCGAGATCTCTAACCTGGAGGAGCCAAGGACATCTATACTATACTAGGCTACAACCTACCTTTGGTCGTTGCCACTCTTTCTCTCCAAATCGCTGTATCTCTTCCAATAGGCAAAGCAATATGGGTATAGTGGTAGAAATGCATTGTAAACTCCGCGGATTATGTTGATGTCCCTCTGGGAAAAAAAATAATATTCAGTTAGTTGCGAACCTTCCTAGTTCGAGAATCTACAAACCAGAGATGGCGAATCCGCTCATGAAAAGATTGGAATCCGAGTCCGAATCCACCATTTCATGCTATGGATTCGAATCCAGAATCCGAATCCGGACTCGAAAAAAAATTGAATCATGTACACTGGTTATGGCTTAAAAATCAGAGGTGACAAAAAGCACTGATATGTATGTATGTATGTATATTCTTTATAGCCCGTTACATTCAAACTGAACAAGAATGGAGTAAATGGAAGAAAAAGAAATAAAGAACGAAGAGAGAAAAGACAAATCTAAGATACCATAATCAGATAACGTGACAGATTACTCAGGAAGGTTGGTGGTGGAGACCAAAAGGTTGGATTGCCTAAGTATACTGTGTACAAACCGGGAAAACGGAAACTGGAAGAATGAAGTCTAGGAATTTGAGTAGATTCGTAAGATTGGGGGTTTGGAATCCGAATCCGAATCCAGACAAACAGAAGATTCGAATCCGGATTTGAATCCGACCAAAAGGACGAATCCTTGATTCGAATCCGGATTCGGATTCGCCCATCTCTGGTACAAACAGCAAGCTGGTAGATCGCGAATATGCAATGAGAAAGCGCCCTGACGAATAAAGTAACCAATTTGGCGTCGTGGCCAATAGAAAACTCGAAAAATCAAAGAAGAATAGCTAGGATACTATTCGCTACCGATTTCTCAGACGTTCTCTTCGCACTTACCTGGCCTTAAGTCTACAGGTTCCGACAGATGTCTACATGTCGCATCGCACAGAGTTGTGCACCCTTTGGTGGAGGTTGCGGTATGCGATTCTTTAAGTTAGTAGCGAAGTCCAATTCATTTATGGTGTTTATCTCAACATTTAGGGGTACAAGCGGGGAACATGAAGTGACTGAATTAATATTCCTTCCGCCCATGTTGACTGCGAGCCATGTTTCGTGTGCCCAAGACACCTATTCCTCTATACATATTTTATCTAGATATTCCTATATTAATTCACTTAAGCCCTTCGTAGACAAATATTCCTTGAGCCCAAATATATATAGTGAACATAGAATATATAGTATTCCACTAATTCCACCAGTAATCCACTCCTTGTGATTCTCTCGGGCCCAAACATGAGCCCAGACTTTGAAATGAGCCTCAAACATGAGCCCAGACTTTGAAACATGTATTCAAATATATATAGTGAATATATAGTATTCCACCGATGATCCACTCCTTGTGATTCTCTCGGGCCCAAACATGCGGCTATCCTTACCTGTGTGGATGGCATGGAACCGTGAGCTGTATTCAGCATTTGATGTTGGGTAGCTTATAGTTTTATATTTTTGCCCACACCCATTGTTAGTTGTTAATATTTATTGTTAGTTGTTTAGTATGGCCCAAGCTGGCCGTTTTATTAGATTAAATAAATATAATTCACTAAAGCATAACTAAAATAAACTCGTCTAGTTCAAGACACAACTATAATTACCATGGTCTCAACATGCTCAAGGAGGTGACCCCATCCAGTGAAATCATATGGGTTCTCTTTCACAAAGCTCCAATACTGTTCCAAGGTCCGCCTTCTCTCCATTGCTTTCGCAACTTGTTCCTCTAGAGTTTCTTCCTTTTTTCCACCAGCTTCTCCTCCTTCAGCTTGTGCATCTCCTACTTTTTCACCTTCTTCTTTATCATTATTTTCCTCCACTGGTAAGGGAACTGCTTCTTCAGAGCTAAACCACGAGTCTGGTAGTTTTGCTTGATTGAAAGGATCGAACTGAACCGAGCGACTTTTCGCTGCTGACGTCAACGACATATAGTTGAAGGTGGATTGCTTGGGATCCCCAAAGTTTAAGGGGTGAATATCTCCAGTTACGGCAGCAGTTTTGTCCAAAATATTGGCCAGATAGGCAGAGTTGATTTCTCCAGCCTTGAAGATCTTGAAGGCGAAGTTTCTGGAAAAAAAGGAAAAGCCCGCCTTGAATCAAGTTGACCTGCACTGTAAAAATTTTATCCAAAGAAGGATGCAGTATTTGCTACTGGGATTAACCTTATCTCTATTGGGATAAAATCAATCCGAATTAGGTATAATCTTATCTCAATAAAGACAAGATTAATCCCAGTAGCAAATACTGCAAGATTTTTTTTTACAGTGTGCTAACTTAAATCTGTCAATTTTCCCAGATTCCCAGCTTCTTTCTAAAGGTGAAGAATTGTGCCAGAATGACGAACCAATGTTTGCGCGTATGGTAATTTTAACATCCTACTTTAGTACAATGGAGGAGTGATGGCTTAGAACTTCGCATACAGCCATTTTCATCCACTTTCAGTGATGAAGCTTAGCTACTCTACTGGTGTGTCAAAATGGTTCCTTAAGGTGTCCTCATCTAACTAAAAACCTTGTCTAAACTCAAATAACCATCAAGAGTTCGAACTCTAATCGTCTATGTTTTTTTTTTTTTTTTTTTTTTTTTTTTGAATATTTTATCTGATTTTCTTATTTGAGTTTCTCATCTAATTTTTTTTCTGACTTCTTTCATGTGTAAATTAGTCATTAAGATGGATCTGATTTTGGAATTTGATCTAGTGGTGTATTTGGATTTTGTTTCTTAGTTTATATTTAGTATCATCAATTTTAGTTGAAAATAATTTTCATTTATTCATTCTTCCTATGGAACAGTTTTCAGGCTCTGATATAGTTGACTTTTTATGTTTGTTTTTCTGTTCTGACTTTTTTTTTCTTTTTGCTGTTTGAGGCACAGCTACTCAAGGATAAAATGACAACTATCAACACTGAGACACAGAAAGGGCTACAGTACCAGATTTGGCTACGGAACTGTTACATACGTGCTATTTCTTCTATTTTTGGATGGACCTTCATATTTTTCATAGATTTTCCCCTCTGTGTTCCTCTGTAACTCTTGTTTCTGTTTCTTCCATGACTGACGAGAGATTAGTGCAAATATACTTACTTACACGATGTTGGAATTTGTTGGAAAATGATTCAAAAATTGATTATTTTCATAAAAATCACGGGTTAGAATAAGTTATTAAGTTTACGACAACAAAGGGCAATCCTAATCTTGATGTGATCTGCAAAATTTTTCTGAATATTATGATGAACCACAAGATCTTCCCCCACCTGGTGGAAGTTACCATTACATGTTGAAGTTGTCCCCTCTCCCGTCGTACACATTAAAGTTGTAACTGAAAATGTGACTTATCGACCTCCTCAGACAGAGGTCTTCTTGGTTTTGGTTATTCGATTTCTTCGGAGTCTTGGACTGAATCATTGAACGCCATTTCGAGTGATGAAAAAGCAAGTATCCTGCAGGAAAGCCTCCGACAAAAATATGAAGAATTTTTTCAAAAAATAGCTGCAACACTGCAGCATTCCGTCCCACAAGAAATCAAGGAAGTAATCCCTTACAAGATACAACTTCTAAAGGAAGGTGACAGAGAACATGGTAATAAACTCAGAAACTAAATTCGAAAGATGACTAGAAAGGCTGCCGCCGATTATTATAATGAACAAGTGCGCAAGATCTCAGACGTGGAGTATAAAAGTAAAAATGTTTTATCATAATTTTATATACAGAAAGCTTTAGAACTAATACATTTATCATCCCCAATAACCAAACAAGTATTGAAAAAACCTAATAATAAAAAGCTTAAATGTAAAAAAACCGCCAGTATAAATCCAAAGAAATGTTGAAGATTTTGCACGAATAGCATTAGTTCGAACACTTAATCAGGTGTAGATATTCTTTGCACTGAATGGTCTGCCAGCCAGTCCCATCCTTTACACCTCTTTTCCATTAGCAAGGTAATAACAAGTGCAATAAAACAAATCGTAGCATCCTAATGCCCCCTTTGCCACGATTCATTAAGAAGGGCATATCATCGATCATATGAGAAAACAGTCAAGTTTCCAACTGTTCATTAGAGATGAAAGTTCGTCGCGTCGTCTTATTTGTTGCTGTACACCAAATCCTCATCCATAGATATATCTCCCCAAATATACAAGAGTTGGACTTGAGACCTGTCATAGACGAACTTAACTCATGGGAAACCTGGGCCCAGCTGCCCATGAACACGAAGGGGGGGGGGGGTCCTTTTTTTTCTCAAGTATACCAGTTTAGACTTTGATTCCAGTCACGGGTCAACAAAATTTGCATGGGCAATTTGGGCCCAGTTGCCCATAAACGAGGAGGGTGGGGGTGGTTCAACTTTCCCAACCCCTATAAACCAAAAGCACAAAGGAATGTCATTGCCTTAACTGCAGTTAATGTAAAGTTAAAAACATTTAAAAATGGACAATATTGACCCAATTGAAGTGGGGGTGGGGGAGAGGGACCCGCAAAAAACCGAATGCTCGCAATCCTATGAAGTTTCAACTTGATACCTGTTGATTCGTGTCACGGGTAACGAACTTTACTCCTGGGCAATCTGGTCCAAGTTGCCCATGAACAGGGTGGGTGGGGGAGGTGCAACTTTAAAAGCAATTTCCTAGCCCTAGGATCTACACGTCCAAGAAACTTCATCGCCCTATGTCCAGTTCTGATCAAGTTATGAACATTATTCACTGGGCAATCTGGACCCATTTGCCCCTGAACCGGGTTGGGATGGGGGATGGGACCCCCAAAAGGCACAACTAGACCCCAATACCCACAAGTGTACCAAGTTTGAAGTTGATACTTACACTGGTTCACGAGTTATGAGCTCCACAAAATACGGTGAAAACCGAAAACCGGAAACCGAAAGCCGAAAGCTGCTACAGCGCTCGCAATAGTGGATTGTTCCAAGGAACACTCCACTAAAAAATTCATGTTTTTTTAATCAAATAGTAATAAATGGCACAAAGAAATTAAGCGAATCTGTGGAAAAACACCTTCTGTTGTTGATTTTATTGATGCTGATGATGTAACCGTCGTAAATCAGTTGAATTGCCCCCATGCCAGAATTGTCCAATCATTACCTCCGCTGGACGGACAGCGGAAAAGCAGCAGAATTTTTTGACAGAAGAAAGTAAAGTTAAGCTTATTAGCAAGGATCAAGTTTGTTCTAAGTTGAAAAAGCTGAAAAGAACAAGCATAACACCTATTAATATCCCTATTCAATTAATTAAAGCGTTTTGCTATAAAATTACAAAACCTTCGACAAATATATTTAATAGTATTTCTAGTAGTTTAGAACACCAACAAGTTTGGAAAACAGTGTACATCACACGGTGTGATCCCAATAGGTTAGCGGTACAAATCTATTCGGTATGATGATCGGGATTCGGCACAATAGCCAGTATTCGGTAAATATCACGAATTCTGTGAGAGAATTTACTAAAATTAGTTGGCAATTTTTTTATTCCAGAACTATTCGGTGTATTTTTCGAGATTCGGTAGTTACCCAGAATCCCGAATAAGCCATCGGCCCAAAATTGTTCGGTATCATGATTGGGATTCGGTAATTCATTCGATATAATTTCAGGACTCGGTAGTTACCACGAATCCCGACTTTAGTTCCAGTTTCGGCGAAATTATATCGAATGCGAATATTATTCGGTAGTCTTTCGACAACAAAACAAATCGGTATAATAACCGGGATAAGGTTGCTATACAGAATACCAAACACGCTATCGGTCTAAACTTATTCGGTATAACTAGGATTCAGTAATTTACTCGGTATAGTTGCCAGGATTTGTGCGTTACCACGAACATGGAAACTCGGAAGAGGTCGAGTGAAGCACTGGTAGCAGACAAAAGGACTGATCTATGATTTCATCGATAGTCCTTACTTTTCAAAAGAAGATCTAATAATAAATGTTCCGAAAATTCCGTCTGCGGCGGAACTGTGGTTTTAAGCCAATTCTATGATTGGGACTTCGAAACATTAAAAGCTAGAATTTGGATGGAAATAGTTAAACTTTGCAGGAACAATCTAACTTTTTTTTATATCTGGCCTGCGGCGCTCGCTTTATGTGATCATCGGTAGTATTAACTAGACCGCAGTAGCTGCTGCTGCCGGAACGTCGCTCCATTCGGTTTCTGGAACTTCTTAGAGTCTCGGTATTGAATCCACGGTATATGATAGAATTTTGTAAGTGAAGCAGTTAAATTTTATCCTATAGAAAAAAAATGTATTTCGAAAATTTTCGCCTGTGGCACTCTATCGTTTTCCATGCTGCCATTTAATGTTTACTCTTCCCACGTAATCCTTTCTGTTCCATAATTTAAAGCGCAAATTCTAAGTTTCCAGGATTCGGTAAAATTTTCGGTAAAATTTTGGCTCTACAACCCCCAACGAAAATGCACTTGCGACGCCTCTGATCACCAGCTGATCACACCAATATCAAAGAAAGATTCTCGGTTGGATTTTTGATGGTGATTCACATTATCTAACCAGTCTTTTCCATTTTATTTTTAAACATGTTGATGAGCCTGGTAAAAGGTTGAATTCGATAGCAATTGATTTTGAAAAAGCTTTTGATCTTATTGACTACAAAAATTCTAATTTCTAAGCTCTACCATGTTTTTAACGTTAATACCAGAGTAATAAAAGTAATTCAAAATTTTTAACAGATAGGCCCTAAATTTTAAAGTATCGGAATATTTACTTTGAACCAGAAGCGGTACTTTGTGGCGTGCCAGGCTTGCCCCAGGGTGCCCCCGATTTAACATTTAGTTATGATTAATGATAAAGCGGATGATTTTGAAAATCACTGGAAGCATGTAGATGATCTTATAATTATCGAAGTTTCTTGTAGAGAAGACTTGAGTCAAGTTCAAGATATCGTGAGTAAAGTATAAATGCAAGCTTTGAAATCTTTGAAATCTAAATCGCATATTATGACAATTTCTTTTTTTAAATCTTTCAACACTAATTTTCAACTGAATTTCAGATTCCTCGAGAGTAGAAAAAAAATTAAGCTCCTAGGGATAATCCTAACTCAAGGTTTAAAATGGGAAGAACAGTCAACTATCACGATAAAGCGAGGGAATACCGGACTACAGATGCTTAAGCTCATGTCCAGGCATGGGGCACCCACTAAAAACTTGCTCCAGATTTACATCAATCCAAAAATGTAGAGCCACTGGGTCCAACGTTGTCGTCGGTCCCTTTCGGCCTTTCTTTTGGGTAGGGCCGATTACCACTGTAATCGCCTCTAGATGTAGATTTTCTTCTCCCGGATGACGTTGATTAGGGCTTTGTAGATTTGGTACTCGGTCTTCTTCGGGAACATCGTTGTGGTGATTGTGCTGATGGAGCTGGGGATTTTGAGCTCGTTGCATATGACCTTGAGTTGCGACGTCATCGGGCTGGTACTTTTGCACATGAACAGGATGTGTTGCAGGGTTTCTTCCTCCGCACCGCAGTTTCTGCATTGTGGGGATGAGCTGAGTTTCCACTCAAACAGCGTTTTGTTGAGGTTATCCATTATTCAGTTATCCGACCAAATTTTGAATACGGAGGCCCTCTTTGGCATTTCGTCCTTACGGTCAAACAGACCGCCCGACTTGAGAAGATTCAAAAAAGGACCACTAATAATAGTGTCAAAATGGCCGAGAGGTCCTATGAAAGAGGTACTACGTAAATTCAAAATCGCCGCCTTGAACCGAAACTCTGCATGGAGTTTGGTGTCAAATCTCGGAATCACCCAATCCACAAAAATATTTTCCCTTCCAAAAGCAGACGAAAAGGCTCCCTCGCAAGGTAGCTACTACGGTTAAAAAGTTACAACTACCCACCAGAGGTTTGCAAAGAGTTTTGTCCCTTCATTTCTAAAGTTGTATAACGAAGCGTAAGTGAGCTGCTAGTTAAAACTTATAACGTTATTTATGACTGCTGTAGCCCTATATACGTAGGTCTTTTATGATTTATGTGTGTGCTCAAAGTTGTACCTATGAGTATATCAAACAAATTTGGCATAAGCCATGACAAGTTTTTGGTCCATGAAAAGATTTATCTATCTATCTATCCAAATTAGGTTACCTTTTTGGAGGAGGCTCAGATCCTGACTCCTGCTCAGCTGTCTCAACTCCTAGCCTGTGTAACTCTTCCAAATCTTCTTGGACCTTCCGCTCTTGTGCTGCTCCCTCATCTTCAGCAATCTTGTCCAGAATTTCTTGAATCTGGGTAGGAACCAAATCAGGTTCAGGATTGACTGGGAGCTTCCGGATTCTCTGATTTTTTTCTTCATCTTCCTTTTTCTTCTCTACTGTGTGGAGAGTTTTTTCCTTTCTTGATCCGGATGGAGCAACGAAGGAGGAACCAATATGTATGATTCCTGAAATCTGTTCTCTTTCCTTCCCTGACATCTCTGAAAATTAAAGTCTCAATTAATGTTCAATGTTCATACTCAAAGGCCTTTGAATACTGGAGTTATTATTTCACCATACAAAGGGTTTTTAATTTGTCTCTACAAAAATTAGAAAAACCTTAGCTGTATTATCAGTAATACCAAGAAGAAATAATCTGACAGAACCTCCGTCTCCCTGTCTCTGTCAACTATTTACCCATACCCTGTCCGCTACGAACGAGAAGAGGTTAACTAGCTTCGCAACACATCCCATTTCGTTATCTCTACAAATAGCTAAATCCCTGTTAAGTTGCTGGTGAGGAAAGGTAGCAGTCAAAGCTGATTGGTTCTATGGACACACTACAGAGCGGGTCAGAGCGCGGAGTACGCCTCCTTCACTACTTCTTGTGCGATAAGCAACAACGAAGACGGAAAAGGAGTAAACGGGTATCAACATCAGCCCAAAGCTAGAGTAAATACCTCTAGGTCCGCTCAGTTTTGTCGGGTTTTCATAGTCGCTGCATGCGACTTAAGACAGAATCCCTATCTGATCATTTGTTTTTGGTAATACTGAGCTCAAACAAATACTATTTTTAAGCACACATTGCCAATATTACGTTGAGCAAGATCACTTTGACATGGTGCAGAATCCTATATTCAGCTAGCATAGACAATCAATAAATCACATTCAGATTCTGAACCATTGCTCACTAAAGTATGTATGATTCTCCTACCCTGCTCCTACCTTATAGCTTCAGTCTGAGGTCAAAAGTACCCTATGCCTAGTTGCCTACTTCTCTCCTATAACAGCTCGAGGAATTGTTGATTATTTGAGTACACATTACCAAAAATGTATAATACTGAGAAAGATCAGTCTGACAAAATTAGCCTAAGTTGGGATAGACAGTCAATAAATCACATTTGAATTCTGAACCTTTGATCACTAGAGTATATATGATTCTCCCACCTTGGGCTTATAGCTTTAGTTTGAGATCAAAGACAAAATCCCCTCTAGGCTATACGTTTCCCCTCTGAATATTAATTATTTTTTGAAAGGTTCAGGTTCAGACAAGTGGTTCAGACAAGTGGTTGTGTTGTGTAAGAGGAACAACTGTCTTTTGACAAGGTATTTTTTGACAAGTTCATTTCCCAGCTTGAGCCTGAAGAGGACCCTTGCCAAGAACAGCCAAGAAGGGCAAGGGTCCAGCAAACAAAAATTTTAGGTGCTTTGGACCGAGACTAAGCATACTTTAGTGAAGGGAGAGTATAAAACCGAAACCTTGCTAATTCTTCGGACTTCAGCCTACAAACATCTGTGCCCTGACTACAAAACAAACAAGTTCAAAACCGGCAGTCCCGCATAGAAGCTAAAGCTATCAACTCCCACAAAACGATGGGTTGCTTACAGTTTAAACGTCGTACTAAACACATATTTGCCTGCTGCGAGCCGTGCGTAAAAGATCAGAGGAAATAATGTTTGCAGATTTTCGATTCTTACCAGGTCCGACAGATCAAACTACCGCGGTTGTCGTGACCTCAACCATGGGGCGTAGCGAAAACCAGCTTCCCATCACCTGAAAGGTTTCCGACAATTCCGACAGCTACAGCCAAAAAATATGATGCCTACTACGGGTTGTACCTATGCCGTTGCAAATGAATTGGCTGACATTCTTCACCCACATCTTCGGTCCCGAATTTCAGATTTTAATTTCTTGCACGAATCTGGTACGGCTATTGCGCTTGGGGCTTAATCACGTATCTAAATTTTTCAAAACAATCGGTGGGTCAACGATTATCCTTCAGCAGTGGCTAGAGTCCGCCAAGGTTTGATTTGAAGAACTTCCTATAGGCACTATAGTTGACATCTTTTAAGAAGGTATAGATCTGCTGCTAATTGTGTCTCGAACTCGGATCAAACCAGTAATACAAACACGTAGATTCGTTTCGGCAGTGGATTAGTGGAAAGCTATGCGGAAAGTTGAAAGTTCGGGTGAAAAAAAATTCAAATTCATATATTAAAAAAAATTTAAGCCTCAGTCCCTTATTAATAACAAGAGCTACGAGCTCATATGGCACTTGTTACGAGTAGGCACGGCTCGGTTATGTCAATGATGTATCTAGTGTTTGCTAGGTGTCTTCCCACCAAGTTTCATCTCGATCCCTCCACTCATAGCGTTTCCCAAGATTTCCGGTTGCCCCCTCTAGCTCCCCCAAAAAGTCACCGGATCCGGTCCGGATTTTAAGTGGGTCGTCTCAGGCATAAGGTCGTTCCAAATATCAAGTTTCATCGAGACCCGGTCACCCCGTTCAAAAGTTATAAATACCTCAAGATCCCGGATTCCCCCTCCCTCCACTCCCCCGACAGTGCCCGAATCGGCTCGGTCATGTCAATGATGTATCTAGTGTTTGCTAGGTGTCTTCCCACCAAGTTTCATCTCGATCCCTCCACTCATAGCGTTTCCCAAGATTTCCGGTTGCCTCCTACAGCTCCCCCCAAAAGTCACCGGATCCGGTCCGGATTTTAAGTGGGTCGTCTGGCATGAGGTCTTTCCAAATATCAAGTTTCATCGAGATCCGATCACCCGTTCAAAAGTTATAAATACCTCAAGATTCCGGATTCCCCCTCCCTCCACTCCCCCCACGGTGCTCGGATGGGGGAAGTGACTATTTCCAACTTAATCATTTGGGGTCCCTGATACGCCTGCCAAGTTTCATCGTCCTAGCTTATGTAGAAGTGCCCGAACTAGCAAAACCTGGACAGACCGACGGGCGGACAGAAATTGCGATCGCTATATGGCACTTGGCCGAAGGGCAAGTGCCATAATAAAACCGATGTCGATCAAAATGCAGAAAAAAACATTTCTTGTCGTCGCACGAATCGTGCAGCAAAAACAGCAGACGTGTCAAAAATTAAATCTCAGCACTCTAGTTTTTTCCGTGCAGTGATTATTAAAAGTAATAGATACAGGCGAGTACTCCATAATAGAAACATGGAACGAGTGTATTAATGAAATAATATTTAAGTTTTCAGTACCTTATTAATAACAAAACCGAAGTCGATCACAATACAGAAAAAAACCTTCCCTGTCATCGCCCCAATCGTGCAGGAAAAATAGCGGCCGTGTCAAAAATCAAATCACAGGACTAGTTTTTTCTTTACAGTGGTATCTGAAAGTAATTTGCCCTAACAAGATGTTTATATCAGTGGTCGATACTATAAACCCACTAGTTTTCAATTGTGGAATTATGAGTTGAAATACAAACGAACCAGTACTGGAGGTGATCTAAAAGACTGTCGTGACGATCCTCCTGGGAACAGTTTTCAATGTGTTAGCACAAATTCGAGACGAACAGTTGAACATTTGATGAAAATTTGAGCTGAATTTTGCTAAACTGCTAGCGTCACCTAGCCCGTTTCATCTCACAGCAGAGCAGCGCCATCTATTATGACAAATGAGTGTTGCCCTGTGTACTCGAAGAAGTTGACCAGTAAGACAGGTGGCGTTGCCTGTACGAAGTGCAATAAATGGCTCCACTTTACCTGTGGAAAGACAAAATACTCGCCAGGACTAGAAAAGTCATATATCTGCCCGGCATGCCGACCGAGGGACGTGACCTTAGTAGTGAACTCGCCCAAAGCTGGATCACTAACGAAAGCGATGGCAAGTCCAAAAGGTGTTAACGCAACGCCCAATGCCCAAGCCGCAACGAACTCGCCCAAAGCTGGATCACTAACGAAAGCGGTGGCAAGTCCAAAAGGTGTTAACGCAACGCCCAAGCCTACGGTCTCGGCAAGCAATTCTGTGAAAGTTTCTGAAGTTGATAACCTAGTGTTACCAAGCCCTGTCTCTGATGTAGCACCAGTGTCAGCGACGGTGACGACTAGAGTTACTGAACGTTCCAGCAACTGTGTTTCCGTGAGCCAGCCCTGCCTCTCTTGCAATACTTCCACCGAGGGCAGTCCAGCTTTCGAGTGCCATTTTTGCTGTAAGTGGCAACATGCCGCTTGCGCCGCAATAGACGCGGAGCTGGTGCTGGCAATGCTAAAGCCCTCTAGCCATGCTTTTCTATTTGCGTGTAATAACTGCCGAAGTAAGGCGAGATCAGGAACTGACTTTATGGGACAAAACAGACGGACTAACTGTGGTACGGCCAATGACGCAGTGCATACCGATTCCCCAGATACTATCCCATCAGGAAGTGTCGATTCCGAATCAGGCGAGGTCATTGAAAACGAAGCGGTCCGAAAAGGTAAATTTGTCTGCAAGTACTACTTGCGCGGCAAATGCACAAGGAGCGAGTGCACTTACCTGCATATTTGTGCCGACTATTTTAATAGACAATGTAGTGACGAGGCATGCATCCTACCTCACAGATCGTTGTGTCGCAAATACGCCTGTGGCCTCTGTTTTAACTCAAGCTGCTCCAACCTCCATCTGCCTTTCCGTGTTAGGCTCACTAAGTCTCGAAACAAGGACAGGACGTTCCGTCGAGCAACCCCAGGAAAGACCCGGAATCAACAGCCAAAAAACGGGTCACTCCTTCGAGCAGTAACTCGGGGAAGACCTCCAATCCCGCTTATGCATCTGAAAATTCGGAGGCCTCCCCCTCCTCCCTTGAGCGTAGCCACCCCAGCTCCATCCCAGCGAGCCTGGTTACCTCACCCCCCCATGAGTTGGACTGGAACCTCTGTTCGCAACCAGCACCAGCTTGCAGCAATCCCACCACCCCCCTACGCAGTTTACCAACACCCACCACCTCCCAACACCCGATACCGATTACGAACAGGTTCCTACCCCTGATGCTACAGCCGTCCCATGTAGGCAACTTCTAAACCGCGAGGTAAAGAGAAAGTGTTCCTCAAACCCATTTCCGAAAGTTCTCCTCTCAAATGTGAGATCTCTCGCAAATAAACTTGAAGAACTTGATCTAACACTGAGGAAACACTCAGTTGATGTTGCATGCCTGTCTGAGACTTGGTCCGCGACTGAGTCTCTAGTCGACGTTTCGGGTTATGATGTGTACATGTTACCAAGACTTGACAAAGATGGAAACCCTGTGAGTCATGGAGGTGAGGTTGGTCTGCTCTGCCGTTCATCAATCCCCAACCGCCAACTGAACACTAAAGTTCCTCGGAATCCTGAGTTTGAGATTCTGTGGGTATGGACCAGACCAAAGTACCTACCGAAGGAGGTATCTTCAATGGTGTTTGGTGTATTGTACTATCCGCCCAGGGGTCCATTCCGGAAAGACCTAGTGACGTATTTGCAGCTATGTGTCGACTCGATACGTTCCCAGTATCCCTACGCTGCAATAACAGTTCTTGGTGACTTTAACGATCTCAGACCGTCGTGGATAGCGGATACATTATCGCTCTGTCAAATCGTGAAAGTGAAAACACGTGACAGCAGAACGTTAGACCTAATATTTACGAACATCTCAGACTTTTACGATGCCCCATACAGTGTCCCCCCCATCGGTCTCAGTGATCACTTAACCATTATTTGGGAACCGAGTGAAAAAGCACCAGTTAGAGAGAAACGAACGGTTGTCTACCGGCCATTTACTCCCAACCAGGTAACTGTGTACAAAGAGTGGTTGAAAAACAAAAACTGGTGTAACGTCCTTTGCCTTACTGACGGCAACTCCATGACCTCGTCTCTGACCGAAGAGCTCTATGATAAATACAGAGAAGTGTTTCCTGAAAAGAGGAAAGTGATTAAGCCCCAAAGCAAGCCATGGGTGACAAAGGAGATGGAACAACTCATGGTGGAACGTGATTGTTTTTATGCTTGGGGTATGCTAGACGAAGCAAAACGGCTTCGGAATAGAATAGTGACCTTGACTCGCAAAGCGCGGAAAGAGTATGGTATTTTTACTGTCGCCAAGCTTGCTAACTCGGACCCTCGCACGTTCCATAAGAAAGTGCAAGAAATAATGGGTAGACAGCAAAAACCTGTGGTTGTTTATGATCAAGCTGGGGAGCCTGTAAGTGCTGACCTTATTAATGACCATTTTGTTGCCATTTGTAGAGTCCATCCTCCCCTTAGTGTGATGCCCGATCTGCCCTCAGTGTCTGAAATACCCATTCTCGAGATCGGTGCAGTCGAAAAGAAAATCCGTAACCTTGATCCTCGGAAAGCATCCTACCCGAGTGAGATTCCTACTGAGCTTATCGTGGAATGTGCGAGTGAGCTTAGCCCTGTTTTAACCGCTTGTTTCAATCAGTGTTTTATTGATGGCGTTTTTCCGGAATGTTTTAAGAGCGCTTATGTTACGCCCATACCTAAAGGGAAAAAACCGCAATCTGTAAATGACCTTCGACCGATTTCAAAAACGCCTATTTTGTCGAAGGTTTTAGAAAGTTTTATTTTTGAGTTATTGTGGGAGGATATTGAGCCTAACATTGACCCTCGCCAATTCGGTTTTCGTCCAGACCATAGTACTACACACTATCTGATCCGATTACTTGATGAAGTGCATAAGTATCTCGAAGTCGATGATGCTTATGCCGAAATTATACTAAGCGACATAGTCAAGGCCTTTGACAGTCTTGACCACGAAATCACCTTACAAGAAGCTAGAACTATGGGCGCTCGACAATTTTTAATCCGGATGATAGCTAGCTTCTTAACGGGTCGGCAACAGTGCGTTATGTTGGATAAGGATCGGGTTTCGTCCTTTCTCCAAATTTTTTGCGGCGCGCCTCAGGGGACGAAGCTTGGACCAATTCTTTTTCTTATAGTTTTTAATCGAGTTTTAAAAAGTCTGTTGAATCGCTATAAGTTCGCTGACGACCTGTCCAGTCTCGCGCTACGAATTTTATCGTCACAGTCGACCCAGCCTCCACTCTCACAGATATTTTCTACACTGACGCGTGACCTTGATGATGTTAAGTTAACAGTAAGCCTACCTAAAAGTGTTGTAATGAGAGTGTCGTTTTTAAAGCGTGAATTGCCACCTGTTGAAGATATCGGCCTCACTGTTCAGGACAAGGTTAAAATCCTTGGCGTTACAGTTGAGAGCGACCTGAAATGGCAATCCCACGTCATGGCCATAGTTCAGAAATGCGCTCTGTTATTACTGTCGTTTGCCGCGTTACGTCGATTCGCGATTCCTCCCAAGCAACTGAGGTCTATTTTCTGCACTTACATTAGGCCAAATGCGGAATACGCTTGTCCGGTGTGGCACCCTGGCCTCACCTCGACTCTGAGTGATAAGCTCGAGGGTATCCAAAAGCGAGCGTGCAAAATCATTTTAGGGGCCCAGTATGTTTCATAAAGAAGATAGTCTTAAGCATTGTCCTAATTGGTGTAATAAGGTGAATAGCGCTATACGCGATGTCTACGTCTTAACACACACGCCTGTTCAAATACAACCCAAGAGGTTCTTATCAATGCGGCTTCCGGTGTTGCCAAGGTAATACAATTTTTCGAGCTCTAAAAATATCCGAAAAGGTTCTTGGTACTACTTGAAGTACACGAGTACAATATAACGCAAATTATACTGTAAAAAAGCTATTAAAATAACGGATGGACAGCATTGGTCCTCGAACTGACGAAAAGCCGTCGTAATAGAACAAAAACGTGTTTTTGTTAAGAAAAGTTGTTTCTTTAGCTTCCAACAAAGTAGAACTGTTGTGCTTTCCTTGGCAACCCTGACGACGCTGCGCCTCTCCTCGGCCCGCTGGCGAACCAACCAAGCGATCTGATTGGCCCTGCATAAGCCAGAATAGAACGCTAGTCTATTCTCGTTATTCACCTTATTACAGCGCGCTCCGAGGAAAAGAGGAATCTGTAATAAGTCTTATACGCGGTAATACGCCTTATTACACCAATTAGGACAATGCTTTAGTGTATTATGTCTACCGACCCTTAAAGAAAGAAGACATGCCCTGACGATGAAATTTGGGTTCAAATGTCTGTCGTCTGAAACTCACAGAGATATTTTGCCTGAATATGTGTCAGATTTACGACCGAAGTCCTGTACTAGGCAGTTTACACGGTCAATCGGTCTTCAAAAGCTAAGCCTGCCACCTGTAAATTCGACTGACCGGTACTTGTCTTCATTTGTACCTTATTTTGTACGTAACTTTAATTCCTGAGGCTGTTTTTTTTTTTTAAGTGTGTTGAAAATAAGTATATTAACATGTAATTGACTATCCGAAGCTAGCGTGTTTCTTATGCTATTATGGAGAATAAAGGAATTATTATTATTATTATAGTCGGTAGAAGCTTCAGTTATTTATTACAGGTTTGTTTCCTTCCCCGACGTTGACCCAGAAGATTGACAGCCTGACGAGGACCCTTGCTAAGAGGGGCCGAAATATCGCTGATGACGTAGCTGACGTATACGTTGTTAACATTGTTTGAATATACAAAAAATATCGTAAATGTAGAAGGCGCGACTTGGTGGTACAGTCTGCAGAATTGTGATACAAAAGACAACTGGTTCAAACGGTCGAGCAGGAATTCTTTATTTCTAGAATTCTAGCTTAGGACTTAAGTGGGTTTCTGTGGTAGGTGAAAACGTAAACTAGAAAGTGGTTCCCAGAATAGTTGTTTTTATGTTTTTTCGAACAAACCCCACTTAAAATCTAACAAGACCTCATATGACACCTGTTACGTGTAGGTGATGCAAGAAAGTACATGAAAGCGTCACATACCTCCTTCAACCCCCTAGGTTCGAACTTAGAAGTAGGATATCTAGTTTCACTCGAGTCTGAGCACATCTGGCATCGCCTTGGATCATCTAGGGGAAACAAAATTTTTACTTTCCAAGTTTAGATCCCCTAGTTTGATACCTAGACGTGCCACACTACTTCCGGCATCCCCTCCAACTCCCCCAACTGCGGCCGAATCCGGCTCGGACACATAAATGGATCATCCAAAGCATCTCCTCTAACCACATATCAAGTTTGATTCGAACCTGATCATTTTTTGGAAAATTCCGGTCACCCCCCCCCTCCCACCACCGTGCCCGGACCCTAAAATATGCCATCTATGGCATATGACTAACCTACTTTCTAAATTTCATTCATATAAAAAAATGCGCGACGGTGGATTTTGGGCTGGATGAAAACGAGTCAGTAACAGCGAATGAATTAAATAACCATTTTGCAAAAATAACTCAGTCGTTTCCCCCCCCCCCCTAAAAAAAAGAGAATTTAGTGGTCACAGAAACCCCTGAAAACCAAATTCCTCTCATCTCAGAGAGGGATGTATTTCTTAAACTTAAACACATGAAAAATGCTAGTATAACCCCAATAGACATTCCAATTGATTTGATAAAGAGCTTTTCCTGATAAACTCACCGCGCCGCTAACAGAGGTTATCAACCTTATTACTAAATCTGGTTCGTATCCAAAAATTTGGAAAGTTCGATATATTACGCCAATCCGTAAAAAAGATTGCAAAATCGATTTCAATTGGGTTCGACCAATCACTTTAACACCCGTTTTTGCAAAATCTATGAAAGTTTCGTTGAAACGTGGCTTAAAAACGACATCTTGTCAGAAATAGATCCACGGCAATTCGGTAACATACCTAAATCCTCTACTACCCATTATCTAATACAATTAATTGACTTTATTCTGAAAAATCTTGAAGTACCAGGAAAATGGATAAATCTGATAGCAATTGATTTTCGTAAAGGTTTCGATCTCATTAACCATAAGATTTTAATTGGTAAACTTTCTAGTCAATTCAAAGTAAGCCCCCATATAATTATAATAATTGCTAGTTTCCTATACGAAAGACAACAAATGACTAAATATAAAAATGTTTTTTCTGACCCTGTCCCCGTTTTTGTGGTGTACCTCAAGGTACTCTTTTAGGACCTTTACTTTTTTTGGTTATGATTAATGAAATTGCACAGGATCTGCCGGATTGGTGGAAGTATGTTGACGATTTGAGTACTACTGAAGTATGCTACCGTCATATTAAAAGTTCAGCAGCAGCAATGATCGAAGACATATAAATAAAGCGTCTTTGTCCGATATGCAAGTTAACCAAGAAAAAAGCGCTGATTTAACTATTTCATTTTTAAAATCACCATCGCAATTTGAACCAAAGCTCACTGAAAATTTGGCTGTAAAAAAACTAAAACTCCTTGGAGTAGTTATTACTGAAACTTTAGACTGGGAAGATAATACACTAGAAATACTCCGTGAGGCAAACTCAAGCCTGCACATGTTAAACCTTTTATCAAAGCATAATGTCGCAAGTCTTTACATCCTCAGATTTACACCTCTTTCATAAGACCATTAATGGAGTACGCATGCGTAGTGTGGCATTTCGGTCTAACTGCAGATAAAAACTCACGTATTGAAAGAATCCAAAAACGCGCTCTCCATATTATCCATAACGGCCCAAAAGTACCCTACTCCCTTCTTTTAAGCACATGTACAATTGATACATTGGAGAAACGGAGACTGAACCTATGCCTCGAGATCGGTAAAAAACTTATTTCGCACCCCATCTACAGTGAGTTTCTCCCTTCCCCATACAACAATGTAAGGGAAAGGCAAGAGCGAGCAGTCTCTACGAAGGTCCCAATATTCCAACCAGTAGCGGCCGAACACAGCCGTTACCAAAATAGTTTTATACCAAATACAAAGATTGTTGAAATTTTAAATAGCCTTTGACCATTTGTACGTGCTTTTAAATGTTTCTGTTATGACAGTACTCACCAATTTTGGTTTTGTAACCGTAAAAGTGTGAGTGAATAAATTACTATTCATTCTAAATATCGCTCCACACGTTAGACCACTATGGAGCAACAAAATTTCCGGGACTCCCCCGACTGTGGCGGAACACATAAACGTCGCATCTCTTCTTCCCATCCATCAAGTTTGAATGGAATCGGAGCACATCTGCAAATTTCTGGTTCCCGCTTCATCCTCCTACCGTGGCCGAATCCGGTCAGGAGGCCAAATAACAAATCTAGGCCCCATAAACTTAGTACTGTACAACTTGCATCCCATTCGTTTGATTTCTGGGTAGAGGAATTGAAGTTTTCCTAGTGCATTGCGTCAGCCGTCGTGTCTTGGTGGGTCACTAATATGCTTGCCATGTTTCATCGTCCTTAGCACGCCAGCACCGCAAGTCCGGGAAGCTCCCTCCAACTGGCTCCAACGCTCCCGAAAGATCTCCGATACGATCTGGTTCTGTCACGAACGTATCCAGGGCTTATGATCGTTCTCCCCACCAAATCCCATCCCGATCCCTCGATTCTAAGCGTTTTCACGAGATTTCCGGTGCCCCCTCCAACTCCCCCCACACAAATATCGGATCCGGTCTAGAACTGAAATGGAACATCTGAGATGAAAGCTCTTTGCACTTGTAAAGTTTCATTCAAACCCGATTACCCTTTCAAAAGTTATGCATGCCACTGGATTCCGGATTCCCCATCCCTCCACTCCCCCCATGATGCGAGAAAAGACTATTCTCGTGTCAGTCTGTTCGGTTCCCTGATATGCCTGTCAAGTTTCATCGTCCTAGTACATCAGGAAGTACCGAACTCGCGGCACCACCGGAATTCCGGACCCCCCTCCAACGCCCCCCACGTTGACGAATCCAATCCAGTTATGTCAGCAATATATCCAGGACTTGTGCTTGTTCTTCCACCAAGCTTCATCCCGATCACTCCACCCTAAGCGTTTCCCAAGATTTCCGGTTCCCTCGTCCAACTCCCCCCACGTGACCTGATTTGGTGCGGAACTGAACTGGGTCGTCTGAGGCACAAGAACTTTCCAAATATCAAGTTTCATTAAGTTCCCATCCCGTTAGAGAGTTATACATCCCTCAAATTTCCGGACTCACCCTACCCCCCCCCCCCCCCCCAGATGGTCGGGTCGGGGAAGTGACTTTTTCCAAGTTAATCTGGTTGGGTCCTTGATATGTGTGCCAAGTTTCATCGTCCTAGCTTTATGTGAAAGTGCCCGAAATAGCAAAACCCGGACCGACAGACCGGCGGACGGACAGAAATTACGATCACTGTCTCACTCGATGGAAAGGGACTACAAACAAAACACGAACGTAAACGTAAAAACAAAACAAACAAGACGAAAGGTTTCGATGGGATCCCAAAAATCTAATATTTGATCCAGACAATTGCGAACGAACTACCATACTTGTCCAGAAAAAAAAAGATCAGAAACGAATTCAGCGTTATCTCCTTATCCGTATAAAGAACATCTAACCAACTTCAAGTAAAAGTTTAACTTTGCTTTTAACAAATTTTCCGGTTTGGCCTGATTCCGGCCGATCAAGTTGTCCTGGTAGAAAATACTGTTCCCATAAGGGTTCAGCATGACTTCTTACCCATTAATCGAACATCTAATCAACTTCAAATAAAACTTTTACTTTGGACAAACTTTCCGGTTTTGGCCGAATTCCGGGCGAACTACTTGCCCGGCGAGAAAATGCTTTTCATCACCGTGTTAGCATGTCTTCTTATCCCTAAATCGAACATCTAATCAACTTCAAATAAAACTTTTACTTTTAACAGACTTTCCGGTTTTGACCTGATTCCCGGCTAACTACTTATCCGGCAAACAAATGTGTTTCACCGTCATGTTCAGCATGTCTTCTTATCCCTAAATCGAACATCTAATCAACTTCAAATATAACTTTAACTTTTAACAAACTTTCCGGTTTTGGCCGGATTCCGGGCGAACTACTTGTCCGATGACAAAATGGTTTTCACCATCGTGTTCAGCATGTCTTCTTACCCCATATCGACTATCACATTATATGTTTAAAAATATTTCATTTGCCCCTTAAATTAAACCCCCTCCACACCCCTACATGTATGGCTACAGAGCCCATCTACGAACTTGACCTTACTCTTGACCCAAACAATCCTCACACCAAGTTTCATCAAAATATCTCATTCCCTTCGAGAGTTATAGTGCGCACAGACGGACAGACGGACAACTTTTGTGATGTCATAGGTATCCCTCCACTTACGTTTTGGGATCCCAAAAAAGCTCTTGTTGTCTCTAACCAGTCTAACTTGGCAGAACAACTTAAGGGTGCAACCTCAAGATAACTCGCGAACAGCAAATGAAGCATAACTGCGATCCTGTTGAACTTTTACTTTAAACGATCACCACAGCTCAAATGCAAAATGACACAATAACATCTATGAAAGGCACTTGTTCATCACTAAAAGAACACATAAGGCGTATTTTCAACGTTACCCGAGGACTCCTCGGAGAATCGAAGGGAACGGCGAGAATAGAGGGAGTCACTCCACGTGGACTCCGCGTATGGAATACAAGGAGAAGACGGGGAATGCTTCCAAATGGATCTTGTTCTAAAAATAAATATAGTTGACGAAATTAGTCTGGCTCCACTTTATTTTTTGGTTTGTTTATTCTGATTGTTTTTAATTAATCTTACATTGCACCAACACCAGCAAAAATTGATTCCCCTCTGAATCTGAAAGGGAGTCCTTTTTGATGACTGTGTCGATAATCGGAGCATTCCCCGTCCGTGAGGACTCGCGAGAATACGGGAAGTGAGTCCCCGGGACAAACAAAACGCGGGGACTCCTCAAGTGGAGTCCTCGAGGAACGGCGAGAATACGCCTATAGCTTTACAGCCTACCTACCCAACAAAATGCGCTCAACAAAATATTTGATTACTCCGCATTCTATTCAATAACAGTCCGTTTTGAAAATCATCAGATTGAAATACATCACTTGTTTCTCCTTATTCAGAGCTTATGAACATAAAACGGCATTCAAACCGGGAAGAAGTTAGAAAACGGCCAAGAAACTATAAGCGTCTTCACGGAAAACCCTTGGTTCACACGAAACTCCATTGCTGAGGTATGATGCTACATTTCTGCACGACCATGCTGGGTTTTGCTGGGCTCAGGGCTAATTTTGTAAGACAACAGCAAATTCTGCGTCAGTTTTAGCGACAAAACCCAACGCAATACTGACACTCATGTGAACCGCCGGGATCCATGTTTTCGCGATTTCGAAAACGGCAGCCAAACCGACTGGATCAAGTCGTATCTCCAAAGTGGTCTGACATCCGACTGGTTGACAGTCAACTATACAGCAATATTGCTGAATGCCACATAACTATACAGGGACGGCCGACCAGATGCCTTTTAGATCGAACGCCAGAAACAAGAGAGCTTGTGCTCGGACAGGAAAAGAACGCTACTTTGCGGCGGTTTACAGCAGACTTCGACAGGCGGACTTATTCGACATCCATACAGGACACGTCGTTCGTGTCCTTTTCAGGCGTTTTTCCGTTCGTCTGTGCGACCTGACTGGGAAGGGTTACATCTGGTGGCGGTTTGGCGCTTTCAGGTCGCTCCTCCATTTCTTCTTCTGAAAGAGGTTGAAAAGGTTAAAGCTTAACCGAAAAGGGCTGGGATAGGAGAATCTAGTTACCCATCACTTATTCACTAAAATTGGCTTGAAGACCCGCTGAGAATGCGTTACTTCGTTGTTCCGCTATTCACGAATAATCGATCTTCAAATAGTGGAATTTCCGTGTGATTTGTGGTACCTCTATGCGCTTGTATTTATATTGTACGCCTTAAGCCCAATTCATGCAGACGCAAATTTCGGCAAGCCTGGCGATATCCGTCACGCCTGGCACTGAAAAAACGCATCTTCAGGTAAAATAAAATGCTTCGTCAGGCTTCGGTTTGAGCCGAAAATATTCGTCACACCAGGCAAATAATTTTAAATCCAGAAATGAGAGATGTAAAGTAGCTAATCAGTTTATTTCAGAGTTACCGAGTCATTTACGAGATTTGTATCAAGGAGTATAAAGACAACGGAATAAGGAAAAATGTATTTCTGAAAATGTATTTCTTAAACGTCGCGAAGCGCATGTTTGCTTGCCAATATTTAGACGCCCTCTGTGTGAATTTCGCTTTACGAGAAAGATTATGATTCTTTTTTTTTTTTCCGACACTAAGCAATCGTTACCAATCATCACTGCCCACTGAAAAGACGCGTTTGTGTTGAGATTAAAATTTCCCGCGTCACAGTAGAATTTTCGTTGTGGGGACGGCCGCAGATATTCTGAACGTCATAGCTAGAGTAGATTGTGGAAAAAAAATAAAAAAAATCCCTTTGCAGAATCCAATAATTCAGTGTATTCAGTTAAATGACACATAAATAAGTTGGCTTTTCAGTTAAACTTTAAGCACTTTAAGGTAAGGTAAGGTACAATTTTAATGGCAAATATAAATAAACCTGGAGTTTCTTAAAAGCATCAGACATGCCAGTGGCATAAAAAACGACGCTTCACTAATTCTGATGGGTTTGCAAAAACTATTAATACAATTCTAGCCTAAACCATTGTAACAACTATCACTATCGAACTATTCACTAACGAACAACTATCACACATCAACACTAAAATTTAAGGACAACATGAGAATTTACGACAACAGACATATGACTAAAGAAAAAATGAAAAAAAAAAAGGTTTACGACATGGGTCTGATCTTCCTCCGAGCACAAACAAAAATGAATCGATTAAATCAGACAGAAGAAATATAATTGCTAGATAACATAAATCTTTTTAGAGCTCTTTTAAAAACTTTCCTATCTTCGGACACCCTAACAGTTTCAGGCAATGAATTCCATACTTTATGAATTACTTGAATGAATTCTTTGACTTTATATAGTCAACGCAATGATACCAGAGATCTAACTAATTTTAAAGCTATCTGCAACTTTTTTTAGACCGAAAAGATGTCGTCCTCCGAATGCATGCTATCTAGGGCGTCTTTGAACTCACTGACTGACTATGCATCGATTACATCGTCTGGTAGGGAATTCACAGACCGGCCGCACTAGTCCCAAAGACCGACGTCTTTAGCCCCCTTCACATTGAATACGTAAGACCTTACGTTAAGTACTTCAGTTACGGCTTAAGTTTCTTACGTTAAGTAGCCTATTCACACTGACAGAGTCCCCTTCCGACTCGGCCAAGTCCAGTCTACGTTACGTTTGACTGTAGCATCAATCAAACAAAGAATCCTTCGCTTTAATCCCCTGAAAAGGGATTTTGTGTGCCCTCCGTCACCGTATCCTAGTGTATCTTCGGCTGTTATTCTCGGCGTCACGTTTAGCGTTGATTGCTCGTTTAGTCTTCACGTTGATACAATAGTAAGAAAAGCCAACAGTGCGATGCGTACCCTTATCTTAATGCGTCGATTCGGTTTTTCAGTGTCGCAACTAAAGCTGGCGTACCTGACATATATCCGACCAATTGTAGAGTATGCTTGCCCTGTTTGGGGGCCTCAAGTCAATAACACAGGATACTTAAGTGATCAACTTGAGTCAATACAGAAAAGAGCCGCTAAAGTAATATTGTGTGAAGCATTTACTGATTATGAATCAGCATTATCAACCTTACAACTACCGTCCCTTTACGACCGTCGGTTCAGTTTGATATGCAAATTTGGTCAATTCCTTCTACGAAGTGACAAACATAGGGCTATACTACCACCGGTCATGCCGAATCGAGTTGACACTAGGTCCAAAAACAAAGAAAAACTGGTACCGCCTACCACACGAACAAATAGGTTTTCAAACACGTTCGTTCCGTATTACACGTCAGTGTTTAATAAGTGCTGAAGTTTCTGTTCTTATTTGTGTCCTCTTTTAATTTGTAAGCCCAAGCGCCATTTAGTTGAGTCTCTTCTTGACTACGATAGCTTGTGTAAAATAAATGATTCTGATTCTGATTCTGAAAATTAACACTTTCGTCGAGATTATTCTGCAAAAGGCCAAAGATACCCATTGGGGAAATGACCGCTGAAGGCGCTGGGAGATGACCGCTGAAGGCGCTGGGAGATTACCCCTCTGAAAACCACCCACTATTATGAAATTTTCAGTCAAACCCTATGGGTCATCTAGTTCAAAACAGGTTACTACAAGTTTACTCAGAAGATATTTTGCGTTCAGTCATCCTAGGATTACAACGATTTATTTCGGAAAAAGGTAGATTAATTCTTAGCCTTGAAAGTGGCCTAATCTTTGTTTTTTGCTATTTCTTTCACCGCAAAAAAAAACGCATACTTTTTGCCAGCACTGGTGAGCAGGGGATAGCCATATGCCATTTATTCTAAATAGCCTACCAGATATACCTGACGGCTGGCATGGATTTCCAAAAATCAGAGGTTTGTCAAAATTCCTTACGTTACGTATCACGTAAAAACCTTAAGTGGACTTAAGATTCTTAAGTTGGTCAGTGTGAATGGCCCACTTAAGCTTCATAAGTCAGTGTGAAGGGGGCTTTTGTCAGAATTCGAATAAACTTTTTTTTCCGATATGAAACAAGAGTTACCTGAGCTGGACAACTCGTGCATATCTTCGCTGTCTGAGTCAGTTTCATCCTCTTCTTCGTTGCTAAGAGGAGGGCTCGAGACTGTTTGTGACGTCACATCTGGGTATGAACGTGATTGCAACGGTGGTCCCAACTGTCCACTCAGACGTGGAGCAACGGGTCGCTGTTTCTTGGCAGGGTTCCAATAATAACAATAACAGCATCGAAATGCTAGAACAAATAAATCAATATTCTTTGAGCCCAAGCTGACTTTGAAACATTTATTCAAGTAATGTTTACAACGGCTACGTCAGCTACGATTCTTCATCAGCGATATTTCGGCCCTTCTTGGCAAGGGTCCTCGTCGGGCTGTCAATCCTCTTGTTCAACTTCGGGGAAGGAAACAAACCTGTAATTTGTTTACAATTTGAGATTACAGGTTTGTTTCCTTCCCCGAAGGTGAGCAAGAGGATTGACAGCCTGACGAGGACCCTTGCCAAGAAGGGCCGAAATATCGCTGATGAAGAATCGTAGCTGACGTAGCCGTTGTAAACATTGTTTGAATAAACAAATAAGTCCATCGTCAAAAGGGCAACCAACAGAGAAAACTCTCCGTTTCTTTTGGAAATAAAATCTTGTCGAGCCCTATTCTCCGAAATATCCTCCCGCCCCAACATGAACCGGCTCGGGTAAGGCCGAGCAGGTCCATTGCAGAGCCTGTACCGAAACTTCAACCTATGACTACTTCACATGCTCGATATGAGCTTAGTGTTGTGCCTTCGTTTGTTAAGATGTTTAATGTCGGGTTGATTTTTAGTCTGCAAAATAGTTCTTAATTGTATATATCGTACTTTTGTGTATTAATTTTGGCATATGCGATTGACATACATATTATTTTATGACAACACAAACTATTCATCGGCTCTTTCCGTCGCATGTTTTTCGAATACAGTGAATTGAATTGAACTCGGCAGCAAATGCGGCTGATCTCAGCACATAGACTTTGATCACCGGATAAGCAGCCATCACGGGGAAAAGTTGGCTTATAATCAAAATCTACAGATTATTCACTGCCTCGGGACTGCGGATCGAAATCCCCAAAAGCTGAAATTTTACTAAGGGGTCTAAGAACACGGCACCTGTTAGAGTGTAAACTGATTAAAGATAAGGATTCCATCTTGAGGCGATTAAAGCGGTACCAAGACTGTAGTGGCGAATAAAGCTAGGTGTAATAATGGATTTTATTTGTAACCCGCCAAATACATTAGCTGATAGCGAAGTAAAATGAATAACGTAAAAACAACACAAAAAAACAGCTATAAACACAAAAAATTTGACATAATTTCTTATTGTGCCTACAAAATTTATGAACAAGTGCGCAAGAGCTTAGACGTGAAATGTAAAAGACTGAAATGAAATTGACTTAGATTTCTCCCTTCCCATAACATTTAATATTCGTATTGCATAGTTATCCGTGAAAACAACAACTGAGCTCTCAAAGAATCTCCAAACGCGGCTCAGCCATCTCTCCTACAATCAGTGATGCTCGCTATGAGCACTGTAGGTTTGTTCCAGTACACTTCGTCTTTGAACACCCTAGTGTCAAAGTCATAAGTTTTCCAAGTGCGTCTCGTCTGACACCTCCCACGCGAGAACACATGTCAGCTCACTCAGAAACGCAATCCCTTCGCGTAAATCGTAATTCGGTCTCCAATCACAGTATTGTCCATATTTGTCTTGCCAGCTTTGCTTCGTATAAGGCTTCGTAGGTTTGTTCCAATACACTACTGGCTTTACTTTCAGCAATGCTGAAATGCATTCCGTTTATTATGCCTCGTTCAAACACACTAACGTCAAAGTCATAAAGTTTCAGATCCCATTCTATTATTCCCTTCCTTACGCGAAAACACATGTTGTGACTAAAGCCCCATTCACAAGCACATATGTATATGCACGTGCCTAGCATCCCATTCACACCCATGCCTAGGCATAGATTTTGGGCCAGGCACGGAGTTTCGGGCTTTAGAACTTGGTGCTTGGCTATGCCTGAGCACGTGCCTAGGCATCTGCGCTTGGCTAGGCATGCTCGTGAACGCGGCTTAATTGACAGCCGAGATCCTTTGCGAAACATGAAACCAAACAAACGCGATGCGCATCCTACAAAAAGTACTTTGTATAATTATACGAGATTTTAATTTGACGAGTGCCATCGTTCACGAACTTAAAGTTCAATGGGCACATCAAACTACCCAATCCCACTTTGTAACAACCTAGGAACAATGCTTACCCCCTAGATCAGCAGCTTTTTCAACAGTTTCCTCTCTGTGATATTTCAAAGCGTATTTTTTGGGCCAGTACATGCTCAATTGACTAGCTTGGACAAAGATGAAAGTGATGTTTCTTATAATACTTAGTAGATCTTTATGTTATGCATAAATCAGCTTGTATAATTCAGATTTGAATAGGTTATTTGTTTTTTTAATGATTTTTGTAGCTATGTTATTTTTTATAAGCTTATTGCACATTCTGGTACATTTTTATAAAGCAAGCTAATCAAGCTTCACAACAATATTCCACAAAGAAAAACTTTTAATAGGCACTTCAAGCCATGGAACTTCTGATGAAACACCAGAACAATCAGGTGAACTGCATTTGCGGCTTGACTTTGGTAACATCTCTAATATATCCTTTATATCAAGCATTGCTGGGAGTTTTTGAATTTCCTGCCACGATATCCCAGCTCCTAACATTTGGATCGCCGAAATGCCAGAGAGGTAAAGACAAGGGATAACAAGAAAACGGCCGATTTTTGTAGCGCCTTCTAAAGGAAGTCGGAAATGTTTATTTGTGAAGCATTTAATACAAAGTAAAGCATTAGAAGTGTCCATTGTGCTTTAACACGTGGCCAATCTATGCCCCGTTCCAAACGAACAGGAAGGTGGGGGAGGTGAAACTGCCAAAAGTCACAGGTTCTGTCAGCAAGTGGCAACATTGAGGGAGAGAACCTTCGGCTTAACCCCTTTTTATATTAGAAAATAAATAAATATCTACTTACAGAGGAATTCAAACTCTTCTTTTAGAGCCATTCCATTATGAGACTCGCACTGACGACAAATGAGAGCGTATCGATTGGACGGCCCGTCCCCGACGAGGTAGTCGATTATCTGGTGAACGTAGCCCCGTTCTCTTGGACCAATCGGCCTTGCCATCGGAGGACCTGAAGGGCCTGAAAGGAGGTAATGCATTAAATAAATATTCTTTGAGCCCAAGCTGACTTTGAAACATTTATTCAAACAATGTTTACAACGGATACGTCAGCTATGATTCTTCATCAGCGATATTTCGTTCCTTCTTGGCAAGGGTCCTCGTCAGGCTGTCAATCCTCTGGTTCAACTTCGGGGAAGGAAACAAACCTATAACAGCGCTGATGAAGAATCATAGCTGACGTATCCTCTGTAAACATTGTTTGAATAAATAATGCATTAAAGTTTCACTGAAAAGGGCTGAGACGGAACAACCTACACTGTCAGAAATTTCATAACAGATAACACGAGGATGCGCGTTTCAACAGATAATGCGTAACAGATAACAAGTCGGGTCTATCTGTTGTGTTTCAAATCTTATGCATAATAAGCGTTACTATCAGGAAGAACCGAAAAACCGCCAAAAAGTATCTGTTGAGTTTTCCGACATCATAAGGAATAAAGTCAATAGATGCTTTTTTGGCTCTTCCTAACAAAGCTTTTATGCATAACATTTTTTTCAAACACAACAGATAGCATCCGAAGAGTTATCTGTTACGGATTATCTGCTGAAACCGCACATCCTCGTGTTATCTATTATGAAACTTAGGACAGCGTAGTTACCTCACTTGTTCACTTTAAGATGCTTGAAGACCCGCTGAAAATGCGTTACTTCGTTGTTCCGCTAGTCACCAATAATCGATTTTCAAATAGTGGAATTTCCGTGTGATTTGTGGTTGTATGTTTGTTGTATGCCTTACGGGAAATATTTACGATTTTTTTGTGTTCAGGTACTAAGCAATCTTCACCAATCTCACCACTGCCCAGTAGAAAGCCGCGTGTTGAGATTGAAATTTCTCTCGTCATAATAGAATTTCGGCTGTGGTGACGGCCGCAGATATTCTGAACGTCATAATAGAGCAGATAGTGGAAAAAAAAAAACTCTTTGCAGAATCCAAATAAATCATGTATTCAGCTAAATGACACACAAATAAGTTGGCTTTTCCGTTAAACTTTCACGGCAGTCAGAAAGGCCAAATATTAAAATTTAAAATAGGTCAAAGGTAAGGCGCCTGTAAACAGAGAGCTTGAATAGAGCTAGGATTCCTTTTCTAGCTCTTAGCTATTCGGATTAAACTTGATTGATTGACTGATTGAATAGAACAAAAAAGGGCTGCCCATACGTTGATTTTTGTCCTTACTCACGCACTTCAGCGTGTTGTAGGGCGTGACCGTCTTGACGACACTTCCATCGCAGAACGCGCAAGTCTAGTTGTGTCTAGAAATCGAAAACCGGAGTTCCTTGAGAAACTTTTTTTTAAGGGGAGACCGCAATGGCAGAGACCACAGCTGCATTCAAAAGAATTAGTGGAGAGATACTGGAGAAATGCGACCTAGAAAACTGAGAGCATTGGCGAACGTCAACAAGCAACACAAGGTTCAAGGTTATCTTTAACTTTAACAAATGTACCTTTAACACTTTCCGCTGCTGAGAGCAGAGCTCGAGTGCACACGAAAAAAATAAGCAAAATCAAGCTTTGCCGCTAGTTTATATGTGAATATATTTAATAACCAATTGGCCGTACAAAATACATGAGGTTACAATACACTTTCGTAAATCTGTTCGTAATCGTAAATTGGTTTCGAATTTTAATGTTCAGGATAGTATTAATACACTTTTTCGTTCGCATTCAAATCTATTTTCCCTCCACAAACATCCTGCCCTCTAAGCCCATGAAATTCTTAGCCAGTTTTTCATTCCTGAACCTGATTAATGTGCTTGTCTCTGTGTACAAATTTTAAGTCTATTTAGTGTGTTTTTTATTTATACGAAAAGAATGTTGTCGTGTTTATTTACATTGTTTTGTTTAAGTGTTTTAATATGTATATTTTACTTTTGTGTTTTAATCATACTCCGCTGTTACGCAAAAAGCGGGTCATAAATAAATAAATAAATAAATTTACATCACTCAATACTTATATTTATTTACTAATACACTCTTTAAAAACTGGATTATTTTAAGTATCTTAGCTTTATTTTTTGTTTCAAGAACATCGGAGAACTTGATAGTATACCCATTAAGAAAATGTCTCCTGGGGTCTGAGAGTTGCTCGCGTTCAACCAGAAAATGGCCCCCGTCCTTTGTATTAAAGCACAGGGGGCATTGTCGCTTACTCTTTGGAGTCTTACTATCCCAATTACTCCGACCACGTACTGGCAGGCAGTTCGCTTGTAGCTGAAACCACAGGCACAGGCTCTCCACCGGTAGGTATAAGTAGAAGTAAAATTCCATTCAAGGTAGAATACGAACAACTTAGTGTTTGCCCTTGCTGACAGGCTAATGTGGGGTGGATACTTACGATTCCTACCCTGGTCCAGCTCTTGCTGTCGTTGCGGAGGTTGTGCTTGGAACTGGGGCATGGGCGTCCGGTGCTGCAAATCAGGCATTGGTCTGGCTGGGGTTTGAGGCGGGACGAGTGGGCGCCCAACAGTCTTTGGTAAAGGTGTAGACTGAATCATTTGAACCCGCCTTGGTGCAGGTGTTGCAGGGGGTGGCAAGTCAGAAACGGTATTCCTACGACGAACGTCTGCAAATGTTGCTTTTTAGTCAAAGGCCAAAACTTTCGCTTGATCGCTAATCAGAAATACTCTTTTTCTTTCAAACGCCGCCACCCGCTTGAGAGTTATCGTGCTCTCAGACAGATGGACGGACGAACGGAGATATTTGCGCTGTCAAGAGTGCCAATCATTTTCAGACGGATCACAAACCCCTGACCTTTCCTCGAAGTCTACTTAAGAAACAAAACATAGGCTTATATTGAGTGACGAGGGGTTGAGCCATGTCCTCTTGAGGTATGAGAACTGATGCCATATACCGATCACTTTTCGGTCCGTCGGTCTGTTGGTCCAGTCTTCTCGAGTTAGGGTACTTCTAGAAGTGCTAGGACGATGAAACTTGGCAGAGATATTAGGGACACGACCAAACTCACTTGGATATAGTCACTTGTCCGATCCAACCATCGTGGGGGGAGGGGGGGGGGGGGAATCCGGAAAATTGGTACATGCATTGCTTTCGAACGAGTGATCGGATGTTAATGAAACTTGATATCAGATATCTCAAGTCCGGACCGGATCCGATCAATCTGGGGAGGGGGGGGGTGGAGGGGGAAACCGGCAATCGTGTGAAACTCTCAGAGTGGAGCGATCGGGATGAAACTTGGTGGGAAGAACAAGCACAAGCTCTAGATACATCACTGACAGAACTGGATCTGATTCGGACACTGTGGGGGGAGTTGGAGGAGGGTTCCGGAATTCCGGCTATCCGTAGTTAATGTACTTCCAGGTGGGCTAGAACGATAAAACTCGGCAGGCATATTAGGGACCCGACCAGATTAACTTGAAAAGAGTCACTCGCCTGATCCGACCATCGTGGGGGGAGGGGGAGACGGCGGAATCCGAAAATTAGTTGCATGCATAACTTTTGAACGCGTTATCGGATCTTAATGAAAGATCTCATGTATCAGATGTCCCAGATGTGCGGGCAGGAATCGATGAGCTGGGGGGGGGGGGGGCTTTGGGCGAACCGGAAATCTTATGACACGCATAGAGTGGAGCGATCAGGATGAAACTTGGTGGGAAGTACAGGCACAAATCCTAGGTGCATCAGTGACAGAATCGGACCGGATTCGGTAACCAGGGGGGGGGGGGGAGCTGTAGGGGGGTGCCCGGCATTCCGGTGATAATGAGTTAAGGAATGAGTTAAGGTAAATTCCAGATGTGCTAGGACGATAAAACTTTCCTGGAACATGAGAAACTTGACATCGTTGGGTTAGACATCGTCACTTCCCCAATCCGACCATCCCCTGAAGAACTCATCTTAACCGCAAAATACAAAAAACACTTTTAAGCAAAATTTACTTTTTCCCGATCGCCATGAGCACATGATCCTTTTTGCCTTAAGGGTTTTGCTTAGAAATTATTTTAAACCTGACGAGGACCCTTGCCAAGAAGGGCCGAAATATCGCTGATGAAGAATCATAGCTGACGTATCCGTTGTAAACATTGTTTGAATAAATTTTAAGCACCCTTAAAATGCGCATCTAACCTAAAAGTGAAACAAACTTTTGACCATCACTTCCATCCTCTGACCCAGCCTTGCAAGTTTGGCGTATCTTGACCGAAAAGTGAAAAAAATACTTTTGACCATCACTTCCATCTAACCCGGCCTTGCAAGTGCCATATGAGCTTCCAGCTCTTGTTTAGATTATATTGAACTGAATTGAATTAAAGAGGCCGACGGCCTACTTTTTGCAACATATTATTATTGTTGTTTAAAAAAATCATCCTCCAAAAACTGCCTCCGTAAAGACCACGACGAACCACCTATCTGACTCAGTGAAAAACGACCAAGGTAGCGAATAATCCTCAAAAAAGAAGTGAACTTAGTGAGGCGGTGTTACGAGTACTTCCAATTTTACGAGAATTAAGTAGGGCGGTACTGGATCTTTAATTCTTCGTTCTGTAGCAAGTCTAAGTTTTCCCTAGAAGTTTATTTCCAATTTAATCTCCGCCCAATCAGGTTGCTACAACACTGCAAGCTTCCTCCATTTGAATGACCCCTCGCACTATTTACTCCTCAACTTACAGTATTTTAAAATATTTGAATACTTTAATACTATGCGGTGGTTTCAACTAATAACCCACGGTTTGGTCTGTTTTAAGCCCCTTCCGAGACCCTGTTGACTTGTAGCGAAAACAAAGAAACAACTTACATAACCGTTTTTTCTGATGGAAAAGCTTTTCGCAGACAACCACCGACAGTGTGATACACATCGAAGGCAGCAAAATACGGCAAATGAGAAAATCAGCATGGTTTTGTTCCAGGACTTAGAGTGTATCGTACGAACTTGGGGTCTCCGGGTTTAGAATGGAGTGGTTATGGAAGTAGGTTGTATTAGTAATTAGTATTATAGGTGAGATTAAGGATAGGCAAGGGCGTCCCGAGGGGGGGGGGGGGGGGGGTAGTGTGTTAATTTCACAAAGATAAGAGTACAGTGACACCACCCATTCGGATCGCGAATTGCATAGTCAGAGCATGAATGCATTGCGACAAGAGAGATACAGATGTTCGACGACAAAGTAATATTATAAGTTCTTGGTAGCCAGGAGCCTCCCTTGCAAACCAGAAAAGATCGAAACCCCAAGGAAGGCTATAGAAGCTGACACTTGATCCTATTTCGTAGCAAAATATGAACAATAATTACCAGTGCCGGGTGTTCCTGGCTTTATTGTAGTATTTTTCACGTCTTTCAGGGGCTGAAAATAAATAAGTGTTTTTTAGAGCCAAGCTAAAACAGCCTAAGCATTTCCTTAAGCGCTGTTCAGCCCCAAGCTTCTTCCGCGCCTGTCTCAACTGGTAAAAAGATGTTAAAGCACACCCCGCAGTAAGCACTGTTTCTGCGAAGATTTTCAACGATAATTGCCTACTTCAAAATTAAGTTGCGCTCACCCATTGGCTAGAATTACAAATGCGGCATAATTTGCATAGCTCGTCTTCTTACCAATATGCTTCTCGAAAACAATGACAATTCTGATACGCCGCGTATAGAGGACAAACACAGCAAAGGTAGAAATCATGGGGGAGATAGAAGACACTTACGAAATGTAGAATCTTGCAGTGAGAACGGATGGAATATTGAGCGTGTTCCACCCTTCTAACAATAGTAACTATTACTAACTATTAGTTACTATTTCCGTTGCAACCTCACGAAAAGTTATGCCCGGGCCACATTCAGTCACACCTGTACGTAATTTGGTTCATTAATTTGGTTAGTACCCACTCTTACGTTTCATCCTGGTCACATCTGGAACGAAGAATTCAAGATATATTACCACCATCATCACTCAAACGTAAACAAAACTGGCTAAAATCAGCGAATCTGGTCTGTGATTGGTCCAAACACTCGAAAGATACGTTTCAAAATGGCGGAGATGGATTTTTCCATCTCGACTATCTTACGTTTTCAAAGTCTTTTCTTCCCAATTTCGACCGTAAGACGGCCTTATTACCGACGTTATTACCAGGTGTGACTATAGTGGGGCACGGGAGTAGTATATAAAGCCGGGTTCTACTCCACCCTCCCCCCAATTTCAAAACCCCATTTTAACATCAATTTCTTAAATTTTAACATCCTTTTTACCAAATTATCCCCTTTTTTAAGAACATTTTTATTTTCTTACTTCCAAAATAAAGGATACAAGAAATGAGAATATTACCCTTTACTACATATAAAATACTACAATATACTACTACTTCTTTTTTTTTTACATTTTTCATTTTTTACTGAGTAAACAGTTCTAAATCCACATATGTTTCTTTGTTCTTGTTTTCGCGTACAATAGGCTGCAAAACTAGATTTTTCTTTAAAAGTAATTCGTTAGCAATGGCATTATATTTCTGAGTTATAAACAAATCACATGGTTTGTCATTATGATTAATAACTACAACCAACTTATCACCATATTTTGTCTTAGCAATTCTCATTTTAACAATAGTATATTTCAATCCTAGAACTAGTTCTTCTTTCCTGATTGTCTCATTGTATTTATTCATTCTGATTGTATTCAAGACTTCCTTTGTGGACTCCATTTATTAGGGGATGATTTTATTAAATAAAAATCCCAATCGCTTTGAAACATCTGGTAATAGAAACCAACCACGTTTATCATATAAATGCGATAGATACAAACGCAGTACTGAGTTTGCATGATGATATGATGATTACCGATTTTGAACTTTATAAAATATTTTTGCAAAACCCCACACCTCCAGACTTTGAAAATTAAGAGGTGTGATGTTGGTACACCCCGATTGGTGTAGTGTTTGTGGTGATGTGGCCTTAGTCTGGGGGGCCCTGAACGGGGAACCCGCAAGTTTTTATTACCATCCCACTATCGACAAACAGAAACTGCGGTCAGTGGGATTCGAAGGTCTGAATGGTGATGAGTCAACGTTCGGCCGAGCGTTGAGCCACTACACCAAGGGTCCTTGTTCAATTCGCACAAGTTTCCGAGTTAAGATGAGATTGTGTTAGTCACGCCGGAGACTGTAATTACATCCCAAATTGGCGGCGAGACCTTTGAATGACGCAGCTCATTAATGCGCGTATAAAATAAAGATCTGTTTGACAGTTAGGAAACAATATTCAGTATAGCAATAGACTATATGTTTGGTAATTTCTCTTGAATTTTTATAGATTTATTACAATATTTATAGCCATTCAGACGGACTTGTTTCATGTATTTTTCGCGAGGAAAAAATCGAAAGGTTTTACGCATCTCTGTTTCTCTCTGAATTACCTCCTCAATTGTTAACTGTCCGCATTTTAGCATTGACAACAACTCAGTATAAAAATCATAAATAGTCCTAAATTCTGCTTTTCTATCAGCAATGCTTAATTGCTTTTCAATTATTTCGATGATAACAGCACCCAAACTTAAAGAAGCTAGCGGTAGCACTAGAAACGCAGACATTCCTGCTGCTGAAAAGAGGAATTTGGATACAAGTAAGCTATTACTTATACGATTGTAGTACTTGTAACTGCGACGGTAAACATACATTTTCTTTTCTAATTCTTCCATTTATAATATAATAAAATTGTTTCGAAAAATATTTCTAACAAAATAAAGAGTAGTAACCAAATGCCGATTTCGTCAAGAGTAGTAACCAAAAGCGGATTTTCGTTAAGAGTAGTAACCAAATGCCGATTTCGTCAAGAGTAGTAAAGAATAAAGGAAACCCGTGACTAGTAGTAAAGCATGTGCGAAACCCATAAGGGCGTCGGAAAATACATAGTAAAGGATTTGGAAAACCAGTGCTTTTCTTTACGGCTGAGAAAACGCAGACTGAGAAATTTATTAATAAAAATATTCCCCTATTAAATGATGAATACTGCAGAGGTTATTCAGCTTTGTAAAAAGGTTATATCGAACAACAAATCGGTTATACAAAGATTACCGCTATACACATATAATGAACTGCGGACTTATGCGAAAATTAATAAAATCAAAACAAATGGAGCTAAGAAACATGAAATAACAAATAATATAATAAACCATCTTAATAAGTATATTTTGATAGCTGAAGATAAAATTAAAATTGAACGCAGAAACGAAAGAACTCATAATAAGAACAGACCATCCGACTACAAACCAGAACCGAGATTACGAACCATTCTGGAAGATGAGATAAAAGAAAATAATATCACCATTACAAAACTAAAACAAGAATACAATGATAACAAAGAAAAAGAGACAAGCGAATTAAAGAAATTTCTGAAAAACAAGAACCTATCAACTCGCGGAAACCGAGAAGAAGTACTAAAAAGAGTTGAAGAATACTATAATAATATTATTACCAAACATAAAGATTCCGTACAGAAAAATAGAGATATCATAAGAGATCAAACAGAAAGACGTGATAACAGTAGACAGAAAGTAGTCGATTTATCCACTCTCTTTATAAATAAGAAAAAAATCAAAGAAGAAAAATTGATTCCTGATCATTTATTTAGAAAGGAAGAAGAACAGCAGCCTACTATTTTTAGCGAAAGTGAGAATATATTCACTATAAACGTTTCAGTTCAAGGTAATGGAGTTGACGAGCATACTCTTATTGCTTTTACTTTCGCAGATATACAGCGGCGAATGAACGAAATAAATCAATATAGAGTTCAGTTTGTAACTCGTGCTATTTTCCATCGACAGGAGAATGATGAAGAAGTAGTAGTGTATTACAACAGTACTTCTTGGATTTTAAATAAAAATAGCATTCTTACTCATAATCATTTGGATGATAATAACAAGAGACTTAGTTCTTTAAGTAATACCCCTCGATCTGGGCTACAATTCAGTCGGTATGAAGGAATTGATTATAGGATGACACGAATAGAATCTTACATGGGAGGAACGTTTAAAATACTGCCAGATTTCGTAAAAAATAAAAAAGCGTGCATAAATATAAAAAATTTAGATCAAAAATGCTTTCTTTGGTCCATCTTAGCAAATCTACATCCAGCTAAGGATCATCCGGAAAGAATTTCGAAATATAAACAATATGAGAACGAATTTGATTTCGAAGGGGTTACCAACTTCCCAATGGATACTAAAGATATACACAAATTTGAAAATAGATACAACATTAAGATTTGTTTATTTCAAATTGAAAAAGAGAAAATTATCAGAAGTCATATACTAAAAAGTACAATCAATGGCAAAACAGCTAAACATGTTATTAATTTATTATATTTCGATAATCATTATGTACTGGTAAAGGATCTGAGCAGATTAGTTGGTAGTCAAATCTCTAAAAATAAAACAAAGACATACCTATGCACTTTTTGCGGAAGGCATTTTACAAAAGAAGAACAATATGAAAAACATGAAAGTAAAAATAATTGCGAAGATCCTGATATAATAATGCCTCCTGAAGGTTCAAGTATACAATATAAAAATATTGCAAAACAAATGAAAGTACCTTATTGCATAATAGCAGACTTTGAGTCTTATAACGAAGAATACAATCAGGTAAACGGGAAGAAAACAATAAAAGTGGCCAAACAGAAACCATTTGCTTACGGGTTTCAGGTATGCTGTTCCTTTGATACAAACCAGAACAAATACTATGACTATTTCGGTGAAGACGCTGCAGAACATTTTGTTAAAACCGTTACAAAAGTATCCACAGAAATTGCAGACAAATATGAAAGCAGACAAAGAAACCATACTTATACCAATGCAGAAATTACCGAAAAATGGAAAAATCTAATGAATAAGACTTGTCACATCTGTACAACTGAAATTACTGAAAATCCTCACTTTGATCACGACCACATGACAGGAGAAGATAGGGGATTTGCTCATGCTGAATGTAATATGAAATACAGGATTCCTAGGCATATCCCGGTAGTAATGCATAATTTATCAAAATATGATTCTCATTTATTTGTTCGAGAATTGATACCTGATAACGGAATTTTTGAAAGTGCAGAAAGTTTCATATCATTCTCGAAATCAATAAGTATAAGAAAGACGGATGCGGAAATAAAATATGAGATCCGGTTTATAGATTCAATTAGATTTATGGCTTCATCTTTAGACAAACTATCAGCAAATTTAGCAACATGTGATTGCAAAGTACCTTGTAATCATCTAAGACAGAATTTCAAATTCACATCTAACAGCTTCAAAAATGACGATGAATTCAAAGAAATAATTAAAAAAGGGGTGTATCCCTATGAATTCGTAGATAGTTTCGATAAAATGAAATGTACAAAGTTACCACCAATAGAAAGCTTTTATTCTAGGTTGACGGGGAAAGGTATTGACAAAAGTGATTATAAAAGAGCGGTATCTATATGGAAGCAATTTAACTGTGAAACATTACTTGATTATACTAAATTATACCTAAAAAGTGATGTGTTAATATTGTCGGATGTTGTAGAGAATTTCAGAAATGTGTGTATACATAATTATGATCTGGATCCACTTCATTACTTCTCAGCTCCAGGATTAACATGGGATGCTTTCCTAAAGCATTCGAAAGTAGACTTGCCGTTATTCTCAAAGGAAGACATGTATACCTTTATAGAAAAAGGAATAAGAGGTGGTGTATCCCAATGTATAAAAAGATACGCAAAAGCAAATAATAAATATACAAGTGATTATAATAAGCATAAACCACCTAATTATTTAATGTATTTGGACGCTAATAATTTATATGGGTGGGCGATGTCGCAGAATTTACCAGCGAATGATTTCCAATTCATTTCCATACCGGATGATTTGAAAGAAAGGAATGAATACGAATCACTCGAGTATTACAACCATCTAAAAACTCACATCAATTCGATAATGAAATTACAGAATGTAGGTGCTATATATGAGGTAGATTTAGAATATCCAAAAGAACTACACGAATTACACAAGGATTTACCATTAGCACCGGAACACTTTAACGGTAAGCTATGTACCACAGTATTAGATAAAACCAACTATGTAGTTCACCACAGGAATCTAGAATTTTATTTACAAAAAGGTTTGATATTAAAAAGAGTACACAGAATACTAGGATTCACTGAAAGTGCTTACTTAAAAGGATATATAGACCACAACACAGCACTTAGAACTAAAGGTACAAATGATTTTGAGAAGGACTTCTTTAAGCTTATGAATAATGCTTGCTTTGGAAAAACTATGGAAAACGTAAGGAAGCGAGCGGATATGGAAATAATAACGGATGATGCAACAAGAGAAAAAATAATAAAGAAACCCAACTTTAAATCTGAAATAATATTCAGTGAAAACTTTTCAGTAGCAAGAATGTCAAAGGAAAAGATAAAATTAGACAAACCAATGTACATCGGCTTTGCTGTATTAGAACTATCCAAGTTATTGATGTATGAATTCCATTATGATTATATGAAGCCTAAATATGGAGATAAAATTGATTTGTGTTATATGGACACTGATTCTTTCATATATGATATTAGAACTGAAGATTTTTATCAAGATATCAAACAGGATTTGAATGAGAGGTTCGATACATCTGATTATGCGAAAGATAATCCATATAGGTTTCCTAGTGTAAATAAGAAAGTGATAGGAATGATGAAAGATGAATTAGGTGGACAGGTTATGACAGAGTTTGTTGGATTACGATCAAAAGTATATGCTTATTTAAAGGACAACCAAGACCCTTCAAAGGCTAGCAAAAAACTGAAAGGAATAAAAACCAATATAGTTAAAGATAAAATTACGATTCAAAACTATAAGGATGTACTGTTTGGTAAAACGGAAAACCTTTCTATAACCCAGTATAACTTAAGATCATACAAGCACAATATGTTTCTAGAAGAACAGAATAAAAAAGCGTTAGATCCTAAGGATGATAAAAGGATAGTAACAAGCGATAAAATACACACTTTACCTTTAGGTTATAAACATTAATTTCAAGTACCTACTTCAAAACTTCAAGTACCTACTTCAAAACTTCAAGTTCCTACTTAAAAAAATCAAGTACCTACTTCAAAACTTCAAGTCCCTACTTAAAAACTTCAAGTACCTACTTCAAAAAATCAAGTACCTACTTAAAAAAATCAAGTACCTACTTAAAAAAATCAAGTCCCTACTTAAAAAATCAAGTACCTACTTAAAAAAATCAAGTACCTACTTAAAAAAATCAAGTCCCTACTTAAAAAATCAAGTATATACTTAAAAACTTCAAGTACCTACTTAAAAAATTCAAGTACCTACTTAAAAAATTCAAGTACCCACTTCAAAACTTCAAGTACCTACTTAATAAATCCAAGTATATACTTAAAATACTCAAGTAAATCTTATAATGAAAAATTCTTCCTAAATAAATGAATGAAAAGGCTCCAATCAAAGTCTATGATTTTAGTGAAAAGAACACTTATCAGAATAAGCACGACCTTGCACCTCAGTGGCCATTTAGATTATTAATTTGTGGAAGTTCTGGAACAGGAAAAACCAATTTACTCTTGAATTTAATTTATGAATATCTTTGTTTCAACAGAATATACTTGTATGCTAAAGATCTTGAAGAAGATAAATATCAAGACCTTATAACCAATTTAACCACTTTGGAGTCACAATGCAAATCGAAAGTCTTAACAGTAAGTAACAATCTTGATGATATTGTCGATGTTGACGACTTAGACCCCGAGTACCAAAACTTGATTATCTTTGACGATTTTGTCACTGAAAAAGACCAGAAGAAAATAGAAGATTTATTCATAAGAGGAAGAAAGAAAAATGCCTCAATTATTTACTTGTCTCAAAGCTATCATAAAACGCCAAAGGTGGTAAGGCTCCAGTGCAATTATTTTGCATTCTTTCAGTGTTCTAATCCAAAAGAAGTAAAATTAATAAGACAAAGCCATGTATCCAGTATAGACAATGAAAAATTTCTCAAACAATTCGAGACGGCAACCAAGGGCTACGGTTTTTTCTTCATAGATTTAAAAATAAAAGATAAAACCCTTAAGTACAGGAAAAACTTTGAAAAATTTACCGGATAATTTATTTCTATAATAAATGAATAAATTTGGTAGTGTTGGAAAAAAGGTTAGTAATGAATCGAATGAAAAGAGAGTTACTGATGACAACGGTAATATTAACCTACAAGGTAAGAGAATTATTATGTTAGGGGATTCGAAAGCTGACCAGGACGCTATTAGTTTCAGATCTATGACTATTATTTTGAATCAATTTAAAGAAGAAATTACCGCACAACAAGTGGGGGCAAATCAGTATTTTAGCGAAGATATCAACAGATTAACTGCGGTACATGATTCTCCTGATAATTTATTGGTAAGGATTAAAGATAAAGGGTTATTTGTAAAAGAAATAGTTCGAGTTAATGATAAAGAGATTAACGCTGAAAACAAGTTGATAACAAATGTTCAAAACCCTAGAAACAAAAATGATGCTGTTAATTTAGCAACGTTAACTATGAATCTTTTAGATTATGACAAAAAGCTTCTGGGGCAACACACCCATAACGGTATAATTGAAGGAAAGATTGCTGGTCAAAAAACTCGTATCGATAATATTGAAAGAGCAGTAGTAAATATTTTAAAAAGGCTTCTAGAGCTAGAGCTAAAACCTGTTGACAAACCATTCGTTACCAGAATAGAAAAAATGATGGCTGGTAAATAAATTTTATAAGATAAATTAATTCCCTAATAAATGGTTGAAACAATGGAGTATACAGTTTATTTGTCAAAGCTTCAGAAAGGAAAGCTGAAGAAATGCTTTGATGCTAAACAAAAATGTCAGATACGTGTTAGTCATAGTAGACAAAATGAACGAGAACCAGTTAAGTTACTTTTAAGTAAACGACAAATTGATAAAATTGAAACCTGTAAAATGAATAATAAGGGTTGTGATATTGATGTATCATACAAGCAGATGAGAGAAGCGATTCAAAAAGGTGGATTACTTCCATTTTTAATACCGCTAGCAATTACCCTTGGTAAGGCAGCTTTAACAAGTGGTGCTGCTGCTTTGGGTACATTCGCTGGTAAGAAAATTATGGATAAAATGACCAACACAGGTGGTGCGCTAAAACTTCCTGGAACACAAAAAGTTACCGGTAATGGTGTACGTGGTAGACCTAAGAAGGAAAAAACCGATGATGTCAACACAGGTGGAGCGCTAACACTTCCTGGAACACAAAAAGTTGTCGGTAATGGGGTACGTGGAAGGCCTAGGAAGTCAAAAAACGGGGACATCAAAAAAGAAGCAAAAGTAAAGTAGGACCTCTAACTAATTTTGATATTATGGATGCATTAGGGAGTATACCACAGTTTCGAGGTGTTTTCTCTTTAGATACGCTACCCAAACATATAAACGATTCGGAATGTGGTGTAATCAACTATGACAAACGTGGAATGCCTGGAACACATTGGGTTGCCTATTGTAATCTACCTGAATCCCCCTATGTCGAATTTTTTGATTCTTTCGGTATTCCTCCAGGAAAAGAAATAGTTAAATATCTAAAAAATTCAAAGAAAAAAATAGCTTATGAAAATCTTGCTGTTCAAAATATAGATGAATTAAACTGTGGTTTTCACTGCATTTCCTACATCCAGCGCAAAATGAAGTTGGTAGCTTTTCGTTTATAAAAATTGTTTTCTAATAAATGGAGATTTATTGTATGAAATGTAAAAAGAGCACTGATACTGAATCAATGTTTAAGGCAGTGTCACAAAAAAATAATGTTCCAATGCTGAAAGGGAATTGTGTTATTTGCGGATCGAGGAAAAATCGCTTTTTAAAAAAAACCTCAACGCAGAAACAGATATTTTAAAGACGTATTATTCTAATTATTCAGGTGTGGATGATATTTACAGAAAATTAAAAGAAAATGGTGTTAAGGTTTCCAAGGATAAAATAAAAAATGTGTTGCAAAATGAGAATGTGTATACGTTACACAAACCTTCCTATCATAACTTTGAAAGGAGGCGAGTGTATGTTCACTATGTTGATGAGCAATGGCAAGCTGATTTAGTTGACATGCAGAAATATAAAAAAGAAAATAATAAAACAAATTACATTTTAACTGTTATTGATTGCTTTAGTAAATATGCTTGGTGTATCCCTCTGAAAGACAAAACGGGTGCTGAAATAATAAAAGCATTCAGTGTTATATTTAAAGAAAGAATTCCTAAGAAACTACAAACTGATAAAGGTAAAGAATTTGTGATGAGAAATGTTCAATCTTTTTTGAAAAATAGCGGCATACACTGGTTTGCATCTGAAAGCGAATTGAAAGCGCAAATTGTAGAACGATTCAACAGAACGCTAAAAGAAAAGTTATGGAAATATTTCACTCACAATAACACTACTAATTGGATTGATATTTTACCTTTATTTGTGAGTAATTATAATAACTCGTACCACCGTTCAATACAAATGAAACCAGTTGATGCTAGTAAAAAGGTTAATCAGAAAAAGGTTTTTAGTGCTCTGTTTCCTCCAGTAGATGACTACAAAATCACAGGAAACGTCAAAGTAGGGGATTTAGTCAGAATTAAAAAAGAAAAAAGTATTTTCGATAAAGGATATTTACCTAATTATACGGATGAAGTATTTCAGATAGCAACCATCAGACCTACCATTCCCATTACTTATGAAATATCTGACAAAAGTGGGGAATTAATTCAAGGAGGGTTTTATGAAAAAGAACTTTCAAAATTTATTATGAAATAAAATTACTTGTATATAAATGGATTCAAGACGCTTGAGTGATATGTTATCGGATATAGTGAAGAACAGAGAAGTTCAGAGAAGAAAGGTTCAACAAAATGAGATGGAGAAGGCAGGATTTCGGGAATATGCTTCAGAGTTAAACGCTCCAGTTATTATAGCACAAAAAGAAAACACTAAAGACACCATCAAAAAATTACAAGAGAACACTGAAATGATCATAAATAAACTACAGGAAGGTGATGATAGTTCAAGAACAAGGCTTCTCCAGATAGGTGAAACGAATCAACCATATCAGCTTCCAGTTTCAGGGGTAGAAATGCAGTCAACCGCTTTAGAAGCATCTCCAACAAGTATAAAAGTTGTTGATCTGAATGAAGGTGTTGATAAAGAGTTATTAAAAGCACTTAATGTGAAATATAGAGATAATCATAGAAGATATGAAGGGGAATATTTTGAGATGCCTCATTTTTATTATGATAACCCAGAGAATATAGAAGATGCTTTGGCTGAATTAACACCGATAAGTCAAAGTTATGGTGGTCTGAAAAGTAAAAGTTATAGTTCTAGTAAGTATGATAAAATTATTTTATTTATACAAGACTATAAGGATAGATTAAGAAAAATTCAATCTAGTATACCCTTTATCAGACAACAAGGAACTGGAATATTTATGAATTGTGATGAAATGATTTCAAAATTATACACTTTGATAGGTAGCAGAGTAAACGGAAATACATCTGATGAGGTGAGAAATGAAGCTATTGATATTTTGGATTCGTTAATGCGAAATAAATTTCTTACGAAGAGAAATTACAATTCAATATATAAAAATTATTTCTAATAAATGGTGTTGTTAAACATTGAAGGTAATGAAAGTATCATTGATATAACATTTAGTCAACCAATCGAATTGAATCGTAATTGGGATTATGAAATAGGTTTGAATCAGTGTACTTTGTGGTATTCATGGCATAATATAAGTGATAAATTTGGAAATAATACATTTCAATACAGGAAAGATGAAGATAATAATGCAACAGAATGGATGAATGTTACTATTCCTAATGGGATGTATAACGATGATTGTTTGAATTATTTTTTGTGTCAGTATTTTGATACCCCAAAAGATAAATGTCCTATTGTCATTTCATCAAATCCAGCATCTATGAGATTTGTCATACTATTACAAGAAAAATATGTGTTTATATTTAATAGTGACTTGTGTCAGATTTTAGGATTTGAGAAGGATAGTGAGATATCTAAGAAAATCAATGAAGGTACAAAGCTTCCTAATATAACAAGAAGCGTTGATAAAATTCAAATTCACTGCTCTCTCGTAAACAGTTCTATCGTAAACAAAAGTAAATCAGATGTCATTTGGACATTTGTTCCTAATACAGAACCGGGTTGTCAAATTGTTGAGAATCCTAGACAATTAATCTACCTTCCTATTAATACAAAAGACTTTATTTACTCCTTGAGAATGACAATTACTGATCAGTTGGGAAGACCTATCGATTTGAATGGTGATAACGTTGGATACGTACTGCATTTAAGAAAAGCTTAAAGGATTAGTGAAATAAAATTATTTACCTATAAATGTTGATTAATAATAAGCGATTACTTTATAAAAAGCAGTATGGAAGTGGAATCGGTAGTGTATTCAAAAACATTGTTAATTCCCAGTTATTTCAAACGTCAGCAAAACAAATAAAAGATGGGGCTATGTCAATGTATAATAATATTATTAAACCGAGATTTGAGTTGTTGAAAAACAGAGCAATAGAATATGGGAAAGATCTGATCGATGTAAACAAGAAGGAACTCATTGATGTAATTGGAAACAAAAAATCGATGAAGGATCTTATCGGTACAAATAAAAGGATTTTAAATCAAAGAAGTCAGGACTTGATCAAAACGTTAATGACTGGAAATGGATTAAAGATTCTGAAATAAGTTTTATTTAATAATTTCTTTCTTATATAAATGGCAGTAAATAAAGTTATCAGTCCGCAATGGAACATATTTGACGAACCGCTTGTGGATGATACAGTGGTTAAATATGAATTTAAAGAAATTCGAGAAACAGATGTGAATGTATCTAATAAATCAGAGTTTGAATTCGTAACAAAGAAATTAGATTCCTGGTTTTATCCAAGTGAAAGTTATCTTGATGTCAGTGTAAGAATAGTAAACGAAGATGGGACTCCTATAGCTGCAACCGATGTTGCTACTTTAACGAATAATGGATTTAATTTATTCAGTACCGCTGAGTATGTAATAAACGATGAATCGGTTGAAAAAATTAATCATGTTGGTATTACAACTACCGTTACAAAGTTGATTGAATACTCTGATGATTATTCTAGAAGTGCAGCAAGAAATCATTTCTGGTATAAGGATTATAATCAAGGAAAAGAAATTAATCCTGTTATTGCTTCGTTTACTGCAACTCCAGTAGTAGCAGGGGCTGCAGGGGCTGCAGCAGGGGGTGGAACAGTCAGTTTGAGAAATAATAATAATTATAATAAAGGATTTGAAAAAAGATATAACAGAACAAAGAGCAGTAAATTAGTAAATATGTATTTACCATTATCAGAATTGTTTGGATTTCTGAAAGGAAACAAACGATTCTTCAGAGGTGCATCGCATAAATTATTTCTAAGAAGAAATGATGATAACAACATGATTATAAGAAATGGAAATACTAATTTCAAAGTAGTAATCGAGTATTTATCCTGGAAGATCCCTATTGTAGCTCCTAGTATCGAAATGATGAGTGAATTAGAAAAGGATCTTGCTAAGGATAAAAAGCATAATCTGATGTGGGAAGCATGTAATAGTTATAAAAGTGATGTTAGTCAGAATAAGGAGCACACCTGGAAAGTTGTGTCTGAGAGAAATAGTCCTACAAAAATCGTTGTGATCTTACAGAAAAATGAAAAGCATAACAATCAATTAATGAATAATATGGTGTTTGATCATATGAATTTAACAGACATAGAACTTAGAATTAATGGGGATAAATATCCTGAAGAACCACTCAAATGCGACTTTAGCGATGAGAAATGTAAATACTCAAATCTTTACAATAGGTTCATACATTTGGGCTATAAGCAATTAGCATTTGATACTGGTAGTGTTGTTAGTATAGAAGAATTTAAAGAAGTATATCCACTATTCTGTTTCGATGTTTCCAAACACGAATCAAGTATATATAATGGAACAACTGCTGATATTGAAATAAGTTTAACATTAAAACACGCTCAGCCTGTACCATATAATATTTACTGTGTTATATATTATGAAAGAAAAGCTACATTAGGTATTATTAACAAAAATATGTATGTGAGTTTGTGAGTCTGGATTTTTATTTAATAAAATCATCCCCTAATAAATGGAGTCCACAAAGGAAGTCTTGAATACAATCAGAATGAATAAATACAATGAGACAATCAGGAAAGAAGAACTAGTTCTAGGATTGAAATATACTATTGTTAAAATGAGAATTGCTAAGACAAAATATGGTGATAAGTTGGTTGTAGTTATTAATCATAATGACAAACCATGTGATTTGTTTATAACTCAGAAATATAATGCCATTGCTAACGAATTACTTTTAAAGAAAAATCTAGTTTTGCAGCCTATTGTACGCGAAAACAAGAACAAAGAAACATATGTGGATTTAGAACTGTTTACTCAGTAAAAAATGAAAAATGTAAAAAAAAAAGAAGTAGTAGTATATTGTAGTATTTTATATGTAGTAAAGGGTAATATTCTCATTTCTTGTATCCTTTATTTTGGAAGTAAGAAAATAAAAATGTTCTTAAAAAAGGGGATAATTTGGTAAAAAGGATGTTAAAATTTAAGAAATTGATGTTAAAATGGGGTTTTGAAATTGGGGGGAGGGTGGAGTAGAACCCGGCTTTATATACTACTCACGGGCATTACTACGCTGACCGTTCCAACCTTCTCGAAATAGTAACTAATAGTCAGTAATAGTAACTATTTGCTTACCATGCTCGGGATGGTAGTCAGCGTTTTAACTACGCATCTCTGTGACTTGATTGACTGTTTTACCCCGTAGATTGATATTTTACCAAAAATTTAAAAATGTTGTCAGCCTTGACGCCTAGATGCCAAAATTCGGACCTCATGCGCAGTAACTACGGTAAGTAGAGTGGAACACGCTCATTATGGAACTGGACTGAATTAGTATCGCGTCGGATCCTTTGTAGCTTCGCGAGCCAAAACAAAACGAAGCTAAATCTACTTAAAATGGTAAAAGGTATAAACAGTTCCTGACAACCAACTATGGCTGCGTCTAAGCCTTCTAGGTTAGGAACTGCAATCCAGGGTTGCCACATCAAAAATATTTAAAGAGTGACTTTTGGCCCAAAACAAGGAGTGAACTGTGGGTGAAGTTCACTTTTGGTCGGAACCGCCTCTGTAAAAATGACACATCTTAATTTTACTTCATGAAAAAAACTTAAATAGTCAGTTCTGGTCGGAATCCCTGCTGCAAAAATGACAGATTTGGTCATTTTCGGGAATGGAGCGATTTTTATGTCCTATGTAGGACCAGAGTTACAAAAACAAAATAGAGTGACGATTCACACTATCGTGCGACATGTGGCAACCCTGCTGCAATCACGACATCTTAAGGCGTATTCTCGCCGTTCCCCGAGGACTCCTCGGGGAATCAAAGGGAACGGCGAGAATAGAGGGAGTCACTCCACACGGACTCCGCGTACAGAAACAGCGAGAACACGGGGAATGCTTCCTAAATCGATTTTGCTCAAATAAAAAATATGCAGTTGACGAAATTAGTCTGGATCCACTTTATTTTTGGTTTTGTTTATTCTGGTTATTTTTAATTAACTTTAAATTGCACCAATACCAGCAAAAATTGATTCCCCTTCGAATCTGAAAGGGAGTCCTTTCTGATGACGGGGATGATAAACGGAGCATTCCCCGTCCGTGGGGACTCGCGAGAATACGGGGAGTGAGTCTCCGGGACAAACAAAAACGCGGGGACTCCTCAAGTGGAGTCCTCGGGGAACGGCGAGAATACGCCTTTAGTGAAATACCGCCAGGTCCTCGGGTACCTCTGTATCCGGGCAAATAAAGAGACAATCCTTTGCGAACCCTGTCCCCTTTTAGAGGAAATGGCACCACTATATTCAGCAGGGTCAGTATGCTTATTCGAATCTTTTCATCCACCAAGCAATTTTTTTATTTATTTATTTATGTATCCCCCGTCATTTCAAACAGAAAAGGGATGGAGTACAAAAACGAAAAGAAAAACAAAACAAAAGCAAAACGTAACACTTTTATGGGAAACACACACAACAATCGACAATTACTAACTGAGACTCTCTGACTGATTAAAAACCGAACACGATTATATACATATACACTTAAACTTTAAAGGACCCCTCTTGCTTATTCTGCCTTTTATAATATACTTAGCTCCCATATGGAATTATAAGCTTCTAAAATCCCCACCTTTCTCCATTGTTTCGTTTCGTAATTACGAATTTTTAGCGCTTTTCCGGCCTTTCCAAGTTTTCCCGTCACCCAACGAAAAGTTTGTGGTAATCTTCAATGTACGCTAACAACTCTTTCACATATAAGTATGTGATGCTCCCCTCTTTATTACTTCTTTTATTTGCTTAGTTTTCCCACTTCTTAACCAAGGCACGGTTCAGTTTTCAAATGTTTTACGCCCAGCCGCCGCGTCGGAGATCAGGAAGGCTGGATATACTCGACAGACGCTAACAAGAGAATCGCAAGTTTTAGGTGGGAAGGAATGGTATATCCAAAAGAGTTTTTTCTGATTCATTTCATAGGGAAACGATCGTTTCTATTAAGATTTACTACTTGCTAATCAGGTTAGAAATAGCAAGCTCAGGATCTGTTATGTTATATATTTTCATCATTTTGGTATTTCTTGTCCAAGGGGGGAGCCGAAGTAAGTATTTGGAGAATCTGAAGAAAGTGGAACGGAGTTTAAGTGGATACGTACAGTGTGCTTCCCAAGCTGCTCCGGCGCGAACTGTTCCAATATTTCTCTTGCAACTTTGTATGTTTCTGTCTCCATGATCTGCTCCAGGATTTTTAGTTTCTTTACTTGAAGATCTTCTAAACGTTTGTCATTCTTCTTGATGCTTCTTCTATAATGCCATGTTAGGCTTTTACGTATGCATTGTATACTGCAAAAATAGTAGAGAAATTGAGTGTGAGTAAGGCCATGTAAAGGCCAGAATGGCGTACGCTAAACTGCTGTCACCACTTTCTGGTAGATCAGAGTTTGTCTTCTATCAATGAACAACCACACTATAAGATATTTCGGGAGGACAAGAACGTAGGGAATCCGAGTGCTCCGCCATTATTACAGGTACGATGTGTCCTTTTAAGCACAAAATAAGGCTTAGGAAGTATAGATGCTAGAGAAGTAAAAAAAATTAGCTCCCTACTATAGTAGAAAATTTCCAATCAGGTTGAGAGTGCGTTCCAGAAACTTCTTACAAGTAATGATGATAAGAGGAAGAGTTAGTTCTTAATGGGCCTCTCCCAAAATCCAATGACGAGTTGCCACCAGATACGCTCGAGAAACAATAACAATCACACGTGAGATCTTGATTTAAGTTATCTGAAGGGTGAATAAGCGATTCGGCTTTCAAGTCTTACCGAGTCGCGGATTAGCCCCGTGGAAAAGTCAGCCAGCAGTACGCACTGAAGTCGGAAGCCAGAAGTGACAAACTTGACGAAGTTTGACAGAACAGAGTCGGGTAGAGTATGGAGGCAGAGGCATTTTTAATAATTTTAAACATCGTTAGGCCTACGAGGAATTGAACATAGCCAAACAAACCAGGATAACCGTACACCAAGAGCTCACGTGTCACTGTTTACTTTATGCTAGCGAATCTAGCGACAAAAAAAAGAACTAATTATGAAGGAATATTATGAAGCGGGTACTCTGGTAGTTACCATCCTCTCTGGAACGAAAATAATAATAGCTCGGACATATGTCACCAATCTTATGGAAGTTCCAGTTGAACCGGTAACTACTATTATGTTCCCGACCTTCATAAGTAAATTGTAACGATTATAACTCTTGTGGATCGAAAACAATAAGAGACAATAGGCGTATTCGCGCCGTTCCCCGAGGAGCTCCTCGGGGAATCGAAGGGAAGGGCGACAATAGAGGGGGACACTCCACGCGGACTCCGCGTGCGGAAAACAACGAGAACACGCGGAATACTTCCGAAATGGATTCGTTCTAAAAAAATAAATATGCAGTTGACGAAATTTGTCTGGATCCACTTTATTTTTAATTTTGTTTACTCTGATTGTTTTTTATTCATTTTACATTGCACCAACACCAGCAAAAATTGATTCCCCATTGAATCTGAAAGGGAGTCCTTTTCGATGATGGTGATAACAATCGGAGCATTCCCGTCCGTGGGGACTCACCAAGTCCCCGGGACAAACAAAAACGCGGGGACTCCTCAAGCGGAGTACTCGGGGAAGAGCGAGGATATGCCTAATAAGATACAATGAGAGAAACAATAAGACTCGGGAACGAAAATAATAAGAAGAATCGTAACGACCGTAACTACTAACTAGACCTATATTGTCTGGGCAACGTGAAGTGTTGCAGCAACCTTTATTCCAAAACCATTCGCAAGTATCATTTCTTCAAACAGCATACTCAAATAAACACTAATTGCGTTCGATAACCTCTGAAGATCTTTCCAGTAAGATTACGCTAATTCAATGCCCGTGAGAATGAGAACTGTAAAAGCCGAATCGTGCTTCTTTCAAGAGAGATAATCAAAACAAAAGTGTGCCATCAATACTTCCCGAAGACTACTGCGGTTTCTCTTCCCTCATTTCTGTGGTAAAATCTGTAACCAGGGATTTTTGCTGATTTGGAATTTTTTTTTTTTTTTAGTCTTAGCATTCTTACTATTCACACTTTCTTATTGTGTACAACGCAAGATGTAACAGAAATACCAGCGGACTATTATTTCCCAATCCCTTGAAACTCATCCTCAGAAACTTGAATCATGGAGACGACTATGAACCATCTAAAATTACTGCACTGTTAGAAGTTTCATAACAGGTAACACAAGGATGCGCGGTTTCAACAGATAATGCGCTTCAGATAAAACTTCTGACATTAATGAAATGTTATGCATCACAAGCTTTGTTAATAAGAGCAAAAAAACATCTACTGACTTTATGTCTTATCGCCATGATGTCGGAAAACTCAGCATATACTTTTTGGCGGTTTTTGGGTTCTTCCTGATGGTAACGCTTATTATGCATAACATTTTGATGCCCAACAGATAACATCCGAAGTGTTATCTGTTACGCATTATCAGTCGAAACCGCGCACCCTCGTGTTATCTGTTATGAAACTTCTGACAGTCTACTCCTATAAAGTCGCTATTTTCACGGAATTACTGTCGCCAGTACTTAGTTGAACAATTGGTATTGCATTCTTATGGAAAGTTCTGAAGAAATAACCCTAGCTTCGAAGCATCCTCGCAACATTGGCTGACAAATCAATCACATTTCGAGAGTAAAATGATGGATGAAAATGATATCCCATACTTACAGTAGTGGAAACAACAAAAATCCGGAGTAGAAATACAGCTTATAAGATGCAACTGGGAAGAAGAAAGCCAAAAGACAAGCTATCAGGTAGATAAGGATTGAGTAAATGACGAGTCTTCTCAGAACTTTCTTCTGCCACTCCTGAGTGGTGACCTTGTAGTCTTCCAGAGATGTAATCTCCTAAATGATGAGAAAGCAACATGAGCAAAGGTAGGCCTACTCTGCAGATAACATCAGGAAACCATGTGAAGCGCAACGTTTCAAAACTACGTCAGTGTATGTTTAACTCAAAAGCCAACTTGTTTTTGTGTCATTTAATTCAAAACACTGAATAATTTGGATTTTGCTACGGGATTTTTTTTCTTTTCCACTATCTGCTCCAGTTATGACGTTCAGAATTTCCGAGGCTCTTCCAAATTTTAATCTGAACACAAACGCGGCTTTTCAGTGGGCAGTAGAGAGCTTGGTGAAGACTGCTTAGTGCCTTAACAAAAAAAAAAATAACAAATCTTTCTGGTAAGGGAGTGCAACAGAAATACAAGCGCATAGAGGTACCACAAACCACACAGAAATTCCACTATTTGAAAATTCGTGAATAGCGGATAGAAGAACGCATTTTCATAGCTATAAAGAACGCATTTTCAGCGGGTCTTCAAGACAATTTAGGTGAATAAGTGATGAGTAACTAGACTGTTCTATAGCAGTCCTTTTCATTTTAACTTCAATTCAAAACAGAAAAACGGAAATAATCAGTTAGAAACTACTATTAACAAACACCAATATACCCTGCAACTGTTTACCAGGGGCGTAATTAAGGAGGGACAGGCCCCCCCCCCAACACACTCTGAGAATGTAATCCGTCGGCACAATTTGCCCGAAATAAGCTTTCGTAGGCGGGAGGAGCCGGCAAAATATACCGACATTTTCTATTAGCACACTTTTGTGCAAAAATCAGCTGTACCCAATCCTTCAGAAATACTTCTGAAAAAAAAATGTCGGCAGAAATTTGCTCAAACAGCTTCTAGAAAGCAAGAAGCCTCGACAAAAGCATACCGACATTTTTTGTCGGCATATTTCTGTACACAAATCAGCTCCTGACAGAGCCTTGCTGTGGCAACTCGGTTCTATTTGCCGTCTTTGGCTTTGAATCCAACGTGTCGGCGAAACAAATATAATGGTATCAGACTATGCATAGAATTCAGTTCACTTTACGATCAAACTGATAGAAATACTTCTGAGGAAATCCGTCGGCACAATTTTGCCCAATACAAGCGTTTGTCGGCCAACAAAACTGCACCGACATTTTTCACCGACACCTTTAAGTACAAAAATCAGCTCCAGACAAAACACTATTCTGTCAACTCTGCTTTATCTAGTATATTCTGCATCAACTTCCAATTTGTCAGCAACACAAATTACAAACAGAATTATTATTACACGATGCCTTATCAGCCGAAGTAGTAGGCTACTTCTGTAGTCAATATTTTCCCCACAATAAGCGTTTGTCGTGTGCAAATCTTCCTGGGCGCATGTTTCGAAATCAAACTCGTCGGCAAAATAAATAGAAGTAAAGTCGCATTATGCATAAAATTTCAGCTTATACCTTCTAATCAAACTGATAGGAATATTTCTGAGGAATTCTTGACACAGTATTGCACAGAGTAAGCGTTTATCCGACACGAAGCGCTGACAGTAACTCAAGAAGACTTTACCGTCCGAACTTGTGCCCCCCCCCCTCCCTCAGCCCTAAATGTTAAGGTACCTGCCCCTTTAAGGAACTGACCTCACTCGAGCCGGCAAGATGCCAGTTTCCATGGAGGTGGCAACAGATGGTACGATATCAAAGCTCGCCCCTACTTTTGTCTCGGATCCCCAAAAAATTTGTATTCGTCAGAGTGGGGCTTTGTCCCGTAAAGCATGTCTCGCTCTATCATTGCAGCTTTGATCTCCGGAGTAACCCATGGTTTACTCTGTGCCTTAATTGTAACTCGCTTTTCAGGGAAGAATCGTTCGTACTCTCGAGTCGTTTGTTCATAGAAGAGCTCGGTCATACTATTTGCGTCTTTGTTTTCGAAAATGCGGAACCAGCATACTGAGTTGAGCCATTCTCTGTAGCCAATACAGCCTTCCTCTGTGTGAACTGGTTTGGTTTACTAGGTTCCACAGTTGACTTCGGTCGTAATAGAACAGTTTCCTGATCGCTGGTTGAGAGTGGTGCTTCCGCCGAGGGATCTAAGTAGAAATCACCGAGTCAAGGGTGTTTTTTCCCCGTGTTTTCACTTTGAAGCGAAGGGCTGTGGAGCTTTCGATCCAGTTAGGCTTCAGGTCGTTGAAGTCCCCACAAAGAAAGATTCCAGCATATGTGTATTTTGTTCTGATGGAGTCGTAACTTTGTTGGAGGTATTCCACTAGTTGTCGCTCACCTGATGCGCTGCAGCGTGGGGAAATGTAACAGGAGTACCTGTCGATCATGGCCAAGGTAGGACACGAAATCCATGTTTCTGTCATGCACATTACGTCAATGTCATGTTTCCTTAGGAAAACTTCCATATCTTCTGCTTTGTTGTTACGAGAGCGAACATTCGACAGTGCTGTTGTTGGAAAACGGTAAGTTTGGGTTGGCCTCGCATCAAAACCTGTTTTCTTTTTCCCTCTTTCCAGGTTGCAAGAAGAAGGATCAGGAGGCTCCAGCCTTAGAGCGTGAGTATCTGTTGAGGTGGAAGCGGTGGTGATGTAATTTGGATTTGTTTTTGTTGTTGTCTTCGTGTTTACACCAGTGTTGGTTGGTTTCAGATAAGGTCTCTCCGTCGATTGGTGACTGTTCGGGCTGCTGTGACCAGGGTAAGTTGAACGGGATGGACCGAATATCCAGTAGCTGTGCCTTCGGTTCTGGTTGTGTTTTATGTTGTGTTGGGATTCGGGTTGGTGGGGGTATGTTCTTGTGTTTCTCCAACCATTCTGTTGTTGGTGAAAACCCTGATGGCGGTTCTCGCTGATGGTATCTGAGCCAGTTCTGTAGAAAACCCGTGACCTCCATTTGGTCGGTTCCTTCGTTTTCCAGTTCGTCTCCAGTTTTTTTATGTTTTGGTTTTATGCTCGTTAGTTTGTGGAGTTGGAGTAGGTTTGATGTCAACCTTCACCTCCGCTTTACACTCCCCTCCCCTTGTTTATCTTTGTTGTGCCTGTGCTTAACGCGTTCAAAACTTAGAACACTCCTGCCAGCATCTTTTTGCTTCACACACATACCCTTTGTGAACGCACAAGCTTATTCTTACACTTGTTACTGGGTAATGCTTCCAGTTATCCTACTCTTATGTATCCGTCAGTAGGTACATGAGCTAATCTGGGTACCCAGCTAATCCCTTGTACTATCCATGGCGTATGGATTATTTTGGACTCTTTTGGGATTGTTTCTTATTATGCGTTTTTTTTTGGTCGGGGGGGGGGGTACCGGGGGGTGGGGGGGTACCTCTTTTTTTGTCGTGAGGCTTTTCCCCAGGAGGGTTTGGTACCGGGGGGGGGAGGGGTTTGCCCGGGGGTTTTCAGCCGGAACCCCCGACCCCCCACAAAAGTTACCGAATCCAGTCCGGACTTGAACCGGAACATCTAGATCATTTTCCTATCAAACTATCAAGTTTCATCCAGATCGGATCACTAGTTTGAGAGTTATACATGCCACAAGAACCTGGATTCCCGCTCCTTCCTGCCAATCCCGACCTGACGACGGAAAAGCAATCGGTTCAAGACACTAAACTGAATTTCGAAGATAAGTCTCTCAACAACTTACATCTTCAATATTCTGAAGAACTTCTTTTGTTGACGTCTTCTCCTAGAATCAGAAAGGAATTTAATTAACACAAAAAACTGCACCAAGAGCTCGAAAAGAAAAATTCCATTGCTCAGACAGAATCAATCAATCAATCAAGTTTAAATATAAATAAAAATGATCGATGAAACTACGTAAAATTGGCCAGAAGAATTAGCAGGATATGGAGAAAACTGTTGCCAGTATTTCTCTCGGACCGACGCACGGAAGACGGGAGGGGAGGGGGGGAGAACAGATGGGCTATCTGGGGACAATACGTTATCCTGAAGGGATCAAGCTGAATTTTGTTCTACATCTGTCATAGATTTCCTCTGCCACCTTTTGCTTTCAGGCACTACGGGATTTACAGATTGAGAACTCTGAAAATGCTACAAATCAAATCCTGGAACAGGTCAGCCCTAATCTTTAACCGATTCAGCCCTTTCTATTTACAAGGTGCATTTTAAACAAGACCAAAGGTTTCGATGGGATCCCAAAAATTTAATATTTGATCCAAACAATAGATGTTATTACTCTAAAAATTCAGAAACAGATCAAGGCTTATAGTGGGGGTTGGAACAATAATCATCATTTTTTACAGATTTTAAAAAAGACTGTACAAAAACTGGTAGCCAGGGTGAGGCTTTTTGTGTTCAATCTTGGTAGGTCTGTGGTGCCGAATTAATAAAGCAAAATTGTCAGTTCTTGAATGTGGATGATGTCTCTATGTAGACACGACACTAGGAAGACACAACAGTACATCGAAAGGAAAAAACGTCAGTAGATGGACACGTCACTATAGAGACGCAACGGAATGAAGACCTACACTACATGGACACGACAGTACAAGTACCGACACTACATAGACACCAGTAATACACAAATCCTCAATTTTTGGGCATTGTGCCCCAACGTCTGGGCATGCCTGAAAGTATTGGCATGGTGCCCATACATCGGGGCACCATGCCCGGGAGCATGGCATACCCTGTGAAATTTGGTCAAACTGAGACTGGCTACATACCTAAATAGGGTTGTCTTCCTGTCCTAGATCAAAAGATACCTGATTTTACTTTCTATCCAACCTCATTTTCCAAATTTCAAAATGTTAGGGCACTTCCAAGTTTCATAGAGTTTTATGGAGGCCACTTCTTTCCTAGTGGGTTTACTCTATCCTTTTCCAGGTAGTTGCCACTAGGTTACTCAGTCCTTTTCCAGGTTGTCGCGGTTACTCTATCCTTCTCAGGTAGTCACCGCTTGGTACAGTGGATGAGGTTGGCTTTTAAATTTTCTTCCTTTCAGGAATTAAATTTCCTTTCCTTCCAGATTCCTTTAGATTGTTTGTTTTTTATTGTATTTCTTTTGAGTTTAGTGAGTTAACATAGTCAACAAAAAAATCACTCAAAATAAATACAATAAAGGCAAACAATATTAAGGAAATACTTGCTCCACAGAACAGATTGAAAAGCTTGCCTCATCTATGCTACCTAGCAGCAATTTTTGGAAAAAGGATAGAGTAAACCCACTAGAAGAGAAGTGGCTTCCAAAAAACTCTATGTATCTTGGAAGTGGTCTAAGATTTGGAAAAATGAGGTTGGATAGAAAGTGAAATCAGGTATCTTTTGATCTAGGACAGGAAGACAACCCTATTTAGGTATGTAACCGGTCTCAGTTTAACCAAATTTCACAGGGGTACCATGCCCATGCTCCAGGGCATGGTGCCCCAGCGTATGGGCGCCATGCCTATATGTTCGGGCAGGCCCAGACTTTGGGGCATCAATACCCAAAAATTGAGGATTTGTGTATGACTGATAGACACTTTTTGATTTTCGACGTCATATCGGATTTTGTCTTCATAGTGACCTGTCCAGGTAGTGTCATTCCACGTACCATGGCTATGTAGCGTCGTTAGACATACTGTTGTGTCTATGTAGTGACACCTTTTCTTTATCAATGTGTGACGTGTCTTCGTAGTGTTGAGTCTTTGTACATGTAAATCCTTCGATGCGAAGAGGGGCTTACTGCCACCAACACTAGTTTGGGATAAAAAAAAAAGACTGATCATGATGTTCCTGTAATGTTCCCAACAACTTTCCCTGCAGCATCTTGCATAGTAGCAGATTCTCTATTTAGTCGTACAGCGCATCATTTAGATGGAGTTTTTGCTTTGGGTTTGAGCCACATTAGAAGGTAATATTTGTTTGGGAGGTAGCTGAAGCCAGAAAAAAAGTTGCATTAACAAATTTTGCCTGCCGCAATTTTTCATTCTTTTCTTTATTTATTAGCCTGCCCTTGTCTGTATTTAGTTGAAGGGTACATCATTTAGCTGAGACTTTCTAGAATGTGAGATTTTGGGGTCTGAGCCACAATAGTAGGTAGAATTTGTATGGGAAACTGTTGAATTTTTCAGGAAGAAAGATGGATTAAGAAAATTTTAGCTGCACTCAATTTAAATTTGTTCGGGGTACATACGGTAGAAATGCTAAAGAGACTTTGCTCTCTCCAGTGGAAGTTTTAAATCAATGGATTACTGAAATCCGAGTTGTTTAGATGTTTATTATTTCTTCCTGCATTACCCATTAGCCTAACCTTTTCTAAAAAAAAAAATTTTAGTTTTTCTTGGAATTCTTACATTTTCTGGCCTCCTTCTTGGCAAGGGTCCTCTACAGCGGCTTGAGCTTGAAGAGGACCCTTGCCAAGAAGGGTCGAAATTATTTGGTGCTGAGTCTGCCTGTGTTTTTTGCCTATTGTTTTTAATTGGTAAAATGGCCAGGCACAGCCAGTCATGTATTTTGAGGTCATCCCCCCCCCTCATGGCCAAGCAGCCCCTGTGCATACCTATCTGCAGTAGCCTGGCAATAGCCAGCAATAGCCTAGGCTATGTCAATCAATGTCGATGTTATCTAGCCTATGCAGATCTGCAAGAAAGAACTTTAATAGTTAATTATGCGAGAATAAGTACTCTAGTGTACGTCTACGCTATGGTGAATTTACCTTGAATTTTGAAAATATTGCACCCATTCTGTCCCAAAGAACTGAAATCCCGATTCTAAAACTGAATTTAAAATTTCCGCCTCATTTGTGGTTGCATCTTTCTATCCGAGCAGGTCACTATCGACGAACTCCTACAAAACGCATGCAGCTCTCGGAAAATGACAGCCAGGGTTGCCCACACGTTTCCACTGTGGGCCGGGGCGTCGCTAAGGGGAAGAAAAAGCTAAAATGGGTGCTCGCAGAGCGCCCGACCAAGAAAATTCAGCTCATCTGGGCGCTCACCCAGAAAAGCTAAATGGGGCTGGCAGTGCGCCCGGAAAAGTCAGTAAGGCTAGTTATTAAGGCGTTGGCTGTTCTTGGTTCTCGAACGTCGCATATTTTGAGAGGCAGGCTATTTCTAGTCGTTCAGATACACAAAGTTTATTTAATCATAGTTTGTCAGAATGAGAAGGATTATTGTTAGATCTAAACTTCCATGACCGACAGAAGATAAATCTTGAATTTTGCCCTGCAGCGCACAGTTTTAACCTAAGTTTTACCAATATCTGTTGTCTACTAGTATCTCTCGATTCAAGTAAAAATCAGGCTGATTTTGCTTGTGGCTACCTTTCCAATAATTTGTTAGTTTCATATAAAGATCCTTTGTACTTAAGGGTAAGAATTTTTCTCCAGTCCGAAGTTAAAATATAAATCGGCTTCGTGCGTGAGCAATGAGAAAAGATTAAATGACGGGTCTAATTATTGCAACACGTCATTTTGTGTTTGAACTCTATTTAGAACAACTCAACTCCATTTCACTTTTTTTTTCTGGATGATCAGTACTTCTTTTTTGGAAAGGCTCGAACTGAAGTTCATCATCCAAACCCCAGCTAAATGTCTCATATTTCTCTGGAATCGTCGTGAACAAAGACATACGGGCAGATCCTGCTAAGTGGCCCTTACCTTCATTTGGGATCCAAAAAGGCGGTCTGATCATACAGGATTCGACAGAATTTGCCTGCGGCGCCTTTCATAGTAGGCTCTATTTACTGGAAAGTCGCGTCATTTCATTCGGACTTTAGACTTTAAATTTCGGCGCTGGGGCCGCATTAAAAGCTACATAGATTTTGTCGGGGGGGGGGGGGGGTAGTAGAGTTTTACCTCAAAAAAGTCATGGCCTACTTCAAAAATTTCGCATGCGGCGCTCATTGTCATTATGTCTGATATACAGTTTTGGGGGATATAGTGCTGTACTGTCTTGGCTATTGTTTAACTGGTATGACTCTTGGGCCTTCTGGACATCTGCCAGCCGTATATTTAAGTTACTCACCTCCTACGCCCGAGCCCTTCAAACCGCTTCGGAGTTCGGAGATGCAACTAGGCTTCTAATCTTCAGTCTTCAACGCCAGCAGTTATTACGAGTTTTATTATCACATATGAGACGAAACGTTGAAACGGGAGAAGTTGAAACGGAAGAAACAGAAACTCCCTTTCAATGGGGTCACCCCCATTGAAAAGGGGGTGGCCCTTTTCAACTGCCACCCCACCCCCCTCGAGTTTTGGCTAGCGACGCCCTGCCTGTGGGTATGTGTAGTCAAGACAACAATTAATGTGTTGACACAAAACTTGAATGAATTTAGAGGGTTTGTTTGGGTGACCGTTCTTGTTCTTCCTTCGGTTCATTGATGTGTTTCCGACTTCGTTACAGAGACAAGCTTGGGCGTCCCGAGGGAGAGCGGGGGGCATAGAGCCCCCCCCCCTCCCGCCCCGTTGTGATTTAGGAATTCAGTAAAAATTTCGCCGAAGGTGAAAATCCCGGTAGAAACGGCCATCGTGGAGAGGCCGTGTTGCCCGTTGTAAAAAATTACTTTTCCCCACATTTCCAAATTAGGCAATTTAACGTGTTTATTGGTTCCCATTTTTTTCCGAATTTGATCATTCACTCAACTTCTGTTCGATTGGCATTTATTTCACCGCATTCAGTTTGTCCATTTGCAAATTCGGTGGTTTAACATAAATATTTAATTATCTCCCATCCCTTACCGAATTCGACAATCATCGAAGCTGTGCTTAGTCCGCTTTTATTTCACCGCGTTCGGTCCGTTCCTTTGTAAATTCGGTGGCTGGTAACCGAATTCGATAATTACCGAACCTTTGTTTGGTCCGAGTCTATTTCACCGCATTTGGTCTGTCCCTTTGTAAATTCGGTGATTTAACGTGCTTATTTTTTGCCCTGTCAGGGGTGTCACGACTAGGGGGGAGGCGGGAGGGGGGGGGCCTGAAGGTTGTCGGCCAGTTGGTAAAAGATAGACGAGCACCTCAATTTTCTTAAAATCAGCCGATTTTTCGTCAACACAGTCGTTTTTCTCAATGATAGTAGTTTTCATCTGCAGAAACAGTCTGTAAAAATTACCAGCCTGCCAGTTTGGCTAGTAATGACTCTGGTCCCTGTTACCGAATTCGGTAATTAAACAGACTTTTCTAGAGTCCGTATTAGTCCCACCGTATCCGGTTATTCCATATTATAGTGGTGATTACTTAAATTCATTTGTTCTGATTCATTGCCGAATTCGGTAATTCACCGTACTTTCATTTAGTCCCTATTTGTTGACAGACACACCACATTCGGTTGTTTTGGGTGGTTGTAATAAGCATTGTATTCCATTACGAAATTCGGTTGCTATATCGCTCCTGGTATGTTCCTGATTTCAGTAGCTTAGCTTTTTTGGTAATACGAATTGATTATTTGGTTCACCCCAGTTACTGAGTTCGGTAGGTGGTATTAATATAGCTCCTGTGCTTTACCATTTAACGGTAGCTTCAGCTGGTTACCGTTCACTGCTTAATTTTTACCTCTAATGATTGCAGTACTTCAGGAATAAGCACGTCTCTTGACGTGAAAACGATATTTGTTTGCTATAAATTCAGAATAAATGTGCTTTGTATCTGCTTGACCTTGGATGGCCACTACTTTTTTCGGCGGACATCTCTCTAACCTAGTCCATTTGGTAGTTTCATTTAGGATCGCAAAAAAGCTCTTTGATCACCAGTGTTTCTAAAAATTTCGCGTGCAGCGCGTTTTCATAGCCTTCATGCGTCATTTAGTTGGAGTTTAAAGTTTAACTGAAAAGGGCTGAGAAAAGGAAAATCTAGTTACGCATCACTTATTCACTTAAAGAGGCTTGAAGACACGACGAAAATGCGTTACTTCGTTGCTCCGCTATTCATGAAATACCGATTTCAAATAGTGGAATTTCCCTGTCTGATTTCTGGTACCTCTGTGCGCTTTACCTGTGTTGTATGCTTGACGAAAACGATTTACGAAAAATAAGTGTCCACGCGTGAGACTCCTGCCGCAGCTGATCACTGTGCACTGAAAAGGCGCGTTTGCAATAAGATTCAAATTTTGCGCGTAATAGTAGAACTTTGCGTTGTGAGGACGACCGTAGATATTCTGAACGTCATACTAGAGCAAATAGTGAAAAAAAAAATCCCTTTACACAGTCCAAGTAATGCAAGGTGTTCAGTTCCATGATAGAAATAAGTTGGCTTTTCGGTAAAACTTCAAGGCTTGGCATTTTGAGGTGTTTGAACAACATTTGAATGGAAAAAACTCGAATTAAAAAATGTCGCCTGCTACGTTTTCATTCTCCGAGGACTCCTTTTCAGGATTCTCAGCAGTCCCTGCGTTTTTGTTTGTCCTAGCTCCGTATTCTCGCGAGTCTCCACGGACGAAAATAATCTGATTATCATCACCATCATCAAAAAGGACTCCCTTCAGATTCGGAGGGGAATCAGTTTTGAGAGTTGCTGTGTTCTTGTTTTTCGTAAAAACAGATATTAGAGATGGTTAATATAAGAATTACTAATATTAATATTTAGTTCGGTGACGGTTTAAAACTGATTTTGAGTTAAGATTTTTTTTTTTTAAGTGAAATTAATAAAAACACAACGAGAATAAACAAAACAAAAATAAATTGGATCCAGACTAAACTGCATGTTTTTTTTCGAATAAAATCCAATTTGGTATAGCATTCCCCGTGCTCTCGTTGTTTCCCATACGCGCAGTCCGCGTGAAGTGACTTCCGCTATTGTCGCCGTTCACCTTGATTCCCCGAGTAATCCTCGGGAAGTGGCAAGCATACGCTTTTAATAAAATAGACGTTTTTTCTCAAAATCAGGCTTGTCCCATGAATTAACTCAATACTGATCTCAGTTTTTTTTTGTTTAACCATCCTTAGCATCTGTTTTCCAAAAACCAACTACACAAGTAATTCCCCAGACCGGGACTCCCCACCGAATCGGAAAGAAAGGGAGTCCCTTTTTTGGGATCCCAAAACGTAAGTGGAGGGATACCTATGACATCGCAAAAGTTGTCCGTCTGTCCGTCCGTCCGTCCGTCCGTCCGTCCGTCTGTCCGTCCGTCTGTAAGCACGATAACTCTCGAAGGGAATGAGATATTTTGATGAAACTTGGTGTGAGGGTTCGTTGGGTCGTCGGACCAGTCAAGTTCGTAGATGGGCTTTGTAGCTCTACATTTAGGGGTGGGGGAGGGGATTCAAATTAAGGGACAAACAAAATATTTTGAAACAGCTAATGTGATAGTCGATTATGGGGTAAGAAGACATGCTGAACACGATGGTGGAAACCATTTTGTTATCGGACAAGTAGTTCGCCCGGAATCCGGCCAAAACCGGAAAGTTTGTTTAAAGTAAAAGTTTTATTTGAAGTTGATTAGATGTTCGATTTAGGGGTAGGAAGACATGCTGAAGACGATGGTGAAAATTATTTTCTCGACGGACAAGTATTTCGCCCGGAATCCGGCCCAAACCGGAAAGTTTGTTGAAAGTAAAAGTTTTATTTGAAATTGATTAGATGTTCGATTTAGGGGTAGGAAGACATGCTGAAGACGATAGTGAAAACTATTTTCTCGATGGACAAGTATTTCGCCCGGAATCCGGCCCAAACCGGAAAGTTTGTTGAAAGTAAAAGTTTTATTTGAAGTTGATTAAATGTTCGATTTAGAGGTAGGGAGACATGCTGAAGACGATGGTGAAAACTATTTTCTCGACGGACAAGTATTTCGACCGGAATCCGGCCCAAACCGGAAAGTTTGTCAAAATTAAAAGTTTTATTTGGAGTTGATTAGATGTTCGATTTAGGGCAAGAAGACATGCTGAACACTTATGTGAAAACAAGTTTCTACCCGGACATGTAGTTCGTCCGGAATCCGGCCAAAACCGGAAAACTGTTGGAAGTCAAAGTTTTATTTCTAGTTGATTAGATAAGCGATTTAGGGGTAAGAAGAGATGCTGAGTCCCTGTGTGACAATCGTATTTTACCCAGACATATAGTTCGACCGGAATTCCGGCTGGAATCGGAAAATTTGTTATAAGCTAAATTTCTATTTGAAGTTGATTAGATGTTCATTACTGGGGAAAGAAGATACCCTGATTTCGTCTTTGAGCTTTCTTTTTTCGCCGGACAAGTAGTTCTGGAGTTCGGCCGGAACCGGGAAATTGGCAGAAGTGGCAGGAAGTTTTCGTCAAAACAGATATGACTTATAGGGGTAAACACACATGCTGAATCCAAATCTGAACTTGGTTTTCTCAGGTGATTAGCTATTTGGCCTTAATCTGTTTCTGAATTTTTATTGTAAAAATGTTCAAGGAGTCTGGCGAAGACTGGATCTGGCTAAGACAAGACCCAGTTGTCTGGATCAAATCTTAGATTTTTGGGATCCCATCGACACCTTTGGTCTTGTTATGATGGTGGTGACAAGTGGAGCATTCCCAATTCGTGGGAGTGAGTCCCTGGGACAAACAAAAATACGAGGACTCGTCAAATGTAGTCTCCGGGAAAAGGCAAGAAAGACCTTCTAAAACTTTGGCTCTTTCTTGAGGCACACTTTGGCCACTGAGGACAACTAAACAAAAATAAAAAATCTGTTTTGGGTGCCCTGCAGTTGAGCGGCAACGCTGACACGGTTTTTTTGTAAGTAAAATTTCCTCGGATAGAAAAACACATTTTCTCTCCAGAAAAGTACTTAAAAATGTAAGTATTTTTGTTTAAACAATGTCCTTAATAGGTTTAATTTGTGCTACTCTTCAGTCAGATGCAGAACGAGACCAGATTATGTCATAGAGACTACCCTGGGTGCCTAAGGACAAGACTAAATTGTGCTTATAGCGAGGCTTCAACTTCTAGATTTTCTTCCGGATTCAAGATAGCTGTTTTCGTTGAGATGGATCTGGAAGGTGAAGCCAGGCGAAAAACGTCTGGTCATCTTGGGTATTGAATACCCCAGATTCCGGATGTCTGGAAGGTGCCATAATCATAGAGGAAACCCATTCTAGAGACACGACAAATATACAAATGTCGGAAGAAAAGGGAAAGTGGTTGACAGTTGCAACTGCTATGCAAGAGATATTTGAAATGTAAGGGGGACATCTAGGAAATGTTTAAGAACAGCAAATATCTGGTAATCTGGAAGGTGAAGCCTGGCGTTTACTGGCTTTTACAAGCAGCTGTGCCAGTGTTGCAATAAGTTGCAGCAGATAGATTGCACCCTACTCGATGAGCACGAATATTGCTACACCGTTGACATTGTCATGGGATTGGAACCTAAAAATTAACATTGGGAGGTATAGGACTTTCAACTTTGAAATTAAATGATTTGGCGTTTGATCGTCGTTCTAAGCCAGGGACTTGCTGGAAAAGTTAATTGGGCTATTCCTTAATCTTATAATTTTATTTTTGCAAAAGAGTTTCCATGGAAATAAGAGCTTGAAGGCTTCAAAGTTTGAACACAGAAACAGAGTCATGAATCCTATTGGTCGGTTAGGACGTGTCATTCAGAACCTATAGGAAGTAGTCTTCGTCATGTAGTGAAAGTTTCAAGCCTTCAAACTCTAATTTCTGATCAAACTTTTCTATAGAGCTGTGATTATAGCCTACAATCAAGAAAAATCTAGGAATTGTTTCCAGCTATTTACAGGCTTATAATAGTAATAAAACATGGATAAATTGGTCTCAAAGCCAAAAGCCCTATACTTCACTATGTCAGATTAATCTTTTTCTAATCCTGTCCATTTTCGCTGGGTAGGCTGTAATCTTAATGTTGCACATTAGGCTACTGACATAAGGCTAAGATTTATTGTAGCCTAGTCCCTGAGGCGTTACTAGCCAAAATGTTTGGGGGGGGGGACGAGGAATTTACAGACTGGCTGGAAATTTCTACTAACTTTTTCTGCAGAAAAAAGGACTGTTTTCAGCAACAAAAATGACATTTTTGAAAAAAATCAACTGATTTTCAGAAAAACGACTATTTTGACCAATAATCAACCAATTTTCAGAAAACCGGCTATTTTCATGAAAAAAAACAACTGTTTTGACAAAAAATCCCGCCGCTTTGTGCCAACTCCGTTAGTTTTTACCAACTGGCCGACAGCATTGGGGGGGAGTCCCCCCTCCCCCTCCCAGTTGTGATGCCCCTGGCTTAGGCTACTGTACAATTGCACCCAGCATTTACAGCAGAGGTATGCTTATTTAAACACTCTTTTGACTGTTCGCTACCTTGGCTTTATTACTTGCATATAAAAAAGTAAAAGGGAAAAGAAAAACTAAAAACTTAATATCAGCTAACACCAAACTATTTCAGGGTTATCCTGGCAAAAAACTTGAAGTAGAAGTTCAGTTAATTTTCTTTGATTTTGAACTTCAGGACGGGTATCCAACCTCAGACAAGATTGCAAATTTCAAGAGAAGTCTTTCCATCAGAATAATCTGTTTGGCTTAAAAAGGAACCAGTAAATATGACAAACATACTAGGTTGAAGCTAATTGAATGGTTTACATATTGGATAAATCAATATTGCTTCAATGTATCTAGTTAAATATATTTTTCTTTTCAACCAAGATCTCTTCATTATAACCTTACCTCGATTGACTAAGCTACAAAATGATGAAAAAGGTAGGAGTTAGCAAAGTCAATAGCCAAAAAATCCCCTTTTAAAAGCAGCTTCATTTTAACATTTTTGCAGTCTAATAACGAGGTCACCCCTCCTGTACTAAAAAGGTCCTTCCTCTTTTGAAGACATCTGCAGGTTCGACGGCCATCTTCTCCATTGAAGTTGCGTTCCTCGTGGGAAACTTTTCAAATTATAAAAAGCAAACCAGGTGTCAGTTGAGTCACATTCAGCCATTAACAAAATATTCAAGAAGTGACAAAGGCCTGAATGGGCATTACAAGTATTCATAGTAAAAATGCCAGGTTTGGGTTTTAGTTTTTTCTTTGGCCATCATTCACTATTAGCAGACATTCACATAAACATACCTTTACTGTACTTTCCATGACATTCTAAATACTTTGGATGCAGTCAGTCTGTACCACTCTTGTAGCCTTCTACCTTGGAGGTTTATCCTTATCTTGTCATTGTGGGGCTTCTGCCAATCTGGATGCTCTGATGTTCTCCTGAGCCAGAGGTTTGCCTCCATTTTGCTGTCATCTGATCAGTCTTATGATCTCTTAGGACTGCCAAACCTCTTTCTGGGGAGGTTTTGCAGGCCTAGGAAATCTTATGACTGCAAAGATGAGGCAAATCTCCTTCTCAGGAGATCACGAAAGCAGCCAGATTGGCAGAAACCCCACATAAAGCAGGTTGTGTAGACAGTAGGACGAACCTCAGCTTCAGGAGATTACTTGACAGCCATATCAGAGGAAACCTCCTAGGTAGGCAATTGCAAGATCAGGTTAAACGTCCAAGGTAAGCGGCTGCAAGGGTGGTATGCACTGGATGCCGCTGCTGTTTGAGATGTTATTTAACCCAACTGAGCAAAAGAAAGCACGGAATAAAAAATAACCACTAAACTAACAACTCTGTGGTTTTATTTTGACTTTATTTACTACCTCTTACTGGCATTAAGTGCCAATGTTTTTCTACCATACGCAGTAGTGGCAGCTAAACTACCCCAGCTAAAAACTCCAAAAAACACCTGCTTGAGAACACCAGGTACTCTACCTAACCGCCCAACTTCCTCTTCCGGACCATCTATACTCCCTGGCATCAACCCTCTCACCCTAAATATACCATCACCCTCAACCAGCAACTTTCCACCCCTCCCAGGACCTCCTCAAAGCTAAGAATGGAAGAAAATCGCTACCTATCTGACGGTCCTGCACCTAATCAACACCAGTCAACAGCCCGAGGACATCAAAATGATACTGTCAAGGAAAGCAACCACGTCGATGCTAGGACAGGACATACGGAAAATCGCAACAATTGAACTAGCCCACCTCAAACAAGGAACTGTCTTTCCCCCCAGCAACCAAGAAACCAGCAAAGGAAAAGGAAAAGGCAAAAAAGATGAAAACATCTCCACAGAAGAAGATTCCTCCTCGACAGAGGACATTGAAGACTAAATGCATTCCCTACAAACCCTTTGTATTCTCCAATGGAACACTGTCTCCCTAAGCACCTACAAAACCCATGAACTATGCAGCTGGTTATCAAGAAACGAGGTGGAAGTCATATGTCTGCAAGAGACGAACCTTAACCCTATGAGAAAAGTGAAGATACCTGGTTACCACATATACAGGAAGGACCGATCAAGCGGAAGGAAAGGCGGAGGAGTGGCAATTCTGGTGAGGACAGATATCTCCCACTCAAGTGTCACACCTACTGAATACCCGATGGAAGTAGACACTATCAGCATAGACATAATCCAACCTAATACCAAATCTACATGTATAACATAATTCTACAACCCAAATGGATCTAACCAAATCTTCAACATCATTGAAAAGGAAACAACAACTGAAAACACCCTACTCTTTGGTGACTTCAATGCACACAGCCCCCTCTGGGAAGACACAGCAACCTCAAACAATGCCGGAAAGAGCATTGAAAGAGCAATCACGGACCTCACAACATAACGGTTCTCACCCCTTTTGACTTCCTACTCACTTCTGCCGAAAATACAACAGACACTCAACAATTGACCTACAACTTGGCCCAGCTTCCATGAAGTCGACAGCAGAAATAACTCTGGTGAATGACCTCCAGACAGACCATTCGGCAGTTCTCACGAGAATCTCTGGCGAGAATTTCATCCTACTCACCCCGATCTCCAGGTTCAACTTGAACAAAGCAAATTGGACCCAATTTGAACATTTCCTCAATGTGTCTGATTACTCAAATATTACGCTTGAGCCCGATATTGACACGAAAGCCAAGAACTTTACTAAACTACTCACAGCAGCGGCGGAGTCAGCGATCTACAAAAATACATTTGGACAACATCGCATAGTCCCAAACAAGCCCCCCAAAATCTGGTGGAACGACGTGTGCAAAGAAACAACAACAGAGAAGAGAAGATGCAGAAATCAGTACCAGAAAAGACCGTCAGGATCGCGCTACGAAGAGCTGAAGCAAATGTGAAGAAGGCCGTGAACAAAGCAAAGAGGAAAGTCTGGGCAAACTACTCGGCTGAGCTCGACGAGAACGTACCACCAGGAAAAGTTCACCAAATCATCAACAGGATATGCGGCAAACAGTCAAATGACAGGATTCCCACAATTTCCCACAACGGAAGAGTACTCCACAATGACATTCAGAAAGCATTCGCCGAGCAATTCCAGCGACCAAAACCAACCATCACGGCTACAAAACCGAGGATCTGCAAACTGTACGATAAAGCCCTATTTAAGAAGGAGGTTATAGCACCATTCACCATGGCAGAGCTGGAAACAACTCTTGAAGACTCAAAAGCTAACTCGGCCCCAGGCGAGGACGAAATCAGCTACGAGTGGGTCACCAAAGCCGGCCCGAAGTTCCATGAAGCTCTGCTGCACGTCTCAAACCAGGCGTGGAAAGCAAAACGTTTCCCCACAATCTGGAAGCGAGCCATCGTGAAGCCAATAAAGAAAACAGGGAAACCACCTCACAACGCCTCCTCTTACCGACCTGTATCGCTCCTTCCTGTCCTGAGAAAATTTTTAGAGAAAATGGTTGCCAGCCGCCTCGAATGGTTCTGTGAGGTAAACAAGCTCCTCCCCACATGGCAGTCAGGTTTTCGAAAGGGCCGTAGCACATCCGACAACATCATCCTGCTTCAACATGCCATCAGAAGCGCTTGGAAGAGAGGAAAGATGCTCCTGGCGATACTAGTAGACTTCGAAGCGGCATTTGACAACGTTCGCAAGAAAAGCTGTGCCGAACTCTCCTAGACATGGATTTCCCTACAGAACTGGTAGAATTCATCTTCGACTACTTATCGGGAAGAAGCTTCAAAGTAAAAGCAAATGAAGGTGAATCCTCTATCAGGGACCTCCTCATGGGTCTCCCTCAAGGCTCTCCTCTCAGCCCACTCCTATTTCTGCTGCTACTCAGCGAATTTGAACTCTCAAGCGACACGGCTCAAAAAGAGGCTTTCGCCGACGATCTGCTTGTCAGTGAAACGGGCAAATCCACAGACGAACTGAAGCTAAAAATGCAGAAAGCCATGGTCGAGCTCGAACAGCTCTCTGCGGCCATTGCGAACCCCATCTCAGCACTCAAAACAAAAGCTATTCTATTATCAAAGAAGAAATCCACAGACCTACCGAAGATTACGCTAAACGGAACAGAGATCCAGTACGAGAACAACCCCTTCACCAAAGTACAAGCCTACGGTAACGAGCACCCAATTTTCAAAATATCGGGCTGGACAACGGGGGGGGGGGGAAGATAACCTGATCTGCTCTTGGGATGCATTCAGACAACGAGTCACCGACTGGGATCGGCAGACCCAAGCAGCTCCCCCGTTCCCCCCATCCCCGCCCTGGACGTGGCATCCAGTTAACGTATCCACCCACATGATTGATTACAAAAAAGAACAATATCCTCCAGCCCAGATCCAGTCAATCTTCTCAGATATGGCCAAAACGAAGTACCCAGCCCACCTTCAAATCTACACCGATGGATCTGTCAAGAGCGGAAAAGCAGCCTCGGCAGCAGTGATACCGGCATATCACCTAAAACTTTCAAAAAGACTTCCAGACCAGGTGTCAGTCCTGACCAGCGAAATTGAAGCCATCAACGAAGCTCTCAAGGTCATCAAAGCTATACCACCACAGTCAGGAAAGGCAGTGATATTTTCTGGCTCCAAATCGGCTCTCCTGCTGGTGAAACAACTGAGTCGGAAGACTAAGGACACGGACCTGGCCCAGATGAGACTTACCGTCACGGATCTTCGAACCAAGGGAACACAAGTCTGCTTCCAACATATCCCAAGCCAGCCACCAAGGGATCAGGCACAACGAAGAAGCCGACGCAATGGCGGGGCTAACGACTGACGAACCGAGCTTCAACCCACCACCCACAGTTCAAACATATCGAGATATATTACGACAACGCCTTGGCAACCGTCACCCCCCAACAACCAACGCAAATCTTCAGATATTCAAGACAAGAGAAGAAAACTGCATCTACCTTCGAGTCAAGACCAACGCCGTAATTACAAGAAAAACTGAGTTCGACTGGGGGAGAAGACAGGACCCCCTCTGCAGACTCTGCCAAAATGCCCAAGAAACGTTGCAGCATCTTCTCTTCGAATGCAATAGACCTTGCCCATAGCTGACAATACTCGGATCCGAAGTCCTGAAGCAAAACCTACCTCCTGACATCGAAGAAATATCGTCTACATCACTCCCCCCTAGACGCGAACGAGCAGTGTTCCTGCCGATCATCACCGCCCTCAAATTCCTCTGCATTTCTTGAGAGTACCGTTCATCTCGGCCCAAGGTTGCCCTAACCTAACCTACCCAGTACCCAGCGATTCCAACCAAACCAACCATCAAGTTATCAACCACAAGGAAGCCGAAAGGGTCCCATCCTGGAACCCAGGTGCTGACAAATTCAAAGAAGAAGAAAGGACTAATGTCCATTTTACCTAGGCCCAGGCCACTTTGGGGCAGCTGTAGTGTGTGGTAACTCTTTTGTAGGGTGATCATCATAATTGTTACTTTTTTACAGATGCCATGGTATCTGTTACCACGGTAAATAGATCTGCAATTAGTCGTTTTTGCAGTTACCGTGGTATCTGATATACGGTTGCTGTGCAAAAACGACAATTGCCGAAATTGCGCTTTTCGAAGTCATCCCAAAAGAAAAACAGATATTCAGTCACATCATATCACTAAGTGCCAAACTTCTTTCTCGCCAATCTGACAAAATTTGATGAAAGTGAGACGACTTTTCAGATACCACGACCAGTTACCACAGTCGGACCGTGGTATCTGAATATCAGATACCACGATAACTGGCCAGATACCAGGATAACTGTAAAAATGTCTTTTGACCGTGGTATCAACTGCAAAAAACACTTTAGACCGTGGTATCAGACCATGGTATCTGCAAAAACGCAACTAATGATTTTCAGTTAGAGCTTACTGGGTGCTTTAGTACTTTGCCCAGGTTACTCGTTTCATCCTTCATTTTGTTTCTCTTTACTCTTTAATGCAGGTTTAGGTATTAACGACTCTCCAGGAGCATTGGCACCTTTGTCACTGGACAATGCGATTTAAGGTATTTTAAGGTATTGGATTGGTATCTCACAACTTTCCTGATACTAGAATCTTGCTTAGTTTGAACTGGAGTGTAACCATAAATTTCAGTGTAGATTTCGCCACACGGAAGGGGGAGGGGGTGGGTTTAATACACGAGCCTAGTATGTGAAGCTCATGTGGATTTAGTACGTATATTCAAATAATGTATACAACGGATACGTCAGCTACGATGCTTCATCAGCAATATCTCGGCCCTTCTTGGCAAGGGTCCTCGTCAGGCTGTCAATCTTCAGGGTCAACTTCTGGGAAGGAAACAAACCTGTAATAAATAACTGAAGCTTCTGCCGACTATAAATATCTTATTCGTGCAAATTTACTTTCAAATACCGCTGTAGGAAAAAATAGTCCTGAGATTTAATTTTTTACACCGCCGCTGGGAAAAAAAAAGAAGAAAAAAACTCCCCGCGTTTACGTCCCGTGCGTCCGGGGAGTGACAGACAAATTGTCCAAAAGCTTGAAAAAGTACAAATTCAAGTAGGCTATTTCACAGAACCCAAAATACTTTTCTGTCTTACCTAGACTCCGGAAAAGACAAAGTCCCAAATCAGTACCAAAGAGGCACTTATTCAATACCCTGTGATTGCGGAAAGCGTTGCGTAGGAAGGACAGAGAGAACTTTCGGAAAACGACTTGCAGAGCATGAAATCGACCACGCCCTTTCCAACGGACACCGTCACAACTATACTTTCAAATCTGCACGTGCAGGAAAACCCATCTCACTCAGTATATTTTGAAAAAGCCAAAGTCTTGCAAGGTGCACCGGACTCCATCGAACTATTCGAGAAGCCGTTGAGATAACGAGCAGGCGTTAACCGAGATACAGGCGAGTACTCCCTACCGGAAATGTGGAACGGGGATATTAATGGAAGAAAATTTAAGCCTCAGTCCCTTATTAACAAAAGAACGATGTCAATCAAAATGCAGAAAAAAAACCTTTGCTGTCGTCGCTCAAATCATGCAGCAAAAACAGCAGCCGTGTCAAAAATTAAATCTCAGCACTAGTTTTTCCGTGCAGTGACAATTACAAGTAATAGATACAGGCGAGTACTCCCTACTAGAAACGTGGAACGAAGTTATTAATGGAATAAAATTTAAGCTTTCAGTCGCTTATTAATAACAAAACCAAAGTTGATCAAAATATAGAAAAACCCTTTTCCTGTCGTGTAGCAAAAACAGCTGCCGTGTCAAATATTAAATATCAGGACTAGTTTTTTTCCCTACAGCGGTATTTGAAAGTAATTTGCCCGAATAAGATATTTATAGTAGGTAGAAGCTTCAGTTATTTATTACAGGTCTGTTTCCTTCCCCGAAGTTGACCCTGAAGATCGACAGCCTGATGAGGACCCGAAATATCGCTGATGAAGCATCGTAGCTGACGTATCCGTTATATACATTATTTGAATATATGTTTTAAAGTCAGCTTGGGCTGAAGGAATATTGGTTTAGTACATGAGAGCCAAATGTTTATTTGGACCGATTTGTAACTAAACTATTATCGCTCCCTCCCCAGACACACTGGTACAGACACTTGTTAAATAATTTTTTTGCAAAATATCTTAAAAGTTTTCAGTAAATTTGGCTGAATTGGTGTTTGAAGGAAAACTTGGCACGAAGAATATTCTGTATTATTTAATCTTCTCTTGTTTCTATTCTTTTTATATAAATATATAGACTATATACCAGTTGGTCTGATGACTTTAGTGATGAATGAAAATCAAGAATTAGTCTAATCGGGTTGGTAACATTGGCCTACTGCAGGTTGGAAGTAGGAGCTTTTTTGTCTGGGTTTTAAGACCAGAAAGCTTCAAGGCACTATATTGTCTCAGGAATGTTGATTTTTGTTATTAATAACCCGCATGGTATTTCGTCCTTAAACTGTGGTGGTGGGAACCTTTTCCAACCCCTTGATGTTGTGACTTACCTTGGAATCCCCTATAGTTCAGTGAAACGTAATTTTCAATCAACTGTAGTAAGAAATATTGAACTAAAAATCCGTAAGACGTTTGGAGCTTTAATCCATCTGAGGGATAAGCTTAGACGTGATATTCTTGCCCGTATATACCAGTCAACTGTTTTACCAATAGTCATTTTTCCAGCGGTGGTGGTGAATGGTTTTAATCGTGGTATGATTGCTAGTGTCCGTGTGTGCTATTTTAAATATTGTAAATTTTTGCTTGGATACCCTTTATTTGCTAGAAATACACCTCTAATTAATTCCCTTTCAGTTAAAGATCCTGCCCTGGCAATTCAGCAGAAATTTGGTAATTTTGTAGCTAAAGCTAATAATATTCTGACTCCGAAGAATCTGTTTCCGTTTTTTCGATAAAAAGCTAATAGTAAGTACAGTGCTTCGTTTAATGTACGTCAATTGTTATTTATTGTTATGAAAGTTATTTGTAACAGTATTTTTTTGTTTTTTTAGTACTCCTCATTATATATTCTTAGAGGGAAATAAATAAATGAATGAATGAATAATGTTCAATCACTTTCTTGTTTTTAGAATCCACTATGCCTGCATCAGTTCAAAGGATCTTTCTCCGGAAATACTCAAAAACTAGCTTGGGAAATTTGCAAGATGTAGTAATTCTTGGAGCAGCCAGAACACCGATGGGATCCTTTAGAAGCTCTTTGGCATCTTTGAAAGCACCACAGTTAGGAGCTGTTGCCATCAAGGTGATTTTACCTACTGTTAACCTGTAGGCTTCTTTTTGGATTACTTATTAACTTCATATTGAGCTCTTCTTTTTCGAAGAAATACATGTAACAAAGCAATGCTGCGAACAGACGGCCAGGGTTTCCCGGCCGGATTTGTTTCGATTCCATCATAAAGTTGAACAAATGTTAACTTTTTTGCATGGACTGATGATGGGGCGGAAAATCTTAGCACGAATTCCGGTCCGATTCACATGCAAAAAGCGGACTCGGTGTGCACATGCTTTAGGTCTAGTTGCCAGTACATGGTGTCGATGGAGGAAAGTGGTAGTGTAGTTCGATGGAAATGTAAGAGATTCCATCCATCTAACCAGTTTAGTCTCAGTTTCAAAGCGTCGGTCACAAAACCATCTAGGCTCATACCCCTGAACTGGAAGGTCATGTGGGAGGAGACTTGAAAAGTTATAGTGAAACTTAGGGACTTGAAGTGTACCAAATTGCATCGCCATACCTATGATTGATATCAAACTATGAGCTTCACTCGATGTTAAACCAAGCGCTTGCCAGAGGGCTGCTGTCCTAGAAGATGCTTATCAAAAAAGCTCCTCAGTGGAAGGTTTAGCAGGGTCCTATTAATAAAAAAGCTCACTTAACGGCGAAATAAGCACTGGCTCACTACAAACCAAACAAAGGTCCTTACGTCACATTTATTGCAAACAGTTATATCGTTTTCCGCAACTGATGGTTGCTTTACAGTTAGAATCAAAAGTTAGTTATCCATCATTAGATACAGTAGAGGTATGTTTATTTGAACAGTTACTTTAATGTGAACAGTGCATTTTTGTGCTAAATGGTTGAATGAAGATCCAAAATACCTATTCAGGTGTTTTCAGAGGCCCTTAATTACCTACTTTGGCTAACTCATAGTTGACTTTAGTCACACCAAGTGCATGAAAATTGCAAAGTCCAAAGTCAACAAACGTTCACATAAGCATATCTCTACTGTATAGTCGGTAGCAAAATTTATCGGAACCCATTCGTCCTGATTCAACACCATTAAACTTATAGGGTGCTTTGGAAAAAGCTGGAGTACCAAAGGAAGCTGTTCAAGAAGTGTACATGGGTAATGTCTGTCAAGCGGGAGTTGGACAAGCCCCTTGCAGGCAAGCAACATTGTTTGCTGGTTTAGCAAAAGAGGTTCCGACAACTACCATCAACAAAGTATGTGCATCCGGTATGAAGGCTGTGATGCTAGCAGCTCAGAACATCCAAACTGGAGCCCAAGATGTCATGGTTGCTGGTGGAATGGAGTCAATGTCCAATGTGCCTTACTATCTGAACCGAGGGGATACCCCATATGGAGGAATCAAGTTGATTGTGAGTATTCATATTAGTTGCATTTTTGCAGATACCACGGTAACTGGATTTTCAAATAGTCATTTTTGGAGTTACCGTGGTATCTGATATACGGTTGCTCTGCAAAAACGACAATTGCCGAAATTGCGATTTTCGAAGTCATCCCAAAAGAAAACTGATATTCATTACTTAGTGCCGAACTTCCTTCCCACCAATTTGACACAAACTGATGAAAGTGAGATGACTTTTTCAGATATCACGATCAGTTACCACGGCCGTTCCGTGGTGTATGAATATCAGATACCACGATAACCGGCCAGATACCACGATAACTGCAAAAACGCCTTTGGTATCAGATACCACGATAAGTGCAAAAACGACTTTAGACCGTGGTGCAGATACCATATCTGCAAAAACGCAACTATTGTCTTTCTTAGGTGAGTAACCATGCGCACAATCCACTTTACAAGAAATGCATGATTTTGCATAGGCCGTACCAGGCTAAACATTGCCGAAGGATATGTGTTTGTCAGTTTCCGTTTCGGGTGTGTTGCAGTTGAAAGACACTTAAAGTATAACTAAAAAGCCAACTTATTTTTGTATCATTCCACTGAACACACTACATTATTTGGATTCTGCCAAGGGATTTTTTGATTTTCCGCTATCTGCTCTAGTACATTCAGAATATCTACAGTCGCCCCTACAACACAAATTCTACTATGATGCAGAGAATTTGAATCTCAACACAAACGCGGCTTTTCAGTGGCCCAATGGTAATCTTGGTGAAGACTGCTTCGTGTCTGAACATAAATTTTTGTAAATCTTTTTCGTCAAGCATCCAGCAGAGGTACAAGCACATAGACGTATCACAAATCCGACAGTGAAATTCCACCATATTAAAATCGATTATTCATGGATAGCGGAGCAAGGAATTAACGCATTTTCATCGAGTCTTCAAATCCATTTAAGTGAATAAGTGACAGGTCACTAGATTGTCCTATCTTGGCCCTTTTCGCTTAAAGTTTAACGTGTCTCCCAGCCTTACCTTAGACCCTCCTGTGGCATCAGAGACACCAAGGGCATCCACGAATAGGCTGTCTTCTGTCTAGTGGGCTGCTGCCAGGACATCCTACCACTCAAGTCGCGGGCTTTCGTGTATTTTTGAAGCTCCCTCTAGCTCTTCTGACGATAGCAGGTGACGGATTTTATGGGCCAGAGCTAGCGAGCTTGTATCCATGCCGGCTCCCAGTGATCGATTTATTTTTTTGAATCAAACAACTTGAACCTGGACCAAGTCGTGCCACGACTCTCGTTATTTCGTGAAAGGCATCTACAGTTGGAATCGGGAGGGGCCCCACCTCCGTCCGTGACGGTGGAAATGTTCGTTGGGCACGAGATCCTCCTTGAGGTTGCTCATCCACGTTTTACGCTTGCCTGTGCGGTCTTTCTTCCCGCAAGTCAGTAGGTTGGAGAGCAGGGGTGCCACAACTGGGGGTGGGAGGAGGGGGACCCCCCCCCCCCCAAACAGTTAATTTTTCTATGAAAACAGTCAGTTTTTCTGCGCGATTTTTCGTCAAAACAGTCGGTTTTTCTGAAAATCAGTCGATTTTTTTTTTAAACTGTTTTTTCTTGAAAACAGTGTTTTTTTCTGCAAGAACAGTCGGTAAAAATTAAAAGCCAGTCGGAAATGCCTTGCCCCCCCCGCCCCAATTTTTTTGTTTGGCTAGTAACGCCTGTGTTGGCGAGCATCGCCTTCTTCGCCAGGGTGGAGTCATTCCTCCAGCACGTAACTCCTGTTTCCCCTTCGTCCTCAATGATCTGTGATTTAAAGCACACGTCGCACTATTTACTATTTATGTTCCAGTATTCAAAACTATCTGAATACTGTAAAGCTAGGCTCTGCTTTAATGATCCACGGTCTTGCCCTTGCCTGTGTTAACTTCTCCCAGGGCCCATCGACTTCTACCAAGATCTCGGCAAAATTCAGAAAACCGGTTTTGCGTATCAATAGCATGATACCTGAACACTCGTCCGGAGCATAATGCACATGGAAACTAGGGAATCGGCGCAAGTGCAAAGATTAGTGAGGTGGCGTTAGCTGGTTCAGAATGTAACATAAGGCATTTTTCCGCGACACAATTGTGGGCCACGCACTTCTGAATGTTTGTCGTGGAAAATGATTATGTGCCACACAGTCGAGCCACAAGTTGAAAGTCGCGGAAACGCCGTTTTGTCTGTTTTTTGGGCGATAATTTCAAATGTCTGAAAATAAAAATAAAATTCATATAAAACCTCAGTAAATAGAAATCCTGGCTTTCGTCCTTACCATTCCGTGCAAAATAGATCCTCAGTTTTATGTCTAAATACTTCAGAAAGTTTCAATTTTACTTATTTTGCTGCAAAATTTGAATTTCCCGGCAGAGTCGAGCCGCAAATCACCAGGGCAGTGGTTTGTCGAATTTGAGCCACAAAGCAAGCCACAAATATCTTGTTGGTCGCGGAAGCACGCTTGTGGGCCGCACGAAAGGCCGCGAAAACACACTTTTGAGCAACAAACGACCCTCAAACTTTTTGTGGGAGCACGGAAAAACGCCTTATGAAACTTGGATCTTAAGTTTTGTTACGGGGGGGGGGGGGGGCATCTGCACCCCACACTGATCACTTCTGCGGTCGCTAGGCAGCGTTACTCCCTTTCCGCTAACTATGTTCAATCTTTTATACTGTCCGTAGTCTACTCTTTATTATTTTATTAACTGATGATCATGATTCATCTCATGAACATGAGTCATCTTCTTCTACACTTCTTTTCCGGACCTTGACCGGCCAACAAATCTTTTTACTTAAAGGTTGCATATTTTGTAAGTACAGTACCAGATAATAAAACCTTAGGTCATTGCTATGAGTCTTATTCAAAGCTCCTTAGACTAGGGTGGCCTGTAAGGCCTAGTGTATGATGTGTGGTTAATAGCTTATCGTGGTTCGGTATATACGCAAACCATAATGTGAATTGACCAGGGGAATCCGTAATGAATACATGAAGTCTGTACGTGTAGTAGGCCATCCCGACTCCGATGACTGTTTCTTTGGATATTTACCATCTTCTGTCCGGCCTACTACACCCTTCTCCATCACACCAGGTTGAGAGTACATCTTTACATACAAATACAGTCTTGTAACAGTTTAATAACTAACAAATGCTGTTGCGGAAGTAGGTTGCATTTACGTTATAGGTATGACAGGTCCTTTAAAACTGGTTCCGATATTTATAATCCTGTACAGTTGACTGATTTGAAGAAAATTCTCCGATTGTAGGATGGCATTGCTCACGATGGCCTTCTTGATGTCTATGACCAAATCCACATGGGAGTCTGCGCAGAAAACACAGCAAAGAAAATGAACATTTCAAGGCAGCAACAGGACGAATACGGAATGAACTCTTACAGGCGATCTGCAGCTGCATATGAGAAGGGAATTATTCAGAAAGAAATTGTGGAAGTGCGGATACCCGGCAAGAAGGGAAAGCCTGATGTTGTTGTAAATGAAGATGAGGAGTACAAACGTGTCGACTTCAGCAAATTCACTAAGCTTGCAACTGTTTTCCAGGTGAGGAGAATGTAGGCTTTAGTACTAAGGTGGTATCCAGCGTGTGAATAATCCCCTCCCCCCCCCCTTACAAAATATAAAGATATATCACATGGTTCCCTTTGTCTTGTTTGATTTGTGATTACAAATCTGAACTTTGTGTAACTTACTGTTTAAGAGATATTAAAAGGGGTTAGCCCTATTCCAACGCGGCCTAATCTCCTCTAGTCTTTTTTTTTTCAAATGTTCTCTGTCTTTTGTTAAAGTATATGGGGGTTATTTGTTGAACTGGGGATCTTTAAAGGACACCTGAACAATGAAACCATACTTGAACACACCATGGAGAATGCATTTACAGACATGGACACGGAGAGGATTCTTCTCCTGAGCGTGACGTTTTCAAAATAGGGATGATTGTTTCCGGAAGTTTTCACATGGAGACTCCAAGACAAAAAGCGCAATTCATTCAAATCTTGTACAGCGCTGGCCGGATCGTATTGGAATTTCTTCTAGATATACGTTTTGGCTTATCTGGTTAAAAAATATTCCAGAAGAAGGGTTGATTGGAGACATTTGTTCATTTCTAAAATTGCTCGGTACTGAAATAAGGACAGATGCAAAATGGAGCAATCATCATAGCTTGGAAACGATATTTCGTATTTGGATTGGGTTTTCTGCAGGCAATGTTAACGGCCGTCATGCAGATAGGGATGATATTTGGTACTCTTCATTCAGGTGTCCTTTAAGAAATAGCGCCGCCACTTTTGGGGTTATTTTTTTGTTAAGTTTTTTATTTCGATGTATATCTTAATATCCTGCTTCGGATATTATGGACATACGGAAGTGTTTCTACAAGTATGCGAAATATTTGCTACGGCTGCCTCTCTGGACTAAGAACAGCTCCCTATCCTTGCGATACGGAGTTGCTAGTCCAGTATCCGCGGTGCAGAAGAGAAACGAGAGACGTCGGAAGCAGCTTACTGGTGTAAGCACCTTCGAAATGGTCCTTCATTGACCGTGTGTCTGCCCATGTATGAGATTGCCATTATTTGTTCTATTTATATTCGTCAGAAGATATTGTTTATTTTCCTTTTCTTTTCTTTTTCTTTCATTTATTCAAACAATGTTTACAACGGATACGTCAGCTATGATTTTTCATCAGCGATATTTCGGCCCTTCTTGGCAAGGGTCCTCGTCAGGCTGTCAATCTTCTTGTTCAACTTCGGGGAAGGAAACAAACCTGTAATCAAGAAGATTGACAGCCTGACGAGGACCCTTGCCAAGAAGGGCCGAAATATCGCTGATGAAAAATCATAGCTGACGTATCCGTTGTAAACATTGTTTGAATAAATGTTTCAAAGTCAGCTTGGGCTCAAAGAATATTTATTTTTCTTTCATTATTACTCCATCAGCGTTGTATTCTTACATTATGATGGGCACTAAATATATACGTACATATGCGATTAATTAGAAAAATACTCTAACTACAACCCCTTCCAGTAGTTTTCGCTTGTTTTGACGAACCCCCTTTGACAAATTAACCTGCATAACACTACAATAAAGAAAAACAGAAGAAGAAAGAGGAAGAAATGTAATCTTCGATTAAAGACTTATTCTAAATATCAGTCAACTACGTCTATTAATTATTTAAAATCAATGACAGAAATAGTAGCTATACGTTTCTTGTACTATTTTGTTGACAAAGTAATATTTCCCATACTATGCATAAACATCCGTCTAGACCAGAGTGGCGAAGGTTCTCGGAAGCGTAAACTGTAAACACATAGGCTAGGTATAGTCAAGGCCTTCTTAAAAATATAGCTGTAAACACAGATAGGCCAACGTTGCCTCAAACTAACAACAACAATAGCTTTCGTATGTTTCGTGTTGAGAATCCTTCGGCAGACTTGTCTTGGCTTTCAAAGAGTTCAGTTCTCTTGTAAGAATGTAGTTTGTAGATAAAGTAACCATCTTTTCACATATGAAGTGCTTGTACACAGTAAAAATAAGCAGTAACTTTTAAGTCAGTAAAAATCATTTAAATTATTATTTCTTGTTCATTTTCCTGTCTCTCATAATAAGGCGATAGTGTTCTTTGGCGATCTTCTGTGATTTTGACCTACTTTTGGGGAGTGTTGGTTATCAAGGGGGTTACTTTAGGAACATCAAGAATCATCAGACAGGGTGGTCCCTTTTAGAGGGATAGGCTTCTCAACTCCCTCCGTGCGTGCGTGTCTCAGCGTTCTGGGGGTTACCGGTGCCTACGTGCTCTGGTGTCCGAAAGGCATCAGGTCATCTGGGCATTCCGTGGCTCTGTCGGACGTAGGGACATCCGTTCATGCGGGGCGTCTTGGAAGTCAGTTCTTCGGGAAGGTCGGCCAGTAGGTGTAAATTCATTGGGACATAAATTCAGTGGCTTACCGTGATTACTCTTTCGTATCTTTTCATCTTTTTATTTCGTAGCTTCGTTTTGTAAATAAAACCAATTGCCGGTATCTTTTCTTCTTGTATGGTTCTGCTATAATTCCTGGGCGGAGGGGTGGCCTTCCGGGAGGGTTTCATCATCCGGGGGCCTTGCTCGCGCTACCTATTTACTTCCCCCGTCCACCGATTATAGAAAAACGTTAAGCTGACCAGATGCAGCTAGATTGGCTTCAAATTTCTTCAGATTTGAAAATCTTAAATACGTACCGTTTTGAAATCACAGATTACAGCAAGACAAAGGAGGAGCATGTGATAGTACAGTAAAAACCAAGCGAATGACTTGGCAGATCTTTCATTCTTATTATTGTTCTGTGGGATGGGCCAGAAACTCGGGCCGAAACTCAGGCTACAAATGGGCCATTGTCCCCTACCCCCAATGTCAGTTGATTGCAAGCCATCACTCTAGACACAATCGATAGGAACACCACTACACCACTTGTTATACCACTCTTATCGCGTTCTGCTCGATTCAGCAGGAATCTGGACATTTTCTTTTGGCGGGCTTGTTTTTTTCAGAAGATCATGCAGGTAGAGTTTGGTCCTTGTCTTGTCCATACTGGACAATCTTGAACAGAATGTATACACTGTAAAAAACAAATCTTGCAGTATTTGCTACTAGATTAATCTTGTCTCTCTTGAGATACGATTATCTCTCTTTCCAATTAATCTTATCCCAATAGAGATAAGATTAATCCCAGTTGCAAATACTGCAGTTAACTTTAATCCTGAGAAACTTTTTACAGTATATTCGACTTTTCCTTTATATTTTCTTATTTATTCTTAGAAAGAGAATGGCACAGTTACCGCTGGCAATGCTTCCACATTGAACGACGGCGCTGCTGCCATTGTTCTTGCTTCAGCCAGCGCCGCTGAACGACATGGGTTCAAACCCCTGGCCCGCATCATTGGTTTCTGCGATGCTGCAACAGCGCCGATCGACTTCCCTTTGGCCCCAATTTACAGCACGGAAAAGGTAGGCCGCCTCTTATTTGATAGATTAAGAGCACACCTCTTGAACGTCGGCGGTGGATACATTGGTAGAATATCTATATGGTCAGAATATCTGCGGCCGTCCCCACAGCGTAAATTCTACTACGCAGGAAATTTTAATCTCAACATAAATGCGACTTTTCAGTGGGCAGGAACGAGATTGGGGCAACTCCATGAGAGGGTCTGCCGAGGGATAAATTTTCAAATCAAAGTTGGTGGAGACATTTTTAGGTTTTCCTTATAGACCATACCCTGGGCTTTAAGAATCTGTTCCAAGTTTCAAAATTGGAGCATCCTTTCTAATTTGTTCAGCTGTCCAAACCTTAAGCTGATCAGCTTCAAGGATTGCCACATTATACGATCATTTTTGAGGCTATGAGAACCTACCTAGGCACAACCCCTAATCCTCTTAACTTACCATACTTAAAGACCCGCTAGTCTTGAAACGCTACAGCCTTTCTAAGTTTATAAGCATACAAAACGTTACGTAGGTAACGATGGAGTTGTCCATTGGTGAAGATTGCTTAGTGGCTGAAAAAGAAAAAAATCTTAAATCTTTCTGGTAAGACATACAACACAGATACAAGCGATAGTGGTACCACAAATCCCACGGAAATTCCGCTATTTGAAAATCGATTATTCGTGAATAGCGGAACAACGAAGTAGCGCATTTTCAGCGGGTCATCAAGCCAATTTAAGTGAATAACTGATGGGTAACTAGATTGTCCTATCCCAGACCTTTTCGGTTAAACTTTAAAGTGGAGGACTGAGGCACTTAAGCAAGTGAGGACTGGGCACTAATTTCCTCTGCTGGTTCGAAACAGAAGGGGATAGATGAGCTGAGCGTAACGCTTAACCGAACACGGCTGAGATTACACAATTCAGTTACCCATCACTTATTCACACAAAAAGCTTGAAGTCCCGATGAAAACGCGTTACTTCATTGCTGCGCTATTCACGATCACGAATAATCGATTTTCGAATACTGGACTTTCCCTGACAAATTTGCGATACTTCTATTACAGTTACAATTCGGATTATTTATCCATAAATATCTTTTACAAACAAAAAAATAGTGCTGGACATGTCAATACATGCACTAGTACCTGTGTTGTATGCTTGACGAAAAAGATTTACGAAAATTTTGTGTTTAGGGACTAAGCAGTGTTCACCGAGCTCACCGCTGGCTACTGAAAAGCCGCGTTTGTGTTGAGATTCAAATCTTCCGCGTAGAATGCGTTGTAGGGACGGCCGTAGATTTACTTAAGGCGTACTCTCGCCGTTCCCGTGGACTCCACTTGAGGAGTCCCCGCGTTTTTGTTTGTCCCGGGGACTCACTCCCCGTATTCTCGTGAGTCCCCACGGACGGGAAATGCTCTGATTATCATCACCATCATCAAAAAGGACTCGCGTTCAGATTCGGAGGGGAATTAATTTTTGCTGGTGTTGGTGCAATGTAAAATTAATTAAAAATAATCAGAATAAACAAAACCAAAAGTAAAGTGGCTCCAGACTAATTTCGTCAACTGCATATCTATTTTTCGAACAAAATCCATGCTGGAAGCATTTCCTGTGTTCTCGCTGTTTCTGTCCGCGTGGAGTGACTCCCTCTATTCTCGCCGTTCCCTTTGATTCCCCGAGGAGTCTTCGGGGAACGGCGAGAATACGCCTTTAATGTCATTACTAGAGCAGATGGTGGAAAATCAGAAAATCCCTCAGCAGAATCCCAAAAATTCAGTTATTTAGTTGAATGATACAAAAATAAGTTGGCTTTTCAGTTAAACTTTAAGGGCGTCTAGCAGGAGAACACTAGGTGTGTACGTTGCATTCTGGCCTTGTCTCACCGGTGTCCGGTTCGTCTCCTACGACGCGCTTTTCATCTCACCAGTGTCGACTTCCCGAGGATGTTCCGGTTAGTTCCCACTGGTAGATTAACCAGGCACTGGTTAGTCCATGAATGGGTTACAAGACGGGGTAGTCACCAGTGAATATAAAAATGCCTTATTGGTAAAACCAGAGACCAAGGGTGTGTACTCGGAGGATCAGAAGGCAGCTATTAATGAAGATCAAGGGAAGAAATATTTCTTTGTCCTTTTCTACTGCACTTACGCCCTTGGGTTGTGAGTCATAAATCCTTCATTCATAATCACTCGGCATCCCGTGCAACTTTCAACACAGTTCATTCTTCTGTTTAATGTTATCAAAGATCTGAAAATATAGCCATCTGTTTCCTCACAAGGTCTATAACGGATCTGTTCCCTCGGAATTGGTCTGTCGCTCATTTGATCCCTGTTCTAGCTGTTGAAGACCTTCAACATTCGCAAGGAGGACGTTGCCCAGTGGGAATTCAACGAAGCCTTCAGTGTTGTCGCCATCTCCAATCAGATGAAACTGGATCTGGACCCCAGCAAAGTCAACCCCAATGGTGGTGCTGTTAGCTTGGGTCATCCAATTGGGTAAGCACCGACAGTTTTCTTTTGAACTTTTGTTGTCATTTGTCTATCGTTCTCGCAGGTTGTCTGACCATAAGCCGGTACGTGTTTGTCTGTGACTTCGCTCGTAGCCTAGAAATGTGTGCTCATGGGATTGGGGCGAATATGTTCCATACCGTAGCGTAGCTATACTGCAAGAGAAACCCAGAAATCCGATCTAGAAGTTGAAGACTGGCTTTTACGGTCAATTCATTCTCCTATCCTCGTAAAATTGTGTATCTGTGCTATCTAGATAGCAATAGTGTATAAGAACGTTTAAAAAGAGTGGAAAGAACTGGAGAGGCGCTTTAGGAGCAGAGATGTAGGGGAAGTAATGTCTAGGAGAAAACCATTTCTAGGTGTGCAAACTGTGGAAAGCCTCATAGGATTGGAAATATCACACAAGAACACTTCTTCCGCGGTCAAGGTTTTTTATTCTTACTTTATCTGATACATTAACAATACTTTACTCTGCACTTAAAGTTATTCAGGGTTTGAACCGGAGAGAAGAAAAACATCGAATGGTTCAGATTTCTATCGTATGGTCTTTGTGTGTAAATTGTTTTGTGGTTCTCAGTGTACGACACAGAGGCGTTACTAGCCATAATGTTTGGAGGCAAGGTATTTTCGACTGGCTGGCCATTTTTACCGACTGTTTTTGCAGAAAAAAAAAGACAATTTTGAGGAAAATCAACTAATTTTCAGACAAATTGACTGTTTTTTAAGAAACAAGGAAATCGAACCATCCAGCCCCCCCCCCCCCCTCCCCAGTTCTCAGATCCGGTCCGGAACTGAGAATGAACGTCTGGGACACTTATTCTTGACACTTGTCAAGTTTCGTGCGTGTTCGATCACTCATTCCAAAGTTATGCATGTCACTCGATTCCGGAATTCCACATCCCTCCACTCCCCCCAAGATGAAGAGTCCCGAATATGCCTACCAAGTTTCATGGTCCTAGCACATCTGGAAGTACCCTAACTCGCGATCACCGGAATTCCGAGAAACCCCCTCCAACTCCCCAATGTGACATGATCAACTCCTGTTTTGTCAGTAATGTATATAAGAGGTATGCTTGTTCTTTCCACGAAGTTCCGTTAAGATCCCTCAACTCAAAGCGTTTCAAGAGTTTTACGGTGCCCCCTCCAGCCCCCCCCCCTCCCCCCAGTGATCGGACCCGATCTGAATTTAACAATGAAAATCCAAGACAATTGCTCTTGACACCTGCCAAGTTTAATGCACGCCCGATCATCCGTTCAAAATTTATGAATGTTACTATTTTCCGGATTCGCCATCCCTCCGCTCCCCCATTGATGGCCGGATCGGGGAAGTGATTATTTCCAAGTTAATCCGGTCAGATCCCTGATACGCATGCCAAGTTTTATCGTCCTAGGTAATGTAAAGTGCCCAAACTAGCAAAATGCCGACAGGCAGATAGACATTACGGTCGCCATAAGATGGGATTTTTTTGTTTTTTAAGATTCTGTGTGCACTGCACGGTTGAGCTGAGATTATAACCCATGAACAGTGACAGAGTATCAAGTTCGAACTTGGTACAAGTGTTGGCGCTGGGATCTAGTTGTGCTTTTTAGGGGTCCAAGACCCCCCAACCGCCCAGATAGTGGAGTTCATAACTCTGAACCATGACAGGCATCAATTTGTAACTTGGTATTGTTGTTGGGGCTTGGATCTAGTTGTACTTTTTGTGGTCGCAAATCCCCACACTCACCCGGCTCTGGGGCAATCGGGCCCGAATTGTCCCGTGGCTGAGATCTTAACCTTACCACGGCTGGAGCAAGAATGACGAACTTTCCTGTAGCTATATCCTCTGGCTACGAAGAAAATCTTGAGACGGCACCTCCTCCACCCCCCCCCCACCCCCGTTCATGGGCAACTGGTAACACGGTAGCCTTGAAGTAGAAGAATGTAGTAGCATCAGTTCGTACAACTTCATACTACTATTCTGAGATAAATTTTTCATTGGAGTCTACAGTACCGAATTGTCTGGATCAGATATTATATTCTTGAGATCCCATCGAAACCTTTGGTCTTGTTTATACTCCTCTGATGTATTTCGTGGCAAAATAAAGAATAATACTAATCTCTATTGTTGTTTAGCATGTCTGGAGCTCGTATCATTGGACACCTGGTCCACAGTCTACAGCCGGGACAGATCGGTGTCGCCGCCATTTGTAATGGCGGTGGAGGTGCTTCGTCGATTGCCATTCAAAAGCTCTAGATCAAATGACAGATGTGACGGTGAATTAATCAAAACTGCATCAGAATAACCAGTGAGCTGTCTCTGTTCATACATTACCGAGTAATAAACATGTTAGTGTTTCGTTCGAAAAGGCCCTTAGTATGCCCAGGTGTTCATTTGGAATGGGTAATATCCCTTTTCGAATCCTGGCGGATTAAAGTATGAGTGGAAACGCTGCCTCGAGTTGACATGTAAAACTCATCACCAAAACAAGATTGAGAACTCGAGAATTATTGGCTGATTGGTTAAAGATTTAAATACACGAAAACTAAGGCAAGCTGACAGCGATAATCTATAAATAAGAATATCCGTGAGTTTGATCAACTGCTAGTATATAAATGCCTAAAATTTCTTTTGTTCTTTAAAATTTGTTGTTAACCTATATTGCTGTGTGAGTATCTTGTTTTATTGTTGTTGTTGTATTTGTTCACTTTGCGTCGACGTCATTTTATATTGATACAGTTATTTTAGTTGACAAAAAGCCGAAAATTCGGCTAGTCCGTGAATGGTTTGAGAAAAAACTGAATTGAATAGAATAATATCAGATTTGGAACCCTAGCTTTTGCGAAGAGTTTCAGGCGTTAATCTGGAGTAACGTTTCCGTTCGTACTCAGTCCGCTAGGAACGTTCAGTCAGAAAACCGAGAATTACCGCCTTCTAATCTTTACCCATGAGGTTAGAAGTTGAGATGTCTGAGAGGTTGTCAGGTGGCGGGCGGAGCGCTTTGACGACATCCCCAAGTCGACGATCTTCGAAATCGATTATAGGAACCGGTGAAAGCCATACCTACGATAAGGAATGCCCATTCGGTCGAAAAACTAAGATCACAAATAGATTCAGCATGTTTTCTTGTTCCTGTACCGACACTCTTATCAGCTTTCAAATAAAACAAATTTGAGATCTTAATTTGTGACCCCCTCCCCGCCTCTTAGTATGGGAGGAAGTCAACGAACTTCACTGTTACCTCTTCATAAATTTTAATCACAACAAGCTTGATGAACAGATGTCAGAGCTTGGTCACACTTGGCTCATTTCCTGGCTTTTGGGGTTGCAAAAATAGGAAAAAGAACAAGTTAGAACTAATTTCGTATTTATGTGGAGTTGAAATTACATATCTAGCCTATGCTGATTGTTAAGTCGCACCCGAAGTGGACTTCAGCGTAATCTGGATAAGCTGCTAAATGGTCTCTCCGATATTGGTCTAAAAATTAACATTTCGAAATGTGAGTTTATGGCATTTAATTGTGATTGTCCTGTAGAAATCACTTTGGGTTCAACAGTTCCTAGCCCCGTTGAGTCCTTTACGTATCTGGGTGCTCGGTTTTCGAATAAGCTTCGATCAACTAGAACATTATTATGTGGACAGATGGCTGATTCCATCCGAATTGCTTACGCATCTGTTATACCTAATCGCGGTAAATTTGGAAGAAGAGACCTGGGAAGAATTTTTTCTGCTTGTGTAGCTTCCCACATTACATGTTCATCCGGGAAGAGTGACCTACTGTCTCCAAATGACGTGTCGCGCTTAAGGAAGACATATTTTAAGTTCTGTAAATATTTTCTGTACCTACCTTCCCGTCATAGTAACACAATTGAGCGGCGAGCGTGTAGACGGTCGCATACATCGAAGTCAACATGCTTGCTCCTTTTAGTTCGTTGATACGTTATCTATATTTTCTTTTTCCCTTCGTTTTCCACTTTTTTGTTTTAGTGGGTTTATAATAAAAAAAAAATCTGAATGTTGTCTTTTTAAATTCAGGAGATCAATTAGAGGAAAACATCGTGTATATTTATGTTACAGGAACACTAATTGACTACTAATTGCAGTCTGCTCTTTATCTCCAAGCAGCCAAAAAGCCCATCAAATCCCATTTCCCCTAGGGATTTTCAGTTGTTTGTCAAATAGGCCGCGTTTTGAGCCCAGTGTGACCAGGCTCTCAACCCAGTTTAAGCGTCACCGTGTGGACAGACAGACTGGTGGAAAAAACGGTGAAGTCAAACGATGCAGTTGCTTCTCTCTTTGGCTATCGAAATTATCGCTATCAGTTTCATACTGAGATTTGTTTCTTAAGACGCATAGGTGTCATACTATCGTTACTGGAATTTACTAAGGTATTTGCTCAGTGCCACCCATCCCACGGGCCTGGCCTCATGATTGGTGCATTTTCTTATCGTCACTGAAGAACAAACTCAATTAAGAGTCAAAGATATATTTCTGACGCTGAATTAATGCTGCCTCACAAAAGTGGTTTTCAGTTAGTCCGGTTCTGATCTTGAGGATTGAGACGTGTTTATGCCGTAATGAGTCCGAAAGAGGTATGTTTTGTGTTTCAGTTCTAGAAGATTTGGATAAACTTAGGTCTTTAGCACGAGATCGGGTTCTCCATCCTGTAATGGTTGGTCAAAGAGATAATCTTGTAACCCCTGACCAGGGCAAAATAACACTGGGGAGTAGTGACGATACTTGAAAAAATTGACATGCACTCGAATAACAGCCAAACTAGCACCACTAGCGATAAAGAACGTCCCTGCTGGAACTCATTCAGTCGTTTGCCAACTCTGATAGCTTCATATCCTGAACATAGCAAAAAAATGATACATTCTCCATTGTTTCCTTGGTGTATGCAGACCGCACCTTTCCTTTACTAGAAATCTCTAAACCCCCAAGTTTGTCTCGCTTTAAATGCCACAAGCGTAGTGGGCAAAACATAGAAAGCATAGGTCTTGGGTCATAGGTCTCCCTAGCGTTATTTTGCTCTGCCCCTGGCAGTACCCCAGACGATGGTGGTTGATTCCCATAACGAAGAACGTCGTCTTTAAGTTTTCCTAGCGCCTTAGAAATTCTTCAAGGGGTAGGAAAATGTCAGTTTATAGCGGCTCGAGTTTACTGAGAATACTGGCCGTATTTGAGAGAATTGTCGAGCTTGAAGAATTTAATTAGTTTCATCGTTGCAACTAGAGTTTATTGTGTTGGGAGGGTTTCTTCTACGATACCGACTGAAGTTCATAATCTGCAGAAGTAAGTGGCCGATTTTTGTCCTTGCAAGCTGGGAGGGTTCGATCCTAACTTCGCTTTCCTTCTATAAGACAAACACAGAAGGATTTAGGTCTGTTATGAAATTCGGCGTCCGGTTTCATCGGGACTTGTTATGAAATTCGGCGTCCGGTTTCATGAAGGACTTCTCAGAGGAAAAGTGAGACTACTACCAGATGGCGACATAATGATTGTGCGGTATTATGATGTCGTTAGATTTGAGGTCCAGTGTTTGACCGGGGCGGTTACAGCGGTGGTACGCGAGATCCTTGCAAGGGATACGCGAAGGAACCAAAAATGATTTAGTCTGTAGCTTCAAAATCTCGCCTCCCTCATTTAAGCTTGCCGAAAGCCTAATATTACCAGGCATCACCAGCCACAATGTATCTTAAGGGCACGGTATTTGTGAGAGGTAAGAGTGAGCGACAGGTCACTCTTAGGGACTGTTTTATGGCACTTGCAGCTCCGCTCAAGTGCCATATACCGATCACTTTTCGGTCGGTCTGTCTTTCCACTCTTCTCGAGTTAGGGTACTTCCAGAAGTGCTAGGACGATGAAACTTGGGAGGCATATTAGTGGCCCGACAAACTAAATTGGACGTAGTCACTTGCCCGATCCGACCATCGTGCGGGTGAGGGGAGGTGGCAAAATCTGGAAAATAGGGGCATGCATAACTTTCGGACAGGTGATCGGATCTTAATGAAACTTGATACCTGGAATGACCTCGTGTCTCAGATGTCTCATTTCAGATCCCGACCGGATCCGATGAATCTGGGGGGAGTCGGAGGGGGAAACTGGAATTCTTGTGAAACTCTCAGAGTGGAGCGATCGGGATGAAACTTTGTGGGAAGAACAAGCTCTAGATACATCACTGACAGATCTGAACCGGATTCGGACTCTATGGGGGGAGTTGGAGGGTGGTCCGGAATTGCGGCGATCCGTAGTTAATGTACTTGATGGTCGTTAATGTATCATGTAGCCAGATGGGCTAGGACGATAAAACTTGGCAGGCGTATCAGGGACCCGACCAGATTAACTTGGAAACAGTCACTTGACCGATCTGACCATCGTGGGGGTGGGGGGGGGAGAGGGAGACGGTGAAATCTGGAAATTAGTGGCATGCATAACTTCGAACGGGTTATCGAATCTTAATGAAAACTTGATATCTTGAAAGACCTCACGTCTAAGATGTCCCATTAGTTAGACATCGTCACTTCTCCGATCCGACCATCCCTTCGTAAAGTGCAAAATATACTTTTAAGCAAAATTTACTTTTTCACGATCGCCATGAGCACATGATCCTTTTTGTTCAAGGGTCTTGCTTAGAAATTAGTTTTTAGCACCCTTAAAGTGCGCATCCTAACCGAAAAATGAAAATATAAATTGACCATCACTTCCATATGACCCAGACTTGCAAGTGCCATATGAGCTTCCAGCTCTTTTTTTTTTTTTTTTTAATAGCTGCTTTTATGAAAAATCGCGGCTTTTTAATCGTCTGGCCCACCTTTTTGGGGGGATGAGTATTGTCAATCTGTGCGTACTAATAGTTGTGTTTTTGCTGATACCATGGTATCTGTTACCACGGTAACTGGATCTGCAATTAGTCGTTTTTGCAGTTATCGTGGTATCTGATGCACGGTGCTCCGCAAAAACGACTATTGCCGATATTGCACTTTTCAAAGTCATCCCAAAAGAAAAACAGATATCCAATTACATCACTAAGTGCTAAACTTCTTTCTCACCAATCTGACAAAGTTTGATGAAAGTGAGATGACTTTTCAGATACCACGACCAGTTACCACGGTTGGACCGTAGTATCTGAATATCTGATACCACGATAACTGGCCAGATACCATGATAACTGCAAAAACGCCTTTCGACCGTGGTATCAAATACCACGATAACCGCAGAAACGACTTTAGACCGTGGTAAAAGATACCATGGTATCAGCAAAAACGCAACTAATGTTGATTCAAAAACAGCCAGCCTACTGCCGCAAAATATGTTCCTGTGTCAAACAATATTGTTTCAAGAAGAATCAGAAGACATTGTAAGTGATATTGTCATTCAGGTTGCGAATTAAACTAACGAAATAGTTTGCGATGTAGCTTGATGAGAACACGGAGGACATCAAAGAACAGGCTGACTTTAAAAAAATGCCGCTTATGACGTCGAGCCGAGATTTGACCAAAATTTTGCTACAAAACAGCCTCTGGTTGCCTCATTTTCACACGTGTATGCCTTATCATTTATGAAAATAACTACCGGCTTTTTCACGCTCTCAAAAAGGGGGTACGCATTGTTTTCGAACCTTGATTAGGGGCACAAGATACGGAAAAGGTTGGGAACCACTGGTCTAGGGAACCGAGAGCCGTAATTGAAGTCCTACGGTCTCCGGTACCTGTAGTTATCACGGAAATCGAACCATACAAGCTACGATTCCAGGATTTGACGTCACTGACTAATGTAAACTTGTATGTGCTGGCTCCCGTTCCGGTAGTAAATGGAAATAGCTCACGGAAACTCCATTCGTACCAGCTCCTCGTCCGATAGTCTCACGGAATAATGTATTCGGGAGCTAGGGAGCCGGTAGGTGATACCGGAAACTATGTAATTGGAGCTTGTGTACCGGTAGTGCATACACGGAATGGAGCTCACGCAATAGTTTGGCTGAGAGCTAGGATTCCGAGATTTTCACTGACTTAGAGAATATAACATGTGAAAGAATCAACTACCTTACCTCTCCACCATATGCGGAGTGGTAAGGTACCGGTAGAAACCACTATTTGGTCGAAAATGAACAACTAATGGACATAAAAGACCATGGGCTAGGATTCCAGTAGTGCAAAAAAGTTACAAAATTTTTGATCTGACAGACCCGTGTCAGTTCAGACTAAGAGTCGGGAGTGAATAGTTTTTAACTCAATGAACCAAATTCTCGTGGGCTTCCAGTAATGCCGACAATTCAAATTACAAACTCACGGACACATGTCAATATGCAAATATTATAACAATATAGTGTTTGCTATAATATTTGTTATAATATTTGCATATTATACAAATATATTTGTTTATTTAAATATATATTATATTTAATATTAACATAATATTTAATATTTATTATATTTAATATTTATTTGGAACCAACTTTGGGTTCCAAGTTGGGCCCATGGAACCCAACTTCCATGGGCTAGGGTTTCGGTAAGGCGTGAATATAACAATAAAACCCCGTGAGGTGATAATATTTGCTACCGGGTTCTCGGTCTATATTGACACATGTCCTTTTTTGCACTACCGGAACCCTAGCCCATGGGAGTTGGGCTCCGTGAGTTAATAATATTTGCTACCGGACTGCAAGTTCATATTGACAAGTGTCCATGAGTTCGTAATTTTAACTTTTGTCATTACTGGAACCCTAGCCCATAGCCATCCGTTTCCGTGAGTTGGTCATTTTCAACGAGACAATTGTTGCTACCGGTACCTTAGCTCACAATATATGGTTTCCGGTAGTGGATTTTTTCTCATGTTATTTTCTATAAGTCAGTGAAAATCCCGGCATCATAGCTCTCATTCAAACTATTCCGTGAGTTCAATATTCCATGTAGACACTACCGGAACAACAAGGTCCAGTTCCAGTTATGTAGTGTCCGGTATCACCTACTGGTTCCCTAGCTTCGTGAATACATTTCGTGAGACTACCGGACGAGAAGCTGGTACGATGTAGTTTCCATGATGTATTTCCATTGACTACCGGAACAGGAGCCAGCACGTACAAGACGACCAAAAAAGTTGCTGCGAAAAACGTTTGTAAAAACCCGGGTCGGCGATCGGCATGTCGCCAGATTTATCCCAATTCGTAATACTAACATGAATGACTTGTTTGACCTTGATGAAAGTGAGCCAGGGAGTTTATTGCGAGGGATTAATGGCTTCTTGATTGTGCTGGGTTACAGCATTAGTTCGTTTAAACCCTGGTATCCCTCTCCTCGGAAAATTTTTGTAGAGGAAACTTGTGCCAGCATACTTTAAATCGTAAAATCAGCACAAATGCGAAGATGGGAAGAAACTGTTACCGTCACCGACACATTCTAAGTAAGTAAGTAATTTATCTATAACCCCGCCATTTTGAAACAAGAGGAGTTAATGAAAGAAAACATATAAACACATAGAAAAAGACACTTAATTTTCAATCTTCGGCCAGGAAGCAGTGGAAAACGTCGTGCGCAAGTTGGGCCTTGTTATTCATAATTTTTGGGATCCCAAAACGTAAGTCGGACAAGACGGACAACTTTTGCGATGTCATAGGTATCCATGACATCGCAAAAGTTGTCCGTCTGTGCGCACTATAACTCGGGAAGGGAAAGAGATATTTTGATGAAACTTATGTGAGGATTCTTTGGGTCAAGAGTTAGGTGAGCTCGTAGATGGGCTCTGTAGCCCTACATTTAGGGGTGGGGGAGGCGGTTTAAATTAAGGGGCAAATTAAATATTTGTAAACAGATAATGTGATTATCGATTATAAGGGAAGGAGACATGCTGAACACGACGGTGAAAACCATTTTGTCATCAGACAAGTAGTTCGCCCGGAATCCGGCCAAAACCGGAAAGTCTGTCAAAAGTAAAAGTTTTATTTCGAGTTGATTAGATGTTCGATTTAGGGCAAGAAGACATGCTGAACACTTATGTGAAAACAATTGTCTACCCGGAAAAGTAGTTCGCTCGGAATCCGGCCAAAACTGGAAAATTGTTAAAACTTAAAGTTTTATTTGTAGTTGATTGGATATCCAAGTTAGGGTAAGAAAAGATGCTGAATCCGTGTGTAACAATAATTTTTTACCCGGACATATAGTTCGACCGGAATCCGGCTGGAGCCGGAAAATTTGTTATAAGTTAAATTTTTATTTGAAGTTGATTCGATGTTCAATATTGGGGAAAGAAGGTATGCTGAGTCCGTTTTTGAGCTTTCTTTTTTCTCCGGGCAAGTAGTCCCGGAATTCGGCCGAAACCGGGAAATAGGCAGAAGTGGCAGGAAGTTTTCGTCAAAACAGATATGACTTATAGGGGTAAACACACATGCTGAATCCATATCTGACCTTGGTTTTCTTAGATGTTAGCTATTTGGCATTAATCTGTTTCTGAATTTTAACAGTAAAAATTTTCAAGGAGTCTGGCGAATACTGGATCTGGCGAAGACAAGACCGAACCGAGCCAAAACCGGAAAATTGTTAAAAGTTAAAGTTTTATTGTAGTTGATTAGATATCCAATTTAGGATAAGAAGAGATGCTGAATCCGTGTATAACAATCAGTTTTTACCCGGACATATAGTTCGACCGGAATCCGGCTGGAGCCGGAAAATTTGTTATAAGTTAAATTTTTATTTACGATGTTCAATATTGGGGAAAGAAGATATGCTTAGTTCGTTTTTGAGCTTTCTTTTTTCGCTGGACAAGTAGTTCCGGAATTCGGCCGAAACCGGGAAATTGGCAGAAGTGGCAGGAAGTTTTCGTCAAAACAGATATGACTTATAGGGGTAAACACACATGCTGAATCCATATCTGACCTTGGTTTTCTCAGATGATTAGCTATTTGGCCTTAATCTGTTTCTGAATTTTAACACTAAAAATTTTCAAGGAGTCTGGCGAATACTGAATCTGGCGAAGACAAGACCGAACCGAGCCAAAACCGGAAAATTGTTAAAAGTTAAAGTTTTATTGTAGTTAATTAGATATCCAATTTAGGATAAGAAGAGATGCTGAATCCGTGTATAACAATCAGTTTTTACCCGGACATATAGTTCGACCGGAATCCGGCTGGAGCCGGAAAATATGTTATAAGTTAAATTTTTATTTACAATGTTCAATATTCGGGAAAGAAGATATGCTGAGTTCGTTTTTGAGCGTTCTTTTTTCGCCGGACAAGTAATTCCGGAATTCGGCCGAAACCGGGAAATTGGCAGAAGTGGCAGGAAGTTTTTGTCAAAACAGATATGACTTATAGGGGTAAACACACAAGCTGAATCCATATCTGAACTTGGTTAACTTAGATGATTAGCTGTTTGGCCTCAATCTGTTTCTGAATTTTAACAGTAAAAATTGGCCTCAATCTGTTTCTGAATTTTAACAGTAAAAATGTTCAAGGAATCTGGCGAAGACAAGACCGAATTGTCTGGAACAAATATTGACTTTTTGGGATCCCATCGAAACCTTTGGTCTTGTTTTATAGCGACGAGGAACATCCAAGATGCGAAGGTGGGTTACGCTGTTGGGTAACATCAAATAAGTGTAATAATAAAATCGGTTAGCAGGTTTAGCTGGGCACTTTTCAGACTAGGAACATTTTGTAACGTTACCCCTCCAGTCCTCCTCCCTTTTGGGGTAGAGAACGACGCTTGTGTGCGAAACGACCCTCTACCCGAGGAAATATGGTAGCTTTCGTCCAAACTGCGAATATACTTGCAAATGATTGGCACCGCAGGGTTTAGGGCGATGCCCCGCGATCTTGGATACTCATGACACGTCTCGTGGAGGGAACCTATCCTATTGCGCCTTAGTAGTTAAAGTATATTTAAACCTGTCGTTACGTATTTTGCTCTACAGGTGGACGAGGCTATGTCAGGAGTAGACAACCCTACGTTCGATGGCGAGAAGGGTAGTGACAGCAGCTCAGATAATGGGAAGAAAGAAGAATACTCTGGCCCAAAGGGAACGTACACTGGAGCCGGGATGACTCGACCTTCTGACATGTCACCGAAAGACATCCGAAAAGAGAAATTCGTCATCTTAAAGAACATTTTGATGATCAGCATTGCGTTTATGTTCAACTTTACTGCCTACCAGAGCATGGCGAGTTTACAGGTAAGCCCAAAGAGTCTCTCCTGTTTGCTGGCCGATTAAGCCAGTCAGAAACTTTATCGGGAAGTTCTATGAATTTTCTTTCGAATATTTGCCAGACTTTTCTTCGATAATATAATCAAAAGCTAACTGGAAGGCACTTGATGTAATCTACAAGCGAAGGCTTTCTCTATTAATGATCCTTAAACTAGTGCGTTTCATCTGCTTTCTGACCAATACCATCAGGTCACAAAGTTTTCTTTTGAAATTTTTTAGCGGCCCAACTAGCAGTTGATAATGACTCTCATTTTCTATATTTGCCATTGATTTTGTCTTAACTCGATGAATGGCTAATTGGAAGACTCCGGAACTAATATACAAGCTTGATTTATTTTTTAAATTTGGAAAAGCCGGAAATTTTGTGATGGAATATATGAGATAAACAACATTTGGATTTGATCGAAATGTGTGGTTTATCCTATAATTTTGATAAATGGAATTCACCTTTCGTATTGTTTGGCTTAGTTTCATTTAGATATTCTGTGTTTTTTCTTGTTTTTACAAAGTGATATGATTTATAGTTAATTGTGAATATTTTAGTTGTGTTGGTTTGTGGTTGTAAAATGATGTAAGGTTAACTCACGAAATAAATTCATGCTTAATGGTCGTAGGAAGTGTGACGTGTTTCCTGATAAAGTTTTGTCTGGAAGACTTTGCGGTACAACTTGACAATTATTATATGAGTTCCCTTTTTACTTGCCATAATGTGAGCCGTAAAAGACGGTGAATGACTGATTGCAAAACACCGCACGTAATATACAAGTAAGGCTTGCTTAATTGAACCTGTGCCGCTTTCAGGCAATTAGTGCAAGTTCTTCTTGTCACACTCGACAAATATGGTGAGTAAACACTGTAGCGAACGAATAATTTGATTTCGCTCAGGCTGCCAAGAAATCTGATTCACACGGTCATGCCAAAAGACTTGCGAAAGTAGCCAGTTTTGTAATAAGTAAGGTCATTCCAAACCTTCGCAAAGACATGTATTTTCGTTGCAAATAATCAGTACGATTGAGCGGGTACTAGCTACAGTCAGATCTGTCAATTTGGGCTGATGTCATTTCCGATAAATCAAGCATGCAAGGAAATAAACTGTTAGAGTGTCCGAAGATAGAAAAGTTTTTAAAAGGGCTCTCAAAAGGTATATCATGGTGTATGTTATCTATTATAGCAATTATATGTCTTCTGTCTGATTTTATGTTATTTGATTCATTTTTGTGTGTGCGTGTAGGAAGTTCAGACCATTGCCGCAAGCCTTTTTTCTTTTTCTTTCGTTGTATGTCTGTTGTCTAAATTCTCGATTTGGTACTTCTGTTTGTTTTAGTTACTAATTATCTTATCCTGTCTTGTCCTGGTAAAGGATTTTTCCCTCATCCGGTTTTCAAGAAATTACTGAAAACGGAACAGTCAGTTTGAAGGTCGCATTGACGAAGCTATCAAACCCCATCCCGTCTGGAGGAACGGCAAAAGGCATCACTTCATACACTTCGAGCTGACTTTTCTGACTTCACCGTGGTGAAAAGAGCCAGTGTGGACATTATCGTTTTTACTTTATTCATTTATATAAACAAAAAATTATCTTATCCTAAAATTCTAGTGTTGTTGTGTCTTAGTTGTTTGTTTGTTTTTCTTTATAACGCCTTAGGCTAGGATTTTATTAATAATTTTTACAAACAAATCAGAATTAGTGAAGCGTCGTTTTCTGATTGTCAGACGCTTATAGCAACATGAGGTTTTATTTATATTTGTCAATAACATCGTACCTTACCTCAACTTAAACCTTCGACATTAGACATAAACGTCGGTTTATTTCCTGATTATTTACGGCTATTTCTGGACACTTCGACAGGGCACCTCTGCAACGAAACAGCTTTTTACCGGGAATTATCGCGTGAGTCTAATAATGCACTAATGAAAAATAATTATAAAATAAGGAACTGACAATTGTAACAAATAAGGAAAATAAACTGAATATGGCCGGTTTACCTGCTTAAGCGATAACATGATATTGTTCTATTGAAATATAGTTTTGTGTTTTTCTTTTCGTAACAAATCAAAAAAACAAAGTAACAAAATAAACGACATTGTTTTGCTGTATATGAATTTGAGTCGCTATTCTCAGCCGTTTAATTTTTTCTTTTTTTTATAGTTTGCAGTGATTTTGGTTGAAATTGCTTTTGTTGTTGTTTGCCTCTTGCTTCCAGACCGGGTAATTCAAGCTCCTCTCTTTCTTTCCTTTTTTCTTTATTTTTGTCGAAGTCTTTTTTGTTGTTGATGTTTTGTTTGAGGGTAATTAGGTTTGCCTCTGGGCATTGAAGATTCAATTTTTTTGTTTTGTTAATAAACGATTTATTCTCTCTAAAATTACCATGATAAACCAAAATCAAACTTGCGTCATTACCAAACAAGACCAAAGATTTATATGGGATCACACAAATTTAAGAAAGGTTAACTTCAGACATCGAGGTTGATATCGGAAAATAACACCGAGACGGTCATTGAAAATAACTTATCTGAGCCGAAGTCGAGGTTGATATTTTTAAATGGCCATCGACGTTGTCATTCCGATATCGACCGAGGTGGAGGTTGATAAACTGCAGTTAGCTCCGCCCCGAAGTAAAGTTAACGATTGTTGACAATTGTTCAGTGGGGGAACGCAACCTTAGTCTTGACTATTTTGATCAAGAACGGGTTTTTTTTTTGGGGGGGGGGAGGATTTCCAAAGAACAGCAGCAGGGCAAGCAGAAGAAAGTGTCTCCTCCACCCTTGGTTGTGTTGCAATACCACTTTGTAAGCCTTTTTGGCGTTTGTTTTCAGAGGTAGTGGATATACTTTCTGGAAAATGATATTAACTTTTATAACTTTTTCGAACAGAAATCATCTCTGGAGGCTGATATTTATTTATTTATCACTCGTCATTTCAAACAGAAAAGGGACGGAGTACAAAAACGAAAAGAAAAACAAAACAAAAGCAAAAATTTCATAGGGAACACACAAAAAATCGACAATTACTAAATGAGACGCTCTGACTGACTAAAAACTGAACACGATTATATAAATATACACTTTAACTCTGAGAATTTAGCTCCAAGGGTGGGACTGGGTTTTTGAGTTGTACTTGCTAATTAGGTTAGATATAGTTAGATATAGTCTTTTATGTTATATATTTCCCTCATTTTGGTATTTCTGTCAATGGGGGGAGCCGAAGTAAGGGGGAGCCGAATATAAGTTATATGGATCCTCTCCGGAGGCTTATATGATTAATATCATCCTCTCGTATCTACCGCTAACTTTCTGTGTGAACTCTATCGGAATATAACTGACCGTGGGTCATAGTAGGATATGCATTACATACCTGTTCGAAAAAACTTATTGTTTATTGGACTTTTTGATCCAGACAATTGGGTCTTATAGATATCTGGTCTTCGCCGGACTTCTTACTCATTATTACCATTGAAATTTAGCCCTAATCAGCCGTTTGAAAATAAACATAAATAATATTGGTGTATTTTTGACAAATTAGGGCCAATGGCTAATTATCTGAGAAAACCAAGTTATGATATGGATTCAGTCTTTGTGTATGGCCGAGTCCATATATGTCATATCTACTTAGACGAAATTCCCTTGTTTTAGCAAGGAATTTTTTTTCCGTCAGGAAAAAAAAGTTCAGATATGGGTTCAGTATGTATTTTATGTCCTCTTTTTTAATAGAAGCCGATCTAGACCTAAAACTTCGCAAAATGTGTGCAGGCCAAAATAGGTGGTGACACAGAGGGGCAAACCAAGAACCTCTTAATCTGCAGTCTGACGCTCTGACGATCGAGCTTAAACCTCTCTGTGTCACTTTGAGACTTCCGACTTTGCAATAAACGATTTCAGTAGTCGACTTAAATATTTAACTTTTCGAGTGTACCAAACTTCCGGGTTTTGCCAAATTTCGGTGGAGTCATCCGTCTGACAAGAAAATAAAGTTCAAAAATAGATTCATCGCCTGTTTTAACCCCGATAAAAGTTCATTAATAATGAACTTTTATTTTTCCAAATATCTGGCTTTAGCCTGTTTCTGGGCGAACCACGTGTCTGGCGAGAAAATTAGTTTCAGAAATACGGTCAGTATGTCTTCTCATCCTGTATATTAAATCATCGGATTTCAGAGCTTCCTGCAATACTTGTGCCAAATTTCCGGGCTCGGCCGGATTCCGAGCGAATTACTGATCGGGTAAGAAACCGAATCTTCAAATTTCTTAAAACATACTACTAAAATCTTTATGGAACAGTACGACCAGAAACAGGTCGTTTGAAGGCGAAGTTCGCGATTAGCTAACTGCTTTGTCTACCTTTATCTGGCAAGGTCAAAACTTACGACTTCTCGAATTTACGACTAGAGAATCCCTTCGTAAAGTAAAGAAACAGGTATTTTCAGGCGAAATTCGTGGTTGATGTCATTCTGGCAAGCTCAATCATACGACTTTCAATCTGGAAAGCTCAGAAGACAACTGTGCATCTGAAAAACATACGAATAGAAACTTTTCGTAGCCATACGACAAAAAAATGTGACTTGTGGGTGAAATTCATGCCTGTATGTCGTTCTAAAAAGCTCAAAACATACGACTGAGAGTAGATTCTCTGGAGTATGGGGGGAGGGCGGGTGAGTCAGCCCCCATTCGAACCGCCCCTGCTTCCAGATAGCCTGTAGGGCTACGGAGCTTGTCTAAACACTCGACCTGTCCTTTGACCCAAAAAATCCTCACATCAAGTTCAGTCAAAATATCTCATTCCATTCGAAACTTTATCGTGCTGACAGATGGACGGACAGATGGACAACTTTTATAGTCATAGGTATCCCTCCACTTACGTTTTGGGATCCCCAAGACAGGGCTCGCCGAGCAAGTTTATTCTGACTTGAAGTAGCTTGCATGACCTTTCGGTCCTACATTGGACAGGTGAAAAACTTTCGATAGTGTTCGGAACTAAAATCTTGAATACACCAGCACTACGTGATATCCTCCCCCCAGATTTTTCAGCAGCAAGAGTAAGGCCTGAGAGAGTGGTAGCCCAGCCAATACCCAAATTGCAGGCAAGTAAACATACAACGACTCCTTACCTAAGAAGTTTTGTTCCCGCTTTCGTCAAACTTGTTAACTCGCATCATTAATTGTATATAGATTTGAATAGTTTGTGTTATGTTTGACAATTCTTTGTTATACCGAAACTAGTGTAGAGTTATCTTTTGTGTATAATTAGTGTTAATACGGACGAGAACCACCAAATCGGCTTGACCGTCGTATCGGTTTTGAAAATAAAATTGAATTGAAAATTGAAGGTACACTGAGGTCAAACCAAGTACCGTGAGGTGCATCGCATTTGAATGTTCTTTTGAGTGAGCAGCTTCTTGGTACCCTGCCAACTACGTCTCTAAGCGTGATAGTTTATTTTGGTAATTTATGTTCACAAATCACTTGAGAAGTGTAGCTTCTTATTTATTAGTTTTCCATATTACTTGTTTATTGTATTTTAGCCGGCATTCCGGTTTTTCAGTTTTACAGATATCATACAAGCCCACGCTTTCTTCTAAAATGTCAAGAACCGAGAGGGGTCATTGTTTTAGATTGAAAGACATGTGACATTAGCCCACGAGTTTTGCTGGTTCGGGAGGGGTTGTAATGGTTGGAAGGGGATGAACTCTCGAGCCATTTGTGCTTTTAAACTATCCATCTTCGCAGAGCTCGATCAATCCTGACGCTGGTCTTGGAACAGCCTCACTTTCTGTCTTGTATGCTGCACTCGTAGCATCTTGCATGTTCGTCCCAACGTGGCTCATTCAGAAGATTAAATGCAAATGGACAGTCAGTTTGTGCATGTTAACCTACTCTGCGTACATCGGAGCCCAGTTCTACCCCGTGTATGAGACGCTCATTCCAGCGGCTATCATCGTTGGCTTGGGTGCAGCCCCCATGTGGTCGGCGAAGTGCACTTATCTGACACAGGTACGTTTGACCTAATTTCATCAGCCAAAGATTGCAAAAGTGCCCGTCAGTACAACTCTTGTTCCATCTGCTCGGTCCTGTTGCAGGTGGAATGACTACTAAATAGAGTAACACGTTCTAAAAAAGGCATACTAATAAAATTGAAAAAAGGAACTATCCATTATAATAGGATAGATTAATTGCGTTTTTTATGTGAATTCTCAGTTCTCGCTTCTGAATTCTCGTACAAATACCGTTTTTGCTCCTCTGGCTTCTCCAATCTCGCTTTTGACAATAACACTAATTTGGCAGCTGGTGGTCAAACCGGTATACGTGTGTATGCATATTGAACATCCGTACTCTGTTGGCCAATCCGGGAGGAGAACGGAAATAGGAGAATCGAGAATTCACCATCGCAGCAACTTCTCCATTCTACAGAATCGCGAGGCTTTTCCCGTTCTCGATTCTGACAAAAATACAAGAAAGGAAGAATTCGCTTCATCTGAATAGAGGATTCCAGAGAATCAAGAAAAGAGGATTCTTGCTTTCGAGAACAACTGTCTTCGCCGAATACTAAACATTAACTGGAGGGATCACATTACCAACCAGACAGTTTGCTCTATCTCGCGCCAGCCCCTGGTAACTGATGTCATACGCCAACGAAGATGGCGCTACTTGGGGAATATTATCCATGGCGGAAGATAGACTCCCCAGAACGGTGCCGGAGTGGCAACCAGAGGGAACCCGAAGAAGAGGAAGGCCGAAGAATACACTCGTCCTACATACCAGCGGGACCTAAAACACATCAATTCGATAGTCCAACCCTCCAACCCCAGTGGGAAGACGTCTGGGCAGCAGCACATATGAGGGACGACTGGCGGCTCTTTCTGGATGCCTCTGGCGGCACAGGAGGAACTAAGGTAAGGTAAGGTGAATAGTATGAATGATGAGAATTGCGAGGGGAATCTCAAGGAGAATTCGGATCAAAAACGCAACTATTATACCTGACTGTCGTAGTTGTTTGCGAACTTGTTTAGCCAAAGTTTATGGGTTCAAATCCCGCCTCAGGATCACTTTAGTCTTTCAGTTCACTACTGATTATGCTTTACATCTGTCAGGTTGGAAACCGGTACGCGGAGCTAAGCGGAGAGAAGGACTCCGAGCCTACAATTAGCCGATTTTTCGGAGTCTTCTTCATGATCTTCCAGACTGCGAGTATCTGGGGAAATTTGATTTCTTCTCTTGGTAAGTCAGATGTGGGAAGCGTTATTTCTTGGACGTTCTTTAACTTTGAACGGTCCATTTTCTGGCTGCACTACACAAGCCCCAACGTCAGTTTCTTAAAAGATTTGCTTCCCTCCACTTCGATTATCGTCGCAACCATTCTCTTTTCAGAATTTTTAAACTTTTCATCCACCATTATGGCACTAAGGTGATTCTTCCCGCATGGAAATAATTCAAGTCATTGTATAGTGGGACATTTTTCCAATCATAAACAATTGAAAACAAATGGAAACGATCACAAACAATTGTTTTCTTACGATTGGAAACAGTTGTCAACGATTGTATTTTTACGATTGAAACCGATTGTTTCCAATCGTAATTCTACGATTGGAAACACGGCAAATGCAATTGTACCTGTTTCTCCTCTTTCGAGGCGGGGCTGATTGCTTCTGGAGCCCGTTGGTCAGACATGCTGGTTATGTCTTTGTTTTCCGTGTTTCTCATCGAAACCAAAGGGGCAGACAAAGTATGACTGGATCAGTCCTTCCAACCCATATACTCTCCTTGGACCAAGGAGGCCCCCTGCATCTGGAATTGTATTTCCCCTCTGTTTACAACATTCGAATGTGTTTTAATGTTGTATATAGTGTAACTTGCATCTGAGTGAACCGAGTTCACCTCTTTGCTCAGTTCTCTGTTATTTTTTTCGTATTAATATTGAAAGTTAAAAAAAGAATATAAACTGTATCTTTGCGACTTGGTTTCAGGAATAGTTGCTTCGGCATGTTCCTAAGTGATTTCCGGCCTCCATCGTGGCCTCCCGTAAGGCCACCATAAGGTTTAGCCTGTATTGTTATCGATAGCTAAAATAGTACACACTACACTGTCAGAAGTTTCATAACAGATAACACAAGGATGCGCGGTTTCATCAGATAATGCGTAACAGATAGTACTTCAGATGTTATCTGTTGTGTTTCAAAATGTTATGCATAATAAGCGTTCCCATCCGGAAGAACCGAAAAACCGCCTAAAAGTATCTGCTGAGTTTTCCAACATCATGACGATAACGAATAAAGTCAGTAGATATTTGTTTGGGTCTTCCCAACATAGCTTGTCATGCATAATGTTTTCACACACAACAGATAACATCCCCAGTGTTATCTGTTACGCATTGTCTGTTGAAACCGCCCATCCTAGTATTATCTGTTCTGAAACTTCTGACAGTGTACTTTTATAATATTATTTCCATACACCGGGTAGTGTTGGGGACGGGGTGCCGACAGGAAAACCGTATTCTTTCAAATAGTATGAATGGCTTCTGTGTAATAATGTTATATTTGTCTTCTCTACAGGGCTTTGAATGTTTTGGCTGTTGTAGTTATTCTTTAATTTGAAATTAAACTACCTGAAACCTAATGCATTATAGACGCAGAACTATTTCGGTGTCTGAACCGGATAAAATTTAGCTCGAATAGTTCAAACTGGGGAAAATAGTTCGAATAGTTTACACCTAAAGTAATACATATTAAGTTTTATCTCTTATAGTGCTTTCCTCTGACACGCAAGCCGAGTCCGCTTTGAACCAATCGATGGTTCAAGAATACTGTGGGACGAACTTTTGCCCGTATGTCAACTTGAACTCTATTGGAGGGGAAGGAAATTCCTCTTCTCCTCCGGGAATCGCTGATGACAAACGATGGCTTCTCTCTGGCATTTTCCTTGGATGCTCATTGTTCGGAGCTTTCCTCGTTGCGGTAGCAGTTGATCAACTTACAAGGTAACCATAAGGCTTATTCTCGCCGCTCCCCAAGGACTCCCCTGCCTTTTTTCTTTGTCCCACGGACTCCCTCCCGCGTATTCTCGCGAATCCCCACGAACAGGGAATGCTCCAATGATCATCACTATCATCAAAAAGGACTCCTTTTCAGATTCGGAGGGGAATCAATTTTTCCTGGTGTTGATGCAATGTAAAATATTAAAAATAATTAGATAAAACAAAACCAGAAATAAAGTGGATCCAGACTAATTTCGTCAACTGCATATTTTCACAGCCCATTTTGGAAGGATTCTCCGTATTCTCGCTGCTTTCCTTGCGCGGAGTCCGCACGGAGTGACTCCCTCTATTCTCGCGGATCTCCGTGATTCCCCGAGGAGTCCTAGGGAACGGCGAGAACACGCCGCAACAGATTCGACTACAGATTCGTCCGAGACAATGTCATTGAAGCTTTCCAAGGTCTGTCGCAAACAGTATGCAGCGGAACAGACTTGAACATAACTTATACAGAAACGATCTTGTCACGACAAAATGGTTCAGAAATACCGATTTTCTTGTTGGCGCTTGTCAACTCTATGTATACTTTCCGAACTCCCAAGCAGAGGCTCGACGCAAAATATTTGAAAAGTGTGCGCGCAGTCGCTAAAGGTGAGAAAAGCCAAGCAAAAGAAAAGGAGCCCGAAACACAATGGGCGTGTTCCACCCTTCTAATAATAGTAATTATTGGTTACCATTTTCGTTCCAACCTCGTAAAAAGTTACTACGCTGACCGTTCCACCCTTGTTGAAATAGTAACTAATTTGCTTACCACGCTCGGGAGCGTTGTAAGCGTGGGAACTACGCATTTCTGTAACGTGATTGGTTGGATACGCCCGTGGCATGATGTTCTGCTGGAAAAAAAAAGAAAACTCGTTCCAGCCTTGACGGCAGAAAGCTAGGATTCGTGACGTCATGCGTAGCAACTATGGTAAGTAGGATGGAACACGCTCATTATAGACCTTTTGGCCTAACAAATATTCTAAAATGAAAAATGACATGTCGAAGCGTCTCATGCCCTTGTTTTTTGAAAGAGTTGTCCGTGGATCTTGAAGCTTTGCACTCAGAAATTCGTAATCGCGTAGGGGAGCTGTACCTCCTTATATCATATCACTAATATAAAAGACGAAATAAGTACGAGGGGAATTACTTGGAATCGAGAGGGATTCTTCAAAAACAAAGGAAGGTGGTGTTTTAAAAATCGATTATAAACCGATGGAAATATCTTCCCGAAATCATTTGCAAACAGAATCAGTTCAAAGGAGCCGTGGTCTGTCATCTGTCTGATAGTTGACTGGAGGATCCCCCAGACGCATGTGAGCGCAAAAAGCCTGTTTAAAGCATGTAACTAAAAGGAGCGGTACTGCCACACCATGCTGTTTCGAATTTTGCAGCGTCATTTGTGTACTGTATCAGCGTGATCAGGGTGATTTGTGTGCTCGGCTGCGCACTTTGCGGACTGCGATATCATACGGAGCCTACGCAATGGAAACTCGGAAGTATACTATACCAAAGCAATTTAAAAAAATATCTCTTCGTTATGTTATTTTTGAGATACAAGTGGTTACATATGCAACCTGTAAGGGGTTCTGGCTAATCCTCCCCCTCCCTGGGTACCCCCCCCCCCACACACAGATAGCTAAGAAATGCAATATATATTTACTAAAAGTATAAGGCCTATATAGGCGAGCCGCCGTCCCGGGTTTACACTTAACACACGTGATATTTGCAGTCGGGGGCGGGAGGGTTTGGTCAGTTTGTTTTTGGCGCCAGGGGTTTTAGCCGGGGAGGGGTCATCGTTTTTTTTGGCGGGGGGGGGGGGTGTGTTCCTTTTTTTTCGCGGGGGGGGGGGGGGCAGGGGTAGCCTAGAACCCACGTAAGGCTTCATAAGAGCTTCGATGCATTTATGTTATTACAACCGTCAAAGTTAAGGTTTCAGTTTTCACTCACGAGCAGTGGTTGATTGTGACGACACTCAGATTCATGATAATAATCTAAAGAAACAAAACGGAAACCCTGAAAATCTACCCATTTCAGATTCGGTGAAGATTCTCGAGAAGGAAGTGCTAAAGGAAAGTCCGGGGTTCAGCTCCTGGTCGCCACATTTTCTCACATGAAGAATCCGTATCAGCTACTGATCGCCCCGCTTACCCTTTGGTCTGGATTTGAGCAGGCTTACCTTGGAGCGGATTTTACAGCGGTAAGCACAATATTGATGTATTCTTACAGCACACGTTTCAGACACTTTTTCGTCCATCTTACGATGAAAAATTGATCTCCAAATAGTAGTAGGCTATGAAGTTGTACGAAAAGGTAGCATACAGTACGAATTGATGCTACTACATGCTTCTATGTCAAGGCTACCGTGTTACTGCATTCAACTGCATGCCACTATTAGCAAGACTGGATGCTTCTATAGCAAGACAGGGTGCTACTGGATACTACTGCTTAAGATTGGCCCAGTCTGAGGCACATTAAATGATAGTATTCTTTACTATTTCATATTAATACATGCAAATTTTTCGTACAACTATCATACAACTACGCAGGCCACAAATTCTTTCATCGGGTATCTTTGTTCTGGTTTTCTTACCACTCTCCCCATAGGCCCAGCTCTGTACGAAATTTGGATGCGAAAGTTCAAAGTTCAATTTTCTTAACCTCGCAGGCACAGCATCTTCATGTTTTTCTCACAACTTCTCTAATGTTTGCGCTAAAAATACTTCTCCCAGTCAGTGACGCAACGAAAGACATATCACTGCGTCCAGCTTCGATTTCAGAATAATTTATTATAAAGTCACAAATCTAGGAAGGAAAGGTAGGAATTCCCTTATTAAACTTATTTAAAATAGAAAATAAAAAAATCAGCATGACCTGGGAAAACTAACACAGATCCCTTTGATTCTTAGACCTTCCGAGAATTCAATTCAGTTCAGTAATTCATTCATCTTTAGTCTAGAACCCACTAAACAGAAATTCCTCCCCTTCTGTAAGTGAGCTTTCAAAATCGAGCCAACAGTTTTGAACACGACATTACCTAAGTCATCCTGAACTCAAGTACATAGCTTTAGCTACGAAAATTGCCGGGATATGGGTATCTGAGAGGGTTGTCGGCGAAATAGCCCCTGGCGAAACGTCCCCGTGTCTAAACGTCTCCAATCGAAACGTCTCCATGGCGAAACGTCCCCGGCTATAGATATTTTTTGTTATCGCAAGCCATGTGATTACTGATTGCGTCATCAGTTAAAAAAAAAAAAAAAAAATTCTTGGAATATAACATCTTGAAAACCACGATGGGTTGGCAACTTCAACATTTAACCGATAGCGAAGAAACAAAGCAAAGTGTTGCTCCCAGCTATAGCCATTTCTTGAAGGAAGCGCAAAGATTTAGTAGTTTGTAAGTTTTTCGTTCTGTGCTATTTTCAATTGGTTTTGTGTTAGTTTACGCTGTGATCATAACTAATTGATCTCGCTTTGTTCGATATTTAATCGGATATTTAACTTTGTGATACTTCTGAATCTGATTTTGTTAAAGGATCAAACCCATCATATCCAGATTACTAATCGTTCCATCTGTTCTCGTTTCCTCGCTTCCCACGCCATTAGTATACACCATAACGGCACTACGCTTATTTTTTCATTCTCTTAGAGGCAGAGCAGGCTTCCCCTTGCTTCTAAGGAGCTTATTGGTCAAAAATGCCAAATGTCTGAAAAGGTCCAACGTCTGATCTCTCCTGCCTATAAGAATGTTCCCATATCTGCAATGCACACTCGTGAAGTTGTTGAAATCTATACTTGACGAATTTTGAAATCTATACTTGGGGACGTTCCGCGATGGGGACGTTTTGTCGTGGGGACGTTTTGTCGTGGGGACGTTTTGCCATGGGGACGTTTCTGCCATTTTTTTTTTTTTAATCGATCAATCAAGTTTAATCTGAATAGCTAACAGCTAGAAGATGAATACAAATTTACAAAATGCAAAGACACGAAACAAATTAACTAATTAAGAAGATATGACCAGAAAGAAATGACGCGATGAAACTACGTAAACATTGGGCAGAAGAATTAGCGGGATATCGAGAACACTGATTGATGTTTCGTCATGGGAACGTTTCGCCACGGGGAGGTTTCGTCGGTAAGCCATCTGACAAGTGCAGTGCATTTGTTTGTTTCCGCATTTTAATATGCGAACTATTCTATTCTGCATGCGATTGCCATCCGCGATCTACTTTTGACCACTCAGAATCACTCCAGTGGCGAGTCCAGGAAAAGTGAAAAGGAACAATACCAAACGTTTCGATGGGATCTCAAAAGTTCTAATATTTGATCCAGACTTGTCTTCGCCAGACTCGTATTTTTACTATTAAGTATAAACAGATTAAAGCCAAATTCATACATGGATTCAGCATGTGTAAGTCATATATATTTTGACGAAACTGATCGAGACTTCCTGCCTTACTTCTTCCCGATTTCCGGTTTCGGCCGAATTCCGGACGAACTGCTTGTCCGGCAAAAAGATAAATCTCAGTAGCGAATTCAGCGTATATCCTTACCCCTATATCGAACATCTAATCCCCTCTAAATAAAACTTTAACTATATAACAAATTTTCCGGTTTCAGTCGGATTCCGTGTGAACTATATCTTCGGGTTAAACATAACTGTCATATACGGATTCAGAATCTCTTCTTAACGCTAAACAGGACACCTGGTCAACTTCAAACAAAACTTTTGCTTTTAACAAATTTTCCGGTTTAAGCCGGATTCCGGGCGAACTACTTGCCCAGGTAGAAAATGATTTCCCCATAAGTGTTCGTCATGTCTTTATCCCTAAATTGAACATCTAATCAGCTTCAAATACAAAATTTACTTTTAACAAGCTTTCCTGGCTTTGGACGGATTCCGGGCGAACTACTTGTCCGGCGAGGAAATGGTTTTCATAATCGTGTTCAGCATGTCTTCTTACCCTTTCATTGACTATCTCATTAGCTGTTTAAAAATATTTTGTTTGCGCCTTAATTGAACCCCCTTTCCCGCCCCTAAATGTAGGGCTACAGAGCTCATCTACGAACTCAACCTTTCCCTTAACCCAAAGAATCGTCACACCAAGTTTCATCAAAATATGTCATTCCCTTCGAGAGTTATCGTGCTGACAGACTGACAATTTTTGCGATGTCATATAGGAATCCCTTCACTCACGTTTTGGGATCCCAAAAAGTAAACAGATTTTGGAAGATTTAATTCCTTTCTTTTCAGGGTTTCGTGACTTGCTCATGGGGTGTAGGGAACGTTGGATACGTCCTCATTTGCTACGGCGCTTGCGATGCCATCTGTAGTCTACTTTGCGGAAGCCTCGTTAAGAAACTAGGCCGATTGCCTATTTTCACGTTTGCTGCCACCCTGAACTTGGCTCTCGTCATAGCCATGTTCTTTTGGGTCCCGAATAGGCGCGAACCAGCTGTATATTTCGTGATTGCCGGCTTATGGGGCGCGTGTGACGCAGTTTGGCAGACCCAGATAAACTGTAAGCATATATTTCTTATCACTAATATATTTTTAGTATCTCTTAATGACCGTCTTCTACTTGAGTTAATGTAGGTACTTTCGACGGGTCGTAAATACGCAGTTTGCTTACGATCATAAGATAAAGTTTCAGGATTAGAGTTTTGAGAAGCATGAATTGTTGTGAAAGTGGACAATTGTGGTTCACCTTTTTCCAGTTCAGCGCTCCAAGCGGACTAGTTAATGGAAATCCACGATTAGTTGCGTTTTTATCTCAATTCTACCCTCGTTTTTTTTACTATCGAAATGAAGCCGATTTTTGTTTGCGTTTTTTTCTTCAAAAATAAGACCGGGGAAAGCTTCGCAATTCTGCGGTAAAGTGCTTCAAGAGTCACTCCTCGATTCTCATTCTCGTTAGTCCATCCTCATTGGTATGTTCAGTACGTATAAACAGGTATTAAAGGTTGGCTAATTAGTGGTTTTGTCAAGAACAAACTGAGAAGCGAAAAGAGGAAACACACAGGGTTTGGAAGACGAGAGAGGACAAATTGACAAATTAATTAATTAATTTCTAGTTTATTTTAGTGAAGGTTTGATTAGAATATGGTAGTAAATGTGTACTGGTTGCGTTTTTCAAGCACGTATGTGCTTTGTTTGTAACCAGTCGTCAAGCCGGAAGGATTTTTTTTTAGTAAAGTTGTTACACTGTCAAAAGTTTCATAACAGATTGCGCATAAGACTTTCAAGAATAACATCTTTTCACTTAGAAATAAAGTGATGTGACCAATTAAGTTTATATTATTTCGTGCCTAGATCTCCAACAACACCTTCAATAGGTAAAAATACTACACTGTCAGAAGTTACATAACGACAACAGAAGGATGCGCGGTTTCAACAGATAACACTTTGGGATGTTATCTATTATGTTTCTTTCGTTCTTGTTAGTATTTTTACCAATTGAAGGTGTTGTTGGAGATCTAGGCACGAAATAGTGTAAACTTAATTGGTCATAACACTTTATTTCTAAGTGAAAAGGTGTTATTCTTGAAAGTATTATATGCTATCTGTTATGAAACTTCTGACAGTGTAGTAGTAGTAAAAAACTAATTTGTAAGAGAATTTAAAACTGAGGAGCGAGAACTCCGGACCGAGAATTAATATTGAAGACGCAACTATTGAGGAAGCGCCCAAGCGTAATTAGCCTTATTCCAGAAAGTGCTCCGAGCGAACTAGTTTATGAAAGTCCCTCTTTGTCTCAGTATCGGCAGTTATCACAAAGAGCTAGTGAAATCTGGATCCATAAGGTAGTGAGCAGAAACTAATAGCTTTCACTTTCTACATCAAAGATAGTGCAACACTTAAGGCTTTTCCGCGACACAATTGTGGGCCACAAACTTCCGAATGTTTGTCGCGGAAACAAGATTGTGCGCCACAAGTTGAAACTCCCGTTTTGACTATTTTTGGGGCGGCAATTTCAAATCTCCAAAAATAAATCGGATAAAAATCTCAACAAATGAACTTCAGGCTTTCGTCCGTACCCTTCTATTCAAAAAAGGATCCTCATTCTACATGCTTTAGAAAGTCGTTATTTAATTCTTTAGACAATATAGGCGTATTCTCGCCGTTCCCCGAGGACTCCACTTGAGGAGTCCCCGCGTTTTTGTTTGTCCCAGGGACTCACTCCCCGTATTCTCGAGATTCCCGACGGAGGGGGAATGCTCCGATTATCATCACCATCATCAAAAAGGACTCCCTTTCAGATTTGGAGGGGAATCAATTTTTGCTGGTGTTGGTGCAATGTAAAATTAATTAAAAAGAATCAGAATAAACAAAACCAAAAATAAAGTGGATCCAGACTAATTTCGTCAACTGCATATTTTTTTTTCGAACAAGATCCATTTTGGAAGCATTCCCGTGTTCTCGCTGTTTGTGTATGCGGAGTCCGCGTGGAGTGACTCCCTCGATTCTCGCCGTTCCCTTCGATTCCCCGAGGAGTCCTCGGGGAACAGCGAGAATACGCCTAATATGTTACTGCTAAATTTGAATTTCCCGCCAGAAACGGGCCACAAAATCGACAGTCCCTTCAGCAGTTGTTTGTCGAACTCGAGCCGCAAAAATCTCGTTGGTCGCGGAAACACACTTGTAGATCGCACAAAAGATTGCGGAAACGCTCGTTTTGGACCACAATCGTCCCATACACTCATTGTGGGAGCAGGGAAAAACGCCTTTATGTTGCTCCGGAAGCAGATTGCAGATTTCCTACTCATCAACTTGTGATCTGTTTTTTTCGTAACTGTGGATAAGTGCCGATTATAAGCGTGTTCCATCCTACTTACCGTAGTTACTACGCATGACGTCACGAATTCTGCCTTTTTGACGTCAAGGCTGGAACGATTTTTCTATTTTCCAGCAGAATTCGTGAGAATATTACGCTTACTACGCTCCCGAGCGTGGTAAGCAAATAGTTACTATTAGCAAGAACAAATAAGAGCAAGAACTGCTGTCTCCCTATATCTGTCACACAACCAAGCTGAGACGAGTCGACTCCCGACGCAAACGAGCGGAGGTGGATCTTACCCGGGACATCAAAAGTCGTTACCTCTACAGAGAAGGTGTAACGCAGTAAACCACTGAGGAAGAAAAATCGAATGGAGGCAGCAGTGATAAGCCTGTTCACACTGGGCTGGGCGGGCGCTGAAACAGCGGTTGCCGGCTCAACAAGAAAATTCCGCTGAATATCAAAATATACAGAAACTGCCATCTGATGCAAAGCAAATTTTACAAATGTGTCAAATTTAGTTAAAAGTACGACAAACTGTATATATATCTTATTGAAAAACCCAAAGGCCGTATACAGGTAACGTAAGATACATGGTAACGTAAATTGTATCTTTTCGGGGTCAATTCAATTACGTGGTGTCAATATCCAGAACAAGAAGAGATAAATTTCATTCCAGGTATTTGCTCTCATATGAGAATACCAGATGAAAACAGGCAGATTCTTTAAAAAAAAAGGTCGTGTTTCAGGTTTAATAGGCTAAGTGGAAATGAACAAATATTACGCAGATGGAATAGGCTTCTACTCTGACAAACTATCCAGAAACAGTTTTGAATTGAATTAAAAAAAAAAACTAGGACTTCTATGTGGGTCCTAGACAAACTAGAACCAAGAACAAATAACGAGTAAGAACAATGGTCTCTCGTCCATCCACCGACTATAAATGTTCCGACAACAATGAGCGGAGGTGGACCCATTTCTTGGTCGCCCGTGTATACTCGTTGGTCTCCGACTCTCCGCCGTTAAGTCATTTACGAAGAAAACAACGTAGCCACTAGCGAGGCGGATGTTCTGGCCTGTTCACACGGGAAGGAAACAGCGTTGATTTTGTTTGAGTAGACGCTGGCGTCTGATTAGTGAATATTAGTGATGCGAAAAACAAAAAGCGAACTTGACGATGGTCATTCATAGTCGCTTTTGTTACACCATGACCATACGTATAAAGATTTAATCCCTTGTGACATTCCCTTTTTATGTCTCTCGGGAGAACCATACAATGCAAACCGGGATTTGAAGCACACTCCCTGAAGTCATGACCCATTGAGTTTCAACATCTGTAGTATTAACTTTGTCAGACGAGTGTAAACTAAGAGTAACGTAATTAAGGCTTTCGAGGATTACTGAAATTACCGAAATGGTAGAATAGCATGGAATAGTCAAAATAATACCAGTAGGTGAGTGTATATTTTGTGTTTTTTCTTCTTTTTTCCCGAAATGTATAATTGTATACATTTCAATTTAGTGAGTTAGATTTCGATTCAGTAGTTAATCGAAAGACAAAAGTTCACCTCAACTTGGTCTATCTCGTTTGTCTTTTAGTTCACTAATTACAAATAATTCGATGTCAACGGTGTATTTTCCCATCAAAGAAAGTCTTTGGTTTTCGTACTGAGGCCTTGCCACATGGGTTCTAGTTTGTCTAGGACCCACATAGAAGTCCTAGTACGTTTCTGGTTAGTTTGTCAGAGTAGAAGCCTATTCCGTCTGCGTAATATTTGTTCATTTCCACTTAGCCTATTAAACCTGAAACACGGCCTTTTTTTTTTAAAGAATCTGCCTGTTTTCATCTGATATTCTCATATGAGAGCAAATACCTGGAATGAAATTTATCTCTTCTTGTTCTGGATATTGACACTACTTAATTGAATTGACCCCGAAAAGATACAATTTACGTTACCATATATCTTACGTTACCTGTATACGGCCTTTGGGTTTTTCAATAAGATATATATACAGTTTATCGTACTTTTAACTAAATTTGACGCATTTGTAAAATCTGCTTTGCATCAAATGGCAGTTTCTGTATATTTTGATATTCTTAGGAATTTTCTTGTCAACCCCCGAAAGCTTGTCTGAATCAATGAGCCGGCAACTGCTGTTTCAGCGCCCGCCCAGCCCAGTGTGAACAGGCTTATCACTGCTGCCTCCATTCGATTTTTCTTCCTCAGTGGTTTACTGCGTTACACCTTCTCTGTAGAGGTAACGACTTTTCATGTCCCGGGTAAGATCCACCTCCGCTCGTTTGCGTCGGGAGTCGACTCGTCTCAGCTTGGTTGTGTGACAGATATAGGGAGACAGCAGTTCTTGCTCTTATTTGTTCTTGCTAGAACCCATGTGGCAAGGCCTCAGTACGAAAACCAAAGACTTTCTTTGATGGGAAAATACACCGTTGACATCGAATTATTTGTAAGTAGTGAACTAAAAGACGAACGAGAAAGACCAAGTTGAGGTGAACTTTCGTCTTTCAATTAACTACTGAATCGAAATCTAACTCACTAAATCGAAATGTATACCATTATACATTTCGGAAAAAAAGAAGAAAAAACACAAAATATACACTCACCTACTGGTATTATTTTGACTATTCCATGCTATTCTACCATTTCGGTAATTTCAGTAATCCTCGAAAGCCTTAATTACGTTACTCTTAGTTTACACTCGTCTGACAAAGTTAATACTACAGATGTTGAAACTCAATGGGTCATGACTTCAGTGAGTGTGCTTCAAATCCCGGTTTGCATTGTATGGTTCTCCCGAGAGACATAAAAAGGAATGTCACAAGGGATTTCAATCTTCATACGTATGGTCATGGTGTAACAAAAGCGATTATGAATGACCATCGTCAAGTTCGCTTTTTGTTTTTCGCATCGCTAATATTTACTAATCAGACGCCAGCGTCTACTCAAACAAAATCAACGCTGTTTCCTTCCCGTGTGAACAGGCCAGAACATCCGCCTCACTAGTGGCTACGTTGTTTTCTTCGTAAATGACTTCAAGTGTGTAACGGCGGAGAGTCGGAGACCAACGAGTATACACGGGCGACCAAGAAATGGGTCCACCTCCGCTCATTGTTGTCGGAACATGTTTAGTCGGTGCATGGACGAGAGACCATTGTTCTTACTCGTTATTTGTTCTTGCTATTAGTTACTATTTCGAGAAGGTTGGAACGGTCAGCGTAGTAACTTTTGGTGAGGTTGGAACGGAAATAGTAACTAATAGTTACTATTTGTAGAAGGGTGGAACACGCTCTATGAGACAATGGAAATTTGCAGATTAGTCCTCTTGGGGGAATAAGACGAATTGTTGAATTATTGATTAGATTAGATTATTTTATGGCTAAATTACATAATAACCAATCATGATAGGTAACTGCCTATGAGACGACATAAATGCACTGGTACTAGGCGGTTACCACAAATTACTTCAACTTAACTGAAACAATAACTTAATTTCATTTCAACACTAATTCATCAATTTCTTTTTCCATATAAAATTATATTCTTTAGAACGATATTCGTTTTAAAATAATAATAATATAAAGCAACAGAAAATGCTTTCGCCTCTAAATAACTCTGAGAAATTTGGAGTAATCGTACAGTCGTAATCGCTACTGTAGTAATCGTCGTTATTCTATAGTAATCGTTATGCTACTATTTAATAGGCTACATTTTAGATACGAAATACTATTTTGATGTTGCGACTCCAAGGGAATGAATTGACGAGGGTTTGGATGGAAATGAAGCCCGAAACTAGAAATTCAAATATAGCTTAGTTTTATCTCATCACTAGTCCTATTTCATCTTAGAAATATCTCATAACTGAAAAACATGAGAGACAATTAAAAAATAATTTAGTCTCTTATATTTGGTCTAAATATTAAATATTTTTAGTTATTTTATAAATTTTAAAATTCTGAATTGTAGAATTTTGTTTCTTTTATTTTGAATCCTGTTCGGTTTCTGACGTATTAAGGAAAAAAAACCCTCTTATAAGAGGATCTCAAGACTGAAAACTCTTCTCCAGTGTCAAGGACCCTCTGTTGTTTTTCCCAGTTCTAACACAGAGCAAAATAACTCTAGAGACTAATGCGAAGACCTAGCCTTCCCATGCATCAAAAATGGTCCTCTGTCGCAGCGCCGCCCAGCTCGCTTCGCGAGAGAAGCTTCAGCAAACTGTTCGTGTGTGCAGTGGCGGACTAGAGTTATTTTGCTCTGGATCAGAGCCAGTGCTCGTTGGTCAAGTTTCAGTGGGGATGTTCGTGTCCGCTAGCGGAGCTAGTGTCGCTGCGATTTGACTGTGTGTCACTTTTTCAAAGTTCGCGCATTGCTCTCTAAGCCGTATTCTCGCCGTTCCCCGAGGACTCCACTTGAGGAGTCCCCGCGTTTTCCTTTGTCCCGGGGACTCACTCCCCGTATTCTCGCGAGTCCCCACCGATGGGGAGTGCTCCGATTTTCATCACCATCATAAGAAAGGACTCCCTTTCAGATTCGGAGGGGAATCAATTTTTGCTGGCGTTGGTGCAATGTAAAATTAATTAAAAACAATCAGAATAAACAAAACCAAAAATAAAGTGGATCCAGACTAATTTCTTCAACTACATTTTTATTTTTAGAACAAAATCTAATTTCGAAGCATTCCCCATGTTCTCGTTGTTTTCCGGACGCGGAGTCCGCGTGGAGTGACTCCCTCTATTCTCGCCGTTCCCTTCAATTCCCCGAGGAGTCCTCGGGGAATGGCGAGAATACGCCTTAGAGTTAGTTTGCTCTGGTCTAACATGAGCAGGAGCTCACTCCAAACTATTAAATAAATAAGGCAAAATGAGCAATAGCGGAACAGGGGTGAGACGGTCCAGTTCACGCCAGGTTCTGATCAGTCTTGACTTTCCAGCCTTCTACGGATACATCTTCCGGGGGCAAGAGGAGGCCGCATTCAGCAACTACAGACTCTGGGAGTCATTTGGATTCATTATCGCCTATGCCTACCAGAACTCAATTTGTGTATATGCTAAGCAATGGGTTCTTATCGGAATCCTGGTATCCGGGATGACCGGCTATTACGTCATTGAAGGAATGGAGGCAAAGAAGCGAAAGTCTTCTAAAACGGTTTAAGAAGTCAGTGCCAATATCGTCCTACAGACAAAGTGGCGAGAGGCCGGTCTGATCGTCAGTCTGTGATCGATCAAGGAAGCCGGCTGACACTTATATGATATATGTATATATACTTTTAAGCCTCCTTTCCAGTTCGCAAGTTACAGTGCACTAGCATGTCCTGAGATATGTATAGTAGACTCTATATGACCAAGTCCAAAATACGCCAGTGGACCTCGGGAAGAACGAGAAACGTCGCCCGAACGATGACTCAAATCCTGTGTCAGTCAATAAACAGCGGTCGTTGGGGACTGCTGTGGCGACGCTTCCGGCTCTTCCGCTAGGTACACTGCGATTCTTCATGAGTACTTACAGTTAAGGAGGGTTTTCGCGAGCTGGAAAGCAAAGTCGGAATCACTTTCCAATGGTTTTCGCGCTACTTCGGAAAGTTTCCAACTTTCGAACCCGGTTTTCGCGCTTCTGAAACCGAAGCAGCGTTCCCAGAAAGTGATTCCACGAAGATAGTGGAAAGCTCCGCGGAAAGTTGAATGTTCGGCGGGAATTTCAAAGGTGTGGGAAAAAAACAATGCAAGTATCACTAATAAATAAAGAAAAATGGCAAGCGTTATTAGGGTGGATTCGATGGAATATATGAGAATCAAAGAACCGTGAAGTGAACCATATTTATTAGAAATAGTTATAATTTAACATTTTCACGGCGATGTCAGCTCCACGTGTTTTCGCGATCAGTCCAGCGGGAAAGTGGAAAGTTATTTAAGGAATCGCTTTTCCACAGTTTTTGCGATGTGCTTCGCTCGCCGGAAAGTGATTCCGTGATCTCGCGAAAACCCTCGTTTAGAGTATTAAGAAATAAATATGTATGCCGTACTGTCAGAAGTTTCATAACAGATAACACGATGCGCGCTTTCAAAAGATAATGCGTCACAGACAACACTTCGGATGTTTTCTGGTGTGTTTCAAAATGTCATGGATAGTTACCATCAGCAAGAACCGAAAAACCGCCAAAAAGTATCTGCTGAGTTTCCCGACATCATGACGATAAGGAATAAAGTGAGTAGATACTTTTTTGGCTCTTCCTAACAAAGCTTGTTATGCATAAGATTTCATGCATAACATTTTCAAACACAACAGATAACATCCGAAGATCCTTTATTTGAATTTGTTTGTCGTTTCAGTCAGCATCGTTCTTTCTGGTTTTAAGTTACATATCGTTGTATGTTTTGTTGGTTCCGCATCACTTTTCTGTTGGTATTGTGTTGGATTTTATGATTTAGATTGCTTGTTTTTCGCTGAGGACGGTTTGCCGGAAGTGCAACCGAAATATCCGAATTTGTATTTATCCCTCGCACATCATCCTGGAGGGATGATTAGCTGATCAATAAAAAAAAACCCGAAAATCACGGTTTTCTATTTCTTTCGAAGTGAATGAATGAATGAATGAATGAACGAAGTGTTATCTGTTCGCACTATCTGTTGAAACAGCGCATCCTCGTGCTATCTGTTACGAAACTTCTGACAGTGCGCGGTTTTCCGTTAAAAACACTGTTCGGCGAAACGAAATACGTTTGAAATGAGCTGGAGTCTCTGCATTGCCAGTACTTTGATAGCATAATGTTGCGCATCCATATGTTAACTGCTATTAAAGATAGTCAGAAGATCTACGTACCGACTAAAATAAAGTGTTATGTTTTGGGAAGCGTAAAACTTGAACTAATTTTATACGTTATTTCTTGCGAAAATTTAACAGAAGGATATTGGATATTATCGAAACATCCGACAGTTTCGCTCACGAATCAGTCAACCAGATTTAGTCAAATCAGATATAACCAGTATAACATGCATGCAATGCAAGCACCTGCATTACTATTTTCAGCGAAAACGGATCTTTATTTTTATAGCGACATGTTTCGTATCGTTAATAAATACTTCGTGTATATCAAGCCTATCGTATACAGTCTAACCTGTTGCAAGTCTATCATGTTGTAAGTTCCAGGAACGACGGGTGTTTCCTGCCGAGGGGTTACCCACTCCCCGGCACCTGCTGTACACCTTTTCCCGGCACCGACCGAAATCAGAGGTACCGTCCAAAAATTGGGTGATTTTGCGTCTAAACATGCTGATGCAAGGTGTCGTCACTCTTGTCAACCATTTGCACCTCCAAGATTACTGGTTCTTATCCCACCCCTTTCCCCACCGTGAACAGAAACTTGACTATCCTCAAACGTCATTGGTCGACAGTAATAGCTTTGCTATTAGTTGCGTTTTTGCAGATACCATAGTATCTGTTACCACGGTAACTGGGTCTCGTTTTTGCAGTTGCCGCGGTATCTGATCTGTGGTTGCTCTGCAAAAACGATAATTGCCGAAATTGCGCTTTTCAAAGACACCCCAAAGGAAAAACTGATATCCACTCACACCACTAAGTGCCAAACTTCTTTCCGACCTATTTGACAAAACGGCCTAGGCTCTGTTGTTGGTGAGATGTCTTTTTCAGATACCACGGCCTGACCGCGTGGTATCTGAATATCAGATGCCACGATGACTGACCAGGTACTACGATAACTGCAAAAACGCCTTTTGACCATGGTATCAGATACCACGGTAACTGCGAAAACTACTTTAGACCGTGGTTCCAGATACCATGGTATCTGCAAAAACGCACCTACTATAAGGTTGGTTGAGCAAATAAAAGTTACATTTTATATCTCTTATCGGAGATTACCCAGTGTGTTAACTTGACGCCTTGGTTGGCAGTTTTCTCTCGCTTATTGGTTTGTTATCGCGTTCTTTTACAGAAAATTCCTGACATTTCTCAGAAATGCATTCCTTAAGATAACCGACTTAGTCATAATCCACGATCGTTTACTTTTATGTCTTGTTATGTGACTGGCGTAGTTCTGGATAATGTTAAGCGATATTCGATATCGATAACGGTAGGCCTATATCGGACCAAATATCGATATGGGATATCGAAATGTAAATATCCATATCGAAAACGATATTTTTTCATTAGTAATTGTTGTAAACAATCCAACATAACCCACAGCTTTATGTCCAAAACTGGTGCAATAATGTTTTCTGTAATTCAGTTCTTATTTGTTCGGTTTTTGAGATGATGCAAGATTCTATTTAACGACAATTTTGTTCTTAAATTTTGGCGAAACGAGACGTATCCTATAGCGATTCATAACGAAACATGGTAAAGAAATATCGATATCGATTATCAAAAGTGAAAATATCAGTATATCGACAAATCCAGATATCGCCTAACACTACTTAATTTTTAATTAATTTTAAAATAAATGTGGCACAACGTTTCATGCGCGAACAAATTAATACCTACAACTAAAACATATATACAATTCTGGAGCTATTGCGGGCGTTGTTTTATCGGTTCTATTTACTCGAGTGATGGCGTCACTCTACTCCATGTTTCCCCAATTTTGTTTGGTTTGTCGGTTCTCTTTGCTCAATGACCTGTCGTACGCATATTACAGTCGCTCTATGCCCCTAACAGTTCCATCCATTCTCATTCCGAGACTTCCAACTTCCGACGCCATTTCTGTTCAGCCTAACCAACGGTTTTTGGATCCGCCATTCTGACTCATTTTGAAGCGGACCGGACTCCTACTTATTGCTTCTGACATGACCATTGGTCGGAGGGACCGGTTCTGTAATTTTCTATGTGGGACGGATCCAGTTTTCCAACCTAATTGCGGATTGACACTTAAAGTATGTTTCTTTTCACCTGTTATACTGCACTTATGCCCTATGGCAGTACGTAATAAATGCATTCATTCATTCAGTTTACTCCGTGCAAATATTCTTCACACGTGGCTAAAACAGCCGATAGGTCTGAAGTTTTCTTAACTTCACAGTTTCAAAAGTGTAAGGTAGCCTACGAACTGTATCTACTGCTACTTCCGCTTTAAGCGGGTTTTTTTTTCAAGGTAAATTCCTATTCTGGCTGGACCCCCTGGAGATTAAATAAAAACAAGTAAAATCCGGCTTTAGTATTTTTGTTTTGCATTATTAAAGATCCGTATAAATGAATTAATAGTTAATATTCAATTGACCGTAAAAAATACACGTAGGCAACTTAGTGATAAACAATACACTTTACATCTCTCCAAAGTGTTTCTTTATTTGGCTAAAGCACTCTTCAAAATTTGGCATATCTTGATTATTTTTGCTTTATTTCTCGTATCTAGGACATCATGGAGTGAGATATCATGTCCATTAAGAAAATGTCCCCTAAAGATAGTAAGGGTTGCTCGAATTCATCCAGATATTTCCCCCTCCCTCTGTATCAGGGCAAAGAGGGTAGTGATGTTTGCTTTCCAAATTACCTACGAACGAGCAGGTCGGTGGAGGCCTTGTTCCAGTAGTACCTTCCCGACCCTACCGTCTATAAATACAAGGAATTTCTTCGTCCTAACTTCAAGTGTAGTCAAGTTACGAACATATTTGAAAGTGCAAAACGGATACGTCAGCTGAATTTTATTAGAGCTATATTAAGGCCTTTCTTGGCAAGGGTCCTCTCCAAGCTCAAAACCGCTCAAGTTGGAGAACTTGTGGGAAAAACACTATCCAATATGATTCGCAGTCAGCTTGGGCTGAAGGAATAGTTAAGTTACGAACATTGGTCACTGGGCAACGTGGTCCCAAATGACCCTGAACCGAGTGGTTGTCGGGCCCCGAAAAGGCGCAACTAGACCCTAATGACAACACATATGTCAAGTTTCCACTTCTTACCTATTACGGTGCGCGAGGTGTGAACTCCACAAACAACGGTGAAAACCGAAGACGGAAAGCGGCCACATCGGCCGCACTAGTGGATTGTTCACAAACGAACACTACACTATAAACTAGTCGAGCGGAGACAGGCCTTTTCAGAAGTCTCTAACGCTTATTCAAAACGGAAAGTTACGTGTTTATACTGTTCTGGCATGATTTATGACGTGTCCATATGAAGAACACGAAGTGTGGACCAAGGTCCCCCAACAAACCACATAGCTACACAACTTGCTGGTCCTTTTCCATCGTTCCAGACAGGAAAGACGAAACAGTCTCAACTTTTTCGTATGGAAGATATGACGGGGTTGCCAGTCCTATTAGGACTGGAAGGAGTTCCTAATATTCTGGCAGGAATTCCACCGCGACTGGTAAGCCTGCTCAGGCGATGAACTTCTTCGCCAAAGTTTGCAAAGTCTTTTCGAAATTATCACAGCAAAAACCGACTAATGCTACCAACAGACGAACAGGTTTTCCGGTCCAGTTTTCTGCACTTTCACAACGATGTTGAAAAAGTAGCAACTTTTCAGTATGATATTTATGATGCTGTCGAATCTCCTGGTAGGAATTCAGTCTGCGAGCAGTGTTGCCAAGTGTGATACTTTTTCTCTGAAAGTGACACGTTTTTTTAATGAATGACATTTTTAGGTGAGAAAAGCACTTTTTCATTTACTTTACTAAAGTGAAGGATTACTACCCCCAAAACACTGCCAAAACATGTACTTTACTTTGATTTTGTACACAAAAACAGTTTGGAGCCTTAAAGCCTTAACTCGACAAATCTTTGAATGTATTGTATTATGATTGTAATCCGTTGTAATGTTGACAATCCGAGGCTAGCTGTATGCTATTGTGAAGAATTAAAACGATTTGATTTGATAAATAAAGCTCATTTCCGATTACACTTAGTTTCAAAACAGTGATGTAACAGTTAAGAAATGTTTTGAAACATGTTGTTACAAATTCAGTTATTACTGATTTGTCGCATTTTGCGCGTTGTGCAGCGGAACGCATATACAAAACTCAAGGTGTCAAAAAGCACCTTTTTGTCAGCAATTGTGACACTTTTATGAGTCGAGCTCTTGGCAACCCTGTCTGCGAGCAGCCGACTATGATTGTCTGTTCGCAGCATAAGGCAATAAACACCAAGCCAATACCAATCCATTGTTTCGTTCCCAAACTTTTCCCCTTTTGGCTTTGCAATAAAATCGCATCATATATAGCACGACGTGGAAAAGTGCGAAAGTGTATGGTTTTGTATTTATTCACTATAAGGACAGAGTGGCAGGAACTAGCATTAAGTTGCACTGACTTCCCCTACGTATGTAGCTAGGAGCTAATTCCGTAGTAAGATTTTACCTTTTCTAGAACTTCCTTTTTTTCTTCTTCATCAGCAAAAGAGTGAAGTGCAGCTCGAATGTTCTAGAAAAAGAGTCCTCAGTTAATCGTGTGTATTTTTCTGCTATCGGTATGGGTTGGATGGTTGGTACGGCCGCTAATGACGCGTGTGGCCCACGTTCTGCTGTTCATAGTTATTCCGGTATATGGTGTGGTTTGTCATCTCGATTGGGACATTTTAAGTGGATAGTTTGAAAGTCTTTTGATTTTCTAGTGTATATTGTGCCACCTCCTAGAACAAGTTTTACTTCTTGGAGTGGCCGCTCAACGTAAACAATTATTTAGCTATTTATTAATTTTTAGAATTTATTTTTAGAACTTTCAACATTATTTCTAAGCTATATTCTTTCTCCTATTCGGGGAGGATGAGCAGCGAAGTTCACAAGACCAAAGGTTTTGATGGGATCTCAAACGGGAATATTTACAGACACTGAAATCATTTTGTTTGTTTATGGGAAAATTTAAATATAATTTTGATTTAGTGTAAAGTTTTAAAGTTGTGAGGTTGGTGTTTTTTTTTTTATTGTAAAAGAACTCGAGTATTCTTTTCGTTTGTTGATGTAGGTCTTTTTGCCACCACTGTAGACGTGACCTCTGGCGGAAGGGCACCTCTCGGCGTGGGTTGTGCTCTTATGTTTTGTTTTTTGTTCGGTTAGTGTGTCTTTGACTCGTTTTCATGTTCCAATAATCATTTTGAATGCTTTTCATTTCTTTTGTAAAAAGTAAAGATGAAAATATTAAGGTAAATGTTAAGTTATGAATAGAATTGTAAAGAAGATAATACAATTGTGTCACTGAGTGGAGGAGGAGGAAAAAAAAAGAAAAGGGGAATATTTCATTGAAATTCTCTTCAAAGGTTTGATGGGATCTCAAAGGGGAATATATATTGAAATTCTCATTGGGTCTTGTAGATTTCCGGTCTTCGCCCCCCCTCCCCCCCTCCATTCAGCTTGTGATCTATCCCCAACCAATCACGTGATCATATCAAGAACAAATAATCTGATAGAACTTCTGTCTTTAGTCCCATGCAGCGACTATGAACACCCCGACAAAACTACTCATCTTCGTCTTCGCCGTTGCTTATCGCAAAAAAAAATAGTTTAGGAGGCTGGCAGGAAGCGTACTCCGCGCGCTACTAACTACTCAGCTACTAACCTCCGCTCATTCGTAGCGGACAGGGTATGGGGAAATATTCGACTCCACATAGTCATATTACAGGGACAGGGAGACGGAGTGTAATGGAGCCTTTCTACTGTAATGGACCCTTAATAACGACTATTAAGGGCCCTTAAGCTCTTAACCCACTGTTACTAATCTGCTATGCAACGCTACCCTGTACATGGTCCCCGAGCGGTGTGGACCATGCTTAACGGTACAAATTAACGTGCCAGCAACAACTTTTTCTTTCTCTCTAAACCAGAGGTCTACCTCGTTAATCAGTTATAGAAAACATAGATGAGTATTTACACTTAAGAAATAAAGGTATCAAAAGATATGTGTATATACCAGTGCACTTAAATTTTCATGTTCTATGACAACGACCTTTCGGCTTTCACAGCTCCAACTCAAAACGAACTGACTGAATTTTTCCATCCACTCCCCATCAAAACTCGAATGACTGAAATTAGTCATCGCCAAGAACCTGAATATTTCCTGGCAGATTAAGTGAAAAGAACCACGGTGTAGCCAGCTCCCTTGTGAGAGTACACCATGGTTACAGGAGGTTCTGTCAGATTATTTGTTTTTGGTCCTATCCATTAGCCACTTATGTTGTGTTTGTTGATGATTTTTTGTGTGTGTATGGCTTTGCTTGTATGGGTATCCCAAGTTGGCTGTTATAATTAAATAAATAAACAAATATCGTCCAAATTACCGCTTTTGCAATATCTTCATCCGTCAATCCCCATGACCTTACTAATCTGTATTCGTCTTCTAGTGTCGTCTCCGTGACTGTTGTGTCATCCGTGTTAAGTGAGAAGTTCATGCCATCTCGGGCAAATCTGAAAGAAAAAAACACGAGTACAACGCCATCCGACGTCAAAACCCTATCCATGGCGGAAAGTACTGCTTGGTCACATTGGGCTCAAAAAGCCGCCTATTCGACAAACAATTGAAAATCCCTAGGAGGCGTGAGATTTCATGGGCTTTGTGGTAGCTTGGGGATAATGAGCAGACTGCAATTAGGGTTTATTAGGGTCCTGTAACATAATTATACACACTGTTTTTCTCTAATTGATCTCCTAAAATTAAAAAAAAGTTGTATCTTGTTCTTTTTCTTTTTTCTACTTTCGCAACCCAAATAGCAGGAAATACGCCAAGTGTGACCAAGCTCCAAGCGGCTCTTCGTGGGTTTACACCTTGTGCAATGGTGCATTTACAGACTGCACAAAATCCGAGCGTATTTTTAAGGTCCCGAGTGTCTTTTTTCAGTGCGACTGTAAATCGAGCACGCAACTGAAATACGATCGGCATTACGCAGTGTAAATATGCCATTATGCTTACGATAAGATGCATGAGCGTCACCATCATCACCACACCGCCTCGTCCACCTCTTATATTCAACTCTCTAATGCTGTCGATGAGTACGTCGTTTGAGAACCCGCATGTGCGTGACCTGATAGTTGTGAACTACTATATAATCTTACGACAGTCCACAGACCCTTGATCCTCCGGTGCCGCTCAAGGCACCCAGAGCTTCTAGCGAATAGCGAACGTGCGAAGGATCATGTTAGTCTTTCCCATCGACGTCCTTGTGGCTACCAATTTAGGACGGTGTGGACAATACGGATTCGTCCATGCAGAGGACGTGGCACAAGCGTCGCCATCTTCTGGTCTTGATAACGTTGACCTTCTTCAATTAGCAAGTGAGGCGCTGAAGTTGATTAGATGTTCTTTATAGGGATAAGGCAGTTTGCTAGGAATTCGGCCGCAGCCGGAAATTTGGCAGAAGTAAAGCAGAAAGTTTCGGTCAGTATCGTCAAAATAGATGTGGCTTATAGAGGTATATCTGAACTTGGTTTTCTCAGATGATTAGCCTGGTGAAGACTGGATCTGGCGAAGACAATCGTCTGGATCAAATTTTAGATTTTTGGGATCCCATCGAAACCTTTGGTCTTGTTAACTCTTCCGACCATAGAGGTCTGAGCCTAGTTTTCTAATCGCAACGTTGTCTTTCTAAAATCTGGAGATTTTAGGATCCAAAACGTAAGTGGAGGGATATCTATGACATCGCAAAAGTTGTCCGTCTGTCTACCCGTCCGTCTGTTAGCACGATAACTCTCGAAGGGGTTGAGATATTTTGTTCAAATTTGGCACGGTGACTCTTTGGGTCAAAGTACAGGTCAAGTTCGAAGATGGGCTCTGTAGTCCTATGTTTAGGAGTGGCCAGGTTTGATACCCGCAGCAAGGACATGTCTTATCTATAATACTAATGCAACCTACTTCCATAGTCAATCCATATATTTCTAAACCCGGAGACCCCAATTTCATACGGTACATTCTATCCCCTCTAACAAATCCACGCTGTCGACGGATGTCTGCGAGAAGCTTTTCCATCAGGAAAACCGGTTATTTAAATGATTTCCCTGTTTTCGCTAAAAGTCAACGGGTCTCAGAAAAGGCTTAAAGCAGCCAAACCCGTGGGTTATTTGTTGAAAGCACTGCATAGTTTAACAGTATTCAAATTACTGTAAGTTGAAGAGTAAATGGTGCGAGGTGTCCTTTAAGGATTCTAAGGCAAGGAACCTTTTTTTCCTGCTCTGTGCAGAATTTCCAGCACTCCCTGCTACATAGAAGTATTAACAGTCCATTAGTGTTGAGCAGGCGTAGCTTCAGCTTTGTGGAGTATTTCCTGGATCGGCACACGGGTATCACACACGGTATTAGGGTACAGACGGTATTAGGGTACAGACGGTATTAGGGTACAGTCGGTATTAGGGTACAGTCGGTATTAGGGTACAGTCGGTATTAGGGTACACACGGTATTAGGCTACACACGGTATTAGGCTACACACGGTATTAGGGTACACACGGTATTAGGGTACATACGGAATTAGGGTACACACAGGGTACACACGGTATTAGGGACGTTTGAGCTGGTATTCACCACAGTGCTTCCCAGGTACTTACATTCAAGGACTCGATTTCCTTTAAACCAGATCTCAGTGGTATATTCTATACTGATTATTTGTTGTGTATTTAAATGTCCAACGTTTTTTCCACATACGAAGTGAAAGGGTTGCAGTTGCAGTTAGAGCGCTACTGTTATAGTGCGACTCTGTGTCGCGATCACTGTTTCTTATCTATTTTTTTGTGTCTGCCTTCGCCAATTTTCTGTTCCAATTAGTCAGTCCAGTGGATCAGTGTCTGGAGTTCGTTATAGTGTTGTATTTGTTTTCTTCATATTGGTTCTTGATTTATTATTATATCACCAATTTCGGTGGAAAAAAAAAAAAAATGCATTCTTGTTTTCAAGTAGTGAGTTGAAATTAGGAAAATGCTCCTCAGCCGGGATTTGAACCCACCAGGTCCTACGGTTTCGGTTTTTACGTAAGAGTCGTTCCTGGAATAATTACCTGGAATCGACATTGAGTAAGCTGAAAGTTTGTTTCAATAGCGCGTTCTGACAGTTGTTTTCGTATAATCGACGTTACTCTGCTAGCCAGATGTTTTTAGATAATGAGATAGAGTCGTTTAATATTATGAGGCGGAAAGCGCTGGTTAATTTTGTAACGCGCCTTGATCGGACTCGAAACCCACTCCTGCAGGCTGTTCACCAGAATGAGGATTGTCGTTCCGGGCAGTTTTATCGTCTGTACCGCAGACTATGCTACTGCCCTGAACTGCCAGATGGTTAATGTGTATATAGGCTATAGTGTCCAGTTCTTTTATTTATGTGACGTATAATGTCATGAATTAAATATATTGATTGATTGATTCGCTGTTTTAATTCTGTGTCAGAGTTTTTGTATTCCTTCTGAATTTCTCCTAGCAGCCCCTGGAGCAGTAGGCCTACAGTAGGCTACTTACCGAACGATTGGGTGGGTGTTATCATTCGTTTTGACACTTCCAGTCATAAGACTAGACCAAGGGCAGCATTCCAAGTGGACTTGCTCTCGCAGACACCGTTCGTAGACATTAGGGTCGTCAACGCAATGGTAACCGTGACCTATCCGCTCAGCTTTCAGTTCGTCGAGAGCCTAGAAAGCTTAAGTTTAGTTTTCAGGGTTTTCTGTAGAACTTCTCCCCCAAGAGTAGTGAAATTTTTACTGCACGTATGCCCTGTTGCGCGCAACTTGTCTATTTACCGGAAAAAAGGCATCCCCATCTACACACCACGTAAGACGCCCCCCCCCCCCCCAGACTATACATATTATGGTTATCTTACAGAACTTAACGATTGTTAATAAATTGTAATCAGCTGTTCACTTTTTGCGTTCCAGGTTTCTGATTTCGAAATTTAAGCTCCGCCAACCTACAATTTCCGTTCCAGAGCTTAACGATTGTTAACTATTTTGCAACGATAGTTTGTGAGCATCGTTGGGAAAAGTTAACAGTTGTAGAACTGGAAAAAATTAACGATCGTTAACGCTGCAGTTAGCTCCGCCACGAAGTAGGGTTAACAATTGTTAAGTTATGGAACGCAACCTACAATTGCATCAACTGTGGCCAAGATTCGTCTCAGTCAGCGAGGGTACTGACATCCGTATACCACACAATATATTTCAATTATTTAATTTTTGTTTAGATGTATTGCAATTTCCGACGTTATTCTCATGAACAAAGATATATTGTGAACTAATTAGAGGATTCCAACCGTCAGGGTTTTAACTTGATCTTAGGGGTTTGAATGCAAAGCGAAATGTTAACTTTACTGTTTAACGTGTCACTACTTTCGGCGTTACAGCATGATTCCAACATTTCCAACGTTCCTAAAAGAAAGGAAACTATGAAAAAAAAAAAAAATCCTGAATACGGACATAGTTATTCCGTAATATCAGATGAAGTTAGGGTTAGTCTGGTTAGTCAGGTGAAATTTTTGTTTGGAAATATTTCTGAAATTTACTGATCGCAGGTTTGGATTTGATTGGATTTTTGGACGAGGACCCTTGCGAAGAACATCCAAAATCACCGAACCAGAATTTCAGCTGCGATACTGCCGATGCTTCTACGAAAGAATGGGGGAAATGTGGTATACTGATTAGCTGAGCTCGGGCATGGTTATAGAACGATTGAAAACCTCAGTAAAGTAAAACCGAACTGATTTATCGTGGCCAAATTAATTAAACCAAATCGTTTCTTGACGCACCAACCTCGCTGTCTTGTCCTGCTATATCTCGGGGCATCAGGAGGGGGGGGGGAGAGGATCGGTAGTTCTCATTTGGCAATAGCTTTTTACCGAAGTTAAGTATCAGTTCTTTTCTTCGGTTGTAGAGGCTCAGGATTCTCAACAGGCAGTGCATTATCGCATATCTGACATCCAGGTGCCAATATAATTTTCGATGCGCGTATCTGTACGGATTCAAGCTTTTCCGATAGATTAATCGTGTCCTGTACTTGGGATCCCCATGCCGGACAGTAGCGTTTCAAAAGAGGGGACACGTGGGCCCGATGAAAAATTTATCTCAGAATAGTATTATGAAGTTGTACGAAAAAGTAGCATGGAGTACTAACTGATACTACTACCTGCTTCTACTTCAACGCTACCGTGTTACTGCAATCTACTGCATGCTACTATTAGCAAGACTGGATGCTCCTAGAGCAAGACAGTATGCTACTGGATACTACTACTTAAGATTGGCCCAGTCTGAGGCACATTAGATGATACTACTCTTACATATCACTAGAACTTTTTCGAGCAACTATCATACAACTATGCAGGCTACAAATTTTTCATCGGGGGTAAGGTAGCCTATGCGAGGGAAGCGGAAGAACACGGAACTCTGCTGGACATTTTGCTTTACCTTCTGAACTTCGGCGGGGCCACCACTTTCTCCAGCATGCACTGTTCTTCGGATGCCCTCCCTCTGAGCGGAGACGAAAACAGCCACATCCTCGTCAAACAAATTGAGTTCTTCTACAAAACAAAAAGAGACATCGAAAGATAACATGGAACAGAAATAGAATTTGACATGTTGCATGACCTGTTCCGCATGACATGATCTGTTCAACAAGATGAGATTTTAATTAGATGTTGTAGCAGCTCACGCCCTTTGATATATAACACACACAACTAATTTATCCAATTTAGAGTCGGTCTAGCCATGTGGCACACGCCGATTATCTATACTTTTTCAAGGTCCCATACAGCTTGAAGAGCTGTTTAAATATAACCATTTTAATAGATATTGTAGCAGATCACGCCCTGTGATATATAACCTACCGTGGAGGGTCCTTAAGTGTTGGTTGCAAGCGCAGGCAAACTGCATACCACTGCGTAAAAGATACTGGGAGTTTTTTATTCATGGTGGCTCAGGAGGTAGGTGTGTTTGCCCCCTTTGTGGGGAGGTTGGGGATGGACTGGACCATTTTCTGAATAGCGATTTTTCGTCAAAACAGTTGATTTTTTCAGTGGTTTTTTCTGCAGTAAAAGTCGGTAAAAATTATCAGCCAATCGGTAAATGTCTCGTCCCGCCAAAACATTTTGGCTAGTAACGCCTCTGATTTTGGGGACTACTTTGACAGATTCATGTTGGTTTCATTTTGCGGTATGTTGTTTCATAGAGAAAGGCGTGGAGGCGTGGAGGCGCGGAAGGCAGCGACTTGAACCTGTTGAGTGATATTGTTTTTGTTTTTTGTTTTTGTGTTTGTAGTTATGTATATGGCCACTGGCCACTGACGTATCTTTCAAGTAATGAACTCAAAGATAAACGCTACCATCATTTGAATTCAGGACCTTCGGCTTTCTAGATAGATATAGATAGATAGATATCGCTTTTAATCTTTTCGAACTATCGTGTTGAAGTCCAAATTTGTCGATATCGTCATATATACATGTAGACACTCATATATAAATATGTCAACTTCATATATAAAAGCAAACACTAAATAAGATTAAAATTTTTAACGAAAGACGGTACAAACGTCTTTTCGTACCGTACATGGTCACATTTGACGTGTTGGAGTTTTGGGATCACCACTGAGGCCGCTCTTGCAGATCGTTCGCGAGCAGTAGTGAACGGTGGCAAGTATATATACTTATGGAGACCAATTACTCTAGACCGATGCTCTACCACTGAGCTAGGGGGGCGGGGGGTGGGTGAACCTAGAACCAATACTTCACCACTTAGCTACAGGGGGCTTGTGAACATAGGTTCACAACATAGGATGGAATTCAAGGAACTTTTCTTCTTTACGTCTTATGCACAATTTAAACGCAAATATGTTAATACAAAAATCTGGAAATAATTCTTATGAGTAAATATTTGTTTGAACAGTGGGGAAATAAAGGGCAATTCATGCTCATACGTGACACACTTCGTCCGTTATAGCACAGAACTTTATTCAGATTTTTTCCTTTTTTGCTGCATACTCTAATCACTTCTGATGGCGCAGAACCCAACCCCACACTACGCCGTTTCTAGGATAAACAAAGATACTCTACTATTTCATCAACTGGGACGTACGGATGAAGAAAAGCCAAATCTCTGTTCTGTTGTCGCAAAATTCAGCTGTAGCTGAAGCAGGTAACGAAACAAGACCAAAGGTTTCGATGGGATCTCAAAAATTTCATATTTGATCCAGACAATTGGATATTCTAGCATATCCGGTCTTTGCCAGACTCCTTGAAAACTTTTACTATTAAAATTTAGAAACAGATTAAGGCCAATGGCTATCATCGGAGAAAACCAAATTTAGATATGGATTCAGTGATTGTGTTTACCCCTATACGTCATATCTACTTCCACCAAATTGATCAAAACTTCCAGCTGCCTTATATTTCTGCCAAATTTCCGAGCCTCGTTTTTGTTGCATGCTGCAGGTCCACTTCTCGGCCGATTCCGGACTGATTCTTTCTACATCCGTTTTTGCACTGCAGCGCTTCCGAGAAGGACGGCAGCGCTTCTCGAGAATCACGGACTTGCTCCCCGACCAAGTCCGTGCTTCCCTGCAAGATGCTGCAGCGCTGCCGCTTCAACGAAGAAGAAAGTGAATCCAAAAACGCATACTATGCAAAAGCAAAGAAGTGCTGCAGCAGCGATGCGGCAGCGCTATTGCAACAAAAATGAGGCTCCGGTTTCTGTCCGACTCTGGGCGAAACGAAAAAAAACGAATTTAGCATACCCCTATTGAACCTATAATCGACTTCGGATAAAACTTTTAACGAATTTTCAGGTTCTGGGCCGGATTCCGGGCGAACTATTGGTTCGGCGAGAAAATAATTTACATACATGGATTCAGCATGCCTCCTACACGGAATCTCTCATCAGCTTCAGAAAAACTTTTACTACAACAAATTCTGGTTTCAGCCGGATTCCGGGCGAACTATATGTCCGGCAATATACTGGTTTATCATGTCTTCTTACCCCTGAATCTAAACATCTAATAAAGTTCAAATAAAACATTTATACTTATAACAAATTTTCCAGTTTTGGCCGGATTACCGGTGAACTATTTGTCCGGCGAAAAAATAATTTTCATATCCGTGTTCAGCATGTCTGCTTACCCCCGGATTGAACCTCTAATAAACTTAAGATTAAAATTTTATTTTGCCCAAATTGTTCGGTTTTAGCTGGATTCCTGGATTCCACTACTTGTATCTTCATATTCCGATTCAGCGTGTCTAACCTTAGCTTTTAAAAATATTTTTTGTTGTCCCTTAATTTGACCCCCCCCCCCTCCCCCACCCTTAAATATAGGGCTACATAACCCATCTTCGGATTTGACCTGTACTTTGACCCAAAGAGTTCCTCGTGCCAAGTTTGAACAAATATCTCAACCCCTTCAAGAGTTATCGTGCTAACAGACGGGCGGACGGACAACTTTTGCGATGTCATAGGTATCCCTCCACTTACGTTTTGGATCCCAAAAACGGTACAACAAATTATCCAAACCCTGGTAGCGATACTGAACTCTGTTTTCCTTCTTTTCTATCGTCGTTTTATATAATGAAATTCTAATTTGCTTTACATTGCAACCGATACCACGCAATCTAAGCTCAGAAGCTTGCAGCACTGACAAAGGAGTAACTACCATATTCCTTCAGCTCAAGTTGACTTCGACTCATATTTGATAGTGCAGAATGGATACGTCATCTGAACGAACTTGCGGGTTTTCCCACAAGTTCGTTTATCTAACTTGAGCGGCATTGAGCCTGAAGAGGACCCTTGCCAAGAAGGACCGAAATATAGCTCTAATAAAATTCAGCTGACATATCCGCTTTCCACTATCAAAATATGGTAACTCAGCCTACTAACAGACGTACTCATAAAGTAGTCATTTTAACGTGTAAGGTTGGAAAAATTATTCTTTTTCTTTTTTCGACTTTGGGTACAGTTGTTCAATATGCTGGGTAACAAATGAATAGTTTATTTTCCAGCTTGAGCTTGAAGAGGACCCTTGCCAAGAAGGGCCGAAATATAGCTCGAATAAAATGTAGCTGACTTATCCGTTTTGCCCCGTCAAATATGATTCGCAGTCAGCTTGGGCTGAAGGAACATTTAATAAATGAATAATGATAATATAAATTAATTATAATGACTAACCTTTTGACGTAGAATCCGTCTCCCTCGCTACCCCAGCAATATCTATCCCAACAACGCCATCTCGGCGATACTTCTTGGCAAGCCGAAGAATTTCACTCGACCATCCTGGAAGAAAAAAACAACGGAATAGCTTGTGATGCTGCGTCAGAACTTGGAAAGATATTTCAGTTCAGGCAAAATGGGAAGCCATTAAGTCTTAAAGCACTACTCTTACTAAGATCTTTTCATAGTAAAATGGTTCAGATACAAGTAAGTAATTTATTTATGACCCGCCATTTTGAAAAGGCGGAGTAAATGAAGAAAAAAAAAATAAATAAACAAAACACATAAACACGCAGAAAAAGACACTTAATTTTCAATCTTCGGCCAGGAAGCAGTGGACGACGTCGTGCGCTGGTTGGGCCCTGTTGTCCATGATTTTGGAAAGCGATGAGGAAACATCCAAAAAGGTCACACTTGCATCTTGAGTTTTGAATTTCTCCGTCAATGTATGGTTATGGCATAATTTAGAAAAGTGGAGCAGGTGCGTCGCATATTTAAAATAACATGATCTCATCTTTCTAATCTCCTCCTTTCGCAAAACATGAGTGCGCCTGGAACTAAGACTACACCTGGACTTCCCACTTTTCGACTCGACGATGATTCCGATGCGAACATCGCCTCACAGTATAAAGATCCAGAACAAAATAACACTAGGGAGTGCCGCCAAGACTTCACAAAATTGACACACACTCGAATAGCACCGATGCTAGCACCACTAGCGACAGAGAACGTCCCTAATGAAACTCATTCAGTCGTTCACCAGCGCTGGCTCCGATAACTTCATATTCTGAACATAGCAAACAAATGATACTGTCTCCATTGTTTCCTTGGTGTGTGCACACCGCACCTTTGCTTTGCCAGAAAATTCCAAACCCGGAAGTTTGTCTCGCTTTAAATGCGGCAAGCGTACTGGGCGGCGCTGCGAGTATAGCCCGTTTGTAAAGCATGGAAAGCATAGGTCTTAGCGGTACTCCCTAATGAATGAATGAATTTATTCCCAATAAAGCCCAAGGGCCATGGCGGGAAACATAACACTATAACAAAAAACAAATATCATACACTCCGAATACAAACCAAAAATCAACCTCTATAAAAAATAGTTCACGGTGGGTCATAGCTAGCTTCAGGAATCTACCCAGCCTTCGGAGCTCACCAAAACACTTACTTCCCATACTTGAAACCAAATCACTTTCCTTCCAAGCCTCCTAATTCTTTCAACTCCTCGCAATCAAATGTACCGCATCTTCTCCTTCAATACCTCCCTAATGTTATTTTGCTCTGTAAAGATCTAATTAAGCCAGTTTAGAGGGAAAACAAATTGGTATTCATATTTGACTAATGTCCTCTAACTTATATTAACAAGACCAAAGGTTTCGATGGGATCCCAAAAGTCTAATATTTGATCCAGACAACTGCGAATGAACTACCATACTTGTCCAGAAAAGAAACGAAAGTTCAGAAACGAATTCAGCGTATCTCCTTATCCGTATAAAGAACATCTAATCAACTTCAAGTAAAACTTTAACTTATAAACAAAATCTGATTTCAACTGGATTCCGACCGAACTATATGTCCCAGTAAAAAAAAGATTGTCATATACAGATTAAGCGTGTCTTCTTACCCCTAAATCTGTGATCTAATCAACTTCAAATAATATTTTTGCTTTTAACAATTTTTCCGGTTTGGCCTGATTCTGGGCGAACAAGTTGTCCGGGTAGAAAATAGTGTTCACATAAGGGTTCAGCATGTCTTTTTACCCATAAATCAAACATCTAATCAACTTCAAATAAAACTTTTACTTTTAACAAACTTTCCGGTTTTGGCCGGATTCCGGGCGAACTACTTGTCCGATGACAAAATGGTTTTCACCATCATGTTCAGCATTTCTTCTTAGCTCATAATCGACTATCACATTATATGTTTACAAATATTTCATTTGCCACTTAATTTAAACCCCCTCCAAACAATGTTTACACGGATACGTCAGCTCTGATTTTTCATCAGCGATATTTCGGCCCTTCTTGGCAAGGGTCCTCGTCAGGCTGTCAATCTTCTTGTTCAACTTCGGGGAAGGAAACAAACCTGTAACCGGTTTGTTTCCTTCCCCGAAGTTGAACAAGAAGATTGACAGCCTGACGAGGACCCTTGCCAAGAAGGGCCGAAATATCGCTGATGAAAAATCAGAGCTGACGTATCCGTGTAAACATTGTTTGAATAAATGTTTCAAAGTCAGCTTGGGCTCAAAGAATATTTATAAACCCCCTCCCCCACCCTTAAATGTAGGGATACAAAGCCCATCTACGAACTCGACCTTACTCTTGACCCAAACAATCCTCACACCAAGTTTCATCAAAAATAGCTTATTCCCTTCGGGAGTTATAGTGCGCACAGACGGACAGACGGACAACTTTTGTGATGTCACAGGTATCCCTCCACTTACGTTTTGGGATATCAAAAAAGTGTGGATGATATAAAAACTGAGCCTACAAACTACTTGACAATTGTGCGCGCTGTGGTTAAAAACTTTGAAAACCAAGAGCAGAAACAGATTCCAAAATACAACATCGACTGTTGGCATATTCCAGAATGAAAACCAAAGTTTTGAAAATTTTCCTGCCTTTCTTTTTTGAAGAGAGTTTATGCATTAAAATTATTTTTATCTTTTCTATACTTTCTTCTTCTGTTTTTTCATACAGTTTTTATGTTATTTCATTTCTTCTTTAATATTGCGTCGTAGTTTAGCTAGGCCTAGACAAGTGTCTTTTCCTCTATGCCATTAAAACAACTTATGTCAAATGCCATCGTATGTTTAAGTATGTAAAACGTACCTTTCATTCCCCGAATGCAGGCTAGGATGGATTTGGCCTTGATGTTGAAATCTTGGCTACCTCGGGCAAATCCTCGGTTGACTGCCTCGACAACCCTGTCAAGCTCGGCAGCATCTCTCTGTTTCTCTTCTGGCAGTAGGAGCTGGGGAGAGTAGTGGGCCTCTACATAGATAACATCATCAGATGCCTTATCCTCGCAAAACTCGTAAGCTATCCGCTCAATTGCAACAAGGTCACCGCTAAGGAAGAGAAATTTTTTGAAAATCAAAACCCGAGCATTCAAAACAAATATTGTTCCAATCTTTAAAGGACCCCTCGCACTATTTGTGTTGCGAGAGCAATACTTTGGTTTTGTCCTCGTTTTTTTTTTTTTTTTTTTTTTTTTCCTATGACTCCGATTTCATTTTATTCCTGGTAACTGAGAAGGGTCTAACCTGTGCGGTTTTTACGGAAAGTGTGGACCTTAGGCCGGATTGACGAATATGACATTACATTTTGGAAAGCTCCGTAGAACTCTTGCCTGGGGCCAATAAGGATGGTTTTTGCTTGTCATCGAGCCAGAGCCTACGGTTTGCGAAGTGAAGTGGAGTTGTATAGCCTATGTCAGAGAGGACTATCTGAAGTTGTGTAGCGAACCATTCGTTTCATCAAAAGATGTTTCTGCTTTCGAGTGGAAAGCTCCGTTCTAGCACGCAAGCAGGCAGGCACCAGTTTCAAATTGAAGATGGACTAAAATCTATAAGTGTTAAATATATGCGGCAGTTACCCGGCCCCACAGCCAACATATCTTCTTTGAGTGATAAATAGAAAAATCTACAGAGACAAAAAAGTGGATTTTTCCCACGGGTCCGAAAGTGCTGCCATCTATTGTTTCTGTCTATGTCTGCGACGATTTCAGCTGAGTTTATAATTTTTTTTTTTTGCACTTTGGTTTGTGGTAGAGTAACGGTATCAGATGTGCCTCTTAAACTTTAAAAGTTCTCTCATTGCTAAAGAAACTAGAGCTTATCCTTTGCTCCTTTCTAAGTCGTGACGTTAGAAAGTTGGCCTACGGCAAAAAAGTCAACTTTTGAACTAAGACAGGTAGAATTTTTTTTTCGACGGCAATCGATAGCCATTGATGGGCTGATCAAAGTATATGTCATCCATTTTTTGGTACAAAAATTCCTTCATGAGATACACCAGTTTGAAAATTTCAAAGGGGTTGACAACTTCATAGTAAGGTACATTGAAACCAAAAATAGGCGATACCAGTTATGATGCATATAGGGGACTTTTAAGCAACAGTCGACTGTTAGCCAATAATCATCTTCGGTAATGAGGGGTTTGCAGCTTTTGCTAGTTGGTATACCTGTTATTTGTTTCCGGTGTATTCGATGGTAAGAACAATTTGGTTCCCAATGGTAAGATATGCAAGGGACTTGTAAGTAATAATCGGCTGTTATGCTACAATCATCTTCTGCGATGATGGGTTTGCAGCTTTTGCTAGCTGGTGTACCCATTATTTGTTTCCGGTTAACTTAATGTATATCACGGGAGAGGGACTTGTAAGTAGGAATCGGTTCACGGGGGGCTAGGAATTTTTGCAAATGGGTGCAAATTGTATTCGATTTCTATAAATCTGACGGTAAGAAAGTTTGTGTCGATGGTCTATCAATGTAACCGAGGATTAACTGTTTACACAACGGATACAAACGAAAATGTAAAGCAATGAGGTAGTTTCATAATAATTAATAGTGTCATCTATGGTATTTTAATCCTGAAAAGTTACGGATAGCTTTCTATTACCAACTAGATTATATAAGATATTGTTCCAAGTTTTCATCCGTCACGATGTCTACGATTGAAAAGGATAAAGTACAACTGACTGCAAAGTTAATTTAGTCCCTTCTTCCTATATTATTTTGTTGTTGTTTTTACAACGCTGAAGAATACCTTTTGATCATATGATTAATTTTTTTAGAACATCCCGTTTAAAAAGCTTATGCTATAATCATCTTCAGCGATGAGGGGCTTGCAACTTTTGATAGCTGGTATATCCATTATTTGTTTCCGGTGAATTTGATGTCAATCACGGGAGACGGACTTGTAAGTAAGAATCGGTTCACGAGGGGCTAGAAATTTTTGAAAATTGGTGCACATTATATTCGATTTCTGTAAATATGACAGTAAGAAAGTTTGTATCGATGGTCTATCGCTATAACCTAGGATTAACTGTTTACGCAACGGGTACAAACGATACGGTAATGTAAAACAATAAGGTAATTTTGTAATAATTAATAGTGTCATCTATGGTATTTTAATCCTGAAAAGTTACGGATAGCTTTATAATATCAACTAGATTATATAAGATATTGTTCCAAGTTTTCATCCGTCACGATATCTACGATTTCGACGGCAATCGATAGCCGCTGATGAGCTGATCAAAGTATATGTCATCCATTTTTTGGTAAAAAAATTCCTTTATGAGATACACCAGTTTGAAAGTTTCAATGGGTTGACAACTTCAGTAGTAAGATACACACTGAAACCAAAAATAGGCGATACCAGTTGTGAGACTTTTAGGGGACTTGTACGCGACAGGTGACTATTAGCTCATAATCATCTTCGGCAATGAGGGGTTTGCAGCTCTCGCTAGTTGGCGTACCTGTCATTTGATGAACAATTTGGTTCCCAAATGTAAAACTTGCAAGGGACTTTTAAGTAATAATCGGCTGTTATGCTACACAAATCTTCAGCGATTATGGGTTTGCAACTTTTGCTAGTCGGTGTACCCATTATTTTTATCCGGTGAACTTGATGTCTATCACGGGAAAGGGACTTGTCAGTAGAATCGGTGCACGAGGGGCTAGAATTTTGTGCAAATTGTTGCAAATTGTATTCGATTTATATAGATCTGACGGTAAGAAAGTTTGTATCGTTGGTCTATCGCTGTAACCTAGGATTTACTGTTCACGCAACGGGTACAAACGATACTGTAATGTAAAACAAGGTAGTTTCGTAATAATTAATAGTGTCATCTATGGTATTTTAATCCTAAAAAGTTACGGATAGCTTTATAATACCAACTAGATTATATAGGATATTATTCCAAGTTTTCATCCGTCACGATGTCTACGATTGACAAGGATAAAGTTCAACTGACTGCAAAGTCAATTTAGTCCCTTTTTCCGATATGCTTTTGTTGTGGTTAGGGCAATCGATAGCCCTTGAAGAGCTGATCAAAATATATGCCATCCATTTTTTTGAACAAAATCCTTCATGAGATAAACCAGTTTGAAAGTTTCAGGGGGTTGACAACTTTAGGAGTAAGGTACACACTGAAACCAAAAATAGGCGATACCAGTTGTGAGACATGTAAGGGACTTGTAAGCAACAGTCGACTGTAAGCAACAGTCGACTGTTAGCTCATAATCATCTTCGGCAACGAGGAGTTTGCAGCTTTTGCTAGTTGGTATACCTGTTATTTGTCTCAGGTGTATTCGATGGTAAGAACAATTTTGTTCCCAATTGTAAGACATGCATGGGACTTGTAAGTAATAATCGGCTTTTATGCTATAATCATCTTCAGCGATGAGGGGTTTGCAACTTTTGATAGCTGGTGTATCCATTATTTGTTTCCGGTGAATTTGATGTCAATCACGGGAGAGGGAATTGTAAGTAAGCACGAGGGGCTAGACATTTTTGAAAATTGGTGCACATTGTATTCTATTTCTGTAAATATGACAGTAAGAAAGTTTGTATCGATGATCTATCGCTATAACCTAGGATTAACTGTTTACGCAACGGGTACAAACGATACGGTAATGTAAAACAATAAGGTAGTTTTGTAATAATTAATAGTGTCATCTATGGTATTTTAATCCTGAAACGTTACGGATAGCCTTCTTCCGATATTGTTTTGTTGTTGGTTTTACAACGCTAAAGAACATCTTTTGATTATGTGATTATTCTTTTTAGAACATACCGTTTTAAAAGCTTCGATAAGTTGAAAATTTCAGGATTTAACCGACAGCGAAGAAACAAAACCAAAGTGTTGCTCTCGCAACACTTTAGCCGGCGAAGCCGGACAAAGGTTGCCGCAACACTTCACGTTGCCCGGGCAACGTAGGTCTAGTTACTCTTCAACTTACAATATTTTAAAATATTTGAATACTTTAAAACTAGGCTGTGCTTTCAACAAATAACCTACGGTTTTGTCTGTTTTAAGCCTTTTCCGAGACCCGTTGACTTCCAGCAACAAGGCCAAAGGTGTCGATGGGATCCCAAAAATATAATATGTAATGAATTTATTTGAATTTGGCAGATTTATATTTTTTCTTGTAATATTAGGAACATACCAAACTTGATAGTGGAGGATATAGGTTGGATACTTAAAAACTAATTGTCTTTCACAGATTGGTGCGCTTATCAGATGAGAAGTTTGACATTCTGGTAATTTCAGGCATCGCTGGAAGTAAACAGCGCCTGATCTGTTCTGACGATGGACGAACTGTTTGGGGTTAACGGGAGAATTAAAAAGAAAAACCTCAATACTCTTGATGACTTTCTATCCCTGCCGATGCAAAATCTTCGGCCTCTCCGGGTACCTAGCGGAAGAAAGGCAGAAGTGGTGTCACATCTGCTCCCAAAAATCACCGTCATTGGTTGACAAAGGATTTGGGTCGTTGAGTTTGAGTAAGGCAGAAGTTATGTCACATCTGCTCCCAAAGATCGCCGTTATTGGTTGACACAGGATTTGAGTCGTTGAGTTTGAGTCGTTACGGAGACGCTTTTTACTTCTGCAAAATTTCCGGTTTCGACCTAATTCCGAACAAACGTATCTCCTTATCCGTATAAAGAACATCTAATCAGCTTCAAGTAAAACTTCAACTTATAAAACAAGACCAAAGGTTTCGATGGGATCCCAAAAATTCAATATTTGAGCCAGACAATTGGGTCTTGTCTTCGCCAGATCCAGTCTTCGCCAGACTCCTTGAAATTTTTACTATTAAAATTCAAAAAACAGGTTAATCATCTGAGAAAAACAAGTTCAGGTATTGAATCAGCATGTGTGTTTACCCCTATAAGCCATCTCTGTTTTGACGAAAACTTCCTGCCACTTCTGCCAATTTCCCGGTTTCGGCCGAATTCCGGAACTACTTTTCCGGCGAAAAAGAAAGCTCAAAAACGAACTCAGCGTATCTTCTTTCCCCAATACTGAACATCTAATCAAATTTAAATAAAAAATTCAACTTATAACAAATTTTCCGGCTCCAGCCGGATTCCCGTCGAACTATATGTCCGGGTAAAACATGATTGTCATACACGGATTCACCATCTCTTTACCCCTAAATCGAATATCATACAGCGAAAAACGCCCACTAGAAAAAAGGGGTCTGGGCAGAAGATGAGAGTCTAGGATGAACTAGTAAACTTACATAACTCCAGGTAGGAAGATACTAAATTTCTGGAGGAAAGCGTGGAGGTCCGTGTACTCTTCTAGTTTCACAGCCGCTTTAAACTCCGGTAAGCTTCCATTGCCCGGTAATGCAAGATTCTTTTGTCTAAGAAAAATAAATTTTATTATTTATTGTTATTATATTTGGCGTTAAGCTTTTAGCTTGTCGCATTACTACGCAATTACAAACGGATACACTTTACACACAGAAACTGACACACTACAAAGTAAACAACTTTTCAAACTACAGAAGCAACTGAATAAAATGGGGTGTCGACCACACCACGCATAAACGTTTGGATACTGCCTGAATCAACAACTTCTGCTGGCAAACTCTTCCACGGTTCAGTTACCCTGAGCGTGTTCCACCCTTCTATCAATAGTTACTATGTCCGTTCCATCCTCACGAAAAGTTACTGCGCTGACCGTTCCAACCTTGTCGGAATAGTAACAAATAGTTACTATTTGCTTACCATGCTCGGGAGCGTAGTAAGCGTAGTTACTACGCATCTCTCTAACGTGATTGGTCGGATTCGCCCCTGGCGTGAGATCCTGCTGGAAAATAGAAAAATCGTTCCAGCCTTGACGTCAGAAAGCCAGAATTCGTGACGTCATGCGTAGTAACTACGGTAAGTAGGGGGGAACACGCTCCCTATTGACGAATGAACACTGGCCAATTTTGTATAGACGAATTATTCTATTCATGGATACTGTGTCTTGCGCTTTGGATAGGCTTAGAAATAGTGACTGGTAGGCCGCAGAGATCCAAAGGCAGGTACGGAGGACACTGTCAGTTTGCCTAATCCGACATTGAACCTACAGCGAACTCATTTACTGGACATTATTCGTTTCTTTCATTTGACTGATATTGCCCACACGATGTTTTAGGCGTGAGAGTAGGATGTAGGCGGGTCGCTTCACTCTAGGGTCATGACAGCGATCAGTGACTGAGGGTTCACAAGAAATAAAACATAAGTCAGATATTATCGGATATTATAGGTTTCATTTTAGAGTTGGTCTGCCGTCTGGAAAAACCATTCGTCGCTAAGACTTGCCGCCCTGGCTCATTGTGTTCGTCGATGATGAACGGACAAGCCAGTAAAATTCATTCCGGCTTGTTTTAGTCTCCACTAGGCAAAGAGCAAACTAACACTAAGGAGTAGCGCCAAAACTTGTACAAAGTGATACACACTTGAATAGCAGCAATACTAGCACCACTAGCGATAGAGAACGTCCATACCGAAAATCATTCAGTCGTGCACCAATGGTGGCTCCAATAAATTCATATTCTGAATATAGCAAAAAAAGATACAACCTTCCCTGTTTCATCGATGAGTGCAGATCGCCTCTTAGCTTTACCAGAAATTTCTAAACCCGCAAGTTTGTCTCGTTTTAAATGCCGCAAGCGCAGTGGGCGGCGCTACAAGTATAGCCGTTTGCAAAGCATAACAAGACCAAAGGTTTCGATGGGATCCCACAAATTTAATAATTGATCCAGACAATCGGGTCTTATAGAGGTTCCGGTTTTCGCACTTAACTAATAAAATTTAGAAACAGATTAAGGCAAATGGCAATAATCTGAGAAGTTCTAATATGGATTCACCATGTGTGTTTACCCCTATAGCCTGCGTCATATCTACTTTGACGAAAGTTCCTGCTTACTTCTGCCAAATGTCCGGTTTCAACCGGATTCCGGGCGAACTACTTGTCTTGCAAACAATTTAAGTTCGAAAACGGATTCAGCATATCTCCTTACCCTACATCGAACCTCTAATCAACTTCAGATAAAACTTCAACTTTTAACAAATTTTCCGAGTTCAGCCGGATTCGCGGCGAACTATGTGTCCCAGTAGAAAATGATTGTAATACACAAATTCAGCATGTCTTTTTTTCGATCGAAATCGAACACCTAATGAAATTCATATAAAACTTTTACTTTTTGAACAAATTTGCCGGTTTTGGCCGGATTCCGGGCGATCTACTTGTCCAACGACAAAATCATTCTCATATTCGGATTCAGCATGTTTCCCTATCCTGAAATCGAACCCCTAATCAACTTCAGATTAAACTTATATTTTTGACAAATTTTCCGGTTCTGGCCAGATTCCCAGCGATCCACTTGTCCGACGAGAAAATCATTTTCATATTCGGATTCAGCATGTCTCCTTACCCCTAAATCGGACATCTAATCAACTTCAGATAAAACTTTTACTTTAAGCAAACTTTCCGGTTTTGGCCGGATTCCGGGTGAACTAATTTTCCGGCGAGAAAATGGTTTTCACATTCGCGTTCAGCATGTCATCTTACCCCTTAATCGACTATCTCATTAGCTTTTAAAAAATTATTTCGTCACCCCTTAATTTGAAACCCCTCCCCCTCCCCTAAATATGCAGCTATCGGGTCCATCTACGAACTTGACCTTTCCATTGACGTGAAGAACATTCACACCAAGTTTCATCAAAATATCCCATTCCGTTCGAGAGTTATCGTGCTGACAGACGGACGGACAGACAGACAACTTTTGCGATGTCATAGGTATCCCTCCACTTACGTTTTGGGATCCCAAAATGCATAGGTATTGACGCTACTCCCTAGCATTATTTTGCTATGGCATGCGGTCAGGCCACAAGCCAATCAGCGGCGCGGGATCACTTCTCACTACTCCTATCATTTTGTCATCATACTCCTGTGGATTCCCCCAAACGATTTGGTCAACTTTTGAGTAAATCTAACAAGGCTGTTTTCCAGTTGCTTACTTCAACAACTCGTACGCAGTTTCTAGGCGTAAGCTTCCATCCAAGTGCACGTGAAGTTCGACCTGAAAAAAGAAATATGTCAAAAAAGTGAAATCTCCAAATTCGTAACCCCCGCCACAGTGGCTAGATGTGGTACGGACAAATAATTGCCTCATCTAGGGCATATTTTTCTACCAGCCATACAAGCTTCACTCGCACAAGAGCATTTCCGGGAAAAGTCAGGTACCATCGAACGTCTTGAAAATTGTATTTCTGGGGAAAGTCCCGCAACCCTTCCAACTCCGCCATCACCTGTTCCTGACCATGAAATGGCACACTTTGGGAATATGCTCGATTGCATTGCTCATTAGAGGGTCCATGCGTTAACCGAATATCCCGACGTGTTTGGACACGTTACACAATTTCCGCCCCCCCCCCCCCCCTTCCAGCTCCTTCAACCGCAGCCCGATGCGCATCGGGCATATAAACGTGCACACCTGGGTCAATTTCTACAACAACCTATCAAGTTTAACTGGAAGCGAAGCATTACCCACAAATGTTCGGTCCATCTCTACCCACCTCCCCACTCATTGAGGTTGGATCAATCCCGTAATACGACATATGGTCTTTTTACCATTCCCACTTCAGCCCAATCCCTAGACTAGTTTGTCCCCTAAGCGTGTTACAAAATTTCCGGCGTACTACCACCAATCAAGTTTCATTCAAAACGGATATGCGTGTGTCAGACCCCCCCCCCCCCCCCCCCCCCCCAGTGGCGAAGCATCCCCAGCGAAACGTCCCCATGGAAAAACCTACCCTTAAAAAACATCCCCGCGACAAAATGTCCCCGTGGCGAAACATCCCCATTCGAAACCTCCCCATGGTCACCAAAATAAAGTATGATCATAGTTTTTCGGGGGAGGAGGGGGTTGGGGGGGGGGGGGGATTTCGTGATTTATATCAGACCCTGCATTCTTTTAAAGCGGATTTATTTAAAACCAGAGCAAGGAAATGAGAGATTAAAATCGCCTAGGTGTATAGTTTAAATATTATCCAAAGCAATACAAGGTTCACTATAGAAAATATCTAACTTCCCATCCCACTTTATTTATTCCCATCACACCATAACGGTACTACACGGATTTTTGTATTCTCCTTGGTTGGACCCTTTTTAGCGAGATCAGGCTTCCGCTTGTTTCATCCGAGGAACCTATTGGTAAAAAAAAAAAAAAAAAAAAAAGTTATTTATTTATTTATTTATATATTTAACTAAATGGACGGCCAACAAGGGCCATATACATCTACAAACACCAACAAAACAAAATTAAGAACAAAACACTAATTCACTGAAGGAGAGAAATTGCAGAAGAGCCTACTACCTACTACTGCTGACCAGTAAAGAGCCCAGAGAAAGGTGTAATACACTATATACTTTGCCGGGAGACAGTGCCAGGCCCGTATCCAGGAATTTATTTCGGGGGAGGGGGGGGGGTGCCTGCGGGTCGGACAAAAAAGACATAGATTAGAGGGAAAATCCTATAAAAATGTTTAATTTTGTATGTTTCGGGGGGGGGGGGGGGGTCAACCCCCTTACCCCCTCCATCCGTTACTGACTACAGAGAATGAGAGGATGTTCCTACATCTCTAATTCAATATCTGAAGATGTTTTACCTCGGCCATCCGCCTGCAGACGAAGTTGAAGTTGAAAAGTCTTGGGGACGTTTCGCCACGGGGACGTTTTGTCATGGGGACGTTTCGCCATGGGGACGTTTTGTCATGGGGCGTTTCGCCACGGGGACATTTCGCCGGACGTTTTGTAATGGTTATGTTTCGCCATGGGGACGTTTTGCCACGGGAACGTTTCGCCATGGGGACGTTTTGCAACGAGACGTTTCGCCGGGGACAATTTGCCATGGGGACGTTTCGTCGGTAAGCTTTAGGCAGAATTACAGACATTACGGTCGCTATATGACAGTTAAGCTGACGGATGCAACTGCCATAAAAAATACGAAGCGGGACCCTGGGATTGGCTTATGTGATTCATATACGTCACAATACGCGACTGGAAAGAAAGGTGGAGACTAAGCTCGGTTATATACCGGGACATGCTACTGGGAAATTAGATACTGGAAGTTCCAGAACCTTCGCTTCTACTATACTGATTAGATCAAAATCACTCATAAACATGGTTATTTGTAAGATTATGGGCCTTGAGCTCTACATTACTGATAAATTGTTAAAATGACAAATAAGCATGGTTATGAGACAGTTAACTGTTATCCTGAAAAGATGAATCACCAGTGGAGAACCATAAAATCTGAATCCGTCTTTTTTGCTGGCCAAAGCTAAGTGGTTTCCCACGCCAGGCGTAACATCTCAATCGCAATCATGCTGTCATTAAATCCGACACAAAGAAGACTCATCGAATAATAGAGGTCAAATCATATATATTCAGGCTAAGTGAAAATAATGACGTGGAAGACAATCGTGGTTTTCAAGGCCTTAAGAAAAAACCGTCACAGCAAATAAACGTGATTGCGTGACTTATGAGCTGGTTATTCACTAAGAATAGAACTTTGAACGGCAGTTAAAACATAAGATCGAAACCATCGCTTCAATGGCGGTGTATCTAAAATAACACAACGTTTATGTTTCTGCAGCAGAGATTCGTCCGTGGGAGCGGACGAAGAAACTATTTAGGGCTCTTATTACTCCGTGTGCTGAGACGGAAGCAAAGAGTCAAATTTGCGACCATTAATCTCGAATTTCTTCTGCTTAAAGTCTTTGATTCATGTGGGCCGAGAAGGTGGGAGGTACCATCATTTTTCGATGGGTCGGATTTTTCCGAACACACTGTTACCTTTGTTTCCCCCAAAATCCTCACGGTAGCCAACGTTATCCACAAATTACTTGAACACAATTCACTCCTGAACACCAAACCGCCATTGCTAATTAACTATTCATTGACCTCCTGGCGCTGGTCAAAAGATTACTAAAACCTTCGAGTTGATGTGGACGTTTTAGATATGTCGGAAGAAGAAATCATCGGCCAGTTTGACATTAGTTGGTCTCGGAAGCTGAATAATTTGGCTCACTTTCATAATCTTCAAGAAATCACTATAACGAATTTATAATTTACTTCGTTTGCTTATTGTGATCTAGTTTACATCCTTAATTCTTTGGACTTACGGGAATTAACAAGAAAAAACAGAACACAAAATACTTAAAGAAATCAATAATGCAAATAATTAGTTTAATTTTTCCACACATTTTAAGTATGCCGGTTACAGTAAAAACATTTTGTTAGAACCAAAGTCAATCTATGATTCCATCCTCCCCACGTCTGGCGTTTCCGACCCGCGCCGCTAGATGACCCAGTGGTCGGATCGAGTCGTGGTTTCATCTTGGATATTGGGGGGTGGGGGGGTCTAGACCTTATAAGTGGTAGACTGCTTATGATATAACTCCTTTAACAAACAGAAAGATTCATTCAGACAGAATCGTCAAGTAAGGTAGCACGTTTGTTTACATGGCGTTCAGTTAAATGGTTTACCCTTTGACCGGTGTTTAAAATCACTCAACCAAGCAAGTAATTGCACTTGACCATTTTTCTACTAGTTATTTATTAAGACGATTCAAAGCTCGATTCATTTTTTTTTTTTTTACCATTCTTCCCTCCACCTCAGTGACAACAGTGTGTCACCTACTCTTTAACTTTTACCTTAAAATGTTTACAAAACAGAATCGAAAGCTTAGTTGTGTTGCGAGAGCAACACTTTGGTTTTGTCCTCGTTTTTTTTTTTTTTTTTTTTTTTTTTTCCTATGACTCCGATTTCATTTTATTCCTGGTAACTGAGAAGGGTCTAACCTGTGCGGTTTTTACGGAAAGTGTGGACCTTAGGCCGGATTGATGAATATGACATTACATTTTGGAAAGCTCCTTAGAACTCTTGCCTGGGGCCAATAAGGATGGTTTTTGCTTGTCATCGAGCCAGAGCCTACGGTTTGCGAAGTGAAGTGGAGTTGTATAGCCTATGTCAGAGAGGACTATCTGAAGTTGTGTAGCGAACCTTTCGTTTCATCAAAAGATGTTTCTGCTTTCCAGTGGAAAGCTCCGTTCTAGCACGCAAGCAGGCAGGCACCAGTTTCAAATTGAAGATGGACTAAAATCTATAAGTGTTAAATATATGCGGCAGTTACCCGGCCCCACAGCCAACATATCTTCTTTGAGTGATAAATAGAAAAATCTACAGAGACAAAAAAGTGGCTTTTTCCCACGGGTCCGAAAGTGCTGCCATCTATTGTTTCTGTCCATGTCTGCGACGATTTCAGCTGAGTTTATATTTTTTTTTTTTGCACTTTGGTTTGTGGTAGAGTAACGATATCAGATGTGCCTCTTAAACTTTAAAAGTTCTCTCATTGCTAAAGAAACTAGAGCTTATCCTTTGCTCCTTTCTAAGTCGTGACGTTAGAAAGTTGGCCTACGGCAAAAAAGTCAACTTTTGAACTAAGACAGGTAGAATTTTTTTTTCGACGGCAATCGATAGCCATTGATGAGCTGATCAAAGTATATGTCATCCAGTTTTTGGTACAAAAATTCCTTCATGAGATACACCAGTTTGAAAATTTCAAAGGGGTTGACAACTTCATAGTAAGGTACATTGAAACCAAAAATAGGCGATACCAGTTATGATACATATAGGGGACTTTTAAGCAACAGTCGACTGTTAGGCCATAATCATCTTCGGTAATGAGGGGTTTGCAGCTTTTGCTAGTTGGTATACCTGTTATTTGTTTCCGGTATATTCGATGGTAAGAACAATTTGGTTCCCAATGGTAAGATATGCAAGGGACTTGTAAGTAATAATCGGCTGTTATGCTACAATCATCTTCTGCGATGATGGGTTTGCAGCTTTTGCTAGCTGGTGTACCCATTATTTGTTTCCGGTTAACTTAATGTATATCACGGGAGAGGGACTTGTAAGTAGGAATCGGTTCACGGGGGGCTAGGAATTTTTGCAAATGGGTGCAAATTGTATTCGATTTCTATAAATCTGACGGTAAGAAAGTTTGTGTCGATGGTCTATCAATGTAACCGAGGATTAACTGTTTACACAACGGATACAAACGAAAATGTAAAGCAATGAGGTAGTTTCATAATAATTAATAGTGTCATCTATGGTATTTTAATCCTGAAAAGTTACGGATAGCTTTCTATTACCAACTAGATTATATAAGATATTGTTCCAAGTTTTCATCCGTCACGATGTCTACGATTGAAAAGGATAAAGTACAACTGACTGCAAAGTTAATTTAGTCCCTTCTTCCTATATTATTTTGTTGTTGTTTTTACAACGCTGAAGAATACCTTTTGATCATATGATTTATTTTTTTAGAACATCCCGTTTAAAAAGCTTATGCTATAATCATCTTTAGCGATGAGGGGCTTGTAACTTTTGATAGCTGGTATATCCATTATTTGTTTCCGGTGAATTTGATGTCAATCACGGGAGACGGACTTGTAAGTAAGAATTGGTTCACGAGGGGCTAGACATTTTTGAAAATTGGTGCACATTGTATTCGATTTCTGTAAATATGACAGTAAGAAAGTTTGTATCGACGGTCTATCGCTATAACCTAGGATTAACTGTTTACGCAACGGGTACAAACGATACGGTAATGTAAAACAATAAGGTAATTTTGTAATAATTAATAGTGTCATCTATGGTATTTTAATCCTGAAAAGTTATGGATAGCTTTATAATATCAACTAGATTATATAAGATATTGTTCCAAGTTTTCATCTGTCACGATATCTACGATTGAAAAGGATAAAGTTCAACTTCGACGGCAATCGATAGCCGCTGATGAGCTGATCAAAGTATATGACATCCATTTTTTGGTAAAAAAATTCCTTTATGAGATACACCAGTTTGAAAGTTTCAAGGGGTTGACAACTTCAGTAGTAAGGTACCCACTGAAACCAAAAATAGGCGATACCAGTTGTGAGACATTTAGGGGACTTGTACGCGACAGGCGACTGTTAGCTCATAATCATCTTCGGCAATGAGGGGTTTGCCGCTCTCGCTAGTTGGCGTACCTGTCATTTGATGAACAATTTGGTTCCCAAATGTAAAACATGCAAGGGACTTGTAAGTAATAATCGGCTGTTATGCTACACAAATCTTCAGCGATGAGGGGTTTGCAACTTTTGCTAGTCGGTGTACCCATTATTTTTATCCGGTGAACTTGATGTCTATCACGGGAAAGGGACTTGTCAGTAGAATCGGTGCACGAGGGGCTAGAAATTTGTGCAAATTGTTGCACATTGTATTCGATTTATATAAATCTGACGGTAAGAAAGTTTGTATCGTTGGTCTATCGCTGTAACCTAGGATTTACTGTTAACGCAACGGGTACAAACGATACTGTAATGTAAAACAAGGTAGTTTCGTAATAATTAAGAGTGTCATCTATGGTATTTTATTCCTAAAAAGTTACGGATAGCTTTATAATACCAACTAGATTATATAGGATATTATTCCAAGTTTTCATCCGTCACGATGTCTACGATTGAAAAGGATGCAGTTCAACTGACTGCAAAGTCAATTTAGTCCCTTTTTCCGATATGCTTTTGTTGTGGTTAGGGCAATCGATAGCCCTTGAAGAGCTGATCAAAATATATGCCATCCATTTTTTTGAACAAAAATCCTTCATGAGATAAACCAGTTTGAAAGTTTCAAGGGGTTGACAACTTCAGGAGTAAGGTACACACTGAAACCAAAAATAGGCGATACCAGTTGTGAGACATGTAAGGGACTTGTAAGCAACAGTCGACTGTAAGCAACAGTCGACTGTTAGCTCATAATCATCTTCGGCAACGAGGAGTTTGCAGCTTTTGCTAGTTGGTATACCTGTTATTTGTCTCAGGTGTATTCGATGGTAAGAACAATTTTGTTCCCAATTGTAAGACATGCATGGGACTTGTAAGTAATAATCGGCTTTTATGCTATAATCATCTTCAGCGATGAGGGGTTTGCAACTTTTGATAGCTGGTGTATCCATTATTTGTTTCCGGTGAATTTGATGTCAATCACGGGAGACGGACTTGTAAGTAAGAATCGGTTCACGAGGGGGCTAGAAATTTTTGAAAATTGGTGCACATTGTATTCGATTTCTGTAAATATGACAGTAAGAAAGTTTGTATCGATGGTCTATCGCTATAACCTAGGATTAACTGTTTACGCAACGGGTACAAACGATACGGTAATTTAAAACAATAAGGTAGTTTTGTAATAATTAATAGTGTCATCTATGGTATTTTAATCCTGAAACGTTACGGATAGCCTTCTTCCGATATTGTTTTGTTGTTGGTTTTACAACGCTAAAGAACAGCTTTTGATTATGTGATTATTCTTTTTAGATCATACCGTTTTAAAAGCTTCGATAAGTTGACAATTTCAGCATTTAACCGACAGCGAAGAAACAAAGCCAAAGTGTTGCTCTCGCAACACTTTAGCCGGCGAAGCCGGACAAAGGTTGCCGCAACACTTCACGTTGCCCGGGCAACGTAGGTCTAGTTTATTTTTTCTTCTGTTTTCTTAATTGTTGCTATTTTCGCAGTACATACATTCATTCGTAGTAACATCCAGTAGAATAAAAATAAAAAAATTAACAGTCCTGCTTTCATCACTTCAGCTTAATAATGGAAGAGGCAACACGCGAAGCTCCACCCCGGTTAATCAGAACCGCAAAAAAAAACCCTGCTTAGATTACTGACATCGAGGTTATGGCCTACGTATTTTCAATTCTTCCCTTCTTTATTTTTAATCGCATCACCAAGAGATTTCATATCCACGCGGGATTTTCAGGACAAATTTGGAAACAAAAAGAAAGGTTGTCCGAGGAAACCATGCGGTACTCTTTGAAATGCCACCTAGCAAATAAAAATACACTCAATAAAAAAAGAAGCTTTCCTAGAAACAAACTTCGATGCGCTGGAGAATGTTTGATGACGATAACGAAACTAGCCAATTCTCTAATGAATCATCCGTACGAAGCGGGATTACGTGGTTTAAAAACACTGAATTTTGCCCCTGATATTCCACACATGTACAGATTGTGTTCTGCCCCCTGTGACAACCCGGTAGCCCAACAAAATAATGTTATTTGGAAACAGAACGGCTGTCCCTGCCGGCTGAAGTAGTCCATGCGAAGAAGGTTAAAGGTGGTCTCTAACATACTGTTTCTGTTTAAAATCAACTTTAATCTCTATTTCCAGACACCTGCAACTTTTCTTTTCACCGATGTATCATAATATTTATCACAAACTGCGGGTACATTCACTTCCTAGTTCTGACTTGCAGAGTCTCTAACCCCTTGCTCATCGCTCATTTCGAATGATGAAGTGATGTCGCAATTTCTAAATTCCCACCATGAGTAGTAAATACTTTTGTAAATAATTAGTAATGGTATAATTATGATTTTTGGATACAAACAATTAATGCTTGCTAAATGCTTTTGGAGGTCTTTCTTTTGATTTCTGCCTTAATCAAAATGGGTTGAAAATGTTGCGTCGCTCGATTCGTGAGCCACAACAGATGGTGGAGCACAACCCGAAGATTAGACTAACATTTTCGTATACAGACTTTAATACGTTCAGAAAAGCCTTGGACAGCCTGCATTTAGGCGATATGTTTTCGATCTCAAAATTTCGCAGAGAGCTGCTGTTTAGTCAGATATTTTGGTGTCAAAATTTATGATGGGATGAATTTTAAGAGATGAATTTGAACTCGACCGTACCATAAAAACTCCGGCAGTCCCACGCGCCGTCAGAACAAAAAAGAGAGAATTAACTATCAATAGCAGGGGCATGTCCCAAATCGTGATTAACGATCTTTAAACGTATGTTTATTTTTCAAGGTAGCAGAGGGAATGTTGACATTATCCAAACAACGAAAAGCTACGGAGGGGTCGGAGGTGAAGGCGGCACTGACTTCAGAGAGAAAAATAAAGCAATTGTTTTAATCCGGAAAGTGGCCGTACTGTGAGAGTCTTTGAAGCATATATTTACACCCTGTAAATAGTATAACTCAAGTAAGATTTATTACGATAGCTGCTGTGTAAAACATGGTAGGAGATGTTTTTGTCTGACAACAAAGTTGAAGGTTTGCGTTTCAAGATATAACATGACACTATTACATTTTTTGGCAACCGTGGAAGAGCATTAAATTCATGTTAAGGGGATCTTCTCCCTCTCCCTGTTACCCCACAACTACCCCATTGGTCACGACACAATTTGGTAGGCAGATCAATCATATGCTCCAGAAGTTTCCACTTCTGGTTCCAACCGGACCGGACTTCTGAGTTACTGAGTGCAGAGAACCCCTACAACATTTTGGAGATCGGACTTTTCGCACATGCTAGCAGATGAGACTTGGTAGGTGTCTTGCGGATGCGATTAATTTCCATTGTGACATTTCAGAATCATTCAACGAATTTTTTATAAATCCGGATCCAACAGTTCAGGCCAGAATATAGAGATCCACGAAGCTTTAGACAGTTAACAGCTCGGAGTCGCGTGCCCCTTTTTGGATATTTAAAAAAAAAAGAATTTTACTTTTTTAAACGTACTCGGTCTTTAGTTCTATAACTTAGGCCCCTGGCCGGGGCCCATTCAGAGTTCGGGGCCCTGGGAGCTGCATAGTGCGACTAGACAGAAGTTCGACATTGCCCACGGTCTCCTCTGAGTCAAGAGATGCAGAATCCAGAACATTGTGGCCTGCTTACCTCCCGAACCGATGATTCGATTTGAATTCTCTATATGACTTAAGTCCAAAACACGCCACTGATTCTCAGGAAGAACGAGAAAACGTCTCAGTAAGTCAACCAATCACGGCGATCATTGGGGACAGCTGTGGTGCCGCTTCCGGCTCTTCCTCTAGGTACACGGCGATTTTCGATTGGTAAGGAGAGTTAGTCATCAAGAGTATTAATATTAGTTGTGTTTGTGCAGATACCATGGTATCTGCATGACACCAGGGTCTAAAGTCTTTTTCGCAGCGACATTGGTATCTGGTGCCACGGTCAAAGGCGACTTTGCAGTTATCGTGGTATCTGGACAGTTACATTGGTAACTGATCACCAACACAAAGGCCTAAGTTATGTCAAATCTGTGGGAAAGAAGTTAGGTATTTGTGATGATGATCAGGGGCGTCACTAGCCTTTTACCTTGGGGGGGGGGGGACGTCCGGTTTGTGCCGACGGACTAAAAAATGTGCCACATTTCCCGCAAGCACAGAATAGAACCGTGGTAAAATTAACTATAATGCATCCGTAGAAATTAATCCTTTGATGTAATTTCGTATGTTAAAGTTCACATACTTGGCTTTTCATTTTATCTTTCGCTAAAAAACGAAGCTTCCAACGACTGTACCAAGAGCAAGTTAAACTAAGCGCCACAGGCGAAATTTTTTTTTTTCTGCCTTTTTTCCGGAAGAATTTAGCTATACTTACGACACAAGCTCTAGCTTTTAACGTGTTTCTGCCCCCCGCGCATTTCAATCCTAAAACACCAATTAAATGAAACACCGTTCTTCCAATCGAAGAATACTACAAAATGCGCCGCAGGCGAAATTTTGTGTAAATTAACGGCAATGCATCACTTGAGATTATTCCTTTGATATAATTTCGTATTTTAAAGTTCACCTGCTGTTCATTTTAGCTTTCGCTAAAGAGCGCTGGTTCTAACGACTGTACCAAGAAAAGATAAACCAAGCGCCACAGGCGAATTTTTTTAAATCTGCTTTTTTCCGGAAAAATTTAGCTATAATGCAATACAATTTCCGGCTTTAACGTGTTTAAAATCCCAAGAATTTATATCCTAAAACGAAAACTAAATGATACACCGTTCTTCCAGATAGAGAAAACTACAAAGTGCGCCGCAGACGAAAATTTTTGTAAAACTAACTGTAATGCATCAGTTGAGGTTGTTCCTTTGACGTAAATTCATATATTTAAATTCAAATATTCCGCTTTTCGTTTCAGCTTTCGCTAAAAAGCGAAGCTTCCAACGACTGTACCCCAGTTGAACTATGCAGCGCCGGCGAAAGTTTTTTAAATCTGTATTTTTCCGGAAAATTTTTGCGCCCGACAAATGTTTGCAGAATTAGATTTCTTACGTATAAAAATACCCGATGTACCGATGCCCGACAAAAGCATTCATACTTTGATTTCTTCTGTGTTTTGCCCAACAAGACTGTAAAGTACTATGTTTTCACGTGGAATAGAAGCCGATGTACCGACAGAGACTTGAATGTTCGGCATGCGCCCAATACAAATTCACAGAATTTGATAAATTTCTGTTCGTGTAAAATAACCCGATGTGCCAACGAGAATACCGAGGCACGACAAAAGCATGCAGAATTCAATTTCTTCATTGTTTTGCCCGACAAATGTTTGCAGGACTGCATTATTGCGTAAAAAGAACCCGATGTGCCGACGAGTCGACCAACGCCCGACAAAAACATAAAAAATGTATTTCTTCTGGATTCCTTACGTATAAAAAAAAAAAAATCGATGAGCCGGCGAGAATACCGAGGCACGACAAAAGCATGCAGAATTCGAGTTCTTCAGTGTTTTGCCAGACAAATATTTGCAGGATTTCATTTCTTGCGTATAAAAAGAACCCGATATGTCGACGAGTCGACCGACACCTGACAAAAGCATGCAAAATTTTATTTCTTTTGTGTCTGCCGGCACTTCGCCCGACGGAAGTACTTTCTCAAGATCTTTAGGGGGGAGTCCCCCCCCCCCCATAGTGACGCCCCTGATGATGATACTAGTTTCTTTTGGGATAACTTTTAATAGCGCAAACTCGGCTTTTGTCATGTATCTGCAAAAACGCAACTTTTGACACAAGGCACACAACCTAGCACATTCCCCAGCAGACAAGCCCCTTCGGACCGGAGCAGAGCAAAATAACACTAGAGAGTGTTGCCAAGACTTTAAAAAAGTGACACAGAGTCGAATAGCAGCGACACTAACAAAACTAGCGTTAGAGAACGTCCCTACCTAAACTCGTTCAGCCGTTCACCAGCGATGGCTCCGATAACATCAACTTCTGAACATAGCAAAGAATGATACAGCCTCCATTGTTTTCTTGGTATGTGTATACCGCACCTTTGCTTTACTAGAAATTTACACCGCTAGTTTGTCTCGCTTTAAATGCCGCAATCGTAGTGGCCGGCGAAACGAATACCGTTTGAAGAGCACGGAAAGCATAGGGCTTGGCAATACTCCTTAGTGTTATTTTGCTCTGGACCGGAGGAGGCGGTACGCAACTTGCCACATGATCTTGCAACTCCTGTTTCTGTTTCTATTCGTACTATATGGCGGTGCTCTTGCACACAATCACTAGTTCTTTAAAGTTTAGCTGAAAAGCCAGTTTTTTAATATCTCCGATTTGAACACAGTGAATTATTTTGACTCTGGTAAGGCATTTTTTCATCTTGGGTTCAAGTATATATTGACATTCAAAATATGCACTACACTGTCAAGATAAAATTTAAGCCGATACGGAAAAAATGAATTTCAACAAAATCGTACATTTCCATGGCTAGTGAAGCGAAACTCAGGACATGTTCAACTCAGATTGTAGAACCCTTCTGAAGAAAGCACACAGTAGTAGGCTACGTGACCCCCCCCCCCAAAAAAAAAACAAGAGCTCCGAGCTCATATGGCACTTGTTACGAGTAGGCACGGATCGGTTATGTCAATGATATATCTAGTGTTTGCTAGGTGTCTTCCCACCAAGTTTCATCTCGATCCCTCCACTCATAGCGTTTCCCCAGATTTCCGGTTGCCTCCTCCAGCTCCCCCCAAAAGTCACCGGATCCGGTCCGGATTTTAAGTGGGTCGTCTGAGGCATGAGGTCTTTCCAAATATCAACTTCCATCGAGATCCGATGACCCGTTCAAAAGTTATAAATACCTCAAGATTCCGGATTCCCCATCCTCCACTCCCCCCACAGTGCCCGAATCGGCTCAGTTATGTCAATGATGTATCTAGTGTTTGCTAGGTGCCTTCCCACCAAGTTTCATCTCGATCCCTCCACTCATAGCGTTTCCCAAGATTTCCGGTTGCCCCCTCCAGCTCCCCCCAAAAGTCACCAGATCCGGTCCGGATTTTAAGTGTGTCGTCTGAGGCATGAGGTCGTTCCAAATATCAAGTTTCATCGAGATCCGATCACCCGTTCAAAAGTTATAAATACCTCAAGATTCCGGATTCCCCCTCCCTCCACTCCCCCCACGGTGCTCGGATCGGGGAAGTGACTATTTCCAACTTAATCATTTGGGGTCCCTGATACGCCTGCCAAGTTTTATCGTCCTAGCTTATGTGGAAGTGCCTGAACTAGCAAAACCTGGACAGACCGACACACCGACGGACGGACAGAAATTGCGATCGCTATTTGGCACTTGGCAAGTGCCATAAAAAAAGAGTCAATCGCTTACCGTTGTAGCTGCTAAACATGTCAAGCATATAGGTAGCCTACATGCAACTAGAGATAGCCTGCCACAATCCGAAAAAAAGAGCATTCGATGATAATGGACTATATATCAATTCGACTACTCAAAGTGTAGAGGCGAAAGCCTTTTCTGTTGCTTTGTATTATTAATATTATATGAAAAACGGAGCAACGATGTAACGCATTTTCATTAGGTCTTCAAGTCTATTTAAGTGATGGATAACTTGATTTTTGTATCTCAACCCCAGCTAAACTCTGAAGAAGAAAACTACATTCAAGTTATCAGCCTTTTCGTAAAGTGCTTCACGCTTCTTTGGTTCCGGTAGTTCACGGATTATGTTAATTGGCACAACCATCATCATATCGAAGAACCTGTGACCCGCATGAGTTTTGTCCTCATCAATATTCGTTACTGGTTTGGAAGATTGATTGATTGCTTCATTTCACATTTTTCAGGCTGGTGATTTTAACGTGTCGTCAACCTTTCGATTGCAGTGCGAACCAAAAATGGACGAGATAAACAGGTGGAGATTAACAAATCCCTTTCTCACCCCCCCCCCCCCAAATCCCACTTGCAAGGATTTTCGAGCATATCTTAAAAATAGTTTGTTCGGTGCTAGCAATGAAAAAAAAGTCAACACGAATTAAGCCCTCTCCTCCAAAAGGACATGGTCGTGCTTCCGTGGGACATAAGACAACAGAGCTTAATCTGAAGAAAAAAAATAACGCGAGCCTCTCTCTTGTATATAAACAAGGTTGACGCAGCTTGCATCTTGCTTGCATGCATGGAAGCCCTAGTAAGAAGGGAGAAATAAGAAACAAAATAAAATCAGCAGTAATTTGAGCGTGCCATAATCTTTTCCCCTTCTTCAAACAAAGATTATTTTTAAAATTGTTACGCTGCCATGAACACTGAAGATGATGAAATTTTATATATCCACTAGAGAAAAACAAAAAATGAAAATAAAAGCAAAAACAAAACAAAATAAATAATCAGCTTATAATATTCAACAGAAAATTTTGAAAACACAAAATGGTCGAATGTCTTTCGAGATACAAACCAAAGGAAACAAACACTAATAATAATCTTAAAACGTCAACGTCAATCGAACACTTTTCCTTGCGCTTTAGTTAACGGGTTTCCACAAGACACTGACTTCTCTAGTTTGTATGTTGTATGTACAAACGGCCAGACCGAAAGCTAGAAAGCGGATGATGACCAATTCACCCCCCCCCCCCCAATAAGCCTTGACTGTGGCGCTATAATAACAACCTTAAATCATGGCAGTAAGATATAAGCTATTCCTGTAACAGGCTCGGCTTACTAACGCTAAGAATTATATTAACTGTTTACTTCTCGTTGTGTTGGCTGATCTGTAGGTTTACAACAGGATCGATATTCCTTCAAGCTGACTGCGAATCATATTTGATAGTTTTGATCCTGTTTGATAGTTTTGCACTATCAAACATGATCGCTTGACTTGAATGCTCTTTAAGCCCAGGCTGACTAGGAATGAATATCATTTTAAAAATGACTCAAAAATGGAATTCATATAGGATGTTTTTAGCGATATATCGGCCCTTCTTGGAAAGGGTTCTCCTCAGGCCTTTGCTTAAAGAAGCGACCCCAAAATAAATCCTGCATTTTTTGGCAGCGAAGTTGTGTATTCGTGCACAAACAAATGTTTCCTGATACAGACAGACAATCGGGTCTGGCAGATATCCATGATCGTTAAACTTGCAGACCCCTTATCATGATTCACCATTTAATACTTTTCACCAAAAAGAATATCTGATCAGTAGGTTCATCGAAGGCGAGGATAAAGTGTTTCTCGACTCAAAAATTTCCAGTTTAACAATCTTCCACCAAGCTTTAGTGATGACTTTTTATGTCCCCGTAATTTAAGCTTTTAAGCTTTCAACGAATTATTTCCTATTTTTGCCGGATTCAGGGAGAATTACTGACCAGTGAGAGAATAAACTTCAGATATGAATTCAGCATATAGTTTTACCCCAATCTCGGACTGATCTCGGACCTTTAATCAACCTCAAACAAAACATACTGTTCAACGAATTCGATTTTGGCTGGATTGTAGGTGAACTACTTGTCAGACAAAAAAGAACACGAACTTAGAACGAATATGAATACGAAAACGAATTTAGCATGTCTCCTTAACTCTATGACGAACCCCTAATCCAGTGGTTCCCAAGTCCCAACCGGGTGTACGCGAGACCCTTGCAAGGGGTACGCGAGGAACCGAATTTGATTTAGTCTGTAGCTTCAAAATTTTAATTGCCGAAAGCCTAATATTATCAGCCGAGGCATCACCATCCAAAATGTATCTTAAAGCACAATGGACACTTCTAATGTTTTACTTTGTATTAAATGCTTCACAAATAAACATTGCCGACTTCCTTTAGAAGGCGCTACGAAAATCGGCCGTTTTCTTGTTATCCCTTGTCTTTACCTCTCTGGCATTTCGGCGATACAAATCTTAGGAGCTGGGATATCGTGGCAGGAAATTAAAAAACTCCCAGCAATGCTTGATAGAAAAGGATATATTTGAGATGTCACCAAAGTCAAGCCGCAGATGCAGATTACCTGATTGTTCTAGTGTTTCATCAGAAGTTCCATGGCTTAAAGTGCCTATTCAAAGTTTTTCTTTGTGGAATAGTGTTAAGTGCCGAAAGCCTAATATTATCAGCCGAGGCGTCACCATCCAAAATGTATCTTGGGGCGTGGTATTTTTACTGGCCGACATGTCATTTTTACCGACTGTTTCTTGTTTTTGTTTAAAGGACACCTAAATGAAGAGTACCAAGTATCATCCGTAACTGTATGACTTCCGTTAACATTGCCTGCAGAAAACCCAACGCAAATACGAAATCTTTACAAAGATTTTTGTTCCATTTTGCATCTGTCCTTATTTCAGTACCGAACAATTTTATAAATGAACAAATGTCTCCAATCAACCCTTCTTCTGGAACATATTTTAACCGGTTAAGCCCAAACGTATATCAAGAAGAAATTCCAATACGATCCGGCCAGCGCTGTACAAGATTTGAATGAATTGCGCTTTTTGTCTTGGAGTCTGCATGCGCATTCCTCCAGAAATGAACATCCATATTTTGAAAACGTCACGCTCAGGAGAAGAATGCTCTCCGTGGCCATGTCTGTAAATGCATTCTCCGTGGTGTGTTCAAGTATGGTTTCATTGTTCATGTGTCCTTTAAGTAACTGCTTCTACGAAAAATCGCGGCGCTTCGTGCCGACTCTTTTCTTTTTAGTCGTCTGGCCTACCTTTTTGGGGGGATGGGTGTTGTCAACCCGTGCGTGACGCCTCTGATTACAAGCCCTAGTGAAAGTCAGTGAAATAATGTTGATTCAAAAACAGCTAGCCTACTGCCGTAAAATCAGTTCCTGTGTCAAACAATATTGTTTCAAGAAGAATCGAAGACATTGTAAGTGATATTGTCATTCAGGTTGCGAATTAAGCTAACAAAAAGTTTGCGATGCAGCTTGACGAAAGCACGGACCAAAGAGAGAAAGAGACTGACTTTAAAAAAATATGCTACTAATGACGTCGAGCCAAGATTTGACTAAATTTTTGCTACAAAGCATCCTCTAGTGATTGCCTTATTGATTTTGTATATTTTTTTTTTTACACATGTATGCCTATCATTTATGATTAAACTATCGTCTTTTTCTCATTCTGAAAAAGGGGGTACGCAATCTTTTCGAACCTTGATTAGAGGTACGCGGTACGGAAAAGGTTGGGAACCACTCCTCTAATCAACTCCAGGTAAAACTTCAACTATTTTCCTGCTTCGGCCAGATCCCGGTTGAACTACTGGCCAGTCAAAAAATAAAGTTCAAAACGGACTAAACTTGTCTCCTTACTCCAATAACGAACCTCTAATCAACTTAAGATGAAACTTAAATTTTTTAACAATTTTCCGGTTTCTACCGGATTCCGAAGGAGCTACTCGTCGGACGACAAAATAAGTTTGAGATATGGATGCAGCCTGTCCCCTTACCTCTAAATCGACTATTTTATTTGCTTTTTAAAAAAATATTTTTGACACCCTTAATCTGAACCCCCACCCCTAAATATAGGGGTACGAAGCCCATCTACGAACTTGACATGTACTTTGATTCAAAGAGTCTCTAGACCAAATTTGAAAAAAATATCTCAGCTCTTTAGAAAGTTATCATGCTAACAGACGGATGGACAACCTTTACGAAGCCATAGGTATTCCGCCCAGGGGCGTCACGTATGCCCCCCCCCCCCCCAATGTTGTCGGCCAGTCGGGTAAAAAATAGCCGAAGTCGGCGTTAAGCGCCACAATATTTCGTCCGAACAGTGTTTTTACTGCAAAAACAGACGGTAAAAATGACCTGTGATCCACACCACTAATGTTTTGAGATCCCAAAGATGACTACAAACATAAAAGTCAGCTATAGGATGGTAATGCAAGGGCCCTGTTGCTGGAAGTTTTTTCATGTTGCTGGAAAATCTATCGCAGGTCTCTTTTTTCCAACAACAGCCTGAAGTGAACCCTTGCCAAGAAGGGCCTAAATCTGAAGAAATCCTAGCTGACGTTTTGAATCATTTTTATTTAATATAGAATCGCTCGGAACATATTACTAACCAACACTTCTTGTATCAGAAGTGAGAAGCGAAGTCTTTTCTTCTACAGCCTTGGATAAGTGGGTGGGGGATCTTGTCGTGAGTGTGTGAACCTTCTCGTTTGTTCCCCATAGGCGCAAACGCGACTCATCTTCAAAATTATAGTTTAATGGATGGGTGCGCAAAAGTGTTCATCTCTGGATCACTCAACTTGCCGTGATTCCTCATAGTTTCTCGGGTTGCTCGGAAGTGCGAATGCTTTAGGAATAATGCACGTTCTAAGTTGGTAAGTGCAAATAAGGATGAAGTTGTGCATCAGTAAATAAATATAAGTAAGGAAGGAATACAGCCAAACGAGAATCCATTCGTAAGGACAAAAGATGAGGATATCGTGTAATCACAAATAATCACACGTAATCACAAATAAACAAACAATAATGCTAAAAGAACAGAGACAAGTCTGTGTAGAAGATATAAAATAGAAGATAAGCAATGGGCCAGTCGAATTTACGACTAACTGGGCAAGACTCTTTTCTTAAAGCTAATTTGAACTTTAGGTTTGTTCCACGGAATCGAGGGAGGCTAAGAACTTTGACTCGTCAATTTACAGCCTAGTATCAGGCGCTAAAGTTTATTGATATAACCTCAAATCACGGCAGAAAAAATATAAGCTATTGCTCTTAACATGCTAGGCTTTCTCTCGGGTTTTCTACAAGGAACAATATTATTTTTTTTCGATTTTTTTTTTCGAATATACGCTCACTGGATTTAACGAGGGATTTAAAGGAGATGAAATATTTAGTTCGAACTTTCATGGAGCGTTTACGCGGACAAGAAATATCGTCGATCACGAGAAGACAACTAGAAAAAAAGTCTTTGGGGACGAGAACTCCTTTCAAGACCGTGATTTTCGGGTTTTTTTTTTCTTGATCAGCTAATTATCCCTCTAGGAATATGTGCGAGGGATAAATATAAATTCGGATATTTCGATTCCACTTCCGGCAAACCGTCCTCAGCGAAAAACAAAACAAAACTAAATCATAAAATCCACCACAATCACAACAGGACAACGATGCGGAACCAACAGACAATAAGACGAGATGTAAATAAAACCCATAAGAAAACGGTGCGGATGCAGATAAAAATAAAATAACGAAAGATAAAATGTGCGTGTCAAAAATGTATATGTACAAATCTGTGATTTTTTACAATTCTGAGCTCTGTGTATATTTACAATTTACCATCCGTCTGGGAAAGCGCAGAAGCTTTCACCCAGAAAACGGCCCACTCGAAAAATCCGTTATACGTTCGACCACTTTGGATAAAATCTTCCACCAGTTTCACAGAACGAAAGACGCCAAAAACTTGCCTTTGGCTGCCCAGTACTGGTCATTTTAATTTGTATTATCAACTACTTTTTGTTTAGGTATAAAGAAAATTATCTTGCTATCACGGGCAAAAGCCCTGATAACGCGTCCTATCGAAAACTGAGGTTTCAAATCTCATCCGTCACCACGTAGAATTATCGAAGTAATAATAAATACGTTAAACTTCACCATAATAGCGAGGAAGCGATGCAATGACAAGCTAGGTTACAGTGAAAGTGTGTTTTCTAAGTAGCCTAAACAGTATTTGTTCTCAGCTTTCTGAAAGCCTTGATTCATTTTCTAATACTCTATATGATTTTTTTATTTTAATTTATTACTGGATACAAAATCCACGAGTGGAAAGTGAGGACTCTGCCAGGACCAGGACAATGCCAGGACTCTTGTTTCACTTAGAAATAACTATATACACTGTTTATTGACAATCCAAATAATATTTTAGGTTAAGAGTTATTTAATATAATTCCAAATCGGCCAACGGGGACCACTACGACCAAAGACAAATAAAGAAACAGATTAAAGGCACGAAGTCTGCAATATTAGAGGGACAAGACTAAATCTTGGGTCGAAGTAGAACCTAGTTCTCCCCCCCCCCCCATCAAAGGTGAGACGGGAGCAACAGCAGAGAGTTGCTCAAAGCAAGAACCCATGGCTGGTGCTTGAGACACTGTGTAGACTATAGATCATTCGATGATGAAAAAAAACACTCCATAATCTATTTCGTTTTATCAGGGACCCATAAATTTTCGCCATTCAGGGGGCTTGTCAATAAGAGATTTCTGATGCGCTCTTGACCGAGCGTCAGATAGTTCGAGAAATACCCACGGGGATAAAATACCCAACTATCCAGGTAGAGAAAATTTTTCGCAGCTTTTGTGCTAAACTAGGAATATTTCTCTGTAATGGAAGAGTATCCTGGATCTTTTGTCCTAGCTTAGGTACCTGGAATAGTCTTGACTTGTTCCAACAAATTTTGTCTATCTGAGCAAGAACGCCGATTCGACCTAAGCGGAATTTTTGGAAACTAGGTGAGGCTCGGGCAACATAGCAACATAGAAGCATAGGAAATGACAAGCCCCCTGAATGGCGAGTCATTACAGGACATTTATGGGTCCAGACCACTCCGACAACTCTTTCAAAATTCACGGTATGAGAATAGACAAAAACAAAACAAAAAATCATTTTGGGCTTGGTAGGCCGACAGGTTTAGCTTGTGTTTCGGACTACTTTGGTCCGTAAAGAAGTTAAATCGGAAGCATTCTAGCTAGTTCAAATCCCGACTCGGTACGACCGTGGGATCATCTAGTGGCGAGGCACCGAAACACCCACATGAACAAGGTAAAAATAGGCGTTAACAAGAAAATCAGACAAAAAAAAAAAAAAAATTAGCTGATGATTAAAATGTAGCTAATTAAGGCAGTATCTATTTCATCAGATAAACTACCTGTTGTTTCTGTCATTGCTGCCTAAAACATTATTTTATTAAAAGATTCAAAAGTATGTCTCCTGAGCTAGTCAATGTATGTGATCTAGTAATGAATAGAAACTGAACCCGAATGATGAATCTATGGTGGTCTATTCCCTCTGGGAGGTATATTTGTTTTGGACTTTATTTGTCTTTATTTTCTGTTTGGCATGGCTGACGGCTTTTAGAATAATTAAAATCTCATCTCATCTTTTCTTATCATATCTTCTAGCTTGCGGAGCAGAACGATGTCCTTATTGGTCTATAATAAACTGAAATACCCCTTAAGGCTTAGCTCGGATAATTTACAAACGACCCTACAATTCCGACTTAAAAACCGACTATATCTTCGGCAACTAGTAATTTAACTACATTACTAATAAGAGTCAATTGTAGACACGAACCCTGGACCTTTTGTCCTTGACATAGAAACTAAGTTTGTTGCGTAGGTTATGTACGGAACATACCATTCTGTCTTTGGCACTTCGACAATTTTCTATTTAAATCCAGATACTCTTTTTAGCATACACGGGGGAAGGGGCGGGCAGATAAAAATCATAAATGATAACTAAGTAAATTAATTATACGGCAATCAATAATGATTGCACACACGGCAGATGGATCACAATGGAATCAGCAATGCAACAACAACGATTATAATTTCTTATGCATAGCGAAGAGAAATCGGATACATACAACATAATGGCTACGTCCCGGTAAAACGTCCCTGAATAACCGTCCAAGTAGAAAGTGTCTCTGGCAAAACACGGCCCAGCGAAAACTGTCTCTGCCAACATAATGTCCCCACAAACAAGACCAAAGGTCTTGTTACATGGAGTATATCTCACTCCCTTCGAGAGTTACCGTGCTTACAGACAGACGGACATTTTCGCGATGTCATAAGTATCCCTCCACTTACGTTTTGGGATCCCAAAAAGTTATAACAGTTGACATACCTCCATCTCGGTCGATATCGGAATAACAATCTCGACGGTTATTTAAAAATATCATCACCTTCGGCTCGGACAGGTTATTTTCAATGACCGTTTCATTGTTATTTTCCGATATCAACCTCGATGTCTGAAGATGTCCTTTAATAACTAACCGCCTGAAAATGTAAAAAATGACAGTGTTTTTTTTTTTTGTGATTCGTGACCAACGACTAATCCTCGGATAAAACCAAGACCCATTACAGCCCCATTTGAAAGCTCCATTCGACTTCGAAAAAGAATGACTTGCCAAATTTCGAGGGAATTACTTGTCAGGTGAGAAAATGAAGTTCAGGTATGGATTCAACATTCATGTTTACCATTACATCGAATGTCTAGTCGACTTCAGATGAATCTTTTACTTTTACCTAATTTCTGGTATTGGCCGTTTTCCGAGCGAACCACTTGTCCGGCAAGAAAATAAAAGTAAGACATAAATACAGCATGTATCTGTATCTCCATTAGCTCTACTCGACTTCAGAAACAACTTTCAACTCTCCCTCTTTAGCCAACTTCACACAAATCTGTTACGTTTACCAAAAATAGACATGCCTCCTTACCTTCAAATCAACGATTTCAATGGTCTTCAAAACATATTTCTTCGCCCGTTTCCAACCCCTACCCCACCTATAAATATAGGGTTACAGAGCCTATCTACGAACTTTGACCTGTGCCCAAAGAGTCCCCTCGCCAAGTTTGAACAAACATCTCAACCCCTTTGATGGTTTTTGTGCTAACAGACCAACAGACGGATGGACGAGCGGAGAGATCGATGGACGGGCGGACAGACGGATGGACAACTTTTGCCAAGTCATCCGTATTACGTCAGTCGTTGGGGTTGGGATCCCAGAGTACGTCGAAACAAATTAACTGAAACGCCTTAGCCTACATGAAAGTTTCGCGATGCCTAGTAGCTCGCAGTTTTTGACCGATTTTGTTTCTGAAAAGCAAAGGTTTGCTTCGAGATTTACAAGGCCAAGATTTGCAGCGAATTATTTGTCAGCCAAATGGGACATTCAACTCAGCCTTACCCAATAGTATCCAAGTGGCCTACAGTTTTTGCTCGACTTGTCTGAAAAGAATGAACATATTCCTTGAGCAATCAAGTCTATTTCGCCTAATCCTGCAACCTATCAAAAAAGACCAAAGGTTTAGATGGGATCCCAAATATTGAATATTTATTGGACTACTTGATCCAGACAAGCGAATCTTGTAGATTTCCTTCACCAAACCTCTTTATCATTTTTCTACTGGATTCAGCATGCATGTTTTATCCCATATCTCATCTCTGATCGACTTCAGACCAACTCGACCGATCTTTAGTATGATCAAAAGATGCAACAGCATGTCTCCTCACCCTATATCGACTACGTAAATGGGTTTTAAAACTTCATACTAAATTTTCGGTTCTGGCCGGATTGCGGGCCAACTGCTTGTCCGGAAAGAAAATGATTTTCATATTCGGATTCAGCATGTTTCCTTGCCATTAAATCAAAGCTCTAATCAACTTCATCAGATTAAACTTTAACTTTTCACACATTTTCCGGTTTTGCCGGACTCCGTGTTAACCACTTGTACGGCAAGAAAATAATTTTCATATTTAGGTTCAGCATATCTCCTTAACCCTAAATCTAACTTCTAGTCAACTTCAGATTAAAGTTTTACTTTTCATAAATTTTCCATTTTTTGCCGGACTACGGGTGGACTACTTGTCCGGCGAGAAAATAATTTGCATATTCGGATTCAGCATGTCTCCTTAAATCGACTATCTCATTAGCTTTTAAAAATATTATTTTTCGAATCCATCTTCGAACTTGACCTGTACTTTGACCTAAAGAGTCCTCATGCCAAGTTTAAATAAGATATCTCAACACTTTCGAGAGTTATCGTGGTAACGACGGACAACTTTTACGTAATCATAGGTATCCCGTCACTTACGTTTTGGGATCCCAAAAAGCGATAAACCAACGCTGCTATTACCCAGTCAGCCTGGTCAAAGGTTGCCATCTGACAAGAAAACAACGTGGTGTAAACTTCAGTTCATTTTAGGAAGCGATGTCAGCTGGTGCCAAATAGATAATGTAGGCTTTTGACATTTTCTGAGGGATGAGGAAACGTCTTCGACAATGAATTCAGCCGCAAATACCCTACTAGGCGGATACCATATAATACCTGTATAAGAGAATATATTGAGTGAACTGAATAAAGTAAGCCAGACAGTTTTGGAAAGTTGTATCACTGCTGGAGACAATTTAAGGCGAGCGCTTATTAGAACTATTTTGCCCCAGGACCTTGAGATTCCGTGCGTTCCAGCCGATCCGGCCTAGAGAGAAAGGACTTGAGTTGTGTTTCAGCTATTAATGTGTTGAATTTCCGATCCCAACATGGTGTGCTGTCACCCGTTTTTCAGAGCCCGTATTTTGCATGAGAGAAAACAGAACAGGATTCGCTACTCTCGGATGTGTTTCAGGTGTGTTTAGATTCGGTGCTGAAGTCGAAAGAAACACGGGAGCTAAAAACGCGGAGAAAAACACTTGAAGCCCTAGAACCCGGATTAGACCCTCTGGTATCCTGCGGCAGGCGTAGCAACGAATTCCCACACTAGGGAGGGTAGTTGAAAACTTACTTCTGTTTTCGCACTGGAGGGAGTAAATCAAATAAACCTGAACAAGATATTAAACAAATATTCTGGATATTGGTCTTTAAGGACCCCTCGCACTATTTACTCTTCAACTTACAGTATTTTAAAATACTTTAATACTTTAAAACTATGCTGTGCTTCAACAAATAACCAACAGTTTTGGCTGTTTTAAGCCTTTCCCCATTCCCGTTGACTTTTAGCAAAAACAGTGAAACAATTTACATAACCGATTCTTCTAATGGAAAAACTTCTCGCAGACAACCGTCGACAGCGTGATACACATCGACGGTACCAAATCACGGCAAGTGAGGAAATCAGCGTGGTTTTGCTAGAGGAGTTAGAATGTACCGTGCGAAACTGGGGTCTCCGGGTTTAGAAATATACGGAGCGATTATTGAATTAGGTTGCATTAGTATTATAGGAAAAAACAGGTCCTTTAACGATCGTAAGCTGTCGGCCTGTCAAACTAGAAGTTTGGTCACTTCAACAGAAGCTAGGAAACCTTCCTTTCCCGGATCCGATCATCGGTGTGGGTGGAGGGAGGGGGAATCCGGGATCTTATGATACGCGTAAGTTACGAAACAGTATCCCCTGTGAGTGAAACTTAATGGGCAGGTATATTTATATGCTCTAGGATGTGCCATTTATCTGTCTGGGGGTTGGCGAAGATGGGGTCTCGGATATTTTTGCGAGACCAAACCAGTTGAGCGGTTGTAGTAAAAATTGTAGGATACACAGGTCACAATCCCTAGATCTGTCATAGGTCATGGCTGGATACCACGGACGGAGCTGGAAGGGATTACCCAAAATTTCTCGAAAACTTTGTGGGTGGTTGGAGCAGATGCCCCAAATGAAGCATTCTTGAGTCTTCACAGTATATGGTGGAAGAAGTTGGAGGGGGTTCGCGAAAATTGTGTTTGAAAATAATTTTTTTCCCGGACATATAGTTCGACCTGAATCCGGTTGGCGTCGGAAAATTTGTTATAAGTTAAATTTTTATTTGAAGTTGATTAGATGTTCATTATTGAGGAACAAAGATACCCTGAGCTCGTTTTTAGCTTTCTTTTTTCGCCGGGCAAGTAGTTCCGACGTTCGGCAGAAATCGGGAAATTGGCAGAAGTGGCAGGAAGTTTTCGTCAAAACAGATATGACTTATAGGAGTAAACACACATGCTGAATCCATATCTGTACTTGGTTTTCTCAGATAACTAGCTAATTGGCCTTAATCTGTTTCTGAATATTAATAGTAGAAATGTTCAAGGAGTCTGATGAAGACTGGATCTGGCGAAGACAAGACCCAGTTATCTGGATCAGATATTAAATTTTTGGTGATCCCATCGAACCCTTTGGTCTTGTTTTTTTAAACAGCTGCCGGTGGGTCTTGAAGCTTTCGGCGGAGTTCGCGCTGCTTGGCTGACAAACTCGACTTGACCGACAACACAAACAAGAGCTGGAAGCTCATATGGCACTTGCAAAGCCGGGTTAGATGGAAGTGATGGTCAAAAGTCTGTTTTTCACTTTCGGTTAAGATGCGCCAAACTTGCAGAGGATGGAAGTGATAGTCAATTTTTTTTTTTTTTTTTTTTCGGTTAAGATACGCACTTTGAGGGTGCTTACAAATAACTTCTAAGCAAAACCCTTGAGGCAAAAAGGATCATGTGCTCATGGCGATCGTGAAAAAGTAAATTTTGATTAAAAGTATTTTTTGTATTTTGCGGTTAAGATGGGTTCTTTAAGGGATGGTCGGATCGGAGAAGTGACGATGCCAAGTTTCTAATGCTCCAGCAAAGTTTTATCGTCCTAGCACATCTGGAAGTACCTTAACTCACGATCACCGGAATTTCGGACACCCCCCTACACCCCCCCTCCCGCTCCCCTCAGTACCCGAATCCGGTCCAATTCTGTTACTAATGCACCTAGAACTCTCCACTCTATCACTCCACTATATGCGTGTCATAAGATTTCCGGTACTCCCCTCCGACCCCCCCCCCCCCCCCGTTCACTGGATCCGGCCAGGATGCGAAATGGGACATCTGAGACATGAGGTCTTGCAAGATATCAAGTTTCATTAAGATCCGATAACCCTTTCGAAAGTTATGCATAGCACTAATTTCCAAATTCCGCCGTCTCCTCCCCCCCCCCCCCACGACGGTCAGACAAGGCGAGTGACTCTTTTCAAGTTAACCTGGTCGGGTCCCTGATATGCCTGCCAAGTTTTATCGTTATAGCCCACCTGGAAGTACATTTAACTACGGATCGCCGGAATTCTGGAACCCCGCTCCAACTCCCCCTACAGTGTCCGAATCCGATCTAGTTCTGTCAGTTATGTGTCTAGAGTTTGTGCTTGTTTTTCCCACCAAGTTTCTTCCCCGATCGCTCCACTCCGAGAGTTTCACAGGATTTCCGGTTCCCCCTCCGACTCCCCCCAGATTCATCGGATCCGGTCCGGACTTGAATTCAGACATCTGAGAGACGAGGCCCATTCGGAAGTTATGCATGCCCCTATTTTCCGGATTCCGACAACTCCCCCTCCCCCGACGATGGTCGGATCGGGCAAGTGACTATTTCCAAGTTAGTATGGTCGGGTCCCTGATATGCCTGCCAAGTTTCGTCGTCCTAGCTCTTCTGGAAGTACCCTAAAGCAAGAACAGTGGACCGACAGACCGACCGACCGACCGAAAAGTGATCGGTATATGGCACTTGAGCGGAGCTGCAAGTGCCATAAAAACGACAGGCGCGAAACAACGACGGAGAGTAGGAATCCTTGAAGCTTCCAAACCTACAGGGGAGCAAGGGGTAATTTGAAAGGCAAAATAAGTACAAGTAGCGAACAGTAGCGAAGGACCTGCTGCTGAGCAGCACGTTTATCCGATCCTCATATCTGGTAATACTATAAAGCAACTCCAACCTTGTGTCCCTCTCTAACTCAGGTTACTTCGCGTTTTACAAATATCGAACTCGCCATATAATCTGTACCCTTTGATTGTATTTTTACATAATAAGCTGTAATTGTGCATATAAAATGAATACTCATTCTTGAAAGCAATTGAATTCGTCATACCTTGTTGTTCAGCGTGAGAGATTCGTGAGGCCACACACTTAAAGTCTTCGGGGACGGGGTATCCCACAGAGCTAAGAATATTAAAAAAGCACGTCACGCACTAATGGTTTGTCAAGGTAATTAAGAACGTTATGCTGTTGAATCACATAACACTTCTTTTTTTAAACAGGCTCATTACCGCCTCTTTGATTGATTATTCTTCCCGCTTGCCTTTGATAGCACATTGGCGGTTCAATGTGGCTTCAATCTGTTCAATCTCTACTGAGATAAGATTAATCCGAATTTGAGACAAGATTATCTTTTTAGAGACAAGATTATCCCAGTAGCAAATAATGCAAGATTTTTTTTTTCACGGTGTTGCTTGGACGCTCGAGCTTGAGGGAAGCGTGTTCGAGTAAGCAGTAAGCAGAAATTGATTGTTAGACCATAATCAGTTCGGCGATGAGGGGCTTGTAACTTTTGCTAGTTGTGTACCTACCAATCCTATTATTTGTTCCTGTTGTTTTTTAACTGAAAACAATTTAGTACTATGTCTATCACGGGGAGATGGACTTGTAAGTAGGAATCGGCTGCTAGAAGGAGTTCATAAGGGGCTAGAAACTAGTGCAAATTGGTGCATATTTTATTTGATCTCTATAAATCTGAGGGTAAGAAAATTAGTCTCCATGGTCTATCACTGTAAATTATAATTAAGTCTTTGAGGCACTGACAACTTTAGTGGTAGGGTACATACTCAAACAAAGAATAGGCGGAACCCAACAGTGAGACAAGTCAGGGACTTGTAACTAACAATCGACGATTACTCCATAGTCATCTTCGGTGACGAGAGGCTTCTCACTTTTCGTAGTAAGTGTGCCTATTTTGTCTCTGGTGTTTGTTGATGATAAGAAAAGTTTGATTCATGTCGTCGTTCAAGAAGATGCTAGAATGGTCTATGGTGATGTTCTTGCATTGTAACCTAGAATTAAGTGTTAACGCAACGGATACAAATGATAATGTAAAACAACGATGTATTTCGCAATAAGTGACATCTATAGTATTTTGAACTAAGAAGCTATGGATAGCTTTAGTAAGTAAGTATGTAAGTATGTATGTATGTATTGTACATGGAAAGCCCAACGGGCCATGGTACAAAAATATTATGCAAATCAAATACTAACTACAGATTCAACACACTTTCTGAATACAAAACAAAGAAAACTAACTACACAGTTAAACACTTTAAAAGAACAAAGACCTGTGTCTCAGCCCCACCTGAACAAACACTGCCAGGTTTTTAATAGTAGTAAATGAACGACCCCCCATCAGACCATTTAGCCACTCCTCATCGCCTGTCTGTCTCTGGAGCTGCTCCAACCTTAAATCATTGAGTTCCTGGCAATATGACATGAAGTGGTCCACACTCTAGATACACCAACTCAAGATACACCAACCAAGGTTATATAAGATAATGTTCCAAGTTTCCACAAGTCACGACGAGTACGGTTGAAAAGGATAAAGTTCAACTGGCTACAAAGTCAATTTAGTCCCTACTTCCGATATTTTTTTATTTTTTTTCTTCAACGATGGGGATAACCATGTGAAGAAAGATATTCTTCATGGACTGAAACATACCATTTTGAAAACCTCGATGTTCTGACAAAGTCAGCATTTAACCATTAGCGAAGAAACAAAGCCAAAGTGTTGCTCTCGCAACACTTTAGTCGGCGAAGCCGAACAAAGGTTGCTGCAACACTTCACGTTGCCCAGGCAACGTAGGTCTAGTTTTGTTTTCTTTTGGATGGGTGGCAAATTGAAATAAAGATTATTTGGTACGATAAATTTTGCTTCACCTTTTTCCTAACTAACGAACTAATGTTAGTCCTAATTGTCTGGGTTACACTTTATTTGATTTAGAGGGTCATAAAGTCTGGTGACAGCCTTCTGCTTTTTTTTTATCCTTTTCCTTTCCAATAAATTAGTCATGGTTTAAAAGTTTGTGTGTGTGTTTGTAAAGATACATCAATGGAAGACGTGCAGAAAATGGTGTGCAACGATGAACCTCCTTGAAATCGTGGGCGTTTGATATTCTATCCCACTTATTCTTTTTGATTGTTTGTTTTATATTTCTCTTTATTTACCACTCTAGCAGGGTTGTGCGATTCGACCTGCTTCTGAATCGCACAATTCAAGATTCACTTGTCCTCGATCACCCACAATTCGATTACGATTCAGTTGTACAGCAGAACGATCCGATTCAATTCAATTCACCCAAAAAAGTGATTCGACTCACGAATCAACAAGTGCGCAAGCGCTCAGACGTGGAGTGTAAAAGTAAAATGTTTACATACAAATAGCTCTAGTACCAAGACATTTCTCATCCCCAATAACCAAACAAGTATTGAAATAACCTAATTTGTAATCATCCCACTTCAAAAGCTTTAAAAGTAAACAAACCGCCAGTAAATCCATACAAATCTTGAAGATCTTGCACAAATAGCTTGACTTCGAACACTGACAATGGTCTGTCAGCCAGTCCCACCATTTGATCCTCTTTCATTAGCAAGGTAATAACAAGTGCAATAAACCAAATCGTAGCAGCCTAATGTCCCCTTTGTCACAATTCATTAAGAACGGCATGTCATCGGTCATATGACAAAACAGTCCAGTTTCCAACTGGTAATTAAAGATTAAAGTACGTTGCGTCGTCTTATTTGTTGCTGTTACGCCAAATCCTCATCCATAGATATTTCTCCCCAAATATACAAGAGTTGGTCCTGAGACGGGGGGGGGGGGGTCGTGACATATCAAATGCGTATTTACACCTCTTTTTCCTCAAGTATAGCAGCTTAGAGTTTGATTCCAGCCACGGGTCAAAAACTTTTTTCATGGGCAGTTTGGGCCCACTTGCCCATGAACGGGGAGCGTGGGGGTGGTTCAACTCTCTCCAGCCCCCATGATCCAAAAGCACAAAGGAATTTCATTTCCTTATTTCCAGTTATTGTCAAGTTAAAAACATTAAAAAATGGGCCATGTGCGCCCAATTGCCGGGGTTTGGGATCCGCAAAAAGTAAAAAGAGACTCCAAAGCTCACAATCCTACCAAGTTTCAACTTGATACCTATTGATTCCTGTCACGGGTAACGAACTTTACTCCTGGGTAATCTGTGCCCAGTTGCCCATGAACGTGGTGGATGGGGGAGGTGCAACTTTCAAAGCAATTTCCCAGCCGTAGGATCTACATGTACAAGGAATTTCATCTTTCTATGTCCAGTTCTGGTCAAGTTGTGAACATTATTCACTGGGCAATCTGGGCCCATTTGCCCCTGAACCGGGTTGAGGTGGGGAGTGGGACCCGAAAAGGCACAACTAGAACCCAATACCCCACTAGTATACCAAGTGTGAAGTTGATACCTGTTGATTCCTGTTGAAAACTGTTTTCACATAAATGTTCATCATGTCTTCTTACCCCTAAATCGAACATCTAATCAACTCCAAATAAAACTTTTACTTTTAACAAACTTTCCGGTTTTGGCCGGATTCCGGGCGAACTGCTTGTTCAGCGAGAAAATGGTTTTCACCATTGTGTTCAGCATGGCTTCCTACCCCTAAATTGAACATCTAATCAATTTCAAATAAGACTTTTACTTTTAACAGACTTTCCGGTTTTGGCCGGATTCTGGGCTAACTACTTGTCCGGCGATAAAACGGTTTTCACCATCGTGTTTAGCATGTTCTTTTTCTCCTAAATCGAACATTTAAAAACTTTTACTTTCAACAAACTTTCCGGTTTGGGCCGGATTCCGGGCGAAATACTTGTCCGTCGAGAAAATAGTTTTCACCATCGTCTTCAGCATGTCTTACTACCTCTAAATCGAACATCTAATCAACTTCAAATAAAACTTTTACTTTCAACAAACTTTCCGGTTTTGGCCGGATTCCGGGCGAACTACTTGTTCAGCGAGAAAATGGTTTTCACCATTGTGTTCAGCATGGCTTCCTACCCCTAAATTGAACATCTAATCAATTTCAAATAAGACTTTTACTTTTAACAGACTTTCCGGTTTTGGCCGGATTCTGGGCTAACTACTCGTCCGGCGATAAAACGGTTTTCACCATCGTGTTTAGCATGTTTTTTTTCTCCTAAATCGAACATCTAATCAACTTCAAAAAAAACTTTCACTTTTAACAAACTTTCCGGTTTTGGCCGGATTCCGAGCGAACTACTTTTCCGATGACAAAATGGTTTTCACATCGTGTTCAACATGTCTTCTTACCCCATAATCGACTATCACATTATCTGTTTAAAAATATTTAATTTGACCCTTAATTTAAAACCACTCCCCCACCCCTAAATGTAAGGCTAAATAGCCCATCTACGAACTTGACCTTACTCTTGACCCAAAGAATCCTCACAACAAGTTTCATCAAAATATCTCATTCCCTTCGAGAGTTACAGTGCGCACAGATGGACGGACGGACAACTTTTGCGATGTCATAGGTATCCCTCCACTTACGTTTTGGGATCCCAGAAAAAGTAGTTTATGTCAAAAGGTGGGCTTAATTCAGGAGTAATGCTATCACCCGGTCCGTTATTTCACACGTAAATGCTTAATGAGCCCATTTATTTTCAACCTTTCCCTTCAGGAATAACTTAAAATGTAAAAAAAAAATATTTTTTCTTCTAAAATATGGAATTTCTAATGTAAAACCATATTTTTTTGTTGAAACTGTGGGCCAGAAGCAAAATTTTTTAAAATCATCCTGTTTTCTGCAAAAATTACAGATACTTTTGCCAAGCCAGATTGTGTTAAAACTGCGCGCCGCAGGCAAAAATTCTGAAAAAATCCTGTTTTCTGCTAAATACTGAGACTTCTATGCAAATTGTGCACAACAGGCAAAAACTTTGAAAATCTGATTTTTTTCAATTAGACTACATATATTTTGGCACAAAACCAGATCGTGTTCAAAATGTGCGCCGCCAACAAACTTTTATCCTGTTTTCTGCTAAAAATACGAAGATTTTGGTAGAGGACACAACCTATTTTCTGGTTAAACCATTTGTTATTCTGTTATAATGTGCGCCGCAGTTGAAAAATAAATAAAAATCAGCCTCTTTCGTGGTTAAATTGAGACAATTTTATACAAACACAGATTGTTTTTCAAACCGCAGTGTGTCGCAGACGAAATTATTGAATATAAACTTCTTTTCTGCTTGGTAATCCAACTAATAGACAAAGTATGAAAGGCCACAAACAGTAGAAATAAAGTAGTAAAGTAGATTAGAAAATAAAAAGTAGAATGGTCCAAAATGAAGTATTCTACTTTGAAATTCAGTAGAAGTGGAAGCACTGAACCATTGTCCCATGCATTTATACCTCTATGTTTCCTCCAGAGGATTAAAAAGATTATATATTACCGGGAAGAAATTGCAGAACCAGTAATCCGTAAACAATTATTCTGCAAATATGAGCTGTGCATCCCATAGGGAAACGATTTGTATCCATTTTAACGACGATTTATTCATTTTTTGAGGCTGAACGATTCGATTCCCGATTATTCATAGAATCCTGAACTGAATCGTGATTCAGCGAATCACGAATATTCATGCACAACCCTGCACTCTAGTAAATTATGTTAAGTTGTAAGTGTCTGTGTGAAGGTAGCTAAACGAATTGTAGGACAGAAATGAATTGCAAGTCTGATATTACGAAATTAAAGATAAAATTAAAATTAACGTTAAATTTTTAATTTCTTTACATGTTATGGGCTACGTTGTCGTGTCGTCATTCTGAAAAAATGAAAGAGCAGAAAAAGTTTGAAATTTAAAATGATTTTTCATAAATTTGCAATTATGATCTTCAGACTGTTCCGCGGGTCTTTCCTTTTCCTGGAGCGTAAATATTCTTAGTTTCCCGTTGCGGAGTAAACATCACCGTGATACTCTATATAACTAAGTCCAAAACATCCTCAGGACGAAGGAGTAAGCGTGTCCGTACGACTCAAACTCAACGACTCAAATCCTGGGTCAGTCCGTCACCGCGATCTTTGGGCGCAGCTTTGACACCACTTCTACCTTTCTTCCACTAGCTACCCGGAGAGGCTGGAGTGGAGATATTGCATCTGCGAGGAGAGATAGTCATCAAGAGTATTCTGCTGTGCGTCGGAAACGCAAGAACGGAAATGACGCAACATTCCAGATCCTCCTGAAACTATAGGCGTTTTTCTGTGCTCCCACAAACAGTTTGTGGGTCGACTGTGGCTCGAAAAGAGCGTTTCTGTGGTCTTTCGTGCGGCCCAAAAGTATGTTTCCGCGACGATTTTCGTGGCTCAAATTCTACAAACAACTGGGGAGGTGATTGTCGATTTTGTGGCTCGATTCTGGCGGGAAATTCAGATTAAACAGCAAAATAGTGTCTAAACAATAAAAATAACTACTTTTTCAAGCATATAGACTTCAAACTGAGCATGCTTTTTGTACATAATGGTAAGGAAATAAGCCTCGAGTTCTATTTATTGAGATTTTCCATGAATTTTTTTTTTTTCCCATATATTTGAAATTTCCGAAAACAAAAATTGACAAAACGGCGTTTCCGCGAGTTTCAACTTGTGGCTCGACTGTGCGGCACACAATCCTGTTTCCGCGACAAACACCCAGAAGGGTGTGGCCCACAATTGTGTCGGGAAATCCCCCCCCCCCATTCTCCAACTAACTCAGCCGCAACCGCTGGTACGCAAGAAGCATAAAACCACTCAGTTTCGTCGGTTAACGAACTTTTAGCAGTAAATTGGGTCCGACAAAGTTTGTAGGTTACAACAAGAACAAATCTATATAACCGAGCGAATCTATATAACCGAGCAGGAGAGCGGAATCACTCCCAGAAGTTTTATAACATTTAACACGGATGCACATCCTTAAACTGTGCTAAATATCATGATATCGCCCTTCCCTTGAATACTGCTGTTCGGTATGGCATTTCGGTTTAACACGGGAGCAGTCGGAACGCCTCGAGAGGATCCAGTGCCGGTCTTTACTAATAGTATCAAAATCCCCCAAAATCCCGTACATTTCCCTTCTTAACGAGTTTGGTCTAGCATCTTTGTCAAACCTTAGACACCAACTTTCTACCAAGTTTGGTGACCAACTACTGGAAGACCCCCACCATCGGCACATCCTTCCCCCTCCCCACGTTCCCGACCGCATAAGGCCGCAGGCCCACAGAGAATGGCAGCACAACCAGTTCCTAAGATCCAACCCATTCGGGCAGTTCATGCGCGGTACGAAAGAAGTTTTGTCCCCTCCTTTGTGAGTTTTTTCAACGCGAAATTTTAAATTCTTTTCCTCTTTTTTATATTAACTATTGAATTTTAGCGCTTTAATTTGCTGCAATTCTTGTTCTTGTGTAATTATTGAATATTTGACTATGTAAAAGCGAAATTGTATATAGTTATGTTTGACGAGAGAAAAAATATTCGTTTTTTTGTTAATACCGTAAGGAATATTTTTCGAGTAATAAAGATTGATTGATTGATAGATGCCGAGAATATTCATGTTATGACCCTCCTCAGCATTTGTTTCGCGTCTTGTTAAATGTTATCAAGCTTCTGACTATGATGTCGAAAATCCTGATCTTGCAGAACTTGCCCCACCGTTTTGATACGGCACGTTTTATATTTCAGGGTGATCATCCTATCGGTATTCGCCTCTTCCTTTGCGCAAGAAAAAAACGGAAGAAAACTGATCAAAGTGGTGAAGGTCCGTCCACTGGAGCCAGAAGACGGGCAAAATAAAGAGCATCTTGGAGAAAATGACCCCAACACGAAGTTCGGAGACCGCGTGGGTTTGAAGACACGACGGTTAGACCTAACGTCTTTCAAGAGCGTTCAGGTAGTCCTCAGTAGTACGAAACCGACTGCGGCTCCGACAACAACTAGAAGAACAGACAGGACGACTGCAACAACCCTGCAAGGAATAGCCAGTTCCACAGCACCACTAACGACGGCGTTGGGTACAAGACCATCCACGGAAACCACAACTCAAGCAAATTCCGAGGCACAACCCAGACTCCTGGAGACGACAACCCTTGCGGCAATACAACAGCAGGCGGTGACAGCTGGCTCAACAACGACTTCCAAGAAACCAAAGAGACTAAGAACCAAATCGACCACCAAGACGGCTAAGACCAAGAAGAAACGGAAGTCAAAGAAAGTGAACAGTACAACCACCATTGCCCCAACAACTTTGTTCATCGACCACAATGGACTTCTGGACGAGCTCAGTGCCTCAGAGGAAAGAGAGCTTGAAGAGATTGATTTTGATGGTGGGATAGGAGAGACGGAAGCATCAACTCCTTTCTCCATCCCTACAACGGTCTTTGCTGTTTCAAACTCCATCGTTTCCTACGCACCGACAACAACTACAACATCGATAACAACTAGGGCAACAAGCAGGACATCATCATCGACAACGCTTCCCCAGAAAACAATCGATAACACGGAAAACGTGGCTTTCTTGCTGGGCGGGGACATTCTAAAAGAAAGCAGGAACATCAAGACAGAAGTATCCGCGCAAACAGAACCACGACTGTCAAATCAAATATTCGTTTTCGAGCGACCTCCGTCCCACTTTTCGACATCGTTAGCTAACACCCTTCCTGGAGTCACCACTTACAGCCAAGCAGCTATCATCAGCACCGAAGGGGTCACAAAGGTTACGGTACAACACCCAGTTTCGTCTTCGGTAACTACCACCGAAAAATATAGTGTTACAGAGGAGACGAACAGGAATGATTACAAGGAAACAAGCATTCCTTTGTCTACATCACCAACTTATCATCCAACGTTCAAATACACTACTACAACAGCGGCTCCTACAACTACTGCCGCAAGGCGCCCTACAGCATCAGCAATCTCCACAATTTCGACGACCCCGTCGACAACACCGAGAACAGAACCCCCCACACGGAGAACCACCAAAGCGGCCACTCAAGCACCTACAGTTGCAGGCGGCAGTGAAACAAATAAAGAAATCGACATACTGGCCCTCGCTTCCAAGTTCTCATGCAGAGACCGGGCAGAAGGTTATTATGCAGATATCGACACAGATTGTCAGGTGAGTTCCCAGCATGATGATACTTTTCTGATTTTTTTTTTTTTTCAAGACAGATAATCCATACATCCGGTGCTGCAATTCTCATTTGGCTAACTGCGCGTGTGGCAGAAGTAAGTTCTAATTTGACAACCAGATGCCCAGAGCTTTCTCATTTGCATAAAATTGAAAATCTCGGGCGTTTTTTTTTTTTGCGAAATTATTTCACAAGAACTGGCCCTTTAATGATCCAGCTTGACTTAAAAAAAAAATACAAAAAAAAAAAGAGCTACGAGCTCATATGGCACTTGTTACGAGTAGGCACGGCTGGGTTATGCCAATGATATATCTAGTGTTTGCTAGGTGTCTTCCCACCAAGTTTCATCTCGATCCCTCCACTCATAGCGTTTCCCAAGATTTCCGGTTGCTCCCTCCAGCTCCCCCCAAAAGTCACCGGATCCGGTCCGGATTTTAAGTGGGTCGTCTGAGGCATGAGGCCTTTCAAAATATCAAGTTCCATCGAGATAAGATCACCCGTTCAAAAGTTAAAAATACCTAAAGATTCCGGATTCCCCCTCCCTCTACTCCCCCCCCCCAGTACCCGAATCGGCTCGGTTATGTCGATGATGTATCTAGTGTTTGCTAGGTGTCATCCCACCAAGTTTCATCTCGATCCCTCCACTCATAGCGTTTCCCAAGATTTCCGGTTGCCCCCTCCAGCTCCCCCCAAAAGTCACCGGATCCGGTCTGGATTTTAAGTAGGTCGTCTGAGGCATGAGGTCTTTCCAAATATCAAGTTCCATCGAGATCCGATCACCCGTTCAAAAGTTATAAATACCTCAAGATTCCGGATTCCCCCTCCCTCCACTCCCCCCCACAGTACCCGAATCGGCTCGGTTATGTCAATGATGTATCTAGTGTTTGCTAGGTGTCTTCCCACCAAGTTTCATCTCGATCCCTCCACTCATAGCGTTTCCCAAGATTTCCGGTTGCCCCCTCCAGCTCCCCCCAAAAGTCACCGGATCCGGTCCGGATTTTAAGTTGGTCGTCTGAGGCATGAGGTCGTTCCAAATATCAAGTTTCATCGAGATCCGATCACCCGTTCAAAAGTTAAAAATACCTCAAGATTCCGGATTCCCCCTCCCTCCACTCCCCCCACGGTGCTCGGATCGGGGAAGTGACTATTTCCAACTTAATCATTTGGGGTCCCTGATACGCCTGCCAAGTTTTATCGTCCTAGCTTATGTGGAAGTGCCCGAACTAGCAAAACCTGGACAGACCGACGGACGGACAGAAATTGCGATCGCTATATGGCACTTGGCCGAAGGGCAAGTGCCATAAAAACAGCGGCAACCACACCTCAGTCACTGTGGTTCTGGAGTACCCAGGCAGTACCTGACTAAACAAGATAACATTCGGCTCGATACACATGGGGCAGAAGTAAACTGTATCTGCTCAAATTTTGTTGTAACAGATGCCCAGAACTGACTCATTTGAACAACACTGTCAATTTCGGGCGAATTTATTTTCTGGCAAAGTTGTTTTCACAAAAATCGGCCCTTTAATAGGCCACCTTGACTTCAGAAACCTCCTCACCTCAAAGATCGGGGTTCTTGAGTACAGGAGAAATATGTTTATTTGAACAGTTTCTTAAATTTCAACAGTGCAATTTTGGGCTAAATGGTAGAATCAAGATCCAAAATACCTATTTAGGTGTTTTCAGGGGCCCTTAATGCTACTTTGGCTAACTGGTAGTTCACTTCATTCGCAGCAAGTGCATCACAGTTGCACTGTTCTAAGTCTGAATCACATAACGGTTTCCAAGTCTGGACTCGAATTTTTTCGGGGTAGTCCGAATTATTTTCGTAACATCACTTAGTACCACTTTCGGGGAGCAACATTACAGGAGCGACGACCCCAAGTTCAACATATTGTATATTATTATGCAGGTGCTGGATCCTGGAAGATCCTCAAGGTGAATTTCCAACCTAAATCCTAGGAGCCGCCCTGCTTTACTTTACTTAGGGTAACAGGGTAATAGTAGGCTACAGTAACGTCTTCAGTCTTCCTTCCACTTAAAAAAAAAAAATTACATTAATCCTTCAAGGCTTAGGATATTTCTCTTCGATCACGCAAGGATTCATCGCCAAACTGTTGTCACACAAGAATATAAGAACATACGAATAAAGCGGTAAAAACTTAGCTCCAAGCATTACTTTCGTGTAGGACCATTTTGAGCAATTTTTTTGTTTAGGTTGAATCAGAACAAAAGATATCTTGGCGATACCTTTTCTTTGGAATGTATTAAACTGATCCTGGCAATTTCGAAACATAGGAGTTTGCACAATGGGCATGACACTCGTCAAGTTCAGTCTAGAACCCACATTTCATTCCGACTATTGGCCCAAGAGCGATTAAAGTTCACCCTGTCAAGGGTCGAGTGTACTATCCGATAATTTTTTTACAAAAATAGGTTCGTGTCACAAACATGCGCAAAAAAGTCAACTCAGTTTCTGTAGCCCGGAAACCCACGCGCAAATAAAGGCCGATCAGACAAGCTGCACTGTTTTGAGCATATATATTTTTATTTATTTAAACTAGGATACAACCAACTAGGGACAAAATGGCAAAATAAGTAACAAACACTGGCATAAATATAAACTACAAATAAAAGTAAACAAAAATTCAATCAGCACATCAACCTGGAGAGAACCCACAATACAGTAGGGTACCCCACGACAGCCAAATTGGCAAACTCAGCCGCATATTGGAACTCGCCATCACCACAAGGAGAGGATTCTCAGCGCGCAGAATTCGTGTCTGAAGTGATAGGGCAGATGCCCGCCTCACTTCACCAAAAGACTGAAGACCTTCACCAACAAACATACCTGAAGCAGTACAATTCCAATAGAGCCAATGCAACCACCTTAGAGAATTGATGTATAGGACCCGGGAAACACTCTCACGCTTCACGGTGTGAGCTTAGGACGACTAGGCTTTCAATACTATTTCAACCTTCCCATATCCCGAAAGGTAGACCGACTTTAGCCGATGCATGTGATTGATTTTTGTTACTGTTTTTTTTTTTTAAAGAATATCAGCTCTCCAACCTACTATACCTACAATCTGGCCTCCAAATTTCAAAGAAAGTACCGGAATGATTTTAAATCTAACCAGGAAATCTCAAGAAGCTAACTTTCCTTATATTCGTGTGTGAAGAGTTCAGCACTAAGTCCGAGCAGAAAAAAACCTAGTGCAACCGGGCTCTCAGCGCGCAGACATGACGGTCACTTCTTTCCCAAAGTAAAGGCCCTTTATTTTCTGATCGACTGATTGAGTCGTGGAAATAAAAAGCGAAAATTATGAGAGAAACACACCAATTCCTCCTCTTAACTTTGACTTGATTAAACCCTAACTTTGATTTCAATCCATTTATTTTATACATTTATATTTTATAGGTCTGGCACTGGTGCACCCCTGGCGACAGAAAGTTCACGTTTACTTGCCCCGATGGAACGAAGTTCAACCAGAAGCACCAGGTCTGTGACTGGCGGAAGAATGTCGACTGCTCAAAGGCAGAAGCTATGTATGACCAATCGAACAAAAAGGAAAGCTCGTAGTTCTAGATGTTTTTTCAAATTCACATTAATGTAAATTTTGTTAATACTGAGAATATATTTTTTTAGTAAACTGGAAATGAATTACCTATTTTATATGTGCTGGTGCAACCTAGAGAATGACAGAGGAAGAAATCGTGCAGCCCATCAAGTATGACACTAATGTTTCGACAATCGTTACTGGCCAAACAAATAAAATATATAATTTTTTCACGCCTCTTACTTAAGGAATCTTTATTAAGAATGGAGCGGATTGACAAAGCTATTGCGCGCGAATAACTGGTTAAAAATCGACGAGGCGGCTGGTGATGTAACTGGTTACTGACAGTTAAATCATCAAACAACTGAGTGTATAGGTTTTCAGCCCGGCTTCACACTTATGGAGCCGCAATTTTATAATAGGTTTATTAAGCAAGTCCCAGATATTTGAGAGCATAGCACTGGTTTAAAACCCCAAAATTGCCTGAGAAGCTTTACAGATCACTATACTTTAAGGAAGGTTTAACAAGAGCTGGAAGCTCATATGGCACTTGCAAGGCTGGGTCAGAGGATGAAAGCAGGAATTCGCGGGTTTGTTGTGATCATTTGTAATCAGAACCCTTGAAGCAAAAATGCTGACGAACTCATCGGGTGCACGCAAATGTATATTTTGCTCAAAAGTATTGTTTGTACTTTAAGGAAATCAGTTATAAGCAAAACCCTTAAGGCACAAATGATCATGGGCTCATAGGGATAAAAAAATGTACATTTTGCTTACAAGTATTTTTTGTACTTTTCGGTTAGGATTAGTTCTTTAAGGGATGATCGGATCTGGGAACGAACAATTTCTAAGCCAATCTTGTCAAGTGTCTAATTTCCAAGCCAAGTTTCATCGTCCTAGCACATCTGAAAGTACCTTGATTCGCGATCACCGGAATTCCGGAGCCCCCTACAACTCCCCCACACTGCCCGAACCCGGTCCGGTTCTGTCACCGATGTATCTAGGGCTTGTGCTTGTTCTTCCAACCAAGGTTCATCCCAATCGTTCCACTCTAAGCGTGTCACAGGATTTCTGGTTCTCCCCTTCACGTCCCCCGAACATTCATCGGATTACAACCGGATTACAATAGGACATTTGACACATGAGGTCTTTTCAAATATCCAGTTTCATTAAGATCCGATCACCCGTTCAAAAGTAATACATACCTCGAGATTCAAGATTCTCCCTCCCTCCACTCCCCCCAAGATGGTCGGACCAGGGAAATGACTATTTCTAAGCCAATCATGTCAAGTATTTTCAAGCCAAGTTTCGTCGTCCTAACACGTCTGGAAGTACCTTAACTTGTGATCACCGGAATTCCTTCCCCCCCCCCCTCTAACTCCCCCAAAGTACCCGAATCTTGTCCGGTTCACTCACTGATGTACATAGGGCCTGTATTTGTTCTTCCCACCAAATTTCATCCCGATCGCTCAACTCCAAGCGTGTCACAATGTTTTCAGATCCCTGCCCCCCCCCACCTTCTTCGGATCCAGTCCGAACCTGAAAACGGATATCCGAGACATGTGATCTTTCTACATGTCAAGTTTCATTACGATCCGATCATCCGTTCGGAAGTTACACATACCTTGAGATCCCGGGTTCCCCTTCCCTCTACTCCCCCCACGATGTTCGAATCGTGAAGTTGACTATTTCCGGGTTAATCTGGTCTGGCCCTGATTTGCCTGCCAAGTTTCATTGTCCTGGCCCACCTGGAGATAACTTAACTCCGTATCACCGGAATTCCGGAACCCCACTCACCCCCCCCCCCATTTATCAAGTTTGATTAAGATCCGATCATCCATTCAAAAGTTATGCGTGCCACTAAATTCCGGATTCCGGCTCCCCTCCCTCCCCCCACGATGGTCGGATCGTGCAAGTGACTTTCCAAGTTACTTTGGTCGGGTCCCTAATACCCCTGCCTACTAACTCGCAAACACCGGACTGACCGACAGACAAACCGACGGAAAAGTGATCGGTATATGGCACTTGGCCGGAAGGCATGTGCCATAAAAAAGGAGGAGGTTAAATGAGTGATTTCAGTCCGGTCGAATTTCATACCACTTGGAGAAAGAAGAAAAAACCTAGTAAAACGAAAAAAGAAAAAAACTAGTAAAGGATTGTGTTGTCTCTTGCCCGATGTGTGGGCAAGCTAGAAAATACTGAACATTTTAAGAATGATTGCGAAGAACTAAAAGATTCAAGGATGGAGTATTTTGGGTGAAGTACGGGGGGAAAGAATGATTGGTACGCAGAGGTTGGGAGAAAAATCTTTTCTTGGAATTGAAAATCTTGGAAGGTTCGTCTGTATGGGAATGTCGCACAGGGAGCACTTTCTGTAGTTTAGTACGGTTTAAGGTTTGGATTGTGGCTTAATAAACTACAACTACTACTATAAGCGATCCCGAAAACCTCCTATAACTAAAAGTTGTTTCTCCGCCCCACCACGACGTATTTCGTCCAAAGGAAAAGCAACTGTCACCATTATTGTGTTGCGAGAGCAACACTTTGGTTTTGTCCTCTTTTTTTCTTTTTTTTTTTTCCTAGCACTCCAATTTCATTTTATTCCTGGTAACTGGTAAGGGTCTAACCTGTGCGATTTTTACGGAAAGTGTGGACCTTAGACCGGATTGATGAATATGACCTTACATTTTGGAAAGCTCAGTAGAACTCTTGCCTGGGGCCAAAAAGGATGGTTTTTGCTTGTCCTTGAGCCAGAGCCTACGGAGTGCGAAGTGAAGCGGAGTTCTATAGCCCATGTCAGAGAGGACTTTCTGAAGTTGGCAGCCAACCTTTAGTTTCATCAAATCATGTTTCTGCTTTCGAGTGGAAAGCTCCGTTCTAGCACGCAAGCAGGCAGGCACCAGTTTCCATTTCGTATTCTTCGTGAGGCCTGAAGCCACCATTTTTTATTTTTTATTCTTGAAATAAACTTTACACTAACTGTAATTATAACAACTTTAACACCCGTCTCGCAAGGCCCGTAACCACGGCCCTTAAGGCGCAATGTCGTCGTTCCCCGAGGAATCCTTTTGAGGAGTCCCCCTGTTTTTGTTTGTCCCAGGGACTCACTCCCCTCAGGACGGGGAATGCTCCAATTATCATCACCATCATTAAAAAGGGCTGCCAGTGAATTTTTTCTGAAAATCAGTTTATTTTTTTTTCAAAAAATGTCATTATGTTATTCAAAACAGACGTTTTTCTGCAGAAAAAGTCGGTAAAAACCAGCTAGTCGGTAAATGCCTTGTCCCCCCCAAAAACCTTTTGGCTAGTAACGCCTCTGACGGCGAGAATAGGCATTTAGAAGCTTCGTTTGGATATAGTAGGTAGAGCTACTCTGGGCTCCAGGAGCGCTGCAAAAAGAACCGTCGGACAGTTTTCAAGCACCACACGACAACACTCGATTGCTACCAAAAAAGCGTTTGTGGCTCGAACTGTGGCTCAAATTTGACAAACAACTCTAGAGGAGATTTTGGATTTCGTGGCTCAAATGTGGCGGGAAGTTCAAACCGAATAACAAAATCGGCTGCTTTATCAAGCAGATAGACATACAACTGAAGATCTTTCTAAAACAGCACGGCATTTGAGATTTTATCTGGATATTTCTAGAATCAGAAATTACCGCCCAGAAAAAAAGACAAAAAGCGTTTCCGAGAGTTTCAACTTGTGGATCCAGTCCAGTGTCCGGCAGACACTTGCGTTTCCGTGCTAGTTGTCAGTGTTTTCTTTAATCTGTTGTGTTGATCACCAATAAAAAAAAGTCAAAGTTTAAACACAACGTGTGGGAAAAAAAAAATCAGCGGAAAAACGCCTCAGGTCTATTTTCGTTCTTAGAACCTTGGAAACGAGACAGCGGATAGCGTAGGAAGGAATGGTGAAGCATCATGCACGTTTTTTGAAACGAGTGATAATGACCTCTGTGGTCAGCAATTAAGTTAGCAAGGGACATCCTGTCAGGATGTCAAATTGATTCCCGAACATGCACAAAAATTGAATAACAGGGAAAGTGGTTAGATGATTTGACAAAGATATGCACGCAAGAAACAAAGAATTATAAAAGGCAATAGTATTTCCTTTCTTTAGTTAGTTGCCGATCTTCTTTCGTTTCAGTTTCCTTCGCAAAAATGCACGGGATAAGCCTGTTAGCTGCTCTTCTATCAAGTAAGTTGTGACTGCCATAATGTACTCTTTCTTATACCCCAAGCCGAAAACCCTCGATGATGTTATGTTAGCTTCGATCCCTAAGAGGAAGATTTCTAACATAGAATTAAGTTGTTTAATCGAAAGCAGAGGACGCACGGCGCCATCTACTTTTATCACAACCACACGTTGCCTAATGGAAAATTACAGGGGGGAGGCCTCTGTTAATTACAGTAGAGGTATGTTTATTTGAACAGCTACTTAAATGTGAACAGTGCAGTTTTGGGCTAAATGGTAGAGTATAAATCCAAAATACTTATTCAGGTGTTTTCAGAGGCTCTTAATTAACTACTTTGGCTAACTCATAATTGACTTTAAACACAGCAAGTGAATGCAAACGGCAAAGTCCAAAGTTAACAAACGTTCAAATAAGCATATCTCTACTGTCCTACGAGCCATTGTGGCCCTTGGTGAATTAAAGAATATAGACCGAAGGAACAATAAGGTCGAAATAACATGTGGTTTTCGTAGGGGGATTTTCTTCGTTTAGCCCCTTGTCTTGCTTTAGAAAGAGTTTATTTTGTCGAAATAGATTATTCCTGTCATCATTACAATCCGAAAGTTAGTGAAACATGGGATTTTTTTTCCGGTATCCACTGGATTACAGGCTGATAAAAAGGTTTTTAAAACAAAGAAATATTTAAGAATGTTGCCGACATGTACGCCAATCCATTGGTAATTGGTAAATGATATTGGGGAGTCGTCAAGAGGAGGGTTTTGTGTGAGGAGTTCGGGTGTGAAATCATCTTCCAGAGAGAATCAGGGAGCCGGAGAACCAGTTTTGTTTAAAATTACTGATCGAAAAATTATTTTTTGGATAGTTAGATAAATGAGGAATATTTATTTGGAATTTTACCTGTCTTACCTATAATACTAACGCAACCTACTTCCGCAATCATTCCACTCATTTCTAAGCCCGGAGGCCCGAATTTCATACGGTACATCCTAACCCCTCTAACCCGATGAAAAAATTTATCTCAAAATAGTACTATGAAGTAGTACGAAAAAGTAGCATGGAGTACTAACGATGCTACTACATGCTTCTACTTCAAGGCTAACGTGTACTGCATACTACTATATGCTACTATTAGCAAGACCGGATGCTATTATGGCAAGACAGGATGTTACTGGATACTACTACATAAGACTGGACCAGTCTGAGGCACATTAAATTATAGTATTCTTTGTTATTACATAGTATTACATGCAACGTTTCGCGCGAGAAGTTTTTCAATCACAAAAACCGGTTATGTAAATTTTTCCTCAATTTCGGTACGAGTCAAAGGGTGTCGAAAAAGGCTTAAAACAGCCAACGCCGTGGATAATTTGATGAAAGCAGAGCCTAGTCTTAAAGTATTCAATTATTTTAAAATACTGGAAGTTGAAGAGTAAATAGTGCGAGGGGTCCTTTAAGGTAAACATTTCATTGTTATTACTAGTGACTGAGGGTTGGGTTGGGTGGGGGAGGGGTGGGGGTAAAGAAAAAGAAATGAGCAGGTTGAGAAGAGAAATGTGTGTCATCGTTTGCAATAGATGAGTAAAAGCTGTGCACTCCCGCACAGGACAGGGTTGAGCCCTTCTTGGGAGCCTTATGTTTGTTGTTTCTTTTAAAAAAAGTTGAAATTAAAATGAACTGAGAAACTAACAACTATCTAAGAAGGCTATAGACACAAAAACGCTAAAAGATGCGCCATAACCTTTCACGCTGGACTGATTTTCCCGCGGACATTATGGGGCGTAGCCAGACGAACAGAAGCTATTCTGATTGAAAAATAATGTATAGCGTTTCTCTATGAAAAAACGGATTTAACGCTGGGAAAGAACGCAAGAAAAAGCATCATATTTAATGGCTGCGTAAACCATAACTTTTCGCATCGATGGCCTTAACCTTGCCGCAATAATTACCAGCACCTTTCATTCATATGGGAAAAAGTAAATAATAAAGTCTCCTAATTATATTTTAAAAGGATGCGCCGTCTTACATACAATCTGCAGAGATATATAGTATTAGATAAAGGTTATGATCTTTTAGGCTGCCTAGCCGTGATTGCGGAGCAGGTAGTTGATGTACCCCGGATCCGTCCATTAACAACTGAAGAAAAGAACCGAAGGCAGCAATTGCAATTCAGGGTGTCGCCCTATGCAATCGGCACCAGAAGGCAAGCTGTCCAGAGAAGAAGTCGCATTGTGGATGAAGAAGAAGCAGAAGGTAAATCTTCTTACACACGAAAGGCACGGCTTCCCCTCTCTAATGTCCAGATATCCGGAGCTCCCATACAGCGGGTTTCCTGATTTCGGCATTTGATCCTACATGCCCCTCTTCATATGCCCCAATCGAGCTTTTTACGTAAACGACACTCTTCCACATTACGTGGTCCAGGGGTAAAGTTTTTTAAGGTTTTTGTAAAAGTTTTAACATGACATTTTGTTTATTCTTTTAGTTTTTTATGTCTCCGTATTACGATGATGACACGGATGTTGACTATTTTTTTTTATATTTTTGTATAGGCAACTGACAGTAACCGACAGTGATTATTCTTCTTTTTTCTTAACCACGATATTCACTTTGGAAAATAAAATTCATGTATTTCTATCTATCAAGGGGTCACAACGCCCTGGAATTCTAAAAGGACATGACCTCACTTGACCGTCAGGATCCACCTCGACGAAAACGGAAACCCAGAGTTTGGACGAAAAGAGTTTTGATGAATAAAAATCAGATGCGGAGAGGCAATCAGGCTTTCCTTGGCAGGATTTTCTGTACTTTCATCATCAAGTTGGAAAAGTGCTCCTCCAGCCCAATTCGTGTGTATCATTTTTAAGAAAAACATTAGTTGCTTTTTTGCTGATACCATGGTATCTGTTACCACAGTAACTGGATCTGCAATTAGTCGTTTTTGCCAGTTATCGTGGTATCTGATACGAGGTGCTCTGCAAAAACGACTATTGCCAAAATTGCACTTTTCGAAGTCATCCCAAAAGAAAAACAGATATCCAGTTACATCACCAAGTGCTAAACTTCTTTCTCATCAATCCGACAAAATTTGATGAAAGTGAGATGACTTTCAGATACCACGACCAGTTGCTACGGTCGGACCGTAGTATCTGAATATCTGATACCACGATAACTGGCCAGATACCACTATAACTGCAAAAACACCTTTTGACCGTGGTATCAGATCCCACGATAACTGCAAAAACGACTTTAGACCGTGGTATCAGATACCATGGTATCTACAAAAACGCAACTATTTATCATTACAAATCTTAAATCGTTTATAAAGTTACTTGACTTTACTTAGACTCTCGTCGGGATTAACTTCCAACGCACAAGAAACTAGAGTGGGAATCCGTCATCTCGTCAAGCGTTGGAGCGTCCGAGAAGTCAATACTGCTCTCGAGTAGCCGAGTGTGCACGACGGTATTGGAAGTGAAAATTTTTCATGAAGGACCCCTCGCACTAAGAGATTGCACCCTACCCGATGAAAACGGATATTGCTACATCATCATCACGGGATCAAAAGAAAAAAAATTAACATTGGGAGGTATAGGACTTTCAACTTTGAAATTAAATTATCGACGTTTTATTATCATTATCTCGATCATTATGAGGCAGGGACTAGCTGGAAATGTTAATTGGGCTATTCCTTTACCGTATAATTCTATTTTTGCAAAAGAGTTTCCATGGAAGTAAGAGCTTGAAGCAAGGCCGTATCCAAGGGGGTGGGGGTTAGGGGGTTGACCCCCCCCCCCCGAAACATACACTAATACTAATTTTTATAGGCTTTTTCGTCTGATTTATGTCTTTTTTGTCCGACCGGCAGGCAACCCCCCCCCCCCCCCCAGAAATAAATTCCTGGATACAGGCCTAGCTTGAAGGCTTCAAAGTTTGAACACAAAAACGGAGTCTCGAATCCTATTGGTCGGCGATGACGCGGATTTGAAAAAATGTGTAATAATCGACCAATAGGACGAGACTCCGTCTTTGTTTACAAACTATTACGCCTTCAAACTCTTACTTCCATGGAAACTCTTTTGCAAAAACAGAATTATACAGTTAAGAAATAGCACAATTAACATTTCCCCCAAGTCCCTGGCTCAGAATGATGATAAAACGTCGATAATTTAATTTCAAAGTTGAAAGTCCTATACTTCCTAATGTTAAACTTTTTCGTTATGATCCCGTCCGCTTTCGTTGGATATGGCGCAATCCCTCTATTTACTCTTTAAGCCGCTTTCACATTGACGCATCGTTGCGTATGCGTTTATCTTGTGTTGCGTATATTTCACACCTGCGCGAGAAGCTTTCAAGCTGGATGTTCATTTTCATTTTCTTTTCTCGGTTTCTTCTATTGAGTTGTCGTTTCTTTCACAATTAGTCATTTTTTCTTCATCAGTAGGGTTTTCTCCAGTTTTTCTTAAACACTTCCGTTTTCCACTGAGGGTCAACTTCGGGGAAGGAAACAAACCTGTAATGATGTTTCTTTCCACGAAGTTGACCCTGAAGATCGACAGCCTGACGAGGACCCTTGCCAAGAAGGGCCGAAATATTGCTGATGAAGCATCGTAGCTGATGTATCCGTTGTATACATTATTTGAATATAGGTTTCAAAGTCAGCTTGGGCTCAAGGAATATTTAGATTGTTTGTATGGCACTTGGCGCACTTGCCTTCCGGCCAAGTGCCATATACCGATCACTTTTCCGTCGGTCTGTCGGTCAGTCCGGTGTTTGCTAGTTAGGGTACTTCCAGATACGCTAGGACGATGAAACGTGGCAGGCATATTAGGGACCCGACCAAACTAACTTGGAAATAGTCACTTGCCCGATACGATCATCGTGGGGGGAGGGGGAGGTGGTGGAATCCGGAAATTAGTGACATGCATAACTTTCGAACGGGTTACCGGATGTTAATGAAACTTGATATCTTGAAAGAACTCATGTCTCAGATGTCCCATTTCAAGTGCGGACCGGATCCGATGAACTGGAGGGGGGGAGGGGAAAACCGTAAGTCTTGTGATACGCATAGAGTGAAGCGATCAGGATGAAACTTGGTGGGATCCTAGGTGCATCAGTGACAGAATCGGACCGGATTCCGGTACCGGAGGGGGGGGGGGTGTCAATAGTAGGGTGTCCGGAATTCCGGTGATCGTGAGTTAAGGTACACCCTGATGTGCTAATACGATAAAACTTTGCTAGAGCATTAGAAACTTGACATCATTGGGTTAGACATCGCGACTTCTCCGATCCGACCATTCCTTAAAGAACTCATCTTAACCGCAAAATACAAAAAATTATTTTAAGCAAAATTTACTTTTTCAAGATCGCCATGAGTAGCCTACATCTACATGAATCTTTTTGCCTCAAGGGTTTTGCTTAGAAATTAATTTTCGGCACCCTTAAAGTGCGCATCTTAACCGAAAAATTAATAAAAAAAACTTTTGACCATCACTTTCATCCTCTGACCCAGCCTTGCAAGTTTGGCGCATCTTAACGGAATACTTCCATCTGACCCAGCCTTGCCGGTTTTTGTTTTCCTTCTTGTTTCCTTTTGCTTTCTGTCTCCTATTTTTACATTTAAAGTGAAACCACAGGTTGAATTTTCAGCCCCCTTAATTTTTTCTTGTTGGGGTATTTCTTACTACATATGCTTGCAAGTGCCATATGAGCTTACAGCTCTTGTTTATTTTTGCAATCTTGGGCTCTAGAAGTGAGGTCCAAAAATATGCGCTTATGAATCGACAATTTCATCACGACGAAGAGAATTTGAATTTCAACAAAAGCGTACATTTCAATGGCTGATCAAGCGAAGCTAAGATCACTTCTGAAGAAAGACCGCAATTGCGCATGACCCAAAATATACTTATTTTTCGGCAATCGTTTGCCGTTATATTTGCTAAACGTTTCAAGCATAGAGGTACAAGAACATAGAGATACAATAAATCCGACAGAAAAGGTTCGTTGGATGAAAATCGATTATATGAATAGCGAAGAACCGAAGTAACGCATTTTCGTCGGGTCTTCAAGCCTATTTAAGTAAATAAATGATGGATAATTAGACTATCATATCTCAGCCTTAATACTCTTGATGACTACCTCTCCTTGCCGATGCAACATCTCCGGAAGAAAGGCAGAAGTGGTGTCACAGCTGCGCCCAAAGATCGCGTTGATTGACTGACAAAGTCGCTGAGTTTGAGTCGTACGAGCACGCTTACTCCTTCTTCCTGGTGATCACTGGCGTGTTTTGGACTTAGTCAGTATAGAGTATTCGGTTAAACTTTGAGATTGAGTGGAGCAATTAAAGAAGTAGGTTGCATTAATATTATAGCTAAGCCAGGTCCTTTGGAGAACTGTTTGTCAAATTACTCTCACGTTCCAGATGAGCCTGCGGTAGACACGAGCCTTCCTGACTACTTCTCAGCCATCAACCCGAGGAAAAGGACCCTGAGACTCGACGGCGACGCCTCAAACGATAGTCCAAGAGCCCTAGAAGGCACAAATTTCCCCCTTTATCTGACACTACCGAAGATCAACTATTCCTGCGAAGGCCGCCTTCCAGGATTCTACGCTGACAAATCTACCGGATGTCAAGTAGGATCTCGTTTAGTTAGCGTACACATTAGTTGCGTTTTGGCAGATACCATGGTGTCTGTTACCACGGTAACTGGATCGTGCAATTACTCCTGTTTTACCGTGGTATCTGAGACTGCGGTTGCTCGGTAAAAATCGACAACTGCAGAAATCGCACTTTTCGAAGTCATCCAAGGGAACAAGACCAAAGGTTTCGATGGGATCCCAAAATTTTAATATTTGCTCCCGACAATTCGGTCCTGTAGACATTCGGTCTTCATTTTTCGGTCTTCACATTTTTACTTTTAAAGCACAATGGACACTTCTAATGCTTTACTTTGTATTAAATGCTTCACAAATAAACATTTCCGACTTTCTTTAGAAGGCGCTACGAAAATCGGCCGTTTTCTTGTTATCCCTTGTCTTTACCTCTCTGGCATTTCGGCGATCCAAATCTTAGGAGCTGGGATACCGTGGCAGGAAATTAAAAAAACTCCCATCAATGCTTGATAGAAAAGGATATATTTGAGACATAACCAAGTCAAGCCGCAGATGCAGTTTACCTGATTGTTCTAGTGTTTCATCAGAAGTTCCATGGCTTAAAGTGCCTATTCAAAGTTTTTCTTTGTGGAATAGTGTTTTAAAGCTTGATTAGCTTGCTTTATAAAATGTACCAGGATATGTAATAAGCTATAAAAAAAAACATGGGTACAAAAACCATTCAAAAACAAATAATCTATTCGAATTATACAAGCTGATTTATGCAAAATATAAAGACCTACTAATTATTATACGAAACATCACTTTTATCTTTGTCCAAGCTAGTAAATTGGGCATAATTCTGGCCTAAAAAATTACGCTTTGAAATATCAGAGAGAGTAAAAAAAAGCTGCTGATCAAGGGGGTAAGCATTGTTCCTAGGTTAACAACGGATACGTCAGCTATGATTGACAGCCTGACGAGGACCCTTGCCAAGAAGGGCCGAAATATCGCTGATGAAAAATCATAGCTGACGTATCCGTTGTAAACATTGTTTGAATAAATGTTTCAAAGTCAGCTTGGGCTCAAAGAATATTTGTTCCTAGGTTGTTACAGAGTGGGATTGGGATAGTTTGATGTGCCCTGTGCTCACTGAACTTTAAGATTTACAAACAGGTTAAGGCCGATGGTAACAATCGGAGAAAACCAAATTCCTATTTGACAGAGCAAACCGGACACGCCAGCCGAATTTCAACAAGTTCAGATATATTAAGATATCCGTTCTGTGCTGTCAGATACTCAGATACTGATTTAGCACATGGTTAACCCTATAGCTTACGTCGTATCTCCTTACTCCTTACTTCTGCCCAACTACCGGTTTCGGCCGGATTCCGGAAAAAACTACTTGGCTGGCAAAAAACTAAAGCTAAAAAACGAATTCAGCATGTCTCCTTACCCCTCCATCCAACCTCTAATCAACTTCAGATTAAAAATATACTTTTAAAAAAATTTCCGGTTTCAGCCGGATTCCGAGCGATACATCCGGTGAGAAAATGATTGTCATTATGCGAATTCAGCATGTCTTCTTACCCGCATATCGAACATCTTATCAAATTTAAATTAAACTTTTACTTTTAACAAATTCTCCGGCTTTGGCCGGTTTCCCGCCGAGCTATTTGTCCGGCGAGAAAATAAATTTCATATTCGAATTCAGCATGTCTCTTTACCTCTAAATCAACTATCTCAATAGCTTTCTAAAATATTTTGTGTGCCCCATAATTTGAAACTCCTCCCCCACCCTCAAATATAGGGCTACAGTGCCCATCTTCGAACTTGACCTGTACTTTGACCCAAAGGATCCTCCCACTAAGTTTCATCAAAATATCTCAATCACTTCGAGAGTTATCGTGCGGACAGACGGAGAACGTTTGCGATGTCATAGGTATCCCTTCACTTGTAGTGAACTGATAGACAAAAATGCTCCTCACCCAGGATTTGAACCCAGGACCCTCTGCTTACAAGGCAGCGTTTTCCCCATTATTCATTTTATTTATTTCATTCATTTATTTGTACTACATAGACTACATAACATAAATGTAATGCGTTATAAATTATATATTTGGCTTTATCTGGTTTTCACGATGAGACCCCGTTGTGTGGGTCCTGGTATGTCTACGTGGCTTGGACAATGGAGTCCTAGACTTCTAAATTATATTTTGAAAAGAATGTTTATGGTTTATTGGTCACGGTACAAGTCCCTTGTGTAAAGTGCCATCTATGTATTACTATATCTTCTCCGATTAATACCATTGGCCTTAACCTGTTTGTAAATGTTAAAAGTAAACATTTGTAAGAAGTCTGTTGAAGACCGAATATTTACAAGACCGAAATTGTCGGGAGCAAATATTAAAATTATGGGATCCCATCGAAACCTTTGGTCTTGTTTCCGCTGAGAACTGCCATTAAACATATCTCCTGGCAGAGTTATAGTTAAACACTGATAATGGTGATGATCATTCGGGGGATAAATAAGAAAGAACTAAACCACATGGTGGCTCTGAACTGGAATATGGAATTTACTGGCCAAGACACCCAACAAAGCAGAGGAAGGAGACCTTGGCATCATCGTGGCCTCGGAAATCCACTACTCGTCTCCCTATGAAAGTGTAGTTTAAATGTCCAAAGGTGAAAACATTAGGTGGTATCAAATCACTTTCAGCAAGTGATAACCTGCTACCATTCAAAAACAAGCCCAACATGCAATAAGGCTTGAGCGAATGACTCCTGTCCGCACTTTACCAGAGCAAAATCACTCTCGAGAGTAATGCGCGAACTTTAGCACAGTGAAATTCCAGCGACACTAGCACCGCTAACGGACACAAACATCCCTACTGAAATTCGACCAATCGTCAACGAGCGCCTGCTCTGATCCAGAGCAGGGTTGCCACATGTCGCACGATAGTAATTGTAAATCTATTTTGTTTTTGTCACTCTTGTCCTACGTAGGACATAAAAATCACTTTTTATGAAACGCCCAAATGTATCCTTTTTGCAGCATGGATTCCGACTAGAAGTGAGTATTAAAAAAAAATTTCGCGAAAATAAAATAAGATGTAGCATTTTTGCAGAGGCAATTCCGACCAAAAGGGACTATTTTACGTTTTTTTCCCGAATATAAATTTCACTCCCATTTCACTCTCTGTTTTGGGCCAAAAGTCACTCTCTAAATGTTTTTGATGTGGCAACTCTGATCCAGAGCAAAATATGAACAGTTTGCTGAAGCTTCTCTCGCGAACTGGGCGGCACTGCGACGGCGGCTCATTTGTGATGCATGGGAAGGATAGGTCTTCGCATTACTCTATAGAGTTATTTTGCTCTGCACTTTACTGACCAAACTTGTCATCTGAACATGCCAAGTTCTGCGACAGATTCTTCCACGGCACCAACCCGGCCGTCGGTTGATTCAGGCTACTACTTGTCTCCCAAAACAAACTAATAACAGCATCAACTGACCGCAATGACTAACGCATCACCACTCCACGCAGATACAAGTGACTGCTGATACAAATATTTACAGGGTACCCAGATGCGTGAACTTTCACACCGAGAGTGAAAATACACAGAGCCACTTACGCTCCCCCCTGTAAAGAACGAACGTCTACCCAAAACGTCCATGCTGATAGACTTTCTTCAATTTTCTGATTCCCATACTATCCTGTTCCAGAAACACATTCCGTTTCCCAAAGCAGCCGTCCCCCATACGACCTCATCAAAAACAAATAATCTACAAGAACCTCCGTCTCCCTATCTCTGTAATACGATCATGCGGAGTCGAATATATTCTGATACCCCTACCCAATGCAAACGAGCGGAGGAGGAGCTATGCAGAACATCATAATTTATTACCTCTACAAACTACTCGGCAGAAGAATACAGACTCCGTCTGAGTCGTCCTTTCCAGATGATTGGTTGTCTACCATCGTGACGTCAGGTCTAACTCGCTGCAGACCGGGTTCTCCACCTCTGCAGGCATCCTACGGTTTTTCACCTGTTATGTGCAACGGCGAAGAGGGAAGTAGACTGGTATCAACTCAAACCTCGCAGCATGCAACTCTAGCCCCGCTCAGTTCTATCGAGGTCTCCAAAGTCGCTGTATCCCGATGAAAAATTTACCTCAAAACAGTACTATGAAGTAGTACGAAAAATTAGCATGCAGTACTAACGATGCAACTACATACTTCTACTTCAAGGCTGCCGTGTTACTGCATACTACTATATGCCACTATTAGCGAGACTGAATGCTACTATGGCAAGACAGGATGCTACTAGATACTACTACATAAGCTTGGACCAGTCTGAGGCACATTAAATGATAGTATTATTTGCTATTACATAGTATTATATGCAACGTTTTCGTACACTACCATACTACTACGCAGGCTAAGTGTTTCATCGGGATGGGACCAAAGACGGAGGTTCAATCAGATTATTTGTTTTTTTTTTATCATATTCAGCTTGGTCCTTACCCTATTTATCTCTCTCAGGCCTACCACCAATGCCTATTTGACGGGCGACGCTACACCCATCTATGCGGAGTAGGAACTGTTTTCAATCAACTAAACCTCGTCTGCGATCACTGGTACAACTATGACTGCAACAACGCCGAAGTCGACTCGAAAATCAATGAAAAGCACCAGAGGTTCTTCACTACGGCATCACCACGAGGATAAGAGACATCATTCAGAGCGTAGAATATTGTATACACATCCTAGTTCAATAAACGTGTCACTATGAAGCATGTATACAATTCATACATTAAACCTGAACAGCATCTTTTTAAAGGTTAAGCGAAAAGGACTGACGACAATCTAGAACCCCATCACTTATTCACTTAAAGAGGCTCGAAGACCCGATGAAAATGCGTTACTTCGTTGCACCGCCATTCACGAATAATCGATTTTCATATGGTGGAATGTCCGTGTCGGATTTAAGGTACCTCTGTGCGTACCTGTGTTGTATGCCTGATGAAATGATTTACGAAAAATAAGTTTTCAGGCAGTGAGCTACCTTCCACGATCTGATCACTGGCCACTGAAAAGCCGCATACGTATCGGAATTCAAATTTTCTGCGTCATAGTAGAAGTTTGCGATGTGAGGACGGCCACAGATATTCCGAATGTCATACAGAGCAAATAGTGGAAAATAGAAAGATCCGCTAACACAATCCAAATAATGCAGCGTGTTACAAAAATAAGTTCGCTTTCCAGTTAAACTTTAAGTTTCAGTTCGTAATTTCTGTACTTTGACATATTCTCAACGTTCTCTTTACTGGGCGAAACACAATCCTGTTTTGTCTAGTCGGGTCTTCTCATGCTGGTTCAAGGGGAATTCTGGAGGTCAGGAAAGCTCCGCCAGTTTATTAAACTTCGGCTAAAATTCACTTAGGTACGTAGATAGGTATTTTATTCGTGAATAAACCGATATAATCACTTTCCAGATTTAGTCTGGCGCTCGGCTAGTTTGGGAAAGCGGAGCGAATTTATCTGGAAAGCGAATTTAAGACGGGAATGGGAAGTGATGCCGGAAGCGAATCCACTAGTATCGCCCTTAAATGTCTCTCACTTCAAGCGGCTTCGAATCCGGAAAAAAAGGATGACGAGCCCGCCCTCCTGACGGCTCCTGGCTGGTCGAATATAGGCACACCGATGTGTATAAAATTCTAGTTTTTTTCATCGGGTCACTGGTTTGAACAGAACTCGAACAGAACACATTTGGATTCGTCGATAAAAGAGAAGGCATATTCAATATTTTCCGATCTTTTCTTCCGAATATTTTCACACCGGGTCGACAATCCAGCCGGAATCAGGAACAAGATCAAAGGTTTCGATGGGATCCCAAAAATTCAATATTTGATCCAGACAATTGGGTCTTGCCTACGCCAGATCCAGTCTTCGCCAGACTCCTTGAACATTTTTACTACTAAAATTCAGAAACAGATTAAGGCCAAAAAGCTAATCACCTGAGAAAACCAAGTACAGAAATGGATTCAGCATGTTTGTGTTTACCCCTGTAGGTCTTATCTGTTTTGACAAAAACTTCCTGCCTCATTTCTACGAATTTCCCGGTTCCGTCCCAATTCTGGAACTACCTGTCTGGCAAAAAAAAAGAAGCTAAAATCGAACTCAGCGTCTCGCTCAGCGTTTCTTCTTTCCCCTATACCGAACATCTAATCAAATTCAAATTAAAATTTAACTTAAAACAAATTTTCCGGTTCAAGCCGGATTCTGGGCGAACTATATGTCCGGGTACAAAATGAATGTCATACACGGACTCGGCATCTCTTCTTACCCCTAAATCGGATATCTAATCAACCCACAAATACTTTTAACAATTTTTTGGTTTTGGCCGGATTCCGGGCGAACTACATGCCCGGCAAGAAAATTATTTTCACCGTCGTATTCAGAAAGGTCTTCCTACCCCTAAACCGAACATATAATTAACTTCAAATAAAACTTTTACTTTTAACAGATTTTCTGGTTTTGGCCGGATTCCGGGCGAACTACTTGTCCGGCGAGAAAAATGGTTTCCACCATCGTGTTCATCATGTCTTCTTACCCCAACTGTCCCATTAGCTGTTTAAAAATATTTTGCTTGCCCCATAATTAAACCCCCTCCCACACCCCTAAATATAGGGCTACAAAGCCCATCTACGAACTCGACCTTACTCTTGACCCAAACAATCCTCACACCAAGTTTCATCAAAATATCTCCTTCCCTTCGAGAATGACTGTGCTTACAGACGGACGGACAGAAAGACAGACGGACGGACAACTTTTGCGATGTCATAGTTATCCCTCCACTTACGTTTTGGCATCCAAAAAACTGCAAGGGCTATACCCTGCTAGGTTGCAATTTTTTTTCACTTAGATTTAATCTTCGCAAAATTAATACGATGATTTGACACACACATGTATTATCCCTATCCAGGGATCGGCACCTGTAGTCCACGCAGTGCAACTTTGTATGTAACCAATTCCTCTCCTCTCCACGCATAACAGATACCGAGGGGTCGACGACTCTAATTTTTTATGTACACCATTCCGGAATAACCTAATAATCCTGACCATTCTGGATTATTCCTAACCATTCCGGATTATTCCTAACTATTCCGGATTATTCCTAACCCTCTGTATGGGATATAATTCCAGTTGAAATTAGAAATTCGAGTCATCTGGCATCCTTCATGGCTACAGTGAAGAGATTTGTCCTTGCAAAAGGATAGTAATGATGCGTGAGTTTTTTTTTGTAAGCAGAATGTTTGTTGTATATGTATGAACCGTGTATGAATGGCATGTAGAATAACATAAAAATAGTGTTACCACACTATGTAGAATAGAGAAGACTGCCACCTAACAAAATTTAATCTAATCTAATATAATCCATTCCGGATTATTCTTGACCATTCCGGATTATTCCTGACTATTCCGGATTATTCCTTCGGGACGTGTACACCATTCCGGGAGAGCCGTCGACCCCTCGACAGATACTGACTGAACTCAGAGAAGTCTAAACTTGCCCCAGATTGGGATACAAAATCTTTCGTCTTGCTGCCCTAATGTGTTTTAGCCTGGATTAGCCCACATGTCAACACGGAAAACACAGAGTAGCTCGGAATCCGCCTTCCGGCATTTCCGCCTTCCGGCATCGGCCAGAAAAGAATGGGGTCATTCCAGCGAAATAAAGCCAGGCAAAAAAATAAATCAATTTTTCAGATTTTGACGAAAATTTTTCAGATGACCTATCAGGTTCCAAGAAACTTGTTTTCGGCGAAAAAAATTGGTTCGGTTGGTTTTTTGAAATTTTCGGCCAAATATACCATTGTTGATGGTCGAAAAAGTCAATATTTTTCAAAAGTTCGACAAAAAATCAGGGAAATTGAACACGACCTTGAAATTTTTTGAGCTTCTTACCTACCTTTAGGACTTCAAATCTCGAGATGTTCAAGTGTGTAGGTACTTTTTGGGATCCCAAAACGTTAAGTGGAGGGATACCTATGATATCGCAAAAATGTCCGTCTGCCTGTAACTCTCGAAGGGAATAAGATATTTTGATGAAACCTGGTGTGAGGGTTCACGGGGTCAAGGATAAGGTCAAGTTCGTAGATGGGCTATAGGGGTGGGGAAGGGGGTTCAAATTAAGGGACAAACAAAATATTTTTAAACAGCTAATGTGATAGTCGATTATGGGGTAAGAAGGCATGCTGAGCACGATAGTGAAAACCATTTTCTATCCGGACAAGTAGTTCGTCTTGAATCCGGCAAAAACCGGAAAGTTGATTAAAAGTAAAAGTTTTATTTGGAGTTGATTAAACGGTCGATTTCGAGGTAAGAAGACATGCTAAATACGATGGTGAAAACCATTTTCTCGCCGAACAAGTAGTTCGTCCGGAATCCGGCAAAAAACGGAAAGTTGGTTAAAGTAAAAATTTCATCTGAAGTTGATTAAATGTTCGATTTAGGGGTAAAAAGAGACGGTGAAAACCATTTTCTCGCCGGACAACTAGTTCGCCCGGTATCCGGCCAAAACCGGAAAATTTGTTAGAAGCAAAAGTTCGGTTAGATGACAGATTAAGGGGTAAGAAGAGAGGCGAGTCTGTATATGACAATCATTTTTTACTCGGACGTATAATTAGTCCGGAATCCGGTTGTAATCGGAATTTGTTTAAGTCAAACTTTTATTCATCGTTGATTAGATGTTCTTTATAGGGATAAGGAGATACGCTGGATTTGTTTCTGATTTGTCTTTTTTTGCTAGACTAGTAGTTCGCTCGAAATTCGGGCGAAACCGGAAACTTGGCAGAAGTAAAGCAGGAAGTCTCGGTCAGTATCGTCAAAATAGATATGGCTTATAGAGGTATATCTGAACTTGGTTTTCTCTGATGATTAGCCTGGCGAAGATTGGGTCTGGTGAAGACAAGACCCGATTGTCTGAATCAAATATTAGATTTTTGGGATCCCATCGACATCTTTGGTCTTATTTTTCCTGTTACGGTAATTTTCCCAAAGCAAGGTAAAAAAAAAAGTGGGTCTTGGTGGATCCACTCCAGAAGAACCGGCAAGATCGCGAAAATTCTGAGATTCTCCATGGTAGTAGAATGGAGAACGAGCTACATTTCTGCATTAGCATTTTTGTGGCTATCGAGCCCGAAATGGTCTTAAATAGCGATGTTAGAAAACTGAAATTCTTGGGGAAATGCATTATTTTGTATGACAAAATGGGAAAATGCACAACCCTCACAACCTAAAAATAAGAATTTAGAAATGAATTTCAGTTTTCAGATCTTACTGTTAGACCACAACCTGCCTGGACCAATTCTTAGCTGTCCAAGGGCCCGAAATCTTCTCTTTGGCCTACTTTCAGAAACTTACTACAATGCATGCTTTTGCTCTTTTCACGTTTAAGTTTGCGCGAGGGTGGTAAATTACTCATACACTTGGTTATACGCAATTCTGAAACGCTAACCGAATTCCGTTGTCAGTAAATTCTGTTATCTATAGGCTGCAACTATTTAAGAAACTGAAATTTGTATTTGCAACTATGTACAAAGTAATGCAGAACACGTTAATATTATGGCGAAGTTACAAGTTTTTGGGATCCCAAAACGTAAGTGGAGGGATACCTATGACATCGCAAAAATGTCCGTCTGCAAGCACGATAACTCTCGAAGGCAATGAGATATTTTGATGAAACTTGGTGGGAGGATCCTTTGGGTCAAAGTACAGGTCAAGTTCGAAGATGGGCTATGTAGCCCTATATTTGAGGGTGGAGGAGGGGTTTCAAATTAAGTGACAAACAAAATATTTTTAAACAGCTAATGTGATAGTCGATTATGGGGTAAGAAGACATCTGAGTACGATGGTGAAAACCATTTTCTTGTCGGACAAGTAGTTCGTCCGGAATCCGGCAAAAACCGGAAAGTTGGTTAAAAGTAAAAGTTTCATTTGAAGTTGATTAAATGTTCGATTTAGGGGTAAGAAGACATGCTGAACACGATGGTGAAAACCATTTTCTCACCGGACAACAAGTTGGCCAGGAATTCGGCCGAAACCGGAAAGTTTGTTAGGCGAAAGTTTTATTTGAAGTTGATTAGATGACAGATTTAGGGGTAAGAAGAGACGCTAAGTCTGTGTATGACAAATTTTTTTTACTGGACATATAATTAGTCCGGAATCCGGTTTTGACCGGAATTTTTTTAAGTCAAAGTTTTATTTAAAGTTGATGATATGTTCTTTACAGGGATAAAGAGATCTGCAGGATTTGTATCTGAATTTTCTCTTTTTTTTGCTGGACTAGTAGTTCACTCGGAATTCGGGCAAAACCGGAAATTTGGCAGAAGTAAAGCGGGAAGTTTCGGTCAGTATCGTCAAAATAGATATGGCTTATAGAGGTATATCTGAACTTGGTTCTCTCTGATGATTAGACGGGCGAAGACTGGATCTGGCGAAGAAAAGACCCAATTGTCTGGATCAAATATTAGATTTTTGGGATCCCATCGAAACCTTTGGTCTTGTTCTATCTTCAGTCTATCAACATCAGTTATGTACATTACTCCGGCAGCATTCTGCTGAGCTGAAACTACGAAACTAGAAATTGAGAAACCAGGGTTAGAGCAGCACTAATTTCCCAATTTTCGTGGAGTGTTCCTTGGAACAATCCACTAGTGCGAGCGCTGTAGCAGCTTTCGGCTGTCGGTTTTCACCGTATTTTGTGGAGCTCATAGCTCCTGAACCAGTGCAAGTATCAAGTTCAAACTTGGTACACTTGTGGGTGTTGGGGTCTAGTTGTGCTTTTTAGGGGGTCCCACACCCCACACCAATCCGGTTTAGGGGCAAATGGGTCCAGATTGCCAAGTAAATAAGGTTCATAACTTGACCAGAACTGGACATAGGACGATGAAATTCCTTGTATATGTACATCCTAGGGCTGGGAAATTGCTTATAAAGTTGCACCTCCCCCACTCACCTCGTTCATGGTCAACTGGGCCCAGATTGCCCAGGAGTAAAGTTCGTTACGCGTGACAGGAATCAACAGGTATCAATTTGAAATTTGGTACGTTTGTGGGCATTGGGGTCTATTTTTACTTTTTACTGGTCCCAAACCCCACCCCCACTTGGTTCAGGGGCAATTGGGCCCAGATTTCCCATTTTTGTTAATGTTTTAACTTGGAAATAACTTGAAATAAGGCGATGAAATTACTTTGTGCTTTCAGATCCTAGGGGTTGGCGATATATACCCTCCCCGTTCATGGGGAACAAGATGTGTAAATACACGTTTTGATGGGTCCCGACCCCCCCCCCCCCACCCTCATGTTCATGGGCAGCTGGGCCCAGATTTCCCATGAGTTAAGTTCGTCTATGACAGTTCTCAAGTTCAACTCCTGTATATTTGGGGAGATATATCTATGGATGAGGAGTTTGGTGCAACAGTAACAAATAAGACGACGTGTCGTACTTTAATCCTTAATGAACAGTTGGAAACTGAACTGTTTTATCATATGATCGATGATATGACATTCTTAATGAACTGTGACAAAGGGGGTATTAGGCTGTTACTATTTGGTTTACTGCACTTGTTATCAGAGGCGTTACTAGCCAAAATGTCTGGGGGGGGGGGGGACAAGGCATTTACCGACTGGCTGGTAATTTTTACCGACTGTTTCTGCAGAAAAAGACTGTTTTCCAAGAAAAAAAAAACAGTTTAGAAAAAATAGGCTATTTTTCAGAAAAACCGACTGTTTTGACAAAAAATCGACAGATTTTCAGAAAAACCGACTGTTCTCATGAACAAAATTACCTCTTTTAACGAAAGCAGTTATTTTTTACCGACTGGTCGACAACATCGTGGGGGGGGCGTCCCCCCCCCCCCCTCTCCCAGTCGTGACGCCCCTGCTTCTTATTACCTTGCTCATGGAAAAGAGGGTTAAAGGGTCGGACTGGCTCAAGCTGTTCGTGCAAGATCTGTCAACATTTCTTTGGATTTATACTTGCTGCTTGTTTACATTTAAAGCTTTTAAAGTGGGATGATTACAAATTAGTTTATTTCAATACTTCTGGGGATGTGAAATATCCTGGTTCTAAAGCTGTTTGTACACAAAAAGTGATAAGTATTTTACTTTCACACTCCATGTCTGAGCGCTTGCACACTTCATATTTGACGGTGGAAAACGGCATTTTGTCATAAAAACAATGCATTTTCCCAAGAATTTCAGTTTTCTAACATCGCTATTTAAGACCATTTGTGGCTCGATAGCCACAAAAGTGCTAATGCAGAACTTTCGCTCATTCTTCATCATGGGGAACTTCAGGATTTTCGCGATCTGGCCGGTTCTTCTGGAGTGGATCTACTAAGACCCACGTCGTCTACCTTACCTGGCCAAAATTACCGTAAAAAGAAAAGTAGAGTACCTACATACTTGAACATCTCGAGGTTTGAAGTCCTAAAGTAGGTAAGAAGCTCAAAAAATTTCAAGGTCGTGCTGAATTTCCCTGATTTTTGTCGAATTTTTTATTGCCTTTTTCGACCATCAATAATGGAATATTTGCCCAAAAACTTGTCCGTCCGAACAAATTTTTTTTCGCTGAAAAAAATATGGGAAGGTTCTGGACCTTGTTAGATCATTCTGAGAAATTTTCGTCAAAATCTGAGAGATCGAAATTTTTTGCCTGGCTTTATTTCGCTGGAATGACCCAATGTAGAGTGTCATGTGCTGGCTGATGATTTTTGGCAGAGCCGACCAAATTGCGAAATGTGTGACGCTTGCGTCTTTAACTTGGAAACGCTCCGTTAGCATGTGGCTGTGGTACAACTTGTGGTATTACTAATCAACGTGTGAGTCTATTTTACAATTCCGTGGACAAGTCCGAATCATGAGACACGTGAGGACTTACAGACGCTAGTAGGCTGCGCTTGGAAGCACTGAACTAGAATGTGGCGAATTGGTCCACGAAAGGACGACTGACAAAACATGAGAAGCTCCGTTAGATCCAGGAAGTGAAAATGCCAACGAAGCGAAATGCAGCTCGAGATTATTCCAAAAAGCCACAGGTCTGCGTAATATAAGAATGTGCAAAAAGAATAGACGGCTTAGGCCTCCACCTTATCTCTCAATAGGAAAAGAACTTGGGCGAAATCAACCTTATCTTGATCGCAGTCCAAAACACTGTGACGCAAAGAGTCATTCTTATCAAAGACAGTTGCAGTAAGTTAGTTGGTCTGAAAGAAATGGAGTAAATAGAAAACAAGCTAAACATGCCAAGGAATTTGAGTGATCATCCAAGTCAGGACAATGCTGGATCTGGTGGACAGTCTGACCCTTCGCCAGCAGTGCCAACGAGGAATGGGGAACGAAGACATGGTCGTTCCAGACGCGGTGGCCGAGCTCGTAGATATAAAACTTCATGCACGTCTATGCGTCAATTTTCGGCTATGCAGATTGTGATAGGGCTGTGTGCGATTTTTCTTCAGGTTAGTCCATTATTTTGTCCTTAAAGTTTAACTGAAAAGAGCTAGTTACTCATCACTTATTTACTTCAAGAAGCTTGAAGACTCGATGAAAATGCGTTATTTCGTTGCTCTACTATTCGCGAATAATCCGTTTTATTAAGTGGAATTTCCTTGTCGGAATTTTGGTACCTCTATGAGCTTTTACCTGTGTTGTATACTTCAGGAAAATGATTTAAGAAAAATAAATGGTCACGCAGTGAGCTACCTTCCGCCAGCTGATCACTGGCTACTGAGAAGCCGCGTTTGTATTGAGATTCAAATTTTCTGCGTCATAGTAAAATTTTGCGCTGTGAGGACGGCCGGAGGTATTCAGAAGGTCATACTGGAGCAAACAGAGAGAAAAAAAATCCATTAACACAATCCAAATGACGCAGTGTGTTCAGTTAAATGATACACAAATAAGTTGGCCTTTCATTTTAACTTTCATACGGTCTCAAAATACGCTGTTTTTACTTGAAACCAAATCTGCTCTTCGTTTCATTATTCGTGCAAGCTTTTTCTTCAACTACAGTATCATAAACAATGACACAAGAAAAATAAATACCTTTTATTTTCTGGACAGTTCATATGAACTACTTGCTAGCTTCGCATCGTCATACGGTTTAAGAACTACTAAACATGTATAATAGCAGCATATAAAATATTTCTTCTGGTTTCAGTCTGGCTTGAATCATTAGCGAACAATTAGAGATTACACAACCTTAGGATTTCTAGGATATCTTCTTTCATCTTTCTTGTTCGAAATTAGTTTGCTATTCAGGATTGGAATATTTGGGCCTGAAATTTAGTCCGATCGTTACCACAAAAGATTTTTTTTTTTTTCAAGTAAAAGCGGAAGACCTGAGTAAGATTAAAAAGTCCAGATTTTGATATAAGAACACAGCCTCACTGGGAGCTATATTTCCACCTTGAAGTTGAGCTGGCTCCAAACACAGGCTATCGTACATTAAAGACGATTAAATATTAAAAGGGTCAGGGACAAGGGATAAGCGGATTTGTAAATTTTGTAAAGTTGAGGTGGGATCTGGACCACATTCTTTACAAGTGCCAGGAGTTATCTGTCCCGCGTGAGAGGTTTTTGAATGGTATAATTATGTCAGTAAAGGAGCTACTCAGTAGCACAAACCCTAGAAGTATATGCAGGGTTGGTGCATTTATGGACCATTTAAATAACTCTTTCCGGTGGCTACACGGACTTGCATGGAACTGTAGTGCGTCTGGCATGTTTGTGGGTGAGGGCCTTCCTTCTTTCGGGGAACTTCGGCGTCGGGCTATCTTTTCTCTCCAGACCCGAATTCTTCGCTCTCGAAACCCCATGCTCGTGGTTCTTTCGAGTCCCCATATGAGACTGACGTTGCCTGTGTGGTTAGTCTGGAACCGCGAACTTTACACTTGTTGCGTAGAAGGCTCGCAATCTTAAATGTATTTTGTTGTTGTTTTTATGTGTTGTATGTGTAATGGCTCTAGAAGCCGTAGTCGAAGTTAAATAAATAAAAATAAATAAATAAATAAGTTAATTAAAAGTATGTGAGGTTAGTTGGAGATTGAAGGGAGTAGTTTTTATGTTGATTAAAAGTTCGCTCGTATAACGAATGTAAATGTACTGTTTTGTGTTTTCTGTTCATGGCCCAAAGGCTTAATTAAACATTTATCTATCTATCTATCTATCTAAAGACGAGCTCAAAATCCCTTATTTCTGCATGACACCAGCTGTAATCTTCATCTATTCCTTTCAGCAACGGGTCTTTCACTAACCAAGACACGATGCATTCACTCCATTCCTTAGTTGCGTTTTTCGATACCATGGTATCTGATACCACGGTCTAAATCGTTTTTGTAGTTACCGTGGTATCTGATACCACGGTCAAAAGGCGTGTTTGCTGTTATCGTGGTAGCTGGCCAGTCACAGTGGCAACTGATGTTCAGATACCACGATCGGATCATGGTATCGGACAAATTCGTCCCACTTTCATCATTACGAACACAAGAGTCTAGTTTTTTGTCAAATTGGTGGGAAAGAAGTTATGTCACTCTAGATATCAGTAAATATCAGTAGTTGCGTTTTTGCAGATACCATGGTATCCGATACCATCGGTCTAAAGTCTTTTCGCAGTTACCTGGGTATCTGATACCACGGTCAAAAGACTTTTTTGCAATTTCCATGCTACCTGGCCAGTTATTGTGGTATCTGAAAAACTGGTCTCACTTTCATCATCACTAACACAAGAGTCTAGTTCTTTGTCAAATTGGTGGGAAAGAATTTATGTCACTCTAGATATCAGTGAATATCAGTAGTTGTGTTTTTGCAGATACCATGGTATCTGATACCATCGGTCTAAAGTCTTTTCGCAGTTACCGGGGTATCTGATACCACGGTCAAAAGACGTGTTTGCAGTTACAATGGTACCTGGCCAGTTATCATGGTATCTAATATTCAGATACCACGATTGGACCATGGTAAAGTGATCGTGGTATCGGAAAAAATCGTCTCACTTTCATCATCACTAACACAAGAGTCTAGTTTTTTTTTTGTAAAATTGGTGGGAAAGAAGTTATGTCACTCTTAGATATCAAGTTGAGTTTTTGCAGATACACCATGGTATCTGATACCACGGTCCAAAGTCGCTTTCGTAGTTACCGTGGTATCTGATACCACGGTCAAAAGGCGTTTTTGTTGTCATCGTGGTAGCTGGCCAGTCACCGTCGTAACTGATCGTGGTATCGGAAAAATTCGTCTGATTTTGTCAAATTGGTGGGAAAGAAGTTATGTCACTCTAGATATCAGTGACAGGGACGTCCACCACCCCCCTCAAAGAAAGAAAAAAGCTAAAACGGCGACCACACAAATTTAGCTAAAACGGGCGCTCGCACAGCGCCCAACCACGAAAGTTCAGCTCATCTGGGCGCTCACCCAGAAAATGTAAATGGGGGGCTGGCAGTGCACCCGGAAAAGTCATTAGGGCTAGTTATTAAGGCGTCGGCTGCTCTGGGTTCTCGAGCGTCTGGAATTGCTTTCTCAGTCGCATGTTTCGAGAGGCAGACTAGTTCTATTCGTTCAGATACGAAGGTGTTTTTTAATCATATTTTGTCAGAATGAGAAGTATGATGGTCAGATATAAACTTCCATGACCGACACATGACAAATCTTCAATTTTGCCGTGCAGCACACAGTTTTAACCTAAGTTTTACCACGATCTGTTGCCTACTAGTATCTCTCGATTCAAGTAAAAATCAGGCTGATTTTGCTTGTGGCGTACCTTTCCGATAATTTTTTAGTTTCATGTAGAGATCCTTTTTTTTTTTATTAGTAAAGTATTTAATGATAAGAATTTTTCTCCAGTCCGAGGTCAAAAAATAAATCGGTTTCGTGAGCAATGACAGAAGATTAAATGACGGGTCTGATTAATGCAACACGTCATTTGATTTTTATTTCGTGTTTGAACTATTTAGAACAAGTCAACTCCATTTAACAAAAAAAAACTGGATGATCAGTACTTCTTTTTTTGAAAGGCTCGAACAAGCACATTATCCAACTTCCAGCTAAATATCTCACATTTTTTTTTAGTCGTCGTGAACAAAGACAGACGGGCAGATCCTACTAAGTGGTCCTTACCTTCATTTGGGATCCGAAAAGGCGGTCTGATCATACAGGATTCCACAGATTTGCCTGCGGCGCCTTTCATAGTAGGCTCTATTTACTGGAAAGTCGCGTCATTTCATTCGAATTTTAGGCTTGAAATTTTTGGGGCTTGGGCCGCATTAAAAGCTATATGAATTTTGTTGCGGGGTAGTAGAGTTTTGCACAAAAAAACGTGGCCTACTTCAAAAATTTCGCCTGCCGCGCTTATTTTCGTTCTGTCTGATATACAGTTTTGCGGATATAGTGCTGTGTTTTTTGGCTTTTGTTTCTAACTGGTATGACTCTTGGACCTTCCGGACATCTGCCAGTCGTATATTTTACGATACTCACCTCCCACGCCCGAGCCCTTCAAACCGCTTCTGAGCTCGGATATACAATTAGACTTCTAAATCAGTCTTCAACGCTAGCAGTTATCACGAGTTTCATTATCACATATGAGACGAAAAGTTGAAACGGGCGGCAGGGCGCCAGAAGGCACCCTGACCCCCCCCCCCTCGAGTTTTGGCTAGCGACGCCCCTGATCAGTGAATATCAGTAGTTGCACTTTTGCAGATACCATGGTATCTGATACCATCGGTCTAGTGTGTTTCAGCAGTTACCATGGTACCTGGCCAGTTATCGACCAGTTATCCAGTTAACTGATCTGTGGTATCTGAAAAATGTATCTCACTTTCATCATACTAACGCAACAGTCTATTTTTTTGTCAAATTGGTGGGAAAGTATGTTCGATGAAAGTTTCAGCGGTTATCAGTATTTCTTTTTGGACGATTTCTAAAAGCGCAAATCCAGCAATTGCCGTATTTGCAGAACAACCATACTATCAGATATCACAGTAGCTGCAAAAACGACTAATTGCAGATCCAGTTACCGTGGTAACAGATATCTGCAAAAACGCAACTAAAATTCAGAGATCCTACATTTATGTCCCCCAAGGTAACACATTTCAAGCAAGACAGAAAAGTCCGGGTTTAGATACGGCATTTAACAGCCCCAGAAAATAAAGAAGACTTTAATAGAAAGTCATTTCTGGGAGGTCCCGCCAGAGTAAAATATTCACCTTGCAACTGCAGTTTAACATGGAATTGTGTATCGTTGCCTACATCACTGTCATACTTTGCAGGTGGGTCTAATGATCAACCAGAGCATCTTATCTGATGGACAACAAGGAATATGGACTGGTGCCTTCTTCATCCTCTCTGGTATTGTATCCCTTGTTCTTGGCAGCAAGAAAGTTAATTTCACTGGGTAAGTTTAAAGGGATCGATTACAACCAGTTCCAACTTTGCAAACTTTAACGGGTTTTGCAGAAACAACAGTAACATGTGAATCCGAGTGTCTCCTCCTTTTTTTGTAAAAAGACCAATCTTAAGCTTTCCTCATCGTTGAATAACTTTACAGTTTAACAGAAAAGGGCTGAGAAAAGGAAAATCTACTTACCCATCACTTATTCACTTAAATAGGCTTGAAGACCCGATGAAATGCGTTACTTCGTTGCTACGCTATTCACGAATAATCGATTTTAATATACCGGTAGTGTAATTGGTATATCTATGCGTTTGTATCTATGTTGTATGCTTGATGAAAAAGGTTTACACAAATTTGTGTTCAGGCACTAAGCAGTCTTCACCAAGATCACCACTGACCACTGAAAAGTCGCGTTTGTGTTGAGATTCAGAGCGTGTTTCACCCTACTTACCGTAGTTACTACGCGTGGCTTTTTGCGTCAAGGCTGGAACAATTTTTCTATTTTCCAGCAGGATCTCACGCAGGGGCGAATCCGACCAATCACGTTACAGAGATGCGTAGTACCTACGCTTACTACGCTCCCGAGCATGGTAAGAAAATAGTAACTATTAGTTACTATCCCGACAAGGTTGGAACGGTCAGCGTAGTAACTTTTCGTGAGGATGGAATGGAAATAGTAACTATTGTTGGAAGGGTGGAACAAATTCTCCGCGTAGAGCAGATAGTGGAAAATAAAAAAAAAGCCCTTAGCTGAATGTGTTCAGTTAAACTTTAAAGCATCGCAAATATGAGCTTTTTCTCCTTCTTTCGGTTCGGTTCATACTGCCACCCTCTGAAATTCACTCTTCGTTTCCTATTGTCACACTAAGATAGAGTATGCTATATTTACAGAGTGATGATCATAATGTGTTGTTGCCTCGTTACATTATTTGTGGCCATGACTCTTGCATCACTTGGTTGGCTGGGTGTAGAGGCTTCACTGGCATGCGAATACTACACAGTTATTTGCAACGAGGTAGGTGAAAATGCTATTTGTTGTTAACATCCTCAGTTCAGAAACAGAACACCATAAGTATCCAAAGTTATCTCAAAATATCCAGTTACAACTGGAGATCGCTCTGGGCTGTTTGATTCTTAACTCTGTTTTTTTCTGTTGTTTCGATGCAAGCCGAAATAGTAGCTGACTCGGCAGTTGCGCTCTTCTTTTTTTTTTCATATATATTGATGTGTACTTGTTGACGTTGGAATCAGTTAGTCGGCAGACGCAGTGAGTAAGATTCTTACTGAGTAAACGATTTGATTTGATTTAGAAGTACATAAAAGGACAGACAATTTACTTTTCCATTCCGATTTTAGGTGAGGTTGAACAAATCTAGAGCCAGGCATTAGTATTTGCAGGTTTGTCGCGTGTTATATTGTGATGCAACTAGTCTAGTGGACAAACTACACTAGGCCCAAGATCAGGGATTTGTATGTGACTAACTGTATGCACATGGCCTGCCAGTCTTTCATACTGTGAAGTATCTTCAGTATTACGTAAGCATAACACCTATTGATTGCAGACCTTGCCAACTGCGGCACCTCACCCAACACCATTTACAACAACACAACTTCCAATGGGTTCCCAAGATATGAATGACAGTCCACCTACCAAGACCTTACAAGCACTCTCTGAAGGAAGACTCATACCAGGCTTTGAGCAGTTACTGAGTAAGAACATGCTTCTCAAACAAACAGATGAGGACCTGTGCAAGGAGATACTAAAACCAGGATTCTGCGGTAAGCAACTTCATCTGATTTAGCTAAAACTTTAAAGGACACCTGAACAATGAAACCATACTTGAACACACCATGGAGAATGCATTTACAGACATGGACACGGAGAGCATTCTTCTCCTGAATGTGACGTTTTCAAAATAGGGATGATTGTTTCCGGAGGTTTGCACATGCAGACTCCAAGACAAAAAGCGCAATTCATTCAAATCGTGTACAGCGCTGGCCGGATCGTATTGGAATTTCTTCTAGATATACGTCTGGGCTTATCTGATTAAAAAATATTCCAGAAGAAGCGTTGATTGGAGACATTTGTTAATTTCTAAAATTGCTCGGTACTGAAATAGGACAGATGCAAAATGGAGCAAAAATCATAGCTTGCCCAAATTAGGCACAATTTCTGGACCACACATCAGCCAGTTAAAGCAATAAATATGGTTCCCTTGTTCGTTTATTCCATTCTGATTCCGGTTATTCACCATTTCCTCAGCCAAAAAAATTCTATATTCTGCTAAAGTCAGTCTGGGCTCATGGAATCCTACCCAGTCTAGTACACTAAGCCCTTTTTTGATAACCATGCTCAAACGTTATGGAAGGCTGGCAGGGGTGAGCATGGTTGTCATTTGTATGTGTACCTAGTGTTCCCTAGAGGGGCGGCAGTATACAACAATTTCAAGGTCAAACTACTGTGTACTGAATACTACATATGACTAGTACGACTACCATGTTTACCCCTGCCAACATGCCCCAGGGTTTGAGCATGGGATATAAGAAAGGACTTAGTCTACTAGACTGCTCCTGCCCCACCGAATCACGAACTCTTACAACATTACATTACCATAAAGGACTGACTATGTGACAATTACACATGATACGAAAATATCCAATGTTTCGCCTCGTCTGTGATAGAATTTTGAAAAATAAACTGTCATAAAATCACGAACCACCTATTTAAATCATAGGTTCATGGTCAAACATGCCTTTATAAGGCGACGTACTGACGACAGCGTCAAATTACACTATGCACCTTTATGAATGCATGTATTCATGACAGTCCATCGCCAAACCTCACAAATGCAGCTAAATGAGAATGTTCATGACTTGAATAGTGGACATACTTGCATGTACGAGATGAGCTGGGATTACAAAATATTCTTTGTGGTCTAGAGCAGCAACAACTGTTTCCACACATCTTCAAGCTACAGCATTATATTCAGGACTAGCCCAGAGGTTTATTAATACACTAAGTGCTAAGCCCTTTTCTAATAACAAAGCTCAAATGCTGGGTCTCATGCTAGGAGGGGTGAGCATTCAGCATGGACTCATATATATGTGTACCCCTTATTCCCCAGAGGGGTACCAGTATACAGTAATTTGGAGAATAAAGGGTACATACAGGGATGGAGTAGGGCTGGCTAAGGTAGGGGCCACATAGAGCGCATTTAGCAGTACTGCATGTGTTGAGGTTTGTGTTGCTAAAAGACAAACTGCATGGAATTTTTTCCTTTCCATTTTTCTACTGTAATCCATCAAAGATGCTTCCAATTTAAAATACACCATTGCATTCAGGACTGAACTATCCATCTAAGAAGACTGTACAAAGAATGTCTAAACTTCATTTTATGCTTATAATTACATAAAAATCAATCTATATAAAAACTAATTGGACTTGCCCAGACAAATTTTTTGAGACAAAAGGCATCATTAATCATACCAGTAAATTGTCCATTCTAACACTTGAGCCAGTCATACATAAATCCTCAATTTTTGGGCATGGTGCCCCAACGTCTAGGCATGCCTGGATATAAGGGAATGGTGCCCATACGTTGGGGCACCATGCCCTTGAGCACGGGCATGGTACCCATGTGGAATTTGGTTAAACTGAGACTGGCTAAATACTTGAATAGGGTCTTCTTCCTGTCCTAGATCAAAAGATACCTGAGTTTACTTTCTATCCAACATCATTTTCCAATTTTCAAAATGTTAGAGCACTTCTAAGATACAGTTTTGTGGAGGCCACTTCTTTCCTAGTGGGTTTACTCTATCCTTTTCCAGGTAGTTGCCACTAGGCTACTCAATCCCTTTCCAGGTTGTTACCGCTAGGTTACTGTATCCTTCTCAGATCTCAGGTAATCATCGTAAGGTAGAATGGATGTGGTAAGCTTTTAAAATTTCTTCCTTTAGGAATCATATTTCCTTCCCTTCCAAATTCATTTAGATTGTTTGCCTTTTATTTGTATCTCTTTTGAATGTAGTGAGTTTCGATAGCAATTGTTAAAATAGTCAAACAAAAATCACTCAAAATAAGTACAATAAAAGGCAAACAATCTAAAGGAAATACTTGTTCTAGTGAACAGATAAAAGCTTGCCTCATGCATGCTACCTAGCAGCAATTTTCTGAAAAAGGATAGAATAAACCCACTAGAAGAAAAGTGGCCTCCAAAAAACTCTATGTATCTTGGAAGTGCTCTAACATTTTGAAAACTGGAAAATGAGGTTGGGTAGAAAGTATAATCAGGTATCTTTTGATCTAGGACAGGAAGAAGACCCTATTTAGGTATGTAGCCAGTCTCAGTTTAACCAAATTTCACAGGGGTACCATGCCCATGCTCCAGGGCATGGTGCCCCAACGTATGGGCACCATGCCCTTATGCCCAGACATGCCCATGCATTGGGGCACCATGCCCGAAAACTGAGGATTTGTGCGTGATGACTTGAGCAATTCACACTTTCTCTTATAATCCATTTGCAGCGATCACTGATTCAAAAAACTAACCCCCAGGCTCAATAAAAATCACAAAAAGAAACATTATCCACCATCTGTTTGCATTATACTACCAGTCTGTGACTAGGCTATGTCATGATTTTTCAGAGTTTTTGTACATCACCAAAATTAAAGCTGGGTTTATGATTTAAACATCACTTGCTGGTCTGGTCCCGTAGTGCCAAGCTAAAGTTGAGTAGAGTCATATTCGAACGACCAAATTTGAGAGATATTTATTTAGTAGCAGACCTAGCCAGGACCCAGGACCAGGCTAGGGCTAGAGGCTAGGCAAAGCCAAAGACTTGCATCTTCCCAGATGACAAAATCGAGCTTAGACCAAGCAGTACAGAAAACCTTTCACAACTCAAACATATACAGACACACATTTAAATCCCGTGGTCGCAAAAGAAATGGATACTCTTTCCCGGTCTTACCTTCATTAGTGCCTTATGTTCAAAATTCAAACACACGTGTCAACAAATTTGAACTGAGCGCTCAAATCTAGCCAGCAGCGTTTTGACTTCTCATGATTTTGTTTTTTCAATCTCATTATTTTTTTTTCCAGTTGCAGGATCTCATGATCTGCTCATGATAAACTCACGATTTTCAGGATTCATCATCTTTTGTAGCCCTAAATACTAAAATTTATGTATAATACAGATCTACACTTTTTCGTAAAGGTCGTCTGGTACCTTTCAATCGGGTAGTCGTGAAATTCTTGAATTTTTATTTTAATTCTTTTCACATCAGTACTCCGTAGCTTCTAAACAGTGTTACTCTTGAGCCTACCTGGAGTACCCCAGTATTAAGCAGGTGTTTCGACGTAAAAATGGTTGTTTTTATTACTGGAAATTCAGAATAGTATCTAGCCTACTTTATTCCAGGATAGCCACTACTTTCTTCGGAAAGAGTCAACTTGAGGCAGTATCATGTAACAACTTTCACTAAAAATGTCTCACTCTGTTCCGTGGTTGTAGTGAACCAAGACAGACGGTCAGACCCATGATATCATATAGGTGATCTTTGCTTCTCTTTGGGATAAAACAAAAAAAAAGAGGATCTGATTACAAATATTTCCAAACACTTTCTGAATAATAATATTGAAATAAAAGTATTGTCGTGACGCCCCTGCTCTCTTTCAGTATTTCATAGGCAAGTTAAAATTTGTATAGGACTAGGCTGAAATAAAGTTAGTGTTATTTATGTTCGTGTCTTTAACTTTGTTTTCTACCGCTCCGCCAGATCAAAGGTTTGATAGGATCCCAAATTAACCTTTGATTTAAACAGTTGGGTCATGTCTCGCCGTTCAGTCTTCGTCAGATTCCTTGAATATTTTGTACTGTTAAAATAAAGTTCAAAAATGGATTCAGCATGTCTCCTTGCCCGGATACCGAATCTCTAATCAATTTCAGAAACATCTTTGAGCTTCAACCAAATTTCCAGTTTCAGCCGACCAGCAAGAAACCTAAGTTCACATATGGATTCAGCGGACACCCTTACCCCTCAATGAATATATTATTAGCTTATAAAACATACATGTTTTTACTGTAAATTCCAAACCCATCCTCTGCCTCTCAAGATAAAAGGACCCATCTACGAACTTGACCTGTACTTTACCGGTGAATCCTCATTGAACAACATCCTCGCTTGATGTTTCCTCGTTTGAACTTATATATCAACCCCATTTGACCTTCGATTACGCTACATATCTCCGACGTCATACAGAATAAACACATGAATGGAACCAAGCTCAGAGCTATAATAGTTTGTGAATAAAGGACTGCTAAAGCCGAAAACTGGTCAACAAACTTTGTGTCCGGTTTTCACCGGATTCCGGGTGAATTACTTGTCCGGCAAGAAAATATCTTTCATATTCGAATCCAGCACGTCTCCTTACCCCTGAATCAACTATCTCAATAGCTTTCAAAAATATTTTTGTTTGCCCCTTAATTTGAAATCCCCTCCCCACCCCTAAATGTAGGGCTACAGAGCCCATCTACGAACTTGACCTTACCCTTGACCCAATGAGTCCTCACATCAAGTTCGTCAAAATATCTCATTCCCGAGAGTTAACAGACGGACATTTTTTGCGATGTCAAAGGTATCCCTCCACTTACGTTTTGGGATCCCAAAAAATCGGATCATAAATAAAATACAAATAATATAGAACAATCAATTCAATTCAATTTATTTTCAAACCATTTACGGACTAGCCTAATTTCCGCTTTTTATGGCCCTCGCCCTTCGGCAAAGTGCCATATAGCGATTGTAATTTCTGTCCGTCAGTCGGTCTGTCGGTCCCGGTTTTGCTAGTTCGGGCACTTCCAGATAAGCTAGGACGATGCAACTTTCAGGCATATCAGGGACCAGACCAGATTAAATTAGAAATAGTCACTTCCCCGATCCGACCACCTGGAGGGGAGTGGAGGAAGGGGTAATCCCCGAAAATTAGGAAAAATCATATATATTTAGCTTACGAACAGGGATCGGATCTTAATGAAACTTGACATATGGAAGGACCTCGTGTCTCATACGTTCAATTTCAAATCCAGACCGGATCCGGTGACATTGGGGGGATTTCGAGGGGGAAACCGGAAATCTTGGGAAATGCTTATAGTGGAGAGATCCGGATGAAACTTGGTGGAAAGTCCTAGATACAGACTGGCAAAACCGGAACGGATCCGCTCCCTTTGGGGGAGTTGGGGGCAGATTTCTATTGATCTCGCGAGTTCGGTGCTTCCTAATGTGCTCGGACGAAGAAAATTCGCAGGCACGTCACGGACTCGACCAGATTAAATAGGAAACAGTCACAACCCCGATCCGACCATCTGAGGGGGAGTGGAGGGAGGGGGAAGACCAAAAATTCAGGTATTTTTAACTTGCGAACGGGTGATCGGATCTTGATGAAAGTTTATATTTAGGATGACCTCGTGTCTCAGATGTCCCACTTTAAATCCGGACCGGATCCGATGACACTGGGGGAAGCTGGAGGAGGGAACCGGATATCTTGAGAAACGCTTAGAGTTGAGGGATAGGGATGAAACTTATTTGAATGAAACTTGTCAGGTGGAAAGAGCTATCGCCTAAGATGTTCTGTGTCAAGTCCGGGTCGGTTCCGATACTTGTGAGGGGATGGGGGGGGGGGGGGACCGGAAAACTCAAGAAACGCTTAAAGCAGAGGGATGGGGATTGAATTTAATGGAGAGAACAACTATTAGGCCTAGATACGAAATTGACGGTAGTCGCGAGTTAGAATAGTTCCAGATGTACTAAGACAACGAAACTTTGCAGGCATATTAGTCACTCGACATGATTGACTTAAGAACCTGACACAACATACCCCCGGAAACTTCCGTTCCTAGATCCGAGCATTTTCGGGGGAGCGAGGGAAGGGAAATATGCAAATGGAATTCTCAAAATTGCAAACGAGTGGTCTGACTCTAGTGAAACTTAATGGCGGATAAGAATCGACGACCTAGAAAAGTAAAACAAGCAGGGGGGGGGGGGGGACTTTTAACATGCACAAAAATCAAGCGGGTGTACTGAATGCGATGCAAGTTCGACGGTGACAAGTTTATGCGGCCTAGATTTATTATTCGGCATCCGGGCCGGATTCGGCCAAGGTAGGGAAGGGGCACCGGAAATTTGCAGATAGGCTATGCTCCGATTTCAGTAAAACTTGATGGACGGGAAGAGGGGATTAAGGTTTCCAAGTTCTCTTCGGCCACAGTGGGGTGTTGGAGGGAGATTGCCAGGAACTTTGAGGCTCGCATAGGGGGTCAAACGAGTGCATCAGTTTAAATGACACATGTAGATAGAGCATATATCCTAGATAACATATTTTAGGGTCCGAACCGGATCCGACAACGGTGGGAGGGGGTACCGGAATTTCCCAAAAATGCTCAGATTCGAGAGAAACTTGACAGATGGTATAAAAGGAGATGGTTTAGATGATCCTTTTTTTAGTCGAACCAGATTCGGCCAATGTAGGTGGAGATGGAGAGAGTACCGGAAATCGTGTAGCACGTCTATAGGATCGAGGGGATTTATTGGGCTGAAACTTGTAAGTTTGAACAGTCATTGGCGTTTGCTACAGATAATCCGACACGATGCCGGAACTGCTCAGAATTGAGTGAAACTAAATATCCTATTTCTATTTCCGAACCGCATTTTTGGATGGTGGGTGTATTTTGTGACGTTCTCATCTCCTTTCTTGTACCGCCTACCCGTTGCAAGCGCCACATGAGCTCGTAGCTCTTGTTTGTTCGCAAAAATAACTATATCAAGGTAAAATTACGTCAAACGTAAAGTGAATAAATACAACGACAACAACAAAACAAGATACTCAGACCGCACAATAGGTTAATTAAAACTGATTTGATCAACCGATTCTGATCAGAGTTGATCAAGTAAAATTCCGGTCGTGCGCAACTATCAAACCCACCGCGGCCTCCCAAAAGCATTTGGACTAGCAAGACCGCGCAAACGCGCTACGACGGTTGCTGCACCGGCGCTGCAAGTCATCTAAGTGAGTTGGCAAATAGTTGTGGGGCAAGGTGCCGAGTAGGCAAATCTGTTAAATCAAAGAATACGTACACCTGGCGTACACTCTAGGTGTAAATAGTCTTTGTGTTAAATTGACTAACGGTTGTCATCTTTGTTTGAGAAATCTGGGCAAATTCTTAATGTATACTTCTATCCAGGTTTCATGATTGAACTGCCTCGAGTCTTGTATTCATTTTTGATGCTCCTCGGGGTCACTCAGGCCACGGTCAGCTTCATGATGGCAGCAGTAGCTTGTACGGCTAACACGGTAGACACCCGACGGGTAAGCAGTTTTAACTTCATTTAATCTTAGAATCCGGGTAAACAGAATGATCGCCTGCTGCTTTCGAATAGGATTTGAAGAAAAGTCTTTGATTTTTTTTTTTAAATAATTATGACCCTTAGTGGTCTGGAAGTGCTGAAACGCGAGCAATTTTCAAGCCACAGCAGCTTTCACGAGGTTGGTGATATAAGCCGCTTTCACATTGACGCGTCACTGCGATGCGCTGCGTATGCGTTTATCTTGCGCTGCGTACAGGCTGCGTAGCGTATCTTCGACACCTGTGCCACAAGTTTTCACGCTGGATGTGTATTTACATTTTCCTTTCTCGTTTCTTATACTGAATTCTCGTTTCTTTAACCATTACGACGTTTTTCTTCATTGTTAGTAGGTTTTCTCCAGTTTCTCTTCAAAAACTTTCATTTTTCACTGAAAAATCAACGTATGCATCGACGCAACACAAGAATAGAACTTGGTCCTATTCTTGCGTAAGCGCGACGCAGAGGTTGCGGCTCAGTGTGAAAGACTCAACGCGTCAGTATGAAAGCGGCTATAATCTTGATGCGGAAAGATGATTCGGATCGGGCGATCCCGGACCAGAAATCCTGCCACGATTTTCCTCGCCATCGTCGATTCCATGCGGAAAAGTTTAGATTTTTTCAACTTGATGATGAAAGTGCACGAAATCCGCCCGGAAAAACCTGATCGTCTTTCAGCAACATTAAAATAACATGCACTTCCAATGCGATTTTCGCAGTCGGATGACGGACGTATCACATCCATGCTTCTGTCCGAAAATGTCAGTTCGGCGTGAGTAGAAAATAGTCTACTTTTATCGGAGCGAATTTTAAACGCGAGCGATAATTGTCTTCTGTAACTGGAATAACTATAGACAATTATGACGATTACGCAAATTTCGCATGTGAAATCATATCGTACTGTCTATGCACGTACTTCAGCGAATCGACCTATTTTCTCGAAACTAGAAGCCGGGAAAACACAGGCAGTCAACTTTGAAGTCGGAGAAGTAAGGCGTGAGGTTATCGCGGTAGGCTGTCCGTTTCGTAAGTCGACTTCTAACAGTTTGCAGTTCTATGAGTATGGATGCGACTAAAGCAAGTACATAAAACCGTGAAAGTGCAATGAACAAGCTCTTGGACTTTCACCGCTAACCAAAAAGTTCTCAGGGACTCAAGTTTGTAGAGTTTAGGCAGCAACGACGATCTTCGCTATTTTTTTTTTGTACCGATTAGAAACGCAAAGTTGTGGAATGCTGAGCTGAATTCACTTACCAAACCGTCACTGCCATGATTGTCAGAAAGAGCCTTATCCATTCGACAAGCCAATCGCGTTTGTCATATTATCAGTTTGAGCTGCTTCCCTAGTTATAACAAGCACCACGTGCCACTAGTATATGACATTTCCGTTATTAAACTATTTATTTTTATTAAAGCGGCTGCGACCATCAATAGCCTTCATATACGACAACGCTCCCGACGGGACACCGCAGCGAAGCATCAGGGCCTGGGATTTACCACCAACACCTAAAGAAGTTGAAGCTGGCCTTGCTAGCCCCGTGGACACCCCGGAATCAGTGCAGACATCTGCAGAGACTGTAGAGGATCTGCCTCCACCATACGAATAGCCGAGAAGACTAAGTGCCCCCGAAAGCGAAGACTATTGGTTAGGACCGTGTTCCACCCTTCTAACAATAGTTACTATTTCCGTTCCATCCTCACGAAAAGTTACTACGCTGACCGTTCCAACCTTTTCGGAATAGTAACTAATAGTTACTATTTGCTTACGATGCTCGGGAGCGTAGTAACTACGCATCTCTGTAACGTGATTGGTTGGATTCGCCCCTGGCGTGAGATCCTGCTGGAAAATAGAAAAATCGTTCCAGCCTTGACGGCAAAAAGCGAGAATTCGTCACGTCATGCGTAGTAACTACGGTAAGTAGTGTGGAACACGCTCTGGGTGACGCGGAAGTAAAAGCCAGGCTTCACCTTCCAGATTTTGCTTCCGGATTCCAGACAGCCGTTTTCGTTGACATGGATCTGGAAGGCGAGTCCTAGCCAAAAACGTATGGAAGTCTGGGGTGTAGTACACCTCAGATTCTGGAGGGTGTCATAGAGGTAACACATTTGAGAGGCCCAATAAACCTGCAAATGAATAGAGTAGGAGAAAAAGAGGGGTTGCAAGTTGTAACAGGAAAGCTAAAGATATTTGAAGGGGCACATAGGAAGTGTTGGGCAGTGCCACGAGCTACACTCATTATCATGAAAATATGGAAGTCTGGAAGGTGAAGCCTGGCTTTAAGTTGAGTAGAAAAAGGAAAGTTAGCTGTTTCCGCTAGGGTCAGCCGCCGGTTCATCTGCTTGAGAAATCTACGATATATCAGGACTTGGCTTGAATTCAAATTGACACGTCTTTTTCTTGGCGTCCTATTTCTTTTCTAGTCATTTTAAATTAAACATAGTAAACTTTGTAAACTGTTGGGTAGACGATAAGGTCAACCAATGAAGAAGCAAGAAAACAGGGTACGGTACCAAACCAGTGACCGACCATACACCGTAGACCGACCCTCTGTAAGGTACGAGGTTGCTCACTCTCAGCCATCTGGTGGACACCTCGGCGGGCCATTGCACGCCACCGCGACGCGTGGTGTACATCGTTTCGGCGAGTGATCAGCTCCTCCGTGAGGTAGCCACTGATTCTAAGTAACTACTGACCTTTCAGGTAAAGAGCAGAATCACTGGTAATCAATCATTTCCCGCTGCAATCTTGCTACAGGCCCATTCACAACGGTTTTCAGCTAATACTCGGTACCAGGTAGTCTCGAACCCAAGTTGAAATCAGTTCAACTTTTGAGGGTAGGGCTACTAGATAATCAATTATTTTGGGGAATATTGAGGAATATTATGATTGGCTAGTTTCGAACCAAGTCCAACAGATAAAATCACATCCACTCCTTGCTGTCTTGAAAACCGAAAGTGAATTCATGTAATTATTATTCGGTCTGGAATGGTTCAGCACAGGCCAATCAGAATATTCCTCAGTATTCCCCTAAGTAATCTGACAGGCTAGTACCCTTAAAAGTTGAACTGATTTCAACTTGGGTCCGAGACTAGCTGGTATCCGAAACTGGCACCAATATCAATTGCGAACGGCAGAAACCTAGCTAATTCCCGGTCTCAGAGCGATTTCCAGAACTGGGTGGTACCGAATATTAGCTAAAACCCGTTGCGAATGGGCCTTACCACATTTCTTTACCGGTCCTGCTGATGGTCCTAATACTGATCTGCGGGTTGGTAAAGTTGTTTTTTAACTGATTGTATGTTATGGGGAAAAGAGCTCGTGCTTACGGTATGTGGGTTTACAGCAGGTTCTAAACCCAAAGTTTCAAAAGATATCATAAACACGGAGTATTTACTGAGAAGAACTTCATAAGGACCTTCAGAGGGGATTCATACCATGATAACATAGCGGCTCTCTCTGTTATAACGAAACAATCAATGAAGCTAAGACAATATAATATATCACATCTGTAAGTTCACTTTGGTCAAGCACAATAGCCTACAGTTACAGGAATAAAATTTGAAGACGCAACGCCAAAAACCCCGTATGGTTAATTAACAAAGTAGGTAGAAAAACAACTAAAAGCAAATGAATGATTTGTTTAACGGTGAAGAACTCTATTTCGCTGACACGTATCAGAAGGGCATTTCACTAGCGGCACCCCTCGGCATTTCTACGCTGTACGCTAGATGACGTACTGTCTTAAACAGTAACAGTAGATGGCGTTCTGCGAACCAGTCTAATGCAGCGTACACACGGGCAAGAAATCCCGTCGATTCGAAAGGAATTCCGGTCGACTCGAAAGGATTCCGTTCGTGAAGAAGTCTAGAAAAAAAGTCTAGCGGGACGAGAATCCTTTCATGACGAAAGGAACTTCGGTCTACTTGAAAGGAATCTCGTCGGCGGCGCTGGTAAAAAGACAAACAAAAAGTCTAGCTAAGCTTTTGATAGCAGCAGTCTTCAGTACTGATGTCATAAATACTCTCACGATATTTTTTTATTGGCTATACTGAATTTATTTTTGTCAGATTTCTGGTTTGAAGATTTTTTTTTCTCCTCTGCGTGTAAACATGATCTTGTCACCAAGATCGCATTCTGTTCAAGTTTTCCTGTAGTCGTAAACGCTACATAAGTCTGTAATAAACAGTAAACAATGGCGCCCAAACAAATACTTTCTTCTGGCTGCCTTTCAACGCCACGTCAGTCACTGGAGAACAGTGACCCTAAATCCATGGAAAAGATAATTGGTAGTGAAAGACCCTTGTGAGAAACCAAGTTATCAACAACTTCTTATGGGCCCTTGGCTCTACTGAACAGACGGTCCTGCGAAATCTAACGTTAGGGAATTAATTTGATGGCCGCAAACTTCTTACTTTCTCAGGATCACCAAGCGAGACAGAAAAGGCCCATGCTGAAAATGCAAAAACTAACCCGAGTCAGGTTAACATAAGCTGATACATTTACTTACGTAAGGCACATTTCCTAGACAGAACAGTAAAATCTTACATTATGGATTCCTCAAATAAGATAGAAAAAAACGAGATTTTCGGGGGGGGGGGGGTTCACCCTCGGGGCATACAGAGCAAAGAGGCTATTTCACGAGTCGCACATGAATCTCGTTAGCGGTGGCCAGTTCTGTGGAAGGTTTTATTGAAAATGGTCAAGCATATAATGGATTTTTGGAGTGGGCCGATTTCTGGGTTAAAGCTTCTGCGCTTTCCCAGACGGATGGTAAATTGTAAATATACACAGAATTCAAAATTGTAAATAATCACAGATTTGTACATATACACTTTGAACACGCACATTTTATCTTTCGTTATTTTATTTTTATCTGCATGTCATTCTATCGGCATCTTTCTTCTGGTTTTTAGTTACATGTCGTCTTATTGTCTGTTGGTTCCGCATCGTTTTCCTGTCGTGATTGTGTTGGATTTTATGACTTAGTTCTGTTTTTTTTCGCTGAGGACGGTTTGCCGAAAGTGCAACCGAAATATCCGGAACTCTATTTATCCTTCGCACATCATCTTGAAGGGGTAACTAGCTGATCAAGAAAAAAACCCCGAAAATCTCGTTTATTCTATCTTTTTTGAACTGAATGGCCAGCTTGGCTTCAAACCTTATATTATGGATTCCTCGTAATGGCAATCTCCTTGGCCGTTAAGTAACGATCACGAGGCCCCTATCCCAATCCCTTTACATAAAGGGTTTTCGGTGACTCCCTTCTTTATCTATTTTTATTATTAAATAGCGGAAAAAAGATGTAAGAGTCGTGCAAGCTTTAATGTTAATTTTAGAGTTTCCCACCTAGGTAACGTGCCCGAAGAGTACATCGAACGATTAAATGCTTGTCTTTTACAAGACAAAATTACTTAATTACTTTGTAGAGGCAAAAGCCTATATATTATATTTTATTACTATATTATTTTATAGCCACTCGAGAAAATTGTAGATTTGTAGGCGCGGCATCATTATCTGCCGCAACCGACATACGAGTGATTCCAGACACTTTGTCACTGAAAGTTCACAATCGCATTTTGAATCGGTGATCCCTGGTTCACTGCACAATCCGCATATTTGTCTGCACTCGCTGAAGCTAACGCTGAAACCTTCCATTTCAAACATATATCTTCGAAAGGGAAACACCAGAATCATAGTTGCGTTTTGCAGATACCATGGTATCTGTTATCGCGGTAACTGGATCTGCAATCAGTCGTTTTTGCAGTTACCGTGGTATCTGATTATACGGTTGCTCTGCAAAAACGACAATTGCCGAAATTGCGCATTTCGAATAAAGAAAAACTGATATTCAGTCACATCACTAAGTGCCAAATTTCTCTCCCACCAGTCTAACAACAAGAGCTAAGAGCTCATATGGCACCTGATACGAGTAGGTGGCACACGAAAGAAGATGAGAACGTCACAAACTACCCTGCCGTCCAAAAATGAGATTCGGAACCATAAGAGGATATCTAGTTTTACTCAAGTCTGAGCATTACCGGCATCTCCTCGGATCATCTGGGGCAAATGAGTATTCTACCCTCCAAGTTTCAACCCAGTATATCCACTCGTTTGGTCCCTAGACGTGCCACATGATTTCCGGTACCGGTAACCCTCCAACTCCCCCTACCGTGGGCGATCCGATTCGGAATCCTAAATAGATTATCTGAAGTATTTTCTCTTACTGCCTATTAAGTTTCATTTAAATCAGAGCGTTTTTGGGAACTTTCGGTAACTCTCCCCCCTCCCCCACCGTGGTCGGATCCAGTTCGAACTCTAAAATATGTCATCTGTGGCATGTGATCTCTCTACACACCAAGTTTCATTCGAATCGCTCCACTTGTTTGACCCCTATGCGAGCCACATCATTTCCGGGACTTCCCTTCCAACTCCCCTTACTGTGGCTGAATACGACTCACACCCATAAAAGTCGCATATCTGACATGTCCTATTCCCGTTCATTAAGTTTGACTGGAATCGGAGCATAGCCTATCTGCAAATTTTGGATTCCAGCTTCACCCCCCCCCCCCCCTATACTCATCCGGATTCGATCCAGACGCCAAATAACAAATCAAGGCGGAATAAACTCGGTACTGTCTAACTTACATCCCTTTCTGTCCATCTGGTTGGTTTTGTGGATGTTACCCCCCCCCCCCCCCTCCTCCAACTTTTCCAACCGTGGCCGCATGTGGTTCGGACGCATGTTTTGCTTGTTTAGGCGATCAGTTTTGACCACCCATAAAGTTTCACTCGAATCGGACCACCTGTTCGCAGCTTACGGAAGCCACTGATTTCCGAATTCCCCTACTCTCAACTCCCCAAAGATGGTCGGATCCAGGAAAATGAGTATTCCTGGGGCATTATGTCTGGTGCTTAAGTCACTAATACGCCTGCAAAGTTTAATCGCTCCTTAGAATATCTGGAACTATCCTAACTGGCGATCACCGGAATTCCAGGAAACAGCCTCCAACTCCCCCATAGAGCCCCGATTCGATCTGGTTTTGTCAGTGACATATCTAGGGCTAACGTTTTTTCTTCCCACTAAATTCCATCCCAATACCAGTCGAAGTGTTTCACGAGATTTCCGGTGCTGTGCCCCACTCCAATTCCCCCCACAGGTATCGGATCCGATCAGGACTCGACGTGGAACATCTGAGACAATAGTTCTTTCCACTTGCCAAGTCTAATTCAATTCCAATAACCAGCTCACTAAATCCGGGCTCCCCATTCCTCCACTCCCCCCGTGACGGTTGGATCGGGCAAACGACTATTCTCATGTCAGCCTGTTCGGGTCCCTGATACTCCTCCCAAGTTTCATCGCCTAGCACATCAGGAAGTACCGAATTCGCGGGATCACCAGATTCCAGAGCCCCCCCCCCCCAACTCCCCCACACTGCCAGAATTTGCTCCAGTTATGTCAAACTATATATTTAGGACTTGTGCTTGTTCTTCCCACCAAGTTTCATCCCGATCCCTCCACTCCAAGCGTTTCCCAAGATTTCCGGCTCCCCCCAAAATCACTGGATCCGGTCCGGATTTAAAATGGGTCGTCTGAGACATGGGTTCTTTCCAAATATCAAGTTTCATTAAGATCCGATGACCTGTTCAAAAGTTATAAATACCTCAAGATTCCGGATTCCCCCTTCCTCCACTCGCCCTACGATGCTCGGATCCGGGAACTAACTATTTCCAACTTATTAATTTGGGGTCCCTGCTATGCCTGCCAAGTTTCATCGTCCTAGCTTATGTGGAAGTGCCCGAACTAGCAAAACCTGGACAGACCGACCGACGGACGGACAGAAATTGCGATCGCTATATGGCACTTGCCCTTTGTGCCATAAAAACTGATGAGAGTGAGATGACTTTTTCAGATACTACGATCCATTACCACGGTCGGACCGTGGTATCTGATATCAGATACCACGATAACTGCAAAAACGCCTTTTGACCGTGGAATCAGATACCACGATAACTGCGAAAACGACTTTAGACCGTGGTATCAGATACCATGGTACCTACAAAAACAGAACTAATCCGTGTCAACAAGTTGAGCAGATGCGGTGGAGAAATCGGACTGCAAACGCTCGCTTTAGCTAGACTCCGCCGCGACATTCGGAATCGAGTGTTTGGAGACTTGACACGTCAATGCTGATCGCACTGGCAGGCATCCGACTTTCCTATGCAGCTACAAATCTTGTAGCAAAATCGAGGACCAAGATAAGTAACTTGGTGCAATCACGTTACTGGCTCAGCTGAATACTCATCTGGTCAAACACCTACAAATCTTCATCACCAATGCCATCATAAACGGAATTTCCAAAACTGATTCGGTCCCGACTTTCTTCTCTCTTGAAGGAAATCCGAGCTGGAACGGGGCCTTCACTCGAGTCGAAGCTCTGTAAACAAAACAATTGCTCAAGAGCCGAAGGCAGAATGTTGAAGTAGTCTGTTTGAAGTTTGGTATCATTTAAAGTTTAACTGAAAAACCAACTTATTGTTATACCTTTGACTTGAATCCACTGAATTATTTTGACTCCGGTAAGGGATTTTGTTTTTTTTCGTCGCATAGTCTAGTAGTGGTCGTTCGACAGTGGTTGTTCTCCGCTGGTTGTTCGACAAACAAATTTACGACGAGCTGCGGCAAATTTGAATGACTGCAAAAGCGTGTGTTTCAATGGCCGACAAAGCGAAGATTTTGAAATGTTCGATTCCAGACTGCAGAATCACATCGGAAGATAGCCCTCTATTCCTTGCTACCCCGTATAGGTATCCTTTGTGGAAGGACCAAGTCAACAGAGAGCTAAACATTTCAAACATAGAGGTTCGTCCGTATAGAGGTACAACAGTTATGGAAGAGAAATTACGTCAGCTAAAATCCAATAATCGCGGAGAACAGAGCTCAAGTAAAAATATGATGGGTAACCAGACTGTCGTATCTTAGCCCTATTTTGTTAACCTTTAACACATGTTTTCGCGTCCCTGTGTTTGACGTTACGAAAATACATCTGTTATGACCTGTGTTTTGTCGCTTTCGAATATTCAAAAGGTAATGGACGAATAAATGAAATTTTTCATCATTTTTAAGACAAAGGTCACAAACGGAGTATGGAAAAAAGAAGAAAAAAGACAAAAACACACAAGATGTAACAAATAAATTTTCATACTCGTATTTACACATGGGGCAAAATAGACCTGTGAAAAGTGTGGCTAGCATCAAGCGAACGAACAAAACCTGCAATTCGCTCAGATACTGCAATAAATGGATCGGTGATAGATGTGCCAAACTGCTGGGTCAGAGGATGGAACTGATGGTCAAAAGTTTTTTTTTTCACTTTTCGGTTAAGATGCACACTTTGAGGGTGCTAAAAATTTATTTCTAAGCGAAACCCTCGAGGCAAAAAGGATCCTGTACTCACGGCGATCGTGAAAAAAAAAACTCGCTTAAAAGTAATTTGTATTTTGCGGTTAAGATGAGTTCTTTAAGGGATGGTCGGATCAGAGAAGTGACGATGTCTAACCCAATGATACCACTGTAATTCCCACCAAGTTTCATCCTGACCGCAACAACCTATGCGTGTCACAAGATTTCCGCCCCCCCCCCCCCCCCCCAGTTCAACGGATCCGGCCCGGCTTGAAATGAGACATCTGAGACATGAGGTCTTTCAAGATATTAAGTTTCATTAAGATCCGATCACCCGTTCGAAAGTTATGGATGCCACTAATTTTCGGATTCCGCCACACCCCTCCCCCCTCCCCCCACGATGATTTGATCGGGGAACTGGCTATTTACAAATTATTTTGGTCGATTCCGTGATAAGCCTGCGAAGTTTCATCGTCCTAGCCCTTCCGGATGTACCCTAACTCGAGAACAGTGGACCGACAGACAGACCGAAAAGCGATCGGTATATGGCACTTGCGCGGAGCTGCAAGTGCCATAAAAACTTGCAGGGTCCAGGCATTGGCATGGTAAAGCCTCTGAAGCCTTACCCTTTTCCCCTTACCCTTTTGTTTTATGGCACCTAGCGATCGTACTGTCTATCTCTTTGTCCAACTTTTGCTAATTTGGGCACTTCCATATGAGCTAGGACGATGAAACATGGAACACCGTGCTCAAACAGTTTGTGGGTCGACTTTCCCTCGAAAAGAGTGTTTCGGCGGTCTTTTGTGCGGCCCACAAGCCTGCTTCCGCGACCATTTTCGTGGCTGGCTTTGTTGCTCAAATTCGACAAACAACAGACGAGGTGATTGTCGATTTTCTGTTTCGATTCTGGCGGGAAAATCAAATTAAGCAGGAAAATAGTGTTTAAACAATAAAATTAACTACTTTTTCAAGAATATAGACTTAAAACTGAGGATACTTTTTGTACAGAATGGTAAGGACGTAAGAGACGGACGTGGAATTCTATTTATTAAGATTTTACATGAATTTTATTTTTATTTTCAGATATTTGAAATGACCGCTACAAACATAGACAAAACGGCGTTTCCACGAGTTTCAACTTATGGCTCGGCTGTGTGGCACACAATCGTGATTCCACGAAAAACACTCAGAAGTGTGTGGCAAATAATTGTGTCACGGAAAAATACCTACAAGGGATCCGACCAATACTCAAGGAAACGTTCTTTTCAGGGATCCGACAGGGAGGTTGAAAGAAGGGAGAAATCCGAACTCTTCTGACCCGCCTAAGTTGAGAACGGGTGATTCGATTCCAACAAAACTAGATGGGTGGTAGAGGCACATGCCCCAGGTGTGTCAACCGAAATCAACGACGGTTGGCGAGTTGGAGCGATTGGAAAGAAACTTGGACGGTACGAAGATCATGGGTTCTAGATATGAAGTCTGGACCGGACAACACCTCGGTGAAGGGAGGGGGGAAGGAAATTTACCGGAAATGTACTGACTCGAGTGAAACACGATGGGTGGTTGAACCGGATGACCTAGATGCGCCACTCTTTGGTCTGAAAGACATTCGGATACGGTGGGGGGATTTTGGAGGCTTCCAAGGATTTCTTTTAACGCGCAGGGACGAAGCCAGTGGAGCGCTTCCGAGAATATACCATATTATAGTGGCCTGCACCAAGTGCCATATGAGCCCATATCTCGTGTTTAAAAAGTGATCAATTCAAGACTTTGATCATTTTAAGCCATTGTTTAAATTTTTTTGTCTAAACCGATTCAGCTTCGGTTTTTTGTTTATTTATATAGATAGATAGATACTTAATGCATATAGAGCCAACAAGGGCCATCGCATCACAAACAACAAAAAGAGAAAATAAATAGGAAACCTGAACACTGTACCAACATTTAAAACTACACGGATATACAATTTTCCCTGTGTGCTAACCCTGTCCTGTGGACCTTCCAAAATTCTCTTCCATTCTCTCAATTATCCACTCAATCCCACACGCCCTCACTCCAAACAACTCGTGTCTCAACCCTTCCAATTCCTCCCACAAAATGATTCATAGTTTTTTCTCGCATCCACACATAAGGCAAGAGTAAGGACCATAGTCTCTTTAGTTTTGACGAATACATACTAATCAAAGAGCTTGCTAGAGTACTTATAGGTGGGCGTATAAGGCTAGGCGAAATAAGATTTAAAAGAAGGCTCTGAACTAACTTACCAACGAAGAGCTAGAGGAGGAGACTTGCTGTCTGCTCCCGTCTAGTCGAATGTACGACCAACTCTGTGCTCGCTTTCGGCAAGACTGTGACTGCAAATAACATAATAGTTTTATAGTTTTAGCCGAAATAATTTAACCGAAGTTATAGTTTTATAGTTTTAAGGCGTATTCTCGTCGTTCCCCGAGGACTCCACTTGAGGAGTCCCCGCGTTTTTGTTTGTCCCGGGGACTCACTCCCCGTATTCTCGCGAGTCCCCACGGACGGGGAATGCTCCGATTATCATCCCCGTCATCAAAAAGGACTCCCTGTCAGAATCGGAGGGGAATCAATTTTTGCTGGTATTGGTGCAATGTAAAATTAATTAAACATAATCAGAATAAACAAAACCAAAAATAAAGCGGATCCAGACTAGTTTCATCAACTGCATATTTCTTATTCGAACAAAATCGATTTTGGAAGCATTCCCCGTGTTCTCGCTGTTTCTGTACGCGGAGTCCGCGTGGAATGACTCCCTCTATTCTCGCCGTTCCCTTCGATTCCCCGAGGAGTCCCCGGGGAACGGCGAGAATACGCCTTTAGCCATAATAGTTTTAGCCGAAAGTCTCAAAAACTGCCACCGGTGCACAAACTAGCGGAGCTTTCCAGACCACGAGAATCGCCCTCAGGTTTAATAATAATAATAACATCATCATAATGCATCATATATGCCCATCATAATGCACAAACGCAGAAAAAGACGGAGTTAATTAAACGAAGAAGAAGAAAAAGAAAGAAATGAAAAAAAGAAAATAACTGTCAACAAAAATAATGGAAAAAACACAAGAAACTAAAAAGAAAACCACACACACTGACAGAACTTACACTGAGTAAAGCATCTGTTGAGCTGCATTAAGGCTACGCTTAAAGCGCTCTCGCCATCACGCTGATGTAAGGAAGCGCATGCAATGTGTTAATTCAAATAAACAGTGAATTAAATAGAACAACCGAACTAAACAGTGTGAGGGGTACCTTAAAAAAACAAGACCAAAGGTTTCGATTGGATCTCAAAAAGTAAATATTTGATCCAGATAATTGGGTCTTGTCTTCGCCAGACTCCTTGAACAGTATTAATATTAAAATTCAGCAACAGATAAGGCCAAATAGCTAATCATCTGAGAAAACCAAGTTCAGATATGGATTCAGCATGTGTGTTTACCCCTATAAGTCATATCTGTTTTGACGAAAACTTCCTGCCACTTCTGACATTTTTCCGGTTTCAGCCGAATTCCGGAGCTCCTTGTCCGGCGAAAGAAGAAAGCTCAAAAACGAACTCAGCGTATCCCCAATATTGAAACATCTAATCAACTTCAAATAAAAATTTAACTTATAACAAATCGAACTACATGTCCGGTCGAACTATATGTCCGGGTAAAAAATGATTTTCATACACGGATTCAGCATCTCTTCTTACCCCTAAATCGGATATCTAATCAACTAAAAATATAACTTTAACTTTTTCCGGTTTTGGCCGGATTCCGGGCGAACTAATTGTCCGACGAGAAAATGGTTTTCACCGTCGTTTTCAGCATGTCTTCTTACCTGTAAAGCGAACATATAATGAACTTCAGATAAAACTTTAACTTTTAACAAACTTTCTGGTTTCGGCCGGATTCCGGGCGAACTACTTGGCCGATGACAAAATGGTTTTCACCATCGTGTTCAGCATGACTTCTTACCCCATAATAGACTATCACAGTATATGTTTAAAAATATTTCATTTGCCCCTTAATTTAAACCCCCTCCCTCACCCTAAATGTAGGGCTACAGAGCCCATCTACGAACTTGACCTTACTCTTGACCCAAAGAATCCTCACACCAAGTTTCATCAAAATATTTCATTCCCTTCGAGAGTTATAGTGCGCACAGACGGACAGACGGACTACTTTTGCGATGTCATAGGTATCCCGCCACTTACGTTTTGGGATATCAAAAATCGCTACTCTTGTCATCTGAGCTTTAAGCCGCTTTCACGACGCGCTGAGCCTTTCCCACTGAGCTACGCAAGCTCTACGTCGCGCTTGCGTCAATGGAATGACGAGCTTACGCCGACAAAAAAACGCAACGCATGAGCAGTGGAAAACCGACGTTTTTAAGAAAAACTCGAGAAACAAGAGCTACGAGCTCATATGGCACTTGTACGAGTAGGCTGTACAACAAAGTAGATGAAAACGTCACAAAATACACCCGCCATCCAAAAAGGCGGTTTGGAAATAGAAATAGGATATTTAGTTTCACTCATTTCTGAGCAGTTCCGGCATCGTCTCGATTGCAAATGCACATGACTGTTCAAACTTTCATCCCAATAAATCCATTTGTTTGATCCCTAGACGTGCTACACGATTTCCGGTACTCACTCTATTTCCACCTACCGTGGCCGAATCTGGTTCGGAATAACAAAAAATCGACCATCTAAAGCATCTTCGTTTATACCATCTACCAAGTTTCACTCGAATCTGAGCATTTTTGGAAAGTTCCGGTACCCCCCCCCCCCTTCCCACCAACGTTGTCGGAGCCGGTTCGGGCCCAATCTCTTAATTCCCTCATCAAGTTTGACTGAAATTGGAGCATAGCCTATCTGCAAGTTTCCAGTACCCCCCCCCCCCCCCCCACCTTGGCCGAATCCGGCCCAGACGCCAAATAACAAATCTAGGCCGCATAAACTCGGCACTGTCGAATTGCATCTCATTCGGTCCATCCGTTTGGTTTTTGTCCATGTCAAAAGTCCCCCCCCCCCAATTCCCCTAATCGTGGTCGCATATGGTTCGAACGCATGTTTTACATGTCGAGGCCATCGATTCGTATCACCCATGAAGTTTCACTCGAATCAGACCACTCGTTCGCAATTTACAGAAGTCCATATTTCTCTTCTCTTGCTCCCCCAAAAATGCTCGGATCTAGGAACGGAAGTTTCCGGGGGTATGTTGTGTCAGGTTTTTAAGTCAAGATAATTCGGGTCGCTAATATGCCTGCAAAGTTTCGTTGTCGTTTTACATCTGGAACTATTCTAACTCACGACTACCGGAATTCCAGGAAACCCCCTCCAACTCCCCCCACAGAGCCCCGAAACCATCTGGCTCCGTCAATTTCATCTAGGCCTAATGCTTGTTCCATCCATTAAGCTTCGTCCCAATCCCTCTACTTTTAGAGTTTATTGAGTTTTCCGCCCCCCCCCCCCCCATCCCCACAGGTATCGGACCCGACTCGGACGTGACACTGAACGTCCGAGGCGATAGCTCACCAGACAAGTTTCATTCAAATCCGACCACCCGTTCAAAAGTTATGCACGCCACTAGATTCCGGACTCCCCATCCACCCACTCCCCCCCACGATGGTCGGGTCGGGGAAACGGCTGTTCTCAAGTCAATCTGTTCGGATCCCTGACATACCTGCCAAGTTTCATCGCCCTAGGACATCAGGAAGTATGCCGAACTCGCGGGATCGCTAGAAATCCAGACCCCCACCCCAACTCCCCCACAGTGCCCTGATCCGGTCCGGTTATGTCAATGACGTGTCGAGGACCTGTGCTTGTTTTTCCCACCAAGTTTCATCCCGATCCCTCCACTTTAAGCGTTTCTCAAAATTTCCGGTTCCCTCCTCCAACTCCTCCCAGTGTCATCGGATCCGGTCCGGTTATGTCAATGACGTGTCTAGGACCTGTGCTTGTTTTTCCCACCAAGTTTCATCCCGATCCCTCCACTTAAAGCGTTTCTCAAAATTTCCGGTTACCTCCTCCAACTCCCCCCAGTGTCATCGGATCCGGCCTGGATTTAAAGTGAGGTGTCTGAGACACAAGGTCATCCTAAATATCAATTTTCATCAAGATCCGATCACCCGTTCAAAAGTTATGCACGCCACTAGATTCCGGACTCCCCATCCACCCACTCCCCCCACGATGGTCGGGTCGGGGAAACGGCTGTTCTCAAGTCAATCTGTTCGGATCCTTGACATACCTGCCAAGTTTCATCGCCCTAGGACACCAGGAAGTATGCCGAACTCGCGGGATCGCTCGAAATCCGGACCCCCATCCCAACTCCCCCACAGTGCCCTGATCCGGTCCGGTTATGTCAATGACGTGTCTAGGACCTGTGCTTGTTTTTCCCACCAAGTTTCATCCCGATCCCTCCACTTTAAGCGTTTCTCAAAATTTCCGGTTCCCCACCCCAACTCCCCCACAGTGCCCTGATCCGGTCCGGTTATGTCAATGACGTTTCTAGGACCTGTGCTTGTTTTTCCCACCAAGTTTCATCCCGATCCCTCCACTTTAAGCGTTTCTCAAAATTTCCGGTTCCCTCCTCCAACTCCCCCCAGTGTCATCGGATCCGGCCCGGATTTAAAGTGAGGTGTCTGAGACACGAGGTCATCCTAAATATCAACTTTCATCAAGATCCGATCACCCGTTCGCAAGCTAAAAATACCTCAAATTTTGGCTTCACCCTCCCTCCACTCCCCCCCCCCCCCCCCAGATGGTCGAATCGGGGAATTGATGATTTCCTATTTAAGCTGGTCGGGTCCCAGACATGCCTGTCAATTTCCATCGTCCCGGCACATCAGGAAGCACGGAACTCGCGGGATCACTACAAATTCGGACTTCTCCCCCCCCCCCCAACTCCCCCAAAGTGAGCGGATCCGCATCGGTTATATCAGTCACGTATCTAGGACTTTTGCTTGTACTTTCCACCAAGTTTCATTCGGATCCCTCCACTCTAAGTGTTTTCCAAGATTTCCGGTTTCCCCCTCTAACTCCCCCCAGTGTCACCGGATCCGGTCTGGATTTAAAATGGAGGGTCTGAGACACGAAGTCCTTCCATGTATTAAGTTTCATTAAGATCCGATCACCCGTTCGTAAGCTAAAAATATCTCATTTTTCCTATTTTTTCCGGATTCCCCCTCCCTCCACTCCCCACCAGATGGTCGGATCGAGGAAGCGACAATTTCTAATTTAATCTGGTCCAGTTCCTGATATGCTTGCCAAGTTTCATCGTCCTAGCTTATCTGGAAGTGCCCGAACTAGCAAAACCGGGACCGACAGACCGACAGACCGACTGACGGACAGAAATAACAATCGCTATATGGCACTTGAGTAAGCTCAAGTGCCATAAGAACTACTAATGATGAAGAAAAACTTATTAATGGTGAAAGAACGAGAATTCTGCAGAAGAAACCGAGAAAGGAAAACGAAAATGAGCATCCAGCGTGGAAGTTTCTCGCGCAGGTTGAAAAATACAATACGCAACTTGTACGCAACGGAAGATAAACGCATACGCAACGCATCGCAACGACGCGTCAAGCCGCTTTCACACTGACGCGTCGTTGCTATGCGTTTATCTTGCGTTGCGTACAGGTTGCCTAGCGTATCTTTCACACCTGCGCGAGAACATGTCACGCTGGATGCGTATTTACGTTTTATTTTTTCGGTTTCAACTGCCAAATTTGTAATCATCATTAGTAAGTTTTTCTTCATCAGTAGTAGGTTGTTCTCCTGTTTCTCTTCAAAACTTCAATTTTTCACTGAAAAATCTGATGTGTAACGCGTTGACGCAACGTAAGAATAGAACTTGGTTCTATTCTAGCGTCGCCGCAACCGTGACGCAGAGGTTGCACAGCTTAGTGTGAAAGGCTCTACGCGTCAATGTGAAAGCGGCTTTGTGTACACTAAACGCGACTTCAGACAGTATTTCCCATTCCGACTTGCTTTCGTTTGTCCCTACCTTTTCAGTGCAAAATCCGCTGGATTTTCGGACGAGTTCTTCAACCATGCCTTGAAGGGACAGGGACATCAACACTGCCTGGTCACTCCGCAGAGTGATCCATCGATGATTCTCCTTACTCATCAGATACTCAAAGGATAACTCTAGTCGTGGGTCTACATCTGTGGACGAAGAAGCACCGGACGGACACTGAAAACGCAAAGGACTATCACAAATTTATTTATTTACTTCAGCAGTAGCCGCATACATAGGGAACCACATATGTAACGTAATCATTGAACCACCAGTTGCACAAAAGCAGAGAAAGTTGAAACATTGGAGTGCAGAGAACTTGGATCAGGTTGTTATCTGACCTCAAAAGGCTGCTTTTTGGTGACAAAACTCCTTTACGTTTCAGTTCGTAAAACGAAGGCATACGGTTGTTTGCGAACATCCCCGAAGCGCTGCACACGTGCGGGAGTCGGTGACGTTTTCTATTACAGTTATTGTTAAGTGACGCGGGTCACTGCGTTAAGCTTGCCTTGTCGCACTCACTACACATACGGTGGGTTTTCGCGAGCTGGAAAGCAAAGGCAGAATCACTTTCCAATGGTTTTAGCGCTGCTTTGGAACGTTGCCGAACTTTCCGTCCGGTTTTTGCGCTTTGGAGAGCGAAGCAGATTTCTCGGAAAGTGATTCCAGAAAGTTAGTGATAACTCCGCGGAAAGTTGAATGCTTCGGCGGGAATTTGGTCACTAGCGACCGTCAAAAACACGGCAAGCGCCATTAAGGATGACTTCGTTGGAACATATGACAGTCGAGTGAAGAGTTTGGAATTCACAACATTTTCCCCGCAATTTCGCTTTCCATGCGTTTTCACGACCAGTCCAGCGGGAAAGTGGAAAGCGATTCCAGGAATCACTTTCCCACAGATTTCGCGATGCGCTTCGCTCGTTAGAAAATCCTAAATGAAGTAAAAACAAACAGATTATCACACTACAAAAGATTCTCAATAAAAAAAAAACTCTACTGTAGCAGCCTTACATTTTTTTTTATAAGCGGAACAGTGAGCTGAAACGGTTTTAGTCCATTCGATCCCGACAGAAAACAAGTTTGTGACCAGAACTCGGCACAATAGCGAGGCCCAGCCAAAGCTTTGGTTTTACAAATTCGAAATTTCACTAGGACCAGGAACAAGACCAAGACGGTGGCTGCTGCTCAACTGAAAGGTACCCCCCCCCCCATTCAAAATAATAAGCGAATTGCTGCTTAAACTTTAGCTTAGCTGCTTTAGTTGTAAGCTAACTATCGCTTTCAAATTAACAGCATTGTCAGCATTGTGAATCAGCTAATCTTATTGACCAGGATGAAGATGCGTCACTTGGTCTAATCCGAGAGAGAAGATTCGGTTATCTATTTTGAGGCACAGCCAGTCGCTTTAAAAAATCATTAGCAACAGGGCCCTACACGCGCACGACCATATCCATTGCTTCCTGGCCGAAGATTGAAAATTATAGTCTTTTTATGTCTCTTTTTTTGTGCTTTATTTACTTTATTTCATCTACTCCACTTTTTAAAAATGGCGGGTTACAAATAAATTACTTACTTAAAGCACAATGGGCACTAACTAAGCTCTAATTCTTATAAAATGCTTCACACATAGAAATTTCTGACTTGTTATCGTTTGTGATTACCTCTTCAGCGTCCCGGCGGAGATGATTTCAGAGCATGGTATTGCAAGGCGCGGAAATTCAAATCTCCCGGCCATGTACGCAAATCAATAATTTTGATTGGCTCAGTGATGAGAGTGACATGGTTGCTAAAATAAACTGTCTCTATAGCTGTCAGAACGCTCTAATGTTGTCTGATGAAACTTCTGTTGTTTGTAGGTTCGAAGAAAAGTTTTGTTTTCTGGATGTAAAGTTACTATACTGCCAAAAATGTACAAATATAACCGACTTACTGCAGCTGGTTCCAGAGCTTACAAGGAATTCTCACTTAATACCGTGAATATGAATATTTGTCAACAATACAAATGATCCGGAGTATATATATTAACAATTGGACGAGAAAAAAGAAACTCCGCCTATATTTGTCGAGGCTAGTAAATCGGAGTATGGCAGTCAGCAAAAAACGCCGTAACGTTCTATTAGCGAAAATAGGTTGTTCAGGAATTTGCTGATTTCTGATGCAACATTGTATTCTAGGGGGTGGTAATGTGGCATCATGATTGTTAGATCTGTCCACTGAATTAAGCACTTACTTACTTTTAGTACAGCATTAACGCGGTGTAACTCATTAAGGAAAAGATCCGAAACAAATTGTGTTGAAGATTTACAGGTAGACTCGTACAACGCAATAAAGTTACCAGGCTTGTAGCCTTGCAGGTGAGACTTATCCAGCTTTTCATTTGACCCTAAACCACAGGTAGAAGTAGACACAGTTTATATTCCAATATTCTAAAACGTGTGACTTTTTTAAAACCCAGCCGGGTTTCGCGAAAGATTTTTTTAGCCTCAGCTTGGTCTCTTTCGCTTTGAGGAGAAACGGGGGAAAACCTACATAACCGGTATTTCTGACCAATGACCTCCTCATAAACAATAGCCTAATCTGAGTCGAAAAGAGCAAAACGCGGCAAATGTGAAGATCAGAAGAGCGCAGGAATAAAGATGATAGAGGAATTTCAAGACCTATGCAATGAGAATGGCGTGGAACGATTAGGGACGTATAATGAATACATAGTAGGCTACAGGTAAAGAATCGTCGGATAAGATAATACGATAAAGAAGGTAGTTACCGAAAGTGTTGTGATCCTCCAGCACCTAATCCGCGTTACTTTGAAGCACCACTCTTGAATAATATCTCCAGAGTCATTACAAATCTGGAAGGCTAATTCTTTGTGTCCAGCAGCAACAATCACTGTAGACTGTGGCTCCGGAAAGTCGCACTTGCAAGGCAAAAATTGGACGTAACCGTAATGTTTCAGCGTTTTCGCTAGCTCAAGGAACTGTAAGAAAAGAAAAAAAATAGCGACTTTTTCGGTTTAAAAAATGTCAGAAACCTATGAACTATGACCACACCTATGACTAAGCAAACTTCGTACGTATGCTAGCGCAATAACTGTCGAAGGGGTTGGAATATTTTGTTCAAACTTGGTGTGAGGATCCACTAGGTCAAAGCACAGGTCAAGCTCGAAGTTGGCCAAAGCTCTATATTTAGGGGTGGTGGGTTCAGATTACAAGATGTTTTTTTTATCAGCTAATAAGTCGATTCGAGGGTAAGAAGAAATGCTAAGTCCAGAACTGAACTTCGTTTTATACTTGTTTTCTCCCCTCAGACGGATAGTCCGTTCAGAATCTGGTCAAGCATCACCTAGTGGACAGGTGGCCTACTGGGATGATTATTTGCATCTGCAAGACCCAACTGTCTATAGTAGAAATATATTGCTGCTAACTTGCCTTTTTAGTGGAGTGTTCCTTTGAACAGTCCACTATTGCGAGCGCTGTAGCAGCTTTCGCTTTCGGCTTTCGGTTTTCACCGCATTTTTGTTAGCTCATAACTCGTGAACCAGTGCAAGTATCAAGTTCAAACTTGGTACACTAGTGGGTATTAAGGTCTAGTTGTGCCTTTTGGGGGTCTACCCCCCAACACAACCAGGTTCAGGGGCAAATGGGCCCAGATTGCCCAGTGAATAATGTTCAAAACTTGACCAGAACTGGACATAGACGATGAAATTCCTTCTACATATAGATCCTAGGGCTAGGAAATTGCGTTCAAAGTTGCACCTCCCCCACCCACACGGATCAGGCAACTGTGTCCAGATTGCCCAGGAGTAAATTTCGTTACCCGTGACAGGAATCAACAGGTATGAAGTTGAAACTCAATAGGTTTGTTAGCATTGGGGTCTCTTATCACTTTTTGTGGGTCCCAAACCCCACCCCCACTTGGTTCAGGGGCAATTGGGACCAGATTGCCCATTTTTTATGTTTTTAACTTGACAATAACTGGAGATAAGGCGATGAAATTCCTTTGTGCTTTTGGATCATAGGGGTTTGGCATATATATGTGAAATTGAACCACCCCCCACCCTCCCCGTTCATGGGCAACTGGGCCCAAATTGCCCATGAAAAAAGTGTTTGACCCGTGACTGGAATCAAACTCTAAGCTGGTGTGCTGGAGGAAAAAGAGGTGTAAATACGCATTTTGATGGGTCCCGACCCCCCCCCCCCCTCTCCCGGTCCCTAAACGCAAGTATTAAAACCTTGCGCTATTGAACACATAGTTCGAAATGCAAGGACTGCTAGCATAGGACTATGCTATGACTGAAACACAATGGTTACGAAGCTTCCCTCCTCCTATTAAGACTTGAGCCACTCCATGTCCGCCTGGAAAACTTAATTTTACGTTTTGGCCGATCAATCCTTGCCAGTGAAAAACAGACATATTCTGCCCGATCCAGCACCGGCGACAAGACGGATGCGGCACCAAAATCTCCTGATGCCATTTAGACATCGCACTAGCCGGTATCCGGTTTCCTTTGTACCATATCTCATGAGAAGATTTACAAAAATGAGTGAATTCCAAGCGATTTATTTTCTTTTAAGTAATAACTGTAAATATTCAAGTATTTTAACACACTAAATGCAACGATCGACGTATTTAGTGCCATGTCGGCGCTACGAGTAAGATCCATAGAATTATCCATCTACCTTAAAAAAGATTCGAACAACTTACCTTTAACCGATCCCCTCTTCCTTGGAACAAGGTAAGTTTGATTGCTTGGTCCTCGGTTGCTTGAAGCCAGCCATTTTCAAAGTCGGCAACTGTCTGGCTGTATAAAAGGTCCAAGGCGGCTTCGTTTCTTAGAAACTTCGAATCGGACATGGAATCCCATGAACTGTAATCCAGGGAAAGATAAATCACACGGCGCCTTTTCTATTCACCTACCCTTATAGCACACCCATACTAATGTTGAGCTTCGCATCCAGATTTATTCCTTTAAAGCACAAGTCACAGAAGTGACGTGTGCGATGAAGATGGCGAATCTGTCTTCGCCAGTACGAACCACCAGTCACTGTTACGGGAAACCCACCCTCCCAATTATCGAACCCGGCTACAAAATAAACTTCAACCCCCTAGAGTCCGGACAAATCGTTACGGAAACTCGTTTGTGCCTTTTTTCACTTCAATTTTCAATACAAAGTAGTAGTGTGTGTTTGTTATTTATATGTAAGAAACTGGATTTAGCTATGCTATACGATAGTTTCGAAATATACCGATCTCTCTCTGTCTCTCTAAGTTACAATTTACAATTACAATTTCCGGCATCGTCTCGATTGTCTGTAGCAAATGCAAATGACTGTTCAAACTTTCATCCCAATAAATCCATTTGTTTGATCCCTAGACGTGCTACACGATTTCCGATACTCACTCTATTTCCACCTACCGTGGCCGAATCTGGTTCGGAATAAAAAAAAATCGACCACCTAAAGCATCTTCGTTTATACCATCTACCAAGTTTCACTCGAATCTGAGCATTTTTGGAAAGTTCCGGTACCCCCCCCCCCCCCTCCCACCAACGTTGTCGGAGCCGGTTCGGGCCAAATCTCTTAATTCCCTCATCAAGTTTGACTGAAATTGGAGCACAGCCTATCTGCAAGTTTCCAGTAACCCCCCCCCCCCCCCTACCTTGGCCGAATCCGGCCCGGACGCCAAATAACAAATCTAGGCCGCATAAACTCGGCACTGTCGAACTGCATCTCATTCGATCCATCCGTTTGGTTTTTGTGAATGTCAAAAGTCCCCCCACCCCCAATTCCCCTAATCGTGGTTGCACATGGTTCGAACGCATGTTTTACATGTCGAGGCCATCGATTCGTATCACCCATGAAGTTTCACTCGAATCAGACCACTCGTTCGCAATTTATAGAAGTCAATTTCCATATTTCTCTTCTCTTGCTCCACCACAAATGCTCGGATCTAGGAACGGAAGTTTCCGGGGGTATGTTGTGTCAGGTTTTTAAGTCAAGATAATTCGGGTCGCTAATATGCCTGCAAAGTTTCGTTGTCGTTTTACATCTGGAACTATTCTAACTCACGACTACCGGAATTCCAGGAAACCCCCTCCAACTCCCCCCACAGAGCCCCGAAACCATCTGGCTCCGTCAATTTCATCTAGGCCTAATGCTTGTTCCATCCATTAAGTTTCGTCCCAATCCCTCTGCTTTTAGAGTCCCCCCCCCCATCCCCACAGGTATCGGACCCGACCCGGACGTGACACTGAACGTCCGAGGCGATAGCTCACCAAACAAGTTTCATTCAAATCCGATCACCCGTTCAAAAGTTATGCACGCCACTAGATTCCGGACTCCCCATCCACCCACTCCCCCCACGATGGTCGGGTCGGGGAAACGGCTGTTCTCAAGTCAATCTGTTCGGATCCCTGACATACCTGCCAAGTTTCATCGCCCTAGGACATCAGGAAGTATGCCGAACTCGCGGGATCGCTAGAAATCCGGACCCCCACCCCAACTCCCCCACAGTGCCCTGATCCGGTCCGGTTATGTCAATGACGTGTCTAGGACCTGTGCTTGTTTTTCCCACCAAGTTTCATCCCGATCCCTCCACTTTAAGCGTTTATCAAAATTTCCGGTTCCCTCCTCCAACTCCCCCCAGTGTCATCGGATCCGGCCCGGATTTAAAGTGAGGTGTCTGAGACACGAGGTCATCCTAAATATCAATTTTCATCAAGATCCGATCACCCGTTCGCAAGCTAAAAATACCTCAAATTTTGGCTTCACCCTCCCTCCACTCCCCACCCCCCCCCCCCCCCCCAGATGGTCGAATCGGGGAATTGATGATTTCCTATTTAAGCTGGTCGGGTCCCAGACATGCCTGTCAATTTCCATCGTCCCAGCACATCAGGAAGCACGGAACTCGCGGGATCACTACAAATTCGAACTTCTCCCCCCCCCCAACTCCCCAAAAGTGAGCGGATCCGTTCCGGTTATATCAGTCACGTATCTAGGACTTTTGCTTGTACTTTCCACCAAGTTTCATTCGGATCCCTCCACTCTAAGTGTTTTCCAAGATTTCCGGTTTCCCCCTCTAACTCCCCCCAGTGTCACCGGATCCGGTCTGGATTTAAAATGGAGGGTCTGAGACACGAAGTCCTTCCATGTATTAAGTTTCATTAAGATCCGATCACCCGTTCGTAAGCTAAAAATATCTCATTTTTCCTATTTTTTCCGGATTCCCCCTCCCTCACTCCCCTCCAGATGGTCGGATCGAGGAAGCGACAATTTCTAATTTAATCTGGTCCAGTTCCTGATATGCTTGCCAAGTTTCATCGTCCTAGCTTATCTGGAAGTGCCCGAACTAGCAAAACCGGGACCGACAGACCGACTGGCGGACAGAAATTACAATCGCTATATGGCACTTGAGTAAGCTCAAGTGCCATAAAAAATACAGACATAACTATCCCGGCTGCTTTAGCCGTACGCCTCCCCCATGCCTTGATGAGAGACACGGATAGATCTATACAACCTATCTTTCTGGGTAAATAATGCAGAAATAATTGATCCGCTTCGAAAAGAGCCAGTCACGGCAGTTTCAAAAATCGCTCAAGTAATCTCACAATGAGAATCAATGGAACGAGACGTAGACTGAAGCAATGCAGCAATAATTGAAACTCAAAATTTCAAGCTGGTTACCTTGGAAGTGCGACAAACCTGACTTAGCTTCGATTTCGGTATTAAAACCCAATCTGTTCCCCGATTACATAACATTCTCCCTCCCCCTATTCTCCTATAAGTATTGGACCCTAGCGAGATAAATCCCAGAAAATCTCCGAACTAGCACCTCTTCACGAAAGATATAGAAGGAGTTTAGTTCCAGCATCTATTGATTTGTACAATAACCGATAAGTTAGTCCTTTTTAGTGTTTTTTTATCGTTCGTGACAAGAATTTAGAGCGATAGAGTGTTTTGTTATTCATCATTTTTTTATGACGAAAAGGTCAAATTCGGCGGTAACGCTGTGACAGCTGCTTTTGAAAAATAAAACTTTATTCTCTTCTAAAAGCCGTGTTTGCTGAGCAACCGTAGTATCAGATACCACGGTAACTGCAAAAACTACTAAACGCAGATCAAGTTACCCTGGTATCTTCAACAAGAGCTACGAGCTCATATGGCACTTGTTACGAGTAGGCACAACTCGGTTATGTCAATGATATATCTAGTGTTTGCTAGGTGTCTTCCCACCAAGTTTAATCTGGATCCCTCCACTCATAGCGTTTTCCAATATTTCCGGTTCTCCCCTCCAGCTCCCCCCAAAAGTCACCGGATCCGGTCCGGATTTTAAGTGGGTCGTCTGAGGCATGAGGTCTTTCCAAATATCAAGTTTCATCGAGATCCGGTCACCCGTTCAAAAGTTATAAATACCTCAAGATTCCGGATTCCCCCTCCCTCCACTCCCCCAACAGTGCCCGAATCGGCTCGGTCATGTCAATGATGTATCTAGTGTTTGCTAGGTGTCTTCCCACCAAGTTTCATCTCGATCCCTCCACTCATAGCGTTTCCCAAGATTTCCGGTTAACCCCTCCAGCTCCCCCAAAAGTCACCGGATCCGGTCCGGATTTTAAGTGGGTCGTCTGAGGCATGAGGCCTTTCCAAATATCAAGTTCCATCGAGATCCGATCACCCGTTCAAAAGTTATAAATACCTCAAGATTCCGGATTCCCCCTCCCTCCACTCCCCCCACAGTGCCCGAACTGGCTCGGTTATGTCAATGATGTATCTTCACACCAAGTTTCATCTCGATCCCTCCACTCACAGCGTTTCCCAAGATTTCCGGTTGCCCCCTCCAGCTCCCCCCAAAAGTCACCGGATCCGGTCCGGATTTTAAGTGGGTCGTCTGAGGCAGGAGGTCGTTCCAAATATCAAGTTTCATCGAGATCCGGTCACCCGTTAAAAAGTTATAAATACCTCAAGATTCCGGATTCCCCCTCCCTCCACTCCCCCCCACAGTACCCGAATTGGCTCGGTTATGTCAATGATGTATCTAGTGTTTGCTAGGTGTCTTCCCACCAAGTTTCATCTCGATCCCTCCACTCATAGCGTTTCCCAAGATTTCCGGTTGCCCCCTCCAGCTCCCCCCAAAAGTCACCGGATCCGGTCCGGATTTTAAGTACGTCGTCTGAGGCATGAGGTCTTTCCAAATATCAAGCTCCATCGAGATCCGATCACCCGTTCAAAAGTTATAAATACCTCAAGGTTCCGGATTCCCCCTCCCTCCACTCCCCCCCCCACAGTGCCCGAATCGGCTCGGTTATGTCAATGATGTATCTAGTGTTTGCTAGGTGTCTTCCCACCAAGTTTCATCTCGATCCCTCCACTCATAGCGTTTCCCAAGATTTCCGGTTGCCCCCTCCAGCTCCCCCCAAAAGTCACCGGATCCGGTCCGGATTTTAAATGGGTCATCTGAGGCATGAGGTCGTTCCAAATATCAAGTTTCATCGAGATCCGATCACCCGTTCAAAAGTTATAAATACCTCAAGATTCCGGATTCCCCCTCCCTCCACTCCCCCCCCACAGTACCCGAATCGGCTCGGTTATGTCAATGATGTATCTAGTGTTTGCTAGGTGTCTTCCCACCAAGTTTCATCTCGATCCCTCCACTCATAGCGTTTCCCAAGATTTCCGGTTGCCCCCTCCAGCTCCCCCCAAAAGTCTCCGGATCCGGTCCGGATTTTAAGTACGTCGTCTGAGGCATGAGGTCTTTCCAAATATCAAGTTCCATCGAGATCCGATCACCCGTTCAGAAGTTATAAATACCTCAAGGTTCCGGATTCCCCCTCCCTCCACTCCCCCCCACAGTGCCCGAATCGGCTTGGTTATGTCAATGATGTATCTAGTGTTTGCTAGGTGTCTTCCCACCAAGTTTCATCTCGATCCCTCCACTCATAGCGTTTCCCAAGATTTCCGGTTGCCCCCTCCAGCTCCCCCCAAAAGTCACCGGATCCGGTCCGGATTTTAAGTGGGTCGTCTTAGGCATGAGGTCGTTCCAAATATCAAGTTTCATCGAGATCCGATCACCCGTTCAAAAGTTAAAAATACCTCAAGATTCCGGATTCCCCCTCCCTCCACTCCCCCCACGATGCTCGGATGGTGGAAGTGACTATTTCCAACTTAATCATTTGGGGTCCCTGATATGCTTGCCAAGTTTTATCGTCCTAGCTTATCTGGAAGTGCCCGAACTAGCAAAACCTGGACAGACCGACAGACCGACAGACCGACGGACGGACAGAAATTGCGATCGCTATATGGCACTTGGCCGAAGGGCAAGTGCCATAAAAACTCAACTAATAACTAATACAGGTACAACAGGTCTTTCAATGTATTTTTAGCTACTCAATATCAGCAAATCAATAATTCAGCAATGAGAGCCAGCTTTACTATCAAAATGGAACGAAAAGGGATGTATTACACAACGGACTTGTACCGTGACCAATAAACCAGAAATAACAAATAATTTAATCTAGAAGTCTACGACTCCACTGTCGGAGCCAAGCAGACAAACCAGGACCCACAAGGCGGGGTCACATTATTAATTTCCCTGACATGGGGATGTGAACTGGTAGATGAAATTGCCTTCGGGCGGGATCATTGTTCCTATGGCCGGCTTCTAACAGAGTGTTTGTTGTGGTTTGCGAACTCTGTTCACAAGCCCCTCGGTAGCTCAAATGGTTAGAGCGCCTGCCTTGTAAGCAGAGGGTTCTGGGTTCAAATCTCGGTTGAGGAGCATTTTTGTCTTTCAGTTCACTACTTATAAAAGAAGAAGAAGAAGAAAGGGGATATGCCCATACTCACTTCTTTCGAATTACCAACGACACAGTTCCAGGCAACGACTTCAAAGCAAAATATGGGGACTCGAAAGGCTGAAGCTGGCGAAGTAAAGAGAAGGTGCCATTATCTTCTTTCCTCAAAACAAACAGACTCAGGTCATCGCCAAACTCTTCCGGAATTCCCAGCTGTTTGCAGGCTTTCTGTAAGACAAATAATGATGAAATAAGCGTATAGGTTTATTCTCGCCTTTCCTCGAGGACTCCACTTGAGGAGTCCCCGCGTTTTTGTTTGTCCCGGGGACTCACTCCCCGTATTCTCGCGAGTCCCCACGGACGGGGAATGCTCCAATTATCATCACGATCATCAAAAAGTACTCCCTTTCAGATTGGGAGGGGAATCAATTTTTGATGGTGTTGGTGTAATGTAAAATAACTGAAAACAATCAGAATAAACAAAACCAAAAATAAAGTGGATCCAGACTAATTTCGTCAACTGCATATTTTGTTTTCGAACAAAATCCGTTTTGGAAGCATTCCCCGTGTTCTCCCTGTTTCTGTACGCGGAGTCCGCGCGGAGTGACTCCCTACTATAGAGGACTCCTCGGGGAATCGAAGGGAACGGCAAGATTACGCCTTATGTAAATATCATCATAACTCCCCGAAATGCCAAAGTGGGACAAAAATCGACTATCGTAACATAACTGACGGTTATCGCAATATAATGTAATATGACGATTATCGTAGTATAACTGACCGTGGATCGTAGTATGATATGCATCACCTATCTGTTCGAAAAAAGCTAATTTATACTAAACTGGTTTACGCCGCTTTCACACTAACGCGTCGTTGCGATGCGTTGCGTATGCACTTTTCTTGCGTTGCGTAGCGTATCTTTCACACCTGCGCGAGAAGATTTCACGCTGGATGTGTATTTGCGTTTTCTTTTCTCGGCTTCTTCTACTGAATTTTCACTCTTTCATCATTAGTAAGTTTTTCTTCATCAGTAGTAGGTTTTTCTCCAGTTTTTTTTTCACAAATTTTCATTTTCCATAGAAAAATCTGATGCGTACGTGTCGACGCAACGCAAGAATAAAACTTGGTTATATTCTTGCATTACGTTTTATTTGATCTTCTTCTTAAGTTGTGTCACCGCAAGCGCGACGCAGAGGTTACGTAGCTCAGTGTGAAACACTCAACGCGTCAATGTGAAAACGGCTTTACACTGTGAGAAGTCTCTCCTTTATCGGACTTTAGTAATTGTGCGTCACCAATTTCGGACGTTTTTATTCCTAATTCGGAGAGATATAATACGATGCAGGACTAGAACGCTAGAATGCAAAATACTGCAGAGTATACTGCAGTATTTCAATTCAATAATCTAAAAACAGATAATGGACAAGCCAATGGGTTGTTTCTCGTCAGAATGTAACGTCATAACATAATAATCTACAAATATATACAATTTTGCGACATTTATACCGACGTCTTATCATAAATATGGTCAATGACATAATAGACTATAACTAATAAAATACAAATAACATAATAACGTTCAAAAGCGCTCCGAATTACATAAACGAACAAACGAGGGGATGAAATTCTGAGCATACCTTGTTCGCAAAACTACCACCAGTTCTAAACGAGCTTGACGAGAAAGACGAATTCGACAGGGGAGAAAATCAGGGGAGAGTATATCGGGGTGAAATGGATTTTGAATTATAGATGTACCGAACTTCATACAAAGTCGGCGGCATGAAATGGTATCTAATTTAATTTGCTTTAGGAGCTTAAAGTAACAGAGCTTCAGATGTAAGAAGCAAATGGATTATAACTCTTCGAATTCGGATTTGAATTCTCCGAATTAGGAATTAAAATGTCCGAAATCGGTGACGCATAACTACTAAGCCCGATAAAGGAGAGACTTTTTACATCTCTACATTGTATATATCATCAGGCGTCTTTCCTGTTGAACGAAATTTGATTCTTGCACTGATAGTAATAATAATAATAATAATACAAAGCAAGAGAAAAGGCTTTCGCCTCTAAATAAGTCTAAGAAATTTTGAGTAATCGAAGTAGGCTACATATGGTATAAATTACGTCAGTTTGAACGGAAACGGGTTGGTTGTCCAGTGAGGCTCAGCGAGCCATTCCATATAGTTCAAACAAGTATACCTATACACTGTAAAAAAAAATCTTGCAGTATTTGCTACTGGGATTAATTTTGTCTTTACAGAGAAAAGGTTATCCCTAATTCGGATTCATTTTATCCCAATAGAGATAAGATTATCCCAGTAGCAAACACTGCATCCTTATTCGGAGAAACTTTTTACAGTGTACTGTACATTATAATATATTATTCTGCTTCTTACCTGTATAAAATAATACAAATTCTACTATGTCAGACTAGACGGAAACGGGTTAGTCAGCCAGTATGGGACTCAGCAGGCCATTTCTTATATTTAAAATACAAATCCCTCTACTGTACATTATGAGCGTGTTCCACCCTTCTAACAATAGTAATTGCTAGTTACTATTTCCGTTCCAACCTCACCAAAAGTTATTACGCTGACCGTTCCAACCTTCTCGAAATAGTAACTATTTGCTTATCATGCTCGGAAGGGTAATAAGCGTGGTAACTACGCATCTCTGTAACGTGATTGGTCGGATTCGCACGTGGCATGATATTCTGCTGGACAATAGAAAAATCATTCCAGCCTTGACGAAAACAGCCAGAATTCGTGGCGTCATGCATAGTAACTACGGTAAGTAGGGTGGAATAAGACTATATAATCATTTGACTTTCTCTTACCTGTAGAACGAAATCTGATTGTTGTATCGATAATACACTTAACACTGTCTTCTCCCTACTCATCAAATGCACTGTAAGCTCCACGCGCTCCAAGGTGTCACTGAATGTTTCCTTCTGTGCAGAAATAAAAAAGCTACAAAATGCTGGACTTGATACGATGACAGGATTCTTCGAAACTGCAAAAAATCGTAAGTTTATGAGAAAAATTAAATTTATTGGCAATCTAACATCAAAATCGTTCAAAAAATGGACCATGCTAAGCACTGAAGGCTCGATTTAAGCTCTCAACGGAATCTGCTCTTAGCCATAGCGGGATAAAAAAGTTGGTCTCCATGAAATTCTTATCGCTCTTGCTAATGACCAGGGGCAGAGGGTAGCCAAAGGAATTACAGCGTCTAGGATTTATCAGTTTCAATAAAAACCATTCTACGCCACTGCTTGTAACGACACGAAGTATTTGATTCTAGATGATTATTATAACTTTCGCAAAGCGACTGTTGGCGCAAATCCCCTGTTGCTCGAACAGTCACATTGCCTCGTAGTCTCCAAGTCCCTTTTTCTCATATTCGCATTGCCTCACATGCAGTGCCTTTTTACCCGAATTGGCAACCCATAAAACGAAGAGAAAAAGCTAGTATAAAAGGAGCAATGAAATTGTATTAAACGGCAGTCTTAAACTAGTCTTAAGACAGTGGTGATCGTTGGATTAACAGATGTGTTCGATGTATGCAGAACTTCAATATTAAAAGTAAGTGTGTTTTCTATCCACTATGTATTGAATGTAGGACCTAGGACCTACCGTCCGAACTTCCCCCTCCACAGTTACGAGCCAACCCTTCGAGGATTAAGATCAGAGTACCGGTATAGTCTAATATGTACCAGCCGCTCGGGTACACGCTACACGTATATTAGATGCTCGGTTTCGTACAACAGTTAAAGCACAAACGATTAGAGAGAGAGGTACTCCTAATATAACACTGGTAACATGCTCTTCTGGGTTTCCAAGCGGGGTTCATGACAGTAACATAGTCCGCTCATTCCTCAGAAGAGTCAGAGATAGACAAAGGGGTCTTAGAATGTTCTTAAACCTGCATATGCTTACCAAAGAGTGAACTAAAGAAAGATTCGTGGAAGACATTCAGAAAAACTGAAGATATCTTAGTCAGGTCAGAAGGGAATTTACTAAACAAGAGCAAAAGAGTTTGTCTCTAAATCACCAAAGGAAAATTTGTCTAATAGCCTGTACTTTTCAATAGTTGCGTTTTTACAGATACCATGGTATCTGTTACCACGGTAATTGGATATGCAATTAGTCCTTTTTGCAGTTACCGTGGTTTCTGATATACGGTTGCTCTGCAAAAACGAAGGCAAATCGAAGTCATCCCGAAAGAAAAACTGATATTCAGTCACATCACTAAGTGCCAAACTTCTTTCTCACCAATTTCACAAAAATTGATGAAAGATAAATGACTTTTTCAGATACCACGATCACTTACCACGGTCGGACCGTGGTATCTGAACATCAGATACCACGATAACTGGCCAGATAACTGCAAAAACTCCCTTTGACCGTGGTATCAGATACCACGAATTCTGCAAAAACGACTTTATACTGTGGTATCAGATACCATGGTATCTGCAAAAAAAGCAACTAATATTCTTCACTGATGACGGCTGCGAAGAAAGGACAACGTTACGTATAGTCCCTTGTCTGAGGGTGCACAGTTATGGGCGATTCTGGCGGTCTGGAAAGCTCCGCGAGCGACTTCGGCTAAAACTCGCTTCGCTTTCCAGAGCTGTTCTCGCGCTACCTAGTTTCAGCCAGCACTTGGAAAGCGAATCCCCTTCGCGAGTGAAAAGTAATTTCGGCAAGTCAGCGAGAAGTTGTAAAGCTTCAACTGAGGCGCAAAGGCTTTCCGTTAGTTCTTGCGCTCAGCGGATTCTTGCTTTGCTTTTCGGAAAGCAAAGATCACCAAAATCGCCCTTTAAACTCCCCGACCTAGCCCATCCGGGAGTTTGGTTCCTGACAAATTCTGAACCCCCCTCAGGCTGAGCTTCTAACTGACGCAAAAATCCGACCCCGACCACACCGGCAAGGTGCCTCTCGAGTACACAATATTCCTATTTACCTTCTGTCTATCTAACCTCTCATTCGGCACTTAAGCGTTCCACAAGATTTATGTAACCCATCTTCATCTCCCCACAAAGTATACGTTAAGGACTGCAAATGTTTCATCTAGAGCAGTGGTTCCCACCCGGTGGTGCGCGTACCTAAAGGGGTGCGAGAGACCCTTGCAAGGGGTACGCGAAGGTCCCAAAATCAAGTTAGTCTATAGCTTTAATATCTCGCTCCGACCGTGTTGAGTCTCCTAATTCAGTTTCAGTATTGTACTCACGATCAGATGCCTCATTGTAAACAATTTCAGATTTACACGCTTTATCATTGATGACATTAAACATCGTCTTTTTGACATATTTGACGGTGCAAAACGGATAAGTGAGCATTTTATTAGAGATATATTTCGGCCCTTCTTGACAAGGGTCCTGTTCAGACTCAAGCTGGAAAATTAACTTCTGGAAAAACAATTAAAACTACTTCCTTCAATATCCGATTTTGTGTCTTGTTGACGTACGTTCTGATCGTGGTAAAAAAAAGTAAAACAACAATTCTTCAAAAAAGGGGTAGTCTACGGAACGTTGATTAGGGGTGCGCAACCTTTTTGAACCTTGATTAGGGGTACGCGATACGGAAAAGCTTGGCAACCACTGATCTAAAGTATGTGCTCTTAGCACCCATCAATTGTCACGCAAGTCAGATCACCTCCTCCACGGATGGATGGATACGGAAATGGTATATTTTCTCTTCATTTTTCAACGTCCCAGTAGACCTGCATCTTCCTAGCACCTGTGAACGTGTGTAACATGAATTTTGCAGGGACTCTCAGCAGCCGGTCCCAAACGGGTCGCATCCAGGCAGGAGCCTCAGAATGCAACATCTAGTGAATATCAAATTTTGTCCCGTTCCCTCCACCCATGTTGTACGTTTTAGTAAAACATGGATTCCGGTACCCCTCTCCTGCCGGATCCCCGCTTGGCTTGTCTGGGCATGTATTCTTACCAACTATAAAAATGTATCCAATCACCCGTTCGCAAGTTAAGCCCACCACAACCTTCCCGATTCACGTCCCTCCCCCCCCCCCCCAGGAACGTCCGGATCCGAAAAATCAGGATTTATGGAACTGGAAACCGTTCCTTATGCGCCTGCAACGCCTGCGTCAAGGTGCGTTTTTAAAAGTTCCGTTCTACCTACCGAATGTTCTCTCGGTCCGTCGACACTTTCGGCACTAGTCGCGACGCCAAATTTACGGACCCCCTCCAACTCGCCCACATTAGCCGGGATTAATCTAAGGCTACATGCTTTTGCAAGCTGTCAGATTTCACCCAAACCGCATCATCCATTCCGGAGTCATGACTATCACATGGTCCAAGATTCAGTTTCATTTCCCACAACCAATCATGGAGGCGGGGGGGGGGGGGATAATAAGCCTGCCAAGATTCATCTTCCTGACAACGTCAACGTGCAGACAAGAAAATCCTATACATACTAAAATGATTAAAAAATGAGATAGGCCGTGATGTGCAAGGAAGCTGAGATGGGACGTTGCGAATCTTTTCTTTTACTTCGGTCCTGTATTGTTTGCGTATCAGGGGAGGGGGATAAAGAAGGAGGAATCTTGAATGACGGCGGTAACAATTAGGACAAAGAGAATGAAGATCTTTCTTCTTGCGACTGGGGAACGGCCGGAAAGAAATAAAAAAGATATGGTGCATGAGCCGGAAGCTTAGCGCGTCACGTGAATGTAGATAAAACATTTTCCCTTCGCAAGGAAACCTAGCAACCTAGTTCACAGACAGAAGTCTCCGCTGGATCGTAAATTTACTTTTCAGCTGAGAAATTCCTGATTTCTTACCGACTACTCATTAGGCAGGATCAGGTTTAAGGAGGGTTTTCCGATGCTTTTGCGCTGCTTTGCAAGATGCCGAACTTTCCAAGCGGTTTCGCGCTTTGAAAACCGAAGCATCTTTCTCAGAAAATGATTCGAGTGGAAGGCTCCACGGCAAGTTGAATGCTTTGGCGGGAATTTGAACGTGTGGACAAAGCACTGCAAGTAGCATGAAAAACCACGGTGAGCCATATTAAGGGATGACCATGTCGGAATATAATATGAGAATCGAAGGAGTGTACAATGAACCATATTGAGAGAGAGAGAGAGAGATAGAGATAGGTTTATTTAGACAACATCGTAACTGACAGCTAATTTGCGTGTATTCATTCGCTAATTTGCGTGTATTCATTCGAAGAAGTTTGGAATTCAACATTTTCACGGCGATTTCAGCTTTCCATGTTTTTCTGGATCAGTCCAGCGGGAAAGTGATTCCAGGAATCGCTTTCCCACAGTTTTCGCGACGTGCTTCACACGCTGGAAAGTTATTCCGGAATCTTTTAAAAACCTCCTTTAGATCACACAGACCGATTACAAATATGACCGAAAAATAAAAAAGAAACATATAGAGCGTGTTCCATCCTACTTACCGTAGTTACTATGCATGACGTCACGAATTCTGGCTTTTCACCGTCAACGCTGGAACGATTTTTCTATTTTCCAGCAGGATACGGTCAGCGTAGTAACTTTTCGTGAGGATGGAACGGAAATAGTAACTACCAGTAACTATTGTTAGAAGGGTGGAACACGCTCATAAAGTTCAATTAGCAAATTTAACTTTCCTTTCCGATCAGATAGGAACACAAATCAACCTACTCTAGGGATACTTACTAGATTGCAAGTAGTTTTCCAGCAAAACTCGACGGTCTTCTATTTGCTTCTCCGACAACTTCAAGATTTGGCGAGGAGGGAAAATGGGCAATGAAGAAGAGCCAAACTCTTGCTTTAGAATGGAATGCAGGTGTCTCAGCTGACGGTAGCGTAATTTGCAATGGTGGATTCCATTGACTTGAATATGGAATGCCTAGATACGAAAATACTTTTAATTAGGGTCGGGTATATCTCCTATTACTCATGGGGCGGGGGGGCTTGTGTTCTCACCACAAGACAGAGGGGCTTCCCAATAGGGGAGGGTCAGCTGCTCTAACACATAGCACTTTATTCTCCTCATAAAGAGTTTGCTCAAGATGATATACTAGACTGACATATTCAGGAAGAATATCTTATCAGAGTGGAAACAAAACCTCAAGGCCTGGGGGTCAGACATTAGTTGCGTTTTTTGTCTATAGTTCCTGTGCCGTGGTCTGTGTCACACTTGTCTGGTTTGGGTTAAAAAAAAAACGCTGTTTTGCTTACGCTGTTCCGTGTTTCGTGTTTTGTCGCTGTTCTGACGAAAATGCAAATTTCGGATACTGAGCATGTCTTAAGCGGAAAATCGGTTAAATTGCAAATTATATTCCAAAACGACCATACTTTAGTATCCAGCTTTATCCTCCAAACTTCTGCAATTTTTTCTTTTCTATCTGTGAATCTCTCTGCAATTTTCTACCTGAACAGTGATAAAACATGCTAGGAAAGCAAGTTCCGTGTTTTGCAAAACAGACAGCGGAACAGAGAACACGGAACACAGAACAGCGTACAAAAACGGGAAAATGAGAAACAGCGTGTTCCGTGTTTTGACAAAAACGGGAAAAATATAAAACAGAGAGAAAACCTCGAACAGAACAGAGACAAAAAACGCAACTATTGCTGTTCAGACAAGTCTGAAGTAGCAGTGTTAGACAAAATACTAGCGAAGAACGAGATCTCATCACCCTGATGCTATGAAGATATGTCTGCCACCAGTATTCCAAAGGTCTCATAAAAGAGCTGATCAACAGCGAGATAACAGCCTACGCAACAAAAACGGATATTTCTAAACCATTATCGAAGAAGAGCAAAAATAAATAATTTAATACTGTAGGACTTTTGAAACTGAATTATCGGCGTTTGGTAACTATTCTGCACCTAAGTTTCTGGAAAGTTATTGAAAACACTTTCCCGACCCTTTCTTGACTCTTTAACTTGGTAATGGACAACAGTCTATTCAGAACTTCAATCCTATGGGTTTCAAAGTTTTACAACTAAAGAAGTAACACATCCTTTCCTATGGTTGTTTTTTACAAGTCAAAACCTTGGGGTTTCTTAATTGGAAATTAGCCTATGGTACCGCCATTGTTGATCAGATCCATGTCTGATCAGGAGAACCCCCCCCCCCCCATGTCGCCAGTCAGTCATTAGTCGGCGGGAAGTAAAAATAGTAATTTTTCTCTCAAAACATCCAATGTCTTAGAAAAACAGTTGATACGTCTTAAAAACAGTCAGTTTTCTGAAAAATAGTCCGTAAAAATTACCAGACAGTCTGTAAAATATGTCACTTCTCCCCTCAAACATTTTTGGCTAGAAAAGTAACGTCTCCGGAACAGCGGATCAGTAAAATACCCAAAGTAAATGGGTTGGAACAAAATTATCCATACACAAATCACCAGCTCTGGTGTACAATACTTCAAATTAGGAGTAGGCTATACCCAAATATAAGGGTCGAATGCCTGAATATTGGCTGTTGCCGAACTGTATGGATGCTATAGCCCCAAAAAGTCTGATTAAGGGAAAGCTGTAGATTTTTAGATTTTAGGCTGACCAAAAATAGTGAAGGAAAATACCTCTTACCCCAGAGGTCCCCAGGTGCTAACCAGTTCAAGTAAATATCATTTTCAGCTTTCCTCAGCAACTTGAAGAAGTAAATTTTTTCCCATTGTGAGCTGAACCATAAAGCTTTTGAGTTTCACAGGATGATACCAAGATCAGAGGCAATTCTCCTAAGGATTGAATGGGAAGCCAGGGCTCTTCTAGTTTCCAGATTAGCCTGTCTAAACCCGCCTACTTTCCAAATTGATGATGACCCAGCATTGTTGCCAAATAGATAAGGTGCCTCTTCCTTGCACAAATTCTGTCAGCCTGACATCTGCTAGCAAGCATTGTCTTTAAAACAGTTTTCATGGTGGTACAGTGCTCTTGGCCTTGCAGCAGGGTAATGTGCTCCTGCAATCGATTTGTATCCTAAACACAAAGTCAAAGTAGCCTACCATAAAACTGGGTATATGTGTAAGACCAAAGTAAACAGGCTAGAAGATTTAGAGATATTGTAAATTTGGGAAGATTCCTAAAGGTAGCCATGGTTCACAGGGAAAGTTTTCTGTAAATAGTGGTTGAGGTTATGGTTTCGTTTTGGTGTTGTTTTGTTGTTTCTTTGGCCCTTTGTGCTTTTACGGAAATAAATCTTATCTTATCTTATCTTAGCCCTCTAGTGCCTAGCCTACATACTTAAACAACTCTGAGACCATTTACAAGCTACAGTCTACCAAGAACCCCTGGTTTTGGGATAATCTATACCAAATGCAGGGTATATCCACAGTTTGATATACCCTATGCCTAATGCTTGATATCCTACTCCAGATGGCAAAAGCACGAAATCCAAAGTACCCAGAATAAAACGTACAAGTACCCAACGAAATATTGATGATCTGAGTAAAGTTCAGAAATCAACCAATCATAACTGTTTTTACTAGAGGACGTCAGCCTTAGGATAATGATAGGTAGCCAGCATTTTGCATATTCAGAGGTAAACATAGATATCCCAAAATCAGGGATTTGTGGTATACTTTCATGCTGGTTCAAGCTGGTTGTTGGTAGGCATTAGGCTATTAGGAGCATCCTCAAATAAGTTTCTAGCTATTCTAGGCCAAATCAAACCAACAACCAGACATGAGAGACAAATATTTACAGTAGAGGTATGCTTATTTGAACACTTCTCTAACCGTTTCAGTAGACTCATTTTGAAATAGTAAAATGGCAAGAGAAAATAACAAACTTTATATCAGCTAATAACTAACTATTTTGGGGTTATCCTTGCACAAACTTTAATCTGAAGTTGAGAAAAATAAATTTATTCAGAATTTACAAGTGTGCTCATATTTCTATCTAGGGAACCACCATCTTCTCAGTTGAAGCTACATTCCAGATTCAAACTGTAAAAAGAACATAAGGTGACAGTTAACAGACAGCTGACTAAAGACATCAAATTTGAATAAATGTGAATTAAACATCTTTGGCAAGTATTTTGCAGTAAAAGTTGCCTGGTTTGAGTTTTATTTTTTCTTTGGTAATCGCCCACTTTTATCCGACTTTCACAAATGCATACCTCTACTGTACATGGGAAGTACTACACAACCTCGAAACTGGCCTCAAAAATGTTTCAGGAAATTTCACGTAGTCCAAGTCAGGTCTAGGTGACAAAAACTATCAAGTCCAAGAACCAACATCTTAATCTGGCAAGATATAATAAATTTGAAACAAAAGTTGAATTTTTTCTCTGAATTCTCAGTGCTTGCTCCTCAATTCTTGACTCTCACACAAATTACAATTTTTGCTCTTCTTGCTTCTCCATTCTTGCTAATTAAACTAATTACAGGAGCTCGATTTTTGCTGCAAAAAATGTTAAAATGAAATGTACATGCTGTCCTGACAGTCAAGTGGCAAAATCTGAAAATACGAGTCATGTTTCCAAAAATATTCAAATTCTATGACTTTTCTTTATTTTGAAGCTGCTTCGAAAAGGGATTTTCTGGCTACTGACTTTGCTAACTCTACATTTTTATCATTTTGTAGTCAATCGAGGTAAGGTTAGAATGAAGGGATCTTGTTTGAAAAGAAAAATACATTTAACTAGAAATATTGAAGCAATATTTGTTTATCCAATACATAAACCATTCAATCAATCTAGCATGTTTTGTAACTGTTGGTTCCTTTTTAAGCCAGATAGATTATTCTGAAGGTAAGACTTCTCTGGAAATTTGAAATCTTGTCTGAGGTTAGATATCCCTCCTGTATACCACCAGTTAAAACCTGCTTATAAGGGTAGGCTAGAGCTGAAAATCTCAGAGCTTTTCTCTTTCTCAAATCCTGCTCGAATCTGACAGAAATGCAAGAAAAGGAGAATTGGCTTAATCTCCATACTGTCAATATACTGTGGTCGTAAAACAAGAAATAGGAGAATTGAGATACAAGAATACAACTAACTTCAAGTGCAGACTAGTAGAGTTATGTTTATTTGAACAGTTAATTATGAACACTGCAGTTTTAGGCTAAATGGTAGAATGAAGATCGAAATACCTATTCATATGTTTTCAGAGGCCCTGAATTACCTACTTTGGCTAACTCATAAGGCGTATTCTCGGCATTGCCCGAGGACTCCTCTGGGAATCAAAGGGAATGGCAAGAATAAACGGAGTCACTCTATGTGGACTCCACCTAGGAAAACAACGAGAATACGGGGAATGCTTCTAAAATGGAGTTATTCAGAAAAACAAATATGCAGTTGACAAAAATTAGTCTGGATCCAATTTATTTCAGGTTTTGTTTTTTCTGATTCTTTTTAACTAATTTTGAACCAACACCAGCAAAAATTGATTCCCCTCCAAATCTGAAATGGAGTCCTTCAGTCTAGTACACTAGCCCCTTTTCAGGCACGGTGCTCAAACGTCTAGCACCATGCCTGGGTGCTAGACGTTCAAGCACTGTACCTTGGATTTCATGTATGGTGCATGGATTTCAGTATACAGTGCATACAGAAAAAACACAGTTTCTGTCATCACAACTGAGCACCGGCTCGGACAGGGCTGAAATTACTACTATGAATTAGAGAAATCAAAGACAATCCTTTATATATTTTTCACAACAAAAACAAAAGGGCTCTAATGATGATGGAGATGAAAAACCTAACAGCACCCTATCTATTTTCCATGTATTTTCCCTATCAATTCCCCAAGAGCCAATATTCTGGTTGGCTGCTAGGTAGAAAAAGCTGAGGCACGGGACACTTTGCATGCAAAACCCTTGACTATGTAGAAAAGGAAATGAGGTTTTTCACATCTGTCATCAGCTGAGCCCTTTTGTTTTTGTTGTGAAAAATATATAAAGGATTGTCTTTGATTTCTCTAATTCATGGTAGTAATTTCAGCCCTGTCCGAGCTGGTGCTCAGTCGTTATGACAGAAACTGTGTTTTTGATGTATGCACTGTATACTGAAATCCATGCACCATACATGAAATCCAAGGTACAGTGCTTGAACGTCTAGCACCCAGGCATGGTGCTAGACGTTTGAGCACCGTGCCTGAAAAGGGGCTAGTGTACTAGACTGGAGTCCTTTTTGATGATGGTGATGATAACTGGAGCATTCCCCATCCATAGGGACTCGCAAGAATACAGGGAGTGAGTCCCTCGGGGAATGGCGAGAATATGCCCATAGCTAACTTTGGTCACAGCAAGTGAGTGACAGAGCCAAAGTCTAAGTCAACAAACATTCAAATAAGCATACCTCACTACAGTATAGTAGTTAAACTTACAACAAAAGTTGTCCCATTGTTTTCTTCGAGTGATTCAGTTTCTGGTATAGAAAAATGCATTAGCCTATGGGATTTGACTTTGCGTAGGCTAGGCTAAAAACAAATAAATATTTCATAAACAACAGTTTCGGGCTTTCGGGAGCGAGAGCCGCACTATCGGGATGGTCATAACAGGGATGGCATTCTATCCGACGAAAACGGTAATGAGTCATGAGCCGCGTTCTTAGACAGACCGTTCTCCATTCTCTACGCCGTTTTACCGATTAAGCGGTTTTTAGCAGAACGGAGAACCATTTGTATCTAGTCTTCATTATGCTGGATGCAAAGACAAGTTTTTGGCTGGATGATCAACGTAATAGGAGCCACAATTCCGAATACCATTTTAATCCAGTTCTGCTACATTCATAAAATATTGGGAACAGGTCCTTCAGCAAAATTTCAGAAACGAATAAAACACCCTATTTTTACGAAATTAACAGAAAGTAATGAAGAATAAAAAGGAAGTCATAAATGGATCTTCATAGTTTAATTGATTCAGGGACAAAAATTCCAAAATATGTGGTCAAAGTGAGCTTCAATGAAGTAGTTTCCTACCAGAATGTTAAAACAGATGGTTGCACCTATTCTGAGTCATCTATTTTGAAGTAGTTTGGGCAGTTTGGGAAAGGTGCATTTCGCAAGTGCATTTTCGTTGGGGGTGAGAGCAAAAATTTTTACCGAATCTTTCAAAAATTCTGCGGAATCCTAGAAATAAAGAATTTGGAGCTTTACATTATTTTAAATTATCAAGTGGAAAAGATTAAGTACAAAGAGTCAAACAAAATGGCAGCATGAAAGATGATTAGACGGGTAGCCTACTATGCGTCATTTTTTCGAAGCCCAATTGGACAGTATATTGCCGTGCATAATTCCAGTAGCAGCTTTTGTTTACTATACCCAAGACTAAAGGCGTATTCTCGCCAGCTTTTTTGTTTGTCCCGGGGACTCACTCCCCGTATTCTCGCGAGTCACTACGGACGGGGAATGTTGCTAATGTCATCACCATCATCAAAAAGGACTCCCTTTCAAATTTGGAGGGGAATCAATTTTTGCTGGTGTTGGTGCAATGTAAAATTAATTAAAATCAATCAGAATAAACAAAACTAAAAATAAAGAGGATCCAGACTAATTTCGTCAACAGCATATTTTTGTTTCTAACTAAATCCATTTTGGAAGCTTTCCCCGTGTTCTCGCTGTTTCTGTACGCGGAGTCCGCGTGTAGGGACTCCCTCTATTCTCGCAGTTTTCCTTCGATTCCCCGAGGAGTCCTCGGGGAACGGCGAGAATACGCCTTAAGTGAAATCCAGCGCTGCAGGCGAAATTTTCTATATTCAGTTTGTTTTATCTAGTTATAGTTCAACTGCTTCCCATACAAATCCCATCTCTTACCGTGGATTAAGAACTAAGGTCCCAAGAATTCCTACAAACGTAAAAACGACTGAAGCGACGTCTTGCTTAAAGCTATTGTAGGCTACCCAATACTACCCATGATCACAAAAAGTGAGCGCCGCAGTCGAGGTTTTTTAGTTCGCTGTTTCATGCGAAATTTACCAATTTCCATGCTGATTCTAGTTTATGATGTTTCTCAAATTCCAAACCTAATACTGGCAAAAAACTACAGCTAAGTGTCTCGCCCTTTCACGAAATAGAGAGTTTAGAAAGGCGCCGCAGGTGGAAATTTGGAAACGTTTATGATTAAGGCGTCCTTTTGAGATCCAGAATAAAAGTAAGGACTACCGATGAAATCATAGAGAAGTTCTTTTCTGACTAGTGATTCACTACCGGATTTTAGGATTGAAGTCGTAATTGGACCAAAGTTTGGAATTCAGGATAAAAAATATAGCGTATATGTATGGGCAGATATTCGGGATTAGGTAAATTTTCGTCGAAATCGGACCACCTTTCGGAATCCGTGCTAACTACCAAATCTGGGAAACTATATCGAAAAAACTACTGAATCCCGATAACATTAACGAATAGTTTTGGTATCGAAAAACTACCGAATAATATTCGGATTCGGCACAATTTCGCCAAAACCGGACCGAAAGTTAGGATTCGCTTGCAGGTGAAAATTTTCTGGATCCAATTTTCTGTCAAATTTAACTGCTTCCCAGTAACATTCTGTCATTACCGTGTATGAAACCCCAAGAACCCCAAAATTAAAACCGTATGGAGTGACGTCCGGCAGCAGCTTGTAGCTACTATAAGCTAGCCAATATTACCCTCGACCACATAAAGTGAGCGCCGCAGGCGATATTTTTTAAAGTTCGCTCTATCCTGCCAAATTTAACTATTTCCGTGCAGATGCTATATAGCTTTTTTTTTTTGCTGCGTCGTATGTTTTACCTCATTCCCGTCCAATTGGCCCGGCAACTATACTTTCACTTACCATCGGTGACGCCAACGGTCTCAAAACTAAATTTTCCTTTAAAATTTTGACCGACCTAACTAATTAGCGTCACCTACAATATCTGCTAACTCTACTTTTCGTTATTATATAATTTCAACTCTTTTTCTTACCCCTATTTTACCTTAATTTTCAAAACATTTCCTGATTACATCGATTGTGTATAGCTTTTGATGTTTCTCAAATCCCAAGCCTAAATCTGGCTTAAAATCCCAGCTAAATGACGCCCCCCCCCCTAAATGGTGCGCCACAAAATAGAGAATATTACGAAAAGTGCCGGAAGCCCAGTTTTTTGAAATATTTACGATTATAGCGTCTTTTTGTGATCCAAAATAAAACTAAGGACTACCAAGGAAATCAAAGGTCAGACAAGTTCTTAACTTGACCTCTTTTCAGTTCTTAAATTCGACTATGTCCAAACCTTGCCCTGCATGATTTTTATGGCGCTTGCCCTTCGGCCAAGTGCCATATAGCGATCGCAATTTCTGTCCATCCGTCGGTCTGTCGGTCGATCGGTCTGGGTTTTGCTAGTTCGGGCACTTCCACATGAGCTAGGGAGGAAAATTGGCAAGCGTATCAGGGACCCGAAAAGATTAACTTGGAAACTGCCACTTCCCCGATACGACCATTGTGAGGGGTGTGGAGGGGAGGGGCATTCGGAATCTTGAGGTATTTATAACTTTGGAAAGACCTCGTGTCTCAGACAATCCACTTCAGATCCGACCCGGATCCGGTCACTTTGGGGGGAGTTGGAGGGAGGAACTGAAAAAAGATGTTCTAAGAATGATGTCCTGTCTAGGTTTCTGTCTAAGATGTTCCGTGTCAAGTCTGGGCCGGATCCGATACTTCAGGGGTGGGGGAGAGGCCACTTGAATTTTTGTGAAACATTTAGCGTCGAGGGATCGGGATAGAATTTGATGGGAAGAACAAGCAGAAGCATTAAATACGTTCTTGACAGAACCGGATCATATTGGGGGGAGTTGGGGAGGTGAGGGGTCCCGGACTTTCGACGATCGCAAGTTAGGATACTCCGGAATCCCGGTGATCGCAAGCTAGGATACTTCCAGGTGTGCTAAAGATGATAAGACCAGGATAAGACTTGCCAGGCATATTAATGATCCGACCAAATAGATTTAGGGACCATTTTTCAGGGAAGGGAAATCAGGAAATACTGTCATCCGTAGGTTGCGAACAAATGGTCCGATTCAAGTGAAACTGTACGGGTGATAAGAACTGATGACCTAGATATGCAAAGCATGTGTCTGAACCACATGCGGCCATGGTTAGGGGAGTTGGGGACGGGGGGGGGGGGGGGGGGGTCGGAAACTTTGTGACATGCAAGTTGAACAGTACCAAGTTTATGTGGCCTAGATTTGACATTTGGCGTCCGAACCGTATCCGACCAAGGTAGGAGGAGGATGAAACGGGAGCCGGAAATTTGTAGATATGCTCCGATTCGAGTTAAACTTGATGGACGGAAAGAGGAAATGTTAGAGATGCGAAGTGTATGTGTCCAAGGCGTATTCTGCCACAGTGGGGGGGGGGAGGAGTTGGAAGGGGAGTCTCGAAAATGTTGGGGTTCGCATAGAGGCTGAACGAGTGGAGTGATTTGACTGAAACTTGGAAAATAGAGAGATCGTGTGCCTTATAGATGACATGTTTTTAGGTCGGACAGGATCCGAGCAAAGTGGGGAGAGGTACCGAAATTTCAGGAAAAGGGCTCAGATGTACTTTCTTGTTTCTCACAGTACCTACTCGTTAACAAGTGCCATATGAGCTCGTAGCTCTTATTTTTAAACCTAAACCTAATAATGTTGAAACTATGCGCCGCAAGCGGAAATTTCGAAAATCTGCCTCTTCCCGTTTTCTGTTAGAAAGATTGTGGTAAAAAAAAAAAACAACTGTGAAATTCAAGGTTTGGGAACTTATGTCATTCTTACAATTGCTTTTAACATAGCCTACCACTAATATTCTGACAAGATCAAAACATACAACTACGATTATCTGTGGCATCGGGAGGGCGTCAGCAGACTTTAGGATTGACGCCGAAATTGGACCAAAGTTCAAAATTCGGGATGGACAGGGAATAATTACAGATTTATATTAGAGATTAGAGGCGTATTCTCGCCGTTCCTCGAGGACTCTTCGGGGAATCAAAGGGAACGGCGAGAATAGAGGGAGTCACTCCACGCGGACTCCGCGGACAGAAACAGCGAGAACACGGGGAATGCTTCCAGCATGGATTTCGTTCGAAAAATAGATATGCAATTGACGAAATTAGTCTGGAGCCACTTTATTTTTGGTTTTGTTTATTCTGATTATTTTTAATTAATTTTACCTTGTACCAACACCAGCAAAATGGATTCCCCTCCGAATCTGAAAGGGAGTCCTTTTTGATGATGGCTATGATAATGAGAGCATTCCCCGTCCGTGGGGACTCGCGAGAATACGGGGAGTGAGTCCCTGGGACAAACAAAAACGCGGGGACTCCTCAAGTGGAGTCCGCGGGGAACGGCGAGAGTACGCCTTAGGTAAAATGTCATCGAAATTGGACCGAAATTTGAGGTTCGTGGTAACTACTGAATCCTTGCAATTATATCGAATGAAATTACCGAGCCCCAATTCTTCTACCGAACAATTTTAGATTCGGGGTTCTGAACAAATATCTACTCCAAAATAACCATGTATAATTTCACTGAAACTTGAACGAAAGTCGGGTTTCGTTGTAACTACCGAATCACCATAAATATACCCAATAGTTATGGCATCGACGGATTACTGAATAATTTCAGTAATTCGCTCATACCGAATTGGTTTGTACCAATAGCCTATTTAATTACATAACAATTTTATTGAACAATTTTAGTAAGTATGATCTGTACATACAGGAATCGTCATATCTCCAAGATGGCAAAGTCAAGATCTTAAGTCGCTGGGCATCTGAGCCCGATTTCCCTTAAACCGGGTGGGTCTGAGGTGCGAAAGTTTTGAAAAGCACAACAAGACACCAATGATAACAAGTTTGTTTATGTGTTTTATTTACTTTCTTCATTTACTGCGCTTTCTGAAAACGGCGGGTTATAAATAAATTACTTGCTTACTTACTTACTTAGTTTACCAAGTTCCAACTTGATACTGTCATGGTTCACGAGTTGTGAAGTCCACTCGCTGGGCAACCTAGCCCCAATTCCCCCTGAACCGGCTGGTGGTGTGGCGGGGGACCCCCAAGAAGCACAACTAGACCCAAGTGTCAAAAATTTTACCAAGTTTAACCTTGAAACCTGTCATGGTTTACGGTTATGAATGTAACCGCTGGGCAATGTCTGGCCGATTGCCCATGCACTGGGCGGATGTGGGGTAAACCTACTAAATTTCAAGTTGATCCCAGTCAAGTTTCACAAGTTCTAAGCTCCACAGAAATTGGTGAAAACCGGAAGTGGCTACAGCCACCGCAAGAGGCAGCGTAAGAGTAGCATGTCCATACATGAACAATCGACGACAAATAGTAAGAATTGGTCAAAATAGTAAAATTGCTAAAAATTATGGCTAAAAACGAACTGTTCGTTGTCGCTGTATTCGCCAGCGGGCCGTACGCTGGGAAGGTGTGGGGTGCCTAAGGTCGTTTTATTTGCCAGTGGGCCGTCCGCTGAGTGCCAGCGGACCTGCTAGTTTGTACGATGGGTGAGGCAGGGAACTGTTCAGCCAGTGTTCAGCGTACCTTCTGCCAGGAATAAAACGACTATTTACAGTTCGCCGTCCGCTCCCGCTGTACTATAAACCTAAAACGCAACTCTGGACTGGACTACTTCAGACCACTCCCAGTTTGACCGTATCTAGCCAACTTCAACAACAAAAAAAGTAAATAAAAAAGAAAAAAATGAAATGAGTTCCCAAGGGATTGCTTCAGCCTGGAAGATAACTGAAAAGATCCAAGAGAATGGAAAAGTATGTAGCAAAAATTATTTTTGAACTAGTGAAATCTCAGAACTCAGGGATTGACTTAAGCGGCATTTGATTTATCCTTGTCTCAGTCCTGTCCTGGTCCCCCTGGTCCTGTCAGCCAAATGCCGTTTTATTTAACTGCCGTCCACTTAATAGCCGCATTCGATTCATCTACGGTTATCCAACTTTATTAGCCCAAAATTGTCTATAGTTGTTTTATTCACGAATAATGACGTCATTCTCAATGCAAATTTCCATTTTCGTAGTGTGAATTGACCGATTTTCATCATCACTAGAACTTCGATGGAAATCATGGAAAGAAAAAAAAATCTGTCGTGACTTTCGGATATTATCTGCCCGATTCATAGAACTACGACTACAGTTTTAAATAAAACAATAAAAGCGCTACACGTAGTTGAATAAAATGACATCTAGGGCTGGTCTGCGACAATAATAGATCATTGTCGATGAATCAAACGTGGCTATCGTTTTATTTGTCCTGTCAGCTAACACTTGTCAGTGCCCTTCTCTCACAGGATGTCATCAAGGATGTCATCCAGGATGACATGATTGATGATCTTGGAGCAAGTTTTGGTCCTGTCTTGGGTAGATTTCTTGACTGAGTTTTATTTGTGATGCTTGTCCATGGAGTCATTCACCTGACAAGGCTACATAGAATTGCTTTAAGCCATGACAAGGCAGTAACAAGAAGAGAAGACCGAGACAGGGAGGACTCAGATTTAATGCAGCTAACTTAACCTAAAGCTACCCTATGCCTGCCCTATGCCAAATGCTGGATAGCTGTTGGTACCTGCCTAACCCTGACCTACCCTACTACAGATGAATTCTGATTGGTTGAGTTTTTAGCTTCAGTCAGATCATCAATATTTTATTGGGTTCAAGTATCCAGAACTTGGCATAAACCAATCTACCACAAATCCCTCATTTTGGGATAGCCTATGCCAAACACCGCTGGATATGCCCAAGGTTTGGCATAGCCTATGTCAAAAGCTGGATACCCTATGCCAAACGCTGGATAAGCTTACCACTTAAAATTATTAGTACTTATTATGGGAAGCTTCATACTTCGAAGTAAGACTGCCAAAATAAACCATATTTATCTATTTATCAAAAGCAGAATCTTCCACAACAAAAGCTTCATTAAAATCGGAGAGTTTTGCTTGTCTCCAAAAAAAAACTGATTTGGGAGAGCATATGTCAAAAGCTGGGTATATCGAGCATTTGGTGTACCCTATGCCTAACACTCGATACATTATGCCAAATACTGGATTCTTGAACCAAATAAAATATTGGTGATTTGAGTGAAGCTCAGAAATCAACCATTCAGAATTCATCTATAGTGGGGTGGTTAGGGTTAGGGTACCAACAGCTATCCAGGGTTTGGCATAGAGTATCCAGCATTAGGCATAGCCTAGGCTATTCAAAATGCTAGATATACCCAGCATTTGGCATAGGGTATCCAAAAATAAGGGGTTTGTGGTCCCAGGAACCCATGTCCCAGGAACTGCCATGATTGTGAACAGGCTTCTGCTCGAGAATGAAGTGGCTTCTGCTTGAGAACAGAGTTATAGAAGAGAATGAAGAATCTGTCTCATTCAGTTCTGCCCGGTGCCTGTCTCATATACCTTAAATACGAAAATATAGATAGAATCTAGAGTTTTATTTCAATATAGTAACACAGACTTGACTGTGAATTAATTTTTCAGACTTTTTTAACTCAGTTGTTATTTGCCATATTCCATTACAGCACTTCCGATCAGACTAGTTTATGACAGTCCTCATTGTCTCGTTATCAGCACTGCCACTTGTGATAGATATATGAAGTAAGTTAGTTGATGAGTAGACAAGTTGATGAGTAGCAATTCTGACTGTAACCAGTGTTGCCAGATGCTTGACACAAGATTGCACAGCAAGAGAAGCAATTTTGCTGCAGTTTTGCACATCTTTGGTGCATTTTGCTATCTTCCTTTTAGGGATGAAATAGATGCCCCCCCCCCAAAAGAAAAATGTTGTTGGCCAGGCGGTAATAAGAAAAGAGTCCTATATGGTTTGCCCTTTCAGCCTTTTGCTTTGAGAAGTCGGTTAAAAATATCTAGCCAGTCGTTAGATCTTGACCCCCCCCCCTCCAATCCATTTTGGCTAGAAATGCCTCCCGTTATATTGTGAGCAAAACAAGAGAAAAGTCAATCAGGTCTATTATTTTGTAAGAAGAGAAATAGTAACTATAAGCTATAGTTTTTTCGAAAATCCAAAAGTTCTATACTGCAAGCTGCTCACCACCAAATTATGCTGTATGACGAAGCACTCAGCTTGCGGATAGTCGCTGGCATACAAGATATGAAGCAGTAGAATGGGATATCACATTCTGAGCCCGCATTTAAATGGTATTCTCGAATGAACTTTTTTAACATTTGATAAAGATTTGAAATCTTCGCAACCCTCGAGCGCTAATTATGAAATTGGTATTTACAAATCCATATCTGCAGTTTCACTTTTAAGGATAGCAAAAATGGACCAATTTGCGCAGAGATTGAGGAAAATGTGCAAAAATGGTGCAGTGCGCACCCCTGAAAAATTCGAATTGCAGCCACTTCAGAAAAATGCCCAAATGGTGAAAATGCACACTGTCTGGCAACACTGACTGCAACCTGCTTCTGGATCAGTGTAATTTTTGCACTGTCTTTGGATTAGAAAGTGAAAGCTATTATGTATGCTCATACCTTATAGGCTCATATTTGTTTTATCATCTTATCTGTCACAAGAATTCATAATGAGACAGTGGGAAACTTTCAGAAACTAGTGAGTTTGGTTCAAGTTTCAAGGATTTTTGTTCTAAACACTAAGTTAGTATACAACACTTCACATTAGTTGCATTTTCGCAGATATCATGGTATCTGTTACAGTGGTAACTGGATCTGTAATTAGTCAAGTTTTTGCAGTTACTGTGGTATCTGATACCACAGTTTAAAGTCGTTTTTGCTGATAATGGCTTCCGAGCCTTTCTTCATTGGGGGGGGGGGGCGGGGGCGAGCAAGCTTGCCTTCAAGAAGCAACTATGTAAAACAAATGCACAGTCTGTACAAAATCAAGTCTAAAGAGAAATTTTAGCTCGTTTTCACGCTCTTCCGTTTTCACGTTTTTTACCTTTGGGTAATATCCAGTTTTGCCAACATGACTTGAAAATGTGCCGACAAAAAATGCTCTTGCTCTAAAGTGATAAAGTTGCTAACCGCTGTACACAGTAGAAATGTAGCAGTATGCGAAATGTCTTAAATCTGCCTTTTTTCTGGCAACATTTCAGTACTTTCAATACAAATTCTAGCTTTTGATGTGGTTCGAGCACCTCAAAATTCCAAGCATCAAACACCAACGAATTTCACACTCTTCTTCTAAATAGTGAAGACTGCGAAATGCGCTGGAGGCGAAATTTTGTGGAAACACTGATGATCAAAGTGCAGTTTTGCGATCCCAAGACTGCCTATTAAACTACAGAGCTGTCTGCCAAAATCCAGGGTAAAGTAGATAAAACGTAAGGTACATGTATTCTGAATTTACAGCAAAAAAAATTGGCTAGTTTTCACGTCAAGAGATGTGCTTATTCCTGAAGTACTGCAATCATTAGAAGTAAAAGTTAAGTAATGAATGGTAACCGTAGGAAGCTAAAGAACAAGAATTACCGTAAATAATGCCACTTAAATTACCGAACTCAATAACTGGAGTGAACCAAATAATGAATTTGTACTACCAAAAAACTAACTAAAAAAATAAGGAACGCATTGGGAGCGGTAAAACTACCGAATTTCGTAATGGAATAAAACCCTTGATAAAACCATCTGAAACATCCAGAGTTGGGTCTGGTAATAGGTACGGAGTAAACAAAAATCCGGTGAATCACCAAATTCGGTCATGAATCCGGATCAAATGAATCTGATTAATGACCGAATTATGAAATGGACTGACCGAACCCGATCGAACAGATACGGACACTGAATTTACGAAAGGACGGACGGTGATTTTACAGAATCCCCGAATTTACGAAGGGACGAACCGGATGTGGTGAAGTCGATACGGATCTGGGGTTTGGGTTGGAAAGTATTAAATAGGTTGTGGTGAAGGTTAGAGAGGGATCATGTTTTGGTTTAGAAAATTCAGTGGGTCCGCCCCTCGATGCATTCTTGCGCCAGTTGGCATAGGCTGTATGATATTGAAATTCTTAATCTGGACAAGTTTGTTGAACTTCGGCATTTCAGATGAGTTCGATTGATACAGTAACCGTAGAATGATGATACGAAACTGGTGGATGGTCAAAACTGATCTGAAGCAAGCACATTGTATTGTTAGCTTACTTGTGGGCGTCCAGTTGGTTAGGGCACTGATGGTTTGTTAAAGCTTGTATAGTTCAGTCTGGTTTCTTTCTCTTTTTCTCTGTTAGTTTTATCTTTTTTCCAGTACTCGGTATGGGTATGTTTTGTTCCAGTCATGTATGGAAAATAAAACTGTTGATTGATTTATGATTATAGTGCTCAGTATTTTAATAATTATAACATAATTACAAAAAAATCAATCGGGGGAAGATTTTATCTCGTCGGTAGCCTTCTAGACACCGCCCTTACATCCACTCGAAAAATTACAACCCTCTTAAGGCTTTGTAAGTGAGATGTCCCACCTCCTTCACTCACACTGCTTCTCTCAACCCTTCAACAAAAAATTATTCTTAACCTTATGTTTATTCCTCCAACTTTTCCTCTTAACTCAAGTTGAAACAAAAATTAGTCCCAGCCTGAGCGGAGATTTTAGTCACCCTTCCCAAAATTTTGAGGCTGTGTGGTTTACTGGTCTACTCTTGTTGTTGTTGTTTGAAGGTTGACGTCACGTGGGCTTCAGCCCAAACACGCTCGTGCCACTGGGTTTGTGTATACTTTTAAATATCCTTCAATACTTTTAGACCAATAAATTGGTTCAATTGTATATACTTTTGCCTGTAGGCTACGTCGTTACTTTAAAAGGGCAGGGGTCTTTCTCAAGACGTCGTAAGCGTTCCTCACCTTATCATCATTTCTTCTTTGGGTATTTTCGAATCTCACTTTCACTCGTCAATCTGAATTCATTCATTCATTTATTCGTACTAGTTAGACTACATAACATAAATATAAAGCAAGAAAACAAGACCCCCTGAAGCTATCTTGTTGGGGGTTCACTACCTATACACTAACCTAAACTAAAAAATTCGCATTACAATACTTACATCACATTACAAGCATAAATAAACTACACATACAGAAAAGTATTAACGACATAAATTTCCATTAAAACTTTACCTCATCAGTTTTCGTCGTAAAAATACCTAACTCCTCTAGGGTCGTCTTAAGATTACATACTGGAATGACTTAAAATTAAAAACAAGAGCTACGAGCTGATATGGCACTTGTGCGAGTAGGCTGTACAAGAAAGTAGATGAGAACGTCACAAAATACACCCGCCATCCAAAAATGCGGTTCGGAAATAGAAACAGGATGTTTAGTTTCACTCGTTTCTGAGCAGTTCCGGCATCGTCTCGATTATCTGTAGTAAATGCCCATGACTGTTCAAACTTCCAAGTTTCAGCCCAATAAATCCACTCGTTTGATCCCTAGACGTGCTACGCGATTTCCGGTACTCCCTCTATCTCCACCTAACTAAAATCGACCACCTAAAGCATCTTCTTTTATACCATCTATCAAGTTTCACTCGAATCTGAGCATTTTTGGAAAGTTCCGGTACCCCCCCCCTCCCACCAACGTTGTCGGATCCGGTTCGGGCCAAAAATATGTCGTCTAGAGTATGTGCTCTCTCGATGTTCCATGTTTCATTTAAACTGATGCACTCGTTTGACCCCTATGCGAGCCTCAAAGTTTCCGGCAATCTCCATCCAACTCCCCCTACTGTGGTCGAACAGGACTTGAAAACATAAACGTCGTTTTCCTGTCCATCAAGTTTTACTGAAATTGGAGCATAACCTATCTGCAAGTTTCCAGTACACCCCCCCCCCCCCCGCCCTACCTTGGCCGAATCCGGCCCGGACGCCAAATAACAAATCTAGGCCGCATAAACTCGGCACTGTCGAATTTGTATCTCGTTCGGTCCATCCGTTTGGTTTTTCTGCATGTCAGAAGTCCCCCCCCCCCCCCCCAATTCCCCTAATCGTGGTCGCGTATAGTTCGAACTCATGTTTTACATGTCGAGGTAATCGATCCGTATCACCCACTAAGTTTCACTCGAATCAGACCACTCGTTCGCAATTTATAGAAGTCAATTTCCATATTTCTCTTCTCTTGCTCCCCAGAAAATGCTCGGATCTAGGAACGGAAGTTTCCGGGGGTATGTTGTGTCAGGTTCTTAAGTCAAGATAATTCGGGTCGCTAATATGCCTGCAAAGTTTCGTTGTCGTTTTACATCTGGAACTATTCTAACTCACGACTACCGGAATTCCAGGAAACCCCCTCCGACTCTCCCACAGAGCCCCGAAACCTTCTGGCTCCGTCAATTTCATTTAGGCCTAATGCATGTTCCATCCATTAAGTTCCGTCCCAATCCCTCTGCTTTTAGAATTTCTTGAGTTCTCCGCCCCCCCCCCCCCCCATCCCCACAGGTATCGGACCCGACCCGGGCTTGACACTGAACGTCCGAGGCGATAGCTCACCAGACAAGTTTCATTCAGATCCGATCACCCGTTCAAAAGTTATGCACGCCACTAGATTCCGGACTCCCGATCCACCCACTCACCCACGATGGTCGGGTCGGGGAAACGGCTGTTCTCAAGTCAATCTATTCGGATCCCTGACATACCTGCCAAGTTTCATCGCCCTAGCACATCAGGAAGTATGCCGAACTCGCGGGATCACTAGAAATCCGGACCCCCCACCCCAACTCCCCCACAGTGCCCTGATCCGGTCTGGTTATGTCAATGACGTGTCTAGGACTTGTGCTTGTTCTTCCCACCAAGTTTCATCCGGATCCCTCCACTCTAAGCGTTTCTCAAAATTTCCGGTTCCCTCCTCCAACTCCCCCCAGTGTCATCGGATCTGGCCCGGATTTAAAGTGAGATGTTTGAGACACGAGGTCATCCTAAATATCAACTTTCATCAAGATCCAATCACCCGTTCACAAGCTAAAAATACCTCAAATTTTGGCTTCACCCTCCCTCCACTCCCCCCTCCCAGATGGTCGGATCGGAGAATTGATGATTTCCTATTTAATCTGGTCGAGTCACTGACGTCCCTGTCAATTTCCATCGTCCCAGCACATCAGGAAGCACCGCACTCGCGGGATCACTAGACATTCGGACTCCCCCTCCCCAACTCCCCCAAAGTGAGCGGATCTGTTCCGGTTATATCAGTCACGTATCTAGGACTTGTGCTTGTACTTTCCATCAAGTTTCATCCGGATCCCTCCACTCTAAGTGTTTTCCAAGATTTCCGGTTTCCCCCTCCAACTCCCCCAGTGTCACCGGATCCGGTCTGGATTTAAAATGGAGGGTCTGAGACACGAGGTCCTTCTATATATCAAGTTTCATTAAGATCCGATTACCCGTTCGTAAGCTAAAAATGGCTCATTTTTCATATTTGTTCCGGATTCCCCCTCCCTCCACTCCCCTCCAGATGGTCGGATCGGGGAAGCGACTATTTCTAATTTAATCTGGTCCAGTTCCTGATATGCCTGCCAAGTTGCATCCTCCTAGCTTATCTGGAATCGCCCGAACTAGCAAAACCGGGACCGACAGACCGACTGACCGACAGAAATTACAATCGCTATATGGCACTTGGCCGAAAGGCAAGTGCCATAACAAACAACAATTTTACAATTGTTACAATTATTTTACAACTTATCTTGAACTATAATTGTACAACTTTGTACTTTTTGGGATACCAAGTGGAGGGATACCTATGACATCGCAAAAGTTGTCCTTCTTTCCGCACGATAACTTTCAAAGGGATTGAGATATTTTGATAAAACTTGGTGGGAGGATCCTTTGGGTCAAAGTATAGGTCAAGTTTGAAGATGGGCTCTGTAGCCCTATGTTTGAGGGTGGGGGAGGGGTTTCAAATTAAGGGGCAAAGAAAAATATTTTTTGAAAGCTATTGAGATAGTTGATTTAGAAACATGCTGAATTCGTATCTGAAATTTATTTTCTCGCCGGACAAATACTTCACCCGGAATCCGGCGGAAACCGGAAAATTATTGAAAAGTAAAAGTTTAATATGAGGTTCGATTAGGGGCAAAGAGACGTACTGAGTCCGAATGTGAATTTTATTTTCTCGCCGGACAATTAGTTCGGCTGGAATCCGGCCCGAACCGAAGAATTTGTTAAAAGTAAAATTTTTGTTTAAATTTGATAAGATGTTCGATTTCCGGGTAAGAAGACATGCTGAATTCGCACATGACAATTATTTTCTCACCGGACGTATAGATCGCTTGGAATCCGGCTGATTCGGAAAATTTGTTGAAAGTAAAAGTTTAGTCTGAAGTTGATTAGAAGTTGGATGTAGGAGTAAGGAGACATGCTGAATTCGTTTTTGAGCTTTGGTCCTTGCCAGACAAGTAGTTTGTCCGAAATCCGGCCGAAACCGGAAGTTGTGCAGAAGTATCGAAGGAAGGAGATATGACGACAGGACCGAATTGTCGGGAGCAAATATTAAAATTTTGGGATCCCATCGACCCTTTGGTCTTGTATAAAATTACCCAGATAAATCACAGATAATTTTCTGGTCCTTGCACGGGCACTTGAATTGCCTAGGATGTACCTTATTGAAAAAGCACCGAATTTATTTTTTTATCACATTAGCTTTTAGGATCGCTTGCTTAACATCATACTTTTTACAAGCCAATAGGATGTGCTCTTCCTTTTATTATCTGTTGTAATCCTTTCATTCAAGGTCACAAGAGCTGGTCTTGTTGCTGTTACTGATGGGAAAGTTTCTCCGCAATCAAGAAGGCTGGTAGTTACTTCAGAGTGTGCCATCCTGCAAAAGCAGACACTCCATGGTGGTGAAACACCTGTCAGTGGAAGTCGACCATTTCCTCTCGATAGCAAGGTATGGGTTTCTGTGATGGTTGAAGGTAGGTTCTCTGCTTTGAAGTTCATCTGAAACAAGGGATGGAATTTCCATGTTGTTTAGTGGTTTGAAGTCCACATTCAGCACTTTTGGAATAGGCCTCTGGTATCAATTCAAATAATGCATACAAATGTAATTGCAGGTTTGTTTCCTTCCCCAATGATATGATATTTATTACCTTAAAAGCCCAAGGGCCATGGCAATCCAAAACAAAAGGCAACACAATAGTTGCGTTTTTTGTATCTGGTTCCTGTTCCATATTGCGTGTTCACAGTTGTCTGGTTTGAATAAAAAACATTTTTTTGCTGACGCTGTTCCATGTTTCGCGTTTTGTCGATGTTCTGACGAAAACGCAAATTTAGGTTCCTCAGCATGTCTTAGGCAGGAAATTTGTTACGTTGCAAATCAAATTCCAAAATGACCATCTTTATCCTCTGAAGTTTTGTAATTCTTTCTTTTCCATCTGGGAATCACTCTGCAATTTTCTATCTGAACAAGGATAAAACATGCTAGGAGAGTAAGTTCCGTTTTTTGCAAAACAGACAGCGGAACACAGAACACGAAACACGGAACAGCGTACAAAAACCGGAAATGAGAAACACCGTGTTCCCTGTTTTGACAAAAACGGGAAAAATATAAAACAGAGTGAAAACAGCGAACAGAAAAGAGACACAAAACGCAGCTAATGACGAACTTATTTCTAACAACCACTAAAACTACAAACAATTATCTCTATGAATCATTGACAGCTTGAGAAATCTACCCACTTTCTTTATCGTATCATAACACTCACATGTTAACCCTGAGGATTGACAGCCTGACGAGGACTCTCGCCAAGAAGAGCCGAAATATCGCTGCCATAGCATCATAGCTGACATATCTCTTTTATGCATTATTTGAATATATGTTTCAAAATCAGCTTGGGCTCAATATTTACCTCTGCCCTCTGGAGCACTCACCTCCTTTTCAATCCCGCCCCCCCGCGCCCTCCAAGATCGGCTACTTCTCAAGTGGAAGGTGGATGCTCTTGAAGGTCAGAAATGGGTTTGATATTAGTTGCGTTTTTGCAGATACCATGGTATCTGTTACCACGATAATGGGATCTGCAATTAGTCGTTTTTGCAGTTAGCGTGGTATCTGATATACGGTTGCTCTGCAAAAACGACGATTTTCGAAGTCATCCCAAAAGAAATTTAGTCACATCGCTAAGTGGTAAACCTGTTTCTCACTAATCTGACAAAATTTGATGAAAGGGAGATGACTTTTCAGATACCACTTACCACGACCAGTTACCACGGTCGGACCGTAATATCTGAGTATCAGATACCACGCTAACTGGCCAGATACCACGATGACTGCAAGAACGCCTTTTGACCGTGGTATCAGATACCACGATAACTGCAAAAACGACTTAAAACCTTGATATCAGATACCATGGTATATGCAAAAACGCAACTATTGTCATTTTCCACCGGGACCAGTGGGAATGGTGGGGTCAGTTGTTCGCGATGGATCCTGTCGAGACCCCAGCCTGCTTATGCCAGTTCGAGACTTATATTCGCCAGAAGCCATAAACAAACACTACAACAAACAAACAAACAAAAATAAAGAACGTATAACAAGATCACATAAATTTAATCTTTTTCATGCATATTAACCCAAACGGGCCAAGACAGGCGAAGGGGTTACATAATGCCACAACTGTGCAGTTCTGCGATAGTAGGAACCGATTTCTCAGTGATGTACGATGCGCGTATGCCGACTGCGGGAAGTTCGTAACGCGGTAATGGTCAAACATTTCTGTAGCACTGCAAAACGACGGCAACGATGAAAAAATCTAAAGCTACCATTGTAAGCAATGCGTATCTCGCTCAGACTTTGTTTGGTGCAGTTGCCAAAAATGCACGAACAGTAAGATTGAAATGTCTTAACATCAGCAGAGCAATAAGAAAACTTCCTGACTAGCGTATTACCACGTATGTACAGTGATCGAAAGTGGCGTGTATCTGGATCATCATGAAGGTTTTCAGCAAAAATGTATCCAAGGTACCGAAAAGATTGCACACAAACCAGCTCAGACCCGGCAAGTTGTTAATGTGCCTGGGATCCCAAAATAATAGGATACCTGTGTGCCAATTTGGTGTTGGGAAACGCTGTCATCACAAAGCTCTGTGAAAGAAGTAGTAATGACTGTTAAGCATTGTCCTAATAGGTGTAATAAGGTGAATAGCGCTATACACGACGTTTACGTCTTAATACACACGCCTGTTCAAATACAACCCAAGAGGTTCTTATCAATGCGGCTTCCGGTGTTGCCAAGGTAATAAAATTTTTCGAGCTCTAAAAATATCCGAAAAGGTTCTTGGTACTACTTGAAGTACACGAGTACAATATAACGCAAACTATCCTGTAAAAAAGCTATTAAAATAACAGATGGACAGCATTGATCCTCGAACTGACGAAAAGCCGTCGTAATAGAACAAAAACGTGTTTTTGTTAAGAAAAGTTGTTTCTTTAGCTTCCAACAAAGTAGAACTGTTGTGCTTTCTTTGCAACCCTGACGACGCTGCGCCTCTCCTCGGCCCGCTGGCGGAACCAACCAAGCGATCTGATTGGCCCTGCATAAGCCAGAATAGAACGCCAGTCTATTCTCCTTATTCACCTTATTACAGCGCGCTCCGAGGAAAAGAGGAATCTGTAATAAGTCTTATACGCGGTAATACACCTTATTACACCTATTAGGACAATGCTTTAGCGCCAGAGCCCGGAAATTACAAGGCGGTCGGGACCTATTCCGTCACGATAATACATTTGGAGCGCGGAGGTCAAGAAGGATTCTATATTCATAAGTAAGGTCAAGATCGTAGATGGGCCCCAGCGTTTAAGGTTGAAAGACGGCTTAGGAATTCAGGGACGCCTTTGTTCATAGCAAGGAATCTGAGGATATAAAAATTCTGCTTGAATGATTCTCCTCCTAAATGCCTAAATACCGTGACCTGGATGCTTTTAACACAAAAACTCAAGACGACGTTATCCACTGCTTCCTGACCGAAGATTGAAAATTAAGTGTCTTTTTCTGTGTGTTTATGTGTTTTATTTATTTCCTTGAATTTACTCCGCTTTTTCAAAATGGCGGGTTATAAATTACTTACTTACTTACTTATAATATTGTTACGGATTTCGGTGAAACATGCCGGCATCCGGTCAGTGTCGACTATTGTTTTCTGCGAATGGGCCTGAGACAGATTGTAGGACCAACAATATATGTTGGAAAACGCTTCTTCACGTATTAACTTATTTTTATTGTGATGCTGGATGAAGGGTCCGAGAATCAACCGAGTAGTTGAAGAGAGATGGAAGAAATTGCCTGATAAAGTAATTGGACTGTCAATGGATCATATGGAGCAAACTGCCACACCTAGGGCAACCTGCCTACTTAGGCTGTTTGTATGGCTTCCTAACTCTAATTGTCACCGTAGCCTCCTTTTTCTTGAAATAGCGCTGCCGCATCGCTGCTACAGCACTTCTTTGCTTTTGCATAATATGCGTTTTTGGATTCACTTTCTTCTTGGTTGAAGCGGCAGCGCTGCAGCATCTTGAAGGGAAGCACGGACTTGGTCGGGGAGCGAGTCCGTGATTCTCGAGAAGCGCTGCGGTCTTCCTCGGAAGCGCTGCAGTGCAAAAACGAATGTAGAAAGAATCAGTCCGGAATCCGCCGAGAAGTAGACCTGCAGAATGCAACAAAAGCGAGGCTCGTTTCAGATCCCCGGGAACCCTTCGGCTTATTTTTTTAGACTGGCTGCGTGTTCCACCCTACCTACCGTAGTTCGTACGCATGACGTCAAGTTCTGGCTTTTGCCTTCGAGGCTGGAACGATTTTTCTATTTTAAAGCAGAGTATCATGCCACGGGTGACTCCGGCCAATCACGTTGCAGAGATGCTTAGTTACCACCCTTACTAGGCTCCCGAGCATGGTAAGCGAAGAGTTGCTGTTAGCTACTATTTTGAGAAGGTTGGAACGGCCAGCGTAGTAACTTTTCTCGAGTTTGGACTGAAAATAGTAACTAATAGTTACTATTGTTAGAAGGGTGGAACACGCTCTGGGTGAGCTTTGAAGAGTCATGTTCTATTTTCTTTAAAGGAAAGAGAAGTCATAGTTGTCCGACAAAATGGTTCTGGACTTGGACTGAGCATAAAAGGAGGTGCGGAACATGGACTCCCTGTGTTTATTTCAAGAATATTCCGTGACCAGGCAGCAGATTTAACCGGGCAGCTTTTTGTTGGTGACGCAATCATTTCTGGTAAGGATTTTTTTTTCTTTTACTGTTTGTTCTGTAACTGATTTGAGAAAATAAATTATTGTGGAATTTGTGCTTCCGCTATAAACTGGTTTCACCCTCTGAGGGAGAGAATATTCAATATTCACACCCTCGCAAGCACGGGCTGGTAGCATAAGATATGGAGTCAATCTTAACCCCATCCAGTGCCTCCCTGTATTCCTAGGACCTCAGCCTCCTTCCTTCCAAATCTCCAAATCGCATGAATAGTAGCCAACTATTTATCATGTGCATACTTGCATCAGTATATAATAGAAGCGGATTAATGATTTTTCTACCGAATGTCAGGAGTCATTCCATCTTTGGTCTTTTTTGTTTGTTCCGAGTTCTTAGTTATCGAAGTATGTTTTTCCTTTCTGTTGTTTCTCTTTCGTTTTTCTTGTTTTTTACTCCGTCTTTTCTGGGCCTCGCCCAGTTTTGTTCAGTGACGGGTTACAAATAAAGTGATGATGATGAATATAAATAATATAACTGCAGTAAAAAAGGTTTTGCCTCTATTAATTTCTCGAGACACTGTGTACACTAAATTGAATTGCAGCCAGGTGACGATCCGCACCTGCATTAAACTGATCGATATTTTCGGCATTTACGACTTTTAAGGGAGATTATTCCAGTGTTCCACTATCCCGTTTTGAAGCTCCATTTTCCAATGTCGCTTCGAAATTTCTCACCACGAATTTTCAAGCTGTGTCCTCTGAGACCGTTGTAATTGAAAGTGAGGACATCATCAGGCCTTATGTTATCATAGTAACAATGACAAATCTTAAAAGTTTCTTAAAAGTTTTTTTTTTATACGCCTGTTGTTTTATCTTGTTCCCTTCCTTTTTCCCGATCAATCATATTAATGAGTAATGACGCTTTCACAATGACGCGTCGTTGTGATGCGCTGCGTATGTGTTTATCTTGCGCTGCGTACAGGTTGCGTAGCGTATCTTCACCACCTGTGCGAAGAGCTTTCACGCTGGATGTGTATTTACGTTTTCCTTTCTCGGTTTCGTATGCTGAGTTCCCGTTTCTTTCATCATTACTAAGTTTTTCTCCATCGTTAGTGGGTTTTCTCAAATTTGTCTTAAAAAGTTTTATTTTTACTGACAAATCTGATGATGTGTCAACACAACGCAAGAACAGAACTTGGTTCTATTCTTGCGCGTGTTATTTGTCACGAAAAAAATAGAAAACCGTGATTTTCGGTTTTCTATTTCTTTCGTAATGAATGGTCAGCTTGGATTCAGACCTTATATTTGTTATTTGTCTGCTTAAGCTCTGCGTTGCGTCACCGTAAGCGCGACGCGGAGGCCGCGTAGCTCGGTGTGAAAGCCTCAACGTGTCAGTGTGAAAGCGGCTTTACGCATCAGATTTTTTTTAGTGAAAAATGGAAGTTTTTAAGGAGAAACTGGAGAAACCTACTATAGTGACGAAGAAAAACCTACTAATAATGATTAAAAACTTAGTAACTGATGAAAGAAAGGAAAGTTTGTCAGAAGAAAACCGAAAAAGGAAAACGTAAATACGCATCCAGCGTGACATATTCTCGCACAGGGGTAAAAGATACGCTATGCAACCTGTACGCAACGCAAGGTAAATGCATACGCGAAGCAGCGTAACGACGCGTCTATGTGAAAGCGGCTTAAGGTTGGATCCGGTTCGTAATTGCGCGTTTGAGTCTCAGGCTACAAGCTGGTAAGTTGTATCCATGCATCAGTGTGACCACGGCTTAAGGTTTGGTTTGGTTCATAATTGCGGGTTTGAATCTCAGACTAGAGGCTGGTATCCACGACCCTATGACAGCAAGGTTAATTTGTTTCAGTGAATGGTTGCCGGCTTAAAAACGCCGCTCACGAAAAAGCAGTAGAGGCGCTACGAAATGCTGGAGATGTTGTCACTTTTGTTGTTAAGCACTACCGTGCCAGTACTCCTTTCCTCCTAAAAAATGGTAAGTCTTATAGGTAGTCCACATAAGTTATGCTAACTAAATGTTCAAATTCCGGTCAGAATGGTGTCTGTCCGTGCTATTGTTATTTTCGTTCTATAGATGGTACTAACTACCAGGTGTTTCACGATTAGGGGGGAGGGGGGGGGCCCCCCCCCCGATTATAGTCGGCCAGTCGCTAAAAAATAGCCGAATGGGCGCGAAGCGCCGCGATTTTATAGAAACTATCGATTTTTGTTCCTTGGAAACAGTCGATTTTTATTAAATCAGTCGGTTTCTCGTAAAAATAGTCGATTTTTCTTAAAAATAGTAGTTTTCCTTAAAATCAGCCGCATTTTTGTCTACACAGTCGTTTTTTCTCAATAATATAGTCGTTTTTATCTACAAAACAGTCGGTAAAATGACCAGCCAGTCGGTAAATACCTAGCACCGGCCCCCCAAACATTTTGGCTAGTAACGCCTCTGGTATATACTACAATCCTTCATCTTATCATCATAACTTGTAACAGCATCTTTGGAACGTAACGTGAGTCATCGTCAGTGGCAGCCATACCGCTGGTTAACATCAACTGCATACGGTATCGACGTAAAATCGCGGTCTTCGTATATCATGACACCAGCCTTTTTTGAAACGCTTTGTTAGTTCTCTAGGGTATATTTGATATAAATATATATAAATGTACTCTCGAACAGTTAAGGGTTGTAGATGTTGGGTCCAGCTGGGTTTGGTGCTTGGTATTCCGGTAATGGAATCCTACCGGAAAAGAGACCGGGCTCTTACGTCGGAAGTCCTTTGTCAGCTTGTGAAAGCAGTCATACGAAGTGTGCGTTAGTCCAAGGATGATTTTGAAACGATCATATGTTTAGTTCTCCTTTTGTAGGGAGGGACCCAGTGGAACACGACGTTCTCTATCCGAATTCGGTGGTATCTGGTAGCCGTTGTGAATAAACGAGATTTTAGGTTAAATACAAAATTTAGTGACGGTGGGCGCTCAGCCTTTTGTGATGTAGGACTTTAATTAGCATCACACAATTTCAGCAAGAAATGTCGAAAGGTGCGTGGAAATCCTGCAAGACTATCCGTGTATCCGTCAAGAGGATGGTTGGGAAAACGTGGTACAGCTTTCGGACAATCTATGCAATTCAAGAAGGAGCTCGTCCCCAGCCGACGTGAGCCAGACTTCCTCATGTGCTGGAGACAGTTTCTGGAATGATGATTCTGAATGGACAGATGTCGTGACTGGTAAGATTAAAGGTCAACTTTTGCCGTTTGTTTGTTCCGCCTTTTGAATCTCTTAGCGGGCTAAACAATAAATTAGCGTCGAAGGAGCTTGGGGATTTTCACTATTAGAACTAAGTAAGTAAGTAAGTATTTTATTTATAACTCGACATTTTGAAAAAGCGGAGTAAATGAAAGAAAAAAACAAAACACATACACACACAGAAAAAGACACTTAATTTTCATCTTCGGCCAGGAAGCAGTAGATAACGTCGGAAGCTGGTTGGGCCCTGTTGTCCGTAATTTTTATAGCAATGAGGAGACATCCAAAAGAGCAATACTTGCATCTTGAACTTCTCCGTCGATGTATAGTTATGACGACTTAATTTCGACAAGTGAAGCAGGTGCTTTGCATATTTAAAATAACAAGATATCATCTTTTTAATCACCTACTTTCGCAGAACACAAGTGACACCGGAACGAAATAGTATAGAAGGAGCGCCGAAGGTGCTGTACAAATTTCCCAAATATCCCAAGAACTTATTAACCAATTATTATACTTCTTAAATTTACTTCTAGTTCCTTTGCGGTTTGCCTACATCACTCGTTACATCTACGGGACGGACCAAATGCGGCGAAATACTTTTGAAGTCCGCGGAGCCGGCTCTAAATCCACGGGGGTCATCACAGTGCTAGACCCCGCCGCTTTGTCGCAGTGGATGAAGTATATAACTGACGCTATACAAGCAATCACCAATCTCGAGGTAAGTTTATCACAACCAATATGTCAAAAGCGGAAAGATCGAGTTATATGTATTTTCTTTTTTACTCTGATCAGTTCGATTACTCGAAATTTCTCAGAGTTATTTAGATACGAAAGCCTTTCTGTTGCCTTCTTTTATTATTATTATTATTATATTCCCTGGCTCTGCAAGGGTCCTTGGTTTTTCTGGAAGGACGAATGTTCCAGCGCACGTTCAGCAGGTTTGTGGGGTCCTCCTGGATATCTTTTACATGGGATAGGTTCCTCTTGTATTTCTGTTTAGTGTCTGTTTTAGAGCGTGTTCCACCCTTCTACAAATAGTAACTAGTAGTTACTATTTCCGTTCCGAACTCACCAAAAGTTACTACCCTGACCGTTCCAACCTTCTCGAAATAGTAACTAAAAGTAACTATTTGCTTACCACACTCGGTAGCGTAGTAACTACGGATCTCTAAAACGTGATTGGTCGGATTCGCCCGTAGCATGATATTCTGCTGGAAAATAAAAAAATCGTTCCAGACTTGACGGCAAAAGCCAGAATTCGTGACGTCATGCGTAGTAACTACGGTAAGTAGGATAGAACACGCTCTTAGTGTATGTTATTTTTTTTTTCGGTATGGTCCTATGAACTGAAATAAAGCAGTTACGGGTTTTTGGGATCCCAAAACGCAAGTGGAGGGATACCTATGACATCGCAAAAGATAAGGTTGGTGGGTATTCTGATAGCTATGGTACCTATGACATCGCAGGAAGACATGCTGAACATGGTGGTTAAAACCATTTTCTCGACGGACAAGTAGTTCACCCGGAATCCGGCTAAAACCGGAACGGTTGTTAAAATTAAAAGTTTTATTTGCAGTTGATTAGATTTTCGATTTAGGGCAACAAGACATGCTGAACACTTATGTGAAAACAATTTTCTGCCCGAAAATGTAGTTCGCACGGAATCCGGCCAAAACTGGAATATTGTTAAAAGTTAAAGTTTTATTTGTAGTTGATTAGATATCCGATTTAGTGGTAAGAAAAGATGCTGAATCCGTGTGTGACAATCATTTTTTACCCCGACATATAGTTCGACCGGAATCCGACTGGAGTCGAAAATTTTTTATAAGTTAAATTTTTATTTGAAGTTGATTAGATGTTCCTTATTGGGGAAAGAAGATACCCTGACTTCGTTTTTTAGCTTTCTTTTTCCGCCGGACAAGTAGTTCCAGAGTTTGGCAGAAACCGGGAAATTGGCAGAAGTGACAGGAAGTTTTCGTCAAAACAGATATGACTTATATAGTAAACACACATGCTGAATCCATATCTGAACTTGGTTTTCTCAGATGATTAGCTATTTGGCCTTAATCTGTTTCTGAATTTTAATAGTAAAAATGTTCAGGAAGTCTGGGGAAGTCTGGATCTGGCGAAGACAAGACCCAGTTGTCTGGATCAGATATTGAATTTTTGGGATCCCATCGAGACCTTTGGTCTTGTTGTCAGTCGACCTTGTCTCTCCGGCTTGACCCTATATTTATTATGATTTTATACAGAAGTGTAATTAAAACCATGAACCTTGAGAAAATAAGGGCAGATTGAGCTTTTTGCATGGACTAGTGCTGTAAGTATTTCATATCATTTAGGGTTTTCTTGGATCTTCTAGATGGCGCTACACAACCGAATGGTGCCTGGTGCCGAACAAATGGCCTACGTTGGTTGGGTCCATGAAAGAATCCCAGTATCCAACAATATCGGGAAGAACGTGGGAAATAATGGGATATTTTGGTCGCCTGTGCTTTTAGTTCTCAGGGGAGATTCAGTTCTGTTCTTCCAGGAACCACCGGTAAGATTTCTATTTGTCTTTTAATGTCGTTGCTTGGTAACCAGCATAAGAAGCTCGTAATTTGGTTCATAATGTATTCCAGTGCAATCCACTTTCCTCGGAGAGATACGGGAAGGGGAGGAATTGCAGCTTCCCTGAAAGAGGAAGGCTGAAGGTACACAATAAAATGTTTCTCCGAGTAAGGATTGAAGTTAACTGCAGTATTTGCTACTGGGATTAATCTTATCTCTACTGGGATAAGATTAGTTCAAATTAGAGACATATTTCAATAGAGACAAGATTAATCCCAGTAGCAAATCTTGCAAGATTTTTTTTTTACAGTGTATTTCACCAAAGAACGTTGCAAATAATTATTGGGATTCGAATCCAGGATTCGTCATTTTGGCCGGATTTGAATCTTCTGCTTGTCAGGCTGGATTCGGATTCGGACTCGGATTCCAAACCCTCAGTTTTACGAATCCGCTCAAATTCCTGGACTTCATCCTTCCAGTTTCCATTTTCCCAGTTTTTACAAGTGTGCCTATAGGCAATCCAACTTTTTGGTCTCCACCTCCAACCATCCTCAGTAATCTATCACGTTATCTGATACCTTAGATATCAGTGCTTTTTGTCACCTCTGATTTTTAAACCATAACCTATGTACATGATTTGATTTTTGTCGGTCGGATTTGAATCCGGATTAGAATCCTCGGTATGAAATGGTGGATTCGGATTCATACCTAGCCCTGGATACGGATTCGAATCCTTTCATGATCGGATTCGCCCATCTCTGCTAGCATACTAAAACACTACGAAGTGGTATTAGCCATATTCTTTTATGGTTAGTAAGTAGGTATAATTTTCTGACTTGTGCCTAGCCGAACCTATTATCACTCAAAGGACATGTTTTACCTATAATACTAACGCAACGTACTTCCATAATCACTCCATATATTTCTAAACCCGGAGACCCCAATCTCGTACGGTACATTCTAACCCCTCTAACAAAACCACGCTGATTTTCTCACTTGCCGTTACCTTCGATGTGTATCATGCTGTCCACGGTTGTCTGCGAGAGGTTTTTCCAAGACAAACCGGTTATGTAAATTGTTTCCCTGTTTTCGCTACAAGGCAACGAGTCTCGGAAAAGGCTTAAAACAGCCAAAACCGTTGGTTATTTGTTGAAAGCACAGACGAGTTTTAAAGTGTTCAAATATTTTAAAATACTGCAAGTTGAAGAGTAAATAGTGCGAGGGGTCCTTTAAAGCTACGTCCACACACAGTACGATACGGTTTCGCATGCTAACTTCACGTCGCCATGGTGGAACATTCTTGCGATTCGTTAAAATATCGCAGCGGAGCGGATTCGAACCCGACTGCGGAAATTTGACTGTTGTTCAAGTTCTTTTTATTGGCAAACTTATATATACACAACTAACATAATACTAATATAGACAAAAAGCAAAATCTATTTATTAAACAGAATCCCAAGGGCTCTATGGCCCGTTGGTTGGGGAACAGCTATCTTTATAATAAAATCAAATAATTCACCAGGTGTTCTCGCGAATACAGCCGACCTTGACATAACCATTTCACCATGTGTGAAGTGTCACCATGTGTGAGGTGTCTGTGATTCACCATGTGTGAATGTGTGATGTCCCCGTCGACTCTTCGCCCTGTACGGACTACTTCATAGCGTGAAATTGCGAAACCTCTTTTCTTCTCCTCAAGTTTTCAGAGCTTTCATCGAAGGCAACTTATTAGTTGTGTTTTTGTAGACACCATGGTATCTGTTACCACGGTAACTGGATCGGCAATTTGTCGTTTTTGCAGCTAACGTAGTATCTAATGCTGTTGCTCTGCAAAAACGAAGATTGCCGGATTTTCGCTTTTAGGATCCAAAAAGAAATACTGATATCCACTGACATCTAGAGTGACAAATTTCGTTCCCACCAATTTGACAAAAGACTACACTCTTGTATTCGTGATGATTGCAGCGTGGGATCGATGAACTGTTGCAAGAGGTTTACGTTTTTAGTCATCCTCGACAGCCGTTTGGATTTTCTGTTACGAAGGGTCTTCATGTCTTTGTTATTAGCAAATTCAAAGTTCTCATCTGGTTTACCTTAAACTCAGATTTAAAAGGAACATTGTTTCTTAACCTTTTAAACTCAGCAAGATTTAGAAGGAGAATTCAAAACAAGTTCCGCCACAAGTTCTTACATAACGCGTCCATGACGCTGCGGTTTGAGCGGGAGATGGGCAGGTGATCAGTGAGAATAGAGCAAGGCGAGATTGACGTCAGAGAAAGAGTCTATAAAAAGCTTTTCTAGTCATTTTCTAAGCAGAAGAGTGGCGCAGATATTTGGAGATCGTAGCAGATCTCGGTGACGACTCGAAGTGAAAACATATCAGTGAGTAAAGATTAATAAACGTGTCTTGAACCTGAACATAACGAAAACCATACGAACAAATCTAAGCCTTTGATAGCACGCTACCGTGTTGGAAGTCTTCGTGAACAACTAAGTGAGCTGAAAGGAAGAGCCACTGGGTTGAGCGGCCATGGGTTAGGGGGAAGACAATAGCAGTAAACCCTAACACCACGGCCTTAAACGCGTTGTGTTACTAATTTTGTCTCGATAGAGGTCGAAAAAATTGGAAATACTGAACTCACCACTGCTGGGAAAGTACGTGTAGCCCTTTTGATTCAGCAAATAAACAGATTCTTCTTTTATACTGAGCTTTTTGAACCAGATGCTCGGACTCGGTGGAGCGCCTTTCGGAATCCTACGGATGACTAAAGTTCCTCTATTACAGGCAAACGTAACTGATTGGAGTCTACCGGTCAAGAAAGTCTGTGTGTTGGAAGTCATGTTCCGACCACTTCGCGACTCAGAATACACCGATGATAGACCTAATTGTTTCACCTTGCAAATAGCGGACGGGACGGGTTTCCAGTCCCATTACATGAGCTCAGAGACGCGGCAAGACTTCTTGCGATTTGAAAATGCTTGGCATAGAGCCATGACTAGTACTGCCATCAGAACCGGGGTAAGTCTGGCACACTCCAAGTAGAGCTAGAACTTCACAAGTGGGGAAAATGGTCAGTATGCGTGTTGCTACATTAAGCTTGCTTACGTTATTCTTTCCTATTTACAGAAACAGAGGTAGTGTTTCTGAATGAGCAGCAACGTTGATAATCTAGATGAGTAAATTTGACGCCCAACATCAAACGTCGCAGTTATACGCTACTGATAATCAGTTTTATTTTGTTTACAGAAAACAAGTTATTTTGTTTGCATCACTCCCATGTATCGAAGAAGGGAGAAACAAACGAAATTGATTGGAGCGGGGAGGAGAGGGTGCGGGTATGCATCCATCCCTCTCCGAGATCGAGTCGGGTATCGTACCTACTGAAATAAAACCCAAGCCTTTCTCAGCGTCACATTTTGAGTTGGAGCTCATGAATTAGATTGAGATCTACATATCCATGCTTGCGCGTGCGTTTCAATCAATCAATCCATTTATTACCCGTCAAAAGAAACAATGGAGGGAAAAAAACAAGAAAAAAGACGACGCGCGTAGGAAATCTTTACACTAAACACATCACAAACATAACTACAGATTACACGAAAAGGGACGACCACTGGTGGCTCAGTTTACTAGCGGAAGATTTGAAATGTTCCACTCTTTTGGCAATAATCTTAGCAGGCAGAACCAGATGGAATTTCTGCGCCAAGAAAGAATTAGTGGTCCAAGGGGGAAAATGCAGCAGATACTTGGCAAACTTAAAATAGATCCGGTGAACATATTTCTTATTAGAAGCAGAGAAAAGCTGTTTGAGAAGAAGCGGGATGGCATTGGTCTGTACGGACTTTTTACTCATTTTGTCCTTCGCAGAATTTTAGTAAGACTGTTCTTCGTAGGTCGCGGATAGCCAAGTGGTTAAGTCGTTGGAGCTCGAGTTAAGACGGGCGTGGGCTTACTCCTAGGGTCTCAAAATCAGGTAAAATGACACGATGGGCATGGGAAACCAGACATTTGCTCCCGAACGCTGTTGTCAGCTGATGCCGCCTTTCAGCATGGGTTGGTCGGTCAAGCCTGACGAGGCCATCGATCCTCATATAATAGAATATAATTTATTGCACAAAAAGCCTGAGGCCATGGCAAAAATGGTAACAAAACAGAAACACTTAAAGCACAACTCTTACTAAAAATGATCTTTCCACTGTGAAATGGATCAGAAAAATGTGTTTCGAAAATACCATTACTTTCCATCTGAATTTCGCGCTTTTCTTGTTAGCGTCTATCTCGCCTTCCTGCTCGAAAACTGAACACGCCGTGGTCTAAAAGTGGGGAAACTAAGCGAATAAAAGAAGACAAAAACAGAAGATTCTCATGTGCTTATGTGTGAAAGAGTTCGATGAAGATTTCGGCAAACTTTGGGTTTACAACGGGCAAATCTCGGCACGGCAGAAAAAGCGCTAAAAATTCGTAGGGACAAAACGAAACAATGGAGAAAGGTGGGGATTATAGAAGCTTATAATTCAATAAGGGAGCTATGTATATTATAAACGGCAGAATAAGCAAGAGGGGTCCTTTAAACGAAATAATAGAACAACTAAAGGAAATTCTCTCTGTGGGCTAAAGCTACATTTAGGAACCTTACCAGCCTCTACAAATCTAGAAAACACTTCCATAATGTTCATCAACCATACTTCATCATTTATTGTAATTACATTCCCAAAAATGTCAACCCTCAAAAGCTCATCATAGCCCGGGTCGAGCATATTCGTAACAGCCTTTTGTAGACGGCTACGAGTAATCATAGCTTGTTCATACGGGACCGAAATAAGCGCGTAAACAGCGACTGATCTGTTCAGACGACGGATCAACTGTTTGGGGTTGACGGGAGAATTAAAAAGAAAAACCTAATTCCGAATATTTTTTTGTTTGTAAACAAAATAATAAAGCAATAAAATTGACAAAAACATCTTGTGAGTCAGTCTAAGTCAAATATAGTTGACTTGTAGTCTTTGAACTACGAAAAAGTCACACATTGAATATTGATAAATTCAGGCGACTCGGCATTTGAAGTTCAAAAGCAAATAAAATTCATTTAAACATTTTTTAGTTTTGAAATGAGAACATAAAATATTATCAATAATAAATATGAATAATACGAGGAGAGAATGCAATTATTTAGTATTATTCAGTCACTTTGCAGTGAAGGTTGAATGAAAAAATTCTTCAAATTATTATTTAAAGAAAAAAGAAAAACGACGAAAACAGGTATTAGACATAAATACAACATATTGTAATTAGAATAAACTATACTATCTTTTTTCGAGATCGTTTAAGTAATCCTGGGTGCTTACTATAAAAATCATGCTATGTTCACATTGGTCTGACAGAATTTGAACTGGATTGACCTAAGATTCACCACGTTTGGCCTAATTCCCCTCATTACAGTCTGTTTACTGTCACTAGAGTAATCAAAGGTCACATTCCAAATGATTTAGTTTATCCCGATCGACAACCGCTATGAAAATACGCGGCTGCTTTTTGGATTTTTTTCGACCGCTATTTACACGCGTAAATACTCTTGATGACTAACTCTCCTTGCCGAAGCAAAAAAGCGGGTACCTCCTAGCAGAAGAGCCAGCTGCTCCCGAATATCGCCGTGATTTTGTTTGACACAGGATGAGTTGTTGAGTTTGAGTCGTTAGTGACACATTTTCTCGTCCTTCCTGAGGTTCAGTGGCGTGTTTTGGACTTGGTCATATAGAGTATTAGCCGCTGATCGAGAAATCGGCCGCTGTTTCAGCCCCGTGTGAACAAGCTATCAGTCTGTGAGTTTGTGATGCCTGGGTGCCCAGCTGACAGGGTTGCCACATGTCGCACGATAGTGTGAATTGTCACTCTATTTTATTTTTGTCACTCTTGTCCTACGTAGGACATAAAAATCACTCTACTATTTAGTATTTCAGAAAATGACAAAATGTGTAATTTTTGCAGCAGGGATTCCGACCATAAGTGACTATTTCAAGTTTTTTTTTCATGAAAGTAAAATTAAGATGTGTCATTTTTACAGAGGCGATTCCGAATTTCACTCCTAATCCACTCTCTGTTCTGGACAAAAAGTCACTCTCTAAACATTTTTGGTGTGGCAACCGTGCATGCAAGGTCGAATGTACCTGCAGTAGATACTGCGTAATTCTCGCGACATAAAGCCCCTCAGTAGCCCAGTGGTAGAGCAGTGGCCTTAGAGCCAAAGCTCGTTGGTTCAAATTCCACCTGAGCAGCACTTTTTGTCTTTCGCTTAGCTACTTGTAATATTGCGGGTAAAATAAGACGCAGCTCTAAAACGGCACCCAAAGAAATCAACGAAACAAGACCAAAGGTGTCGGTGGGATCCCAAACATCTAATATTTGATTCAGACAATTGGGTTTTGTCTTCGCCAGATTCAGTCTTCGCCAGGCTAATCATCAGAGAAAACTAAGTTCAGATATACCTCTATAAGCCATATCTATTCTGGCGATACTGACCGAGACTTCCTGCTTTACTTCTGCCAAGTTTCTGGCTTTGCCCGAATTCCAAGCGAACTAGTAGTCCAGCAAAAAAAGAAAATTCAGAAACGAATCTAGCGTATCTGCTTATCACTATAAAGAACATTTAATCAACTTCAAATGAAACTTTTACTTTTAACCAACTTTTCGGTATTCGCCGGATTCTGGAAGAAATACTTGTTCGGCGAGAAAATGGTTTTCACCGCCGTGTTCTTCATGTCTTTTTACCCCTTAACCGAACATTTAATACACTCCAAATAAAACTTTTAACCAACTTTCCGATTTTTGCCGGATTTTGGACGAACTACTTGTCCGCGAGAAAATGGTTTTCACTATCGTGCTCGGCATGCCGTCTTACCCCATAATCGACTTTCACATTACCTGTTTACAAATATTTTCTTTGTCCCTTAATTTCAACACCCACAGAGCCCAGATGTGTACAGGTACAGAGAACTTGATCTTACCCTTGACCCAAAGAATCCTCACACCAAATTTCATTAAAATATCTCATTACCTTAGTTATCGTGCTCACAGACAGACGGACATTTTTGCGATGTCATAGGCATCCCTCCACTTACGTTTTGGGATCCCAAAGACACGGGACGCGTTGGATGTCTCCAGCGAAACAGGTGATCGTCCCCTGCACGAGACTTCGAGAATTTGCTTCAGTTTATTTTTGCTTTGCTTTAGGTCAAGTCGTTCCCAGTAAGTTGCGATGGTATCCCCGGGGCTCTGACTTTGGACTGGAATGACGGATTTGTATTCAGTGCACCAGGGGCTGAGTGGTCCTATAAATTCAGTCAGCTCAAAGGATCATCTGATGATGGCAAGGATCTGTTGAAGCTGCATTTCGGCCAAGCTGAAGGAAGAGGAATTGAGAAAAAGGTGAGTGGTCGGCCGACTGGCTCACGTAAGTTCGGTTGACAGATCAGTATTGAGGGTAGCCCGCTCTCACTCATATTTTGAAGAATTAGTCTACTTTGTAGCAGAGTATTATATCTTTTTTCGCAGTTCCCGACCCGAATGAGCGACTTCATGGTTCTACACTTTGACAAATAATGGTATACAAGAGTTGTGTTTTTGCAGATACCAGGTATCTAATAGCACGGTCTAAAGTCGTGTTCGCAGTTATACCACGGTCAAAAGGCGTGTTTGCGGTTACCGTGGTCAGGGGCGTCGCAAGTGCATTTTCGGTGGGGGGGTGCAGAGCCAAAAATTTGCCGGATTTTTCAAAAATTTTACCGAATCCAACAACTGAGAATTCGAGCTTTAAATTATAGAACAAAAACGATTACGTAGGAAGCCACGATATATAAATATAAATACGATAAGCCAACTATTAGGCGGCGTTTTGGCGAAGCCCACATGGAGAATATATTGCCGGGCATGATTGCAGTAACAGCTTCTATCTATTATAGCCAATAGAAAATTAAATCGAGCGCCGCATGCGAAAATTTTCGAAATCCATTTTTTTTGTAGGCTAAAATTTAACTGCTTCTCTTACAAGTTCTATCATTTACCGTTGGTTAAGTACCGAGACTCTAAGAAGCTCCAAAAACCGGATATAGCGACGTTCCGGCAGCAGCAACTACTGTAGTCTAGCCAATAATTCCCATGATCACATAAAGTGAGCGCCGCTGGCGAGATTTTTTTCATGCCAAATTTAATTTCCATCCAGATTTTAGCTTTTAATGTTTCGAAATCTCAATCCGAAAACTGGCTTAAAACCCCCGCCAAATGACGCGCCCTTCCACAAAACAGAGAATATTACGAAAAGTGCTGCAGGCGGAATTTTCGAAATATTTATCATTATATATATTCTTTTTGGGATCCAAAATAAAAGTAAGGACTATCGATGCTATCATAGATCATCCCTTTTGTCTGCGACCAGTGCTTTACTCGACCTCTTCTGAGTTTCGAGGTTCGTGGTAACTTCCAAATCCTGGCAATTGTAACGAATAAATCACCTAATCCCAGTTATTATACCGAATAAGTTATGACCGATAGCATGTTCGGGATTCTGTATAACTACCGTATCCCGGTTATTATACCGAACTGTTTTAGTATCGAAAGACCACCGAACAATATTCATATTCGGTACTCTTTCGTCGAAACTGGAAAAAAGTCAGGATTTGTGGTAAACTTCCTAGTCCTGGAAATTATACTGAATAAATTACGAATCCCAATCATGATACCGAATAATTTTTAACCAATAGCTTATTCGGGATTCTGTGTAACTACTTAATCTCCATAAATATACCGAATAGTTCCGGCATCGAAAAATTACCCAATGATTTCAGTAAATACTTTCACCAAATTCGTGATAACTACCGAATACTGGCAATTATACCGAATCCCGATCATCATACCGAAGAGATTTGTACAGAAAGCCTATTTAGGATTCTATATAACTACCGAATCCCCATAAACAAATCGAAAAGTTCTGCTATAGAAAAAATACCGAACAATTTCAGTCAAATTTCGGGCCTCCGGCCCAATTTTTTTACCGAATCTTAAAAAGGTGGGGGGTGCTGCACCCCCCGCCCCTTGCGACGCCCCTGACCGTGGTATCTGATGTTCAGATAACACGGTAACTGCCAAAACGGCTTTAGACCGTGGTATAATTGTAGATCCGGTTACCGTGGTAACAGATATCATGGTAACTGCAAAAACGCAACTAAGGTTTGGGGAATAAGCACCTGCTAAATTAGGTAGAAGAAGGTAACGGTTTTTGCTCGATGAAGTGGCCACCCGTGGGTGAGTCATGAAGCTCTTGTGGTTTTTTTGTCGGTCTTGCTTCCTGTATTGATATTCCTGTCTAAGTAATAAGTTATTTATTTACAACCCGTCATTTCTGTTTAATGAACCAGCGAACAATTGGTCCCATGAATGTACAATTGGATTTCTTTTAGTTAGGGTAGAATGGCAAGACAGCGAGTTCCCTAGCTTTATTCCATTCGATAATGGTCGACGTATTTAGTGCCAATACGGCGCTACGAGTTGTATCAATAAAACTATATCTATCTGTTCCGCGGATAAACACGGTGGCAGGGTTTACAGGGGCCCATAAATTGTCCATATTATTTTGGAAACACAGTTCTTGGTGGGGAGACAGGGGTGGGGGGGATAGTAACACATTATATCAGACGGTTGAGTGCAATAGCACGAAAGGACATAAGCCTTGGCTAACAAATGAAGTAAATCGTTGTGTTTTCTAGGAAATAACCTGCAACATTCTTCACAGCCTCATTTATTGTATGACTTCATTCCTGACTGCCAAGGTAGCAACGATTGACCCCAGTTTTGTGAAAGCTGAGACCAGGTGAATTTTCTCAGTGCTTGCAGCAATAAGACATTTTTTGCACTTGCGTGTTAAAAAAGGAGATCTAGTCAGAAATCAGTTTTACTCTGCTTTGTTCATACTCTAAAGTTGACATGTTTACATCGATTGAATTACCGCTTTGCGTCGTTTTTATTTTGATTCGTAGTCCATGACAGTTAAAAAAAAAATATACGAGTACGGCTCGAACCAACCCCAGACCTCCCGAGCTGGTGCTATTGCCTCTGAAGTTGCTCGGATGTTTCTTCAACGATCATGTTCGTCCATTCTAGTTTTTTCTAGACTTTCATAGATTTATTCCCGGCATGAAACTGCTGTAGCAAAGTTTATTTAGGTTATCCTTCAATTTTATTTTGTTGTTAAATGGATTTGTAGCTCTGCCGACTTGGATCTTGCTTTCTGCACCAGTGAAGAATTTTAACATTGCATAGTCGGACAAGTGTCTAGATGCGGCCAAATATAGTACTGCTCCGAGAATTGAAAACGCCCTCCCCCCCCCGCCAAGGGAATGCAGAACCTGCGCACACTTGAATATCATTGTGCTGGCTTTGTTGTGCGGAATTTTTCCGGCCTAATTTTCATCTTATCATCGCAAAGTTGAAAGAATCCCCTATTTTCCGTAGTGCCGATCCTCGCAGGAATTCCCAGTCCAAGAACACCCGCTTCTGATGTTTTTCCAGAAGCACCACATAGTTGTTCAAAGGAAAGCGGGTGGTACTTCGCTGAAGCTAGTTATTGCCTTTTGCGATCCACGATTAAGTGTAACATTTGTCAGTCGAGCGTGAATTGACAGTCCTACCCTTTCTCACATCACGCACAGGTTATGGGAGGTTGATGGTATGACAGATCAGGGCCCGCGGTGTCCGACCGAGCTCCTGCCCGGATTTCTGATCAAAAGTCGGACCAGAAACTTTCTGCCAAGTTCTCAAACCTGAATCAAAGATAATAAGGGAGTCCGCCTGGGAAATCCTGATACACTATCTGTACAAAATTGATAATGTTGCTTAAAACCATGTCACGAAACGCTTCCCATTGTAAAAAATTAGCTTCGTACAGTTTCAGCTGTCCCGCGTCTTCCAAAAAAACATGCCTTTTTCTGTTGGAAAGCTTCAGGCAAGCGATCACCATCCTCTTATGCCTTAGACACACGATCAGGGTCGGGCGCCCCCGGGCTGGAATTCCTGCCCGGATTTTCGTCACCATCGTCACTCATCACTTCCATATGGAAAGGCTGAAGTTTTTTCAACTTTGTGATGACAATCTTGTCGGGAAATTCTGATCCTGTATTCCCACTTTTGGCAGTAATTCTCTCGCCCTATTGGTCGTATACATAGCAATCTGGAACTCATGTACCTCGGGAACGGCTTGTGTTAGGTCTATGAAAAGTTTACAGTAGATGCAGGAGCTGAGATCCATAGCAATAGTATCAACGACACAGTTTATGTCGCTTGACCCCTTAATGTGTGACAGAGACGAAATACCGATCTAAATTTTACGTACTGCGTATGATAAGTGAAATACCTGCAGTAGCGACACGGATCTTAATTTTGTTCGGAATGTCTGGCAGCTAGGCCTGGCTCCCAAGGTTTAAGCTGTGCACCCGTAGCGTTGATTGTTCTTTCCGCCAGTTAGTTTTAGATCAGTTTGTTCGTTAGAACTTCGAAAGTTTATCCTTGTTAGCCTAGTATGTTTCTTACTTTTCTATTGGATTTTACGGATCTGACAATTATGGCGTATTTTGTTGTTTGATATCGTTGAAGTAAATATTACCTTGTTGTTCAAAGATCATGGTCCCGCATTCGATGCTGTAAAGTAGTCCGCAGTCGTAGGACGTACGCGTACTACGAGCCACAAAGGGCTATTTCGTAGTTTTGCCTAAACGTTCCATCGAGCTTTCCAATAGCCTTCTGGAAACCTTCCGAAAGAGCTGCAACGGTTCAAAAGCGCATTTGCAATAGGCAAATGGGCAAGCTCGGCAGCTCTCCGTACCAGAGAAAACCAACGAAAAGTCGTTCCGACTTTACTTTCCAACTTGCGGAATCTTGCGATCAGCATTTCCCGGGCACTTTTTTCCTCATGTTCGAAAAGCTCAACTTTTCCGCACGGAACTGATGACGGTGCCGAAAATCCTGGCAGGAGTTCCAGTCTGTGAGCACCCGACATGGATACGCCCTTCCTAAAATCCAATGACGAGTTGCCGCCAGATGCGCTTGAGAAACAATCACACGTGAGATCTTGGTACAAGTTATCTGAAGTGGTAATAAGCGATTAGGCTTTAAGTTCGAACCGCGCATTAGATGTTATATTAAGTATGCGAAGCACCTGCTTTATTTGCCCAAGTTATACCATTCCGACATGCTAACGGAGCGTTTCCAAGATAAAGATGCAAGTGTCACACTTTTGGAAATTTCGTCGGCTCAGCCAAAAATGCCCAGCCAGCGCACGACACTCTACATTCTTTTCTGGCCGATGAATAAAAAATTGTATATTCTCTTTTGTGGTTTTATTAATTCTTTTATTTTATTTACATACTTTTCAAATGACGGGTCAGCAATAAATTACTTACTTACTATTAGCCCATAGAAAAGTCACTCAGCACTGAAGTCGGAAGCCAGAACTGAGAAAGGGGACAGAATAAAGTGGAAAGACTAAAATAGACAAACTAAAAGGGACAGACTAAAGTGGACACATTGAAGTGGAAAGACTAAAGTAGACAGGCTAAAGTGGAAAGACTAAAGTGGACAGACTAAATTGGACAGACTAAATCATAAATTTTGACATAGCAGAGTGGGGTAGAGCACAGAGGCAGAGGCATTTTAAAGAAATTTAAATATGGCCAGGGCTAAGAGGTAAACATGAAAGGAATTGAAAATACCCAGACAAACCTGGTTTGACTACACCGAGAAGTAACTTGTCTTTGTTTACTATGTACTACTGCATCTAGCGGCAAAAAATAACTCATGTGGAAGGAATGTAAGGAAGGGCGTAACGTGTGTCGAACAGCTCTGAACCCATCGAATAGATGGAACACCCAAACCGTTTCGTGTGTGTACGGTATCAGTTGCGTTACCGGTGATGCATTATTATGCAAACTTAGGCTACAGGCGTTCAGATCTTTCGGGTCGCTTCATTTCCGCCATCCGCCCCATAGCAATGGTAGGACAGGCACTTGGGAAAGGCTCGAAGTGAGGAAAACCCAATGTATTCCATGTCGGCCAATCAGAATACAGCTCTTCAGCACGACGCTTACTATGATCAAAATGGCTCAAACAAGCCTGAAAAGCAGTTTCAGGGGGACGCATACCGTAAAGCTTTGTGCCCAAAAAAACGCGAACTTTTTACACTTACGAACTGAGACGCGACACGATGACGCCTGTATTTGAAACGGCGCGGTGTGAATTTTTGTGGCCTGACGACGCTGATTTATTCCGGTTGCGGAGCCGAATCCGCCTAAGGCGTATTCTCGCCGTCCCCCAGGACTCTACTTGAAGAGTCCCCGCGTTTTTTTGTCCCCGGACTCACTCCCCGTATTCTCGCGATTCCACCGGACAGGGAATAATATACTCCCATTATCATCCCCATCATCGAAGAGGACTCCCTTTCAGGATCAGAGGGGTGGGCTCTAATAAAATGTAGCTTACTTATCCGTTTTGCACCGTCAAACATCAGACGGGAATCAATTTTTGCTAGTGTTGGTGCAATGTAAAATTAATTACAAATATTCAGAATAAACAAACCAAAAATGAAGCGGATCCAGACTAAATTTGTCAACTGTATATTTATTTTTAGAACAAACTCAATTTGAAAGCATTCCCCGTGTTATCGCTGTTTTCCGTCCGCGGAGTCCGCGTGGAGTGACTCCCTCTATTCTCGCCGTTCCCTTCGATTCCGCGAGGAGATCTCAGGGAACTGCGAGAATACGCCTGTAGTGAAGACTAATCCGCCTTCTGCGAGTACCTAGCTTCAACGGGGTATTACTGTGACAAAAGAAATAGAAAACCGTCATCTTCGGGTTCTTTTCTTGATCAGCTCGTTATTCCTCTAAGATTATGTGCGAGGGATATATAATTTTGGATATTTCGGTTGCACTCCCGGCAAACCGTCCCCTAGAAAATCACGGTTTTCTATTTCTTTTGTAATGAATGGTCAGCTTGCCTTCAAACCTTATATTTGTCTTGTGACGTCCATCCCTGGATGTAGGGACACAATCTCTTAAGAAATACTTTTATTTACATTATTCAGTCATAATACCATCAAAGTCTGCAGTTGAGTCAAGCCGGATTCCGAGAACATCTTACCGACCCCAGAGCTTTTTTTCTTCTAGAACCAGAACCGTTTTGGTAACGCCACCAGTTTACCATAACGTGCCTTTTACCGTTCCGTCTGTTATTTACGTTAAAGAAACTTACCGCATCTTTCAAAAATAAATTGGAATATTCACCTAGATCCCCCCCCCCCCCCTCCACTGGGGTAACTACGGTGCGCACAGAGCAAAATAAAAATAGGGAGTAACGCCATACTTGAAAGAAGTGACACATCACTCGAATAGCAGCGACACTAGCAATAGTGAACGTCTCTACTGATATCTTCATATCCCGAACACAGCAAAAAAATATACAATCTCCACTGTTTCCTCGATGTGTGCAGACCACATCTTAGCTTAGAAATTTCTAAATCCGCAAGTCTGTCTCGCTTTAAATGCAGCAAGCTTAGTGGAAAGCATAGGTCTTAGTGCTACTCCCTGGTGTTATTTTGCTCCGGGTTCGCACCAAACTTTCCCGCTAAAGAAAAATGCAAAAAGAAAGTATTTAAATAACTGAACTTATAATGGCTGTTCCGTGGAGCACGACTGATGTGGTAATCTGGCAAATTTCCGACACCGGTTTGGGTCCAGCCGAAAAGAAGCTCCGTTTTCGAAGAATGAACGCATGGATCCTCTCAGTATGAGTTAATGTTCTTGTGTCACACAGGGCATAGGCTTGATTTTGTACATCACAGTAGTTTCTTGCTAGTATAAACTCGTCCAAGTTGAAAATCCTATCAGCCTGACAGCTCGTGTTGCTCGTAGAGAGACTGATCGTAGATATCAGCACGGACGGTCCGTCCGCCGAAGAACCGACCATGTAAGGAGGACCGGGCTCTTTCCGCCGCTGAAAGTGAAACCAGGCTTAAATATAATAAAACAAGGCACATTTCTGGCAAATGTTAACTAACACTGATAAAAAAAAAAATAATTCGCTCTATTTATTTTCGTTTAAGTAAATTCCTGCTCCGCTTCCCTCCTTGGACCCGAAATAGTAAAATCGTCACTACCTAAAACAACACTGACCCAGTTAAAGCAGTTGGGCAACTTATAACATTTGTTATTATTATTTATTTGAATCCTTCAAAACTGAAGAGTAATGTATAAAAAGGAACAACAACATGTCAGTCAAACTCGCATACATTTACATACTAATAAACAGCTGACCGTTAAAAACAAATTAGCCTACTAAATATACAACTAAGTACATGGATAATTACATAATTACAACAGTAACATTAAGCATCAATGGGAGAGCATTCTTCTACAATAGGATAGTTTTCTAGATACGATAATGTTGTCGTAGTCTCTATGTTTGTCTGGTCTCCTCTTATTATAGTATTTCCTTCTTCTTTTCTTTTTTTATTCCTACTCCGTCTATGACATGTGCTTTTTGATGGGTGAAAAATAAAATTATTAGTATTATATATCTAAAGGACCAAGCTTTCCACTCGACTGTACTGCTACTCACGCGACAACTTGAGTTCCCAACTGAGGAAAAAAGTACACACGATATTACATTTTTTCAATCAAACAACATTTTCCCATCAAAATCCATGCTCGAACTCGAGAAATCAATACAGCATATTTCATTTCCTCATATGAAAGCCCCTTGTTGGTATATCTAAATAAATCTTGGCGTAATCTCAAACGAGGTTGCTCAGCTCAACCATAGGCCCGATAGGACATAACGACGAATAGGACAAATGGACAATACCCCCCCCCCCCCCCCGATTCGAACACCTACTTCCATCGGCAAGTTACTATAAGTGTCTAAAACATCTCAGCATGGCGAAGACTGGCCAGGATTGGAATGAAATAGTGGTCGGATGGTAAAATCATGGCGAAATGGGGTCCTACTCGGGATTGGCCAGGGGTTCAAGTCTGTGAAGTAAGGTGACAAGGAAAGAACACTTACCACCAGGGGAAGAGGCAGAGAATTCGACGAAAATTTTAACTAGCACTTCTGCGTCATCTTCTTCAGACTGCCTCTCTTGGTAAATGATCACATTTTCGACTAAGCCGTACCTGAAATTAATCTACATAAGTTTCTGATCGGATAAACCGGGAGTTGCACATAGCTACTTGTACTAGACGGATGAGGAGCTCCATCTTGTTTCCAATAGTCCTCGAATTGTGATGTTCCACTGTTGAAGCTTGATGCCCCTTTCATTATTTTTATCAGCTCCAACCTACGCGGACAGACAATACGGTTTGGAATGCTGACGCCATCTAGGTAGTCAGCGTCAGATAGTGATGCGATATACAATATTCGTGATGCGATAAGACCAACGCTGATCGTCCATCTTATAATCTTTAGTCCAAGCAACTCTTAATCATGCTCTTGTCTTGGTGTTGGTCTTGTACCGTAATGTGTAAAGTACAAGGATTTGTTTGTACTTGCTTTGAGAAGCAACGAGAGAAAGAGGAACGTGAGTTGAGCCATAGGCTGAGTAGGATCGGACATTCCTTCCCCTCAAATTGCTGATTGGCGAAGAGTGAAGAATAAGGCCAGGCCCGCCGGTCTTAAGACAGTTTCATCAGGTCCCAAGTACCCTTCTCAAGACCTAGCCTAACCTCCACCCTGAAAACCCCATCATCCGTGTATCTGGGCCGGCAGAAATCTGACTTGTTGACTGTCCCACTTTGTGAAGGCCTTGACAAGGCCTTCAACTTGCATGCATTCATGTGCATTTAGATGAGGAACGATAAGCGACGAGCTCTAATTTTTTTCCAACCTCACACTTATTGAGTACGGATCTACATCCGTTAGCGACAAGATTGCTTTAAATTCAGCCCTACAGTCGGTCTCTACGCGAGTCTGAAGAGCTCCATACTGCTATATTGGCATGTGCTCCATGACAAGCTCTTGTACGCTTTCCAGTCTCCACCCCTCGTGCGCTTCCTCGAAACTGAGCATCCTTCTGTAAAAGTGTTACGGAACTTCTGACAGCGTTGAAGCTCCAATATTTTCCATTGGAATGCTACCGAATGGATTGACCTTGAGTCATCGTGAGTATCGGTAAACAAGAACGAGATCGCACTCTAAGCCGTGATTCAAGGCAAATAAAATAATACAATACGAAGGAGTTTCAGTTCTATTTGCTTATTAGCTATTTGGCGGCTAAGTTCAAGAGCTATCGTCTATGGAGATAATAAGAGTTATGATCTCAGATGATCAGAATCGGCGGCAAAAATTGGCCCCTCTCATCAAGCTCTGTTTTCTTTCGCTTATCCGTTCAGAAAAGAGCGACATGCTAATGCCATACGAACAAGCCCTTGCGAAAGTGATTGTATCACTGCTAAAAGTGCGGCTGGAACACCTGATAAGGGAGTTTGGCAAATCTGTCCTCGCCAGTACAAATTAACCACCTATTGCCCCTCCCGACCATCGAACCCGGCAACAAAATCAACATTAACCCCCTAAAGTCCAAACGAATCGATATGGAAAATCGTGTGTGTCCTTCTCCACATCAATGTTCAATGCCGAATCCTAGTGGTGTTAATTAGTTGTAACCCTTGGGTGCGCTCATGCCCTCTTTTTCTTGGCTGCATTTTTATTTGATTCCCATGGATCCGGGGAGGGACTTGTAATAGGTGCACTTGATGTTAGCCGATAGAAGTGCTATATTACATGTATAAAAACCTGAAGGGTCATATTAAGGTTCCAAACAATCCCAGTGTTAATAATAGCGTCCTGAATGCCCAATCAAAATTTCCTTCTTCACGTGTCCTAAAAAAATTGATGTCTATCTGCTAACTTATGCTGACGATGTACTTAACTTAAGTAGATCAACTATAAGTACTGAAAGAAATTTCAGTATCTTAGACGCTGAGTATAGCTTGTTGGGACTCGAAGTTCAATACTTCAGGTTCAGTCGTACTATTTTTTAATGATAAAAAAAAAAAAAAAAGGGGGGCTGACCAGTCCAACTTGGTAGCTCTATCCTCCATCCAACATAATCGATAACGCACCTTGGTGTCTCCATAGGAAGGACCCTAAAGGAGACTCGGTCTCTCCTTTTACAAAACGCGGAGAAGAAACTTCGATTAGCTTACGCTTCCATCGTGACAAACAAGGTTAACTTTTCACGCAGTCTACTCGCCAAACCCACAGCACTGTGGCGCGTTTTATATCTGGCTCCATTTTGGAAACTATTCACGACTACCGTGCAGTCTCGAGTCCGGTCACTTTATTTTCGTTACCTAAAATATTTGATAAAAATGCCACCGTGGACACGCAACAGGTACCTAATAAGAAAATTCAGCCTGGTAGAACCAAACGAGGCTGTAGATAGGTTCAGAAATTTTTTGTAACGGCCGCACACCCGTGGTTACCAGTACTTTGTGCCCAATGGATGACCAGCGATTAACTCGCCCTTCGTGTTTGACTTCATCTGTAGTGCTGTATAAATTTTGTCATTGATTGCTAATTGTCTTTTCTCTCTTTTGTTCTTTATTTCTTTTCTTCTATTTACTCCGTTCTTGTTCAGTTTGAATGTAACGGGTTATAAAGAATATGCATACATACATACATTGTCTGTAAGAAACTGAGTTTAGTTATATTATGACGGTCTTCAACTATACCGATCTCTCTCTGTCTCTACTCTAGTTCTGCAGTACTTACTTGGAGCATTCCTCTGTAATTTCCTCCTGGAGCATTTCATCCACGTCTTCAGGGCCGACCATGTTCCTTAGGACAAGTACTCGGGACTCCTGGGTTCTCATTAACCGCTGCATCACAAGATGGCGGGCAGACGACCCGCGGACTGAGAGGTTCTCCTGTTGCTCCAACGTTACTGGTTCAGAGTCCTGGACAAGCTTCTTTTTCAACTCCTCTTGATGCTTGGCTTCTTGCTCTTCTAGCAACTGAAGTGATGGGAGTGTAAAAATTAAAGTCAAGTCCAACTTCACTTATCAGTAAGTGGGAAAGGAACGAAAGTAAGACTTGCTCCTTGCCATGCAAAAACAGCGCTCTCAATAAGAAAGTCAGATTTACAAGAAAGGATAGACAAACTGAAGTAATAATGGGCGAAGAAAGAGAATTTCTTGACTGAGAACCTTTAAAGAACCCCTTGCACTATTTACTGTTTATATTCTAGTATTTTTAAATAATCAAATACTTTAAAACTAAAACTACCCACGGTTTCGGCTGTCTCAAAACTTTTCCAGGCCCGTTAACTTCTAGCGAGAACAGAATCTGAATAACAGTTTTGTTTATGAAAAACTATCACAAACAACCGTCGACATCACGATACGCATTGAATGTAGCAAAACCAGGAAGTGAGAAAATCAGTGAGGTGTGGTTAGGGCGGGGGAGGGGGGGGGGGGGGTAGAGTCTCCGGGTCTAGAATGGACTATTCTTACTGGGTCACATTAATATTGTAGGTAAGACCAGTCCTTTATGATCGTTCTGAACGTGCATACACTCCGAAGCGGTCTACGTGCATCAACACACCTGAATTTGCTCCAAGACAATCATGCAGCAGGCCAGAACACTAACTATAAGCTGTAGTTTCTACAAGCAGCCTTATCTGGTTGAGAACAGGTTAAGAAACATCTTCAAACCAGTAATAAAATACCTTTCGTTTCCGATCTATGGCAGATGGAACAGTTGCAGGTGGCGGTGCAGCGGCGAACGGCTGTACAATGGTTTGCGCACCAGTGGCCAACGGCGCGACTACGGCAGGAGGTGGAATGGCTGCCGCATGAACTGAAACAGAACAAAAAACAAGAATAAGACTTCCTCTAGTTACTTTTTTTTTCTGTTCCGCTCCAAACTCGACGCTAAAAATGCCAACCCTGTATTAGAAATATGTTACTGTTAAAGGACCCTCGCACTATTTACTCTACAACTTACAGTATTTCACAATACTTGAATACTTGAATTCAAGAAATAACCCACGGTTTTGGCTGTTTTAAGCCTTTTCCAAGACCCATTGACCTGTAGCTAAAACAGGGAAACAATTTACATAACCGGTTTTTCTGATAGAAAAACTTCTCGCAGACAACCGGCGACAGCGTGATACAAATTGAAGGTAACAGGACATGGCAAGTGAGAAAATCAGCGCGGTTTTGTTAGAGGGGTTAGAATGTACTGTACGAAATTGGGGTCTCCGTGTTTAGAAACATATGAACTGGTTATGGAAGTAGGTTGCATTAGCATTATAGGTAAGACATGACAGGTCCTTTAAAGACGGGCTCAAGGTGTTTCTGGTTGAAACCAAGTCTGCTCTCTCTTTCAAGATTCTTACAATCTTCGTTCATCCAAAACTCATGGATGATAACCCAAGTGCCCAAACACTCACTTCCTTCAGTTTTTAAACTGCAGAGCCTGTAGACCCTTTCCTCACCCTTGTCACTCTTTCCATTGCTCTGCAACGCGAGGATTCCGAAATTCCCACCATTAGGAAAATGAATCACCAGTGAATAATCAGCTGTGGCATATTGGCGAGTTTAAGATGCCATTTTTTAAAACTTCATCCTTGGGAGTATTTTGAACTCCTTTCATTTTCATTACCTTTCTAGCTCGAAATTACTTGCTATTAAGAACGGGAATGTTTAATGCCTGACACGCCACCTGGTCTCGCCGATGGATACAACAGAGGATCGGTCCGCAAGACACAAACGCTGAGGTTTAGATAGGATTAATAAGTCAATATTTTGAAATAAACCAGGTTTAATAATTCTGATAAGGAGTGCTCCTTAAAGTTTAACTGAAAAGGGCGGGGATGGGACAATCTAGCTACCCATCACGTATTCACTTTTGGCTTGAAGACCCGCTTAAAATGTTCCCTTATTCACGAATAATCGATTTTCAAATAGTGTAGTTTCCGTGTGATTTGTGATACCTCTATAAGCCTTACGAGAAAGATTTATTACTTTTATTTTGTTCCGACAGTAAGCAGTCATCACCAACCTCACCACTGCCCACTGAAAAGCCGCGTTTGTGTTGAGATTAAAACTTCCCTCGTCATCGTAGAATTTACGCTGTGGGGACGGCCGCAGATATTCTGAACGTCATAACTAGAGCAGATAGTGGAAAGTGAACAAGAGCTACGAGCTCATATGGCACTTGTACGAGTAGGCTGTACAAGAAAGTAGATGAGAACGTCACAAAATACACCCGCCATCCAAAAATGCGGTTCGGAAATAGAAATAGGATATTTAGTTTCACTCATTTATGAGCAGTTCCGGCATCGTCTCGATTGTCTGTAGCAAATGCACATGACTGTTCAAACTTTCATCCCAATAAATCCATTTGTTTGATCCCTAGATGTGCTTCACGATTTCCGGTACTCACTCTATCTCCACCTACCGTGGCCGAAACTGGTTCGGAATAAAAACAAGAGCTACGAGCTCATATGGCACTTGTACGAGTAGGCTGTACAAGAAAGTAGATGAGAACCTCACAAAATACACCCGCCATCCAAAAATGCGGTTCGGAAATAGAAATAGGATATTTAGTTTCACTCATTTCTGAGCAGTTCCGGCATCGTCTCAATTGTCTGCAGCAAATGCACATGACTGTTCAAACTTTCATCCCAATAAATCCATTTGTTTGATCCCTAGACGTGCTACACGATTTCCGGTACTCACTCTATCTCCACCTACCGTGGCCGAATAAGTTCCATCCCGATCGCTGCACTCTAAGCGTTTGTCAAGATTTCTGGTTCCCTCCACCAGCCCCCCCCCCCCCCAGTGACATCGGATCCGGTCCGGATTTAAGCTAAATATCAACTTTCATCAAGATCCGACCAACCGTTCGCAAGTTAAAAATACCTCAATTTTGGCTTCCCCGTCCCTCCACCCCCCCCCCCCCCCCAGATGGTCAGATCGGGGAAGTGACTATTTCCTATTTAATCTGGTCGGGTCCTTGGCATGCTTGCCAATTTTCATTGTCCTAGCACATCAGGAAGCATCGAACTCGCGGGATCACTAGAAATTAGGATTCCCCCCCCCAACTCCCCCAAAGTGAGCGGATCCGTTCCGGTTATGTCAGTCAGGTATCTAGGACTCGTGCTTGTTCTTTCTACCAAGTTTCATCCGGATCTCTCCACTCTGAGCGTTTTTCAAGATTTCCGGTTTCCCCTTCCAACTCCCCCCAATGTCACCGGCGTCTGAGACATGAGGTCCTTCCATATATCAAGTTTCGTTAAGATCCGACGACCCGTTCGTAAGCTGAAAATATTTAATTTTTCCAAATTTTTCCGGATTCCCCGTCCCTCCACTCCCCTCAAGACCCACCCCCAAGATTCATCGGATCCGGTCCGGACTCGAAATGAGACATCTGAGACACGAGATCTTTCCAGATATCAAGTTTCATTAAGATCCGATCACCCGTTCGAAAGTGATGAATGTCCCTATTTTCCGGATTCCGCCCCCTCCCCCACGATGGTCGGATCGGGCAAGTGACTATTTCCAACTTAGTCTGGTCGGGTCCCTGATATGCCTGCGAAGTTTCATCGTCCTAGCTTGCGTGGAAGTGCCCAAACTATTATTTATGTTTCTTGACTATGTCCAGGTTAATCAGGTCGTCAATCTTTTAACAATATATACTCCCGCATACGCTCCCTAATACATCCAATATTCCTGACAAGTTCCATTATCCTAACAATGTAATTTGTTTAGATTATCCACTTTGTTCGTACTCCCGCATTCGCTCTCTCATACATGGACTCGTGGCTCAGTTGGTAGAGCGTTGGACTTTCAACTCAAAGGTTCCTGGTTCGCTCCCGCATTCGGGAAGCCCTTTTTTTTTCCTACTTTTCGCTCCACTTTTGCTTTATAGTTTCCGGACTCCCGGATCCGGGGAAAGTCGGATTGAAGAAATGATTAATTTTAAGTTGAGCTGGTCCGGTCCCTCATATGCCTGCCAAGTTTCATCGTCCTAGCTTATCTGGAAGTGCCCGAACTAGCAAAACCGGGACCGACAGACCGACTGACGGACAGAAATTACAATCGCTATATGGCACTTGAGTAAGCTCAAGTGCCATAAAAACCGACCACCTAAAGCATCTTCGTGTATACCATCTATCAAGTTTCACTAGAATCTGAGCATTTTTGGAAAGTTCTGGTACCCCCCCCCCCTCCCACCAACGTTGCCGGAGCCGGTTCGGGCCCAATCTCTTAATTCCCTGTTCCTGTCCATCAAGTTTGACTGCAGTTGGAGCATAGCCTATCTGCAAGTTTCCAGTACCCCCCCCTACCTTGGCCGAATCCGGCCCGGACGCCAAATAACAAATCTAGGCCGCATAAACTCGGCACTGTCGAGTTTGCATCTCATTCGGTCCATCCGTTTGGTTTTTGTGCATGTCAAAGTCCCCCCACCCCCAATTCCCCTAATCGTGGTCGCATATGGTTCGAACGCATGTTTTACATGTCGAGGCCATCGATTCGTATCACCCATGAAGTTTCACTCGAATCAGACCACTCGTTCGCAATTTATAGAAGTCAATTTCCATATTTCTCTTCTCTTGCTCCCCAAAAAATGCTCGGATCTAGGAACGGAAGTTTCCGGGGGTATGTTGTGTCAGGTTCTTAAGTCAAGATAATTCGGGTCGATAATATGCCTGCAAAGTTTCGTTGTCGTTTTACATCTGGAACTATTCTAACTCACGACTACCGGAATTCCAGGAAACCCCCTCCAACTCCCCCCACAGAGCCCCGAAACCATCTGGCTCCGTCAATTTCATCTAGGCCCAATGCTTGTTCCATCCATTAAGTTTCGTCCCAATCCCTCTGCTTTTAGAGTTTCTTGAGTTTTCCACCCCCCCCCCCCCCCCCCATCCCCACAGGTATCGGACCCGACCCGGACGTGACACTGATCGTCCGAGGCGATAGCTCACCAGACAAGTTTCATTCAAATCCGATCCCCCGTTCAAAAGTTATGCACGCCACTAGATTCCGGACTCCCCATCCAACCACTCCCCCCCACGATGGTCGGGTCGGGGAAACTGCTGTTCTCAAGTCAATCTGTTCGGATCCCTGACATACCTGCCAAGTTTCACCGCCCTAGGACATCAGGAAGTATGCCGAGCTCGCGGGATCGCTAGAAATCCGGACCCCCACCCCAACTCCCCCACAGTGCCCTGATCCGGTCCGGTTATGTCAATGACGTGTCTAGGACCTGTGCTTGTTTTTCCCACCAAGTTTCATCCCGATCCCTCCACTTTAAGCGTTTCTCAAAATATCCGGTTCCCTCCTCCAACTCCCCCCAGTGTCATCGGATCCGGCCCGGATTTAAAGTGAGATGTCTGAGACACGAGGTCATCCTAAATATCAATTTTCATCAAGATCCGATCACCCGTTCGCAAGCTAAAAATACCTCAAATTTTGGCTTCACCCTCCCTCCACTCCCCCCCCCACCCCCCAGATGGTCGAATCGGGAAATTGACGATTACCTATTTAATCTGGTCAGGTCCCAGACATGCCTGTCAATTTCCATCGTCCCAGCACATCAGGAAGCACGGAACTCGCGGGGATCACTAAAAATTCGGACTTCTCCCCCCCCCCCCAACTCCCCCAAAGTGAGCGGATCCGTTCCGGCTATATCAGTCACGTATCTAGGACTTTTGCTTGTACTTTCCACCAAGTTTCATCCGGATCCCTCCACTCTAAGTGTTTTCCAAGATTTCCGGTTTCCCCCTCCAACTCCCCCCAGTGTCACCGGATCCGGTCTGGATTTAAAATGGAGGGTCTGAGACACGAAGTCCTTCCGTATATCAAGTTTCATTAAGATCCGATCACCCGTTCGTAAGCTAAAAATATCTAATTTTTCCTATTTTTTCCGGATTCCCCCTCCCTCCACTCCCCTCCAGATGGTCGGATCGAGGAAATGACAATTTCTAATTTAATCTGGTCCAGTTCCTGATATGCCTGCCAAGTTTCATCGTCCTAGCTTATCTGGAAGTGCCCGAACTAGCAAAACCGGGACCGACAGACCGACTGACGGACAGAAATTACAATCGCTATATGGCACTTGAGTAAGCTCAAGTGCCATAAAAAATCCCTTTGCAGAATCCAAATAATTCAGTGTATTCAACTAAATGACACACAAATAAGTTGGCTTTTCAGTTAAACTTTAAGCTTATTTAATGATCAAACTTATGACTACGGCACCAAGAGAATCTTTGCTCAGAAGAGAAGAAATATTGTCGAACAAAAATGCAAACTGACCACCAAAAAAACACCTCGTTACTGGTATCTGTGCCATGGGAGCCTATTTTGACGTCACAAAGATTCATCCCCGACAATCACAATAAACTGAAAAAAAAGGCCTGCGTGTCATGCTTCGGTAATTGCTAGGGGGTGGCTTATTTTGCATCCCTAGAATTAAAGGACACCTGAACAATGAAACCATACTTGAACACACCACGGAGAATGCATTTACATACATTGCCACGGAGAGCATTCTTCTCCTTAGCGTGATGTTTTCAAAATAGGGATGTTTGTTTCTGGAGGTTTGCACATGCAGACTCCAAGACAAAAAGTGCAATTCATTCAAATCTTGTGCAGCGCTGGCCGGATCATATTGGAATTTCTTCTAGATGTACGTTTGGGCTTAACTGGTTAAAAAATATTCCAGAAGAACGGTTGATTGGAGACATTAGTTCATTTCTAGAATTGTTCGGTACTGAAATAAGGACAGATGTAAAATGGACCAAAAAACATAGCTTGGAAACGGTATTTCGTATTTGGATTGGGTTTTCTGCAGGCAATGTTAACGGAAGTCATACAGATAGGGATGATACTTGGTACTCTTCATTCAGGTGTCCTTTAAAAGAGGGAATAAAGAAACACATACCTGGTTGTGATTTCGCACCAAGCGAGGGCATTGAGGAAAGAGTAGGAATAACTACAGGAATCGGTGGCACAATTGGCGCAAAGGCTGACGGCTGAGCTGGAATACCGGCACGCACTGCAGAAATGCCGTATGAAGGTAAAGGAGTAGGTGGCACAGCAGCGGCTGCGATTGTCGGCGCCACAATAACAGGAGCAACTAGAAATATTAGTGTTGAAGTAGAGCTGATCATTCGTTGACGACGGTTGCCGGAAGTGCGACCGAAACATCCAAAATTTGTCATCCAAAGTTTATCCCTAGTTAAAAATTTTAGAGGGATATTTAGCCAAAATACCGAAAATCTCGTCAAAACTGGTAAACTTAACCTATACCAAAATCCCTACACTAGTATCCGACTGATGTGATGCAGGAGCCAGCGCCCGCCCTTCTCGATTGGCTTTTAAGTCCTCCCCGTCTTCCAAGGGGAATCAATCGATATGCAACAAATGCATAGGACCATACTTTGCGTTTCTTTGGGAATAGGGGACAGACGGTAGCAGCCGCACATCTGCTGTCAGACTGACAAGAATACGATAACTTAAAGGACGCCTCGCCCTAGTTACTCTTCAACTTACAGTATTTTAAAATATTCGAATACTTTAAAACTAGGTTGTGCTTTCAATAAATAACCCACGGTTCTGGCTGTTTTAAGCCTTTTCCGAGACCCGTTGACTTATAGCGAAGACAGGAAAACAATTGACATAACCGTTTTTTCTGATGGAAAAACTTCTAGCAGACAACCGCCGACAGCGAGATACAAATCGAAGGTAGCAAAACACGGCAAGTGACAAAATCCTGTTAGTGGTTGGAATGTACCGTACGAAATTGGGGTGTCCGGGTTTAGAAATATATGGATTGGTTATGGAAGTTGGTTGCGTTAGTATAGGTAAGAGAGGTCCTTTAAAGAGAAGGAGTAGTCGGTTATATATTTAGAGTACATTCATAAGTAATAGTAAAAAATGATTTCAGAGCTGTCGGTAAGTACGAAAGAACGGCCAATCAGAGCGTCGGAAAAATGGCATACTAGCCCGTACAGGAACTTCAAGCGAAACGTCAAACCAAGAAAACTCTGTGACTGGACTATCCGGGAGAGCCTGCTCGTTCGCAAGAAACAAAGAATACATTTCTGCTTTATCAATTCAATTTTCAATTCAGTTAGATTTTTTAGAACCATTCACGGACTAGCCGAATTTTCGTTTTTTTCTCAACAAAAACAGATCTTGGGAAAATAAAAAATAAGGACAATAATGCAGCTCACCTCCTAGTGCTAAATTATGTTATGACTCTCTTGTGTTTTTAACGTTTTAACTTGTTGTCCGATACCGAGTATCTAACATACGTTTAGCGTGTACCCGAGCGGTTGGTACATATACTATACCGGTACTCTGATCTTAATCCTCGAAGGATTGGTTCGAACTGTGGAGGGGGAAGTTCGGATGGTAGGTCCTACATTCAATAAACAATATTTTAGAAAACACACTTATTTTTAATATTGATGTTCTGCATACATCGAATACATCTGTTAATCCAACGATCCTTAATCACTACTTTCTTAGGACCGACTTAAGCCTAACTGACTCTTAATACAAATACATTGGTCCTTATATACCTGCTTCTACTTAAATCATTTCCACTCTTGGCTAGCTCTCAAAACAGGAAACATTTTTTAAGACGGCGTGAGGAAAAGCTACTTCGAGAAACGTGCTTCGAGAAAAAGGCACTTTGCAAGAGTTGTTATAAACATTTGGAATTAAATATTTCGTGTCGTTATACCTAGGGCAGTGCCAGGAGCCTGCCATTCTATGATGGTAAGGGATAGCGGGATCTTCCCTGGTATTTTGAAGTTGGGGAATAGCAGGCATTCTGGAAGAAAGTATGTATGAGGGTGGAGGGGGTCGAAGGGGACTGGAAATAGGAATTCATATCAAAGCTTTCAACTCACCAGAGTGAACAGGTGGCGCCACCACTGACGTCACAGCTTCTGCCGCCTGAACACTTGCTGTCGCTGCGGCAGCTGCTAGTGCTGTGGCAGTCGGGAGAGCCTGGCCGGAAGGAGGAGCTATGGACCCCTGGAAGAGACAAATTACTTTATTACTTTGAATTTACTAAACTTCACAGCAAACTGGCTTATAATGATAGGTTGAGGGATGATTCCCATCTCCGTGAGCTGACTCACAACGGCCGCAAGCGTGGTAAAATGCTTTTTGGAAGTTTGGTGACCTTAATCCTGTCATCAAAGTCCGACTTTCTGCTACCAGTGTTTTGCGATTTCTTTGTCATACTTTGTCATTTCTTGGTCAATCTGCTTGAAGCGTGCTACAAACGGATTTTCCGTCGTCTGATCCGCCTCCCACCCCGAGAGAGCATTAGTCAGGCGTTTGTGCTCAACCACTGTCATATTTTCAACGAGATAGTGAGGAAATCTCGAGCATCGTTTGTTTTGAGGCTACGGCAGTCGAAGAATTGCCTTGTGGCGATGTTCTACTGTCTTCCTATCTGGCGACATCTGTTAAGTGATGATTACTTAGTGTTTTTGTATTTGTAGTGTAGTATATGGCGAAAGCTGAAATAAAGTTGAATCAATAAATAAACAAAGCTACGAGTATGACAAAGCTTCGATGACAGTTTCGAATGTGGCTGACATGGTTGAAATCTGCAGTAAGTTTTCGACGGACAGTGATGATGATGATGAAATTTTATGTACGCCATTAAGAAGACCAAGATAGCGCAGTATAGACAAATAAAAGACAAAGGCATAATAATGACTAAGACAGTCGGTCACGTGCCTCCATTAGATGGGTGCTTAGTCTAACTGAAACTGAGGAAGCGTATAGGGGGAGGGGCAGGAGATCGACGGGAATGGTGTTAATGGAGTACAGTGTGGTAACTAGGAACAGCACATCAGGGGCCCTTGACTGCACGCAAAGATGCTGCCTACTAGGCTTTGAGTAGGGGTTGGGCATACCCAGTTCACATACAACAAACAAATACACTACAAATCAATAGGAAACGTTGTTCTTACCCCTGTTGGAGGCACAATTGCTCTTCCGACTCTCAGGTACTGTCCACCGAGGTCGAACAGGTTCATGGAAGCAATAGCGTCGTGAGCGGCTTGTGTCGTCTCGTATTCGATGAACCCAAATCCCCGATGTTTGTTGCCAGACCCAGGGGCAGGTGCCAGTCGACAGCTAACAATCAAACCAAAGGCCTCAAAGACACTGGAAAAAAACAAACATCCTTTAAACATTCTTTAGAAACCAAACAGCAACCCGTCAAACGCCTAGACCATGGTGAGATACATTCCCGAAACAACTAGAAGACTACACAGTTTCTTTTGTTCTCGTGACATGTGTCGGATACACCAATCGTGACTAAATCCAAACTGAAGCATGCCCAGATCTGCCGAAAGGTATGTGGATGCAAGGAGGCTTTGCAATGTCTGACTTCAGGTATTTCCATATTGTTCGTACAGAGCTTTAAAGCACTGAAAATCGTAAGTAATTTTCCCAACAAGATTGCATTTAGAAGAAAAAAAAATTAATAGTAATGTAAAACGATAATTAGATTTCTTGTCCTCTAGAGATTACGCTCGGTGTTCTAGTGGCACCAAGGCGATCCGCAGTAAAATCAATTGCAGTCTCTAACGTAGGCATTGGAGGCTTAGGAAATAAGATTTAAGGTTTCTGAGGGATCCCAAACGAAAATATTCATCAGACTGTATTTACCCAACGGATCCTAACACCAAGTTCGAACAAAATATCTCAACCACTTCGGCAGTACCGTGCTCACAGATAGACAGATGGACAAACTTTACAAAGTTATTGCTATCCTGTTGCTAACCAATCAATGAGGTTTAATCCAAATAGCTAAAAGCTACAAGAGGAATACGAATTTACGAAATACACAGGCACGAAACAAATTAACTAATACACTTACAAGATGCGACCAGAAATAAATGATGGGATGAAACTACGTAAAAATTGGGCAGAAGAATTAGCGAACGCTAACGCTCGGTCCCAATAATATAAATTTTTAATATCAAAAATTTTAGAATGCAAAAATAAAGTAAGCCAAGTAAAGAGAAGTTTATAAAAATCAAGTTCTGGCATTGGCATAGTTTGTTTTGTCGGGAGTCAAAACCTTGAAAGGGATAACGAGTGTTACGGATAGTATTAGGATATTAAATATCAAAGTTGACTCCGTTATCTGAAATAATGCGGGCTGAGAAAAGCAACTCCATATTTGGTAATAATTCAAGCCTCGGGACGATGGAAGTAGCCTTATCAGTTCCCTGTTGTTGAACATCCTCTTCCTGAGTTTTCAGGCACGTTTGATCAGGACTTTGGTTTAATCTTTTACATGTAGCGACTGCGGTTAGCTCCTACGCAGTAAGCAAGAATAAGAATTTGATGTGAAGCTCGAAGCGAGCAGATGATTCTGAGAGTTGACTGTAGCGAGACATGTGTCTGTATTATGAGATTACCTTACGTGTTAACAGAAGCAAGTTGTACTAAAGGAATAAATAAAGTAAGTGACAAAAGAAAAGAACCGACCTCCCTAAACGAAAGACTACGATCCCTATACGCCTTCGAAGGTTGAATACTGCCGCCGCTCGAACGCTACCATATAATGATCCCAAGTGGGACATAAATGCCGGTCGGAGTATAAAGAGTAATAACGACTATGGAAGGCGGATCGGGTCAAAAGACCCTCCTACATCACATGATAGAGAACCTGCTTAGTCAGGTGGTGCATTCACACCACCTGCTTTGTCACGTCCTCTGTCACGTGGTGTATTTACACCATGTGCTTTGTCACGTCCTCCGTCGTGTCGTGCAACTACACCACGTGATTTGTCACGTCCTCTGCCATGTGGTGTGAAGTGTTCACACCACGTGCTTTATCACGTCCTCTGTCACGTGGTGCATTTACACCATGTGCTTTGTCACGTCCTCTGTCACGTGGTGCATTTACACCATGTGCTTTGTCACGTCCTATGTCACGTGATGCGAACACACCACCATGCTTTGTCACGTCCTCTATCTGGTGATGTAAATCCATCGCGTGACAATAGAGGTGCTTGGTCAGATGGTGACTTTCCACCACGTGTATTGTATCGCTGTGTAAATACACCATGTGTTTTAGAAGTGGTGTATTGTAAAAATCAATGAATATTAAAGAGAAAGCGTTGTTTATCTGGCCGAACGGGGTCAAAACCTAGACTTTGCAGGAAACGCTTCTGCAAAACCGGTCTGAGTCCTTCATAATATCTCACATCACGTGCTTTGTAACGTCCTCTGTCACCTGCTTTGTCACGTGGTGTAAATACACCACCTGCTTTGTCACGTCCTCTATCACCTGCTTTGTCACGTGATGTAAATACACCTGCAAAACCGGTCTGAAGTCCTTCATAATATCTCACATCACGTGCTTTGTCATGTCCTCTGTCACCTGCTTTATCACGTGGTGTAAATACACCACCTGCTTTGTCACGTCCTCTGTCACGTGGTGTAAATACACCACCTGCTTTGTTACGTCCTCTGTCACCTGCTTTGTCACGTGGTGTAAATACACCACCTGCTTTGTCACGTCCTCTGTCACCTGCTTTGTCACGTGGTGTAAATACACCACCTGCTTTGTTACGTCCTCTGTCACCTGCTTTGTCACGTGGTGTAAATACACCACCTGCTTACTTTAGACCTACCCTGACCCTGATTTCCGTATCAGCCAAGAAACACACATTTTAGGGGTATTTCGAAATTTTAATTAGAAAATAACACCTGTTTTTCACTTTAGACTTGCGCCCGATCCGTATCCGTTCCCCTAGGGAAAGTTTTGTCATTTTTAGTCACCTTAGATTCTGGAACAAGTGCTTATTGTTTCAATTGAAAACTTACATTTTAAGGGTTAGGAGGGTTGGGTTTAAGGGGGATTTCAGGGTTAGGTTAAAAAACAAGTGTCATTTTATGATTCGAGTGTTCGAAATACCCCTAAAACGTGAGTTTCTTGGCTGACATGGCATTTTCATTTTTAGGGTCTAGACCCTAGGGAAACGGGTCAAGGTAGGTCTAAAGTAAAAAAAAGTGTCATTTTCTGATTCAGAATGTCAAAATACCCCTCAAACGTGTGTTTCTTGGCTGATACAGCAATTTAATTGTTAGGGTCTAGACCCTAGGGAAATGGGTCAGGGCAGGTTTAAAGTAAAAAAAGTGTCATTTTCTGATTCAGAATGTTCGAAATACCCCTCAAACTTGTGTTTCTTGGCTGATACAGCATTTTAATTTTAAATTGTTAGGGTCTAGACCCTAGGGAAACGGGTCAGGGGCAGGTTTAAGGTAAAAAAAAAAGTGTCATTTTCTGATTCAGAATGTTCGAAATACCCCTCAAAACTTGTGTTTCTTGGCTGATACAGCATTTTAATTTTTAGGGTCTAGACATTTATTCAAACAATGTTTACACGGATACGTCAGCTCTGATTTTTCATCAGCGATATTTCGGCCCTTCTTGGCAAGGGTCCTCGTCAGGCTGTCAATCTTCTTGTTCAACTTCGGGGAAGGAAACAAACCTGTAACAAATAACTGAAGCTTCTACCGACTATAAATATCTTATTAAGGTAAATTATCTTCAAGTACCAGTATAATGAAAAAACTAGTCCTGAGATTTAATTTTTGACAACGACGCTGTTTTTGCTGCATGATTGGGGCGATGACAGGAAAGGGTTTTTTCTGCATTTTTATCAACTTCGGTTTTTTTCATTAATAAGGGGCTGAAAACTTAAATATTATTGTATTAATGACCTCGTTCTACGTTTCTATTATGAAATTTATTTTTTCCGTGCAGTGATTATTCAAAGTAATAGATTCAGGCAAGTATTCATAATAGAAACGTAGAACGAGGTCATTAATACAATAATATTTAAGTTTTCAGCCCCTTATTAATGAAAAAACCGAAGTTGATAAAAATGCAGAAAAAACCCTTTCCTGTCATCGCCCCAATCATGCAGCAAAAACAGCGTCGTTGTCAAAAATTAAATCTCAGGACTAGTTTTTTCATTATACTGGTACTTGAAGATAATTTACCTTAATAAGATATTTATAGTCGGTAGAAGCTTCAGTTATTTGTTACAGGTTTGTTTCCTTCCCCGAAGTTGAACAAGAAGATTGACAGCCTGACGAGGACCCTTGCCAAGAAGGGCCGAAATATCGCTGATGAAAAATCAGAGCTGACGTATCCGTGTAAACATTGTTTGAATAAATGTTTCAAAGTCAGCTTGGGCTCAAAGAATATTTATAGGGTCTAGACCCTAGGGAAACAGGTCAGGGTAAGTCTAAAGTAAAAAAAAGTGTCATTTTCTGATTCAGAATGTTCTAAATACCCCTAAAACGTGTGTTTCTTGGCTTCTACAGCAATTTAATTTTTAGGGTCTAGACCCTAGGGAAACGGGTCATGGGTTACGTACATGCTAAAGCAGGTCATGTGTTCACACCCCGTGACAAAGCACAGGCTAAAGCAGTTGGTGTATCCACACCACGTGACAAAGCACATGCTAAAGCAGGTGGTGTATTCACACCACGTGATAAAGGACGTGGTGTATTCGCACCACGTGATAAAGCACGTGGTGTATTCGCACCACGTGATAAAGCACGTGGTGTGAGAAGCCAAATTCAGTCTACACCCAGTATTGGTTACATTTGCTCGTGTTTCCAAAGGTTATAGACGAAACTCATGTGTCATGGATAAGGTTTTCAGACAAGGGGGAATGCGAATATGGAATTAACTTTTGCCCCTGAATTTCCCTTGACCCTTCACGGTCCTAGGGTCTAGACTCTAAATATTGAAATTGCTGTATCGGCCAAGAAACACAGGTTTTAGGGGTATTTCAAACATTCTGAATCCGAAAATGACTTTTTTTTTTTACTTTATACCTACCCTGACCCGTTTCCCTAGGGTCTAGACCCTAAACATGAAATTGTGCTTGCAGCCAAGAAACACTTCAGGGATAATTGTAGTTGCAGCCAAGAAACACTTCAGGGGTCAATGGGTAACACCAGGGACCCATAAATTTCCTTTACAGAGGGCTTGTCATTTCCTATGCTTCTTAGCTTCTATGTTGCTATGTTGTCCGATCCTTGCCTACTTTCCAAAAATCCCACTTGGGTCGAATCGGCATTCTTGTTTGCCTCATTGGACTTGCTCGCCAAAGAGACTCCTCCCTCAAGGCAGCCAATCCCAAATTTTGTCTATCTGGCCTTGGACGTGATTGGACCGTGGGTACTTCTCGAACTATCTTCCGTTCGGTCAACATAGCATCAGAAATATCTTATTGACAAGCCCCCTGAATGGCGAGGCATTTCAGGAAATTTATAGGTCCCTGGTAACACCCATTGCAAACCATATGTTAAATCATAAAAGTTGTCCATATTCGCATTCCCCATGTCTAAAACCTTATCCGCGACACGTGAATTTCGTCTCTTTCGCAATTTTACCATTGGATTTTCTCTAGTTAGATATAAAGTGAAAAAATATCACTTTCGGATTCAGAATGTTTGAAAAACCCATAAAACATGTGTGGCTTGGCTAATACAGCAATTTAATTTTAGGGTCTAGACCCTAGGAAACGGGTCAGGGTAGGTATAAAGTAAAAAAAAAAGTCATTTTCGGATTCAGAATGTTTTGAAATACCCCTAAAACCTGTGTTTTCTTGGCCGATACAGCAATTTCAATATTTAGGTCTAGACCCTAGGACCGTGAAGGGTCAAGGGAAATTCAGGGGCAAAAGTTAATTCCATATTCGCATTCCCCTTGTCTGAAAACCTTATCCATGACACATGAGTTTCGTCTATAACCTTTGGAAACACGAGCAAAATGTAACCAATACTGGGCGTAGACTGAATTTGCTTCTCACACCACGTGCTTTATCACGTGGTGCGAATACACCACGTCCTTTATCACGTGGTGTGAATACACCACCTGCTTTAGCATGTGCTTTGTCACGTGGTGTGGATACACCAACTGCTTTAGCCTGTGCTTTGTCACGGGTTGTGAACACATGACCTGCTTTAGCATGTACGTAACCCATGACCCGTTTCCCTAGGGTCTAGACCCTAAAAATTAAATTGCTGTAGAAGCCAAGAAACACACGTTTTAGGGGTATTTAGAACATTCTGAATCAGAAAATGACACTTTTTTTTTACTTTAGACTTACCCTGACCTGTTTCCCTAGGGTCTAGACCCTAAAAATTAAAATGCTGTATCAGCCAAGAAACACAAGTTTGAGGGGTATTTCGAACATTCTGAATCAGAAAATGACACTTTTTTTTTACCTTAAACCTGCCCTGACCCGTTTCCCTAGGGTCTAGACCCTAACAATTTAAAATTAAAATGCTGTATCAGCCAAGAAACACAAGTTTGAGGGTATTTCGAACATTCTGAATCAGAAAATGACACTTTTTTTACTTTAAACCTGCCCTGACCCATTTCCCTAGGGTCTAGACCCTAACAATTAAATTGCTGTATCAGCCAAGAAACACACGTTTGAGGGGTATTTTGAACATTCTGAATCAGAAAATGACACTTTTTTTTACTTTAGACCTACCTTGACCCGTTTCCCTAGGGTCTAGACCCTAAAAATGAAAATGCCGTGTCAGCCAAGAAACTCACGTTTTAGGGGTATTTCGAACACTCGAATCATAAAATGACACTTGTTTTTAAACCTAACCCTGAAATCCCCCTTAAACCCAACCCTCCTAACCCTTAAAATGTAAGTTTTCAATTGAAACAATAAGCACTTGTTCCAGAATCTAAGGTGACTAAAAATGACAAAACTTTCCCTAGGGGAACGGATACGGATCGGGCGCAAGTCTAAAGTGAAAAACAGGTGTTATTTTCTAATTAAAATTTCGAAATACCCCTAAAATGTGTGTTTCTTGGCTGATACGGAAATCAGGGTCAGGGTAGGTCTAAAGTAAGCAGGTGGTGTATTTACACCACGTGACAAAGCAGGTGACAGAGGACGTAACAAAGCAGGTGGTGTATTTACACCACGTGACAAAGCAGGTGACAGAGGACGTGACAAAGCAGGTGGTGTATTTACACCACGTGACAAAGCAGGTGACAGAGGACGTAACAAAGCAGGTGGTGTATTTACACCACGTGACAAAGCAGGTGACAGAGGACGTGACAAAGCAGGTGGTGTATTTACACCACGTGACAAAGCAGGTGACAGAGGACGTAACAAAGCAGGTGGTGTATTTACACCACGTGACAAAGCAGGTGACAGAGGACGTGACAAAGCAGGTGGTGTGAACACTTCACACCACATGGCAGAGGACGTGACAGAGGACGTGACAAAGCAGGTGGTGTATTTACACCACGTGACAAAGCAGGTGACAGAGGACCGTGACAAAGCAGGTGGTGTATTTACACCACGTGATAAAGCAGGTGACAGAGGACATGACAAAGCACGTGATGTGAGATATTATGAAGGACTTCAGACCGGTTTTGCAGGTGTATTTACATCACGTGACAAAGCAGGTGATAGAGGACGTGACAAAGCAGGTGGTGTATTTACACCACGTGACAAAGCAGGTGACAGAGGACGTTACAAAGCACGTGATGTGAGATATTATGAAGGACTTCAGACCGGTTTTGCAGGAAGCGTTTCCTGCAAAGTCTAGGTTTTGACCCGTTCCGGCCAGATAACAACGCTTTCTCTTTAATATTCATTGATTTTTACAATACACCACCTTCTAAAACACATGGCGTATTTACACAGCGATACAATACACGTGGTGGAAAGTCACCATCTGACCAAGCACCTCTATTGTCACGCGATGGATTTACATCACCAGATAGAGGACGTGACAAAGCATGTGGTGTGTTCGCATCACGTGACAGAGGACGTGACAAAGCACATGGTGTAAATGCACCACGTGACAGAGGACGTGACAAAGCACATGGTGTAAATGCACCACGTGACAGAGGACGTGACAAAGCACATGGTGTAAATGCACCACGTGACAGAGGACGTGATAAAGCACGTGGTGTGAACACTTCACACCACATGGCAGAGGACGTGACAAATCACGTGGTGTAGTTGCACGACACGACGGAGGACGTGACAAAGCACATGGTGTAAATACACCACGTGACAGAGGACGTGACAAAGCAGGTGGTGTGAATGCACCACCTGACTAAGCAGGTTCTCTATCATGTGATGTAGGAGGGTCTTTTGACCCGATCCGCCTTCCATAAACGACGGGGCAAGAACATCTCATCGGTTTAAATGACAGTGCGCTGGAAACTTTACAACTCACCCTTTAATATCGTCTTCGGTAAGATCCGGATGGACTGACGCTATGTAAATACGGTTGAATGACTTGGACTCCTCGTTGATCTCGTCAATGATGCTCTGAGCCTGTGGCATGTTGCTTGGACGCCCAACCTATGCAAACAAATGTCAAATTAATCTTTCGAGCTCTAAGTTGCAAATTAACTAAGCGGGTGCGATTCTTTGCGAAATTAATTCACTTTAAGCCTCTATCCCTCTACCACAAAACAAGACCAAAGGTTACGATGTCCCAAAATCGTAATATTTACTGGACTGTTTGATCCAGACACTCGGGTCTTGTAGATATCTGGTCTTGACCAGAGTTTAGCACTAATCAGCCGCTTAAAATAAACATGAACCGTATATTTTTCGTATTGAAATGTTAAGCCTTATCGCTGATCATCTGCGAAAACCAAGTTCAGATATGAATTCAGCACGTGTTTACCACTATACGTCGTATCTACTTTGACGAAACCGACCAAAACTTCCTGACTTTCTGCCAAATTTCCGGTCGGCGGGATTCCGGGCGAAACTACTCATCCGGCAAGAAACTAAATCTCAATTCAGCTATTTCCTTACCCGTTCATCGAACCTCTAATCAACTTCAGATAAAATATTTATTTTTAACTATTTATCTTGCGAGAAAATAATTTTCAAATACGGATTCAGCATGTCTCCATATTACTACGTTAAGCCTCTAATCAACTTCAGTAACACCTTTACTTTTAAATAACTTTCCGGTTTTGGGCCGGAATTCGGGCGAACTATATATCTGGGTAGAAAATCATGGTCATATACGGATCAGCATATTTTCTTACCCATACATCCAAGGCCGTATCTAGGGGGGTGGAGTTCAACCCCTAACCCCACCCCAACCCCCCCCGAAACATACAAAAAATAATCATTTTTATGTCCGACCCGCAGGAAAAAAAAAACCGAAACGCCCCCCCCCCCCGAAATAAATTCCTGGATACGGACCTGCATACATCGAACATCCAGGCAACTTAAAATAAAATTTATAGTTTTAACAAATTTTCCAGTTTTGGCCGGATTCCGGGCTAACTATATGTCCGGCGAGAAAATAATTTCCATATACGAGTTCAACACGTCTTCTTACCCCTAAATCCCATTAGCTGTTAAAAATATTTTGGTCGCCCCTGAATTTGAACCCCCATGCACCTAAATGTAGGGCTACAGAGCTGATACTTTTGGCCCAAAGAATCCTCACACCAAGTTAAATCACAATATCTCATTCCCTTCGAGAGATATGGCGCTGACAGACGGACGGAGAGACAGAGAAACGGACAGGCGGACAACTTTTGCGAAGTCACAGGTATGACTTAGCCTTATCTAAAGCCTTTCGAAAGCCTGCGCCAAACAGTGTCTCGCCCGATCGCAAATCAGACGCTTTAATTCCCGTCGCGCAAATTTGTCGGAACTGTACACATCACAATGTTATTCCAGCCCCACCCTCCGTTATCCCGGAGCTACTTGTTAAACTTTTTTCTTCACTCTATTCAAGAAGTGTAAAGCAACAAATAGCGCTCACATACTCGAACATGGAAAGAGTACTGAAAAGCTATGTTTAACAAGTTTGGGCTAGAGATTCCTCAGAGGCGATCCCATTAGATCGCTCAAGGCCTGTCATTGAGCGTGGTCCCCCCTACTAGTCAAGGCTGGAATGCATTTTTCTATTTTCGGCGAAATATCATGCCACGGGCTAATCTGGCCAATCACGTTACGTAAATTCGTAGTTACCACGCCTCCCTACGCTCCCGTAATAGTTGAAATAAGCAAATAATTATTATTAGTTACTATTTCGAGAAGGTTGGAACGGTCAGCGTAGTAACTTATTACGAGCTTGCAACGGAAATAGTAACTATTAGTTACTGTTGTTAGAAGGGTGAAACACGCTCATTATGTCTGCAGTTAGAAAACCGAGCCTGTGATCCTGCCCTTTTCCACTTGACGCCCTTGCCAAGAATGGCCAAAATATCGATAGAATAAAATCAGCTGATGTCTCCTTTTACCGCACTCAACACTGATTATCAGTTAGCTTGGGCGAAATACGTTTAATGAAAATCAATCAATCAATTTAATTATTTCCCGTCAAGAGAAACAATGGAGGGCGTGTACCAGCCTTCTAACAATAGTAACTTTTAGTTACTACTTTCGTTCCGACCTCGTAAAAAGATACTATGTTGACAAATCCAGCCTTCTCGAAATAGTAACTATTTGCTTAGCATGCTCGGGGGCATAGTAAGCGTTGTAGCTACGAATCTCTGTAACCTGAGTGGCCAGATTAGCCCGTGGCATGATATTTTTGCCGAAAATAGAAAAATTCGTTCCAACCTTGACGCAAAGAAGCCAAAATCCGTGACGGCATGCGTAGTAACTATGGTAAGTAGGGTGGAACATGCCCCTGTTGACGAAGTACAAAAAAAGAAAAACAACAACAACAAAAAAGACAAAGCACG